>OX031007.1:105064377-106412118 GCA_943735925.1 Pollenia amentaria
TTGTTGAACTTTTCATTATGTTTCGATGAAAATCGATCAACAGAACTGACAATAATTCGACTTACGGCCCTTTTCACAATATATAATTAAATTAATTTAACATGAAATTAAACAAGTTGTCGGTTAGGTTAACAAGCATTTTTAACCAACGGTTACGATTTTCTATTTCACCATCTTTCGGTTACTTAACAAAAACTTTATACAGAAAATGTGGCAATACCATCTCTATTTGTTTACGAAAAGTGTGTAATGAGAAACAGAAATCTAATGTTTAATTTTAAATACTTTTTTAAAAAGTATTTGTTTTTAGTTTAAACAACATTTAATCAATATTAGCGAACAAATGTGATCAAATGATAGTGAAAAGCGATTAAACGGCTATGTCTGTGCAAAAGTAACTCCAGTGCACATGCTAATGAATTGTTGAACTTGAAATTATAAGACCCTTTATATTATAATTACTTGTACCAGCACATGCTTGTCATTGTGAAAGTTTGTTTTTGTCCAAAATATCATGTAATGGCGACTTTGGGTTATTGGAATAGTATATCAACTTTTTTTAAATTTTTAATGGTGGTAAATTTATACCGAGAAATATTATTTCTTATTTTAGACATTTTACTGTCCGATTTCTTATCTTCCACTATCTTCCTTCCCTGTGCTTTCACCATTAACTTCTCCTACTCTGTCACACTAGATATCTTTCTCTTCTTTCTTTCTTTGTTTCACTAAATAAAGGCATCACAATGGACCATAATGGTCTCTGGGTGAGGGTGTGAAGTTTGCTTCACACCAGCCTTTCTAACCTAACCTTAGACATTTTAAATAAAAAATTTATTCAAAGTACTAATATAAAAATTTATATTTTTCCATTTGTTCGATTTTTGTTTTATTGAAAACTTAACCAGTATTTTTTCTTCGGTTATATTTGACAACAACTTCTCAGTTAAATAGTTTCGGTTAAGTGTTAATCGTAAATTGTGAGAAGCAAATTTTTCTAACCTACGGTAAATGTTTCGATTAAAATTTAATCATATATTGTGAAAACTGAATTTCTTTTGAATAAAATTCTACTCATTTTGCAAACTGCAATAAAAACACTAAAAAAGGGGTAAATATAGAAAATTTTAATAAAAGTAAAATTACTCTTTTATTATATAAAACTACTATTTGGCGATTTTTTTACAAAATATTTAAAAAAAAATAAAATTTTCGGCGATAAAGGTAAAAAACCCTATGGTTAATAGATACACATTGAAAAACTTTAACGCAGTACAGTTATGGGAACCACCCGAATACAAGCAAAAAAAAAAAACGGCTTGGTTGCCATTAATTTGCGGACGTGTCCGTTGACACTTAACGGGGTTTGCAATTGAAGAACAGCCGCGAATAACTTTGTAAGTTACAAAATTATTATCAAAGTTGTTTGTGGGAATACTATTATTTATTAAAAGATTTTGTGTGTTGTGCTTAATTCCCTTTTTAAATAATTGATAAAAAAAATACTGAAATTTATTGTTGGAGGATAAGCTGTTCCTACGCGCATTTCACTGGTTGCTTAGGCCAGATCATCAGGAAACGTTCTCCTAAATAATTTTAGAAAAGCCAAAGCTATCAGCAAACAAAACTACAGAGGGAATGATAATTATCTACAAACACTCAAAAAGTCTTGTTTGCAACGATATCAAAGCTTTAATAAAATGATCTGCAAAACAAAGTTATTGCAAAAAGTGGCTTTTACGACGTTATACGCGACTTTGTTCCAATTGTTTCCGGCAGCTCTGAAGCTATGTCTCTAACAGCACTTCGGAGATTTTTTTAAATAAAACCGCTTAGACTCTTTTGTTTCTAGACGTACATACTTTGGAGTCCCGTCCTCTTTTTGTAACATAACTCCAATAATTTTTACTTTTTATATTTTTTAACCATATTTTTTACTGTTGATTCGGGAAGATAATTAACCCTGCTACTATGTTAGAAAAAAGAATACACGTTATGTTCGGGTCATATTTTGACCCCACATTTTTTTATTGAGAAAATTAAAATTTGTACATTTCAAAAATATTTTTATGGCTTGTAATCAATGCAATATGTCGTGGTTAAAATGATTGTGTGTCTGTGTGACGGACAAACAGGTTTTTTGCAAGTTATACGCTCAGTAAAGGTCTTTATTTCATTTTCGACGGGCAAAGTTTGAACCTTTTCCGTTCACTAGCGCATTGTTGTTTGGAGAAGGCGAATTCGTAAATGGTGATACACTGCCTTTTTCTCGAATTCTTCGTACCAATGATGCAGAGGCTTCTGCGCGAGGAAGCCGACTATGCCTCTTGATATGTTCTTGAGCTAAAACTTCACCGAGTTGCTCTAAAAATAGGCGCCTTTTGTGCAGTTTATTTTTTTGCCATTCAGGATATTTTGCGGTACATATTATAAACGCGATGAGAGCAGAAATATCTAATAAATTAGAGAACAGGGCAAGTGGCCACCGATTGGTTTTTCTTTTGCACGAATATGTTCCAACCATTTGGTCCAACGTGTCGACTTCGCCTTTTGTCGAGTTGTAGTTTTCAATTATTTCCGGAATTTTTTTTGGATGATCTTCCAAAATGTTGCTGTTATGGTGAAGAGTGCTAAGCAAATAAACCATTCTGTATTTTTTAGGCACATACAAAACTACAGTTTCTTTTTCATGAAAAAAAATTTACTTGAGTGTATTGAAAGCTTACGCAATTCTTGTGTTGTTGCATGAACCGGCAAAAAAACGTTTGTTTTTCCTCACTGTGCCAACAATAGTAATTTTTTGCTTTTGCAGTTCTAATGCAAGATTATGGCTCGTAAAAAAAATTATCGGTAGTCACATTTCGTCCACGGTATGAAGACACTAAGTCTTCCCACCGTTTCCCAGGTTTACTTGGAATGTATACTTTGAAAGGACATCTATTTTTGAACTGAATAAACTGTTCGTCAATTGTTATAAAAGCCCTTGGAATGTAAAGCAGTTGAAAGTTTTGAGTCCGTTGCTCATAAAATGTACGAATAGGAGCAAGTTTATCTCCTCTTTGTTCTGATCTTCTTATTTGCCTATCGTCAAATGCTAGTACATGAGAAATATTGCTAAATCGAAAAAATATTGCTAAAAAATGATGGAGGGTCATAAAAATAAGACAATCGATAAAAATTCCGCTTGTTTTGTTCTCTGACATTGCTTAACTTAAATTATAGCGGCACATTTTAATTTTTTATTTATGACCTAATTTTTCTTGCGACCAAACCAATTTATTTTTTAAATAATGAAGTTAAGTTTTAGTTTGGGTTTTAATAACTTTTATTCTTATACGTGGATTTTTTTTATATATTTAAATACAAGAAAAAAACCCTTCGCGAAAAGTAAACCTGTAAGCCTGCTCCTGTCCATATTGTTTTCTAAAATGTGGAGTTTTAAATGTACATACATTTATCAAAAAATATTTGGTGTAAAAATTATTAGTGGTTAGGGCTCGTAACACCGTTTAAATACATTAATTATTATAAACATTCGTTTTACTCGAAGCGAAAATATTTTTTTGGACCCCATGTAAGTAGTGGATTCGTTAAGTTGATTCAGGTTTCTTCAAAAATATCAGTAATTAATTAGTATTGTGGTTATTTCATTAAACTGTTAATGGTTTTAAATCCAAATTTAGATATTTTTTAATTAGGCTTAAGTTCATTAAATTATTTTTTTGAAGACAGGAATTTTTACAACATGAAATTAAATAAAATTTTGTTGATAATTTTTCATTCTTGACTGCGCTGAGATTTGAACCCAGGCTATCACGGACAGGTTGCCCATACTAGTTTCGATTGTAACCACACAATCTCGTCAGTGGGGTTTGCCGTTTTTTACTCACTCGGCTATTGAGGCCGGATGACGTCAATAGTCAAACATTATTCATGGTATTTCACTTTGGTAGATCGAAATTTGCTTTTGAATGAATGATTATCTCTTTTATTTGATTTACATTAATTTCATGTAAAAATTCCTGTCTTCATAAAAATAATTTAATGAAAATTAAATTCAATTAACTTAAGCCTAATTAAAAATATCTAAATTTGGATTAAATATCAGTAATTCTTTTTTTGTATACATTGTTGGAATTTAAAAGTTTGAGCATTACAAATCTTTAAATCCTTAATATGAGGGTTGAGTGCATGAGAAATCTTGCGTGATGACAAATAATATATTGCAATCACGCTCATATCGCCGAAACCGATACGATACGAATATAAAATTTAAATTGAAAGTAAAATTAACAAAACAAAAGTAGAGTAATTTCTTTATTATACTAAATTACAGTGTAAGAGATTATTAATATTTAAGATTTTAAAAACAGCGAAATGAATTTAAATTCATGATAAAATTAATTTGTTTTCAAACAAAAAAAAAAAACTTTTGCGGACATAATTTCGCAACTCCGTTTAAAGCAAACCTGCAGTAACAATTCGCCTCTCAGATGTGACTGAAATCATTTGACAACTTAAGTATTTCTGCGCCGTGGTCTTAAATTTTGAGTATAACATTTAATTGCGCAAGTAAACAATCGGATCTGCGTCTCTAGAAATATTATTAAATCTAAGGTATATCTAGACTTCTTGTTTAGCTGAGCCACAGCGTAGGATCGACAGAGGAGCATACTTCTCCAAATATTCTTTTAAGATTTGCACAAACGCTTCAAAGGTCAGTTCTTTTAGACTTATCAAAACTTTTACAAGGTGTAGGGGTGACCGAGTCTTGAAAACTTTCAGAATGTAGAGTCATGTTGAGTAGCTCAATAAGACGTTTTTTCGATCTATCGCCTTTGAAATTTTCTAGCTTTGCATTGAAGGTGGAGAATTGAAGATAAAGAATAGATTTCATTATTTCCTAAACACTCAAATCTTTCATTCAGAGGTAATGCTACGTAAATCGACAATTTTTGGGACTGTAAATTATTCTGCATCTCAGTTTATTCATTTATCGAATTTTCTAATAATGTTCAAATACTGTTAACTAGCGAAATAGCGTCAGAAAATGTAACAGTGAATTAGCTTATGGATAGCGAAGTGATTTTGATTTTCACAAAAATCATTAAAAGTTAGCGGAAAATTCTGCTGCAGGTCGAAACCAAGCGTTCAATGCGTTTATGCATCAGTCTAACAAGTCGTAGTGTAAAATTGTATTGACAAGTAAAATTGTATGGACAATTGTAAGAACGCAATAAGTATAGTTACTTTCTAGTTAAGCATGCGTCTCGAAAAAGGGTCAAAAAAGAAACATACACATAAAACGCTTTGTGTGGAACGACCTCCAGCTTAAGAATTAAAAGAAACAATTTATTATTCTGTTTGATTTTTTGCTTTTAGTTGTTATGCAAAAAATACGCAATGAAAATGAAATTGTTTGTTCAAAAACAAACTATAAAAAAAAGTATCGGCGTATAGACTGTAAAATATCGCCGATACCGAAATATCGGCAAACGTGAAGTATCGCTGATATATCGGTATCCGTATTCGTTTCGTCCCTAATTTAAGCTAATCATAATCTTACTAGTGATTCACACGCGACACAAACAATTCACGTTCAGTGCACACCTCTAATAACAATATCATACAATTTAAATAAAGTGCTTTAAAAACAAAATTTTACCTAACCATAGTTTTAAACTGGAAAAAAAATATTATTTCATCAAAACTTGCTAAATGTAAATTAAACCGGGTGAGAAAGGAGGAGGGAACGGCGCAGTGGATTAATATAGAACTTTCCATGCAACCAACATCGTGCGAATGGTTCATTCTGAGGAGCCTTAATTGAGAGCAGCCCTCTCAACCAGGATAGGGGATAGTGTGCCAATCCCTCACTTCTTCGAATTCAAAAAACGTAAAGAAAATGGCCCGAAAATAGATTACCGACCTGGCGCCGAAATAGGATTATCGATTACGGAGCATGGAACGTAAGAAGGAAGCTGAACTCGTCGACAAAAGTAAGAAAACTAAATACCCTGCCAAAACCGAAACAAAAAAAAAGGGACACAGATATGAGATTATTAAAGATGGTTTCGTCCTACTGTACTCAGGACTAGCAATGAATGACAGAGCTAGGGCTGGGGTTGGATTTTTAATCCATAAGGAAATGGAAAAATCTATATGCGAATGCAAATTCATAAATGACCGAATTATGTCACTTAAAATCATGGAGGGAAATAAGTTTCTGAACATGGTTGTAGCCTATGCAACAACGGAAGATGAAAACGCAGAGGAAAAGGATAGATTCTTTGACACAATCTATAACCTAATTGGTGATATAACAACAGATATTATACTGCTAAGAGATCTCAACGGAAGTCTGCAACAATCCCAAAAAATATGAAAACGTTATAGGCATGTATGGAGAAAATAAATTAGATAACAACGGTTCCCGTCTGCTGCAACTCTGCATTGCTAACAACCTTGTTGTATCTAATACAATGTTCCCACATAAAAATATCCACAGATATACAAGAGAAGAAGAAGCAGGAACCAGATAGTGCGATGCCAGATCATTACCTTCTGCTACTACGTAAAGTAGTTGAAAAGTCGTCAAATAAGAAAAGTCATCGACGGAACATAAAAACAAAAATTAAGACAGCAAAACTAAAATCCAATGCAGTTCAAGAGCAGTACCATAAGACTGCCTGAAAGGAGTGGGGATAGACCACATATAGCATCCGATAACGTAGACACCATCTGGAACGAGTTTAAAAACATAATACTTGATTCTGCGAAACAAGTTTGCGGTGAAGCAAAATGCGGTGAACGGCATGTCAATGGCGGAACGATGCCCTTAAAGAGGAAGTAAATGAAATGAAAAGGAGATGGAAGGATTATTTAAGAACAACGAAGAAAAGTTAAAGAATAAGTCCGCTTGTTAAAGGCAGGAGCATGGGAAGAATTTGGATGGTTTTTGGAAGAAAATCATAGTGAAACCCAGAAACTTTTCTACAGAACCCTTAAAAACCTTTGGAGATCCAAAGATTGCCCAATTAAATTTATCCGAAGCAAAGAAGGAGAATTCTTGAAAGCAGAAGATCTTGGCCAAATTACAATGGATAAACTTCTCAAGGCACTTCGCAAAATGAAGCTAGGTGAAGCTGCTGCGCATAATGAAATAGCTCCAACTCTTCTGAAGTATATGGGGGATGATGACAGACTCTGCTACACAACGTGATTAATGTAGCATAGAGATAGGCAACAATTCCCAGCGACTGGCAAGTAGCCATAATCAACCCTATTTTTAAGAAGGTAGCGGGTAAAAAATACTCGAGAATACACACTGAAAGACTGAAGATCAAGATGGAACATCAACTTGCAGAGGAACAATTTGGTTTTAGACAAAATCGTGGAACCCAAGATTTATTATTGATGATGACACAAATTTCGGAAAATATCATTAAATTTAATAAGAAAACTCATTGCTACTTTATAGAACTGGAGAAAGCTTTCGATACGGTAAAATGGCAAAAAAAAAGGACAGGTGCTTCAGAAAGGGCTTATTGAAAACCTATTGATCATATAAAAAGCTTTTACGAATAAAAAGCTTTTACGAAATATGCTGAAATTATGTAAGAACCGGGAACACCACATCCGAAGAATTAAATGACAACGCAAGGTGTGCGACAAAGCGATATACTAAGTCCATATCTATATATAATACTGACGGATGACGTGTTCAAATCTTGCAGAGATTCATTTATCCCAATGACGGTAGGAAATTGGAACATGCAACCAGTGAAAGTGTCAATGTCAGCATATGCAGATGACGTGACTATTGTTGAAAGATCCGCAGATTTTCTCCAACAAAACCTTAATATTATTGTGAACGAAATTACCAAAAGAGTCCTACGTTTAACAGTAGACTTATTCACTCGCACTGGGGAAACGAACGGTTAAAGAAACTGGTGACTAGGGGGACCCCACAGGGGGGAGTTCTCTCTCCCTTATTATGGCTCTTAGCTGTCCATGTCGTTCTGGGATGATGTAGTGCTATTGGTATCGGACAAGCTTCTGCCGGCAATTAGCAAAGTCATGCAAGGGGCGCTGGGCGAGCTGTCAACATGGGCAAGTGATAAAGGACTGGGAGTTAATCCGGAGAAGACGATGTTTGTTCTTTATACTAGGAGGTACGGGGTATAGAATTTTAGGCTGCCAGTACTAGAAGGAGTAGAGCTTAGACTATCTGATAGCCCTTAGTATCTGGGAGTTTTTCTGGACAGCAAGCTATCATGCGGAAGGAGTACTCAAGAGAGACTTACGAGAGGCCTCAATTCCTACTATGCTTGCAGATCATCGATAGGTAGGAGCTGGGGACACCAGCCGCCAGTAGTGGGATGGCTGTACACATCGGTCGTTAGACCCATTCTTACGTATGGATGCTGTGTTTGGTGCGAGTCATTGAGAGTGGCTAGTCGAAGGAACCTTCTGTCTAAGGCTCAGAGGTGTGCTTCATGAGAAGTACTCCTCAAGCGGCCCTGAACGTCATTCTACATCTTCTGCCTGTTGAGCAGTATGTGATGGGAATGGCAGCCAGGAGCATTCTTAAGCTGAGGGAGTAAGGATTGATGGGGATTCTCACGCAGGGTCACTCGCGGAGCCTGGGTGAGATTTAAGCTGGTGTTTATTGTCTAGGATCATCCGGCTACACGGGCTATGTGGGCACTAGGGTGAATTTTGGGCGGTTGCCGGAGGTAATGAAGCATTCTAGGGAGAGTTGGTCAGGTAGGAGAAGACTATTTAGTGGATTTGCTATTTTCACTGATGGCTCGAAGATGAGAGGCACGGGTGCGGGGGTCTACATTGAGAATGTGGACATCACAATGTAATACAGGCTTCCTGGCGACCGCAGTGTTTTTAAGGCGGAGGTTCTGGGGGTCTTGAGGTCCGTGGATGAGGGACAACATTGATAGGAGCTCGGAGGTCACTATATACGTGGATAGCCAGGCGGCTCTTATGGCCGTAAGGGGCTATTTTGTGAACTCCAAGCTAGTTGCTGGTTGTAGGAGGGCTCTGGAGGGAGCCTTGGGAGAGTATGTGTTAAGGTTTTGCTGGGTGCCGGGACACTGCAACATAAACGGCAATGAGGTGGCTGATGAGTTAGCGAAAGAAGGCTCTGAGATGGAGGATCCTAACTGTATGGAGGCGGTGAGGCCTCCAATAGGCTTCTATTTTGCAAGGATCAGGGAATAGATTCAGGGCGCGGCCAATTGGGCCTGGGGGAACCGAAGTGACGGACGCTGTGACCGGTGCTTAGGAAGTCCGATTCGGTGTCGCTGCTGGGCAGGAGTAGGGTCTGCGTTAGGACCATGATAGGAACTATCACGGGCCACTGCACCTCACACGGTTTGTGTGAGGACCCGTAGGAGTAAGAGGATGTTGAGTATATTCTGTGCCACTGTCCCAGGCTACAGGGCAGCAGGCTGAGGTGGCTGGGCAGCAGATTCCTAGGCGAATTAGAGAATGTTTCGGGCTGTGGACTCGAGAGTCTGATAGGATTCATAATGGGGATGGCCTGGCTGCTTGGCAGGAGACTGGGTGCTAGCCGCACTTAGCGCGAATTTGTGTTGAGTAGGGTTTCTCTCGGATTTGGTCAGATATCTTCTGTTCTTATCTACTATCATTTTTATCTTTTCTCATGCTTGCTATTTATTTCACCTACTTCCCATCCATCTATATCTTAACAAGGCGTCGCAATGGACCATATTGGTCTCTACCTATCTACATGCGATTCGTATAATAAGAACACTTGAGAAAGCTCCTTCCTTATGCTCTTGAACGGCTTAAGAACTTTGAATATTTTATATACAAACAAAAGAGATTATTTACCTTGTAATACATGAACTGAAGTACTTGCTGATCGAGCATTAGATGGGGCGCAAGTATAATTTCCAGCGTGATGAAATCGTACTTTTTGTATAGTTAAAGTACTTATAGATGTTGGCAGTGTAAATCCAACTGGCTGTATGAACTTTATCGACTGAGCAGTTTTATTTCCTTTACCAAGGGTTTCATCATTTTTCATAGAATTGGCATCGATCACTGTCGTGTCTTTGTGTATATTTGATTTCACAAAAAACCCATTTTGTGTATCATAATTAACCATTTTGTTGTCGTGATACCTAAAAGAAAAGTTTAAAGGTATCAAATTATTACACTTGTTTAATGATGACTCATTTAAAACACAGCACCCTGTAAAATACTAAAGGTCCTTGAATTGTTATTTACTTATAACTTAGTCTGCCATTACATTATTATTCTTTTACTAAATCTAGCTTGATAAATAATTTCTAAATAAGCAACGCTCACTCTAGTTTCGATCGTTAACGTATAAACATCAAACAACAAAACAGGTAAAAACAAAACATTGTGACATAACAAAATAAACAAAAAAACTTTGTAAAATAAAAAAAACAGTGTATACAAATTTGAAAAAAATAAGTCAACATTAAAATAATTTTATATAAAACTAAGATAGAAAAACCAAAAATAAAACAATGTGCTTTTATTTCAAATTGAACCGTGTTAACTTGAGAAATTGAAAGTTCAACCCTCAACATTTTGGTCCTAATCAAACCGGATAACAAAAACATTTTGTGAAAGAAAAAAAAGACAAACAAAATAAAACAATTAGTGTGTGTGGCTAAAAAACTTATAAAAGAGTACAAATATAATTCTGACTGTGGAAAAACTCTAACAAAAAATATTGTACATAATAATTTAAAAACTTAAAAAATTTGGCAAAAAGAAGACAACATTTTTGTGACTGTAAAAAAACTCAAAATTCCTAACGGTATACAACCACCGGCAGATCATAGCTCAACAGCAGAGAAGTTTGTACGCGCCTAGCAAAAAACCATCAGCAGCGAAAACAAAAACACAAGCAAGCATTCAGCAACTAACAGTACGTTTACATTTGACAGTACTGGCAAGACAGTAAGCAAATACATATTAGTGGCCAAAAACACTACTTGCTGTCTTCGTGACGTAGGTCAGACAGTAGTTAAGACAGTTCACTTTTAAAAAAAATGTCTACCGTGATTGTCGCAGTTCAAGTTCTAGCTAAACGTGTTAACAACTATTTTTTGTGAACATAGATAACACTTAAAGCTAGATTTACACGATTGAAATTTTCTTCAAATGCTTCAAACTTATTTCAATAATATTGATCAATAAATTTTGAAGAAATTTTGCTGTTTACACGAGTTTGAAGCATTTTGAAGAGCAATTTTGAAGAAAATTTCAATCGTGTAAATCTAGCTTAAGTAAAACATATAAACCCAAAGCATTATTTATTCTTCTTCTTTTATTGCATATCCAATTCTGAATATAAGCGATTACATGCAAGTTAAAAATCAGTAAAATATTAAATTTGAAAATAACTTAAAGTTAGGTATAACATATGTATATACAATGTATAATTAAAACTTAGTTTATATAATATTATTGATTATTTGTATAAATTCTTCTCTGTTCCTCGCTGTA
Source organism: Pollenia amentaria (assembly GCA_943735925.1). Taxonomy (NCBI): domain Eukaryota; kingdom Metazoa; phylum Arthropoda; class Insecta; order Diptera; family Polleniidae; genus Pollenia; species Pollenia amentaria. The sequence goes on from OX031007.1 coordinate 105,075,907, forward strand.
TGAACTAATTCACATATTGTTCTTAAACCAGTCCAGTTTCTTATGTTTCTCAACCACGACATTTGCTTTCGCCCAATGTCTCTTCTTCCCTCAATTCTGCCTTGTACGATCAGTTGTAGCAATTCGTATTAATTACCTCTTATGTTGTGGCCGAGATAGGAGGTTTTTCGACGTTTTATAGTTTTTAGAATTTCACGTTCTTTTTGTAGTCTATTTAATACTTCTGTGTTCGTTACTCGGTCAGTCCATGGAATTTTTAATAGTCTGCGATAGCACCACATTTCAAATGCTTCTAATTTATTCATGTTAACAACTTTTAGTGTCCATGCTTCAACTCCGTACAATAATTTATTAATTTTCTTTTAATTGTTGATTTTTGTTTACTTATGCAAACAAAACTTCAAATTACTGTCAGCAAATGTCAAATCACTGTGAAAATGTTTGCATGTATTGCAACTGTCTTGCCAGTACTGGCAAATGTAAACGCTATGTAGGTGAACATATAGTTACAGTATTTTTCGTTTAGCTGCACAATCAAGTTTGCACGAAAATTCGTTCAGTTACGCAAAATATTCTGTTACGCAGTATGTATTCGCTTAGCAGCATAAATAATGCTGCTAAGTGTATGCACTTACCTTTATACATGTGCTCTTATGTAAACCTTTTTTCTTATTTCAAAAATAGATTTAGGCATGCAATATTCTTTAATCAATAAATTCAGCAAATATTTTTAATACACCTTTAAATTTAATATAAATATACATATGTATCTAAAACAAAAACAATTTAGAGTGCTATATTCGGCTGTGTCGAATCTTTGATACCCTCCACCAACAGTTAGAATATTTCAGGCGTGGGCCCTATATGTGATTTATAAATTACACTATGGAACATTTTTGGGATTATTGTCTGGGGGTGAGAAATTCCAAGTCTGGGTGATGGTACTAGGTCAGTATAGTAAAACCCTCAAAGGGTTTGGCGTTCGTATGTGTCAGTTTTTTTTTATGACATTTTAAATTTTTTCCTTATCTTGATGTTTTTTCGCTTAGTTGTAACATTTTGGCAAAAACGTAGTTTAACATAACTCGAGAACCGCTTGTCCGATTTTGATGAAACAAATTTAGAAAAATTAAGAATTACAATTTCTCTAATCTGTTTCTATACTGTTTTCCTATATGTGCAACACTTTCGAAGTTAAAAATTAATGTATGAAGGGAAAAAAGAATTTTTTGCCTAAAAATTTAAATATTTTTTTTTTTAAATTCATAAAAAATCCAAAATGGAAAAACGTGCCAAAACTAATTACTTTCGCGTAAAGTCACATAATTCATGAGCAAAAAAAGGCATAGATCATGAAAATCGATGCACACGTTTCTCATTTATTCATAATTAGGTAAATGTATGAATTTCAAAAATTTGCTCCAGATATGCACAACATTATTTGGAGAAAACATTGACCCTCACAAGCCGAACCATTCGGTATCCCAATGACTTGGACTAATCCTGGCGAAGGTCACAATCTATTGAATTGCTATGCATGTGCGAATAAAGGAGCCGCAAAAAGAATAAGAAAATCGTATAATTACGTTGGTGTTGCAAGTGCCGCAATACCATTGCCTCATTCGGACCACATTCCTGTGCCAAAAGCTTCTAGCCCAGATATTTTTCCTTCTACGACTGCTCCGACATATCATGCACGTGATGATCCCCCATATGAGCGATCAGTATCCAATGAGCCAATTTTAATAAATCAAAATAAGCTTGATTCAATTGTTGCCAAGTTGGAATTAACACAGCATAAATCGGAAGAGCTGGCTTTCATTTTGAAATCAAACTATTTGTTGGCACCCGGTGTGAAAGTCACAGCTTATCGAAGTCGTCAGGCAACACTCCAAAGTTTATTCCTTGTGAATGATGAAAAAACTTCTGCATATTGCCCGGATGTAGGAAAATTGATGGACGCAATGGAAATAAAATATGAAGCAGATGACTGGAGATTATTTATTGACAGTTCAAAACTCAGCTGAAGGCGGTTTTACTGCATAAGACCAATAAAAAACCTTCAGTTCCAATCGCCTATAGTACAGAAACGAAAGAAACATATGATGCACTGGAAAATATTTTAAAAATGGTTAACTACGCCAAACATATGTGGCGCATATGCTGCGATTTAAAAGTTGTAGCAATGCTTTGCGGTCTTCAAAGCGGCTATATAAAATATATGTGCTTTTTGTGCGATTGGGACACACGATTTTCCGGTGACCAATATGCATGCCACGGATGGAAACTCAGAGAGCACAGCAGGTTACAAACGGCCAATATTATTCGTGAGCCTCTAGTGCCGAAGGAGAAGATATTGCTGCCTCCACTGCATATTAAACTTGGAATTGTTAAGAATTTTATCAAAACTGTCGCCAAAAGAGATGAAGTTTTCTTGTGTTTGAAACTAATTTACACGAGACTCAGCGAAAGTAAAATTAAAGAAGGTAAGTTATAATATCACATTCATTTCCCATGATTTTCCATCTTAACAAATTAATTTTTTCCAATCAGGCGTACTAAATGGTCCAGATATACGAAAGCGGATTAAAAGTGACGCATTCAACAATATTTTGATTAACGCTGAATTGAATGCATGGCAGGCAATCACAGAAGTAATAGAAGGCTTGTTGGGAAAGCATCGTTCTAACAACTACGATGTTTCTGTCGCAAGGATGTTAAGAGCATTCTCGGAAATTGGTGTCCACATGTCCTTGAAAATCCATTATTTACATCATCATCTGGACTACTTCAGCAAACAATTGGCTACCGAATCTGATGAACAAGGTGAACGCTATCATCAAGTTGCTATGCCATTTGAAATGAGGTAATACTGATTTTTTATTTTTTCAAACTCATTTTAATAAAACAAAAACTTACAGATATAGAGGCAAAAAGTCGCAGAGTGCAATAATTGCGGAAATTTGCTGGTGGAGTAAGCTTGTGTGGCAAGACAAGGATGATCTTGATGATAAAGAATTTTCAGGAGATGCAGAAGGGCCAACAGTGGAGTCACACATTGACATCATGTGTGGTTCAGAAACTGATGATAGCGATGAATGCGATGCCACTAGTCCCGAACAACCACCATCGAAAAAGTCTAGGCAATATTTATTAAAATAAATAAATAAAATAAAAATAAAAAATTATAAAAATGTTTACTTAATTTTTTTAGTAGTTTATGGCCAGAAGTCTGGAGTTATTGGGGAAAATTTATAAAAAAGGCGATAAATGACACTTTTTTGAATAAAAACTATCAATATTCTTGTCAAAATGGGATACCTTCACTTAATTGTAAATAAAAGCAGAACGCGTTAATCGATTTCTATGATCTATGTCGCATTTTGTTTACAGGTTATGTGACTTTACATGAAATTAATAACACTTGATCCTTTTTTCCGTTTTGGATTTTTTATGAATTTAAAAAAAAAAATTTTTAATTTTTAGGCAAAAAAAATATTTTTTTTTCTCCACAAATTTATTTTTACCGGCAAAACTGTTGATTATAAAGAAAAACGTTATATGAACGGATTAAAGAAACTGTAATTCAAAATTTTTTTGAGTTTGATTTAGCAAAATCGGACAAGTGGTTCTCGAGTTATGTTAAACTACGTTTTTGCCAAAATGTTACAACTAAGCGAAAAAACATCAAGATAAGGAACAAATTTAAAATGTCATAAAAAAAACTGACACATACGAACGCCAAACCCTTTGAGGGTTTTACTATACTGACCTAGTACCATCACCCTGACTTGGAATTTCTCACCCCCCAGATTGGCTGTTGTACTCTGTTATTAATTAATCTTTATAAAAACGGACGTCAGTATTAAAATTCGTTGCGGCTTATTCACCGATAAGCAGAAAGATTTATGCTTTAATTTCTACTTACATATATAAAACTTACAGCCTGCTTTTGTAAAACACAAGTGTTCTGACTTGAAGATTTCGTATTAAAGCGGCAACGTTTTAAAATTGGTTTTTAAAAAACATTTAAAAGCTTTCGTTTATTCATGTTTGACATAAATAAAGCTTTTTTCTATCGTTAAATAACGTTATTGACAATGCGTTTATTTTCGTACCTTTTCATACTTTTTACATATAAGGATTTTGTGGTCGAGGTTAACCCTGGCTTTTGTTTACAAAAATAAATTGTAAATTTAAAAAACAAAAACTACTATATAAAAATGTTAGTAAATTGGTAAAAACTAAAAATGTTGAATTAAAATGATTACAAAAATTGCAATAAATAAACGCAATATATGAAGACGATTTTTTGCTACACATCAACATATAAAAATGGTGAAGGTATTTGCGTGATACATAGCAAATTTTTTAAAACATACGGAAGAACTTACATACACACATACATAGATACTTATGTACATATGTACTTGTTTCTAGAATTGTTTGAACCTGTAAATACATAAATATGTTATGTTACGCTCACAAATTAGAGCTTCCAGTAATTCGAACGTCCAGAAATTAGAATCAGTGTGTGCAATACATTAAATGCTCTGAAATTCGAATTAAAAATTCTAGTTTCAGAGTGTTTTTTTTGTTATTTAACACAAGAAATCCCCAATTTATTTTTATTCTGTTTGAACATAGTAAAACTAAAAAGGGGAAATCACCAAATAGTATATGTTTTTCCCTATTTATTGTTTTTTTTTGTCGCATTTATGTATATATGTATATTTTGGCAAATAAACGCAAAAAAAAACTTTTTCATTGGAAACTAAAGTCAAAATATTAGAAAAGCTTGACAAAGGCGTTCAAGGGAACCGGTTAGCCCTAAATTTTAATGTGACAACATCTTCAATCAGCTACATCAAATCACATAGAACAGCAATATTAAATGCTGTTTCCAACACATATCAGGAGGCAAGCAATAAATCTTTGCACAGCGCTGAATATCCAAAAATGTAAAGTCGTAAAAGTGTACACTGATAAAGTCTGGCATGAAGGTTTACTACTGACATTGCAGCAAAACTTACCAGCAAACATACACAAGCTATTAGAAAGCTACTTAGTCGGTCGTCAATTTATTATAAAAGAAGGCGATTTTTTAAGTTCTCCTCAGAAAGTTAACGCTGGAGTCCCACAAGGCAGCATCCTGGGCCCTCTATTATACTTCGGACATGCCAACAAACATCTACACACAAACCTCAACATTTGCGAATGACACAGCTTTCCTAAGCGTACATGAAAACTGTCAAGAAGCATCTCATTACTTACGGGATCACATATTTGAACTGGAAAGGTGGTTAAAACAATGGAGGATAAAGATCAATGAGCAAAAATGCGCACATATAACATTCACATTGCGTCGGGAAACATGCCCCCATATTAAAATCGATAATCAAATAATTCCCCAACACTCTCATGTAAAATATCTCGGTATACATCTAGATCGGCGTTTAACGTAGAAATGGCACATAGAAGCAAAATTAACTCAAATGAAACTAAAAGCAATTCAAATTAATTGGCTCATTGGAAGAAATTCTGTTCTTAGTCTCGATTGCAAACTTCTTCTTTACAACTCTATCTTAAAGCCAAAATAAACTTCTTCGAATAATCACAGCCGCTCCGTGGTATGTCAAAAACTCAAATATCCACAAGGATCTCAATGTGCCATTGGTAAAAACTATGATAACGAAATATGCAGTAAAATATTTAAAAAGGCTGGAACTGCACCCAAATCCATTAGCTCGAAATATTTGAAATTATGGCGGCCACACTCGCTTAAGAAGAAGAGACACTGCAGCACTCACCCAATCAGTAGCTCGTTTCTGTATTTCTCGCATCGCAAATTTTCTCATATTAAGTGTGAAACAAAATATTCCATCGTTTCTCGATTTGTGAGAAAAAAGTGTTTCTGTATTTAAATGCGAGAACAGACAACACAGATTCTGTTTTAACTGGAATACTTCCAGTAATAAAGTGTCAAATGCAAGCGAAACGTCAACGAAAGAAATATATATAATAAAAATAAGGCTGCCAGATTTAAAGATTTATCGACATTTTGACGATTTTTTTTTGTTCCAAAATTGGCAAAGTGACAATTTGCTGATTTTTTTTCTAGTGACGATTCAGTCTTTGAAATAAAACAATTTTAAATAGTTTTATATGTTTGTGTATTAGGCACCACAGAAAACCGATATCTTTAAAAACAAGACAGATTAAAAAATGTATCGGCAAAAGCAAAATTTCGAACGAAAACTGTTTAATTTTTATTTGCTTGGATTATTTAATACATTTGTTTGTGTGATCAAAAGATTAAACTATTACCCCATTTTTCAGTCAATGCACTTTAGGAAATTTTTGCCTTTTACTTTGTCTAAAAGTGTTTATTTTATTTCAATATGATATTTTGTCACTCCTTTGTGTGATTTCTGCAGGGAAAAATAACAATCTGAAATTTTAAACTCTTCTTATCGGATTAAGGAAAATAAAATAAATAATTTTATTTAAATAGACCTCAAGCTTATGTATGTATAAAATATGTATTTTACCCATGAACTTAATGTTGTTTTTTTTTTTTTTTTTTTTTTTTTTTTTTTTTTTTTTATTATGTGGTTATATGATAACAATTTGTGATTATATGATAAAAATCGAACAAAATTCGTCAAAATTAATTTTAAATTGTCCGAAAAAATAGACGATTTATTTATTTTTGCTTAGGATATTGACGTTTTTTCACAAATTTATCTGGCAGCCCTGCATAAAACAAACACAATGAAAGGCCAAAAAAATTTAAATAACAAAATATAACAATTGTGTTTTATATACTTATTTTCATCATTTAAATTCTTTCTTTTAAAATAAAATAAAATTATACACATTCTTGTGTACATACATACATAATTTGGGCTCCATTTTTTTAAATTTTGTTTTCTCGCATCAATTTCAAATATGACTTATTTTGACAGTTCTTGTGAGAAACTCTTTGCAAAATATTGTTACAGAAACACTTGTTCTCACATTATTCCAATAATTGCTGGAAAATTAGTTAAATGACAGATAATTCTCGCAAAGTAAAAGTACAGAAACACTTATGTGAGAAAAACCATTTTTTGTTTCATATTGCACTGTTTTTGTCATAATTCACTTGTTTCATGCGGGAAATTTTACGATGCGAGAAATACAGAAACGGGCTACTGTTTGTGAACCTATGGGAAACTGTACCAAGTCAATGGAATGTTTGATGATGACTTATTTAAAACACAGCACCCTGTAAAATACTGACGGTCCTTAAATTGTTATTTACTTATTAGTAAACGGCCCATTCACTTGCAATATAATTGTTAAATTTTTCGTATTGTACAATTGCATATATCGCCAATGTGTATGTGATATTCGAAAGTGGCACAATATATTGGCAATAATTAAAAGATTTTTGATTTTTATTTGCCTTTTTTGCGATGTACCGTGCTGCAGAAGATATAATATGCACCTTCGATGATATTGATGTATAGATTTCTTATGGGAAAAATATTTTGCAAAGCATCTCACGTTTTGCCGCATATTAAGACAAATATCCCGATTTTTTTCTTCTTCCATATCCTATAAAAACCAGGTGGAGGACGTGATTGAAAGCAGTGAAGTATTATGCTGAACATTTTTACTAATTCAAGGATGTGGTAGAAGTATTCGACGATAGTGATGCAGTTTCAGTAAAAAAAGCAAAATATACAAATATTTTAGGTAATAGTTGTGTCTTCAAATTATGGATTTATCTTTGAGACAATTGAGAAACTAAAGAAATCTCATTTATTAAAAAAGAAAATTAAATTAGTGGAGGGTACATTTTGTAAACAAATTCGTATCAAAATTGATAAAGTTTTGAAAAAACTGAAGGATTCAAAACAATAGAAAAAACTGCTGGCACACGTCATTTAAATTTTTACGAAAACAGTGTAGTGAAAAATGAATATATCACAAGGGAACAAACAGCAATAACTTTACTTTTAAAAATATTCAAAATAATGTTTGTATTTATATTTATAAACAAAATTGTTTTCTTATTGTTCCTTGTTCATTTCAAATGTAGGTGCAAATATCTATCTAATAAGTGACATAGATTATATGATTTTTGTGCTTCACTTTATTTTACTTATACTTTTGTGTTTATTGTACTTTATTTTCATTAATGAGACTGAATTTTTACGGTTTTATGTTATTTTTGTTTTTTTTTTCTTGATACTTTAATGTTTTTGTGTTGTGTTAAAAAAAACAACTCAAAAAACTGAGTTCTTTTCATATAAATTTTACTAAACGTTCAATCACTTGTGATGTGAAAACAGCATATTTTTCCATTTTAAGCTTATATTTTTCTTTTTTTAGTGCATGTTTTATGCGCATAAAACACGATTTTAACTGCATTAAAGTCCGGGCCCTAATAATAACAAATATTTTGTTACTACAGTGGGAAAACAATTCAAGTCTGTCCCAAAAATTGGAAGAAAGAAAATTACTTTTGGACTGTATTGAACTGTTTGAAACTCTGCCAGCATTGTATAATACAAAGTGCAAAGATTATTCGGCAAAAAAGGTTTAAGTAGTATGAAAGTCTCCTTTTTATATATAAAGAAAGATTCCCGAAGGTCGATAAGACTGGATTAAAATTTTGTAGAAAACAAAACACCGTAAATTGAAATATATGTTTTTATTTTGCTTATAGTTTATGTTTACCTTTTTATTGAATGAAAGTGGCGCCATATTTAAATTAAATCCATTGTTCCATTTATTTGCATAATATAGGGCAAAATGGAAATAATATGGCGGATAACGTATACAATAATAGGTCTGTCTGCGTACACATATTTTGCATAATTTTGTACAAAATGTCGCAAAATCTTGCAAAATGTTGTCTGCGTACTCCAAATCTCTTACAGCGAGAGAGCCAAAAAGAGAAATTTTTGACAGTTGCAAGTTAGAGAACTTGCAAAATGTTACTGGAGAAATTTCCTCTGGTAAGATTTTGCAACTAGTTTGAACAGCTGTTTTTATATACTGTTTGAATGAAAGAGTTTACGTGTGCCAAGATAGCGTCGACGAAATAGCTTCGAATTTGGGAATTTAAAAACCGGAAAACCAAAATACCCAAATAATGGGAATTTACAGTATATGAACAAAAAGTTTGCGTCGAATTTAGGAATTTAAAAAGGGGAAGTAAAAATATATTTATATTTTTAATAAAAATATTAAAAATATTTACCACAGGCTTTTGCACGGTATAAACTGTATATTTTCTGAAAGTAAATAGTTTTCTGGATAAAATGAGCGATGCGTGCAAAAAATATATAGTTTATACCGTGCAAAAGCCTGTGGTTCATTGCATAAATCAGTAAAGATTTTTACTGACCAGTTTGGATGAACCCAGATTTCTCGGAAACTGTCCATACGATTTTTTGCACGCATCGCTCATTTTGTCCAGAAAACTATTTACTTTCAGAAAATATACAGTTTATACCGTGCAAAAGCCTGTGGTAAATATTTTTTGTATTTTTATTAAAAATATAAATATATTTGGGCTTAAATCTGGTTTACCGACGCAGCTCCAAATAAAAAAAAAGTACCTAGGGTGATAGAAAATGGAAAAATAAGAAGAAAAAATAAAAATAAGAAAGTTGGTGCAAACGCTTAGTTTTCGAGTTATGGGCGTTTTAAGTTTTTATATAAATATGTGATTTTGCAGAACATTTCCAAATGTATATGGCTAATATTGGTATCATTGCAAAGCGTTTCACTAGATCTTTCTGGACATACAGAATTTATTTTAATATTTTTAGTTTATTAAGAAATGGGACGAGTTTGCAAAATACAAAAGTTTTTTAGTAAGCATAAAAACAAATTTATTAATTTTTTCTAATTCTTTAATGTATGTATATACTACATACTAATTTATTTAAGAATTTTAATTAAAATACAAGTCAAACCTTCTTTATGTTTATGTTGTACTAATGAGGAGAGAATCCTTGCCCATGGGCAAAGGCCGTCTATGCAGAGAATCTTTAGTTAGCGAAGCCAGTATTAGTTATACCATAGGGGAGAAAATATTTGCGACCGGCCGAAGGCCGGCTATGCAAGGAAGCTTTAGTAAGCGAAACCGGTGTTTATTATACCATAGAGAAGAACATCCTTGCGTCCGGCCAAAGGCTGGCTATGCAAATAATTTTTATTTGCGATGCTAGTGTCTGTTATTTTATAAAACTTTTATTTAAATAAACTACATTCTTTCCTAGTGCACTTCCGTAACATTTCGACGTAAAATGAAAAAAACTGTAATGTGATCTAAAGAGTTTAATATTTTAAAATAAATTATGTATATCCAGAAAAATCTGTTCAAGAGCTTTAAAATGATACCAATATTGGCCATATACGTTTAGAATTGTAGTGGAAAATCACATATTTATATGAAAACTTTAAACGTCCATAACTCGGAAACTAAGCGTTTGCGCCAACTTTTTTATTTAATTTTTTCTTCTTATTTTTCCATTTTCCATCACCCTGGGTACTTTTTTTTTTATTTGGAGCTGCGTCGGTAAACTAGATTTGTTCCTATATTTGTACTTCCCTATTTTAAATTCCTAACTTCGACGCTAACTTTTTGTTTATACTGCAAATACCCATTATTTGGGTATTTTGGTTTCCCGGTTTTTAAATTCCCAAATTGGACGCTATTTCTTCAACGCTATCTTGGCTCACGTTTGTTATTTCAATTGTTTACACAACGATCAGCTGTTTTCTTGCAAGATTTCACTGGATACTGTCTGCGTACTTTTTGAGATATTCTCAGCCGAAAGAGTAAAATTTGTCTTACTCTCCCAAAAAAATTTACTAAGTATTTGCTACTGGAAAAGTACGCAGACAGACCTAATATTCCAAGTGTATAGTCAGCTCAAGTCTGTCATAACATTATTATTCTTGTACTAAATCTAGTTTCTAAGGCCCTAATCATGTAAAACGGAACGCAACGCCAAAGAATAACATTAAAAGCACAAACAATGTCATAAATATATTGTAATATTGTTGTTGCTTTCTACAGAAATTCACATTGCGTTTTAAAATTTCAAACGCTGCATTGCTTGTGGAGGTGATAATTTTAAAACGGTATATGATTTTCTGCACAAAGCAACAACATGATAAGGTCCTAAATAATTTATTAATCAACCACGTTTACTCTAGTTTCAATTGTTAACGTGTAAACATCCAACAACAGAAAAAGTAAAAACAAGATATTGTGACCCAACACACCAAGAAAAAAACATTGTAAAATAAAAAACAGTGTAACACAAAATAAATCAACATTAAAATAATCTTAAATAAAACTTAAATACATTGAAAGTTCAACCCCTCAACACAACTAAAAATTTTATACACTTTTTAAACAAATTTTCTTGGAAAATTATTTTAAGAAACGTGAAATATTTTTAATGAATAATGCTAAAACACAATGGTGTATATAAAAATTGGGGCAATGTTATTGCTTTTTATTAGAATTTTTCAAGTGCTTTAGTAAATAATGCTAGTTTTTCTTTAAACATTTTTAATATTTTATATGTAAGAATTAATACAAAAAAATGTAATTACAAGTTTTTTCATTATATATAACTATAACTATAACATATGTATATATAATATTGTTGTAAACTATTATTTGTTAATATTTTTTATAACCCCTTCCATCACTAGTGGTGAATGAGGGTATACAAAAGAGCGAAACAATTTTTGTTTGTTTTATTAAACACAAATTTTGATCCCTGCGATCGAAAATGGCGACTTTATTTAAGAAATCCAAACGCCAATTACACCTTGGTATTGATTTTGTAAAGGTTTTTGCTTCTCCTGTACGCCCTTTGCCATTTTAGTTGACGATATATTCTTGCTCCTTGAGTAACGGTTTTGTAGGATCAGAGCTATGAATCAAAATGTGGAACTATCACCCTAATATATTTATAATTTTGTTGCAAAACTAACATAAATGAATGGTGTTATAATGCTCGGATTGATATAAGATTTTGCAAACAATTCGTTCTATATGACTAGAAATCATGAAGCTCGGCGCATAATTTACCATAAGCCACATATAAAGACTACTTTCGGAAAACAGCTTAGTTGGCCTAAAACCGTAAAAAATTATGCTATTGTAATTAAGTTTGGCACGTCACGGAGAAATAATTAATACAGCTTAAAACTTTATAGACAGAGTTTTAAAAATTGGCGATTTAGAATTTCATAGAGAAAATAAAAGGGAGATTTAAAATATTTTAACAGATAATACCTCTCCTAAACGCTATACAAAAACTTACTTCCGATATAAATTGGAATTGGCATAAAAATTTCTGTACAGGAGCGTGTCTCATTGATATGGAGAAGGCTTTCGATAGCATATGGATTGCAAAATATACAAATTAATTTAATATAAGCTTCCAACTTACCATATTATATTAATATATAATATGATAAGTTTTAAAGATTTCGTCATTTATTATCACAATGCGAAAAGCCACAAATTCTTGAAAGTTATCAAAGGGTTTCAGCAAGGAACAGTAAATTCTCCAATTTTATTTAATTTATATATATTTAGAACTATTAAAACAGATAGAAAACATAATTTCCTTTGCAGACGATATAATTATTTACCATTCTGTAGATGAAATAGAAAAAATTAATTCAAACATTCAAAGATCTTATAATATTAGGTGCGTTTGAGTACTTTTACAGTAAAATGCAGTAAATGAGTAAACTTAAAAATTTGCTCTCTCAAAAAGCTGTTGTCCAAAAAAGTACGCGAACACAAAATTTGTAAAATTTCGTAAAATAAAGCCAACAGCTGATGGCAAATAATTAAAGTGTTGAAAAAAGTTTACACTTTTGACTACTTAACTCGTTTTCTTATCGGTACCCGATTAAATACTTTTTATAACACGAAATTTTAAGAAAATAAAAACAATTTATTTCATTTCTCTTTCACATTTTTATTTATTTTTTTATTTTATTTGATTTTACTGTTTTCTGTCCGGCTAAATTTGTTCGAAAATACTTGAATACATTTTTCGCTATTGATTACTTAAGAAATAAGTGAAGTACTAAGTACCCAAATACAAATACTTTTAACAACTCTAAAAAAATAAAACAACAACAACAAAAGTTTAAAAGTTGGAATTTAGCCATATAAATGCACCACAAAGAAGTTTAATTAACTAATATTTATTAACTTTTTGTTATTGTTTAATTTTTATTTAAACTTTCTTTTTTTAAAACAATTTCTTCACAATTTGTATCGTTTTTGTTTGTTTCTTTTGCTTGTTTACCTTTTGTAACATATGTTTTTTTGATTTACTAAATTTTACTGCAAAAATTTCTGCAGTAAAAATTTGTAAGTACTCAGTCAAGAACTGTCACTTTACGCTCTCAATTTGTGTTCTCATTTACTGTAGTTTGTGTACGCGAACGCAATTTAGTAAAATGCAGTAAAGTTCAGTAAAAAATAGTAAAAACTTTTGTGTTCTCGAACGCAGCTATTGTCGAACAATATGCAATTAATTGGAAAATGAAAATAAATGCAGTCAAAAGTCAAACTATTCTTTTTAGGCCCCCTGTAAATAAATGTTGCTACAACATTAGAAAGAACTGAAAGTAGTTTGAAATTAAATCATCTCTATATGATTGTACAATTCCCAACAAGGACGTGGTCAGATATTTAGGTGTATATATCGACAAATTTATATAACTTTAATCAACATGTCAAAGAAACGCTTACAAAAGCAAGAAAAGCTTTCATAACATATAGATCCCTATTTTATACAAAGTATATAGAAACAAGGGTTAAGATAATAATGTATCAATCCCTAATAAGACCAATTTTAAGATACGCATGTCCAATTTGGTTCAACATACAGTGATGTCAGATGTAGAGAATTTTCCCTTTTTGTAGGGATTTTTTTTGAAAATTTTGAAGCGTAGGGGAAAAAGGACAGATTTTTCATTTCAGGCAGAATGTAGGGAATGTAGTTTATTTATTGTCAGATACTTTAACGAGAATCAAGAAAGAACTCTAGTTCAGCTTTTGAATTTACTTCACTTGGGATCAGATTGCACTGCCGAATCACTGTATAACAGTTTCAAAACAAGAATTTTGGGTTATGGAATTCCATATGAAAATATCATTGGTCTCTGCTGCGATGGTGCCATTGTAATGGTTGGTCAGTAAAACTCTTTTGCCTCGAGACTTTTAGCAGATAATTCAGATGTTATTACAATTAAATGCATATGCCACTCAGCAGCCATCATTGCAAACAAAGCATGTTTAATGTTTCTAAAAGCACCCGAGGTTTTGGTAAGGCAAATTGGAACTTATATTTCGGGAAGTTCTATGCGATGCTGTCAATTGGAAGAATTTCAGGAAATGCTGAGTGTAGAAAAAAATAAAATTCTGCGAACATCGGCTACCAGATGGTTATCCCATCAAAAGTGTGTGGAAAGAATTTTGGAAAACTGGCATGATTTGTTGAAATACGCGTCTACTCATGACAAATTAAAATCAGCCGAATTGTTATTAACTGAATTAACAAATGAATGCAACAAGGCATATTTGCTTTTTTTTAATATGTTTTAAGCTATTTTAATTCACTGAATGCACTTTTACAAACTAAAAAGCTGAGTCTTTAAAATACTTTTTTAAGCTTGGTCAAAATTTTATTAAAAAATCTGAGCTAAAATTTGATTGTGTTGTAAGATTGCCACATGTTTCATTGCAAATCGAGGAAAATTACGTTGGCAGTGAATGCGAAGATTTATTAAAAAGTTTTTCTCAACAAAGTGCTTATCCAATAAAAATGTGACTGCCCCCAATTTTATATAACTGCTGTAGAGGAAACCCAAAGACGACTGACTACCTTTGAATTTTCAAAGAAATGGAATTTTTGAGTCCAGAAGCAGCCCTTGGTGGCAGAAATAAAAATGTTTTTCAATTTAAATTAATGTGCCAAAAATTAAATATTAATATTAATAATCTTACACAAGAGTGGTTAACAATGGAATACAATTTTTCCGAGCATGAAAAGCAGTCTTTATCTTAACTAGATGTGGAGAAATTTTGGTCTTCAATAATTAAATTCAAAAACTTTAATGATAATTTAATGTTTCCAAACTTTTCGAAATTGGTAAAAATTGTATTAGCTTTACCACATGCTAATGCGGATGCCGAGAGAATATTTTCATTTATAACAGATGTCCAAAAAAAGGAATAAATTAAGCCACGACGTTTTAAACTCAATTTGTATCATAAGATCTCATTGCGCTACTAGTCATTTTAAAAGAATGAACTCTAAAGAACTTTATAATTAAGCAAATATCTTATTTCATTCATATTTTTAAAAAATAACTTATACTATTAGTTTTTATTTCATTTTTGTAATATTTTTGCTTTGAAAAAAATTCTTGAAATAGTTTTTTTTATATTTTTTGATGAAATTAAAAAAATATATTTTTTTTATTCTTTAGTACCTGAATTAATTACAATAAAAGTATTTTAAAATGTTAATGAAATTTACTTTTGATTAAAAAGTTATTGTTTTTTTTTATTAAAATCATTGAATTGCTTGCGTAGGGAAAAAAATTTCAATGTAGGGAAAAAAATTTTCAATGTACGGAAAAAAGGGAATTTTGTCTGACATCACCGTCAACATATCACCCTCATACATGAAAAGGTTAAGAGTTTTTGAGAGGTCATGCTTAAGAGCTTGCACTTCGCTATATAAAAATCTACAAAGTGGTTATTTAAAATAAGAAGCTTATGGCGATTTCTTTTCTGAGAAATATGTTGCATAAATGGTACATGCTCTATCTCTTTTGTGTAGAGCATGTACCATTTATGCAACATTTTTCTCAGAAAAGAAATCGCCATTAGTGTTTAGAAAATAACTTTATAATGGCTGCTTTTTATACGAACGAAGAATATATAGTAGAATCGTTAATTAATGGATTTGTTGCTCCTGAAGCCTAAATTTACCTTGATAGCAAGAGCATTATTCAAGCTGAAAATGGCACTCCCGTCTTTTACCACAATCATAGACGTGCTAATATTAAAGCAATTAACTGCAATTAAGAACTAATGGATATAAAGATATGCACTTAGTGCAAAAGTATACGAAGTCAAAAAAGTTTTGGTGGTTATTCGAATAATTAATAAAATATTTTTTTTTCTTTTTCTTTCAATTTTATCCTTTGACACAACGTTTGCAAAAAAAGTTTTTTTTTTCTTTTTCTTTTTAAAAACCAAAATATAAATTTAACAACAATACTAGAGCGCTCTATTGGAGACATTGTATATTTATAAAATGTTATGGTTAACTAGTGTTTATTTTAGTAAAAATATCTATTTTTGTTGGCGAATAAACAAAATACCTCTCCTAAACAATTAATAACAGATGTATTATAACAATATAACAATTGTAGAATAATTAACCAAAATAGTATTACAGAACAGAACATTTATAAATCAGTAACATATATACCTAAATTTTCAGAAAGATTAGAAAAATCAAACATAAATTATAACAAAATAGCACATCATCTTGTAACTATATACTAAAATGAAAGATATAAAAATGTCAAATATTGTTACCTTGTAAAGGTAAAGATAGTGGACAGTGTAATAGAAGTATATACATATATAGATACAGCAAAATATAAACTAAGAATTAGGATAGCAGGGCATTAGTCAAATGAAAACTATAGAAATATTTCATCACAGAAAACAACTTTATCAACTCATTGTGCTTAGATTACCATTATCCAAATTTTGAAAATACAACAGTTTTAAACACAGAAAATAATTATAAACGTAGATTTATGTTTAAAATGTTACAAATTATAATAGTACCAACAATGTCGAAAATTAATTTTAAGTTACATAGATGCTGAAAATTTTGCACTAAGTTATAGGCATTTAATATAAAAAATAGAAACGGAAAATAAAAATTTAATTATACTGCAATAGATTATGTTTGAATTGAAAACATTTTTGTATGTAATTGAAAAAATTTGTATATGACATTTAAAATTTGTTAAAAAATATAAATAATTTATTTATCTATTTATTTGTTAAAAAACAATAAATAAATAAAAAAAACTGTGAAGAAGGGCACAAAGTAGTACCGAAATATTGGTGAGAATAAAATTAAAAGATTTTATATAAAAAATAAGACCTCATATGGGCCGTTTACATTAGAACGAAATCTAGTAGATTTGACTGTACTCTTCCTCGAAATTTAGTGCGTTTACATTGTATGTACTTTTTTGACATTAGCAAGATATTGTTTGCATAACCAAAAATAGCTGACTGAAATTTTTTTGTGTAACATATACTGACTTAAGTGTAAAGAAATAGAGATTTTAAAATTTGCATTACCTTTTTTATAATCAACTTCATTAATTTTATCATTATTATTCGTCTTTTCCATTTATTAAGTAGTGTTTAAAAATTTTTAAATTATTTTAAAAGATTTTACATAACAAAAACAAAAAAAAAATATTTTTTTTTTGTGCATTGAAATATTTTTTAGTGCTATATGAAAAAAACATGTTTGCACCACTTAGTACTACTCGATTTTGAGTAGATTTCGTCAAAATCTAATCAAGTCAAAAACTACTAGGTTCGCGAAATCTCGTAAGTACTTAATTTCGTTGTAGTGTAAATTGGCTATTAAATATTTTTTACAATGACAGTTTTAAATATTTACTGAAAAGAATTTTATTATTAAAATAATACAGATTTGTAAATATAAGTACGAAGTTCTTACTTTAAAGGGCTAAAAAACTACCCTACAAGAAGACTACCGGTCATTTTTCTGGTAAAAGTTCATTAACCCAAAATATCTGCAAGTTGAGAGCGTCAAAAGAGAGAAAATAATTGAGAGGCCAAAAAATTCTTGCAAATTTTTACTGGTAAAATTTTTACTTGCAAGAATTTTTGAAACAGCTGTTTCTGTTTTTTTTTTACAAAACAAACTTTTCCAAAAGAAATTTTATATAAGGATATTTTGCAAAATTTATAAGTTAATGTAGATTTTTTAAATTATTAAAAATATTTATGCGATAAGAAATCATACTTTTGTTTAACTTAGGACAGATATTTCGATATTTTTGTTGCTACATAAAATAACGAGCTTGTTAAAAAATCTATTTGGGGTATTCACAAGGTTTGCTATCATGGTTTATTGTCATAATGTTCTAACATTTTACAATGGTTTAAAGATATTGTTGTTGGTTTGTAAACAAAAAGTGTCTTAAATAAATAGAACGTTGCTTGCTATGTTTATTGTGCTGTCGTAATTAATAGCACATTAAATTATGAGGGGTTGCTCACAACAGTCGTATTTTTTCATGTTATTATTTTAAGACATATGACTTTATGACACCTTGTGAATACCCCAATTATGTATTTTGTTTAGCTTCTAACCGGTTAGGTGTTGTTATTAGTACTGTGAGTATAGTGGTTACCTAGATACCCGATACTTAACACTATTGCAGTATAATACCCCATTAGTTAAAAAATTTGTTGGCAAATTAAATTATTTACAAAATTAAAGATTCTTATTAATTATAAAATAATTTGAGATATTCTCATTGTTTACTTTATGACCGTCTTGTTAATTATGAAACAAACACCAAAGAAATGCATTTGGACCAAATAAAACGGTCATAAAGTAGATAATGAGAATATCTAAAATTATTTCATAATCAACAATAATTTAACCCGCTATCTTTCTGTCGTGGTCATATTTAAATGCCAAAGTTTATGTTTCTCCTCATTCACTGAGGGCCCTGCACCTATAATTTTATGTTTCTAATATCTAATATAGAAAATTAAAAAGGAACCACTTGTAGAACGAAAAAGTAAAACAAAGATATTTAATTTCCCGCATTTCACCATTTTTTATATTTTTTCTCGATCGTATTAGTGAGAGACCAGCATCCGGTTCAAATTCAACCTTAAAACTCACGGCGTTATGGCTGTGCGAAGACGAATCTGTCAGTCAGTCCGTAACGTTGACATTTTATATTCCTATATACATTATGTAGGTTATACATAGATTGTTAAATTAAATATTTTGTTTTGCCTTATAAATACTTTTATTGTTAACAAAGGGTTTTTTTTATCTTTTATTATTTATGAAACCCCGAACAATTCTTTCCCGTCCTAAATAAAAAAAAAATCCAATTCATGATTCATTTTATTCAACATAAACAAATATAAATTAATAAAATCACATTATTTTTACCGTAATGTATTAATGTTTCCCAAGTCTTAGAATAATTAATGGGTACGCAAATATTCGTACATATTCGTCACTACTTTAACTTGCAAATTTTGGCTGGCAAAGTTTTCATTTACTTTTTAGTATTTTTGAGAGCAATTTCTTTAAATTCCTACTTACTCTCTCTCTTTGCAAGTTTCTGCTAGTAAAGTAAATGAACACACCTATTATTAGCTGGAAGATAAGGTAACAGTTAAGTTTTAACTGAACTGAATGAAATTGGATGTAATACTTCAATACTTTCATTCTAATTATGCAAATGAGCTCTATTATATTGATTTCTATGATAATATTAACATAAAAATAACGTCTTAAGTATCTTAAAATAATTTTAGTCTTAAATTTTTTACGTTTTTGTTATATAACAGATACTAGACTTAATAATTTTAAGCGTAATAGTCTGTAGGAAATATTAGTTTCGTTGGAGAAATAAGTAAAGAAATAAATAAAAAATGGTGGGCGGGAATCCCGGGATCCCGGGAATTTGATTTTTATTTCCCGCTTTCCCGGGAATCCAAAAAGTGCGGGAATAAAGAAACTCTAATCATAGATCAAACTGCTTGTGTGGTTTATTTGTCCCTGAACAAACAAAAAAAAAATTCGCAAATAATAGTAGTGTTCGAAACAGTGAGAAAATAACATTTAAAAATGTATTAAACGATTTAAAGTAGTCAGTTCAATTTTGACCTGAAATAGAAATACATTTCCATAGGGAGATCAAACATGTTAAAGTGCCTCAAAGCGCCCAATTATGCCAAATTATTTATTTTTTAATTTCAATAAATTTTTTATGACAGATTATAGCTAACACTTCAAAAGTTACAACACATATTTTTATTTGGCTCTTTTATAACTATTTTGCTGTTAATACTGGAGAAAAGTGGATATTTTCTTTCTTGTAACACTGTGTCACAAATTTTCAACAAAGTCGTGACCAAATGAATCTGACAGCTAATCCTTATGTAAAATTGTAAGCTAAATCCGATATGAAGTCAGAATGGTCAAAAGTAGAACAGTTTTCGAGATATTGCCGCTTTTTGCATTTTTAAAAAAGATTATGTCACTTTCATAAAAATATCTCCAAAAATATTCAATGGATGTTTTATTTGTTTTTATTTTTGTTGAAAGATAACAAAATTACCAAAACAACCACAAGTCGTTTGAAAATATTGGTCAAGAAATGAGTGACTTACAGCGGACCAAATTTTGAATTTCACAAAAATTTTAATAATTTTTTGGAATTTAGTTTTTTTTTTTTTAAAACCAAACAATGAATTTTATTAAGTCTTATCACTTATTACGTTAGTTTATTTCAATACGAATATTTTGTGCTCCATAGGATCTAGATCGGTGCAAATATGTCAAAGTTACAGTAAATTAATTGAATTATCCCACTTTTCGATATTTATCAAATAAAAAAAAATAAAACAGAACAGTAAATATACAAAGCTAATGGTAGTAACAATTAGTAACTGTTGAATGGTTTTGCCTATTGTGATTATTTTCTGTCTCTCGCACAAGGAACCAAAAATAGTCGCCCAACATCGCCTCAATTTACGCCCCTTGATACCGACGCTCCATTTCTTGTATTTATTGGTGAAATGATCGTCACTTTCATCGCCAAGGTTATTTGGGAAGAAATTTAAGTAGGAATGCAGAAGGTCTATTTTTAAAGACATATTTGCTCCTTTTTAATAAGATATAAAAATGAATATTAATTTAATTTAATGCAGGCATATGAGGAATTGGTTTTGTGAATGAGTTTACATCGGCATATTGGACAGACTTATGACGTCTATTTTGCTTTACCTTGGCTAAGCCAAAATAACAGTCAACGTCGTAGTTCGTAGGTTTACGCCAAATTGCAGAATAATCAAATGGCCTACACCGACTGCGGTATAGGAAATTAACATAAGACTAACTTTGCGCCCGACATCTACATTAGAGATGAGCGATCCCGTGATTTTTAAAGATCATCCTGATTAGTGAACGTGCTCTTTTAAACTATTATTGTGATCACGGTTTATCAGTTTTCTGTTCTTTTATAGCAATTGCGGCCAAGCTATATCGACGGTTGACATTTTAATTGTATGTGGATTCCGAAAGTTTCGAGTAAATTGAGTTTGAACACATCTCATTTGAAAATTGTTCAGCAAATACCACATACGACAAACTCAACACTCCATATCCGTATGAGGTATCGAAAAACTGATTACGCCAAATGAAAGATCAGGTCGGAAAACCCAAGGAATCGAACTTAACTCAAAACCGCAAAAAATCCACATACGACATTTAAATTATCAACCGACGGTACATATCGTCATAATGCGCGAGCTTTCACAAGAGCTTTTGTAAGTACATACTTTGCAAGGAAACAACAACAAATTTTAAGAGCTTTAAAATCTGTTTACTTGCATATACATACATACTTGAACAAATAAACTTTGGCTTAAAAAAAATACTAATAAGATAGAAGAGAGAATGAAAGGAACAGCAATATTATTCGCCATTTCATTAAAAAAACGATATTAGGTCTGTCTGCGTACACATATTTTGCATAATTTTGTACAAAATGTCGCAAAATCTTGCAAAATGTTGTCTGCGTACTCCAAATCTCTTACAGCGAGAGAGCCAAAAAGAGAATTTTTTGACAGTTGGAAATTAGAGAACTTGCAAAATGTTACTGGAGAAATTTCTTCTGGTAAGATTTTGCAACTAGTTTGAACAGCTGTTTTTATATACTGTTTGAATGAAAGAGCTTACGTGTGCTAAGATAGCGTCGACGAAATAGCGTCGAATTTGGGAATTTAACAACCGGGAAACCAAAATACCCAAATAATGGGGATTTACAGTATATGAACAAAAAGTTAGCGTCGAATTTAGGAATTTAAAAAGGGGAAGTAAAAATATATTTATATTTTTAATAAAAATACTAAAAATATTTACCACAGGCTTTTGCACGGTATAAACTGTATATTTTCTGAAAGTAAATAGTTTTCTGGACAAAATGAGCGATGCGTGCAAAAAATATATAGTTTATACCGTGCAAAAGCCTGTGGTTCATTGCATTAATCAGTAAAGATTTTTACTGATCAATTTGGATGAACCCAGATTTCTCGGAAACTGTCCGAACGATTTTTTGCACGCATCGCTCATTTTGTCCAGAAAACTATTTACTTTCAGAAAATATATAGTTTATACCCTGCAAAAGCCTGTGGTAAATATTTTTTGTATTTTATTAAAAATATAAATATATTTGGGCTTAAATCCAGTTTACCGACGCAGCTCCAAATAAAAAAAAGTACCTAGGGTGATAGAAAATGAAAAAATAAGAAGAAAACATTAAATAAGAAAGTTGGCGCAAACGCTTAGTTTTCGAGTTATGGGCGTTTTAAGTTTTTATATAAATATGTGATTTTGCAGTTCATTTCCAAATGTATATGGCTAATATTGGTATCATTGCAAAGCGTTTCACTAGATCTTTCTGGACATACAGAATTTATTTTAATATTTTTAGTTTATTAAGAAGTGGGACGAGTTTGCAAAATACAAAAGTTTTTTAGTAAGCATAAAAACAAATTTATTAATTTTTTCTAATTCTTTAATGTATGTATATACTACATACTAATTTATTTAAGAATTTTAATTAAAATACAAGTAAAACCTTCTTTATATGCAGAGAATCTTTAGTTAGCGAAGCCGGTATTAGTTATACCATAGGGGAGAAAATATTTGCGCCCGGCCGAAGGCCGTCTATGCAAGGAAGCTTTAGTAAGCGAAACCGGTGTTTATTATACCATAGAGAAGAACATCCTTGCGTCCGGCCAAAGGCTGGCTATGCAAAGAATTTTTTTTTGCGATGCTAGTGTTTGTTATTTTATTAAATTTGTATTACACTTTTATTTAAATAAACTACATTCTTTTCTAGTGCACTTCCGTAACATTTCGACGTAAAATGAAAAAAACTGTAATGTGATCTAAAGAGTTTAATATTTTGAAATAAATTATGTATATCCAGAAAAATCTGTTCAAGAGCTTTAAAATGATACCAATATTGGCCATATACGTTTAGAATTGTAGTGGAAAATCACATATTTATGTGAAAACTTTAAACGTCCATAACTCGAAAACTAAGCGTTTGCGCCAACTTTTTTATTTTATTTTTTCTTCTTATTTTTTCATTTGCCATCACCCTGTGTATTATTTTTTATTTGGAGCTGCGTCGGTAAACTAGATTGTTCCGATATTTGTACTTCCCTATTTTAAATTCCTAAATTCGACGCTAACTTTTTGTTTATACTGCAAATACCCATTATTTGGGTATTTTGGTTTCCCGGCTTTTAAATTCCCAAATTGGACGCTATTTCTTCAACGCTATCTTGGCTCACGTTTGTTATTTCAATTGTTTACACACCGATCAGCTGTTTTCTTGCAAGATTTCACTGGATACTGTCTGCGTACTTTTTGAGATATTCTCAGCCGAAAGAGTAAAATTTGTCTTACTCTCCCAAAAAAATTTACTGAGTATTTGCTACTGGAAAAGTACCCAGACAGACCTATTCTATTACCCACACAAACAGTGAAATATTATAAATTTGTATATGTAACAAAATACAAAAAGGACGACTTAGAAAGTACCTGTAACTTGACAAATTTGGTCACAACTGTGATTCGTGATTTTTCAGAAACAGTGATTAAATCACAGGGACAGAAATATCGCTCATCTCTAATCCAAATAGTTAAATGAGTTTTGCATGAATTGCAGAAAGTATTTGGGGGTCCAAGTTTTCGAAATATTTTCCGGATTGTCTTTAAAATACAGCCAAAATGCATTTTGTAATTGACTTGAAAAATTTGATGTCTGCGAAAAATTAAAAACTCCACAAGCAAAACAAAACTTGTTGGATTGTTCTTGCAGATAAACCAACCAAATCAAAACGCTTACCAAATAATTTGCAATTGTAAGCTGTTCATAAAAACAATGTCAGAGTCGTCAAAAATCTTTAATGAATGGGGCTTTTTACCCTTTTTTATTCTTAGAAATATTTTCTCGCTCATTATTTTAATTAACATAAGCTTTTTTTAGTGATATTTTTTACAAAAATCAATGTTTCTAAAATTTACAGCGTTCGTTTTTCAAATTCTGCGTTATTACCTCCTTTGCGTTTTTGATTCGATAAAAAGCGAAAAATGGGTTAATTCACTAAATCTTCTGTAGCACAAAATGTTCGTATCAAAATAAACTAATGTCCCATGTCATAAAATATTAAACTTTGTATTTGTTTGGTTTAAAAAAAAATCATAAAATTGTTCATAAATTTTCAAATTTTGTCCACTGTTACTCTGTCATTTCTTGACCAATGTTTACAAGCGTGGTTATTTTAGAAATTTTATTGTCATTCATAAAAACTTAATAAGTACATAATCCGTCTAACTGTTTTGAAAATATTTGCATTTAAGTGACATCATCTTTTTTAAAACACAAATAACGGTTTTTCGGAATATCTCGAAAACTGTTCTACTTTTGACAATTCTGACTTCATATTCGGATTCAGCGGACAATTTTCGCTTTTTATCGAATCAGATTCATTTGGTCAAAAAACTGTCACGTAGTATAATTTTATGGGTTTCAAAGTAAATATTTGTATTTTGAAATAAAAGTAAGTTGTGATTTTTCCTTCTAAATTAGCACGTTATTTTTAAACCGTGTTAGTAATTTATCATTCCATGTGATAATTGTGATTATGTGCGAGTTAGTTTTTTCGATTAGTGAAGTGATTGTGAGTTACTTTAAAACTAAATAAAAGCTAAACGAAACCAAATTTAACTTCTAGAATTAACCCCGTGTTTTCTTAATTTTTTCTTATTTTCGCTATTGCAATTGGCGGACGATTGTAAATCGCTGAGTCCTACGGCATCCGAAATGTTGAAAACCCAAATGTGTGTCGAGGACGTGCTGGCTACCTCTCATTAGCTAGAAGACGCTTTCAAGAGACGTAATGAACTTACTCACGTTCTTGGCTCTGATGGTGTCGTTTTGCGAAAATGGACAGCATATCATTTACGACTCTTGGTGAGAATCTACTTAATGCAGAGTTCTTAAAATTTCCGGATGCCAGTACTTTCAATGCGATGGAATGCGACTAAGATAGTTTCTTTTTCAAAATTGTATCGCAGCCACGACAGGATGTTGTCACGAAACGTGCTGTCTTGCCCGAAATAGTGAAGTTGTTTGATCCAGCTGGGCGGTTTTCGCCGAAAATTATTATGGCTAAGATTATAATGCAACAAATTTGGAAGGACAAAACGACTGGAATGAAGTTTTGCAGCACCTTACCCTATCTCAATGGCGCACATTTTTAATCGACAACCCTAATGTCGAGAAAATCAATATTCCAAGATGGGTTGATTTTCTCCCCGAAAATGAAATTGAGTACAGCGCTGCTCTGTACATTCGAAATATGTCATCGATAGCGATCACGTCGCATTTACTCGCGTCAAAGATAAAGGTAGTTCCCGTGAAAACTGAAACATTACCTCGATTAGAACTTTGCGGAGCGTCTTTGATGGCAAAAATGGTAGAATCATAATGCTCCCAAATAAATCTAGACAGAAGAAAGGTTTATTTGTGGACTTATTCTAATTTTGTTTTACCCTGGCTAAAAAACCCCTGTGCCATCGGCCGACCTTTGTTAAAAACAGAGTAGCGTTGGTTGTAAATAAAGTTGGTAATGGAAATTGGTCACCCGTCGATTCGGCAAGTCGGGGAATACTTGCCAGAGATTAAATTGATAGTTTTCTTTGGTGCTATGGCCCTGCGTGGTTGAGACAACCTCGTGAATCTTCGATCTGCAAATTAAGGCGCCGCGTTTTCTCTTTTATCACGTACGAGTGCACACACAATGTAGAGAATTAAACAACATTAACAACACCATATGTAAAATGCATACAGCTTATACAATCTCAAAATGCAAAAGTATAGGTTGCCTATCGCAGTCGTGAATGCTGACCGTGTTACACCATATCGACCACCAACACCTTAAAGTTCAAACATTTTCTGTTCAGCTCAAACGCCCGCATGACATATTAGCGCGATTTTCCGATTTACCCCGTGCAACGCGAATTGTTTCGTATGGGTTCAGGTGTTTACAGTATTTTAGAACCCGAAAATGCTCGTACGATATCTTGATTTTTACCCAATCAGAAGAGAAGTTCACTCGAAATCGCATCTTCAAAGAATAGCCTGCTCACTTTAAACCCGTTTATCAATTCAAATGATCCGCACATCAGATTAGAGTTGTGTCGGTCGTGAACGACCTCGTTCAATTGAACGGATCAGTCAGACGAACGATGAACGGCCGTTCAGTTTCATCGTTCGATTTCGTTCAATCGTTCACTTGGGTCTTTTGAATCAGTCGGTCACTTGCTTGCCGGACAACTGGTTGAAAAGAAACAACAATACTTTTGTGTTGTATAAGTTATGCAATTATAATATACTTATTTCTTTTACTCATTGCCACATTGCTTTACACATTTTCATAATACAATCAGGGTTGTCAAGTTTCTTGGCGACCTAATTTTCGATATGGCGATATGGCGACTTTTTGGCGGCTTATAAAATATATGGCGATTTTGTTGGCTATTGATTTTCTATAAACTTGTTTTGAGACTGTTGGACAAATTTACCGTTTGTTATTTAGAAAGATTATATCAATTATGGTATTCCATCTAATATACATATATCAGGTTTTGCATAAAGCTTATAGCTATAAGGATACGTCAGGTACTTACCATTTTAAAGAACTTGCTTTGACGGTCTTTATATGCATTTAATTCCAACTGCTAATGCCTGTGTTGAAATAGTTCTTTTTA
Source organism: Pollenia amentaria (assembly GCA_943735925.1). Classification (NCBI taxonomy): domain Eukaryota; kingdom Metazoa; phylum Arthropoda; class Insecta; order Diptera; family Polleniidae; genus Pollenia; species Pollenia amentaria. The sequence goes on from OX031007.1 coordinate 105,103,143, forward strand.
ATAATTTACTCTACTAAAACTCGCCTTCATTGTTACGAGTTATAAATTATATGAATGTAAATAGCACTTTTTGTACCTTCGCACGATATTTTGAATATACATTGTTAAAAAAAAAAAACAGTAAGAATTGCCTTGCCGGTGAAGTGTATAGCGTTTTAGATATACATATATCCAATATTTATTTAATACTAAACACAAAAAAACGTTTTGCAGCTTTAATTAGATTATTATAAACTATTGTATCTTTTGTGTGCTTTAATTAGATTATTATAAACTATTGTATCTTTTGTGTGTTCACAAATAATTTTACTTTTATTCAAAAAAATATACATATATCAAGGCGACTTTGTCCCATTTTTGGAAAATTTTAGCGATTCAGAAGAAATATATTTTTTTAGGATTTATAGAAAACATTGGAGAAAGTTCTAAAATAAATTTTATGTTGTCAAAAACGCAAAATAAGCCTTGGCGATTTTTGACATTGAATTTGGCAAAAAACATCAAAATAAATCTGAAAACCCTGGCTGCTTTTCACAATTTTTCTACAATTTACATGAGCGTTGCCAGTTGTTCTTAATACAAAACCCGCCAAATGCTAATTTTTTTCATTTGAGCAGAAAATTTTATAAATATTTATTTCTTTTAATTTTTTAAATATGTCCCTTTATTTATAAAAGCTTAGTAAAGTTTTACAGCACGAAATTAGTATGGAAAAAAACTTTTAATGTATACATTACATTCGTTTATGAATAAGACTCTTAAAATATAAAAAAAATTAGCAATGTATGTTTGTTCGGTGAAATCTTGCAACTCAATTTTGAACACGTTTAGTTAAGATGACGATGCATGGTTAACTGTGTTACGTTATTCTAAATCTAACATTATAAGACACCCAAGATGGCAGACTTATTTTTAATGCATTCCTACAATATGAGTATCAAATGGGAGGGCTTGCTGAGAATAAGTCGAAAAAGAAAGTGACGTTACTCTTAATCATATATGGCGGACTAAGTTTTTAATGCTTGCCTTCAAGATGGGTATCAAATGAAAGGACTCATGAGAATACGAATGCTAGTTTTAATATAAACTAAAAGTAAATAACCTTTTTAAAAAACAAGCTTTTATTGAAATGCGCTTCAAAGAAAAATATAAATGAAAAGTATAAAACTACTATCAACTTATAACGGATTACATAATTTATATGATATACGAGATTTACTTGTGTAGACAAACAAGTAAATTATACATATAACTTGATGTGATTGATTTAAACTATTAAACTTTTCAAACCATGTAAATACTAGTACTTAAATCTCGCGACTAGCTTTTAAATCAAATAAATTGTGTAAAGACAAGCGACAAGCGTTTATATCATATAAATTTATTAATGATGTTATAAGTTGATAGTTAAAGTTTATTTCTCTTTTCTTTTTAGCGCATTTAATAAAAGCGTGTTTTTTAAAAAGGTTTTTTAGTTTTTATAAAATAAAAACAAAAAATAAAATTTATATTATCACATATTTCGAGAATATAATACATATAACGCATGAATAATAATAATCACTATTGCTATTTGATCATTTTTGTAATATTATTTTGATATTTAAATTGTGCAATTGCTATTACTTTTATTATTTTTTTGTTTTTAAAAGTATTTTGTTCTTAAAGAATTGGGCTTTTACTTTGAATAAGCCCTCGCAACAATTTTTTGTTCTTTCTATTAAAATGGAATTACCTAAGCATATAATAAATAAACAAGTTTTAAAATCGCCACGTTTGGCGAGAAATTACTACGCATGGCAGCCCAGATTGTACTATGAATTTTTTAAAACAGTGTGGCAAGTCGCCACTGGCAATGTGTTAAAAGAAAAACGTATAGCATACACACTTATAGTGTTGTTGTTTCTTTTTAATCAAATGAACGAAAAAAATGCGTATTTGGTTTGTGCTTATTGTTTTCTATTCTTGGTTACACTCAAAAAAGTTTTACAGTAACTTAATGAGATTTATTAAAATTGTTTTCCGTAATTAATGAAATTTTTTTATTTTATTAATTAAACTGTTTCTGCATATTGTTCCAAAAACAAACTACAAAAATTAATAAGGGTTTTCATGATGAGGCAAACTTGCAAGACTCGTTTCATGAAGACCCTTGTTAATTTTGGTGTCATTTTAAATACAAAAATCAATACAAAAATCAATTAAAAGAAAACAACTATAAAATTAAAAGCTTAAATATGTGAATAAAAAGTGAAATTTGTTTTTTAAACAAGCATAAATAAAGCATAACGACTAATTTGCTTAAATTACTGCAAGATTTTATTGTTTGTGATATTATTAACACAACACATTTTTCATTGAAAACGGCGGTAAATATTAAACAAACAGCGCCAGTTTACGAGTCAAAATTGTTGAGCAAATTTACGAAGTTTGTGTAAACGAATTCTCATACAATTTTTGGCAGTTCATTTGAGAGCGCGTAAAAATGCACAGTTTGCGAGACTTTTAGTGATATCATGAAAACCCTTAATGATTTTTATTTCTGTTAACATGTTCAGTTATTTTTTATGCATAAAATAAAACTGAAGTACATGTGTACATATGTACATAAATAAAAAAAAATAGAAAGGAAAAAATATTTGGCTCATTTGGTAGGTCATAATGACAGATAAAAACACTGCTTTAGCTGTCTTAGTACGTAATTTAAATTAAGTTCAAATTAACTGAAAAGCCTTTGAATATATTTTTTGTACCTAGTGTGTACTTTTTTTTAATTGTAAATAAAGAGAAAAGTTAATTAATTTTTAATTAATATCTCCGTTATAAAATTAACAGTAAAAAATTACCTTACAATTCCTTTATTTAAAATTATCCGTTTTCTAATTACATTTTCAGTTTTCTAAACTTAATGCCTATTCTTTTGAATTTACTTACATAATGTTTCGAGTGTAATCTCACATATTGTTTCTTTTAACACATTCAATCGATTGTTTAGTAAAGAGGACAAGACAAGTGAACGACTGAACGAAAGCGACAAATGATTCAAAAGACAAACTGACCCAAAAGACAAAGTGACCTGAAACGAACGATTGAACGAAAAGAACGAGCTCGTTCACTGATTCGAATTGAACGATAATGACCGGTCACTTAAACGAACGATTAAGCCCAAGACTACATCAGATGTGAGAGCAGCTACAGGCGTTTTTACCTGGCCTATAGTGGAGCTTGTTCTCTTACCCACTAAGATTTTTCTCACTTTTTATTCTCCTTGTTTTATTTTTACCCTGTCGAGTGCATTACGTCGCCCATTGAAGGTCCCTCTAATCCGAAGCTTACTCCCAAACCTGGGAAGAAGAATAAGAGGAAGTGGAAAATTGGCTGACAAGCACACGACAACAGCAACCTTCACGACAACAGCAACCCACACAACAACAACCACAAAACGCCGTCCAATCCCGGCTATCAACGTTCACAGATACACCTCAGACACCGGCTACATGGTCTATAAAAATATTCTGTGAATTGTCGACCTGCGTGATCCTTAGCCCTCGTTGTTGCAGTATAGCCAGGGGAAGGATGTTTATGCGCATATTGTAAACGTTGCGTAATTATTGTTCACTGTTTTTTCGTTAAGTTAAAGTTATTGTTATTTATGTCAATGTGGTTATTATTTCTGTATACTAGCTACTTACTTTTGAAAAAAACCCAAAAATATAAATAAATAAAACCCTAATAATTTTTAAATCCACAAAATTAACCGCGTGTTTTTCTCCATTTTTTCATGTTTTCCAGAAAATATTTCAGGAAAACAAAGACCATAACAAAAAAGTTGGGGTTAGATGAGGTTAAGTGTTAATAACATCTACTACTGTTATTACTTACTAAAGCATTTTTAGTGAATTCGTTTATTTATATAAAATAAGTGTGACTGACTGGGTGATCACCGCCCAGCCCAAACAACTTCAGACAGAGACTTGAAATTTTGTATGTAGACTTCCCTCCCAATGTTTGGATAAAATAAGTAAGGATTTTTGGAAATTCAATTTCCAAGGGGTTAGAAATGGCCAAAAACGGTAACCGTTTATCTCGTGATCTAACAGAGGTGGACGTAAAGTTCAAAAAGTATCATTATTGAGTCAAAAATTTAATTGATATGAGCTTGGTAGTTTTTTGAAATTTGTACATTTTGGGGACGAAAAAAAATATAATTTCAGTACTTTTTTTGTAACCCATTTATCTTCTAAAGTAATAAAGATAGAAATAAAATTTAAATTGTGTACGTTTTGGTACTTTTCGGAATGTCGAGTATATAAATATTTTTGGTACTTGTTTTCTATACAGCTTTTTATGTATTGCATACAAAACTAAATTTCAAAATAGTTTAATAAAATAATAATTTTATGTGAAGCCATTTAAGACAAATATTTATTATATTAAGTGATGCAGTTCTGGATACAGCAGAAGGAAAATTGGATTCTCAATCCCACCCCCGTCCCCCCCTAAACAAAAAATTTTAACCATTTTTATGGAGTTTATAAAAGAAAATTTTTTAAAATAGGATGTTTCAGTTAAATGCTTCGAAATTGTTATAGAATAATTTTCTTGCAATTAAAAAAAGATTTTAAAGTCAAATAAGGACCAGTCTCATATACATTTAGCAACAATGAAAGAGTAGGAGTTAGAGTCTGACTTAAAAATTTCAGCGGTTGGAGTCGGAGTTAGAACTACTACGGGAGAGGAGCCTACATAGATATGCCTCAAACTACCAACATAAACTTTATAAATCATGATAAGTAATTATAAAAAAAGGTTTTCTTGAGGTTTTGGACGAGTTTTTGTCGGAAAAATTTTTTTACGCGTTAATTTTTTTAGTTTTTTTTTTATTAGGTATGTTAAAAAAAATTCGCCGATTTCAAATTTAAATATATCCTATCCAAGGTAAAATTGTAAGAAATAAATTTTTCAACCATCGCTTTTAACGTGCAAATTTCTTTAGAAATGAGATATTTGATATACTGAAGAAAATACATAAAAATTGGTTTGGAGCCTTCAAAATAACAAAAATTAGTAAAAAAAAACCAAAATTCGTCTAAAAACCCAAAAAAAAACATGTTTTTGAAAAAATTGTATCGCCATCGTTTTAAGCGTATAATTTTACCTTGGATAAGATTTTTGTCCCAACAAATCGACCCACCCTAATGTACAAAAGCGAGGGGTTACAAATGCTATTCTTAGGTTGGATACTGAGAAGTTATGTATTTTTGGCTGGAATAGACCTCCGTGCACTGTCACGAAATTTAACAGATGAAGACGTGTTTAATATTCTATTGGTCAGGTCAGCATTCGAAATCAATGGAAAGTAGAACATCGGGACTGTGATGAAGCAAAAGGGCTGCTAGATAACATAAATAATACAGAACTAAGTATGGAATATTTGCAATTTCGCAACCGAATGAATAATAATAAATATAATTGGCTTTTATTGTCTTTTAAGTCAAAAATAAAATAAACATTAAAAAAACTTCGTGTTGTTATTAATATAAAAAATTAAATACACACTAAAATAACTTCCAGATATTTTTTTGTCCAAAATACAACTATTGTAATCTGTTGTAGAATTGATAAACTATATTTTGTTGTTTATCTGCTATTTTTTTTTTTTTTTTTTTTTTTTTGTTTATCTGCTATTTTTTTTTTTTTTTTTTTGTTTATCTGCTAATGACTTTATTGTATAAGTAATGCTTTAAACACATTCGAGACAGCAGACTACCGACTTCAATATGTCAACAATAGAATACATGTGTGTATATGGTAAAGGGCTGCGCAAAATATTCTTAATGTTCTGTGTTCTACTTCACATAACTATCAATCATATTATTTCACTGTAAACATACATAGCAAAACAAACATAACAACACATTATTCTCACCAAAACAAAACAAGCATAACTTGAAAAGTTTTTCTCTTCTGCTTTGTTAGTGCTTGTATTATCAAAACAAACAGAATATCAACACAAAAACAGACAATGAAATAAAGAAACGGTAAATTATAGTAAAAGCATCGAGTGCACGTAATTAGGAATTTAAAAAATTTAAAATGATCTTAGCTTATAACAGAAATGGATGCATTAAATGTAAGCAAAATTAATTTTTTTGAATTAATTCCTAAATGTATATTTTATTTTAGTCGACCTTTAGTATTATATTATAACTAAATTATCAAGCTTGAGGTCTTTTTTTTATTTTTATATAAAACTTTAAACGTTTATTTAACCAATATTTCTAATTAAAAAATTTTTTAATTTGTCAGTTATTGTTAAATTTGTTAAAAACATAAAATCTTATAAAACAGAATTCCATTTGGAGACTGCGGAAAAAACACACCATTATACCATGTAGTACATGTTTTAATTTTTTATTTCTATAAAAAGAATGAATTCTTCTTAATTAAATATTAGATTTAAATATTAGACCTAAGTACCTTCATATACATATATGTATGTAAATAATAAACAATAAATTTTTGTAATTAAAAATTAATATTAACTATAAACTTTTTTAAGCTTTTTTATATTCATAACAAAACGCAAATGTTTCTCCCTTTGCAATTTTCTCTTTGGTTTATGTTTACAATCAAAACATTCAAACATGCTTGGAATGTTCTATTTCTGTTTTAATGTTCTACTTCATCTTTGTTCTAATTCAGCTTTATTCTAGTTCAGCATTGTTCTAGTGCAGTTTTGTTCTATTCTTCTATATTTTGATCGTAAAGCAAAACAATTGTTTTTGGAAGTATGAGTTTTGTAATGAGAGAGTAATATACACATACTATCTACATTTAATGAAATTGCTTGTAAGCAATTTTTCTTGTGCTTGTGCAGCTCTTTAGTACATATATGGAAATGATTATTTTAACGACGACACGCTAAGGGCTAATAAATCAGAGCAAGTTAAACTCTCTTTTTGGTTTAAAATGTGTTTAAGCCAACAAATCTATAAATCAGAAAACATATAAACCATCTTTAAACGCATAAAATTGGGCGTTTAAACTACCAATACAAACCATATGAATTTGTCAACATTTATCATAGTGCTGCCACATGTTACTTTTTAAACTACATATAATACATGGGACACTGATTTACAACTGTTGAGTTTAAACTACATATAAATTTAAGTTTAGTTCAACTAAACCAGCGTTTAAACACTCACTAATTTATTAGCCGTAAATGGCTGCAGGTTGTTGCCTATGCTAATTTTGTCGTTGTAGTCAAATTAAACTAATTTCTATTTTTGTACGCTACAAAACAGAAAAAGTGCTGCTAATATAATAAAAAATTAGAAGAATTAGTGCTTATAATATATAATAATAATTTTTTGGTTAAACAGCAAAGAACCGGATTGAAACAAGAATATAAGCGCGGCTCACCACCAAATCTATATTATTATTACTTTTCAGTATCCTTAAAAGAAGTTATATAGGAAGATGTTTGTCACGCCAACTCTCTTAGTTTTAGCAGTATGGGTATCATTGAAAAATTGAAAGTGCTTTTCACATGGTGTTTAAAGCACACCGATTTATTAACCCATTAAGAGCCCATTTCAAATGCTCATACTTCTTGACTGACTTTTTTACTAAATTTGCTTTATCTTTAAATTATGTTGATATAATAATAATTATTTAACAATAATATACACATGTTACCAAAGTTATTAGGACTTCGATTAATAAAGTTTATCTGTATTGCGGGTTTTCAGCCTTCCGGAACACTTTTCAAATATTTACATATTACTATATTTCAATATGTAACAAGTGCATAAACTATTACCACTATATATTTTAACTCAAACTTATAAATATATTGTGAAGTTTTCCAAAATAAAATTTTGTTAACCCTAATAACTTTAAAATTTTATATGATGGAGTTTCTAAAAATATAGCATACAAAAACTTGGGGTGTTCTCTATAATATATTTGAGGAAATATTATTATACATATCGACAAAATTTTAAGATAAATGCTCTTAAGGGGTTAATAAATCGGTATATTTAATACATCATATGAAATGTGTTTCGAAAGACTTTATTATGATACCAATACTTTAAAGATTCAGATTATATTTTTCTTCCTATACTATTGATAAAGTGCTCTGAAACCTTTACGACCTATAATTCATAAACTAAGTGCGTTGAACCAAAAAATTACAGTAGAATCGCGATACAGTTAATCTTGCGGTCAAGTTAACCAAATTTTAGCGCTCCCGTGCCGCTCTAAACGTTAACTCTTAGTTAACTTTTCAGATCGTATTAATAAAAAAGTACTGATTTGTACAAACGATAACAAATTAAATTAAATTTTAAGCCGAAAATTGAGAGTTTAAACAAAATTGAGAATTACATTAGAGAAAAACTATCGGCGTTGTATTATTGTATATCTGAAGTTGCCATCTCAAAAATAAAAACGAAACGTCACAAAATTTTCGAGGCTTTGAAGAATACATAGGAAAAAGCATACAGGAAAACATTACATATACCAAAATATGCCGATCTTAAAGCAAGTTTGTACAAATGTTTTCTTGAAGCATCGAAAACGTAATTGCGCAATCACTGTTCTATTTTCAATATCAATAGCTAAGCGCGAGTTCGTGTAACTGCAAACTGAAAAGACAGTAATGTCAGTAATGGATGGCTGGCAAATGTTTAGAAAATACCCAGAATTCGCTATGTGAAAATTTTTGAAGAACTAATTTTCTGACAAACGTCATATGTAGCACCTAACACATAATACATGACTGATTGTATAATTATTAATTATAAATTGTAGCCGGTAAAAATTAGATCTAAGTTTCTTTTTTGTACAGATGAAAACTAACAGCCGTATTCATAACAAAAAGTTAGCCACAGTTTGTACACTACGTACAACGAGCTGCTAACTAGAATGCCGATTAAGCTTAGCAGCTTGTTGGCATAGAGTTTATTAATAACAAATTTTATCCGTCTGCTAACTTTTAATAAATCAACTCTGAATATTAATGATGCCACATTATAATACTCCAAAATGCAACACGTTTTACATTAATCATCGCTGGTTTTGTCATTGCATTTCATTTTTTTTATTTTCCCTCTTTATATAAAAATTTGAAATGTTTTTAAATTAAAATATATTTAAAACAGGACTCTAAACTAAAAAAAAAACAGTGTATTAAAAAAAAAACAAACAAAATTATTCAACATAAAACGGCTGTTTATCACAAGTTGGCAAACGTTTGGCAGCTTGTTGACAAGAGTTTAGCAAATCGTTAGCCAGAGTTTGGTAAGTGTATTATGAATAAACTTTGTGCTAACTTCATGCCAAATTTTCGTTATGAATACGGCTGTAAGTCATTGAAAAAAATATAGGTACATATGTTTATTATTGAATTTTTTTACAATTTAGAAAAATTAATAGATAAGACGAAAAAGTTAACAACCCTTAGGACATTTCAGTTTACTTTTTCGCGATTATACTGTATATTAGGATTTTTTATTCAACCTGCCATGAAGATGATATTCTTTATGAATTCCAAAAACAATAAAATTTAAATATTTTAAATGTTTTTTAATAAATTCATTTGTTTTTACGTTAAAAAATTTATCATAAATAAGTATTTATATATTTGTAGACTTAAATTAAGTTTGTGTACGAGTCTGCAATTATGCATGTTGTTAAATTTATAAAAATTAAAAATGATAGTGGCACCACTGAAATGTAAATACATAACAAAAAACACAGCTGTTTATATTTTTTCAATTGTAGCTGTCGTCTTCAAAATAATTCAGTAGCTGATTACGCGACTACAATTGCAGCCTGCAGCATTTGTAGTCGTGCCTTCGTGTTGCCTGCTGTCTTGAATATGTTTAATGCATAAAGCAGATTCAAAAAATCTTATAAAATCAAAAGACCATTTTCGACCTTAAATTTCTCATCATCTACCGAACCAATTTATGTGAAATTAAAACTTGAGAAAAATTCAAGAAAACATCCGTCCATTAAAAAAAATATCTAATATATCACTATCGGTTCAAAAATTACAGACTTTAAACCGATGACAAACGATTCAGAGCCACCGTGCTTTTGCGCTTTTGACAGCTGGTGGATTAATAATAAATATAAGTTAATGTTAAGATACATACCAAAATACAAACTCTGGTATTTCTGTGGCTTTTCTTAATTTACATTCCAGCTTTAATGTCGAGCCTTCATCTATGTGTATATCAGGAGAACCAGTTATTTCAGCTTCAGCCTCTAAAAAACAGAAAAAATATTTTATTTAATGCATGTTTATTCACTCAAAATAATATGTAGCTTAATTCAAAAGTTAATTCATTTTAAACAATCTAACAATTTATTTAAAAATGGATGATTTACATTTCATTTAAAATAAATGAATTTTACATTAATTTTTAAATTTTTATTTATTAAACAGCATATTCCGTAAAATTTAATAGTTGTTAATTTTTAAAAATATATTTTAACCGACAAAAAATCAAACTATATAAGAATATAGGTGTGTTCATTTACAGAACAACAACGTTCTATTTGTTGAATATTGTTAATTGCTTTACTAAGCCCGTTTCCAATTAACTTTAAAACTGTTTTGTAATAATTTAAATTTAGTCCTGAAAAATTCAGTCTCAAAAAACCAATAGAACTCTGTTGTTCAACGATGAGGCACATTGATGTGGGACAACATGGTTCTAAGTACTAAATAGAATTTTGTATTACGGTAAGAAATAATTTTTGTAGATAGGACCATGTGTTATTGTGAAAGTTCAAATTCCGAAAGTTAAAAAAGTTATAAGCTGCGAATAATGCAATAAGAAGGCAAATTTTTTTAATGTTCATATTTTATGATTTCATTTTGTATTCTTAAAAATTATTTTTTAAATAGTTTTTATTTTTATAAGACAAATTTTCGAGATTTAAAGGCCTAACCAGAATAACAAGCTAAAGGTACAAAAATAAACGAAAATCTTCCCAAATGCATCTAAAAAAAAAACAAAATAAAAAAGAAACAGTACGAAATATGCGATCAGTTTCACACTTTGCCTTAGCAAATGACAGTTTCACAAAACTTTACAAAAACTTTCCGTAAGTTCAATATGTTTATATATGATTTATATGAATTCGCACAGCCACGTTGTTCACATTCTGGTATGGCCTATATTCTTCGAAATTATGTAATATGTGTTTTTAGTTCAGGAACCTCGTCTTCATAAATTCATTTCAGCTGCACCAGTTACATTATTTTTATTTACGTGTGCGTTGTAAACTCATTTTTGGAAAAAACGCAAAAGTTCCAAGCCGAAATGTCTTACAAACGCGAATCATATTTCCATACAATTCTACAAAGTAGCTAAAAAAATATATATAATAGCAAGAATTATTCAACCATCTGTTTCATGTTTTTGTTTACAAAACAAAAATAATTTTCATAATTTTTAAATAAAATATTTATTTTTCTCAAATTTAGGAACAATATTCTTTCGCAAATAGTCCAAAACAAATGAATTTATTAACAAATAATCTTGCATCTTACAGCTGAATAGTTTCGATATTCCTTACTTGCTAGTTTTAGCTGGTAAAGCGTTCATTTACTTTTTTTTTAGTAATTGAAAGAAAAATTGGGTAAATTTTAAATTTACTCTCTCGTTACAAGTTTCTGCTGGTAATGTAAATGAGCACACTTCTTAAGTACGGAAAAACATTATTTTTTTGTAGTTTGTTCCATGGTGGAATAAGTAGGTGGCAGCACTACGGCAGCAAATACAACATTACAACAAAAATGAAAAATAAGAAAAATTATATTAAACTTAATTCAAATTTTGCCGCCGAAAGCAATGAAATAAATTACTTTTTAGCCAATTTTTATTTCACTATTTAATTTTAATTTAAATAATCAAAAACTTTAATACAATACAATAATCACAGCACAAAACGTGTACTTTTTGTAAACATAAGCAAAACTTTGACATAAGACAAGACAAGCAATACAAAAGCAAAAAAACGTCATCTGGCGTGGTAATGCCACCTGTTTATTTCATCATGGTTTGTTCTTTGAAAAACAAACGTAAACGCCTGAACATAATATGCATAAGTTAGCTTAAGGTACTGTTAAAAATTAACGAAAAGTCTGTCAAATGCATAAGCAAATTAAAGAAGCCTTTAAGTGGCCATAATATACTTACACAAACAAAGATCCAGTTGTGCAATTTTTTGTTTTCTTGTGAGTACTTCAAATTATAAAGTAGCAAAAATTACAGCCCTGTATTTGTTTACTTTATGTTAGATTTAATTTGCAAGCAACGTTTTAAAAAAAAATTGATTTTAAAATTGTAACGCACGGCCTTTTTGTTTTAGGTGATATACATATATTTTTTACCGTTATTGAAAACTTGATGGATTATGTCATAATACATACATATGTAATACGTTTTTTTTACTGAATTCTTTTTTTTTTTTTGCATATTTATTGTACATACAGTTTGAAGATTTTTCCAAAAATTTCTCTTTTATTCCATTTTCTCTATCTGCCATTTGCTGGCTTACAGCATTGTTATTGTTTTACTGTCTTTATATCTTTAAAAAAAACAGAACGTTTATTTTTGCGAAAATTTTATAACAAATTCAAAGTAACATACATACATACATATAAACCAAAATATTTAAACCTTATACCAAGGCGAATTCATGTATACGGTGGTGTCGATACTACAACAGGTTGCAACACCAAAAACACAACAATGTACATTTTTGTTGCTTTCGTTGATCGATATGTCAAAAACACAAGCAACTTTTGACATTTCTCTCTCCAAGTAAGAAAAAAAAAATTGCACAGATGTGCTTTCAACGCCACCTGATAAATGAATTCGCCTTGCCTTATACCAGGGTGTCGAACAACTGCTAATAGCAGTCAAAATTTGCTAAAAGTTTCATTTATTTTCAGCAACATGCTGATAAAAAAGAACTGTATTTTATTTTCTTCCACACTCATACTTAAAACAGTTGAACGGTGTGCGCACAGTTACTGAAAAAATAGTAACTCAATTCATTTATTTTCAGCAGTCAAAAGAATCAGCAGCAGACTCCCCCCATTTTAAACACACAGGCTGCTGAACTTGCGACTGAAAACCAGAAGCTGCTGTGTTTACAGTTCACGTAAACGCTTTTTTTGTTTACTAAGGGCTAATAAATCAGAGCAAGTTAAACTCTTTTTTTGATTTAAAATGTGTTTAAGTCAACAAATCTATAAATCAGAAAACATATAAACCATATTTAAACGCATAAAATTGGGCGTTTAAACTACCAATACAAACCATATGAATTTGTAAACAGTTATCGTAGTGCTGCCACATGTTACTTTTTACACTACATATAATACATGGGACACTGATTTACAACTGTTGAGTTTAAACTACATATAAATTTAAGTTTAGTTCAACTAAACCAACGTTTAAACACTCACTGATTTATTAGCCATAAGTAGCTAGAAACTGGCAGTTCGACTATACAGTAACGTAATCACAAACTGGTTGGTTCAAGGCGAATTTATGTATACGGTGGTGTCGATACTACAACAAGTAACAACACCAAAATCACAGCAATGTATTTTTTTGTGGTTTTCGTTGATCGATATGTAAAAACACAAGCAACTTTTGAAATTTCTCTCTCTAAGTAAGAAAAAAAGCAGCACAGCTGTGCTTTCAACGCCACCTGATAAATGAATTCGCCTTGGGTTGGTTGAATGAATTGAGTACTGTCAAGTTGAAAACACATTTGTTTTGTTGTTTAAATAAAATAAAAAAAAAGAGAAAAACAATTATTTATAGAATGAAACAAATAACTTTTAATATTTGGAATGTCAATTACAATACATACTTTATTATTATTAATTTTTTATATTCAACATTTTTCATTTTTCGAATTTATTCTATGAGTTAAATTTCAGTTATGTATTTTATAAAGCTTTTTTGTAATAGCTCTATTCCTTAAATTTTATTTTTAGAAATTACTTTATACACTACCAGACTATTATATTGTATTTTCTTGTTACATTTTACCTTAGCTTTCCGTTGGATAGCAATGAAGTATATTTATGTAAAGAAAAATTTACAATTATTAGACACCAGCAGAATGTAATGCATTTTCTGGCCCGCTACGGCCTTCGTCAGCATTCTTTGTGTCACACTGGATAGTGATACTTTATAAATTGAATGTATTTAACTCAACTATTTTAACAAATAGATATTGGGAATTATTTCTTTTTCAGAAGCAACTTTATTATATTCAACATTTTTCATTTTTCGAATTTATTCTATGAGTTAAATTTCAAAAAATGAAAAATGTTGAATATAATAAAGTTGCTTCTGAAAAAGAAATAATTCCCAATATCTATTATTAATTTTTGTTATATAAATTTTATTAAAAATTTAAACGCTATTTTTTAACTTGATAATAATTCAGTGAAAATCTCAACCACTAAAACACATTAAAGATAATATGAAAATGAAATTTTCTATAGTAAAAAAGTAAATATAAAAATGTTTTCTGTTAGTTTAAAATATAAAATTTTTATACCTTCCACCACCACTAGTGGTGAATGAGGGTAAACTAAGTTTGTCATTCTATGTGAAACTTTTTTGTTACTCATCTCAGACCCCATAAAATATATATGTATATTCTGGGTCATTAAGTAATTCAAAAAAAACTTTTTTCCACTTAAGCTTCATATCACCAGAAATAATACCATGCAATTTTGTAATAATCGGTACACAATTTACTTTATGTCGCATATTAAGCAGCCTGTTGAAAACCACTTTAAAACTATTAAAAGCTTTAACACGTTTTACTTAAATTTGCTAAAATTAAGTTTAATATGACCAAAAATAAAAGCATAAAGCTTTCTGATTGTCCATCAATAATTTAACATATGTAGGTCTTAACCGCGACGAATTTTAATAGTGACATCCATTTTAATAAAGATTAATTCATTATTTATAGATCCCGTTTGGGGCCCACGCCTGAAATATTCCAACTGTCGGTGGAGGGTATCAAAGATCCGGCGCAGTCATATATGTCACTCTTACTTGTTTGCTACTAAAATTATTTGTGATAATTAGGGAAACCAGAAATATGCTCTAAAAACGCGTTTTATGCGAATATGATATGCAGTAAAACTCGAAAAAATGCCCGGAAAACGGTTAAAAATAGCTCATTTAAAAATAAAATATTCAACAGTTTAAAAACATTTGCATTTAAAATAAACAATCCCAAAATAATACTCGGTAAAGCCTAAACACAAGACTAATTTTCGAGATTTAACCCTATTTGCCAAAAAAAAAAAAAAAAAAACTATGTTATGAGGTTAAACTTCATATGAGAGTTATTTGTGGCGAATATTATCTAGATATTAACATCCATATGAGATTTTTTTGTCTTAAAGGGATTTCAGGGACGATCGCTAAATTGTTAATGTTAACATTTAAACATTTAAAAGGAAGTAAAAGCTATTTATAGATTACAATTTTGGGGGAATGGGAACCAATTCAAAAATAAATAAATTAGCAGTAAAATATTTTTGCGACGAATTTAATCTAAATACCAACAAAATTAGATGGTTTACGAACACAAAAGTCCAATTTGGAAAGAAGTTTTTATTGTTAATATGTGAAATTATAGACCGATTTCGAGAAAACTTCAAATTTTGCATTTGTTGCACCAGTGGTCATTTCTTTCTTTAATTATTTTCAGCACTTCTCATATTTAAATTTCTTAATAATTGTTGGACACGCTTAAAGAGAATAACAAAGCTTAACTTTCTTCTTTCGTTTTTAATGATAGTATAAACGGAGTTAATCAAATAAATATTAAAGATCAATATTGTGTTCCCTATCCTCGCAAGGAAGAATGTCATGATGATTTTGTTTTATAAAAACGCTTAAACAAAAAAAAATTCTCTTGACGATTTCGGGATTTACTAATTCTCGGGATTGAAATATTCAAATCCCGGGATTCCAGATCGTCACAAAATTACGTGGTGCTATTAATAGATATACAAAACTAAATTATTTAATTTTTTATACAAATTTTAATTATGTTTTTTATCTAATTTTTAATTAAAATTAAAAATATAATTTATTGAAAAAAGATTCACAATTTTTAATTCTTACAACTTTTATTAATCAATATAATCATTTTGGTATTAGGTGCAAAATCAACAACTTGTTTTCTTAAAAAATTACATAGTGATTCAAATATAATTAGAAAAGATAATTTCATTATAAATTTAATTATAAATAATATTTAAGATGTACTTTATGTAAAGAAAAGTATCTGGTAATTGCACCGTGCTATACAAATGAAGAATTTATGTATAACTAGCTGACCCGGCCCGCGTTGCTGGCCCTAAGCAAACATTAGTGTTGTATTACCAGACGACTTAAATTGATCTTTAAACGAAATTAATGGCCTTTAAATAAAAATCCATGAAATACCTATCATAAAGTTTTTCTTACGAAAAAAGTGGGCGTAAAAGTGGGCGGGGCAAAATTTTCTTTCCGTAAAAACCTAAGTTGGACCATGGCGATCATTTTAAAGAAAAAAATCGTCCAAATCGGTCAAGCCGTTCTCCAGTTATGCGCTTAATAGAAAAAGTAGGCGTAAATGTAGGCGTGGTAAATTTTTCTTTCGATGAAAACTTAAAGTTGATTAATACGAATTTTGAAAGAAAAATAAGTCAACTCGATGGAGCCGTTTTCTGATTTTAGGTAAATCGAAAAAAGTGGGCGTAAAAGTGGACAGGGCAAAATTTTCTTTCCGTAAAAA
Source organism: Pollenia amentaria (assembly GCA_943735925.1). Taxonomy (NCBI): domain Eukaryota; kingdom Metazoa; phylum Arthropoda; class Insecta; order Diptera; family Polleniidae; genus Pollenia; species Pollenia amentaria. The sequence goes on from OX031007.1 coordinate 105,120,006, forward strand.
CCTAAGTTGGACCATGGCGATAATTTCAAAGAAAAAATCGTTCAAATCGGTCAAGCCGTTCTCAAGTTATGGATTTTGCCACGCCCCTCCGCCCCCAGGCCATTAATTTAAATAATAACTATCCTATCATCTAAGACCAAATTACATATATATGCCAATTTTCATGAATATCAATTGACTCGTTTTTGAGTTTATTCGAAACATACACAGTGACACGGATTTTTTATATACATATTAAGATAAGAAGTTCGTAGTTTACAATGTTCTAAAACCAAAAAACATTGTTGGCTAGATAAATAATCTGTTTTGGGCTTTTTTACTTTTCGACCATAGTTTTTAACAATTGCCATATAAATCTAATGTTTTTAAACAATTTGTTCATTACATTCAAATATTAAATATAATTTTTATCTTCATCATTTGAAGTTCAAAATCTAAACCTTGTTTTTGAGACTTTTTAATAAATGTGTAAAAATTAATATGGTTTACCAGTGTTTATTATAGTTTAAGTTTGTACAATATAATATTGTTCAATTAATAAACGTTAAAAAATAATTTTAGTAGAAAAATATTATATTTTTAAATAACAGGAAAAATTTTTATTTATACTATTTTAACTATAGAAAATCTCATATTCATATTACCTTTAATGTGTTTTAGTGGTTGAGATTTTCACTGAATTATTATCAAGTTAAAAAAATAGTGTTAAAATTTATATAATTGGCATTCCAAATATTAAAAATTATTTGTTTCATTTCTATAAATAATTGTTTTTCTCTTTTCTTTTCTTTTATTTTATTTAAACAACAAAACAAATGTGTTTTCAACTTGACAGTTCTCAATTCATTCAACCAACCAGTTTGTGTTTACGTTACTGTATAGTCGAACTGCCAGTTTCTAGCTACGTTGTTTAGTAAACTAAAAAAAAAGAGTTTACGTCAACTGTAAACACAGCAACAAGGCGAATTCATTTATCAGGTGGCGTTGAAAGCACAGCTGTGCTACTTTATTTCTTACTTAGAGAGATAAATGTCAAAAGTTGCTTGTGTTTTTGACATATCTATCTACGAATGCAACAAAAAATACATTGGTGTGTTTTTGGTGTTGTTACTTGTTGTAGTATCGACACCACCGTATACATGAATTCGCCTTGCACAGCAACTTCTGTTTGACAGCAGAGAAGCAAGCCGTAACGGCGCGGCTAAAGGCTAGCCGCTCAGCCGATTATTTTCAACAAGCCGCGCCGCCGCCGAAGTACTCGGCTGATCGGCGGCTGAAATTCAAGCCGATTCTTTTTTTTTTATTTTTTTTAATAGTTATCCAAAATTGGTTATTCAATTATTTTTGATTATTTTTGAATACTAAATTTTGAATACTTCATTTTGAATACTAAATCGGTATTTAATTGAATTAGTGCCAGTGTTACCATATACAAATATTTATCTTATTTGTAAAGATTGGGTTTGCTTTCTATGTTTACGACCAGAAAAAAAATTTTGAATGGATGTTTTAAGTATTTTAAATATTTTTTTGCAAACAACTACATTTGAAAGTTATTCAGACACAAGTTCATTTTATTCACATCTATTCCGTTCTGCCACTTGTGTACACAATTAACTTTTTCTGTATTCTTAGAAGTTATGAAAATTTAGTAAATGGAATTGTGTTTATAAGAAAAATAATTAACCCTTTCGGTTATTCTATGCCATATGGCATAGCGATTTTTGTAAGCCCCTTTTTGGGGCAAAATAATTACAAATTAATTTTTTTGATATTTTTTCTATTTTTATTTAATGTTTTTTATTGAAATTGAAAAATAAAATATTTCTATTGGTACACCCAGTTCATTCTGATGAGCCAGAAAGCAAACATCCCTTTCTAGATTTGTAATTTACGAAAAAGGTCACTTTGTAATTTTGTAAATATTATTACGAAAATAATGTTATTTTATGACTTTATATAACTTATTTAGCAGATTATCATTGCCCTAACAAGTGCAGAAAAAGTAAGATCCCAAGTGTTGTTCAAAGAAGGTGTCCGATTTTTTTAAAATCATACTATGCCATTTGGCATAGATTTTATTCAAAGGAAATTTTTCATTCACTTGGTTACATTCAAAGTGAATGTAACGTCAATTTTTCAGTCAAAGCGAATGAAACTTAAAAGTGCCTAGTAAACTTAATGCCGATCAAATTCAAAATATTGTAGCAAATTTCGATAGCTCAGACTTATCTGACTTTGACGATGAAGAAGAAGAAGAAAATGATGTCCTGGGGACGTTACTAGCAACTTTAGATGACAACAATAACAATTCTTTTTTTGTTTGAGGAGCTTACAAATCCAGATGGGAATGCTGCCTTATTTGAAAAAAATTTAGACTCGGAAGATGATTCGTTAGATTCAGATGAAGGTTCTAAGGGTCAATTCGAGAAAATTGTTAACTTTAGATGGGCAAAGAGGGCTTGGGATATTCCAAGCTCAGATTTTTCTGAAAGTTATTCTAAAGAAGATGTAAAAACCCCCGTTTCATATTTTTGTAAATATTTTCCAAGCTATTTTATTGACACTATTGTTCAAGCAACAAATCAGGCCTCTCTTATAAAAACTGGAACTGCTGTTCATGTTATAAGGGAAGAAATTCTGACGTTTATTGGCTTATAAATTATTATCGGAACAATAGAATATCTCCGTTTATCAATGTATTGGAGCAGTGCTACTGAAATACCAGCCTTACGAAAACACATGACGAAAAATAGGTATCATTTAATACGTTCTAATCTAAAGTTCGACGTAGAGGAAAACTCAAACGATAAACTTCATAAAGTTCGAACACTATTAAATACATTTTTAAAAAGGACTTATGATATTCCAAAGGACGAGAACTGTTGCTGTGAGGAAATGATGATTCCGTGCAAATCAAAAACTGGATTGAAGCAGTATACATATGCCAAAAAAGCCTATCAAATGGGGAATAAAAGTGTTTTGCCTATGTAGCTCAAATGGAATGGTATATGACTTCGAAATATACCAAGGTAAAAATACTATTGTTGGTGAATCACATTCAGGTTTTTGCTCGGATATTGTCATTCATCTTTGTAAAACGATTCCAGAACGTAAAAAACACAAAATATTTTTTGATAATTATTTCACGACTCTGAATGGGCAAAAAAAAAAAAAAAGTTAGGAAGAGGTACCTATGATTGCTGCGTTAAAAGAAACCAAAATATTTTCCTTTTAAAGTGGCTAGATGGGGGCTGTGTTCAATTGGCTTCTTCCATTTATGGCGATAAAGACACAAAAGAGGTTACCAGATTTTGTGGTGAACAAAAAAAAAGAAAATCCTTGTGCCTCAACCAAACATTGTATGTGTATATAATAAAAATATGGGAGGTGTCGACAAGATTCGGACAAAAAAGTGGACACTAAAAGTTTTCGACCATATCATCGACTTAGCAGTGTGCAATTCTTGGTTAGAATATCGCATTGATTGCGATAACAATAATATAAGAAAACAAGATCAAATGGGCTTATTGGCATTTCGGAATGATGTAGCTGATGGATTGCTAGCAATGTCATCAGCTCAAAATCCCTCTAGAAAACGAGGAAGACCCAAGCTTTGTGAAGATGCAGATTTTCCCGACTCTGAATCAACTTCGAAGCCACAGTTGTCTTATGAAAGGGCTCCTTCAGTTTCTGTTCGTTTCGATGGGACTAAACACTGGCCGGAATATACAACATCGAAACGTATATGTAAAGTTCAAGGATGCAAAGGTTATTCCAGATACTTCTGTTCAAAGTGCAATGTCCATCTTTGCACTCCAAATGGCACCAGAAATTGCTTCAAAGTATACCACGAAAAATAAGGTAAGTTTTAGATAAATTTTGTATTCAAATTAATATTCTTATTCTTTTTTTGCCGAAGATGCCGAAGCGGAGCTGTGTTATATAAGTAATAAAAGTTATATAAGTAATATATAAGTATATAAATAATAAAACTTTAATGTTTTATGTTCCTTGTGAATTGCATTTAAAGTTTCAAATAAATAACATTTATGTGCATCCCAAAAAAATAATAATATACATACATACTTAGAAATATATTGTAGTACATACATACATATAATATAAATGACCATGTTTTTTATTTCATTTGTCTATCTAACTTTAGAAGATAGCTTTATTTTATAAAGTAAATGCATTTGAATAGTTTTTTGATAAAAATAAATCTTGAATACATCTTTCTGATTTTAAAATTTTTAAATTGCATTAAAAGTGTTCATTTAAGTTTTATTTTTTTTTTTCCTTTTAATACATTCTATGCCATATGGCATGATGCTCAAAAACCACTTTTGCAACAAAATTTTATAAAAATTAATTTTGATTGTTTATAGCGTAAGGTTTAACAGTTGTAAAATCGAAAAAAAAAAATATTTTTAAAATCAAAAACAAAAAAGAAGTACCGAAAGGGTTAAATGAACTTGAGCCTCAATAATTTACTATTATAATTGCTTGCAATAAAATATGTCAAATACTAAGAAAATCCAAAATAATTCATAAAGTTCGACTAAAAATATAAATATTAATCTTAAAATAATTTTTTTAAAAGTGCTTTCAACTCTGAATAAGTTGTTTTGAAAATTAATTGTAATATTTTTAAAATAAAGCCTGGGAACCCCTTATTACTTGTTATATTTAAATATAATTTTGAATACTGATTATTTAAAAAGATTGGTTACCTATTATAAAAATTTTTTTTTTGGTAAAATTGTTTTCATTCGTTTGAAAAGTTTAAAAATATACCAGTTGTGTAATAAAAGTAAAGAATGAGTCGAAAAATAGAAAACGGTTTTATGTCACTCAACAATAGTTCTACAAGACTCAGCAGGGAACTTGTCAATGATAATACTAGAAGAACCAGTACTGAGGGGTGCGGAGAAATCTTAGATAGCGATTTCGACAAATCAAGTGAGTGAAATGATGTTGCGATAAATAATAAGTCTGAACATGAACGGAAGTTAAAAATATTTTATACTGTAAAAGATTAACTGCCGGGCACACAATGTCGACAAGATCATTTCTTTCGTACATTTAAATTGAAAACAAAAACAAATTTGAGTTTTGTATTATTGTTTTCAATATAAAAATGCGAAAGAAATGTTCTTGTCGATATTGTGGTCTAGGAATAAGGTTTTTTTGTTTAACTATGAAAAATTGTTGTTTGATTTGAAAATTTGCTTTTTATTTAAAAATTTGTATGCCAGCTTGAAATTTGTTTTCCATAATTATTCAAGAAATTTTAAATTGTTTATTTTCCCTGAACAAGACACAATATGGCATGACGAATTATTGGATAAAATGAAACAAATGTTTTTATAAAAAATAATAGACCTCAAACTTTATAGATAAATACAAATTTTAAAAATTAATTAATTTACTATTTTAAAATGCCTGATATTTCAAAATTTTAAGAAAATCTTAATGATCTCAATTTACTTAGTTACTAACCGTAGTAAAACTAACAAGGTGTTTGTTTATGTGTTTTCTTTACATAAGTTCGGCCAAGGTATATTTATAGCAGGTAGCCGCGAGATTACAACAATTGTACAATAAAACAAACAACAGGGCTTTTTATTGTTGTTATGTGATATGAACTGTCAAACAGCGAAGGAGTTGATAAAAGAGAAATAAAAAACAAACAAGAAAAAACGCCATTAAACGAAAATAGATTAATTTTTTTGTTAATTTTTTCTAATTATATATTTAAGTCTTTACCCAAAATTGTTATTTATTATAAATCACTTTGATTTTCTTTTTAATTTTATCACTTTTTCACTATTTACTTTGATTAAAAAAACTTGTTTACTTTTTAAGCTAGAAATTTAACACGTGTTGAAAAAAAACATAAACAACATTTGACAGTTCGTATCACAAAACAAGCAAATAAAAAAATAATCAGCAGGCTTTCCGAGACTACTTGCTATAAATATACCTTAAGTTCGGCTCAGCTGAATATTTATTTTAGTCGTCAAAAAACTCGGCACAAAGCAGCTCAGCCGCCGCCGCCGAATATTTTAAGTCTTCAGCCGCCGCCGAAAATTTTTAATCGGCTTGCTTCTGGTTGTCAGTCGCAAGCAGTGCTGCCACGACTAATAGAACTTTTACAACCAAAATTTTTGAAAAAGTTACCAGATGTGGAAAAATATAACCAAATTATAAATGCCTCTTTTTAATTGAGAAAAACGTTAAAATTTATTTTAAGTTACGATATAATACAAAGGTTGTTTTCACTTTATAGCAAAAAATGAATTACAAATTAAGAAAACAAAACAGGAATTATAGTTCTTGGTTATATTGAAAAAAAATAACGAGAAATATAATTTAAAAGGTTTTGTTTATTTGAGACCTTTTTCATAAAAAATATTTTTATTTTATAAGAGTTACTCGTCAAATTTCCATACAAAATTCAGTATATTGAAAGCTTATAAATTGAATTTTTTTGAATATGTTCTGTACAACAAGCGAAATTTGTTATGCTTTTGGCGATGAAAATTTACTTTTGGCGATATGGCTATTGTTTTAGCAAAATTGGAAACTTTTGGCGGTAGGTGGAATGCATTTTTTTAAAATATTTTTTAATTTACATATCTTTAATATATTATAAAAATGGGTGTTACTTGTTTCTTTTGTTTCTCTTGCTTGTAAATTGTATTTTATATTTATAATTATTACTGTTTCAAAATTTTTCTATTTGAAATATTTTGTGATATTATATATATGTGTTCCTCTAACTCCCATTGGAGCATAGGGCGCCAAATGGGGGGTGGGACTTTTCGCAGAGGTGGAAAGTTTCTGATTTGCCACTCACTTGGGAGTGACCAGGACGATTCCTTTGTTGAACTGTCCAAGCAGCTAACTACTTCCGGTCTTAGACCAAGTACCCCCCGGGCAATGGCTTTGTAGCATCCGCTTTAAGGCTAGCCAGAGTTAGAAGGCGCCACAACCATGTATCCTGAATGGTCGAAAGGACGTCTCAGGAAAGTAGGCGATAACCGCTGAAACATGGTTGCATCGTGGGATTGGACACGAATTACGTTGTTAAAAGAAAAAAAACTGGTTCCTTTGAGTTCTGATATTCAACTACTTTTTCTTTATTCATTCATCTTATTTTTAAGTACAATTTTCTTAAAATCTAAAACTTATTCCTATGGTGAAAAAATATGTTGATCAAACAAAATTGATCGTAAAATTTATTTATGTCAATTTTGTTTGGTCATTCATTTTTTTCTGTTCAACGAAAATTGTAAACACAAATTGGTTTTTGATTATTGATTCATAATTTGTATTTCAATTGTCGTTGCCCTTTCTTAAATCGTAAAAATTAATGAATGAATTTAGGAGAATCAAATTTCAACAAAAAATTAATTTAAAAGAAAGAAAAACATAAGCATTTTATTTTACTTGTGTCAACGACACTCTGAAAGTGTCGTTGACTTAATTTGTATTTTGTTTACTGTATTTGGCTATGATTGAGTTAATGTCTACGAGGGGTGGTTGTGAAAGTATATACGTAACTCCTCCCCCTCTAGATAAAGGATTCTCCTGAATTCTTTTATTTTGTGTTTTACATTTATCATATAATAAAAATATTAATATTATTATAAGTGGTACAACCACAATTGGTGGTATAACGTAGGATATCATTTTATTGTTATATTTAATTTCTTCTATTTCTTTTAAATTCTGAATAGTTTTTAGCTTTACTTCTTCCATTGTATGTGTACTGTTAAACGTTATATTTCTGAATTTTGGAACTATTATTTTATCTAAATACATTTTGTTTTGATTTGAAAATTTTTTGTTTGCTATCGTTAATGTGCAATTATTGTATTGTATTAAAAAATTTCCATTTAATACATTTTTTGTATTGTTGTAATTATTCGTAATTGTGTTGTTTCTTGCATTTTTGACTATGATCGTTTGGTCATTGATATTTATGATTTCTGTATTATCGTTCTTTACAAGTTTACATGTTTTTGTTATTGTGCAATGTTTTGATATCCTACATTCGTTTATATAATTGTTTTCCTTGTATGTAAAGGTTTCATTATTGTATTTGAATGTATTTTCAATTCCTGCTTCTATTTCTTTATTTAAATAGGGCATGGGTATTATAGTTATTATTTGTACATATTGGAATGTTTTGGGTATTTTAATTACAAAAATTAATTCACTGTTTTTTTCGAGAATAGCTGTTCTTAAATATTTAATTTTACTTATATTAATTTCGTAATCTTCGATTTCTTGTTTTGTCAAAATGCTAGCGTCACTTATACACTTTTGTGCTGTTGTTATATAGTTTTGTATGTGTTCTATGTGATTTCTTATTGTTGTTAAGATAAGTAAGCTTTCAAGATAAATGGTCCTTTTAAGTATGTCCCTTACTGATTTGTGGAGTCCTTCCATAAAATGCATACTGTTCTTTTGGTTTTGAGCTAGAGTATCTCTTATAAGTAGTATTGTTTTGTTTAGGTGATCGTTAATTTTTATTTGTTGATTTAAATTTGTTATGGAGTTATGTATGTTGGTATCGACTGTATTAAAATGATTAGTGATGTCCTCCTGGTCAGTGTTGTCCATAGTGCCGAAGAGATATTTCCATGCATTTCCTACTAAGTTAATCATTTTTTATAAATATTTGTTCATTTGTATTCAAAGTATTTAAATCGTTTCTCATTTCTAGAAGAATATCTGTTGTTTCTTTTACATCCATGTAGTGTAAAATTAAATCTGACTCTATGGGTATACTAGAATTACTGTTATTAATCTCTATGTAACCGTTAGTTTCCATTATTGGTTGAAGCACTATGTTGGCTTGGGTTGGTGCTAATAGCATTATTGTCATTATTATCCACAATGTTGCCTGTAATATTGATCAGTTGTTAATTTTAATCTACTATAATATTGTTAATTTTATTGGGTCTTTTTATATTGTCAGTATGTATTCCCTGCAAAGGCATTTTCCTAAATTTTGGTTGTTCCTTATGTCTTAAATTTTTATAGTTTCTTATAAAACCTTCTTGTCGGGTTTCCGTATAAATTTCCCTATTCTTATTTGCTTTTGTTATTCTTTGTTGTTTAACTTTACATAATCTTTCATAAATTGTTGTGTGGTCAATTGTGTGATTTTGGACTTGTAACGGTGTGCATTTAATTGTGCTGTGATATGTGTCATTGTATATCCTAATTGCTCTTTGTATTTGTTGGGTGATTGGTAGATAATTTTCGAGATTTAAAGTTCTTATTTTTTCGGTAATAGTGTTGTTAAGCCTTTCTATGTCGCTGTTACCGGTATGACTGTTTGGCTTTGTAATATGGTATTCTATACCTTCTGCTTGTAGAAACTCCTTTACATTTTCATTGTTGAATTCATTATCAAAAACGATCTTATTAACTTTACCTTTGAGTGCTAAAAATTGTTCTAATTGTGCTACTAGTGTTCTGCTGTTTCTGTCTGTGAGAGGAAAACATGTAGCATGTTTTGAAAATTTATCGATAAAAACAATAAATGCACATTTGCTATTAACATAAGTGTCTACGTGGATAATTTCATTAATAGTTTTTGGTGTTTCGGTTAAATAAAATTTGTTTCTTATTGGATTTCTGTCATACTTTCCTCCGGAACAAATGTCACAATTATTTATAACTTTAGCTATTTGTTCTCTGAGGTTAGGATTATATAGTTTTGTTTTTATGTTTTCAAAGGTTGCCGTTATTCCACAGTGACCGCTTTCATTTTTGTGAAATAAAGCAATTTGTGTCCTTAAATTAGCTTCGTCTTCTATGTCCATTGCTAATAGTGAACATTTAACAAATTTTACATCGGTATTTTCGGAGAACTCTTCCTCGATAATTTTTTGAACATTATAGTATTCATGATCGTTAAGGTGGGAATATATGCCTACTTTTCCTCTCCCTATTTCTCTTCTAATGATAACCAAAACATTGTTTTGATCGATATCATTTTTATCTATATATATTCTTTTGTAATTAAATATAATTTCAACAGTATTTTGTTTCTCTAGAGTAACAATAATTTGTGTTTTGAACCTATTGACGACTGTGTCCAAAATTGGAATGCTATATCCTAGATCTGCTTCTTGCGAGTGGACTGTTTCTACTTCGACTGACATACTATTGGTTTCTTCGTCATTTTCGCAAGTTTCTGCTTGAGCATTAATTTCGTCGTTACTTATTCTGCTCAAGAAGTCAGCGACATTGTTAGTTTTCCCTTTTATATATTCAATTAAGAAATCATATTCCCTCAAGCCAATAAGCCATCTCTGAAGTCTTGGATTTATGTCTTTACCTGAATATTTAGTCATCAGCCATTTCAGTGGTTGGTGGTCACTTTCTAAGTCGAATTGTCTTCCAAAAATGTATGGTCGAAAGTATTTTAAGGCCCATACTATTGCCAACAATTCTTTTTCAATTGTAGCGTAATTAGTTTCGTGTTTATTAAGTGTTCTAGAGGCATATGCAACCGGATGTCCGTCCTGTGACAGAACGGCTCTAATTGCAAAATTACTAGCATCAGTAGTAATTTTGATTTTTTTTGTAAAATTGGGATACCTTAATATGGGAGAGTTAGTGACAACATCTTTCAATTTTTCAAATGAAGTTATGAAAGCGGGATCGTTTTCGTTAACTTTTTGGTCCTTTTTTAGGTATCGGGTCATTGGATATGCAATTTTTGCATAATCTTTAATAAATTTTCTGTAAAATCCCGTCATTCCCAAGAATGATTTGATTTTCTTTGCAATATTGGGTATTTTTAAGTTTCTAATAATTTCGACTTTAGCAGGATTTGGTTTTATTCCGTCTGCTGAGAGGATGTGTCCTAGAAACTGCGTTTCTTTCTTAAGAAAGTCGCATTTGTTAATTTGTATTTTTAATTTTGCATTTTTTAATGCTTTAAATACCAACTTTAAATTGATAATGTGTTCCTTTAGAGAGGTACCAAATACTAATATGTCGTCCATGTAGACGACACATATTTTATTAATGTATTCGTGGAGAACCTTGTTCATCAGCCTTTGGAATGTTGATGGGGCATTCTTCAGACCAAAAGGCATACGGATAAATTCATAATGCCCGAAAGGTGTAGAAAATGCGGTTTTCTTCCTATCTTCTTCTCTAACCATAATTTGGTGGAAGCCCTTAGCTAGATCTAAGGTTGTGAAGTACTGAGCCCTTCCTAATTTATCTAGTAGTGAATTCAGGTTTGGAATGGGAAATTTATCATCTACTGTACATTCGTTTAATTTCCTATAGTCGATAACAATTCTGTATTTCTTTGTCCCTGAATTATCGAGTTTTTTATCGACGATCCACAATAGGCTATTGTATGGTGAGGTGCTTTCACGTATTATATTTTGTCTAATCATATCCTTAATCTGTCTTTTAATTTCCTCCTCATGCACCTGAGGATATCTATATATTTTAGAATATAATAGCCTATCCGTTGTGGTTATTATTTCGTGATTAACCATATTTGTGCATGACAAAATATCTCACTCTCTAAAAAACAAATCTCCGAATTCAGTAAGCAGCCTTAGGGTTGCCTGACGTTCTTCTTTGTTCATATAGGAAAAATCAAAACTATCTTTTATATCAATATTCTCAATGTGTTGTAGACTGCAGACGTTTTGAAAGTAAGTAGGGTAATTGTAATCTTCAAAATATAACTTATTATCTAATATTTTTATGTATTTTTGGTCAGTGTTAATTATTGCTTTAAGAGCCTGTAAAAAATTCTGTCCTATTATACCTGAGAAATTTTCATTTGAAAAATTAATAATTTTCCATTGGAGTGTACCATGGCAACCAAATTCTTTTGGGAATGGTGTAGTTACTACATATTTAATTTCGTTCGAGCCGTTCAGTGTCTTGAAATATAAGGGTTTCTCAGGTTTAACCTTTATATATTGTTCCGTAAGTATTCCTTCTGAAAGAATACTAGTGGTAGAACCTGTGTCTATAAGACATCTGATTGACTGATTTCCTATGGAAATCGTAACTATTGGTAAGGTGGATTTTGAGGCGATATTAAAAAATTTATTTCCCTTTCTTCATGGGTTTGAGTCTCATTAATTGTTCCTATTTCCATAGGTTCCTGAGTGGGAAAACGGGTTTCGGTGCTCATATGACTTGTTCTTGTTTGTTTTGTGTCGTTATCTTCACGGCAATTTTGTCTATTTTGCCTGTTATTGTATCTATTAGTGTTTTGGTTGTATTCGTTTCTGTTTGAATGGTTTGGGTGTATTCGTTTTTATTTGGAAATGTGTTATTTTGGTTGTATCTATTAGTATTTGTTGTTGTATAATTTTGGTGGTTTCTATTAGTATTTGGAGTTTTCCTATGGTTTAAGTGAATAGCCCTGGGGTCATCTAGTGCTTTAATTTGTGAATATCTCATCACAATGTTATTTAGAGTAGCGTTAAGGTCGAAATGTACTCTCATTGGGATATCTATTTTTTCTACAAGTATATTTGCTAAATCTACATCTACTCTATCCGCTCTATAAATATCTGGTTGATTTTCGTCAAATAAATATATTTGGCTTAACTCATATTTAGCTTTATCAAAATAATTAAATAATTCTCTTAAATTGCTTACTTTTATATTTCTGCATCTGTTGAAGACGTCGCTGTACGTTGTTCTTGGCTTGTAATACTTCATTAGTTTGGCTTTAACTTCATTCCATGTTGTGTTCGAACCCGATTCTCTGATATAACTTCCGACTTCACCACTTATTTTATCGTTGATTATGATCGCCATTATTAAATTCATTAACTGAAGATTATTATCTGGGCATAAGGCGAATACTGCTTCCACTGATTTTATAAAGGCATTGACGTCATGGTTGTTGTCCAGAACTTTCAGTTGCCTAAACTGTGTTATAATTTCTTTAGGGGCTAACAGGTATTCATGAACTTCCTGCCGTTGCAATATTCCCAGTTGTGTTCTCAACTGATTTATTATCTCTTCTTGGGCCCCAATGTTTGCGTCAAATCTGCTCATTTTTGTAGGCTTTTGTTTTATTATTCACTTCACTTTTTAACTTAAAAAAAAATTTTGAACGTTTTTATTCTTTAGAATAAATGTGTTTTCTAACTTTAGTTCGACTTTAAAATTTGTTTTATTAAAACTTCAGTTTTAAATACAGTTTCTTTTGAAAAAAATTAAACTTTAGTTTAGATAGCTCACTTTGTTTTACTTTATTAAAACTTTAGTTTTAAATACAGTTTCTTTTGAAAAATTAAACTTTAGTTTAAATAGTTCACTTTGTTTCACTTTATTAAAACTTTAGTTTTAATTAGAGGTTCTTTCTTGGTAAAAGTTCTTAAGAATTTTACCCCTCGACTGCGCCAATTACGTTGTTAAAAGAAAAAAAACTGGTTCCTTTGAGTTCTGATATTCAACTACTTTTTCTTTATTCATTCATCTTATTTTTAAGCACAATTTTCTTAAAATCTAAAACTTATTCCTATGGTGAAAAAATATGTTGATCAAACAAAATTGATCGTAAAATTTCTTTATGTCAATTTTGTTTGGTCATTCATTTTTTTCTGTTCAACGAAAATTGTAAACACAAATTGGTTTTTGATTATTGATTCATAATTTGTATTTCAATTGTCGTTGCCCTTTCTTAAATCGTAAAAATTAAGGGCATAATAAACCACGCAAATTTCTTGGCAAACATGCACTTTGTTTTTGCAACTGTTTGCCAATAAACAGCGCAATCATATTTCGTACAAACATTAATTTTTCATTTTTGTTTTGCTTTCAATGAATACTGACGACGATTGCGCTGCGGCAATTTTGCTCGCTCTTTATTTAAAACGCAGAAGAAATATAAAATAAAGAAAAAAATTTGTAGTAAAGAGTGCTCTAAACAAAAAACTGTTTTGTGGCAAACAATTCTGCTGAAAAAAATTGGAATTTACGGCTGAAAATGATTTTATTGCTTCTTCTTCTACGTCTTTACTCTGCAAAGTTTTCGCTTTAATGATTATTTTTAGCACTAGACACCACAAAAAGTATCCAACATGTCTGCCAAATATTAAACATTTTTGATATTTCTACAAACATTGCTTCAAATGTTTGTCCAAACAGCAAACACCCCAATTAACATCACAAAATATTTGTACAAAAGTAATATTTTGACATGTTTGCCAAGCAATTTGTGTGGTTTATTATGCCCTTTAATGAATGAATTTAGGAGAATCAAATTTCAACAAAAAATTAATTTAAAAGAAAGAAAAACATAAGCATTTTATTTTTACTTGTGTCAACGACACTCTGAAAGTGTCGTTGACTTAATTTGTATTTTGTTTACTGTATTTGGCTATGATTGAGTTAATGTCTACGAGGGGTGGTTGTGGAAGTATATACGTAACTCACGTAGATAGCAGCCCTATCACCAATCTAGGGGACGAGGGTTAGGAGCCCACATTCCCGAATCATAAATTGCTAACGAATCGCTAAATTTGTGATATTATGGCGAATTAATATTATGACGACAATAAGCGAATTCGTATTTAAGACCGTACATTCAATGGACAAGAAGTATATGAGTGAAAGTCAAAGGTTTTTTTATAAAATAAAAATATTGCCAAATCATTATCTTAAATTAACGCAATTTTCTTACAGTAAATTTCTTAAATTCTAAAATGATACAGCCATGTCACAGAGTACAATTCCGTTCGGAACCAAAGAAAACATATTTGTTTATTGATAGAAAATATATTTTGATCGTTTTTTGGCCTTTAAGTTACGGAATGGGTGTTCCGTTCATGAAAATAAAAATAGTTTCATTCAACTCACAAAAATACAGAATGAATTCCGTTTCCGAACGGAATTGAACTCTGTGACATGGCTGAGAGATTATATATCAATCTATTTTTCAAAAATCTTTAAAGTTTCTATGTGAATTTCAATATATTAAAATATACTACTAGAAATAATGTAAATTTAGAACATTTTAATTATATTCAAGTTTTTAGAAACACTAAAACTACTTTTGTGTACTTTTTCAGTCATGTTCTGATATCGATCCCGCATGATATGGAATTTCTACTTTAAGTACCACATATCTTGACCACTATTAAAATCAGGAAAAACGCTCGTTTAAAAAAAATTAATTGAGAGTTTTCATCGATTAAAACTTCATTTGATTTCAATTTCAGAACATGGCCGTTTCTTATATAAAAATAACATCTGGCAATTTTTTCTTAATAAAAATCTTAAAAAAATATCCGGTAGCTGTTTTTAAAGCGAAAAAAATTCAAGTGTATCAAGTGTATCCATACGTATTTTATATTTTAGAAAAAAGTAACCAAAATTACAAAAATATTCACATCTCTACATTGAGAAAAAAAATAACCAATTTTGGTTAGAAATAACCAAAAATGGCAGCCCTGATTATGTCATATTATTATATAATCTGGCATCTCTAAATATTGGCAGCTGAAAAAACATTAGCGATCGAGTGAAGAGGAAGGTGAAGAAGAGGCAGAAGAACACGCCGTTTAATGGCGATTTCTTTTCTGAGAAAAATGTTGCATAAATGGTACATGCTCTACACAAAAGAGATAGAGCATGTACCATTTATGCAACATATTTCTCAGAAAAGAAATCGCCATAAGAGAATAACCTAGAATTGTAAAACACATATCTATAATCTTAAAATAAAGAATATTGTTAACATGAATTAAAGAAATATATATTATGTTTTATTAACACTTTAACATGGTGTCAGGTGTGTGAACAATAAAAGGTTCAATAAAAAAAAAAAAAAATTAATTTTTCATATACATACATGTAGAGATAACAACATGGCTGAAGTCGATGATAAAATTAGGTTATCACACAACAGGCCAACAACGCAAAACTTTTTGCCACAAATACCACTTCCAGGACCCCTTAGGCTAAAAGATGGTGACATAAGCGAGAATTTCAAGTTTTTTAAACAGCAATGGGAGAATTACTTGGCAGCAGCTGGTTTAATTTCACAAAGTGAGGACGCAAAAAAGGCCATATTGCTAACAGCAATAGGTGAAGATGCATTTAAAAGATATGCTAACATGCCAATAAGGGAGGAGAATAGACAAACAGCTAATGCATTACTCAGTGAAATAGAAAAGAATTTGACACCAACGGTAAACAAACGATATGTTAGAGCTGTCTTTAACATGGCCCACCAAGATCCTGAGGAAACATATGATGAATAATTTGACAGATTGAGAAGTCTGATAAAGAATGCCCAATATGGTAACCTAGAAGACGATCTCTTGCTGGATAACATTATTTGCTCTATCAAAGATCCCGCCCTTAGGGAAAAACTATGGCTGGAGGAAAACATAACTTTAACAAAGGCAATTGCAATGTGCAGATCGAAGGAAACTACGGAAAAACAACTACGGGGTATCGAAAACAAACACGTTGATATGAACAAAGTGCAAAAAGCGTCACACAAGAATAGAAAGCCGCAGTTACAAAATAAATCTGTGGAACGAAAAGCATGTAGATTTTGTCGAAATGAATACCATGAGAAGTTAGAACAGTGTCCGGCTAGGAATGTATCATGCCACAAATGTGGTAGAAGGGGGTACTATGCTCGTGTGTGTATGTCGGGAAATGTTACGAACAACAACAAACAAGGTATTGGCTCAAGAACCCTAAAGGAGGTAACAGAAATGGGTCATGACGTTGAAACATTGAAGGTGAAGAGGAATTTGTTTTGAACACCGTATCAAACAACAACAAAAAAGGGCTTTATATAAATTTGAACATTTTTAATAACGACAACATAGCACATAATACGAAATGCCAATTGGATACTGGCGCAAATTATATAATCTGGCATCTCTAAAAATTGGCAGCTGAAAAAAACATCAGCGAGCGAGTGCAGAGGAAGGTGAAGAAAAGGCAGAAGAACACGCCGTTTAAGAGAATAACCTAGAATTGTAAAACACATATCTATAATCTTAAATAGAGAATATTGTTAACAATATTTTGTTGTAATGTCGATTTAGACAAGTCTGTCTGTTGAAATCACGTTTACTTTTGAACGACTCACAGCCGTACCTAAACAAGAGCGGAAAGCGGAACGTTTTCTTCAGCGTAGCTTTTACGCTGATATGCCATACCTAAATAAGAGCGTCAGCGTTGTGCCATAAACAGTAGTGTTAACTTTCGTGCCGACTAAAACCCTCATAAAAGACATAAGAAATTGAATTAAAACCGCTAGTTTGACCTAATAATAGCTAATTTGCCATTATTTATTATCAAACAATAAAAACAGGGTTGTCAAAAACAACAAATATAGCAGCCCTGTTTATTTAAACGCGCTGTCAAAATCGGATTTTCCAATTGCAAAGCGCTACCGTTGCGTTGCCGTCGCGTTGTTTCGGTATGCTACATACAAATTGTATGGGCATGAGGATTTTTGACAGCTAGAAAACGCGTTCCGCTCTTGTTTAGGTATGGCTGTCACCAAAATGCAAATCAAAAATTATTTTCGGGAATGAAATATTTTATTAATTAATTCATTTATTAATGATGTGCTAATAATCCCAATTTTTGAATGAAAACACTGAAATTTATTGTTGGAAAAAGTTTCCTGACGAGTGTTTTCATTCAAAAATTGGGATTATTAGCACATCATTAATAAATGAATTAATTAATAAAATATTTCATTCCCGAAAATAATTTTTGATTTGCATTTTGGTGAGTCGTTCAAAAGTAAACGTGATTTCAACAGACAGACTTGTCTAAATCGACTTATAATTAGTCAAGTACCCAAAATATACATACATATACTTCATGGGGTGTTAGATGAATACTAAAAAATTTCACCTCTAGGAGGTTAAGCTTTGCAAATAGCATTTCATACATATACATTATACATTATGACTCATGACCATACGCATATTCTAAATTTAAAACTTTACCAGGTCTGACATGCTATTAAAGGCCGGTATTCTCTATCCTATTTAGTCGCACGATATGAAAATGAATAGAGTGTCAAATTTTTTTGGACAAGTTTTTCCGACTTGCAAATGTTTATGAAAATTTTCATGACATGATAGATTATATGCGATCAGCTTTCCATTTTCTTGTAAAGTAGATGAGTCATTTGAGTTTGCATCGTTTTTGTGGGATAGTGTGGCATTGACAGCAGATTTTGCAGACATTTTTTTTTATGCCGGATAGAATTCCGTCAGATTTTCGCGTAAATGAATCGTACGATTATGTAGGATAGTGAATACCGGTCTTAACTATTCGTTTTAAAACTGCCAAAACATGCAATGAAATATTTTTAAAATAAAGTTATTAACAGTATTTTACTTACCGACGACTTTCAATTCAATAAATATCGATTGCGTGGGATATATAGATAGTTGGCATTCATATAGGCCACGATCTTCATCTCTTACAGATTTTATTCGTAGTGACCAATGACCCATATGCCGCGTATGTTCCACTAAAAATCGCTTATCGCTACTGTGAGTCGATAATCCGACTGTTAATAGTTGAAAATCCTTTCGCCTTATCCATGATACCTGTTTAAAATGTTAAAGGAAATATTAAAATTATTTAATAACATATAAATAACAAATAACTGAAAAGGGTTATAAATTATCTTAAAAATATCAAATTATAACATTCCCTTACAGTAGGTAACGGATATAAGAAAATAAAACAAATTACACAACATTTTTTCTTATAACCATTTTTTTCTTTTAAGCCAATATTGTTTTTGAGAAATTCATGTTTTACTAGCTGCTACAACCCGGAGCTTCCCGTGGTCAAACCATTATGTACTTTAATATAAATTCAAACTTTATTGTCTAACATTTAACACTTTGTAAAAATATTATATCAAGTATGTATCTATAAATAAATTATATATATATTATATCAAGTATGTATGTATGAGTAAATTATATATATATATAATAATATACATATATAGTTTACTTATACATACATACTTGATATAATATTTTTACAAAGTGTGAGACAATATATATATATATATATATATATATCTATATATATATATATTGTCTAACATGTTAATTTTACACTATAATAACTCTATTTGGTCCAAAGGATTCAAGTCGGTTTATTCTTATTTCAAAATTAAATTTTATGAAATATGAAAATCGAATTATATTATATTATCGAAAAATTAAAAATGTATTAACAAAAAAGTACCAGTAGTTTGCTTTTATACCCATTTTTGTTCTTTCAAATTATTTGTTTTAGAGAGATATAATAAAGAAAATTAATTCTTCATTATATCTCTGGACAGAAGAAAATCCATTTTGATATTTTAAGCGCCTTGATTGTTGTCTTAATAACAATAATACAATTTTGTATTTTACCCACTTTTCTGTAACGTTTTAAGTTTAAGTAATTTAAGTTTACTTAAAATTACTGAAAATGCCTAATGATAAATTTTAGTAAAAATTAGCCAATTTTTTGAATTTAGAGTCTTTGAACTGTTTATTAAAAAAAAACCCTTATTCTACTACTTTTATCCCTTTTTGTTGTGTAATCCACTTTCTTAGACCAATGTAGTTGAACAATGTATTGTCTTTAATTCGGATTGTACTTCAAAAAAAGTACCAATAGAAAATTTTTTTAATTTTTGTTGTTTCTTTAAATTTGTGAAATATATATTTTCAGTTGTATATTGAGGTCTTACACAATTATATTAATATATTTTTAATTTTCAGTATGTTTATTACAACAATAATAACATTGCCTTTTGTCCCATAATTCGTTTATTGCACTCAAATGTACTTTATTTGTTTATAACTTTTATGCTAAAGAACAAACGCTTCAAATTACTTTTACCTGTTTTGCCTCTTCAATATACTTTATTTTTGCAAAAAAAAAACCTGTTAAAAAGTACCAAGTTAATTTGACCAAAAGCGTGTTTTAAAAAGGTAACAAAAGTTAAAATTGTTAGTCTCTTTTGCCCGTTTTAGCTAAACTCATTAAATCTATATACATAGTAGAAGTGCGATAAACTAAAAAGTACCCAAAATTTTCCCATGAAACCCCGATTTCAAAATGTGATATACCGAAGTAGTTGAAGAAAATAACGGATGAAAACAATTTTGGATTTAGGATAAATGGATATTTTTAAAAAAATCTGTTATATTTTTGTCTTTTTTGATCATTTCGTTCCACCCTAAATCTAAAATTCCTATATTAATTTGTCTATGATATTCTATCATCGCAAACAATTTCATCCAAATCTGTATAGCCGTTTGGGCGTGATATTCTAAATATTTCCCCATATACGCACAAAAAGGTATGCTCAAATGGCTATAATCAGAGTACGGAGAGTGCTCGAATTAAACTCGCTCGCGAGCGAGTCCAATTCGAGCGAGTTTTATTTTCAACATTGAAAAGAATTATTCTTTACTGCTCGCGAGTTTAAAAAATAAAACTCGCGAGCGAGTTTTATTTTTGCGAGTTGAAAAATATTGCTCGCGAAAAGAATTCAAATTTTAAGAGTCAAAAATAAAACTCAACTCGCGAGTCGAGCTAAAAAGAATTGTTCGCGAGTTTTATTTTTGCGTATGAATTTTTTTTAACTAAAAATATATTTTTCCTGTTTATTTGTTTGTATGTGTGGATAAATGTGTGTATGTATGAATATTTCATCGAAACACAACATAGCATTAGCAAATGGATCAGAAGTAAGGTGGGAAAAGGTATTTATTGATACAGCAAATATTACGTTGTGACAAGTATAACTAACCATGAAGAAGAAATAGCAAAGGAAAGGATTCGTTTAAAAGAATGCAATCATGTTATACGTTTCGAAAATATAAAAAAGGCAGTTCATTAATTTCCTATGAATCGTAAACACTTCTATGTAAGTCACTAATGAACGCATACATTTTATTACACATCATTCAAAATTTAACATTTATACGTATTGCACATATATTTTAAACCACACTTATCTACCTGTTTATGAGCAGCATTCACTTGTGTGCATTTTTTTAGTATAAACGTTACTTTTACAACCCTTTCCCACACGTCTTGCCAGCCATTTTAACATAAACATTAATATAATAAGTTTTTCAGACCCATTGCACTGACATTTAAACACTCACTAGGGATCAAACAAACATATCAATGATCACATTTTCTATAAATAGTCGTGATTGTTTACTACCTGCTGATGTTTTCTATAAGAATCAACTAATTTGGTTGTCACAAGACAATTATGTGATGGCTTTTGCTACCCTAAAAAACTCTTAATTCATTTATAACACTGGTCTTCAAAAACAAATGTAAGTCTTTAAATAAAAACATATAAAATATAAAGATTTTGAAGCGGTTAATTTAAATCCGTTTGCAGTTTCAAATTTTTTTATGGGCTTGACTAATATTCCGCCCGAAATAAGGGCCGATTTTTATAAAAACACCAACAAATGATTATTAATAATATTTCCTTTAAGTCAAACGAATAACATTTTTTATATTTTCCACTGTTTCGGACATTTTCAGAAATTAGTGGCGATAAACTTTTTTTTTCAAGCAAAATTAGTACTATTTTTTGTTTTCAAAAATTTGTTAACAAATTTAGAACAATTTTTTTTATTATTTATCAGAAAGCCAGATATATTGCGAATAAAATGAGCCATAAACCATGAAAATCGATTGACAAATGTTTATTTTATTTATAACTATTAAAGGCAGCTTTTATGAAAATAATATGTTACCAATCTCAAACACTTTTATTTAAGTCATTTAAGAACGCATACATTTTATTACACATCATTAAACATTTTGCAGGTTTACATATTTTTAAACAAGAAAACATTTATACATACAAACACACATACATTCTTATCAACATGGTAATGCCCAGCATTCATATGTGTGCATATGTTTTTATAACCCCTTCCTACACATTTGCCTGCCCTTCGTTTCTAAAAATTCATATGTATGTATATTTTTACTTCGCACAAGCAAACATTAATTTTTTTAAACGAGTTGCTCGATTTCAACTCGTATGCGCTCGTTTTCTGCTCGCATAAAATTTGTACTTACGAGTTGAAAAATAAAACTCGTAAGCACAAATTTTAAAACGAGTTGTTATCTGCTTACGAGTCGAGCACAAAAATCTTATGACTCGTAAAAAATTTGTGCTCGCGAGTTTAAAAATAAAACTCGCGAGCACAAATTTTAAAATGAGAGAGTTGACTCGAATTGTGCTCGCGAGTAGAATTTTTTCCTACCCTGGCTATAATTCACAAGCCAATACATATAAAAGGACCGTATATTTATATATATATATTAATATATATATATATACTAGCAAATAACCCGGAGTGCGCTACTACGTTTCCCCTTCTTGTAATCCCCATTTTGGAAAAATGCATAGCTTATGTGTATATCTAAATAAGGATATATCTATGTTTAAAATTTTAATTAAATCGCTTGGTTACTTCGGGAGGGGCAGAAATCCTCTACCTCCCCTCGTGATCATATTTTTTAATAAATTTATAGCTAATGTGTCCATATTAGAAATGATCTTTCTATGTTTTAATTTCGTGATCCTATTTTAAAAAAAATGTATAGCTAATGTGTCCACATAAGTAGCAATCTATCTATCTTTAAAATAGCATTAAAATCTGTTAGATAGCTTCGGAGATGCAGAAATTGCGCCCTACCTCCCATCGAAGTACTATATTAAAAAAAAAAAAATTTATAGCTAATTTGTCTAAAGTAGTTACTCGTATCTATCTAAATTTCATTAAAATCTGCTTTTCTAATGGAACCGCATCGAAAACATGTGAAACAAAATATTCCATCGTTTCTCGAAATGTGAGAAAAAAGTGTGTCTGTAACTCATGTCGAAAACTATCAACAGAGATTACGTCGCTACGTTATAAATGTCATAATATTTCACTCGAAGCCGATATGAAATTGCAGATGTTGTGAACGCCAGTCAAACATACGTTGACGGCGACCAAATTTGACTAAAATTGAAAACATTTGAACGACGGCGGCGAAAATACAACCGTCGGCTATACCAAAAAATGTAAAGTGCGACTTTAATGCTTTGAAAACATTCGTATATTTTTTAAAAATGTTATAAGCAATATAATGAAACTATAAAAAAATCTGCCAAGAACAAAATACTTATCTCTTCCGTGTTAATATTCACTGCATTTTGCATTTTTAATTTATTTTTAAGTGTTAAAATTTTTTCTCACCCCGTTTTTATGCGTGAGTTTATTTGACAGTTCAAAGCGGGAACTTTCTCACAAAAATTTTACAGACACACTTTTTCAGTATATTGGCGAGAAATTTCCTTACGTGACAGTTATTACTCGCTAAAAATGTTACAGACGCAGTTTAGTGAGAAAAACAGCTGTTTGTTTCATTTTATGGAATTTTTGTTTCGTTTCTCACATTTCAATCGAAAAGTTTCTCGCCGCGGGAGTTACAGAACATGGGCACTGGATTAGTGCACATCCGTTGGATAGTTTCAAAGCCTATAATGCTATGTTACCACTACGATTTGAATCACCTGCTTCGCTTTCTCAATCATGTTTATGAATGACGTTGTTTACACGGCTTCTCTACATGCTTCGATTTGACAGTTGACTTTTATGAACAAACCAGCGTTGTCAACTTTGATTTTGAGAAAAAAATTATTATTAAATATACAGTAGAATCGCGAAAACATTAACTAGCGTAAAAGTTAATCTTGCGGTTAAGTTAAACAAATTTTAGCGCCCATGTGCCGCTTTAAAAAGTTAAAGGACCAACCAAAATGTGCTTAAGTTGGCTAAAGCAACTGTGCGAATACATGTTAATCATATCAATGAAAGCACATTGAACTTAAGGAAACTATTGGTTAAGTTTCACAAAACTTTCATTTGCTTAAGCAAAGTGCGAAACTGATCGCACATTTGTTGTTTTTGTTTTTTAAATACAATTAAGCGACTTTTTGTTAGTTTCTGACAGTAGGTTAAGCAAGCTCTGTTTTTAGAACCCGAGAACAAAACTAATTCGTTTAACTTACATTTAAAATAAAAACAAATTTTAAAATTTTGTTTTAAGTTCTAAAAACAGGCAGTAAGTTAACTTTTCTGAGCTTATCAATAAAAAAGTCAACAAATCAGTACAAAACATCACAAATCACAT
Source organism: Pollenia amentaria (assembly GCA_943735925.1). Lineage (NCBI taxonomy): Eukaryota > Metazoa > Arthropoda > Insecta > Diptera > Polleniidae > Pollenia > Pollenia amentaria. The sequence continues at coordinate 105,144,261 of OX031007.1, forward strand.
TAGATTTTAAGGAGAAAGTAGTATATTTTAAGTACCCATCTCAAAAATAAAACTTAAACGCCACAAAATTCTAGAGGCTTTGAAAACACATAGAAAAAAGCACACAGCAAAACATTACATGTACCGAAATTTTCTGATATGAAAGCAGGTTTGTATAAAAGTTTTCCGTGAAGCTATGAAAACGTAATTAAGCAATGACTGGTCCAATTTCTGCAACTTGAAAAAACAATAAAGTCAGTAATAGTGTATTTTATAAAAGAGACACAGAATTCTCTATTCTAAAATTTGTGAAGAACTCCTCTCAAGCAGGGCTGTGGAGTTGTCAGAAAAAAGTACTAACTCCGACTCCAAACGCTGAAATATTTTAAGTGCGACTCCGACTCTGACTCCCACTTCGACTCCAACTCCTTGATGCTAAATATATATGAGACTGGTCCCTATTTGACTTTAAACTCTTTTTATACCCTACGCCACTAGAGGGTATACTAAGTTTGTCATTCCGTGTGAAACTTTTTTATTATGCATCTAAGACTCCATAAAGCATATATTCTGGTTTCTAGATAGTTCTAAGTCGATTTAGCCATGTCCATCTGTCTGTCCGTCTGTTGAATACATGTTTACTTTCAAAAACTCAAAAGATAAGAAAAATGTTGGTGTCAAATTGGTTCTAGTTATCCTAGACAGTTTGGGATTGAAATCCAGCAAAATCGGTTCAGTAGGATCATAGTAATGAATCCAAATGGGGAACCACCACCCTAAAAAATTTACAATTTGTAACAAAAACTAACATAAAAGGTGACATAGAGCATGATATAAGATTTTGCACTAACTCGTTCTACATGACTAGAAATCATACTGTAGACGACTAAAACGCAAGCTTTGATAAAAAGTTAGTTTATTTAATTTGTTTAAGCAAAGATAATTTATTGAGATTTAGAAATAAAGAATAAAAGTACAAAAGCTTGGTTCTTCCAATAGTATGTTGCGTGAAAAATATAGGCGTGTTTCCTTTGGTTTTCTCTTCGCGTGTTCAACGACCAGTGTCGTTATTTTGTTGTGTTAGGCAGAGATCAAAAGCACAGCGTTGTATTTTGTGCCAGTGATGACAACATTCCCCACACCGTAATCCTTTCTAAGAGGACGACGTAATGACCTGTTGGCTGTAGAAACTTCTGCTGTACGTATTTTGCCATCTTTTCCGGAAAAAACTTGAGTTACTTTTCCAAATTTCCACTGGCCTCTGGGCAGGTTGGGATCCAATATATGGACCATGTTTCCGACTTGAAGGGGTGTTACCTTTTCCCTCCATTTTGGGCGTTGTAGTAATTGTGGCAAGTATTCGACCACCCATCGCTTCCACAGCCTATCTTTTAAGTTTTGTGCGATTCGCCACTGCTTTCGCAGACGTTTGTGTGAGGTTTAGCCTACCTATCAGGAAGTGATTTGGTGTCAAAGGCCCCTCAGATCCGGGATCTATAGGCAGCTGGGTTAGCGGACGGTTGTTTATAATGCATTCGGCCTCTATAATTGCGCTGCGAAACGTTTCTAGTCGTGGAGCTTCTTCCCTCAGAATTTCATATAACAACTGCTTCACACATTTGACAAGCCTTTCCCAGCAACCGCCCGCATGTGGATTGGCCGGACAATTGAAAATCCATTCAATATTATCCTTTGAAATGTTCCTTCGTATTTCATCGTAGTCGAAAAATCTATTTTCTTTCAGTATTTCCCTTTGAGCGCCAATAAAATTTGTGCCGTTGTCGCTCCGAATTCTGATGGGCACACCTCTTCTGTTTACGAAATTTCTTACACAAAGTAAAAATGCATCTGTGGACAGGACGGCAGCAATTTCCAATGCCCTTGTACCCAAACAGGTAAATAGGGCGATCCACCTCTTCTCCCTCCTTCTCCCGATTGTGACATAAAATGGACTACAATAGTCCAGTCCAACATAACCAAATGGACGCACGTAAGGGGTTAATCGATCAACTGGGAGCTGACCCATAAGCGGAATCCAGTTTTGGCGCTGTCAAGAATACAGGACGAACATGACCTTTTCACTGATCTTAACACCGAGCGAATGTATGGCACCCAAAATTTTTGCCTTACCTCATTAATTACTGCATGATCGTTTCGGTGATGATTTTTTCGATGACAATAAGCGACCAACATTAAGGTGACTGGGTGTTTATTCGGCATAATAATGGGATTTCTGGCAAACAGTATGCGTTGTCTATTCTGCCATTAACTCTAAGCAGCATATCATTATCCAAATAAGGCGTCAACTGATAAATACTGTACGATTTTGATAGAGCGTTGCCCCTCATAATACACAATTTTTCGGCTCCAAATGCCTCCGTTTGCACCTGACGACAAATTAACTTCTCCCCTGCCTCAATTTCTCCAGCAGTCAATTCAGTGGATGTTTGCCCAATTCTTCTGGCCTTGATGTTAATAAAACGTAGAACCCAGGCAGCACATCGTTTTAATTTTAAAAAGTTCGAAAAATTGTCATATTTAAAAATCGTTTCATTTACAGCATTTAACATTAAGACTACATCAACCTTTTCTTCATCTTGGCTTTGATTGGTTTTAGAAATAGGCGGATCGACTGGCCAAGAGTGTTCCTCCAACGCCAGGAAATCAGGACCTTTCAGCCACCTAGTGTTGCTGTCAAACTGTATAGGCAATTTGGCTCTTGTGGCCTCATCTGCCACATTTAAATTGGTAGGTAGCCACTTCCATTGTTCAGGTTCAGTTGTCGCCAAAATTTCAGAAATGCTACAGGCAACGAACTGCCTGTACTCTCTTTCCGTTGATCTGATCCAAAATAAAACCGTTTGGGAGTCGGACCAGAATATTGTTCTGTGAATTTTGCAATTATGGGACTCCCCTATGACAGCTTTAAGACGGCAGCCCAAAACGGCTGCTTGTAATTCAAGGCGAGGAATCACCAAAGGAGGTGTGAATATTGCCGTGTTGTTTTATACGAAAATAGGCGGCAGCAGCAAAAGCGCTTGAACTCGCATCCACAAAAATATAAAGCTGAATCTCATCAGCTACTGGCAGTAACTCAGAGTAACAGCGGGGAATAGACAGTTGTTTAACCCTATCAAATTCTCGCCACCAGGCGTTCCATTGCGTCAAAATTTGTTGAGGAATTTGATCATCCCATTGTATACACAATTTCCATGTTCGCTGTATAAGTAGCTTTGAAAAAATCGTGAAATTCGCCAAAAATCCAAATGGATCAAAAATCGCCATAACTATACCCAAAACTTCTCTTTTGGTGGGTGGACGTTTGCCTTCTAATACTTCAGCACAAATTTTATGGAACTTTATTTGAAATTCGAAACTGTCAGAGTCCTTGTTCCAGTATAAGCCAAGAATTTTATCCGTGTTACTCTGTTTTTCCATTTTCAGTGTTGTTGGACCACCGTTCTCACCACCGTTTAGTAGACACTGTAGCTCCCCTGAGTTCGATGAGAAATTCCTTAACTTAAACCCGGCGCACAGTGGCGCCATTTGAGTTTTTTCGTTGCAAAAATCATATCTTTTGAACCGAATAAGATAATTGAACAGTTTAAACAGCATATGATAGATAACTGTTCAGCCTATGAAATGAGCGTTTGGAAAGGGTGCTACGCTTTGTAGGGGCCTACTTATGGGTTATCAAAGTTAAAATTAGTAGAAAAATCAATTTTATGGTAACTAAAAAAAATTATTTTTACATTTTTAGATTGTTTTTATTTTTTTTCTTAAGGGTTTTATGTTTTAAATTATTACCCAACAAATTAAAAAAAAAAATTATTTATTTTTTTAAATTTATTTTTTCAATTTTCTGTAAAATATTCATCACAATTCGTAAGAGAAGGTATATCTAAAAGACTAACAATTTCTAAACTATAATTATTTTGTAACTCTATTCGTGACTTCACATGCCGCAGGGAAGAAATAAGTGGATCGGAAGATGCTGCCAACATGTTGAAGAGGTCCTTATTTTGCCTTACCCTTGATGCTTTGAATGTGTTCTGCAATCTATATTTTTTATAAAATTTGTTAAGAGACTCCTGTGCTTCTTCAGAAAGCTCTCCAATTGGCAAAGGCTGGTACTCAATTATATCTTTGCCATGCGGCAATATTTTATGGACGGTCGGGGTCAACTTCTTCTGTGGATACATTTCTGCTAAAAGAGATGTAGTTTTCGACGCATATTCTCCATATTTTGTAGAATTGACATTTTCTTTGCAGTTTAAAACATCCAAGATCGTTCCCAATCTTTTCACGATTTGATTGTCAATTCCAATGATTCTAGTTACTGCCTCATCATTTTCAAAAAATCTCCTAGAAGTGTTTCCATCGTTAGAGTTACCGTATCCGTGCTTGGGACAGTCTACTTTTAGTCCAACTTGTTTCAAAAAAACCATCCTGTATTTGCTTCTTTCTGATCTTTTCCTTATCCTTTATTGATGTATTTTCATCGAAGTTTTCCTCCTCTTGTGGTAGGGTATATGCCAGTTTTAGCAAGAATTCCATACACCTTATCCTTGCGTGCAATGGTGACATTCCATATTCGTAATTCTCCTCATTTGTAGAATCGTTTAAATTACCAAAGTTCTTCTGACAAATAATAATATAAAATCGATAAAAAAATATAAAAATAATACGAAAAAAGGGGTTTAGATAGGTTTTTGCTAAATTTTTACCTCCAATATAATTCTGTCTATGAAAACTAATTGAAATATATTATAATTAAGCAGAAAAAGATACTAATCTTAAACTCTTTACAACTAATTATATAAAATTGAGATGTAACATATTATATATGAAATAAATTGAATTGAATTGAAAAAAGTTCTTCTGACTCTTTTTGCAAATCGGGCATGACATTGTTGAGGTTGTTAATGTCAGTTCGTTTACGACTTTTCCGTCAACCATGGTCAGGTGGAACTCGTAATTGCATTCAATATATTTTCCTTCTCCAATTTGCAGCTTTGTAGGCTTAATCTTGCTTATTTGTTCTTCAATGTCCTTCACCGTAGTCCTTATGAGTTCTGCCGATTCCCTTGCAAACTGAAACATTATTGGTCGGCAATAATGCACTGATGACGGACGTGGATTTTTCCAGTGTAGGGAATCATCCGATTTTAGCCGCAAAGGAACAACAGATGCCATAAACATATTTCCGTCCGATATTGTAGCGTCATCGAAAGATATCCTTTGCTTATAAACGCTTTGTCCGGATGATCCATCGCAGCCCCATTTGCTGATCAATGTCAACTTCTCAGGAAGAATTTTCACTTCCGTGAAAAACTTTGGTGTGGTTGACTTTCTAAACAGTTCAAATAATTTTAAATTGTTCAACGCCATGTTTTCAGTACTTAAATTGTTTAATGGTTTCAGTAATTGTTGCGCCAACTTTCAGGCGTAGACTAATCCAGGCATTATGCTTATTTTGCAATATATAGGCTTATGCTACCATGCCTAAAAATTTACCTGTTCCCTGCATACATATGGATTTAGGCTAAATAATGCAATTTTGATATTATGCACGTGTCCAAATAAGATTTGTGCCTACCTGTAGGGACCATAAGTCAATATTGTTCCTGACCATTTGTACGCCAAAGTATTGTTTATGTGAGGTACGTACCTGCTAATTTCAATGAGTAGTTTTTTTCAAACTATTAGATCAAACTACTGTCAGTCAAAACATATAAGGGATGGACGCCATACAATTTCTGCAACCATGTCTTTTTGAACTTTTTTACCTCTAGAAGCCAAACGGGCACGTACGGGCAGATAAAACCTTTTGAATTATGTAAAGAAATAATCAAAGAACAGGTTTTGCACGTATGGCAAATATAGAAAAATATAGTTTTTTTTTATTTTCCGTCAAAGTTGAAAAATAGTGAAAAAACGGATAGTTTTTAAATAGTGATTTACCAGGAGAAACACAAAGCAAACAGTTAATTTTTTTTTATCATTATACATTTAATAAATACATCAATCAATACAAATAAAAAATAAGGCGATTCGTTACCTATTTTTCGTGATATTACACCTGAAATCGCAACAAATTGACTAAAAATTGTGTGTTTTTTTGAAAACCGAAAGTCGGTCAACTTTGAACGGTTATATCTTCTAAACTAAAAATGTGATATTATTAAGAGTGGCATATTTGAAATCGTTGAAAAGTTTCCTATAACATGGGTTTATTCAAAACTTCGTCGGCACTCATGAAAATTTTGATTTTTGCAACCTCGCTTGCTCTACGGGCGCCACTGTGCGGCGGCTGCATTTATTTGAATGGCATGCTGTGTGACTTCAAGAGCCTCTTCAAGAGAATCAAAACTAACGACAAAGTCATCCACATACATACGATTAATAACAGTGCTGGTGCCCTTAGGCTATGTCGACTCAAATTCCCTTGCGTTGAGGTTTTTAACGTACCCCGCACAACAAGGTGAACAGACTGATCCGAAGATCATTGACCTCATTATATAAACACAGACATCGCTACCCAATCCATTTTCGCGCCACAAAAAGCGTTGCGAGTTTTGATCATCATCCCTTATAAATACCTAAAAAACATTTCCTATATATCCCCAGCCACCGCTATTTTGCCTTGACGAAATTGAAACATGATCACTTGAAGAGATTTGGCTTGTTCAGGACCCCTTAATAATACCGAATTGAGGGACATGTTTGACGACATTGCGGCAGCATCAAATACAACCCGTAGTTTCTCCGGTTTGTGTGGATTAACTACGCCAAAATGTGGTAAATACCATACTTTACCACGCTCAAACGTTTTGATCTCTATGGTTGACAATTTGCGGGCATAACCCTTTGAAATATATTTTTCAATTTCATTTTTATATCTGTCAGCGTATATTGAATCTCGTTTCATTTTATTTTCTGTTTTCAGTAGACGATTCTTGGCCATTTCAAAACTTTCCGGTAGGAACACATCATCCCTTTTCCATAGTAAACCTGTTTCGTAATGACCCTCTATTTTCCGGCATGTATTTTCCAAAATATTTCTGGCACGTTTATTGTCTTCTGATTCCAGCACGAAATTCGTTGCCTTTACACCAAAATTCTCAATTGAGAAATAGTCTTGTACTAACTGGTGAACTTCCTTCCATGAGCTACTCTCATTAATATGGCAGATTCCAGCAGTGCCATTTTGTTTTTCTAAAAATGGGCCATATGCCACCCATCCAAGCTTAGTGTCGGATGCCACCGGTAAGTGAGGACCTGCCTCAACAACTTGTTCAGCCAAACCAAGTGTACAGTTGTCCAAGCCAATTAATATTGATGGTTTTTTATTTTGATAGCTTTGTATTAGAAGATGTGATTGGTATTCAAATTTCATTTTGTCAAAAGTCTGCACAGGAAGATTTAATTCCCTGACAGTCTGCAAGTTTTTTATCGCATATTTTTTATACCGATCATTTACAGGCGAAATGTCCACATTTACTTTCATTGAAGTTTCCGTTTTGCGCATCTTGTCATACCACTGAAGTGTGGTTGAAGATTTTTGCCCCTTTAGGCCCATACTCCTGGTCACATTTTCCTCAATCAAAGAGACGGACGATCCTTCGTCCAGCAAAGCATACACGGTTACTGTTCCATTTGGGCCATGTAGAGTAACAGGTAAAATTCTAAATAAATGTGAGACACCTTCGTTTTGGCGGCACTGTAGAACATGTTCAGACTGGTCAGTACTATTAACAGCAGATACACCTGAGACATCCTGATGAAGTACTGGGTGGTGGTAACGACCGCACCCATTTATACCACACATTTTTCTCCTTCTGCACTGGGTCAAACTATGCCCCTTAGGAAGGCAAGAGAAACAGACATGCAAGCGTTTGACTTGCTCCCACTTGGCGCTCATTGATAACTCCTTAAATTTACCACACCCAGCAATTTCATGGCTACCCCCACATTGCTGGCATTGTTCTTGGCTAGGCTGTTCTTCTTTACTATGAAGTACTCTTCGGTTGGCTGATACGTTTTGTTGACGATCGTTTGCCAACGCTGGACCACGTTGCGGCATAAGGCTGCAATATCGGGCCAAATCACCAATCCATATTGCAAAATGTTGCACCGTTGGAAATGGTAACACTGAAACAGAAAATTTTGCCCACTCATATTGCTTGGACAAGGGCAATTTTAAAACTAATTGCTCCAATAGCGTTGGATTCATTAAGTAGTTTTCACATTTTGCCGATTTGAAAAAGGCGACAATATTTTTAGCACAACTAGATAAGCCTAAAATGCCCTCAGGACGGCCTTCGGTTATCATCGGATACATTTTTATTTTGTCCAGTTGCGATCTTACCAAAAGTTCTGGACGACCAAAATTAAACCTTAACTCCTCAATAATTTGCGGCACGTTTTCCGGGCAAATCAGCATTGACATTACACTATCTCCGGCTGCGCCCTGTAACGCCTTTTGAAGTCTGATTAGATTTTGCCTATTAGTATAACAAAATTCCATGGTTGTATCCTCATAAGTCGCTAAAAATAATGGCCAATCCTCTGGCTTTCCATCAAATTGTGGAAGATAATATAGCCTCGTTATGAAATCGTTTGACTGAATTGTTGTTGGAGGTTTTGCCGTATAAAAATTCGTTTCATTTAACGGCGATCCATTATCTACATTTGACGGCGGCGCCCGATGGTGCAAGTTTGCTGCTACTGACGGTAGCTGCTGAAAATTTAACGACTGTGATTGAGTACCATTATTCGACGATGGTAACCCTTGCGCAAAACAACCCACTGGTGTCTGTATTTGCTGTATGCCCATTCTTTGTTGTGACAATTCTCGAGAATTTCTCAAATGCGGCAATTCATTGTTGTTCGATTGAACATCATCCGAAACAATTGTTGACGAATTTATTTCTCGTGCTCGCATATACCCACCCATCAGCGGTGGCATTTGCCGAACAACATTTGGCAAACCTTGTTGTCCATGCAATACAGGTGGCATGGGATGTAAATTAGACGGTGCAGATAGCATCTGCCGATGACACGACATATTTGACACACCCTGGAAATGTGAATTTGGCACCCGCATTCCCTGGTGCATATGTGTCGTATGTGCTGAATCCTCAACGCCATTTTGAGACGGGGAAAAATGTTGAGGCATGTTCTTTTGACGACCTGAGTCTTCCCTCAAGTCATCAATTGCAGATTTCAAAGAAGTGATTGTTGACACTAAAGATGACAAAAGTTCGGACGTAGTAACTGATTCGGCAGACGTAATCACAGGCTGTGATGACATATTTATTGTCGTAGCTTCTGCCGAATCTTTATCATTATGGTTATTAACTATTGTGTTGTCTAGGCAATCGTTATCAGACGAATTTTCATGATGCTGCTCCGAACCCTCCTGACTGGATTGTGACCTGGTTCCTGGCATCTTGACGGACTGGCCCACAACTGATAACACCACAATTTGACCGCTTCCAAATGAACCAAAACTCGCGATGAACAAAGGAAAACAATGTAGACGACTAAAACGCAAGCTTTGATAAAAAGTTAGTTTATTTAATTTGTTTAAGCAAAGATAATTTATTGAGATTTAGAAATAAAGAATAAAAGTACAAAAGCTTGGTTCTTCCAATAGTATGTTGCGTGAAAAATATAGGCGTGTTTCCTTTGGTTTTCTCTTCGCGTGTTCAACGACCAGTGTCGTTATTTTGAAAATTGTTGTGTTAGGCAGAGATCAAAAGCACAGCGTTGTATTTTGTGCCAGTGATGACAACACATACTGTACGTCTAAACCCGTAAAAAAAATATTAAAATGTGCTACGTCATAGTTTTATAGAACTAGAAATCACACTGTCAAATTTCGTAAAGATCGGTCCATAAATTACCCCAGGCCTCATATAAACCCTACACTCGGAAAACAGTTTAGTACGTCTTAAACCGTAACAAATGATGCTATCATAATAAAATTTGGTACGTCACAGTTATTTAAGGCTAGAAATCATACATAAAAATTTCGTGAAGATCGGCTCATAATTTACCCTAGACCTTCTCTCGGAAAACAGTTTAGTTTGTTAATAAAAGTAATAAATAATGCATTTGTAATACAATTTGATACGTCAAAGATTTATAGGACTTAAAATCACAATATAAAATTTCGTGAAGCTCGGTCTATAATTTTCCATATAACGTCCAATATTAGACTTACTCTGGGAAATTATTTAAATACGCCTAAAGCCGTAGCAGATATAGATTTTGTGGTCAAATTTGGTCCGATTTTGGGTGCATATGGTCAGAAATAATATGCAATTTTCTGATTAACGGTCCATATTTGCCTTAGATCCCATATTAAGTAGCCTTATGAAAAGCACTTTAAACGCAAAAAAAATTTTCACTTCTCTTTTGAAATTTGTTTAATTTAGATTTTCAATAACAGAAATCACTCTACAGGATTTCGATCCTGAAAATCATTTTAGTTCGGCATAAACTGTTACGAATCATGATATTTTATTCAAGTTATTTCAAATTGCTAGAAATAAAAGCATAAAACTGTCTAATTGTCGTCCAATTCATTTCAACCGGAACCAAATTTTTATTTTGGAAAATATTAGAAAATTCTTTTAAATTTTTTTATGCCGAAAAATTTTGGAGTCGGAGTCGCGAGTTTTTGTGGGTATTACGACTCCGACTCCGGCACAAAAACCTCAACTCCGACTCCACAGCCCTGCTTTCAAGAGAAAAGTCGGATGTAGCACCTTTAACTGAAATGTCATGAGTGAATGTATTTATATAATTATTAATTATAAATTGTAGTTAAAAATGAGTTGTGCACTTTAAACCGGTGCAAATTAAATATAAGTAATTTATTGTAATGAAAACTAAGTAATTTAAATAAATTTAGTGTGTTATTTCCGAAAAATCTTTGTTTATTATTGCATTTTTTTTTTATAATTTAATACCACTTAGAAAAGTTAATAATTCTGAAAAGTTAAGAACCCTTGAAACATTTCGGTTAACTTTTTCGCGATTCTACTGTATAATAATAAACTATTCTTTTACAGTTCATGGTTTTTAGAAAAAATAAACTAATAAAAAATTTGAATTTTATATTCTATTTTATTCGACCTTTATAATATATAAATAAGAGAACTTTTTTTTTTGTTTTTTTTTTTTTACCTCGAGCTCAAAAAAAGTTCTTTTATTTATAAACAAATTTGTTTATATTCATTTCGCAATTAATCAACAAGAGTGTATTAACTCAAAATTTAAAAATTTTCAGTAGAAGCAAAACCATTTTTAATTTAACATTGAAGGCATGTGAAAAACAATTTTAAACCCCAACCCTTTTATTGCCAAAAAGTAGACAAAATAGATACATATTTTTACAGCGTGTAGATATGAATATAACGTGTAAATTTTTTTCGAAAGAGTGACAAAATTAAACTTTTGAGTTAATTCCCTCTTAATCATTTCGTGCGATTTGCATTAGATAACAAACTTTTTTTAATTACATACATTCAAAGGATTCAAAATTAACAATAGTTCAGTATTTATCCTTTTATTAAAATATTTTTAAAAATTCATGTTTTCAGAAGTTTAATATTTTCATATTCAAACAATAAAGCAGCCTTTACAGTGTCGAAAAAAGAAAACTTAATTAAAAAAAAAACGAAACAAATTTGTACATTAATACACAGTATGTATGTTTGCATTCATTTGTACAAGATGATACATTTTCGTACATTAATTTAATAAATTCTGTTTAAAACTTTTTGAAAAGTGATAGAAAATATATAATAATTATTCCAAATTAATAAAGCTAATATTTTCCTCATTATTGTTATCATCTAGCCCAAAAATTTAAAAAAGCACCAAAAATTATGCAAAACGCACCGAGTTGACAACTCTGAAACAAACGATTTTTTCAGCTAGTTCAGATAAAATTACGATAAACATTAGAGAAGAGAGGATATGAATCTACTTGATTCGCTCTCAAAATGTTGCATGGCGAAGCAAGTTGTTTTGCTTATGATTAGGGTGTGAAGCATGAATAGTGAGCGAAGCACGTATCGTGAAAAAATAACATAGCGGACTAAGATAGAAACAATGTCTGCACTTTGTATACACCCGACGTGTGCTACTAAGTTCCCCTTCTCGTAGTCCCATTTTTTAAAAAAAATGTATAGCTAATGTGTCCTTATTAGTAGGAATCTATCTATCTTTAAAATTTCATTAGAATCTGCTACATAGTTTCGGAGAGGCAGAAATATCCCCTCACTTCCCCTCGTGGTCCTATTTTTTAAATGTATAGATAATGTGTCCATATAAGTAGAAACTATCTATGTTTTAGGCTTAATTAAAATGAGTGAGGTAGTTCCGGAGGTGCAGTAATATCCCCCCACCTCCCTCGTGGTCCTATTTTTTTAAAAAACGTATAGATAATGTGTCCATATAAGTAAGAAATTATGTATGTTTAAAGTTTCGTTACAATCTGCGAGGTAGTTCCGGAGGGGTAGAAATTTTGTTATATATAAATATGTTTTTTTTCATTTAGAAATCCTAATCAACTATTTTAAAATATATGTATATAAAAACAATTATTAAATTAAAATTTATGTCAACTTTTTAATATATATCGTACTTAATCATAAAAAGAAGCTATTAACTCCAAACAATTCCTTTCACTTTTTTAGAAAAATCGTCACTAAATTTCACATGCCTTTAATATAAAATTAAAAATTGTTCTGCTCTTCTGAGAATTTTTAAATTTTAAGTTAATACCCTCTTTATGATCAAGTGCAATATGTTTTTTAACATTAAATAAATACACCGGGGTGCCCCGGTAGGCTAGCTGGTAGTGAGCTAATCTATCAGTACCGGGGTTGCGGGTTCAATTCCCGCCAGAGACTCTGGTCTCCTGCAGACAAGCAAAAAGCTTCGCGGGATTTAGTGTAGGAATAAAAAAAAATATTCGTATGTATATTTAAAACCGTTTTAACCCAGACGTTTGAATGGTTAATATTAGAAATAACGGTACAAATAAGTTATTTCTAGATTGCGTTTGATTGTGTCTATTGCTGGCCCATACTAGTATATATAAATAGACGCATTTACATCACCTTTCACGGGAAATTTAAAAAAAAAATTCGGTTAACGCATTACAGAGAACTTCAATTACAAACACAATGCAACTAATTTTTATAAACTCCTGCACCACAAGTGGTGAATGACGGCTTACTAAGTTTGTCATTTCGTGTGATACTTTTTTTATTATTAATCTCAGATCCCATAATATATACATATATTCTAGCTCCTTGAGTCGTTCTAAGTCAATTTATACATGTCCGTCAGTCTATCCATCCGTCCGTCTATTGCAAATACGCTCACTTTTGAAAAACTCAAAAGAAAAGAACTATGTTGGAGTCAAATTGGTTCTATATATCCTAAGCATTTTGGGAATGAAATCCAGCAAAATCTAAATGGGAAACCACCACCCGTAAAAATTCATCACTTTGTTACAAAAAAATAACATAACTGGTGTTATAATGCATGTATATAAAATCGTGCACAAATTCGTTCTATATAAATAGAAATCATATTAAAAAATTTCGTAGAGAGAGGTCCATAATTTGCAATAGTCCCAAATGATGACAAGTTATGCTATTGTAATGAAATCTGGTACGAGTAGTATAAATATGGGGATTATGTATATGATTTTTGCTCCCTACGTGATTCCCAACGTGTTTTCCCATAAGGAGGAATTTTTTTCTCCCATAGCACTATAGGAAATTTCCCCTTTTTTTTGGCCAAAAGTGCTTAATTTTTTTCATGGAGTTTTTGATTTTTTTTTTTCACTATGTACTTAAAAACATACTAAAAAAAGCATCCCCGAAGAATAAAGCATCAATGATGCTTTACCGTTATTTTATGAATGCAAAAACATGAGGTTTGTTTATTAAACAAAACGAGGAAGTTACTATATTTAATTAGACGTGTATATAAGTTTAAAGTTTTTATTCAAAAAATTCATGTAAAAAAGTGAAAAATTAACAATAATGCTAAAAGTGAGTACTTTTATAGTAGTTAAAAAGATATTCAACTTTTTTTTTAATTTGGTTAAATCGAAGGAAAGAAAAAGACCTTGATGTTATATACTGTACTAATATATTGCAACTTCACGAAGCTCCGAAAAAAATGATTAAAAGTGATAGATATAACACTTACGCATTTCGATAGAGCCATAAGTTGTCATCCATTCGCAATTTATTTCAGCTGCATATACTTGCATATGTCTTAAAAAAAGCGTATTTTTCCAGGTAACTTGACCGTACCAAATGCAGACTTACGCGTGACAAACTTTTTTCCCCGTGACGGTGCGTGACTAAAAATTTATTAGCTTAAGGAGGAACACTTCCAAAAAGCGAATCTAAAAAATCATTTAGGAGGAACACTTCCAAAAAGCGAATCTAAAAAATCATTTAGTATGGCCCACTCGTTTGGCTAAAAATTAGTTTTGGCCAAAAAAAAGGGAAAATTTCCTATAGTGCATAGGGAGGAATTTTTAAATTGAAATGTTACTTTAAAGTTGGTTTTAGTTAATTTTAAATGTTTTGCTCCCAATGTATTTTTCCATAAGGAGGAGTTTTGAATATAAACAAAATAAAAAAAATTTTGAGTAATTTTAAATAAAAAAAGAGAATTATATAAAGTTGATTATATTTTCTGCAATTAAGAGAAATTTAAAAATGTGTATAAATAAATTGTTTGAGTATTTTAAAATAAGATAGAGTAATGTGTAATATATTTAGAATATGCAGCACATGTACGTATAGAGATTAACTCAATTTAAAAGTTTGCCATTAATATAAAAAGGCTTAAGGAGTATATTCCACATCATTATTCTAATTGCCACTTTAAAGGAAACTTAATAAAAATGGTAAGCATTTCGTACATAATAAAGGTATATTTAATTATTTATAATTTTTTTCTTGTTTGTTTTCAGATGTATAAAAAAATTGCGAATATTGCCCAAGGTATTAAGCCTGAGTATATTATAATAGATGATATACCTTTAAACCAATCTTTGAAAATTGTAAATTTTAAATGGAAAGAAACACAATATGGTCTTAAAGTCATTGCCAATTTAGATGACAATAAATGGTTTTATCTACCCAATGGAATGATGAAATTTTTAAAAAAGGAGGATCCATATTTAACTCAAATGAATGATAAAGTTTGGTCAATTATTTACAAGGGGCGTCAATTACCAAATGGACCTGCAATATTCGATTTAAATTATACCTAAACTCTGAAAAAAATCCTTACAATAAAGATAAATATAATAAAACATAAACAAGATTTTTTTTTTAATTTTTATTACTTTTATTTAAAATAATTTTACATATAAAAATTTAAAATTTAATTTCCAAAAAATACGAATCATCCTCCTCCTCCATAAATTGTTTTACGAATTCAGGAATCTCCTCCTTCGCGTTGTCAGGGATCTCCTCCTTCATGTTCATCTCTGCGGGATGTTGTTTTTGAAATTTTGATTTCTTTGCACTAAAATTATGCATCCGCATAAAGTGCCTTTTTTTATTATATTTATTTGCAAACGTTAAATGTTTGCAAAATTCGCAACTGAGTTTAACACGTTCCATTTTAAACTTTTCGTTATGCTAAAAAGTGCAATCGTATGCATTTTTAAAGTTTAAACATTAACCTTGAATGTTTGCTTCATATTAAATTATGAGTAAATAAACTTTTCATAATTGAAAAAATGCAATCGTAGCATTTTTTAAGTTTAAGAATTAACCTTGAATGTTGGCTTCAAATTAAACTATGAATTAATGAAGTTTTCGTTAGTGAATGCAATAGTGTACGTTTTTTAAGTTTAAAAATTAATCTAGAATATCTAAGCTTAAATTAAAAACTTATGATTAAAAAACAAATCTTTTATTTGGCAACTATATATTAGCAAAACCGCAATAAATAATCAAACAAATGAAAATAACCAAAACAACAGAAGAGAAAGAGTTGTTGTAACGGAAGTCCTTATATTACCGCAGATAGATTTGCCGATATTCCTGGCGTTGTATGACGGGCAGGACGACGTTTTAAGATCTATACCACCGATATGGCTACTGTATGACGACATGGATAAAATTTCTTGAATACGATAAGGAATTGGGAAGAAAAACAATAATTATATTTTCTAATTTTTTTTTAATTCATTCTTAAAAATTCTTAAAAATATATTTAAATAAACTTACAACTAATATATCATTGTAATATAAATTAAAATAATTAAATAATTTTAAAATTAGTTTGAAACTTATGTTTTTACATCTTAAATAAATAAAAACACAACAATAAACACCACATAAAATTGTAGTTTCACTCTGAATTCGAAGACTATTATAAGTAAATATTTTACAATTTTTATTTAAAAATAGTCTAAAGTATTTATTTGGATATTGGCCAGCAGAACAAAAGTACTAAGTGATGTGATGGATCAGTGTTAGCAACGTAAAATTACGGTTTTAAAACTGGATGTGTTGGTAATTTATTACTTGCAAATACACCTTTAAATTTATATTTTGTTAAATTATTGAAGTTCAGAGTATCTTTAATATTAATTTAATTCATAGTGTTTGAATAATATTACGCGTTCTATCAATTTCTAAAACACTATCAAATTCACAGTATACTAAGCACGTTATTGCTTCAACAATTGGTTTTCCAAAACGCCCTTCAATACGAATAGTCCCCTGGTTTATTAAGTTACCGCAATTGGAATTATTATTATGATCTGGTGTCAAGTCGAAAGCAAGTAAAAAATATCCGTTATCAAAAAGTTCATTAGTTATTTGATGACCTTTATCGAAATGATGAATTCCAGTTCCTTTAAATAATGTTTGATAACCACGAGTACTTATTATTCCTCCGTTATTGTAGTTAAGTTCAATTGGTTGTGCAGGAATTTGTACTCCATTAACAACCAAATTAAATCTTTGTAAATTAAAATGTTGAAAGTTAAATGGATTTTCTTTTCTCTCTCCAGTATATGCTTTATAAGACACCATTCCAAAAATTAAAAAATTTGATAACTGTCCTAGTATAACGTTATCTAAAGTAAATGAGTGATTTCCAGGGTGTATTGTAAACGTTTTTATTTCCACTCTTTTATAAGGATAAATAGCATTTCTTGATTGTTATACATTATGATGAGCCATTAGAATATTATGATTAATAGTAAGATGGTTTATATATAAATTAGCTTCATGTATTTTAATATAGGATTCATTTTTATCGCCACCTTCTAAAATGTAAAATTCCGTTTTTTCCAAATTTAATGTTACCTTTAGATCAACATTATTAAGCAAGTATTTTTGTTGGTTAAATACATCAACATGAAGTTTTCCAAAAAGCTCTACTCTCTTCTCATCCTTAAATAGTTTTTTTCTCTTGTCTAAACCAGGATTTTCTTTATCAACTAATGAATTTATTTTATTTGTAACAATAGCCCAGCCACATGATTCAAGATGTGTAGATCTGGCATCATTTCCATAATTTAACAATTTTTCAATATAAGCCCTAAATTATAGTTATTGTCAGGTTGTGATAAATTTTTATTGTTAAGGTATACAATACAATTTTTAAACAAGGAGTGCAGTAAGTTATTAACTACTCCTCCGTTTCCTTTTAATTCAATGACCAGTCGAAGATAAATACTGTTCAGATCTCGATATGTTTCACCATTGCCTAGTGATACAAATTCAATTGTGCTCGAATTATCTAGTGAGGCAATTGGATTGTAGCATATTTCTTCGGTTTTAACAACGCTGGTTTGAATTGGAGGAGAGTCAAATAAATCCAACTCACTCTTCATACATTCTTTAAATCCTGACATTTCCAATTTCCAAAAATATCCTTAAAGTTCTTTCCTCTACAACGTTTTGATTTAATATGTTGCTTTTGCTTTAAACGTTTGAGTTTTATACGTCGACCTTTACCTTTCTGCATTGTTTTCATTTTATCAATAGTAGCTTCTTTTATATTTTGTATGACCTTTTTTCCTTTGTTTAGTAAGATTTCTTTTATTGGCTTTGTTCCAATTTCTTCTAAAATTTCCTTTCCAATATCTAATGATTTATTCTTTAATATATTCATCCCCGTTTTAAATAAGGGTTTTAAATGTGAAAATACAGCCGAAAATATGGATCCAATACCACGACCGTATTGTAAAATTCTTGGTGCGTGATATATTTCACCAATATTTTGTATATTTTCTCCAGACTGATTATTATAATAACTTGTATAAATCGCATCCATGGTTGTAATAAAAATGATTTATTTTGTTTTGTTACACAACTATTTTATATACATTTTTTTTAAAGTGTAGAGTACAATAAACGGGAACTTATTTATTAAAGTTCATCTCTTCTCCTTCATAATTTTGAATCATTATGGAAATATTATTTATATTATAGGCTTCAAGAGGAAAATATTCAATTCTATTGAAATGTATATAGTTTTTTAATGTTGTTACTGAAAAAAATTTTAAACATTTAATTTTTTTACTACCAACATGTCGAGGTTTTATTATATCAGTATAAATAAATATGTTTTCATTTATATCAGACGATTCAAATTTATTGATAAACTGATTTATGTTGTCAGAGAATTTGTTCAAAGATTTTTCGAATATATAATTTGTTGACGATAATATGGGATCTTTTTCATAAGTTGCTGTAGATTCTGGACTAGTTACTTGAACATTTTGTTCTATGTTTGAAATTTTTATATTTACATTACGAGTATCTTTTTCTTTTATAGATATATTAGATTGGGGTTTACCAATGTTTAATGTATATAAAAGTTTTGAATTTTTATAAATATTTTTTAGTAAATTTTGTTTTAATTTCATCATATTCGTTTTTAGAGTCAATTTTCAATATTTTTACAGATTGATTACTAAAATTTGAAATATTGCGTTTTTTACGTTTAAGCATATTTTGATTCATATTTAGTTGTTTATTCGTTATCGAAAAGGATATATCTGATAATCCGACCTCCCACTGGTCACTCATGGTAAGAGAATGCTTTAATAAATTTGTGAAAGTACTTGAAGTGTTTTTTTATAAATTTACTGAATCGTTACTTAATAAAGTAACATAAATACTATTTTCCTCTGTGCTTGATGCCATATTTATTAGAAATGTTAAATATTATAAGTTGTGTGTTATACATATGTATATGAAAAATTTAGTTTATCAACTAAAATCTGTCTGATTAATCCATCAATTATATTCTTTTCCGAAACCCAACCATTTTACAAATAGTTTTTCACCTCTACGTTTTAAGACTTTTTCAACTAAAAAGATGTTAGGAACTTTAGTTTTTAATAACTCCTCTTGATAAAATCCACCTTTAATTAAATTTCCATTAAAATCTTTTTTGTGACAGGGTTTGTTGCATTTATTTTATTAACTTTAAAACTTCTGTAGACCAATTTGGTGTATATCCCTTTTCAAAAACATTTTTATATTTGCTTATGCGAACAAAATCGTTAATATTGAATTTTTAATTTTTAAATACTTTTAAATTATTATATACAGTTCTTAATTTTTTTTTTTTCATTTCGCTTGTTAACTGAATTAGGTTTCATCTTTATACTTCGATGATAAGTTGAATTATATTCTTTCAACAGTTTATTTAATACATCTATCCAGTTATAGTTTCCTTGCATACTAAATTGTTTCCACATTTTATTTTTTAAAGTTCTATTAAATCGTTCAACTATTGACGCTTTTAAATTTGAATAGGTATGATAATGATTAATATTTAGCTCTTTCATAAGAGTTTTGAAATATGTGTTTTAAAATTCTTTTCCTTGGTCTGAATGCAGGTTTTTAGGAGCTTTGATACTGTTTAAATTTACAATACTTTTAAATGATTTTGAAACCTCAAATCCTGTTTTAGTTTTTAATGGCACAGCGTAGGCATACTTTGAAAAAACATCAATAACAGTCAGCATATACTTGAAACCTTTATTAAATTTTGCATATGGTTACATCTCCACCAAGTCTATTTGCCAAGTATCTAAAATTCCCTTTTGAATAAACCTACGTCGCTTAAAGTTTTTTCTAGCTTGACTATGAATTTCGTCAATAAAATTTTTTTTACTCATATTAATTAAAATATTCTTCCTTTTTAATTCATTAACAAATGGATATAAACATGTTTCATCAGTTTATATATCCATTTACAATGATGGTTTGTGGTCCCTTAGGCTGTGGGAAATCTACTTTTATTAAAAATATAATAAAAACTCAAAATATAATATCTAAAGATATAGACCGAATCATATGGTGTTATTCTGAAATAAATGCACTTCCAAATATAGAAAATGTAGAGTTTGTTAAAGGAATTCCAGAGTCTTTAAATACGAATGACGAAGATAATATTTGATGATTTAATGCTTGAATCATCAAATAAGAAAGTTTGTGAACTATTTACAAAAGGATCTCATCATAGAAACTTAAGCGTAATTTTAGTTACACAAAATATTTTTCATAAAGGGACTTATTCGCGAGATATATCATTAAACTCCAAATATATAGTTATGCTTAAAAATCCAAGAGATAAGACACAATTCCAACATCTAGCTCGTCCAGTATATCCAGAAAACTCAAAATCTTTAGTAGATGTATATAATCATTGTACAGAACAGGCTCATGGTTATTTAATAGTTGATCTTACTCAAGAAATACCAAACGCTTTAAGATTTAGATCAAATATTTTTAATACAGATTACTATATATATGCGAATATAAACAATGACTTCAAATCTGAAGTTACTGAAGGAGAACAAACATATTCTTTATGTTCTTGAAAAAGCGGATCACAAACTACGAAATGCAATTTTGAAAAATGTTGACAATGTTGTTATCAAAACTTTAAATGAAATTATTTTAAATATTATAAACAGAAATCATAAAATAAACAAAAATGTGTTTGAAAAACTAAAACCACATAAAAATACTTTGAGGAAAGTTTGCTCATCACAAACCTCTATGCGTCAAAAGAGGAAACATCTTATACAAAAGGGAGGATTTTTACCCATTATTATTACATCAATATTAAGTGGAGTCATTGGAAAAATTTTAGAAAATGTCAAATAAATTATCAAAACTTATAGTTCTTCATCTATCAACTTACGAAAAATTTAAAGTTAAACATTCTGATTCAGATTTTTTACATCGGAAACTCATCTAATCAGAATAAAATATCAACATTTCATAATTTGCGCGATAATGAAACTCAAACGAAAAAGGTCTATAAAAAGCATATTGAAACGCAAACAATTACACCTCAGTCGAGTAGTATAGCACTGCAAACGGATTTGAATTTGCCTGAAGATATTTACACAAATAATGATGACCAGAACGATATGGATACAACAATACAAAAATTTAATCCTTCTTCTGCATCTTCCGTAGCTAAGCGTCTTAAAAGCTTTTCGGATACTTAATGAAAGTAAACGTAGATTTAATTAATTATAAAGATCAGTTTCAAAAAGAATATATAAACTGATGAAACATGTTTGCACTCTTAAAAACCATTTGTTAATGAATTAAAAAGGAAGAATATTTTAATTAATATGAGTAAAAAAAATTTTATTGACGAAATTCATAGTCAAGCTAGAAAAAACTTTAAGCGACGTAGGTTTATTCAAAAGGGAATTTTAGATACTTGGCAAATAGACGTGGTGGAGGATGTTACCATATGCAAAATTAAATAAAGGTTTCAAGTATATGCTGACTGTTATTGATGTTTTTTCAAAGTATGCCTACGCTGTGCCATTAAAAACTAAAACAGGATTTGAGGTTTCAAAATCATTTAAAAGTATTGTAAATTTAAACAGTATCAAAGCTCCTAAAAACCTGCATTCAGACCAAGGAAAAGAATTTTAAAACACATATTTCAAAACTCTTATGAAAGAGCTAAATATTAATCATTATCATACCTATTCAAATTTAAAAGCGTCAATAGTTGAACGATTTAATAGAACTTTAAAAAATAAAATGTGGAAACAATTTAGTATGCAAGGAAACTATAACTGGATAGATGTATTAAATAAACTGTTGAAAGAATATAATTCAACTTATCATCGAAGTATAAAGATGAAACCTAATTCAGTTAACAAGCGAAATGAAAAAAAAAATTAAGAACTGTATATAATAATTTAAAAGTATTTAAAAATTAAAAATTCAATATTGTTACGAAAGTAACTTTAGTTAAGAATAAGTTTAGTTTATTAGTAATTTTATTAGTTAAAAATGTTATTGCATATTTTTAATGTAAACCCTCTGTACAGAATTTTCTAGTACAAATGTAATGTTATGATTGTTATAAATAAATGTATAACATAATAGTGTTGAGATTATCTTTAACCCATAAAGTATGCTTTAGTTTATTGATGTATAAATCAATTTAAATTCAGCCACAGTGTTAATGCATAATGATATTCGCTGTAAGATAATAAAATCTCGATTCGCCCAGAAATTTCGAAAATGTTACAGACATTTTGAAGAGTAGAATGCTCTAGAGACATCTAGATGTCAGCGAACAGAGTATAAATACTCGCGAAGGTTGGCATCGATAATCAGTATTAGTACGATTATTTAAGTGTGTACATCGCAATTATAAGTGGTATAATTGACTAAGTTCTAAATAAAGTGGCGCGAATAGTTTATAGTACATCTAAAAAGTAAAGTGTTTAAAGTGTTTTATTTATTTTATTAAAGTTGCAATAAAAGAACTCAAGAGGTTTATTATAAAGGAAATAAAGCAAAAACGTTATTGAAAAGGCAGTAACGTAACAATTGGTGTCAGAAGTGAAATTGCAAGAATAAAATAAAAAAAAAAAAATAATAAATAAGTAAAAAAAAAAGTAATAGACAGCAATGAAATTTGAAGAACTTAAAGTGGAACAGCTCAAGAAAGAGTTGAGCAAGTTAGATCTACCAACTGCAGGAAATAAAACAGAGCTGCAGAAGAGGTTAATAGATGAATTCGAGCGACGCAATATTGACATTGGTAGCCACGAATTCGAGGAAAAAGAAGAAATAGAGGTATGTACACGTGCAGTTGCTAGCAGTATGGATTTAAACACAATGTTTGCTGCTATGATGGAAAAGATTGCTGAAACCTCTAGAAAAATGGACGATAACTCCAGAAGCCTGGTGATGATGGTAAATAAAAATACGGACGAAACTTCTAGAAAAATGGACGAAACTTCTAGAAAAATGGAAGAGAAATCGAGCACCATCCTGGCCGAAATTCAAGAGAATTCCAGAATTACAAATGAGAAACTTCAGGAGATTTCCAGTGAAATAAATGAAATGGAGATAGAGTTTAACCAGAAGCTATCTGATGTAGAAACGCAAGTCTCGGATGTGAAAATACAAGTCACAGAAGTACAAACACAAGTCACGGGTTTTGATGAAAAAGTACACCATCTGGAAGCAAAAGTTAATAACATTCAATGCCAGGAGGCAGCTGTGCGAGTTTTTCCAGAAGTCTCTAGTAGAGTAAAGGTCCCTTGTTTTGATGGTAGTGTTCCATTTACTGTTTTTAAGTTCCAGTTTGATACAGTTGCTAACAGAAATGCATGGAACAGTGATGAAAAGGCCATAGAGTTAATTCTTGCTTTAAAGGGGACTGCGGCTGAAATTCTAGAAAGTGTACCAGTAAGTTGCAGAAGCAATTATGATGACATTATGGTAGCACTGCAATATAAGTATGGTGGTGAACACAGAAAAGTGATATGCAAAATGAAGTTGCGTGGCAGAGTTCAAAAGGCAAACGAAACTTTAGAGGATTTTGCACTCGAGATAGAGCGTTTGGTGCAGCTTACGTACCCTGGCGAGAATCATCCATTTTTGGATAATTTTAAAACGGAGGCATTTGTGAACGGTATTCGAGATGCAGATATAAAAATTGCGGTATGTACATTACAAAAGTCAACATTTGCAGAGAATGTTTCATTTGCCCTAGACCAGTAAACGGCTAGAATTATTTCAAGACCACAGACGTACAGTGTTCGAAAACTCGATATGGCTTGCGAGGATGAAATCGAGTTAATAAAGGAACTGAGGGTCATGAACGAGGCACTTTTTTAGGCTTTGGGTGAAAAGCTGGGCAGAAGCAAAGTCAAATGCAGTTACATCGTAACTGCAAATCGCCGAGAAAACGTTAAACTAAAAAGAGCTAGCACTGTGGGGCATGAGCTAGCTCGTACATCTAAGGGCCCCACAATCTCCATCTCAGTAATGCAACAGAGTAACAGAAACCTAACTGTTTGTGAGTATATCAAACAACAGTCCATTGAAACACTAAGTGGTGTAAGTCTGAGAGCAGCTACGGGGGAGCCTCCCACTGTCTATGGGAAAGTAAAAGTAAAATTAAGTATAGCCAATACAAGCGCCCACCATGTATTTATTATGGCTGATATTGTGAACGAAGTAATCATTGGCTCAGATTTTATGATTGGACAAGGTATCCAACTAGATATGGGACAACAAATTATGACTTGGCGTAATGTTGAAATTCCCCTTGATGTTGGATACGAAATCAAGGCACAAGTAAGACAGTTTCTCGTCGTTGAACGTGAGAAATCGCCACCTAAGTCAGAAACCATTGTATTAGCGCGAATGGAGGCAGACTGTGAGGACAACAACAGTTTATGGTAGAGCCAGCAGCAACTACAGGTGATAAAGCAATAGCAAATGTCCTCGTTAAAAGCAGCAACAGCTTAGTTCCTGTAATAATTTTAAATCAATATAACAGCGAGAAGGTCCTTACGCAGAATCTTAAGATTGGACATTGTGTCTCAACAGAGGCAATAATAAGTTGCGAGAACCATCCAAACGCAGCTAGAGTAACAAGGACCAGGAATTACTAGAGGAACATGTTCGAAAATGAACCACAAATCTAAGGCCGCCCGAGAGAAATAAGGCTAAATAATTACTAAAGAAATATGCCTTTATCTTCGCCTTAAAAGGTAAAAAAAACAGGGCAGAACGTCAATAGTGAAACACGAAATTAACACCGGCAACGCTCAGCCAATAAAACAGGCCCCAAGAAACATTCCTCTAGCAAAACGAAATGAAGTTAGAAACCTGGTTAATGAAATGGAAAATGATGGCATAATAAAACCATCATCAAGTCCCTGGAGTTCACCGGTGGTTTTGGTAAAAAAGAAAGATGGAAGTACTAGGTTCTGCGTAGACTACAAGAAACTAAATGACGTTACCAAGAAGGACAGTTATCCATTGCCTAGGATTGATGACACCCTAGACACGTTAGTTGGAACAGAATGGTTCTCCACATTGGACTTGCAGAGCTGTTATTGGCAAGTAGAAATCGCAGACAAGAACAAAGAGAAAACTGCTTTTAGTGCAAGTTTAATGTAATGCCATTTGAGCTCTGTTATGCTCCAGCTACATCCGAGCGTTTGATTGAACAGGTGTTGAAAGGTCTCCACCGAAAGACATGTTTGGTGTACATTGATGACATAATTGTCATGGGAAAAACATTTGATGAGCACCTGAAAAGCCTAGAAGAGGTGTAGAAACATATATCTTCAGCCGTACTTAAATTAAGTGTTAAGAAATGTTCACTGTTCCAGAAGGAAGTAAAATACCTAGGGCATCGTATAACATCTGATGGCATTTCAACAGACGAAGAGAAGATACAAGCAGTTATGGATTTGCCTCGCCCTCAAAATCTACATGATTTACGCAGTTTTCTAGGCTTATGTACATACTACAGGCGTTTTGTACCAAATTTTGCCAATATTGCTCCCAGTTTGCATGAATTGACAAAAAAGCGCAGGCATATAACTGGGGTGAAGCACAGGAACAAGCATTCCAGGAGCTTAAAGAATTATTGTGCACAGCACCAATTTTGGCTTATCCAATCGCGGGAACTATAAACTTCAGCCGATCAGCTTGCAGCATTATAATAAATTGTTAGCAGTGTTGCCACTTTGTGGGCAATTACCCGAATTTGGTGTAATTTTTACTCTCGTGGGTAGGGCGTGGGTAATTACTTTGAAGTGTAGATCAGGTGAAATTTGAAATTCTTTCATTTTTTATTTTTATATTAGTAATAAAATGTTAACCATTTAAGATATTGTTGATTCAAAAAATTTACAGTATATTCAACCACAGTCACTGTTTATTTTAAATTAAAAAGAAAGATTTCCATAGTATTTGAATCAAAAGATTGGTAGTTATTAGCGCAAGATGGACAATTAGATTTCGATAAATATTAACTTATAGTTATTTAGAACCCGAAGTTTATTTAAAAAAGATGGTATGTATACTAGAAAAAAACCCCTGAACGAATCTTTGCTTCCGATATTACATAAAGTAATAAATTTTGTGCTTGTTTTAACATTTAAATGCTTTAGTTGAGAAATATTTAGCGAGCTTAACATTTGTAAAGCTGATTTGAAAAACAAACTGTCATCTGAAACCGTTACAGTAATTTTATTTACTTAATTAAGCATACAAAGGAATGGCAATGAACATTTCAAACATTCCCTAGATATGTATATGGAAGTAAAACTTATGACTTAAAATTTTTATTAATTTGTTTGAGGTCTTAAATGTTATTTTAATTAAATTATTTTGATTTACTATATGAATCTTGAAAGTATGATTAATATTACTCTTATTTAAGTATGATGTGCTTGTGCCGATATATGAAACACATACAAATCTTTGTTGTAGTATATCGTTCGACTTAGAAGTCTGAGTTGTCCGTCCTGCTGACTGCTTGTCTGTCCATGTACCCCTTCTGCACAAAGTACAGGTCGTAATCTTTTAGATAATTTAATGAAATTTGGTTCATAAGTTTTTTTTTGAAAATTTAGAGAATCGGCCCAGTCCATAATTTCACTAAGCTCCTATTGTAATATGAATAATTAAATAACACACGCTTATTAATTCAAGTGATCTTTATTACAATGATTAAAATATTTAACTTAACTAAATGAAAAAGAGAAAGAATGATAAAGTAAAATGTCAAATATGGAAACAGGGTTGCCATCTAACACCTCCCTTTTTTAGATATTTATCCAGGAATGAATCTATCAACTTCTTTACGTTCACGTTGAGACCTTCTTAGAGTCGGTGTATTTAAGCTACCATTGGTGATGTTTTCATTTTCTATATTTTCAGTGGTATGATTAGATTCAATTGGAGAATTAGATTCATTTGGAGAATCATATAATCCCAATGCTAATTCAGAACTTTTATGTATACTATCATTGTGATGTGCACCATAATTTTTCTTTAATTGATTCTTATGAACACGAATTAACTTCCAACCGTCTAGTAAAACGTTATACATTACACTTCCTATACGTTCAACGCATGTTGTTTACAAATTTGCTGTAAAAGTTGACAGCGCCCAGAAATTATCGTAATTCTGATACATTAGTTGGTTCTGGCATTTGTGTAATTGCAGAAACACGTTTCTATTTCTATTATTTCTATTCATTTCTATTAATGATGTACCCCAGGTACTTTACCTGATTTACAAAAAATTTGCATTTTGAAAATTTTACCTTAAAGCCGTAGTCTTGTATTCGACGTAAAACTTCGTGTAAATTTTTGTTGTGTTCTTCTTCGTCTTTGCCAGAAACAAAAATGTCATCAATATAGACTGCGACATCATTCATTCCAGCGAGCATTTTATCCATTGTTTGTTGAAAAATGGCTGGAAACGTTTTTACACCAAACACCATCCGATTGTAACGATATAAACCCATATGAGTGTTTATGGTAAGAAGATGTTTTGATTCATCGTCAACCTCAATTTGTAAAAATGCATCAGATAAGTCTATATGACTAAAATATTTTGCGTTTGCAAGTTTTGAAAAAATATCCTCAGGAAGAGGCAGTGGATACTGATGAGTTTCTAAAGATTCATTCAGACCCGTTGAAAAATCAGCACAGATCCTGACAGTCCCATTTGGCTTCTTAATCACAACGATAGGTGCTGCCCATTCTGAGTAATTTACTGGTGAAACTACTCCCGTATCTTGTAACCTCTTTAATTCTGCTTCAACAAGATGTTGAACAGCATAAGCTACTGGACGTTTTGAGCGAAAAACTGGTTGAATGTTAGGCTTTGTTATCAAATGAGCTTTTGTTTTTGTGCATAGGCCAAATTTTTCGTCAAAAACATCTGAAAAAGATAATTTTAAACGATTAATATTCTTATCAATTGAAATTGGAACACTTTCCGTATTTTCTGCGATGATTTTGTTGCAAATGTTATTAATCGACATATTTTCCAGTTGAAGAGCTTTTATCCAATCTAAACCCATCAGATTTAAATGTTTTATTGGAGTGACGTAACATGTAGTAAATGCTTGTTTATCTTTGAATTTAACATTGCATTCAAACTGAAGAGAAAGAGGCAACTTTCCAGTTGCGCTCCGAACTGTGTGTTGAACTTTAACAGCATTTCCAATATTAAGCTTTTTGAATGTATTCTCTGATATAAGAGATATATCAGAAGCTGTGTCAAATTGTAAATCGAGCTTTTCGCCATTAATTTCTACGCTTATATATTTTCGTTGAGCATTTATTGTGTTTACGAAAGAAATGCTTTTTGTTTCAACTTTGTTTTTATTTCTTTTGTTAAAACTTTTTGGTTTTGTTTGCTTTTTTGTTTTCTTTGCTACATTGCAATAGCCCTCCTTATGACCAATTACACTACACTGCTCACATTTATGTTTTCGATACGAAAATTCACGAGCAAAGTGTATGCCGCCACAAAACCAGCATGGATACTTGGAAACTGATTTTGGCTTTTTGTTTGCCTGTAACTGATGTACATGTGTTTCTGATTTAGATCCCTCGATAAGCACAGTATCAGTTTTTAAATTTATTATACGTTGACACTCTTTTGAAAGAGAATCTAATGTTATGGAGCTGCCTTCGTTGTCAATTTTATTCAACAATTTAGTACGAATGTCAAAATCTGATGATGATTTTAGACCCATTACGAAAATTAAGCATTTGAATTGATCTAGGGTCAATTCGCTTAATTTAAATTGTTCACATTGCTTGTTTACGATTCCCGCATAGGTAATGAAATCTGTGTGGGATTCTTTTGTCGTTTGCAAGCAGTTATATCTTATGTTGTATTGTGACGTCTGTGTACCGAAAATCTCTTTAAGTTTTTTTACAGTATCACTGAAATTTATATCCCTTGCATGCTTTGGCAAGATGTAGTTTGTATATTTGTTGTGGACAACCGTGTTAAGTTTTCTTAACAAAAGGCGTACTTTGGCTGCATCATCCAACTTAGATGCGTCGACTTCAAATAAATCTTCGTACCGTGCATACCACATTTCAAATGTGAAGTTATGTTCATCGAAGTTGAATTCGGTGATATTAGAACCAAGTGATTCGATAAGAAATTCTACGCTATCATGTTTGGTATCATTCTAGGATGTAGCCAAATTCTTCACCAGCTGCTGTATATCAATATTATGCTGTTGCTGTTCCAGCTGTATTTTAAGCATTTCCCTTAATACGTCTTCCATTTCTCTGGAATTTTCTATTTTTTTCAATAAAAAAACGTTGTTCAAGGAACAAAATGCAGCTATAAATTATGTTAAATTCTTTGTGTTTTCACAAAAGATATAATTTATTATTTCAATCCTCGTCGCCACTATTGTAATATGAATAATTAAATAACACACGCTTATTAATTCAAGTGATCTTTATTACAATGATTAAAATATTGAACTTTACTAAACGAAAAAGAGAAAGAATGATAAAGTAAAATGTCAAATATGGAAACAGGGTTGCCATCCAACAGCTCCCATTCGAACTTCTTTCCTAATAGAGTCTTTGTGCCTATAAACCATCTTATTATGTTGGTAATTGGCCCCAAACATATTTAATTTTAACCAAAATTATCTTAATTTTAATTAATTTTGGAATCAGTCCTTATATGACCATGGGTTCTATACAAATACCACTCACGAAAATAGCTTGTGATACCATAACTGCTTTATAAATATTGGTATGTATTGATAAATAAAAATAGCTACTATGCCTTGGCAACCTTTTGTGCTGGTAGCTAAAGCATTTAACGTATATGACCTACGTCTGACGAACAAATTTCAAATAGATGTAGTTACCTAGATAATATTCGGCGTCAAGAATTCTATTATTATTAGTCTTAACAGTATAAAATTTTATTTTAATAGGTCCATAATTGCATATGGGACCTAACAAGTGAACAATCTTTAACATTTTTCTTCAAATACTGTGGTGTTGGGTTATCAAATGTTCGTAATTGACCGACTTTGTACTTTCTAATTTGTTCTTTTTATAAAAATTATTTAAACGTTAATTTGGTATCAGTACCCATGTTCTGTTACTTTGGTGAGAACTTCTCGCATCGAAAAGATGTAAAACAACATATTCCATCGTTTCTCGAAAAGTGAGAAAAAAGTGTGTCTGTAACGTCGTTACGTTATAAATGTCATAATATTTCACTTGAAGCCGACGTGAACTTGCAGACGTTGAGAACAACAGTAACACATAACGTTGACGGCGGCCAAAATTGTTAAAATTGAACAAATTTCAATGACGGCGGCGAAAATACAACAGTCGGCTATAGCATATAATGTAGAGTACGACTTTAATTTTTTTTGTTTAAAAAATTGCTTTGAAAACCTTCATATATTTTTCAAAAATGTTAAAAGCAAAATAATTAAACAATGAAAAAATCACTCAAAAACAAAATACTTATCTCTTCCATATTATAATTCATTGCATATTTAATAAATTTTTTAGTGGTCATATTTTTTCTCACCCCGTTTTTATGCGTGAGGTTTTTTGACAGTTCAAAGCGGAAACTTTCTCACAAAAATTTTACAGACACACACACTTTTTCTGTAAATTGGCGAGTAATTTCCTTACGTGACAGCTACTCGTATTACTCGCAAAAAATGTTACAGACGAAGTTAAGTGAGAAAAACGTTTGTTTCAATTTATGGCATTTTTGTTTTATTTCTCGCATTTCAAACTAAAAGTTTTTCGAAGCGAGAGTTACAGAACATGGGTAATTTTGCGTCATCTCAAGTGCTGTTTGAATTTTGCTGATGGTAACACTGATTGTTAGTCAAATTTTTTGCAAATGAACTACGACAATGCAAAAATCAAATGAAACGTTCAAATGTAAAGTTGATAAAAGACAAGTTAATATTTAGCTAAAGAATGTATGTTTGTGTGGACATGACGTACATATGCGTTAGACAATTTTTGTGTGTGTCAAACGTACACAAACACAAATATTGAAGCTGACTATTGACGTGTGTATGTACAAAATAATTCTAAAGAAAAAATTTCCCTCAATGCCGCTGTTTGCTTCTTAGTTTAGTTAGGTTTTTATAAATATGAGATTTAGAGAAAACCAATTATAACCAAAGGTTTTGAAAACTTAACTAACAACAACTAAGACGATTTTTACGTAAAACTAATATTTTTTATGTTATGAGGTTTAAAAGACAAACTATACGATTTTTCTTAACGTTTGGTGGGCGTGAGGGACGGCTGAGCCTTCGCCGATTGTCCTAAAATAATTTTGGCGTCGTTTTTTATCAATACCCACGAATTATTGGGTGAGAGCATGGAAAAATAGAAAAAATATATGCTCCATACAGCTAACGGCCACCCTAATGTAAATGTCCGTGACTTTTCGAACTTCCCTCGTAGTTATATGAGTTCCATCAAATAGCCATTTGTTTGACCAATAATTTTATCGTTGGAGCTAAATCTCTTTCCACCGAGCCATTTCTTTAGGTTCGGAAATAGGCACTGGGGGCCAAATCCGCAGAATATGGCGGATGATGTACCAATTCGTAGCCCAATTCATGTAATTTTGCCGTGCATTATCTTGTTGAAAAAGAACGCTTTTCTTGGCCATATGGGGTAATTTTTTTTTAAATCCTCGTTAAATCGGTCCAATAAGTTGGCATAATATTCGCCGTTTATTGTTTTTACTTTTGAAGGTGATCGATGTGGATTATCCCGCGTGCATCCCAAAAACTGTTGTCATCACCTTATTGGCCGACAAACTTACATTGGCCTTCTTCGGAGCCGGTTCACCCGGATAAACCCATTCCTTAGACTGCTGCTTGGTATCCATGTTTCATCCACAGTTACAAAACACAGTTATGGTCAATTGAGAACAAACGCGGCACCCTTCTTGCAGACAGCTTTCTCAAACCCAGTTGATGATTTAAAATCGAAACCACACTGCCATATGAAATGCCTATGGCATCAACAATCTCACGCACTTTTACTCTTCGATCGGCCAAAACCATATCGTGAATTTTTTCGACATTTTCGGGTGTAGTGACTTCAATTGGCCGTCCAGAACGTTCAGCGCCATTTGCACTTGTGCGACCACAACGAAAGTCAGAAAACCACTTTTTACCATTGAAATCGATGGTGCAGAGTTCCCATAGTATTTATCAAGCTTTTGCTTAATTTGATTGACGGTTTTTTTTTCGCAAAAAATAATGTTAAATGAGCACTCGAAATTCACTTTTTTTCATTTTTAAAAAAATCCACGAGGTTGTATGTTTTGAACAGCTGTTAAACGCAAAGTAAAGCAGTGTTGCATTTCATGTAACTACGAGGGAAGTTCGAAAAGTCACGGACTTATTGATCCTCCCTCGTACATATGCATATTTCTTTCTTTTCCTTGTGTTTTCGTTTATAATAATTGTATTATTCAACTAGTGCGTCCATTCGCTTGTAAATTGATATTATAAGAACTTTTTTATGTTAAAAATAAAAAAAATTAAATCGTATGCCGGGTAAGGAAACCCGGTTTGTTAGCAACGAGCACGAACGGAAAAAAGGGTACCCATTATTTACTGAAAACTTTTCGTGCTGACTGCGAACAACTTTTCATTACCATTCTGGTACAATTAAGGTTGCAGAGTATGTGGAAAACGATCGAACTGGTTTCAAAACAATAGTTCTTAAAAGGTTTCGTTGCAGTTTCTTTTCACCGTCTGTTCTGGGACTTAGTGATATTTTCTGAATATGTGCCAACAGTTTTATTTGTATGGTTACATTATTATTATTATTTAAAATAATAAAATTTATATACTTACCGTTGCTGGAGAATTTAATTTCACGACACAGGGTAGAATTGCTAGACCTCCTTTTTGAACAACTACCCGTGAATTATTTTTTGTCGCGAATTGTGAGCGGCCACTATTTGTGAATAGGTTTTGAGGAGATGAATTTTTTCCCATATCTTAAAAAAATTAATTATAAATATTTTCATTAGATTTAAATTAAAAAAAAATGATTCAAAGATAGTAATTAAAAAACATGTTATCAGTTGTATATTTATGAGGCTTCTGTATCACAGTTATGCTCCCCTAATACTAATGTTTTTAATCCTTCAATGTATGCGATGTTGTTTTTTATATGGAGGATTTCATGTCAAGTGGCTCAACTTTTGACATTTTGGCCAATCAGGTATTCTTTCTCAACCATATAACTAATTACCTATTGGTGTTAGAAACATTTGTCTCAAACAAATAAGACAGCTATTTATTTCTTCAATCTTTCGAAAAAAAAATTTTTTTTAAATTTAAAACATTTTTTGTTGTATTTTTTTTAAATGGGTACTTTTTTTAGCTCAAAAGAAAGCTTAGGTCTTTTCCTTTAAGGTAGTTTTGTCGCTTAGTGGGATTCGAGTGCGATATGTATAAAAATAATAATTTCTAACTCAAGACGAGAGTTTTAAAATTTTTATCATATGCACCATTGTGAATTTTTTCCTTTTTGTGTGTAAGTGTTTCTAAAACCTGAAAAATAAAACTTATGCTGAGAAACTAGACAAATTAACCTTTCCGACGACATGTAAAATTTTTTTCCAGGGAAAGAGCAGGGAGTTTTCCCCCCATCAGAGATGTCACTGCGACCAATTTAGGTATATTGTACACAGGCAGTATGTAACATACATAACTAGCATTTCATACCTTCGGTACTGTAATCAGTGCTGCCACGACTAACAACATTTGTACAACCAAAATTTTTGAAAAAGTTACCAAATGTAAAAAATATAACCAAATTAGAAATGGCTTTTGTTAATTGAAAAAATCTTTAAAATTAATAGGAAAATATTCATTACAAATTAAGAAAACAAAACTAGAAATGCAATTCTTGTAAATATTAAACAAATAACGAGAAACTTGAATTAAAAGTTTTTTATTTATTTGAGACCTTTTTCATAATAAATATTTTTATTTTCTAAGAGTTAAAACCCGTCAAATGTCCATTCAAAATTCTGTATATTGAAAGTTAATAAATTGAATTTTTTGAATATATCGTTTACAATAAACGAAATTTGTAAAAATACTGCCAAAAAACATTAAAGAAATATACATAACGACAGGTTATAAAAAAGTAAATTTAAAATTTTTAAATTCACGCCATTTTTACAGTAAATTCCATAAATTGTAAAATTATAGATTATATATCAATTTATTTTTGAAAAATCTTTATTATTCCTATGTGTATTTCAATATATTAAAATATACTCCTGGAATTAATGTAAACTAAGAACATTTTACTTATATTCAAGTTTTGAGAAATACTTAAACTACTTTTGTGTACTTTTCTGAAATCGATTCCTTGCGATATTATGCACTTTTTACTTTAAGTACCACTTATCTTTACTACTGTTATGACCGTTTTCTTATTAGACGATTATCTTTTTTCCAACGAAAAACTGCACATTAAAGAAATATGGTTTTCTCAATGCCTCATTTGCTTCTATTCTGTCGCAAAGCTGACCGGCACTCATCTGCCAATTATTTATTTGCCGTACAGACAAATTTAATCAGCTCACTTCCAACTTTTACATATATTTTGAGAGGTGCTGCCAACCTCAAAACAATGTTTTTGTCGGTATTTTGAGAAAACCAAAATCGTTAACGGACAGTTTGACGGTCTAATACATTTATGTGGACATTAAGTAACAGGCAATTTCTCGAAACATTGAGAAAATTGTCATTAAAAAATAGTTGAAAATCTCCATCGATTAAAACTTCATCTGATATCAATTTCAGAACATGGCCGTTTCTAATATAAAAATCACATTTGGTAATTTTTTTCTTAACAAAAATGTATGGTAGCTGTTTTCAAAGGATTTTTTTGTTTTCGTTCATTTGAAACAAATATGTAATGAGAAAATCGTTGTGCAAAGAACACATTATTCCAAGTCGTAAATTATTCCCTTCGAATCGAAATAAACGATGCAAGTGTATCAAGAAAACCACATATTCATACGTATTTTATATTTTAGAAAAAAAGTAACCAAATTGAAAAAAATATTACCAATTTTGGTTAGAAATAACCAACAATGGCAGCTCTGACTGTAATGCCCATAATATGTTAACCTCAGGAATAAAATCACTTTTTTCTTTAGAAATGTAGAAAAATTTAATTTTTTTATATATTTGTAATTATTTATTAAAAGATTTTGTTTGTTGTGCTTAATTCCATTTTTATTCTTAATAAAACACTGAGTATGTATTGTTGGAGGATAAGCTGTTTTTATGGGCATTTCACTCGTTGCTTAGGCCAGACCATCAGAAAACGTTTTTAGAAAGGCCAAAAACATCAGTAAATAAGACTACATAGGGAATGAGAATTACTTACACTCAAAAAGTCTTATTTGCAACGATATCAAAGCTTAAACAAAATTCCAACAATAAAACAGTAAGTTTATCTTTTCTTACATTCCCCACTACAATTAGTTGGAATTCTCCCAACATTGATCGTAGTCAAGGTTGCCGTTCTTGGTTTTTTTCCGACCAAATTTGTTTGGGTATTTTTCGTTTGGTCGGATGTAGGCTAAGCTTTATTTTGGTCGGTTTAAGAAAATGTCCTATATTTATTTTAAGATATTTAGAACACTAATCGCAAAGGAGATAAGTGCAATTCTAATATTTAATAGCGAAGGTATACTACGTTTCTGACGGAGCTCGTCAAAATTTTAAAAACAAAAGTACCAAAACGCTCATGAAAACGATTTTGGAATGCCAGCTGAATGGCATTTTTCATCCGACTTCTCAGGGTAAAGTAGCATGTGATGATATTGGAGAAAACCTCAAAAGAAATGCAGCGCAGTATAGTCTCCAGTGTTTTTAGTAGCAGAGAGAATCACGCGGAAGCATTGAAAACACTGAAGAGCAGATTCGATGCTGCGGTAACAATCGATGGCACCGCTCAATACCTTTTATATCGCTTGTCGATGGAAGACTAAAGTTGAAAAAGTTTTTCTGCCACTACTCAATGCGATTTCTTTCCAAAGCCAAAAAATAAGCCAGCAGCGAACCCAACAGCTGAACCCAGTAACGCCAAGAAAGGATTGAGGAAAAAGCAGAAAATACAGGCAATAAATGGGGAGAATGAAAGACTGGATATTTGAAAAATATTCAAATCTTATACATTTCATCAGCTACAATGAATTATGTAAGTGTAAAACAGTTATGATATAGAGGATATAATGTGATAAAGAATTAAAATTATTTATGCTTTTATTATAATTATTATATATTAATTTAATCATAATTACAAATAAATAAAAAAAATTTAATTTTTCAACATTTATATAGAAAAAAGGGATTTTAATCCTGAGGTAACCATATCGTGGGCATTACAGTACCGAAGGTATGAAATGCTAGTTAGCTATGTTGCATACCGTTTGGGAACAACATACCTAAATTGGTCGCAGTGCCATCTCTGAAGAGGGGAAAACTCCCTTGTTTCTCCGGAAAAAATGTTACATACCGTCAGAAAGGTTAATTTGTCTAGTTTCTCATCATAAGTTTTATTTTTAAGGTTTTAGAAACTCTTACACACATATAGGAAAATATTCTAAATAGTGAATATCAGGGATGTTAAAGTTGGTACAATTGTACTTTTTTGGTACATTTTGACCTTCTTAAGTACCGTGGTACTACCGCGACTCATGTGGTACAATTTAAAAATTTGTCTCCCTTTTTGAATTTTTTTGTATAGCAAACAAATTATTGAGTCCTTTTCTGTGGTACAACCAATCGTTAATGTAATGGGCGTTTAAATATCCGACTAGTATTGTGGTGTATAAAACGCTTAGACCCCTTTT
The DNA here is from genome assembly GCA_943735925.1 of Pollenia amentaria. Lineage (NCBI taxonomy): Eukaryota > Metazoa > Arthropoda > Insecta > Diptera > Polleniidae > Pollenia > Pollenia amentaria. The sequence goes on from OX031007.1 coordinate 105,181,530, forward strand.
ACGATGTGGCAAATGAAAGGGGGCGACGCTGTATGCGTAACACACTTTACTTTTTTCCTCTCTCGTCTACAAACTTCGTCTGTCTGCCTTTCACTTGCCCCACAGACGGGGCAACATCAGTCAAAACCTGCGTTACTACTTTTGTTTCCTTTTTACCACACGATGACACTAAAAGCAAACCATCAGTATTGTGGTTTTTATAATATAGAAGTACTACTTAACTTAACAAATATATGCGAAAGAAATTTTTCATATCCTGTAGCCCGTTTATGTATTTCTCGCATCGTAAAATTTTCCGCATGAAACAAGTGAATTATGACAAAAACAGTGCAATATGAAACAAAAAATGGTTTTTCTCACATATGTAAGTGTTTCTGTATCTTTACTTTGGAAGAATTATCCGTCATTTAAATAATTTTCCAGCAATTATTGGAAGGATGTGAGAAAAAGTGTTTCTGCATCAATATTTTGCTAAAAATTTTTCACAAGAACTGTCAAAATTAGTCATATTTGAAATTGATGCGAGAAAAATAAAATTTAAATAAATGGAGCACAAATTATGTATGTATGTACACAAGAATGTGTATTATTATTTTTTATTTGAAGAGAAAGAATTTAAATGATGCAAGTAAATAAAACACAATTGTTATATTTTGTTATTAAAATTTTTTTAAGCCCTTCATTGTTTTCGTTTTATGCAGGGCTGCCAGATAATTTTGTAAAACAATCGTTAATTTCCTAAGAAAAAATAAAAAAATAGTCTAATTTTATTTAAAAAATCGGACAATTTAAAATTAATTTTGACAAATTTTGTTCGATTTTTATTAAAACATAATAAAAAAAAAAAAAAAAAAAAAAAAATAGTTAAAGTTCATGGGTAAAAATACATATTTTATACATACTTAAGCTTGAGGTCTATTTAAATAAAATTATTTATTTTATTTTTCTTTAATCCGATAACAATTTAAAATTTCAGATTTTTTTTTTCCTGAAAACAAAAAAATATATAATATTGAACTAAAACTAACACTTTTGGCCAAAAAAAGGCAAAAATTTCCTATAACACATTTACTGAAAAATGGGGTAATAGTTTAATGTTTTGATCACATAAACAAATGTATTAAGTAATCTAGGGAAATAAAAATTAAACAGTTTGCCTTCGGAATTTTGAAAAATCGTCAAAACGACGACAAATCTGGCAGCCCTGATTTTATTATATCTATTTCTTTCGTTGACGTTTCGCTTGTATTTGACACTTAATTACTGGAAGTATTCCAGTTAAAACCGAATTTGAGTTGTCTGTTCTCGCATTCAAATACAGAAACACTTTTTTCTCACAAATCGAGAAACAATGGAATTTTTTGTTGCACAGTTAATATGAGAAATTTTGCGATGCGAGAAATACAGAAACGAGCTACTGATCATATTTATAATATTGTTAGCAGGCGTTACCAATAGATATATTTTTCTGACAATGGTGTCATTGTGTGTTTAATATTTTATTTCTGTACATTTTGCGTACATTTTTAAAGATACGAAAAATGTCAGGATTATACATGAAGTCATCAAAATATACGAAAAATGTATCTTTCGCATCCTAATGGCATCACTGGTGGTTTATAATGCCCTTTACGCTCATTAATTAAGATCCCCGTCAGACAGCGACGAATGCCCCTGAACGGATGAAGTGTTGATATATTTTCAAATACAGTTTGTAAGATAAGTGATGATGAAATTAAACTGTCATTTTTCGAAACTGTCATTAAAGCATAAATGTAGAAGATTTTATTGGAGCTTTCTTAGATACAATTCTTACTTTTAATTTTCAAACATGCTCGCAGTTTACACCGAATTTTCTTTTTTTTTTACTTAGTAAAATTGGAAAATTTTCAATAAATTTTTTTTTTTAATTTCAAAAAGTCAAAATATAAAGAGTCGATTTAAAAAATAGAAAATTTAGTTTGGACTTTATTACTATAAATGTTTTACAACCAAAACAATTTCTTGCTATTACATTTTAATGAAAATCCAAGAGCTAAGTTTTGAGTGTCACTGTACTTTAAAATTCTCTCACAATACATGGGCAAAACATTTTTGGACATCAATGTCCTAGGCACACCTTTAAGTATACCGCTCGACTCAGAATCACTTTCTGAAAGCTGCATTTATTTATTTATCTATATATATAAAAATGAAAAATGTTTGTCTGTTTGTTTGTTGGCTTATAGACTCCTAAACTACTGAACCGAATTTCCTGAACTTTTTACAATAACATCACGTGAGCCCTTAAAATAAAATAGGCTACTTTTTTATTTTAAGAGCAGGGGCAGGGGTATTGGTACCCCCCATAGGATGTCAATATTAAATATCGCATATCTTAAGATCCGCTGCACGCATTTTGCTGAACTTCTGATAGTAGGATCTTCTGAGCCCCAAAATTGAAATAAAATAGCAGCGGGGGAAGTGGTACCCCCATAATGCGCCAATGTTTTATATCGCATATCTTAAGAACTGTTATAGTGAGAATGTTCAAATTTTGTGGAAGTCACACTTATGGTACACTACACTTTTGAAAATAAAAATAAAGCGGGTAGGCGCAGAGGGGGGGGAATACCTCCCATAGGATGCATATATTAAATATCGCTCAACTGAAGTACTATTAAAGGGAGAGTCTTCAAACGTGGTTAAAGCTACTATTATGGTAAACTATAAAAATGGGCGGGGTAGACAGAGGAGGCGCAGTACCCCTCATAGATACAAATATTAAATACCACATATCTGAACACAAAAGTCATCCACCTTTACAGAACACCTTTCAAAACAAAAATAAAGGGGGTAGGTGCAGGGGGAACAATACATTTTTACAAAAGCATCCTGTGAGCCCTAAAAATAAAATAACCTATGTATTTTGTCGATAAAGGCACACAGAAAAAAATAAAAATTGATTTCAATTAAAAAAATTTTAATATTGATTAAAAAATTAATTAAATTTGCCCCAGTAAACAAATTAATAGTATCAATTAAATATTAATACTGTTTTTAAATAAAATAAATTTTGATTAAATAATAAAAATATCAATTAAATATTTTTATAATTTTAATTAAATATTTACTTGTGCTAATTAACTATTTAATTAAAAAATTTAAAATTTTTAATTAATTTTTTAATTGTGCAAATTAAGAAAAGTATTATTATTTAAACATTTTTTAATTAAATTATTAATCAATCCAATTAAATTTTTAGTTATATGTTGTAAAAAATTTATTAATCTTTTAATTACAACAATTAAACTTTTAATTAAATACCATTTTAAAAATTAGTGAAACAAAGAAAAATTTGGTTTTTAGAATAATATAATTTGTATTTTATTACTTATTACTTATAAATATGTACATACTTATACAAAACTATAAATGGTTTGTTCAATAAAAGAAAATTATTGCTTTATATTATTGTTAACATACTCAAAAAACTTGCAACGAGAAAGTGAAAAACGAGCATAAAAATTGAGACAAAAAGTTAAAAAAAAGAATTATTCAAACGTCTGTTTCATGTTTTGGTTTACAAAACCATGGTATAATAAAAATTGTATAGTCATTAGGGAGAGTTGTCAATATTTTCCCATGAAATATCTAAGAACGAAATTTTACTAAACTGCAAATATATAAGTTTAAACATATCTTGCAGTATTTAGATATTATAAACTCAAAATAATATACAAATGTTCGCTTGGGAATTTGTATTGAAACAACAATAAAAAATTCAAATCTGTTTTTGTTTTCAAAATTAATTTTGAAACAACAATAAAAAATTCAAATCTGTTTTTGTTTTCAAAATAAATTTCTAAACGAAAGTTTCTTTGCAGTTACTTTTTTATAAAAAACTTTATTTAAAACCACATATTCAGGTATGTGATTGAAATCGATCGATTGTAAAACGATTGTTTTTAAAAGGTGTGACGAATTTCGAGAGAATCCAATTCTGAACCATAAACGACATTATCGATATCAAATTAATTTGTTTTCAAAATCGTTTTCCATCACATACCTGATTGTGTATTTCAAATAAATTTTTGTTAAAAATTTGTTGTCACAAAAAAGTAAACCAATCATTTTTAAAAATATTTTTTTTTAAATATGTCAGAAAAATTATTCAAACTTAAATATTTAATTTGCAATTTAAAAAAGCTCATGCTTTACAGCAGCAACTTTTGTACATTTTTTCGACGTTTGCAAGTCGTACAAAAAAGACTGAGCAAAATTATAGAAAACTTCCGACTCTTGCGGAAATTGCAAATTAAAAACGAAAAATATTTTAAATAAAATATCAAATGCTTCTAACACAGTCAAAAATGGATATTTTAGACCATCAAAAAATACGCAAATTTGTTTTATAACATGGAGATCTCCTAAACAAGCAACCTTGGCTGGATGTTGCGCCCTTGTAACTGTAGAAGCTTTATTTTGGTCTCCAGCTCTTCGCTTGTTGAAGCTATCAAAGCAAAACTTTCCTGCGAGTCAATTACCGAAAATCGCTTCGTTATTTTCTCTCCACTTGGAATGGTAGTAAAAGTTTGCTGAGGAGGGAAAAGTTTATGCGCATGCCATAAAATAAATAATGTTTTTGAGTCTGAAAAGAATATGGTTGCAAAAATTTATTTTATAGAATTTGGTTTTGAAAATTTATAATTCATTTTTATTTTACCTTCATTGGCAGATTCAGCTTTTTGCAGCTCTTTAAAAAAAAGAGAACCGCCGCACTTATTTTTAATAATATTTAAAATAGCATCTCCTAACTGAGGCCAAATATCCTTTAAACACTTAGCATTCGGATATTTTAAGGTGAAGTCTATATTAATCTGGACAAATTTAAGTAAATAATTAATAATTTGGAAAAAAATAACAATTAAATTGTAAATTACGAGTTGAGAAGCTGCCGGTTTTTTATACTCTGGCCACAAAGCAAATATTTCTGACGTACATTTCGTTTCAAAGATTTGTTTAAAACGATACGCAGCACACTTCCTCCAGTAAAGGTCGAAATCTGCGTTACTGATTTCACTTCTTAGATATTGCACCCAAAGTGCATAATTTTCGGAGGGTTCTGTAAAAATTAAAAAAGATATACATATGTATATGTATGAATAGATTTATTACTCATTGCCATTTGTTTGTAACAAATATTAACACTTACCATATTCAACCGTTTCCTCTGAAGAAATACTTTGTTCCTTAAAAACTTCCTTTGCCAAACGTTTTAAATTTGCTAACTTGTTTTAGAGTTTACCTCTTTTACCATTCGTGTAAAAAGACTAGAATAATTTAATTAAAAAAATTTGAGAAAGTATTATTAATTATTAAACAAAAACGAAGGCAATTATTACCAATTCCTCTGTCGGAAATAAAAACAATAACACAAATATATGTATTACACTTTAATTTATATATGTTTAGGTTTTAAGTTTTTAATTTGCATGAATTTTTTTATTTTTAAATTAATTTAAATAAAATTATGTTTTGCACGTTCCTTTTATTTTGCATTTGTTTCTTCTTTGTTTTAACTCACACACTACTTCACTGTTTAAATTCTGTAACAAAACTAAATACTTTAATCTGCAACAAGTGTTTTTTGCATTTCTCTTTATGTTGAAACCGCTATATTTTTTTTTTTTGTTTTATGGTTTTGAGTATACACAGCTTAAAAAGTGTTGGATAATAATGTGATTATAGTATAAATTAGTGCTTTTGTGTAAAAAAGTCGCCAAATTCTTAACTTTGTTTAAGAAACTTACCGTTTTTTTAATTTTGTAATATTAGCAATATTTTCTGTAGAAATTTTGTTGATATTAATTAAACGTTTAATTCAGTTGATTAAATTTTTAATTGAAACTTTTTTTATTTTTTATTAATGCTTTAATTGAAATAAAATTGGCGAAAAAATTTTCTGTGCAGGGAAGCAGTACCGCAGAACACAAATATTGAATCAAATTTATAATTTAGTCAAGTGACTGATTCATCATTGCGCACCCAAAATGGCTGAAGACTGTACGCAAAAAAAGCGGATAGGTGTCGGGTACTTTTACCGTTTTTGACTTTTTTGAAAGTAAAATCGTTCAAGACCTGAACATATTGTATCCCACATAACTTTTAGAGTTACTTTAATATAATTAAAATTTGAACGGACTTGCGCTTATTACAAAAAAATAAGATGTCCTTTTCGTACTTTTATAAAAAACTTATAATTCGGAAGTAAGTCATGAAATTAAATAATGGATTTAAATCGATAATCATATAGCAATTGAAGTTATACAGATAAATAGATATAAAATTTTAAATGCATCTTTATCTTTGAAAAAAAAATGAGGGAACAAGTTTTTTTCCCTGTAATTATCTCTTGGTTTTTAAATCCCTAAGGTAAAAACTTACCTGCGTTATTTTATTAATAAACATTTTTTAGAACAAAAAGTAATATATGTGACCCATATAACTTTTATCTATATACATATATAAAAATTAAATATGTTTGCCTGTTTGTTGGCTTATAGACTCTTAAACGACTGAACCGAATTTCCTGAAATTTTTACAGTAACATCACATGAGCCCCGAAAATAAAATAGGCTATTTTTATATAGGCTTATTAGGCTTAATTTTTTCTATAGGCGCAGGGGAAGTGGTACCCCCCATAGGATACCAATATTAGGTATCGGATATCTTAAAGGCCGCTGCACCCATTTTTTTGAATTTTTGTAGTAGGATCTTCTGAGCACCCATATTGAAGTAAGATAGCTCAAGGGGGAGTGGTGCCCCCATAGGATGCCAATGTTTAATATCGCATATCTAAAGAACTGTAACTCTAATGGAAAAATTTAAAAATATAAATAAAGGCGGTAGGGCAGGGGGAGTAATACCCCGCATAGGAAGCATATATTTAATATCGCGTAACGGAAGAACTATTACAGCGAGAGTCTTCAAATGTGGTTAACGCCACTATTGTGGTAAACTATAAATTCCAAAATAAAAATGGGCGGGGTGGATTAAGGAGGAGTAATACCCTCCATAGGACGAAAATATTTAATACCTCATATCTGAAGACAAGTCTTCAAGCTTTGTAGGATCCACCCTTATGGTAAACTACACCTTTCAAAATAAAAATATAATATATAAATGAAAAAGCGTATGTTTGTTTGTTCTCTACACACACCCATTTTCCTGAAAGTTTCACAGTCATTTCCTGATTAACTGGCGCTTAACAGCGTCTATTAATATTTTTAATTTTCAAGTACGCGTGGCACCAAACAAACAATATATAAATAATAACCTTATATCTGGAGGACGGTTGCAGTAAAAGTTTTCCAATATGAAACAAATAACTTCGTTATCAACACACGACATCTGCCAAAAAGTTGGCTGGATTAGACAAGCGTGCGTGGACCTCCCATACAATGGCAATAAAGATTTCTACGTATTTGGAGTACTGTAATAGTGAAAGTATTCCAATTTTGTACAAATAGCTTAGATAATAACGCACAACATATTTCAAAAGGTAGGTTCAATGGGAAAAGTAGGCATGGCACCTCCCATACGAAGACACTTGAAATTTTTGTATATCTGTTGAACGGTTACTGTAAAATCATTCAAATTTAGTCCAATATGCTTTGCTTTTTAAAAAAATCGTACTAATTTTATTTGGATGGGGGTAGCAAAGCGCAACGGGCTAAGCTAGTTATTAATAAAAGCTGCACTTATTTCGCGTGGAATTTAAATTTAATCCAAATTTAGATATTTTTAATTAATTATTGTTAAAGCTTAATATTAAATGGGAGAGGAAAAATGTAAATAACACAACCGGTTACAGTTTTTCATCCATATTTACTTTTATTTTTATTTAATTTGTTATAAAAAAATAATTTTTGTAAAAAACATGAATCGAAAAAACAAGATAAAGCATTGCGCATGTCCATTATTTTGTTGTGTGACGAAGACGTAGAAGATGTGTTTTAATTTGTGTACCATAAACACTTACACGCGGTTCAGACGGTGATTTTGTTCGTTTTTTAAGACATGATTTTTGGTGTTTGTTGGCGAGCGATGTAGAGAACCAAGCGGGGTAGTTTTTTTATATTTTTCTTTACACACATTCGTATTTTTGTTATGTTGCTTCACTTTATTTTTTATTTCAATGTGGCAACATCTCTTTACAATACAAAACATGGAGCTCAATTAAATTATTTTTATAAATAAGCAAGTAAAGAAGAATTACCGATAATGGGGAAAAAATCAACCCTAAAATCATGGGGAAAAATCTTCTTTTGATTCTGTTGTGTTTTTGGAAGCAACTTTAAAAAGGAATTAAAAAAAAAAAATTACTTTTAAATCACGGTCTGAATCTAGTGTTAGTTGCATTCGATGACGTAGATGAGCAGTAGAAATTTTTTTTTGTACGACTGAGTGTGCCAAACAAATAAGATAGCTATTTCTTCAATTTTTCGAAACATATTTTTCTAAAAAACAAAAAATATGGGTTTTAAATTATGTACCAACTAAAAAAAAGCGGTAGCTCGTTTCTGTATTTCTCGCATCGCAAAATTTCTCGTAATAACTGTGCAACAAAAAATTCCATTGTTTCTCGATTTGTGAGAAAAAAGTGTTTCTGTATTTGAATGTGAGAACAGACAACTCAAATTCTGTTTTAACTGGAATACTTCCAGTAGTTAAGTGTCAAATACAAGCGAAACGTCAACGAAAGAAAAAGATATAATAAAATCAGGGCTGCCAGATTTGACGATTTGTCGTCGTTTTGACGATTTTTCAAAATTCCGAAGGAAAACTGTTTAATTTTTATTTCCCTAGATTATTTAATACATTTGTTTATGTGATCAAAACATTAAACTATTACCCCATTTTTCAGTCAATGTGTTATAGGAAATTTTTGCCTTTTTTTTGGCCAAAAGTGTTAGTTTTAGTTCAATATTATATATTGTCACGCCTTTGTGTGATTTTTTCAGGAAAAAAAAAACAATCTGAAATTTTAAATTGTTATCGGATTAAAGAAAAATAAAATAAATAATTTTATTTAAATAGACCTCAAGCTTAAGTATGTATTTTTTTTTTTTTTTTTTTTCATTATTTATTTATTGAATCTTCATATATTAAATATGAACTAGCAATAATTAATCAAATCTTATCCTAATATTTGCTTTATGTCCTGCCAGTGCCAAACACAAAAGATTTAGTCATCACGGTTTGTGTTTACATATATAGGTGTTTATCGCTCATCTGATTGGGTGAGTGCTGCAGTGTCTCTTCTTCTTAAGCGAGTGTGGCCGCCATAATTTAAAATATTTCTAGCTAATGGATTTGGGTGCAGTTCCAGCCTTTTTAAATATTTTACTGCATATTTCGTTATCATAGTTTTTACTAATGGCACATTGAGATCCTTGAGGATATTTGAGTTTTTGACGTACCAGGGGGCGGCTGTGATTATTCTAAGAAGTTTATTTTGGCGCCTTTGAATTTTTTCGATGTTAGAAGCCGAGGCAGTGCCCCATAACTGAATAGCACCAAATTGGCTTTAAGATAGAGTTGTAGAGTAGAAGTTTGCAATCGAGACTAAGAACAGAATTTCTTCCAATAAGCCAATTAATTTGGATTGCTTTTAGTTTCATTTGAGTTAATTTCGCTTCTATATGCCATTTCCACGTTAAACGCCGATCTAGATGTATACCGAGGTATTTTACATGCGAGTGTTGGGGTATTATTTGATTATTTATTTTAATAAGGGGGCATGTTTCCCGACGCAATGTGAATGTTATATGTGCGCATTTTTGCTCATTGATCTTTATCCTCCATTTTTTTAACCACCTTTCTAGTTCAAATATATGATCCTGTAGATAACGAGATGCTTCTTGACAGTTTGCGTGTACGCTTAGAAAAGCTGTGTCGTCCGCAAATGTTGAGGTATGGGTGTAGCTGTTTGTTGGCAAGTCCGAAGTATAAATTAAGTATAATAGAGGGCCCAGGATGCTGCCTTGTGGGACTCCAGCGCTAATTGGCTGTGGAGAACTTAAAAATTCGCCTTCTTTTATAATAAATTGACGACCGACTAAGTAGCTTTGTAACAGCTTGTGTATATTTGCTGGTAAGTTTTGCTGCAATTTCAGTAGTAAACCTTCATGCCAGACTTTATTAAAAGCTTGAGACACATCGATGAAGAGTGCTGAGCAATATTTTTTTTCTTCAAAGGCTTTTCTTATGACATTTACTATTCGATGAGTTTGTTCAATTGTGCTGTGTTTTCTTCTAAAACCGAATTGATGATTGGGAATACATCTGTTACCATGTAAAATCGGCGTTAATTTAGACACTAGAAGTTTCTCAAAAAGCTTTGATATATTAGACAATAAGCTTATAGGTCTATATGACTCAACTTTTGTGGGATCCTTTCCTGGTTTAGGTATCATGGTAACTAAGGATACTTTCCACTCTTGTGGGTAGTATTCAAGGCGTAAAATAGCATTAAAAATTAGTAGAATAATTTTCTTTGCTATGCTGGGTAGCTCCAAAAGCATTTTGTTACTCATCTTATCAAAACCAGGGGCTTTCTTGGGGTTTAAATCATGAATAGCCTTCTCGATTTCTCTTACTTCAAACCTTAGTGGAACAGCTGATCTAACAGCAACAGGTGGTAACTCGACCGCAGTATCGAAAGATGTATGAGGGGTAAATACGGTTTTTAAATGATTAACGAAAATATTTCCTTTTTCTATGTCATTTCGTGCCCAACGTCCATTTAAGTTTCTTAATGGTGGTTTAGTGATAACTGGTCTTTTAAGATTTCTAGCTGCACGCCATAATGAGTAATCAGATTGAGGAGTTGCATCAAGTTCCTTAAGATATTTTTCCAGAGAAGCCGTTTTTTGAGACTGCAGTAAGTTTCTTAGCCTTTTTGTGCACTCTTTTAGTAAATTTTTAAGTTGAGGGGATCTGTGCAATTGCCACTCTCTTCGAACTCTCCTTTTTTCAGTCAAGAGACGCTCGACATCAGTATATTTTACTATTTTTGATATTTTTGCGGGCTATGCTAGAATGTTGAACAGCTAGTTTGAGATAATTGTCAAAATTTACAATAGAAAGATTCACATTCTCCGGTGTTCTAAGCGGAATATTTTCAGTGCAGTGGGTACTGAGATATTTTTTATATTTTAACCAATTTATTTGTGTGGCTGACGTCACTAAGTAACCAGACGGAGATACAATTCTATAAGGGTTTGATATGGTAAGAATTGTAGGTGTGTGATCAGAAGATAATTCTAAAGAAGCTTCAACGTGAATCGTTTCAGCGGGGATGTTTTTAACCACGCCAAAATCGATGACATCTGGAATTTTTTGCTGATCAGTAGGCCAATAAGTTGGTTGTCCACTCGCGACCACATTTAAATCCATTTTAGACATTGTATTATACAAAACACGACCCTTTGGTGTAATGAGCCGTGAACCCCAGAAGGTATGTTTAGCGTTGTAATCACCAGCGGCTAGGAAACAGGGTCCTAATGATTTAAAATATTTATAATATTGGCTTTCTGATATTGAAAATCTAGGTGGAGAGTATAAAGATGAAAGTACAAAGTTTCGATTTAGCTCTTCAACACAAATATTCGTTGCTTGCAGATAATCTTCACGATGATCACACATTAAGTAGTGTTTGATTCGGGTTTTTATCAAAATAGCAGAACCTCCACAAGCTCTATCTCGAGGGTCCTTGGTATCATATAATATATAACCATTAATTTTAAACGTATTTCTTGAGGTCAAATGAGTTTCAGAAACCATCATTACATCAATTTGTTTACTTTTAAGAAAATATTCTAGTTCATTTTTATGTTGGCGAATGCCGTTTGCGTTCCAAAAACAAATTTTTAAACAATTCATGGCTTGTTAAGTACAGCTTGCAATAACATCGATTGCATTCTTAACATTTCCTGCATCATATTACCCATTGTATTCGTAAAGTTTGTTACTGTTTGTACTAGTGTTTCCATGGTTTTTTCTAGACGACTTAAATTAGAAACTGGGGTCTCATCATTATTTGGCAAATCACCTTGCATTGGCATATGGTTTGATTTTAGGACGTTAGCGTAGGATGTCCTGTTATTACTAGGCTGCGGTACCTGAATGTCATTAGTATTATTTTGATGTGTTTCCTGAATTTGAGGTGGATTAGGTTTCGGTCCAACCGAGCGCTTGACGATAGAGTATACAGGGCATCCTCTATAGTTGGCAGTGTGATTACCACCACAGTTGCTGCATTTTTTTACATTGGGGTCGTTTTTAGACTTATCGCAGAGAGCTGTACCATGCAATTCTCCACATACAACGCAAACAGGTGTTAAATGGCAGTATGCCTTAGTGTGACCAAATTCTTGGCAGTTTAAACATTGCATGGGACCGTTCCTTTTATGCGGCTCCTCTATCGTTATTTTCCTATACAGGATATATCTCAGACTGTAAATGGGATGAGTTTCGTTTTTTTTAAGCTTAACGTCGCCGGCTTCTAACTCCACTCGAAATAGTGGCTGGGGATTTTTTTCTCTATTTTTAATATTAACTACATTTTTAATTTTAAAGCCCTTCTCTTCTAAAAACGTTTTTATTTCACCTGGGTCTACGCATGAATCAATGCCCTTTATCACTACCTGAAGACCTTTACTGCTCTTCAGTTGGTATGTATAAAAGTTTTTTTTTAGTGCTTCTAATTTAGTTATTACTTTACGAAAATCATCTTCACGATTAACTTGTATTTTAGTTTCATTTATACTACCACGTTTTATTGCAGCTACATAAAAAGAATTTTCACCTATTACCGAGATCAAATTCTTTATTAAATCACTTGAGTTTTGCTCTCTAAGATATATCGGGGGTGGCTTAGAAGATTTTGTAACGTTTTGTGCTTCCGAGGATTCCTCTTCCAAAATTGCAACCCGATTTTGAGAACTTATTCTATCAGCTGTACCCTCTTTTAAAACTTTTGGGACAGAAGCAACTGCAGAAGAAGTTGGGCTGCGACCCCGTTTTAGCACTGTTATGTACCTATCCATTCCAACTTGTACTTGAGGCTTTTGACCGCTTTTCACCTGTGATACTGAGTTTTCCATCATGCCTGATTTTGGGGTAATCTTTTCATCACTTGTTAAAATCGTTTCTGCCACTGAGGCACCGCTTGCAGGTTTTATATTTTTTATTGTATTCGAATCAACCGTATTATTAGACACCGAAGGTGATACAGAGTTTTCTATTGTGCCTGATTGAGGGTTAATATTTTTATCACTTATTAAAATTGTTTTTGCCGTTGAGGCAATGCTTGAAGGTTTTATATTTGTTAGTGTATCAACCGTATTATTAAAAACAGAAGGTGAGAGGGATCGCGTACGAGTAATAGGTTTAGCCGTTAGGTATTTGCTATCATCGACTCTTTTTTTTATTTCTGCATTTGTTTCGTTAACACTCACTGTGATATATGCATTTCTATCATTATGCTTAATTGTTTTTGCACTGTTTGCACTCATAAGAGTTTTTTTTTTTACTGTTTACAGTTGTGCTCTTCTTATTTGTTATTGTTTATCAACACCGAGAATAAAAAATGTGTATGTTTATGTATGTATGTACATACATGTATTTATTTCTTTTCTTTTTACTTTTTTTTTATACTTTATTTGTTCACGTTTTTATAAAAAAAATAAACCATATGCCGAGCTTAGAAAACACGTCTATCTTCAACGAGCGCGACAGACAGAATCTGAAGTATGTATAAAATATGTATTTTACCCATGAACTTTAACTATTTTTTTTTCTTTTATTATGTTTTAATAAAAATCTAACAAAATTTGTCAAAATTAATTTTAAATTGTCCGATTTTTTAAATCAAATTAGACGATTTTTTTTATTTTTTCTTAGGAAATTAACGATTGTTTCACAAATTTATCTGGCAGCCCTGCATAAAACGAAAACAATGAAGGGCTTAAAAAAATTTTAATAACAAAATATAACAATTGTGTTTTATTTACTTGCATCATTTAAATTCTTTCTCTTCAAATAAAAAATAATAATACACATTCTTGTGTACATACATACATAATTTGTGCTCCATTTTTTTAAATTTTATTTTTCTCGCATCAATTTCAAATATGACTAATTTTGACAGTTCTTGTGAAAATTTTTTAGCAAAATATTGATGCAGAAACACTTTTTCTCACATCCTTCCAATAATTGCTGGAAAATTATTTAAATGACGGATAATTCTTCCAAAGTAAAGATACAGAAACACTTACATATGTGAGAAAAACCATTTTTTGTTTCATATTGCACTGTTTTTGTCATAATTCACTTGTTTCATGCGGGAAATTTTACGATGCGAGAAATACAGAAACGGGCTACTGATCACCGTCTGTACGAAGCTATACAAAAATAACATGTATTTTGATGTAAGGTTTTCTAAGTTCTTCTGTCGTCTGCTTATTCTTGTGTATGTGTGTTAAGATGAAATTTTAAAAGAAAAATTTATGTGAATTTTTTAATAAAATCGCCTTAGTCTTCGTGAACATCCATAAGATAGTAATGTACATATAATTTATTTTAAAGTTTGCTTACTGTATTTTTAAGAATTACATAGCTAATGACTTAAATAAATATAAAAATGAATTTATCAGGTGTGTTCTAGAATCCGAATTCACTCGAAAGTGGATTACTTTAGCATTTTTGGTGTTCTGCATTTCACATCCGCATGTTTTTATTCGTTTTCAATTAGAGCAGTTAGGGGTTGGTGAAAGTAAAACGAATCGACTTTTATTCTTATATGTGATAAAATTTTTAACAAAAACAAAATTTAGGTTTTTAGTTTGAAATGTTTTTTATTCAATTTAATAAAAAAAATATATATTCCTTTACACAAATATTAATAAAAATAAAATTTTTAACATGTCAAAAAATTTAAGTTGTTTTTATTAAACTTTTATTTAATGGAGTCAAGCATTATTTTTTTTAACAATTTCTTTGAACTTTTTGAACATTATTTTCTTGTCTCCGCAATTGTATATAAGATAAAACAAAAGCTCCAGGCATTTTTATGACAAGATTTTATTTTTTAGGAATAATTTTTATACAATAAAAAAAAATTTAATTTTTTTTTTGAACAGCTGATAAAAAGCTGTTTTTTTTTTTTTGTTTTTGACATTTAGATTTTTTTTTTCGAACACAAACTTCGAATACACAAAAACATGCGGATTTGAGAACACCAATTTATGAATTATGCGGATTCCAAAAAATTTGCGTTTTCAAAACGAGTCGAAACCTAGAACAGACCCGTATATGATACAATTTTCTTTGAAATATTTATTAAATATGAAATAAAAATGTTATGTTAATACATGTTAAACGTTACAAATGGATTTTAAATTTTTTTTTTCAATATGTAGCTTTTAAGAAAAAGGTGTATATTTTTGGAAACTTAAGTGTATCTGGCTCGAAAATTCACTGGCAACACTGCAAACCACACAAATAGCTTGGCAAACTTGTCAAAATTTTACGTTTGTACAAATATTTTGTGTTGTTAATTGGTGTGTTTGCTGTTGTGTTGTTAATTGCAATGTTTGCAGAAATATTAAAAATATTTTCACATTTGGCAGACATGTTGGATATTTGTTAAACATTTTGTGGTGTCTAGTGCTAAAAGTAATCATTTTAGCGAAAGCTTCGCAGAGTAAAAACGTAGAAGAAGGAGCAGTAAAATTAATTTCAGCCGTAAATTGTAGTTTTTTAGCAGCACTACTTCCCCAAAACAGCTCGTTGCGTAGAGCACTATTTACTCCAAATTATTTTTCTTTCTTTCATATTTCTTCTCCGACTTAAACAAATAACGAGCATAATTGCCTCAGCACAATCATCGTCTGCATTCATTGAAAACAAAACAAAAATGAAAAATAAATGTTTGTACGAAATAAGATTATAGGTCTGTCTGCGTACACATATTTTGCATAATTTTGTACAAAATGTCGCAAAATCTTGCAAAATGTTGTCTGCGTACTCCAAATCTCTCACAGCGTGAGAGCCAAAAAGAGAATTTTTTGACAGTTGAAAGATAGAGAACTTGCAAAATGTTACTGGAGAAATTTCCTCTTGTAAGATTTTGCAACTAGTTTGAACAGCTGTTTTTATATACTGTTTGAATGAAAGAGTTTACGTGTGCCAAGATAGCGTCGCACAGTGGCGCCCGTAGAGCAAGCGAGGTTGCAAAAATCAAAATTTTCATGAGTGCCGACGAAGTTTTGAATAAACCCATGTTATAGGAAACTTTTCAACGATTTCAAATATGCCACTCTTAATAATATCACATTTTTAGTTTAGAAGATATAACCGTTCAAAGTTGACCGACTTTCGGTTTTCAAAAAAACACACAATTTTTAGTCAATTTGTTGCGATAAATCACTATTTAAAAACTATCCGTTTTTTCACTATTTTTCAACTTTGACGGAAAATAAAAAAAAACTATATTTTTCTATATTTGCCATACGTGCAAAACCTGTTCTTTGATTATTTCTTTACATAATTCAAAAGGTTTTATCTGCCCGTACGTGCCCGTTTGGCTTCTAGAGGTAAAAAAGTTCAAAAAGACATGGTTGCAGAAATTGTATGGCGTCCATTCCTTATATGTTTTGACTGACAGTAGTTTGATCTTATAGTTTGAAAAAAACTACTCATTGAAATTAGCAGGTACGTACCTCACATAAACAATACTTTGGCGTACAAATGGTCAGGAACAATATTGACTTATGGTCCCTACAGGTAGGCAAAATTGCATTATTTAGCCTAAATCCATATGTATGCAGGGAACAGGTAAATTTTTAGGCATGGTAGCATAAGCCTATATATTGCAAAATAAGCATAATGCCTGGATTAGTCTACGCCTGAAAGTTGGCGCAACAATTACTGAAACCATTAAACAATTTAAGTACTGAAAACATGGCGTTGAACAATTTAAAATTATTTGAACTGTTTAGAAAGTCAACCACACCAAAGTTTTTCACGGAAGTGAAAATTCTTCCTGAGAAGTTGACATTGATCAGCAAATGGGGTTGCGATGGATCATCCGGACAAAGCGTTTATAAGCAAAGGATATCTTTCGATGACGCTACAATATCGGACGGAAATATGTTTATGGCATCTGTTGTTCCTTTGCGGCTAAAATCGGATGATTCCCTACACTGGAAAAATCCACGTCCGTCATCAGTGCATTATTGCCGACCAATAATGTTTCAGTTTGCAAGGGAATCGGCAGAACTCATAAGGACTACGGTGAAGGACATTGAAGAACAAATAAGCAAGATTAAGCCTACAAAGCTGCAAATTGGAGAAGGAAAATATATTGAATGCAATTACGAGTTCCACCTGACCATGGTTGACGGAAAAGTCGTAAACGAACTGACAGGAACAACCTCAACAATGTCATGCCCGATTTGCAAAAAGAGTCAGAAGAACTTTTTTCAATTCAATTCAATTTATTTCATATATAATATGTTACATCTCAATTTTATATAATTAGTTGTAAAGAGGTTAAGATTAGTATCTTTTTCTGCTTAATTATAATATATTTCAATTAGTTTTCATAGACAGAATTATATTGGAGGTAAAAATTTAGCAAAAACCTATCTAAACCCCTTTTTTCGTTTTATTTTTATATTTTTTTATCGATTTTATATTATTATTTGTCAGAAGAACTTTGGTAATTTAAACGATTCTACAAATGAGGAGAATTACGAATATGGAATGTCACCATTGCACGCAAGGATAAGGTGTATGGAATTCTTGCTAAAACTGGCATATACCCTACCACAAGAGGAGGAAAACTTCGATGAAAATACATCAATAAAGGATAAGGAAAAGATCAGAAAGAAGCAAATACAGGATGGTTTTTTTGAAACAAGTTGGACTAAAAGTAGACTGTCCCAAGCACGGATACGGTAACTCTAACGATGGAAACACTTCTAGGAGATTTTTTGAAAATGATGAGGCAGTAACTAGAATCATTGGAATTGACAATCAAATCGTGAAAAGATTGGGAACGATCTTGGATGTTTTAAACTGCAAAGAAAATGTCAATTCTACAAAATATGGAGAATATGCGTCGAAAACTGCATCTCTTTTAGCAGAAATGTATCCACAGAAGAAGTTGACCCCGACCGTCCATAAAATATTGGCGCATGGCAAAGATATAATTGAGTACCAGCCTTTGCCAATTGGAGAGCTTTCTGAAGAAGCACAGGAGTCTCTTAACAAATTTTATAAAAAATATAGATTGCAGAACACATTCAAAGCATCAAGGGTAAGGCAAAATAAGGACCTCTTCAACATGTTGGCAGCATCTTCCGATCCACTTATTTCTTCCCTGCGGCATGTGAAGTCACGAATAGAGTTACAAAATAATTATAGTTTAGAAATTGTTAGTCTTTTAGATATACCTTCTCTTACGAATTGTGATGAATATTTTACAGAAAATTGAAAAAATAAATTTAAAAAAATAAATAATTTTTTTTTTTAATTTGTTGGGTAATAATTTAAAACATAAAACCCTTAAGAAAAAAAATAAAAACAATCTAAAAATGTAAAAATAATTTTTTTTAGTTACCATAAAATTGATTTTTCTACTAATTTTAACTTTGATAACCCATAAGTAGGCCCCTACAAAGCGTAGCACCCTTTCCAAACGCTCATTTCATAGGCTGAACAGTTATCTATCATATGCTGTTTAAACTGTTCAATTATCTTATTCGGTTCAAAAGATATGATTTTTGCAACGAAAAAACTCAAATGGCGCCACTGTGCGTTGTAACAAAATTTGTAATTTTTTGAAGTATTATAACAAATTTTTTTGTGTTTTTAATTATTAATTTCGTCTTATATACAAAAGGTATATGTTTAGAAAATATTTTTTCATACAAACAAAGGTGTTCAGTTATCTTCATTTAAAATAAGTGTTTTCTGTCAACAGCTTTTTGTTTCAGTACTTTTTATATGTATACAGAAAGAAAAATACTCGGGATAAATTAAGCTTTTTATACTTACTTTAAGTACGAGTCGAACTCAAAAATTCAAGAACGAATAATACTAAAACGTACTCACAACAATCCTAAATGGGATAACTTTCGAAAATCAATACCGGAATTTCTTTAAATAAGTACAAAATTCTGAAACCAAATACAAAGCATATATGTGCATAGATATTTGTTTCCTCTCATATCTTCTTATATTTATTTTTTAACAGAATTAACCGAAGCAATTAGAAATGTTAAAAATTGTTAAAAATGAAAAGAGGACTCTAATGGCATAATGAAAGATTTTGTATGTTTAGAGAAATCCAGGAAAAGGCCTTAGAAGTAAGATATTCTGTATTATGGGTTGCTTTCGATTTCTCCAACATCTACGATAAATTAAAGGATTTTTTGCCAAGTCAAGTTTTATAAAAACTAATGAAAAAAATCACTCAGATCCTAAACATTTAAACATAATTATTTGCCTAAAAGATTATTTTACAAGATCTCCTTAAAATATTGCAATAACTAATAAAATGAGCTCACAATTTATTTTTAATCAATACATAATATGTATTAATTAAAAAATATGTATTACATATTTATGAATTAATTTTTTGCTTGCTCGTTTTAGTTAAAGAGTTGTTATGTTTGTTATGTTATTGTTTTTTTTTACTAATACGCTCCATATAATAAATGATTTATGCATTTTTATATATTAAAATTACATAAATTAAAATAAAAAAAACTTAATTAATCGGTTAACCGATCAATAACCAAATTAACTGATTAAAAAAATCGGTTAATTAATCGAGCAATTAACCGATTAAATTAAACGCAAGATTTAGTGAATACCCTAATATTTATATAAATATTCATATATAATAATTATATCTGTGGCAATAAATAATAATGGCTTAAGTCGAAATTTCTTGTTTTGAGATATTAAGGGTTCTGTCTAAAATAAATTGTGTTTGGTTTTTATATAACATTTTTAGCCACAGACAAAAATGCACATTTATTTAGAACAAAACTGTAAATTTTATAAAAAAAAGAAAGTTTTTTCAAGAATATAAAGGTAAAAATAACAAAAACTGATATATTTTTTATTTAAATAAAAATAATTTATATATACTAAAAAAAAAAAATCGAATGGGATTCGAATCCGCCTACACCCAGAAGTTTTCTTGTGACATACCGGCTAGACCACGCAACCACAAGTACGCATGCGAAATTAACGTTAATATAAGTAAATAGGCCCATGGTGGAATAAGTAGGTGGCAGCGCCACGGCAACAAATACAACATTACAACAAAAATGAAAAATAAGTCTCCGTATACGTCAAATATTATATTAAACTAAAATCAAATTTTGCCGCCGAACACAATGAAATAAATTAATTTTTAGCCAATTTTTATTTCACTATGGTTACTACCTTATTTAATTTTAATTTAAATAATCAAAAACTTTAATAAAATACAATAATCACAGCACAAAACGTGGACTTTTTGTAAACATAAACAAAACTTTGACATAAGACTAGACAAACAATACAAGCGCAAAAAATCGTCATATGGCGTAGTAATGCCACCTGTTTATTTCAATTTGAATAGGCCGTGTATAAAATTTTTTATATAAACAATATCTTTGTGTGAGTTTGTTGTTTGCAAGGCGAATTCATTTATCAGGTGGCGTTGAAAGCACAGCTGTGCTACTTTTTTTCTTACTTAGAGAGAGAAATGTCAAAAGTTGCTTGTGTTTTTGACATATCGATCAACGAAAGCAACAAAAAAATACATTATTGAATTTTTGGTGTTGTTACTTGTTGTAGTATCGACACCACCGTATACACGAATTCGCCTTGGTTGTTTGAGTATGAAAGGTGAAAAGGCCAATAAGGGAAACACACCACCACCACTATTTAAAAAGAAAAAAAAAAACTGTAAAAATTACAAAAAACCAATACACAAACTTTTTCACATGTTTGCAGGGTTACCGTTTGCAATTATTAAAAAGTTGCACAAAAAACATCGTTTAAAAAAATAAGAGTCACAAGCCTATTTTAATGATTTTTACTTATCAATAATACAATATTAAACATACCATAAGAACTAAACTAATTTAAAAAAAAACAACTAGATCGCCATTACCGTTAAAATGGCGTTGTTAAGAAAAAAGACGTAAATATAGATGATTTTAAAAAGTCTCACAAAAAATACTAGAGCCCTAAAATTTAAAATTTTGAGTATTATCAGTAATGGTTTTGTACGGGAGGTACCACGCCCACTTTTCCAATCCCGCAAATAGTTTGTGCAATGTTGTGTATTGATAACCGATATGTTTGAACCTAATTTGGGAACTTTAGCTCGTTTCGTTCTCCAGATATGCAGAAATGTATAACGTCTTCGTGTGAGAAGTGCCACACTCACTTCTAGAATCGCGACCATTTTAGAGAGTTGGTGTATTGATAACCAAGATGTTTGTACCAAATTTGAAAGCCTTAGCTCTTGCCGTTCTCCAGATATACAGAAAAAAAGGAAATAAAAAACAACATGTAATTTATGGGAAAAATTAGAGGTAGTCGTGGTTTTTGCTCATATCTCAGCCATTTATGGACCCATCTTACTGAATTTCAATAGCAAACAATTCCGGACTATATGCGACATAAATGTATAACAACCTAGTCTCCACCATATCTGGGGTCTTCGGAAAAATCATTTCAACGGACGGACAGACGGACAACCGGATTTGAACTTCCGTTCTCATAAGGAGCCAGAATCAATAAGAAAAATATTGTAGAAATTACAAACGGAATGACAAAGTTGTATATACCCTTTTACCTTCGGTGACGGGTATAAAAAATAAAGTTATTCGTAAAATAACTATATTTTTATTCAATTTAAACAGTAAGAAAAACTAATTTAATAACCCACAATCAGTTCCTGTAATAATTTTATGAGTGTAACTATTTAAAAGATGAACACTTTTAGATTTATTTAGTGAGACGTAAGTTTTTATTTCTGTTGCAATCCCCAAATGACTTGTTCGATCAATTTCCATACCGTTAAGTTCATATCGAATTTCATTAAACAGATGTGCCATTCGATTATTTAAGAGTCGTACAGATGAAGGGACCGTTGAATCATCATCTTTTGTTTCAAATCCTGCAACATATATGTAAGAGACTTTTGTGTGTTAAGCGTATAAATCCTGATTTTGAATTGATATACGAATTACATCATTATTTTTGAAGGATTGTAAATATAATCTATAGTTATGATACTTCTTTTTAATGGTGGAATTATCAAATTGAGGTTTTTGTAAAACATTAATAATATTAATTGTTTTTGTCTTTGTTCTTCTTATTGGTTTAATCAAAATCACAATTTTTTAGACCAATTTTGATTACACTGTACAACACAAAAAAAAATTACAAGATCCGGCCTATAAATTTTGATAAAGGAGACAAAAAAAAAAAAAAGACACGTGTTTAGGCGTTTTGAAAGTTTACATCTGAATTTCATTTGAAGGGGGGTTAAAGTTTCCCAGCTCTGGCACATTCTTATTTTTAATCGGCGTTAGAAACCATGTGATCCTTACGTTTTAGGTATAACATGTGTTCAGCAGACTTATCTAGAATGTTACGGAGAACATTTTTATAGAATATGTTAACACTCTAACTCCTTAAGGCCTTTTGCCCTTTCTTTTAAAAAAGAGCAAAAGACACCATTAAAACAGGGATTTAAGGGGTTAAAATGTTCCGTAAAAATATTATCCTTGAAATTTTACTATAAGTCTCTGAATACACCAAAACGGAAAATTCATCCAGACAGTCAGAAATAAGACACAACAAAAGAGAGCTTATGGTTAATTTCGCATTTATTAAGAATTTTATTTTAAAGTACCCCAAAAATTTAGCATGAAAAAAAATAGGAGAACGGTTTTTTCCTAAGACATTGTATATCACTTCCTTAATGCTTTTCCACGCATCAAGCTCAATTAGTGAGAGCATTTCGTCGAAGTCAGCGTTTTGCATCAGCTTTCTTATATCTGGACCAACAAAAAACACCTGTTGGTATGAAACCAATTTAAAGGATTTCAACAATAACAACGACTTGGAGAACATATACATACCTTCTTTAATCTTTGCTTCGCAAAATTTTGGAAACATTGTTTTCAGAAAATTTAATGTTGATTCATTTGTATTCCGACATTTAAAAAAGTTTTTTTTACCACACCAAGTTTGATATGCAATGGAGGTAAGATAATTTTTTCAGTTGGTACCAATGCTTGATGAACGATATTGTGCTCTCCTAATGTTCCCTCAGCTCTTAACTTCCATTGTTTTTTGGAATATTGGTCGCCCTTCCATCTGCTATCCCAAGTGCATAAAAAGCATCCGTACTTAACGTATCCAGCCTGCATACCTGAAATGAAAGTAACGGCTTTTAAATCACAACAGATTCGCCACTTATGGTCTTCATATTTTACGGAGTCCAGTATTAATTTTATAGAATCAGAGCTTTCTTTAATACTCATTCCATAGGCAATTGGAATAGGATTTTTGGTATTATCGTAAAACAGAAGTACAGCTTTCAGACTCTTCTTAGACGATTCAATAAATATACGCCAGTTCTCGTGGTTACACTCAAAATTCATTGCATTTATTATTCCTTTAATATCGTTGCAATAAGCAAACGCGTTATCATCGTTTACTGAAAAGAACGGCAGAAAGCTGTATTGACGCTTACGAAAGCTGGTAACATTGATACCAGGTTCAAGTAGATGAATACTATTTAAGTCTGCAGCTAAAATTTCTGATTGGGTTTTAGACAGATTCAGTCTCCGAGCCAATGCATTTAAATGCTCTTGCGATATTAATATTGGGATAACTTAATTTCTTGTGTAATCACTACCTGCGCAATGAAAGGTTCCTGTTTTAGCGATTGTTCCATCAACATTATGACTTCGAAGTTGTAGCACAGGTACTGGGAGCTTTTCAGAATACGGAACTGGGAGCATGGCTTATGGTACAGCTTTGCATAAAAAACTCTTTCGCCTATATCTATTCAACTTTATTATAGGACTATTTTGGCACACATAGCGCGTAGCGTCATTATGTTTACCTGGATCTAACCACCGCATAGGAATACCAAACTGCATTGAATTTCGTTGACCTTCAGCGAGAGTTTAAAAATAAAACTATAGCTTTAGAACAAAAAAAAATTAATTACCTTTGGACCACAAAATTAAGCTATTATAACAAATCCGACAGCAATGCTTCGGCGTCCACAGTTCATCCGGAAAAACTTCTAGCTCAAAATACATTTTATAGATGTCTTCAACTTTTCTATTGAAAAACGTAACTTTATATTCCGGTATAGTATGTTTACCGCAGATATAGCAAAACAAATGAAATTTTTTCCAAACAATTGGCCATTTTTGCCAAAACAAATCTTACACGTTGTTTTGAGTAGAACTTTATTTAACATACAAATTATTCTTTCGAATTCGTCCTTCAATACTATTTACAAAATTTTTAAAACTATCTAGCAGGCATGCGTACGTGACCATGCGCGGAAAAGCATTAAGGAAGTGATATACTATAAAATCGTTCTCCTACGGCTCGAATATACGTAGACACCATGCCTAGAGCTTTTGAAAAACTAGGCGTTCATATGTCAACAAAAATTCACGCACTCATTGAAGAACGCTATAAAGGCAAAAGCATTCATTCGCTTATCGCTGAAATATGCTGGACATTGCATGCTAATGAAGTGGAATTGCCCAGAGCTAAAAAAATTTAATAGTTAATACTTCCTATCCAAATTTGCTCTCTTAGGTAAAATAATAGAGATATTAGTGATTTTTAGTTATAGTTGAACAATTTTTTTTTTCATGCTAAATTTTTGGGGTACTTTAAAATAAAATTCTTAATAAATGCGAAATTAACCATAAGCTCTCTTTTGTTGTGTCTTATTTCTGACTTTTTGGATGAATTTTCCGTTTTGGTGTATTCAGAGACTTATAGTAAAATTTCACGGATAACATTTTAAATCCCTGTTTTAATGGTGTTTTTTGCTCTTTTTTAAAAGGGCAAAAAAGACCCATACCTTGAGGAGTTAGAGGGTTAACATATTCTACAAAAATATTCTCCGTAACATTCTACATAAATTTGCTGACCACATTTTATACCTAAAATGTAAGGATCACATGGTTTCTTATGTCGATTAGCAATAAGAATGGCCCAGAGCTGGGAAACTTTAACCCCCCCTCAAATGAAATTTAGATGTAAACTTTAAAAACGCCGATACACGTGACTTTTTTTTATCTCTAGCAAAATGTATAGGCCGGACCTTGTAATTTTGGATAAAATTTGATTTTGTTGTACAGTGTTATCCTTGTTAAGAATATTGGTATATCTTGTAAATTTATTTGTAAATTTTCTCTAACAACACTTAGATTCCAAAATAATGATAGCTTCCTTTAATGTAGTCTGATTCATACTTTCTATTAAACCACCCCGTTTGGCAATAATGGAAGCCAAAAGAATATTTCTGTAATACAGCTTTGTGATCCTTATAGCATTTTGGTCCATGGGCTGGATGAGTGGGGTCACGTTCGGTGGCATAAACATCATAAAAAAATAGAGGAGTTTTCAGATTGTAATTCGTCCTCAGGTGGGTGAAATGGTGCATTATATATTAAGAGAATATCTTTCACTGGAAGCCCTCTTTTGGTTAAAAATTGTTCCACCTGAAGTATGTAAAAAATATTTTTAAATGAATAGGTATGCGTCGATTAATGTCAATATGTACATATAAAAACTTTTACCCATGGAACAAATGAGCGATGAAACCAGTCTTTAAAAAATGCTACCAGTCATCCAGGCTGATTGAGAATGACGATAGTGGACAGTGCAATAAAAATTCTGGAAACATCGGGGTTTATTGACTTCCCAACAACAAGCAGTTTGAGCTGATGAGCTCCCGCAGAATTTGCAAAGCACAGGAAAGTAATTCTTTGTTTTTCAGTCTTTGTACCTGGGGCTGATTTTTCCTGAGATGACACGTATGTTTCGGTTGGTAAATTTTTCCAAAATAAATCCGATTCATCGGCGTTTTAAAGTTGATCATTACTTAGCTCTTCGATCTAATTGCCACTTTAAATTTTTTGGAGCAATCTTACGCCGAATCTCTTTTTGAAATTCTGCAGCCATCCATCTCGCGTTGAAGTCAGAGTTATTTTCCTTAATATTATAATGAAGCTCGTTGGCCTTTTCTTTCAACATTAGCCCACTGATGGGTAATTTCTTATCTCTCATACGCATAAGCCATTTATAGGTACAATGATTTTTCCATTTTTGGATACTTCGACGGACGCATAGTTTTTCTTTTTCCAGGTCCGATTATTGTATTGTTGACACATTCTGAAATCGCATTTTTATTCTTTTTTTATTCCAGATACTGTGGACTTTGTCACTCCATATTTCTTCGCTAAATTAGTAACACTTGCACCTTTTTGTAAATTTTCAAAACTACATATTTTTCACTTAAAGTTAGAAATTTATGTTGTTTTGTATGTACCTACATATATTACACAAATTATTCACTTTTAATTAACACTTAAAAGCCAAAAATGAGTTTGCGTCTTCATACATGTAGGTTAGGTTAGGTTAGGTTAAATGGGTAGCCGTCACGAAGACGACTCACTTGGGTCCTTATAGCGGTCCCTTTGTGATACCCCCAGCCAGTGACAAGGGTCAGCCAGTATCCACCAGACTATTCCCCAGAGGTCACCGCAGTCTCGAACCACCCCGATTCCCTGCAGAACAGGTAGATTTCAGTCCCGCATTGGACAAATCGTCCAGACATGGCAATTCCGGTCTCCCAAAATGCCTCACCCTAGCGCCTGCCAGTCCGGGGCATTGGCAGAGGAAGTGAAACACCGTCTCCTCCTCCTCCACATCATGACAACTCCTGCAGTAGTCATTGTACGCAAGACCCATCCTCCTAGCATGAGTCCCTATCACCCAGTGACCCGTGATGACCGACATCACTGTCCTTATCCGATCCCTGCCGAGACCGAGTAGTACGCGCGTTCTCGCCGCGTCATAGCCAGGCCATAGAGTCCTGGCCATCAAACAGGTATGCTCGCCCTGCCATCTCTCCTGAGCCCTTCTGTACGATTCCCGTCTGATGAGAGTCCTGCAGCGGGCCATTGAAGTGCCAATCAGGCCGTCGACGAACATGTCGTCCAAGAGACAGCCTTGTTTGGCTAGACTGTCCGCAGTATGGTTGCCCAGGAGCCCACTGTGTCCTGGTACCCATGCCAGCGTTACACTGGAATGTTTCGCGATCTCATTTAGAGACATCCGGCATTCCACTGTTAACATAGATGTCGTAAAGACACCAGCCAGAGCTGCAATGGCAGCCTTGCTGTCCGTAAATATACATATATCCCTCGATATACGATAGTACCTCAGCCAGTTTGCCGCCCGCCTTATGGCAGAAATTTCCGCCTGCAGCACACTACTGCCATCTGGCAGCCTAAAAGAGACCCTGATGTCCAATTCCTCGATGAAGAAACCTCCACCCACTCTGTCGCCCATCCTGGAACCATCGGTGTAGACCCGCAGGGTCGGCTCCAAAGATCGCGTGTTTTCGAGCAGCTCATCATAGTTGCCATGATGAACCGTGAACAAAGCACCGAAAAAGGGTTCCGGAGTGCAATAGTCCAGCCCCGCCAGGTCCTGAGACGCGCGAAGCGTGACCCTGGCATGACCATAGTTCCGCGAAGACCATAGGCCCACCGCCCCCAGTCTCATAGCGGAAGTCAAGGCCTGTTGTTCGGCCATGATATCAATCGGCAACCAGTCTAACATAGTAAACAGTGCCTTTGTCGGTGTCGAGCGGAGTGATCCCGTGATCATCAGCGCAGCCAACCTATATACTTTCCCAAGCATCCTGCAGTACCGTCCCCTTTCCATGGCAGGCCACCACACTATGACCCCATAGAAGAGAATCGGTTTTACCACCGCTTCAAAGATCCATTCGACACCCTTGGGGCCCAGGCCCCAGCTCCTGCCCAAGGATCTCTTGCAGGTGTATAAGGCCACCATAGCCCTATCAACCCTCGTCTGAACGTTGAGTTCCCATGATAGTTTGCTATCGAGAATTACGCCCAAATATTTGGCACCGTTCGAGAGCTTCAGCTCCGTGCCGTTCAGCCTAGGAAGCCTAAAGTTGCCAACCTTGTACTTCCTGGTAAAGAGTACCAACTCAGTTTTCCGTGGATTGACACCAAGTCCACAGGAAATGCTCCAAGAGCTTAGAATCCGCAATGCAGATTCCATACAATGGGACAGTGTGTCCAGGTGTTTACCCGCGACCGCCACCGCCACGTCATCCGCATACGCGACGGTTCTTATCCCCAATCTGTCGAACCGGCACAGCAAAGTGTTCACCGTCAGGTTCCACAGTAGAGGGGACAGAACCCCACCTTGCGGGGTGCCCCTGTGCACAAATCTGCAAACATCGGTAGCACCCATCGTGGATTCAATGATCCTATTATCGAGTAGATTACCAATAAATCCACAAATTGCATCGTCAACCCCAACCTCTCTCATCGACTCCAAGATGGAGTTGGGTTTGACATTATTGAAAGCTCCCTCAATGTCCAGAAAGGCCACAAGTGAGTATTCCCGAAATTCAAGGGATTTCTCAATGTAGCCGACCAGTGAGTGGAGCGCCGTCTCCACAGACTTGCCCTTGGTGTAGGCATGCTGCGATGAAGAGAGCAAATGTCTAGGAATAGACATCCTCAGATGAATATCAATGACCCTTTCCAGGGTCTTGAGAAGAAATGACGACAGGCTGATTGGCCTGTAGTCCTTAGGTCCGGTGTGGGATGTTTTACCCCCCTTTGGAATGAAAACAACCCTACATCTAGTCCATCGGATGGGAACGTACGAGAATCTAATACATTCCGTATAGATAGCGGACAGCCAAGGAATCAGAAGCCCCGCGTTCTTTTGAAGGTCGGCCGGAATAATACCGTCCGGACCAGGAGCCTTAAAGGAGTCGAAGCTCCTTATCGCCCAATTGAGCCTATCATAGCACAGAGAAATGGACACTGGTCCAGGCTCTGATAAGCAGTTGATCTTCCGTGGTGTTGGAAGGGAATTGCCAGGAAAGTGCGTGTCAATTAACACCTCCAGCGTCTCCTGACTATTCGTAGTCCAGCTACCATCAGCTTTCTGAATGTAGCTAGGGACAGCCGGGCAAGAAGCCATTATTTTGCGCAACCGGTTTGTCTCAGAGGATCCTTCCACGCCACTGCAGAAGTTCCTCCAGGCATTCCGTTTCGCCGATCTAACCAAATTCTTGAACCTATTCAATGCCGACTTATAATCCGCCCAGTTTCCCAGACGTTTAGCCATATTGAATAACCTGCGACAGTCTCTGCGAGACTGTGCAATCTCAGGGCTCCACCATGGTGGCTTGCCCCCCTTCTTCCTAACCACTGGCCTACAGGCCAGTGCCGTTGCCTGTCGCAGTGCCCCCGATAGGAATTCCACTGCCATTTCAGTCTCCGTAACGCCACTAATGACAGGGACTGAGCCCAGAGAATCAGCGAGTAGACTAGCCTGATAGTCCCACCTCGTTCTCCTCCTATTCACAAAAGTACACACCCCCAAGGGGGGTGGACCCAATTGAAACTCAACATACCTGTGGTCCGAAAAAGAACAGTCATCTGAGACCGCCCAGTTACTTATCAAGTCGGAGTGTTCCGAGCTGACCAATGTCACATCAAGAACCTCCTGCCTATTAGCTACAATGAACGTAGGTTCCGCGCCTATGTTTGCTATTTCTAGATTACTGCTACAGATAAAAGAAAATAGCGACTCACCTCTAGTGTTGGTGTTGGAGCTGCCCCACGTGATGTGGTGCGCATTAGCGTCAGCACAGATAACCACCGGGGTACCCATGGAGCCGGCTTTGGCTACCAAGCCACGAACAAGCCTATTAGGTGGCTCATTGTCCTGGTCATGCGCCATATAGCCCGATACGATCCAGGTCGATATGTCGCCCATCTCTAGGGCCGCTGAAGTTGTGTCTCCATCACTGAAATCAGAAAGAATGAAGATATCCAGCGTGTTTTTAGCCAAAATACAAGATCTAATTTTACCTGTTGCTTTGGCATATAGGAGCTTATAGCCCTTGAGGTTTAATCCGCAAACCCGATCCTTGTGGATCCATGGCTCTTGGATCATTATTAGCTCCTCCTCTCTCTCTACCACCCGGAGGAGCAGTGCAGCGGATGCTGCCTTAGAGTGGTGAAGGTTTATCTGTGTCACCTTCACCATGTCCAGTATTAACGACCGTGACATTGGCGTCCTCCTGATCTGATTCCAGGAGGGCGTCCTCATCAGCCAATTCACCCATGCGTTCAAAGAGGTCACCCAGCATGTCAGAGACGGACGGGGTGTCTTCATTGTCACATGAATGAACGGAAGCGTCATTCGTGCAGTCCGCAGGCTGCGTAGGCTCCACAACCTTCGGAGCGGGATCGCCCTTGTCATCACCTCGGTAGACACGGAGCATGATGGTACTAAAACCGTAGTAAATCTTGCCCTGTTTCTCCCTCAGTGGCTTCAATAAGTCCTGATTCAGGACAACGATCGCCGTTCTTGAGGATCCTTCAGCTGCTGAAACCTTGACAACTTTCCAGTTATGAGTGGGAAGTTGGGGGTTGCAGCACTGAATAATCTTCAAGATTTCCTCCGGTGCAGAAGGTTCCGCTGGGATGGTGACGATGGATCTAGGTCTCCGTGGTATCTCACTCACCAAAACCACGTCGAGCCTAGCACCTTCCCATATTTCGCCAATCGCTCCAATGGCAAGCTTTAGCAGAAGTGCAGAGCGCTCATCCACACACGCCATCAGCTTAACGTGACCCTGGTACCAGCCAGCATCGTCGCATTGCGGGGGTGCTCCTGGATTCTCACTAAGGATCTTCCAAAAGACACCCATCATTTGCTGTTTCACCAAGTCCCACCTAGAGTGGGAGATGGATCCATCAGCAGCACTTCTGTCTATAATAGCCCTAACAAGATGGTCTTTCGCCACCTCGCTGTAGGACCTATTAGTCGACTTTGGTGCGTGCTTGGGACGTTTTGTCCCTGGTTGCTGTCTAACGGCTGTCGCTTCTTCCTCCGAACGTTGCCGTTTAGGCATTGCCTTTGCAGGGGCAGGAGGTGAAACGCTTTGAAGCCCAGCAGTAAGGGCCTTAGCCCATGCCAATGAAGCTTCCTGTTCTGCAGAAAGCTCATTGGCATCTTTGGAGCCGAATAGCTCAATAACACGCAAGGCAGCACGCCTTGAGTTAGATGCCCTCTTTGAAGGATTTTTATGCCGAGGTGTCTTCTTAATGACGCCGGAGTTGGCGGGGGGAGGTGCAGAAGTGGGACAGGATTTACTCATCTCCGTCCCTCTTTGCACAATAGGCATATGGGAAGCTGCTTTGTTGGACGACTTTGTCATTTCCAACTTTGCAGTACCCGAAGCATGGACTTTATCCGCTCTGACGGAAAGGGCTGATGCGGCTTTTGATGTACTTGGCGCGAAAGACAGAGGTACATCGCCGCTGTTAGGTGTCGAGGCTGATACAGCCACCGACGGGATCGTCTTCGTCTTATTGTCCTTATCATTTGTCCTTTTCATGTCCCGTTCCGTGCCATTGTCAGTTTGTTGTTTGTTCCGTTTTTGATTTTTGTTTTTAAAAGTAGAGTTCATTTTGGTCCCACGAGTGTAGGGGATCTGGAGGTCCGCCGCGTCATAGCCCCCAATAACGCGGTAAGGGCGTAGTCTATTTGCTGAGGTGCCCAGGTATCAGCAAAGCTCCGTGATAATACAGTCGGTAACCCCTGACTGCAAACCAACCGATAGGCACGGGTCGCATAACACCTCGGTTTAGGGGATGGATAACCTTTCGTTGCCAAGGCCTTTAAGTCCACTGCCCTCATCTCGGGAATCACCAGATGCTGGCAAAATGCCCGGATCAAGACACGGACCACAGCCAAGACGTAAGCCACCACATCGCTTCAAGATTGTTATCCATACTAGTGGTGGCTTCATACATGTAAAAACTAACTTAAAAGTGCATTTGTTTGCTTGACCATTGACATTTGGCATTCAAATGTTAATAACTCGGGGTTTCCCGTTTCAAAATAAAAAAAAAATAAATGTTCATATTTTAAAGCTTTTGTCAAAGTTCATAATTTGGAGTAGTCAATGGCAGAGAAAAACTGTTCATATTTTGGGGTGTTCATTTATTAGGGTGTTAATATTATCGCGAGTGCACTGTATAACATATTTTATGTGTTTTTAATTATTTGTTTCATCTCATATTCAAAAAGTATGTGTTTAGAAAATATTTTTTCACACATACAAAGAAGGTGTTCAGTGATCTTAATTTTTAATAAGTGTTTGCTCTCAACAGCTCTATGTTTCACGTACTTTTTATATGAATGTGTTTAGGCATTTGCTTCTGCTCATATCAACAGAATTAGTCAAAACAATTAGACGAGTGAAAAATTATAAAAAATTAAGACAGGACTCTAATGTCATAATTGAAGAATTTATATGCTTAGAGAACCCCGGGAAAAGGACTAAGAAATTAGAAGTTAGAAATATGGGTTGCTTTCGATTTCTCCAACATCAACGATAAGTGAAAGAATTTTTCCAAGTCAAGTTTTATCAAAACAAAAAAAAAATGACCGCTTACATCTTAAACATTGAAACCAGATTATTTTTCTAAAAGATTATTTTATTTATGTTCAGACGTAACAAATATTTGACGAAAAAATACAAAAAAAAAACATGACGAGCAATTATCAAACTTTAGCCTCATTTTTAACAATTTGTACTGACTTCCTTATCTCTATTTGTATAATTCAATTAAGAAATTGTCAAATAATGTTTGATCCAGCAAACGTTTTGCAAAAGCAAACAATTTTATAAAACTGGTGTAAGACGTCAAATATTTAATAGGTGTGAACATAGCTTTAGTTCAAGAACTGTTATGTTTGTTATGTTATTGTTTTGTTACTTATAAACTCCAAAAAATAAATAACTTATGCATTTTTTTTTTATTGAAATTGCTTAATTTATAAAGCAGAACTTAACCGATCAATAACTAAATTAACCCGAAAAAAACCCGATTTAATGAATACCCTAGTACTGATGTCAAAATACATCAGCGTTATGACGGCTTTTCTATCAAAATTCTTTGAGATATGAAAAGCTTAAAGAAGGCGAATATATGGATTATTGGAAATAATGCAACCCGTACGATTTTTCACAAAAAGAAAAAAGACTCACAGAAACAAGGACTAAGGTATATTATTACTTTGTAAAAAAAAATTATTTTTGGCCTACGAATTTAGCCTACGTTCTACTAAAATTATTTAGGAGAAAGTTTCCTGATGATGTGGCCTAAGCAACCAGTGAAATACGCATAGGAACAGCTTATCCTCCAACAATAAATTTCAGTATTTTTTTTATCAATTATTCAAAAAAGGGAATTAAGCACAAAAATTCTTAATAATTAAATTAATATTAAATAATAATAATAAAAACAAAAAGATAAATAATCTAAAAAATTTTAATCTTAATCACATAATTTCTTTTTGTATCATATCTATTTTTACACTTAATTTATTGTTTAAGTTTTGAACATTTTCAAATACCCAGTCTGACCTCCTCTCTATTTATTACCTTTATTTTCTGCTTTTTTGCCAATCCTTTCTTGGCGTTACTGGGTTCAGCTGTTGATTTCGCTGCTGGTTTTTTTTTTGCTTGGGAAAGAAATCGCATTGAGTAGAGGCAGAAAACTTTTTCAACTTGAGTCTTCCATCGACAAGCGATATAAAAGGTATTGAGCGGTACCATCGATTGTTTCCGCAGCATCGAATCTGCTCGTCAGTGTTTTCAATGTTTTCTCATGATGCTCTTTGGTACTTTTTTTAATTCCCGGTACTGATAGACTAGCTCACTACCAGCTAGTCTACCGGGGCACCCTAAAAACCATTTCAGTTTATTTACAATAATTCTTTTCCTAATGGAATAAAGCAGTCGCATCAAAGATGCGATCTTGATGAGAGCACTGGAGGCTATACTTCGCTGCATTTCTTTTGATGTTTGCTCCAACACCATCACATACTCCTTTACCATGAGCAGTTCCAAAGTCTTTTTCATGAGCTATCAGACTTGCGAAGCCACTTTTGTTTTTAAAATGTTGACGAGCTCCGTCCGAAACGTAGTATACCTTCTCTACTGTAAATTTAGATTGTATGGCATCCTGAAGAACATATTAATAGTTCTCTGCGGAATCAAACGAAATAACGAATTCCCCAGACTTCAAATCCTTGAAGAATGACCAATGCTCTTTGACCAAAAAGTCATGGGTTCTTAAATTTTGCAATCCTCTACACAAAATCATGCACATTTGAAATGATTGTTTTCAATGTGCATCTTTCAGTCTGAAAATTGAAAAATCCTCGTTTTGACTTAGAAATAATTTTTTTTTTTATACATAACCCACTCGCGGCCCTAAAAGCGACCAGAACTACATTAAAGGAAAAGACCTAATCTTTTGAGCAAAAAAAAAAAAAAAAAAAAAAAAGAACCGCTTAAAAAAATAAAAAGAAGTTTTACATATAAAAAAAAAATAAAAAATTTTTTTTCGGAAGATTGAAGAACTACCACCAATAGATAATAAGTTACATAGATGAGAAATAACACCTGTTTGGCCAAAATGTAAAATTTTGACCCCCTCTACCTCGGAAATTTTTTGACCGATCTTGTTGAAAATCATACTATCCATTTTCCAATTGGACTAACCTTTGTGCAAATTTCATCCAAATCGGAAGAAATCGATTTCAAAAGTTGGGTCATTTGATATGAAATCCCCCATATGTATAATATAATATATGTATATATATGTATAATACAATACAATATATGTATATGTATAATATAAATTTAATAAATTACATTGAATAAATTGCAAAGTAATGAAACTTACCAGAATATGCACCAATACACACAAAAGGAATGATTAGCAGTAGTCCACGAAGAATTGGTAAATGTTGTAAAATAGAATACATCATTTAATTGACAATAGTCCTTAATAATATGTTGTATCTGCAACCGCCATTGACATTTATTTTAGTTTGATTTCTTATTGAATTCAGATTTCATACTAAAAATATAAAAATGTTTATTTTAATTTAAATCTGCTTAATATTCAACATTTTGAAACTGTTATAGAAAATTAATTTTTTTCATTTATTTATAAGTAACTAGCTTAACCAAATGCGCTTCGCTATTTGTACACAATTTGGTTACCGTTCTCCTTATATACAAATATCTATATTGTTACTGTATTAACAGTGCTACACCCTCTTCTCTAATCCAGCTCACTTTTTGAGAAATGTATATTTATAACCAAACTATTTGAACACAAGCAAAAATACGAGGCCCCGCCCACTTTAGAAAATGTTTAAAGAATGTGTTTAGCGCCGAGTAATCAGAGAAATACTGTGAAAATCATTTTAGGAGTCCATAGGAAACAAACAAACTCACAAACAAACGCATTTTTTATGTTTTATATACATATGTATGTGTACTTAATATCCAAGTTTTAGTGGGTCAATTGACTGTAAAAATATATTACAGACAGGAAAGTTAAAAAATGGCTTAAAGATACATACTTATCAGTGATGGAAAATTCAGTACTATTGTACTACTTTCAGTACTTTTTCTTTTAAAAAATACAATACCACGGTATTACCACGTTAGTTTAAGTATTCTTTTCGTATTATGCTTCCTTATTTAGAAATCTAGAGTTGCTATATAATAATTTTTGACATTACCGTATAAATTTTTGACAATTTTAATTCACCAAGGGAAGGAAATTATGCAGGTGATACTGGGCGATCTCTCGGCATGGGTGAAGCATATGGGACTGGGTGTAATCGCTGCGTAGACTCAACGTATGCTCTTCACCAGAAGGTATAGGACAGGGGGTTTTAAGATGCGTGTCTTGGCTGGCGTCGAGTAAGCTCCAACTGACGGTTCTAAGTATTTGGGTAACTTCCTCGATTGTTAACTCTCTTGGAAGAGAAATACTCAGGAAAGGCTGAAAAGGGGACTCAATGCCAACTACATATGCAAAAATTCCGTCGGAAAGAATTGGGGACTACGGCCGGAAATGGATAACTAGATTTATACATCGATGGTAACCCTATTCTTACTTTAGATACACTGTCTGGTTGGATGCGTTGAGGGTGGAGCTATAGGAGTGCATCTCCTGGCATGTCAGGGCAAGGAGAAGCACACCACAGACAGCGTTGGGTATCCACAGGTCAACTATAATCCATAGCGTTCCCACCGACAACATATCAGCATCGCATTCAGCAATTAAGACCATGGAATCCTTTGAAGAACCGGTAGCTATCCAACAGGAGACGGCGGAAAATATAAACACAATAATCCGTAACATTAAAAAGGACCCGGCCTCAAGAAAAACAAAAGAGTACTATTTGGAGCATCTAAAACGACTTGACACGCAATGGCAAGAATTCGAGCACATTGACAACAAAATAATTTGTCTATCAAATCCACCTTTGCATTTACGCATTTCGGATGACACACTCAAATACAAAGAATTGTTTGAGTCCGAAGTAAGAAAACTGTCGCAACCAATAGTTAAATCATCAATAAGATAATCCATAGAAACAGAAGGTGCAAATGGCGTTAAGCAGGGAGAACCAGAACTTGACACAATCACAAGCAAAGTTCTTCGAAACAACGGACTTTAATGAGAGCGCTAAGGCGAATACTTGACGAGCTACAGTCTGAGGGAAATCGAGAGGAGGCGTATTATCAGAGCAAACTAACGCTCATTGACAAATATATGCATGATTTCTAGTCAAACAACGATACTTTATGGCAGTTAACATCCGAAGAGCAAATTGACGGTTATACGTTGGATGAGTTCTACGA
Organism: Pollenia amentaria; assembly: GCA_943735925.1. Classification (NCBI taxonomy): domain Eukaryota; kingdom Metazoa; phylum Arthropoda; class Insecta; order Diptera; family Polleniidae; genus Pollenia; species Pollenia amentaria. Next base: position 105,218,677 of record OX031007.1, read on the forward strand.
GATGCAAGCGGAGGTGCACAACATACAAGGTGTGTAACAACAGAGTGCCAGTATCGCCAACGAAACTACTTCACGTATCGTCAGAAGAAGTGAACATTGTCAACCACAGTTGCCAAAAATTCAAATACCAAAATTCAGCGGCAGTTACCTACAATGGGTAGCTTTTAAAGAATTTAACATCTAGCTGATCCAGAACGCGACAATGAGCAAGGTGGAAAAAATGTTTTATTTAACTACACACTTTGCAGACGAGCCAAAAATGTTAATAATACATTTACCGATTACATCGGCAAATTATGAAATCGCATGGAACATCTTGGTGAGTCGATAGGACAACAAAAGACTAATAGTGACCACAATATTGAACAATTTGTTATCACATCCACAACTTAAAAATGAGACACCACAAGCACTCAAATGTATACATGACCTCGCAAAAGAATGCACCCATGGTTTATCAGCACAAGGCCTCCCAGTGGAAAAATGGGACGCCATACTAGTTCATATATTACTGAGGAAACTTGATTCATCGACCCAAACACTGTTCGAGCAATATCTTAAGGACAACAAGAACCTTGTAAGTCTAAGCGAGTTACTTATGTTTATAGAGCATCGATTCCAAGCTTCAGAAACGTGCGGAAAGACTCTAGAAGCGGTCGTGGGTAGAACAAAATTAACAACAGCAACTACATCAACATCAAATTGCAAAATATGTGGATCAACAGGGCATCCCATATATTATTGTGAAAAATTACTAAAAATGTCACCACCTGAAAGATTACAATAGACACAACGGAAAAATCTATGCGCCAAGACATGCACATCACGCTCCTGCCTAGAATGCACAAAGAAACACAATGCGTTATTGCATTTGGAAACGTTAAAAGGAAAACCATCATCATCCTCGGGGGGAAACCCTCAAAAGACCAACGTAGAGTCCTCTCTAAACGAAATTAAAAATTCCCCAACCGTAGCTTCTGCAAACAAGAAAGATACGGGTAACAGCCTTAGCCACAGCAAGGGTAAAGGTGTTTGGAACCAATGGTCGCACTTGTACAATCCAAGCCCTATTGGACTCCGGATCGCAAGTTAATTTAGTGACAAACAGATTACTAAATAAACTATCACTGAAGTCATCAAATTCAGATCTGTGCGTGGAAGGGGTAGGACGCAAGATCCATAACGTATCCCAACGAGTAAACCTCGAGCTTCAAGCATGTTCAAGCAACTATACCACAAGGGTCGAAGCATTTGTGCTTCCAAATATAGTGTCACTACAGCCTACAAAATCATTCGATGCATCGAAATGGAATATTCCGGAAAATATTAAATTAGCAGATCCTTGGTTCAATCGTACGGACAAAATTGACATGCTAATTGGAGCAAAATTTTATCATCAATGGATGCGCCCAGAACAAATAAGAATCGATGACGAACTACCAATCCTACAAAACACAGTGCTAGGTTGGGTTGTAACAGGCAGATTACAAGAAGACAGCAACAACGTAGTTACCTGTGCATTATTCAGCCCAGAAGAGCAAACAACAAATCAACTAATTGAGAAGTTCTGGAAGCTTGAAGACACAATTGACACTGAACGAACATTGTCTCTAGCTGAGAAACGATGTGAAGAGCACTTCATTCAGAATGTAAGAAGAAATACAGAAGGCAGATTCATTGTTCGCCTTCCATTTTCCGAGAACCCAATCATTCTCGGAACATCAAAATCAATGGCTTTCAATCGGTTTTTATCACTTGAAAGGCGGCTGATCAACAATGCTCCACTTAGAACAGATTACAACAAATTTATGCAGGAATATGAATCGTTGGGACACATGGAGGAAATTCAGGAAGAGGATATTCCGGACTCTCATTACGTTATGCCTCACCACTGTGTCTTGAAGCCTGAAAGCTCTACTACGAAACTACGAGTAGTTTTCGATGCATCGGCCAAATCATCTAGAAGCACCTCCCTCAACGACATACTACATGTCGGTCCACCCGTACAGAGCGAACTATTTTCAATTTTACTACGTTTTCGTATGCACAGGTATGTATTTTCGGCGGATATCGAGAAAATGTATCGGTAAATCCAGGTAGCCGATGCTGACCAGACGTTCCAGCTGATCATTTGGAGATACACCAAACATCAAGATATCAAATACTATCGCCTAAAAACAGTAACCTATGGCACCTCGTCAGCACCATGTTTAGCAACAAAGTGTCTTCAATACTTAGCGTCACAAAATACCACAAGATACCCTTTAGCAGCAAAAATACTACGTGATGACTTTTATGTAGACGACTGCCTTAGTGGGTCTGATCCATACTGCATTAGAATCACAACGCCAACTAAACTTATTATTGGGAGGAGCTGGTTTTAAGCTTAGGAAATAGTGTTCAAATCATCCTCAACTACTAAGCGGCATTGCTCCTGCCTCTAGACTTGGACGAAAGCTCCAATTGTTCAATTAAAACACTCGGACTGATATGGCTGCCAAGGTCGGATCAGTTATGTGGACGAGCACAAACCCCAACAAGCACGAGCGTGACGAAAAGAATAGTCAGCTCAGAACTGGCAAAGATATTTGATCCATTAGGACTTTTTGGACCGGTCATTTTGAAAGCAAAAATATTTTTACAAGAGTTATGGCAATTTTTTTTTTTTTTTTTTTGTTAGGACCAGCACATGGGAACTAGGAAAATAGGTTATGGGAAGGAGGAAAGAGGGAGTAGTGCTTGTGAACATTCGACTTGAACATATTCATGTTGTAAGTGAGAGGGAAGACTTCTGCAGGAAGGTTATTCCACATACGAACAGTCCGGCCAAAAAACGAATTTTCCCTGTAATGCGTTGTACGATTCACCGGCCAATCGACCACAAAAGGATGGGCTCTTGAGGAAAAACGTGTATTACGAACAAAGCTATGGGTTTCGGGAACCAAATCCCTAAATTCAACAGAACACATCCCGTTGTAGTAACGATAAAATACGCAAGTACAACCCACATTGCGACGGTGCTCAAGGGAGTCAATAGAATTGGATACCATACTGTCGCCAATGAGAACCTTCGCCCTCTCCTGCAAGCGGTCGAGAAGCTCCAAAATAGACTTTGAAGCACCGGCCCACACATGAGAGTTGTATTCCATTCGCGGTCGGATATAGGTGGTATAAATAGTAAGGAGATCAGATGGAGTGAAGTATGTCTTACACCGTTTCAAAAAACCGAGGCACTTGAATGCTTCTTTCGACACCTTAAATATATGTTCTGTCCATCGGACATTACATTGTATCCTCATGCCCAGAACATCAAGAGATTCTGTTTCCTCAATATTTATACTACCCATACATACAGATGAGGCACCTGGGTCGGTCGCGCGTTTGTGCGTCAGTACGCAACATTGGGTCTTTCGGGCATTAAATTCGACGCTATTCGCACGACCCCATTCTGAGATTATGTCTAGGTCACGGCCAAGCGTATCATTCATGTTCTGTCTCATAGCACAAACATCGGACACGCCTGGTCTCTAACCAAATGAATACGAATGGCAAAAGTTGCTGTCATCTGCAAAAGAATAGATAGGGTTGGAAGTTTGACATAAGAGGTAATTTAGAAAAATAAGAAATAATAAGAGGAGAAAGAACGGAGCCTTGCGGTACCCCTGAATGAATCTTGAACTCGGTTGATGAAACCTCATCTATAACAACCCGTATAGTGCGATCTCTGAGAAAGCTCAATATAAATCGAGAGAAATTATCACCGACACCAAATGCAACAAGTTTAGACAAGAGTGCACCATGCCAGAATCTGTCAAACGCCTTGGAAATATCTACAGCAATTACCTTTCTTTCGCTAAAATGGTGAATGGAACGACACCATTTTTCTGATAACAGGGCCAGTAGGTCTCCAGTAGAACGACCTCTACGAAAGCCATACTGGCGGTCGCTTAGTAGGTAATTTGACTATAAAAATTTTACAAGATGGTGACTTACCATACTCTCCATAACTTTGGAAAGTGCCGAACAAATTGCAATTGGGCGGTAATTTTCAGGGTTATTCGCCACTCTTTTTTTAGGAATTGGCGTTACATTAGCAACTTTCCAGCAGACGGGAAATACACCAGCATGGTATAAAGAGCTGAAAAGATTTGCTAAGGGACGAGCTAGCGTCGAAGAGCACTGCTTCAAGACCAGTGCATGTATACCATCCAGGCCAGGAGACTTGTTTATGTCGAGATCCGCAAGAACCTTTTTAATAGATCGAGCCCGAAAAAATATTTTAGGCATAGTTACGGATACTTTTTCGAGTTCGGGTAGTGGTTGATTGCTATCTGGTAAGTTAGAATTATTTGCAAATAATTCGGCAAAACAATTAGCCTTATCAACCAGGTTCGTGAATGTTTGGCCATCCTTTAAAAAAGTTGGTACTGAAGAACTAGCATTAACCCTTGCTTTTTTAACGAATGACCAGAAGCTTTTACTGCCCCGGGGAGCAGTAAGAACTTCAGCACGAAGACGTTGCTCGAGAGCTTTTTCCCGTCTTAGCACTTTGGCACATGACGACCTTGCCATTTTGCGTAGCAATTCAGTATCAGCGGTTTTATTGTCACGCCAATTTCTGAATGCTTCCTCTCTGGATCTGACTGCTGATTTGCACGTCTGATTAAACTAAGATTTGGACCTAGGTTTATTTGAAGCATTTTTAACTGGAATGAACATTTTCATTCCTAGCATAATAACATTTTCATCCATTTTCGCCATGGCATTGATGTCATTGTCAAGGAAACAAAGTTTCCAATTAAAATGCTGAAAAAAGTCGTTGAGTTCAACCCAACGTGCTTTTCCGTAAACAAATTTTGATCGTTTCATAGCCTGTCGTGAAACGTTCCGAAGTTCATAGAACGGAAAAGAGGCAGAAATGGTGCAATGATCCGAGTTACCGAGAGGTGCTAGAACTTCAACTTCGTACTTTTGAGGGTGCGAGGAGAGGAAGAGGTCAAGGGTATTGTGTTGGTGCCCATCAACACATGGAATATGTGTTGGTTCATTCACCAGTTGCACGAGGTGATTATGTGCAGCAAATAGCTCAACATATTGGCCTTCATAGGTTGTACGGCCCGAGTGGTGAAGCCAAGAAGAATTGTGGACATTGAAATCACCAGCAACAACGATTTCACTGTCCGGACAATTCTCAAGAATCTTCGATATTGAGTCGGAAAGGGAGTCGAAGCGCGATAAAGTGATATCCCTTCCCGCGTTTGGACTTCTGTAAAGAAACCCGAAATGCAAAAAGTGCGTATTGAATTTGAATTTAACCCAAAGGCAGCTAAATTCCGCATCAAACATGACCACTGGTTGCTGGCATTGATACACAACTTAATTGCGTATATATATAGCAAGACCCCGATGACGATAAAATAGGGATAAAAGGTGATACCCAGGAATCTGAAAATCCAGTGAATCAGAATTTTCAGATACCTGTGTTTCACATAAGGCGAAAACATCCGGCCGATGGAGACAAACGTGAGCGTATACAGAAAAAAAATTCGTTCTCAGCCCACGTATGTTACAGAAGTCGATTCGAAACCGAACTCTCATCACAACACAAAAAAATTCAAATAAAACGCAAAGTACGGATATCTCTATGCTAATTCCCGTTTAGAAACTGTTTGGTCATCAGTGTTATACCTTCATCACCAAAACAGTTCAACAACGATTAACACAAATACATCCGCACTAACACGAATATGATGTACGGTTATAGGCGGTACACAATGGACAATGCCATAAAAGGATCATAAAAGCCCTGATCTGGTCAACGCCGAAAAAGACCATCACCAGATTGTTATTATTGTTATTGTTATTATTGTTGTTTGTTTATTTTGTTAATTCGTTTGTTTTGTTTTTTTTATATTGTTATTGTTTTTCTTTTCTGTATGTTACAACGGTTGTTTTTTTTTTTTTTTTTTTTTAATATATTAACAATTAACAATTTCGTGGACCGATGAATTACCCATAAGTCTTCAAGACGAAAGGAATAAGTTCCGAAAAAATATAGAAGCAATAAACAACATTCAGATAGACCGATTCGTGCTGAAACATGAAGGGGCGATAGCAGTACAAATTCACACGTTTGTTGATGCCTCTAAAAGAGCCTATGGAACGGCAATCTACATGCGCTCACCATACAAAGATAAAACTGTAGTAGTTAGATTGATTTGCTCCACGTCACGAGTTGCACCACTCAAAAAACAAACTTTAACAAGACTAGAACTATGTGCCGCGGTACTAGGTGTGGAACTTACAAATAGAGTGAAAAAGTGAAAAATCATGACTATCAAAGTCACAGTAGCCCAGGGAAGTGTTATGTTCATAACTGAACTGCCTTTAGTGAATCAAGAACATTTTGAACTCTTCAAGGTCATCCCTATACCCACCAAGCTAAACAACAACACTATTGCTATAACAACCAATTGTGAATATCTGGCTGCGAACCATCACTGCGATGAATACTTGACATTAAATGCACTTCAATTCAATAAATGTATTTTAGTTAGAAGGGATATATACCTATGCTCGATGTTACAAGTCAGCGTCACTCGAGACTCAAGCAGCGTTTCCTGTGAAATTGCTCTCTTCAACAACAAAACATCACCACAATGCCGTTTCGGCCACATACCGAATAAGATCTCCTTTGTCGCACTGAACACCATCAACCATTGGCTCTATTCAACAACATATCCACTAGAACTAACTGCAGTCTACGACTCTGAAATCAGACACCTCCATATCAAAAATTCTGGTCTCTTGTCCATGAACCCAACCTGCATTATAAAAGAAAATATACTGACTATCCATGGCCATGAAACTAGTGTCACTATCTTCATTATTCATATGCCATGGTTGGAAATATTACGGAAATTGGTAAACCGTCCCAGGTTAAGCGGCTCATAGCACCAAACATCAATCTGGACACCAAATTGGACGAACTCACGAACATCCAAAAGCAACTAGCAGAGATTAAAAATCTTCCAAGGGATATAAAGTACCCTGTTCTTCATCATCCTTACATCGGCCTTTTGGCGCTATTTATGCCAGTTCTAATAACCGTGATCCTAATAGGATGGCGACTTAAATGCTACAAAAGAGCATCAATCAACTTGGCTCCAACACTACCACAGCCTACGCCACGCCAGCGTAGCTCTGAAGTCTAAAAATAGCTTAATTACATATCCATTACTATTAATTTTAATTATTTTGTTCATTTACATTTTCGCTATTCGCTCAACGCGGCGGAAAATGTTAACACATGTTAACATAAAATCTAAAATTTCAAAAGAAAAACAAAGTTACAAAAAAAACCATGACCTACTTCTTTAGCTAAACTTATTAAAAACACAGAAATGCTAACATGACAGAATTTAGTCATTTACCTTAAAAATGTTTACTGTTAGTCATTAACCTTTAGAAATGTTTACTAAATTCAGTCAATCAACCTGAAAAAAGGTGTAATATTACAATAAAAGCAAATAAAGCATTTATTATAATCCCAATCACATATTTAAATATTATTGTTATTATTATTGTTATTTTTAATTTAGACTTAAGAAATTAAATTGTATAAAAGACAATGAAAAATAAAGAACTTTAGGCAAACAAAGATTAATTCTAATGATTGCTTGACTAGCTCGGTGCTTCTACCCAGGCTCATTTTGAATACTTACTAGCACAAGGTGTTTCTACCTGGGCTTACTCATTAAAAACAAATTCTGAACTCCAAAGGAAACCTTTGGTGTTCAAATCGCGTTAAAATACTGCGACTCAACAACATCGTTGAGGAATAAGCCAAATAAACATCTGGCTCCTTGCGCAGACCTAATGGATAGGCCTTGACTAAGCCTCTGTTATTGGCACACGAACACTCTACGTCGCTCTTTGTTGTTGTTATGATGTGAAGCATATCCAGCATATAACGACGTTTGTAGTTCGTATATTTTTGATGATTTTTTGTTGCAAAAAGGACGAAGTGAGATTTGCAGATTTTTGCTGTCAAAAGGCAGATTATTGAGAGAGAAAAAATTGTAAAAACTTTACTTTTATATTGAGCTTTGTGACCAACTTTTTCACAGATTTGATTTTGGAGATCAATTGAAATGCTTAAATGGATTAAATCCAAATATTTTAGTTAATGGTGAGTTGAACGCAATATTTAAAAGGGTTAAACAGATTCCAAATTTAATATTCGAAGAAGATTTCCAAAATTTGATAAGTAAAAAACAACAATTTATTACAAGTTTAGACTCAAGAATAGTATTCCCAAAATTGTGCCTTTTTGTTAAAAAAATATTTATTTTGCCACATTTATCAGCTAATGTGGAACGAATGTTTAGCGCAGTAAATATAAATATAACAAAGCAAAGAAATCGGTCAGATAGATAATCGCTTGATGAAATTACAAATAATTTAAATAAAATTTTACGATTTAACTTCTGAAACTTACAATAAATAAATGTATAAAATTATTTTAAATACGACGATTTGATACTACGTATGTACAATGTATTTGTACAATTTATATTTTTTTTCCTTTGTATATATAAACTTTTGATTTTAATGTACCATGAAATGTTAAATATCAGCTTTAGTTTAAGTTTGTTGTATGAATTTGAAAACAAAAACAAAATCAACCCCAAAATAAAGTATTTTAATTTTCAAGATTTTCGGATTTTTAAATTTTTTTCCAGATTTTTTAGTCCAATTTTTTAGAAAACATTTCTGGCAACAGTGCCTTCATTATTAAAATCTGGCGAGTGTTTGTTTTTGACACAGTGGTTCAGAAGTGCTGTTTTGGTGTTTCCTTACTGAGTTTTAATTTCTGATCAGATTTATGGCCTGCAATTCTAGTTTTTAGCTTGTTTTTTTGCGGAATGCGAAAAGAATAGTATATACATGCTGGTCAAGTACTTTCGGCTGAGTCTAGTGCCTTTAAAATTCGAGGGCATACTTGAACTCAGTATGCAAAAAGAAAGTTCTTTAAACTTCATAGCTACTAGACTCCGAATTATTCGGAGTCTAGTATTTTAGTTTTTAGATGGCAATTAATTTTTCAGATTCTAAAGAAAAGTAAATAAAACGTAAACTTGAAATTTAAATGGCAATACATCATTTAAAGTGGCTTTTACATTACTGTAACGATATCCCTTTCAGCTAATATTACTCTCCTACAAAGAAATTCCATTACAACTACATATGTAGGTAGTTTTACAATGTTTACCATAAGAAGCAGATAACTTTGGCAAAGGCACATGTAATCTGTTGCACCGATGCTGTCAGTAAAACAATTTTTTTCTCTATAATCTTTTCTTGCAGAACCTTAATTTAAATATCCTTTTTTGCCGCATATTTGATTGGAAACTTTTGCTGTAACCATACTAAAGGGCTGACTTCCAAAACGTCAATTGCTTTGTATTAGAACAGAGCATAATGTTTCATAGCACCGCAGTACAAATTATATACAATGCAAACCCTTCCAAAACATCACTGTTAAGTATTAGTAACGCAGTAAAACAGCAATAAGGGCATCGGTTTTAAAATTGATGCTTTGCGACATTTAACATTTCATTTGCAAACACTACATGTTAATTTTAATATTGCTTACACGGTGTTTACATTTGCCAGTACTGGCAAGACAATTGCAATACTTGCAAACTTTTTCACTAATACATGTTCACTTTTCCAACTGTCTTGCAAATTTTGCAGACAGTGATTTGACATTTGCTGACAGTAATTTGAAGTTTTGTTCGCAAAAGTAAAAAAAAAAATCAACAATTAAAAGAAAATTAATAAATAATGCTTTGGTTTTGTATGTTTTACTTAAGGGTTATCTATGTTCCCAAAAATAGTTGTTAAATGCTATTTTTAATTTGTTAAGTTCATATAAAACACGTTTAGCCAGAACTTGCACTGCGACATTCACGTTAGACATTTTTTTTAAAGTGAACTGTCTTAACTACTGTCTGGACGCCTTCGTCACGAAGACAGCAAGTAGTGTTTTTGGCAACTAATATGTATTTGCTTACTGTCTTGCCAGTACTGTCAAATGTAAACGTACTGTTATCCATTGCATCACTTACATTTCAAAACGTTTAAATACAGTAGTAAAACGGTATACAAACTTTGTATTGGTACGTTTTGGAAGTCAGCCAAGGTTATTGCTTTCGTCATTCTCTATACCGATTTGGAAGCGTTAACAGGGTAAAAATCGTAGATATACATTTCATAAGAACTTCAAATAAAATATTCTGCCAACCTTTCGACATACATGTATATTAGATTGTACCTCAAAAAAAAGTTTCCCCATACCACCTCTATATAAAGTATTTTTGCAAGGAGGTTTCCGAACGTAGGGGTCGTCTTTTAACATTTTTCGTTATATCTTAGGCATTTACAGTCCGATATATCAATGCGTTTGTCTCGTGAAGGCCAATGTTTTGCCCTTAGGGGTCAATGACCTCAAATATCTCGTTCTAGTATTTACCCACCAGATCTCTGTTCCTACCACCCTAATGTAAGAAAATTAAAGCACGCAGGAAACTACTAAACTTTTGGCTAAGGAAGTTATTCGATAATAATAGCAAAAACCTTTTTAAATTTTATTGTACAAAAATATGTAATTAAAAAAATTAAGATAAAATAAAAGGTTCGAAATTTTAATCAGTCATATTTCGACGTGATTCAAGTTGGCTGTAGCTTAGAAAAAATATGACTCATGCGTTATATATGCATTGTATATATTCGGGCCTTCTAAGATTTTTGTTATTTAAATTCAATTGTAAAAATTGGAAAAGGGATAAAATTGCAGGGGAATTTTTATTCATAATTGGTGTTATTATCTTGTCCAAAACGGTAAAGTTTTTTTTCTTTAGACATTGTATTTCATAAAGTATTCATGGTGACGAAACTGAACGCGACATTTTTCATTATTTATTTAATAAAATATAGAACATAAAAACAAAACATTAATATTTTAAGACGGTTCTCTACCACACTTATTATTGTTAAGTGCATACTTATTATTCGTTTTCATTTTCGCATTCCGAAAGTAAGTACATACTAAGAAGTTTTGTGCCACTAGGTTGCCATTTTAATTTACTTTTATGTGTTTTTTGCATTAAAAGTAAAGTAGTAACTTAATTTTGCTAGTATATCCTACCTACTAACTTTTTGCGTATATCAGCTCTTGTCACAACTTGCGTTTAAATTTCCAAAACAAGGTATATTATATATAACATTTGGGTGCCCCGGTATCCTAACTGGTAGTGAATTGTCTATCAGTGCCGGGGTTGCGGTTTCGATTCCCGCCAGAGCCTCTAGTCTCCTGCATACAATCGTAGAGCTTCGCGGGATTATCATAGGAGAAAACAAATTTGATTTTTGCGTGTTCTGAATTTTATCTTTAGTTTGCTGTATATTTTTGAGAGATTGTGGTCCGTTTTATAAGTCATTCGTAAATTTTCCCCGTTAAAAAGATTTGATTTTTAAAATCTCTCTGATACATCTTTGATATGTTAGAAACTTTTACATTTTTATCTTCATAGTCACGAATAAGTTAATTCGCGAGTTTTGTAGGAAAATTGTTGTCAACAAGAACGTTTTTTATTTTTCTTATATTATTTTTTATGGAATTCCAAATTATTCAGATTCAACAGTCTTATTTTGGATGTTTTAAAAGTAATTCTTAAGATGTTTCCATCTCTGATTACATCGGTATCCAGATACGGCAATCCAAAATTTTATTCTTTTTCAGCCATAAAGTTAATACTATGGTGGAACTATAAATTTGTCATTATCTCCTCAATTGCACTTTCTTTACTAAGATGTCATCCACATATTTCGACAAAATCTTTGATTTTTCCTCTAGCCTTTTAAACATCGTCTCCAATAATTTCTCCAATACAGTATCTTCAACTATTGGCGAGCCGGATTGGATGCAAATGCAAAAAGCATTCTATTAGACTATTGTTCCGTTAGAGGTTTTACGAGTAAATGGGATAATACCCTACCGGACTTCTGCAGATTATGCCAGGATGCTGAGTAGCTAGAGACGGTTGAGCATTTAATGTACCACTGTCCTACGATGCAGGGTCTCAGGCAGAAATGGCTAGGTTTCACGACGAACTGGGGAGTATTGCTGGATGTAACCCGGTCGATATACTGTTCTTTGTCAGGGAAATCGGCCGGTTATTTTTGATGAGGGGACTGTAAGGGGAGTACTGTTCTCTACTTTTTATCTTAACTCTTCTTATAAATTCTTTCTTCTTCATCTATATTGAAGGGGCCGCATTGGTATCCGAGTGGGGGAGTGCCCTTGAGCGCATAACTCTTCTTAACCAAACCTAACCCCCATCATATCTGGCGGCTACAGAAGCCCCATTTCAACAGACGGGCAGAAGGTCCACCGGATTCGAACGTCTCTTCTCATAAGGATCCAGAATATATATAATTTATAGGGTCTAGGATCTTAATTGTGGAAGTTACAAATGCTAGGAATATATATATATAAATAAATATAGGTATATATGTACTTATTTCTAAAGAAAACAATTTCATCTTTTAGCTATGGTGCCGAATGTCAAGCTCAAAGTTTATTTAAATAAATAATGAGTTTAAATAAAAATGAAAAATATTTTTCATTTATGTCCACATTCTATTAAAGTCCACTTTGAAAACATTTGAGAATAACATTTTAAAGCAAGTTGAAAACAAATGCATTTCTTAATTTGAAAATAATATCGCCTTTTTGGTGAGAATCCTATGTTTTCAAATGATTTTCAAATCATTATTAAACGTTTGTCGTTTGAGAAAAGGTTTGATTTCAAATCAATTGCAATTTGATATCAAACCTCTGTGTTTTTGTTGGATAGTGCACTGTAGTCTTGGGCTTAATCGTTCGTTTAGGTGACCGGTCATTATCGTTCAATTTGAATCAGTGAACGAGTTCGTTCATTTCGTTCAATCGTTCATTTCAGGTCACTTTGTCTTTTGGGTCAGTTTGTCTTTTGAATCATTTGTCGCTTTCGTTCAGTCGTTCACTTGTCTTATACTCTTTACTAAAGGTGTAATGATACTTGCTATTTTTTGTATTGGATTTTTTTGGGATTGACTGAATGAAACAACAAATGCGAGAAAGAACAAGAAATACAATACAATATAAAATGTAAACAAAACCAACAATATTGCCCACGTTTTGTTCCCACAAAAACCGTCAAAAAAGCTATAAATCGCAAAAAAAAGTTAAAACCCGCTACTTTCGATCAAAAACTAAAAAAGTTAGCAGCAGTGCTAACATTTAATCTGGAAATGTCAATTTTAAGTTACAAATTTTTATATTTTTTTTGACAGTCTAAGATTATTTATCGATAACACACGTATATTTTTTTGACATTTCAAGATTTTTTATGGTATAATCAAACTCTTTACACTTAGTCAGTTTTCCTATGCAAATATATTTGCACTGTTCTCCAATGTAGAAAAAATAGCAAGTATCATAACACCTTAAACAATCGATTGAATGTGTTAAAAGAAACAATATGTGAGATTACACAGAATAGGTATTAAGTTTAGAAAACTGAAAATGTAACTAGAAAACGGATCGTTTTAAACAAAGGAATTGTAAGTTTATTTTTTTAATGTTAATTTCATAACGGAGATATTAATTAAAAATTAATTAACTTTTCTCTTTATTTTAAATTAAAATACAAACTACAAAATATATATTCAAAGGCTTAATTTTAACTTAATTTGAATTACGTGCTAAGATAGCTAAAGCAGTATTTTTACCTTTCATTATGACCTACAAAATGTGCCAAATATGTTTTCCTTTTTATTTATTTTTTATTTATGTACACATGTATTTCAGTTTTATTTTGTGAATAAAAGTAACTGAACATATTAACAAAATAAAAATCATTAAGGGTTTTCATGATATCGCTAAATGTGTCGCAATTTGTGCAACTGTGCATTTTTACGCCCTCTCAACTGCCAAAAATTTATACAAATAAATTAGTTTAATGTTCACCGCCGTTTTCAATGAAAAATTCAAGTGTTATTAATATCACAAACAATATTTATGCATGTTTGAAAAACAAATTTCACTTTTTATTCACAAATTTTAGCTTTTATTTCAATATTTGTTTCCTCTTGTTTTATTTTTGTATTGACGTTTCAGTTGTAAATGACATTAATTATTTAAAATTACACACAAATTAAACAGGGTCTTCATGAAACGAGTCTCGCAAGTTTGCCCATTTGCACAAATGGAAATTTTAAGCGATATCATGAAAACCCTTATTAGTTTGTTTTGGAACAATATGCAGAAACAGTTACTTTAGTTTAATTATAAAATAAAAAAATTTCCATTAATTACGGAAAACGATTTTAATAAATTATATTAAGTTACTGTAAAACTTTTTTGAGTGTAAGCAAAAATAGAAAACAATAAGCACAAACCAAATACGCAGTTTTTTTCGTTCATTTGATTGAAAAGGAACAACAATACTATAAGTGTACGTCAAATTCAATCGCAGATAGCATTATCTTACGTGTGGACTCTCAAATAGTGTTAGTATTAATATTATAATAAATGTTATGAGACAGTTGTTATAAGAAATCTTATAACAACTATCTTATAAGATGAGCTGTCAAAAATACACATACATACACACATATAAAACAAAAATAATAAGCCACCATTATTAAAATGTGTAATTTATTAATGCAAATAGTGCCAATATTGTGAAAATTGTAAAAAAATAACAATATTTTAAACTATAAAACTAAAAATAGAATAAAAAAGATACAAGTTTACTGTACGAGAATCAGTCGATTATGAAATCTTATAAGATACGTGTTCCCCTTGTTTGATATTAAGATTAACATAAAGAAATGTATTCTCTCATTCTGCCGACGTTCTCTCAGATATTATATCAGATATTATCTCAGGTGGAGACCCTGTGTAAAGCAATGTGGCAATGAGTAAAAGAAATAAGTATATTATAATTGCACAACTTATACAACACAAAAGTATTGTTGTTTCTTTCCAACCCGTTGTCCGGTAAACAAGTGACTGACTGATTCAAAAGACCCAAGCAAGGCGAATTCATTTATCAGGTGGCGTTAAAAACACAGCTGTGCTACTTTTTTTTCTTACTTAGAGAGAGAAATGTCAAAAGTTGCTTGTGTTTTTGACATATCGATCAATTAAAGCTATAAAAAAATACATTGTTGTGTTTTTGGTGTTCTTACTTGTTGTAGTATCGACACCACCGTATACATGAATTCGCCTTGGACCCAAGTGAACGATTGAACGAAATTGAACGATGAAACTGACCGGCCGGCCATCGTTCATCTGACTGATCCGTTCAATTGATCCAGTTCGTTCATGACCGACACAACTCTAGTGCACTGCAGCGTTGCCATATTGATTCTAACTTAAAAAAAACTACACATAAAAATAGCCCAAAAAGGTATATAATATATTTAACATTTTAAGCATACGAGTTATACAGAAACAAATACAATACTATTATATTGAAATTATTACGCTAGAATTGTAGGTCAAAATTCTACGTTTGCGCAAACCGTTTGCGTTGTTAATTGGGGTATTTGACAAAATATAAAAACATGTTTGTAAAAAAATCGAAATGCTGAATATTATCCATACTGTTTCTACTAATTAGTGCTGTATTTAATCATTAAAGCTTGCCAAAGTTATACGAGTATATGCTTAGCAAATTAAGTAAAGTTTTGCCGGGAGAAATAAAACAACAAAATTTGAAGTAAAACAAATTGTAATGTGATATCCGCCCAATTTCCAAATAAAAAAACACATTTGATAACGCTGATCAAGCAACAAGCGTAATACAATCTGCTCATTCGAGACCACAGATTACACACAGATATGTCACGAGACTGAAGATTTTTTGTTCTTCCTTAGAAAGCTGCCCTTTTTTCATTTCTCTTTGAACCATATTTTATGCCGCAATACAATGAACACAAATTTATTTAGTTGAGATTTATTTGCAAATCTGTTGTAAAAATTAACTTTTAAGTTTATAGCAACACAAGTAAATAATATTTAAGTAAGTAAATAACATTATAAAACAAAACAAAATTTCTAAATACATTTTTTTGCACAAAATAAAACGTTTGTTGAACTAATGCGTTTGTTAAACGTGGCTTGTGTTTTGTTACTTTTGTTTTGATCACGCAATTTGTGTTGATTGCACCGGCATGTTTTTACATATTGTCACTTCACTATCAAAAAACGCTTTTTGTCTCCTTCTTCGAAAGGTGCCCGCAACTTATTTGGGCCTTTCTCACCAGTCACTTTTTACATATCTGTGTGCGAGACTGAATTGATTTCATTTGTTTTTCTCTTCCATACGTGTGTTTCAGGGTTGGCGAACTTGGTATTTTCCGACCAATCGGATATTTTTCGTTTGAACGGATGGTAAGCCAAACCTAATTTTGGTCGGTTTGAGAAAAAGTACTATATTTATTTTAACAAATGTAAGACGACACGTGAAAATCTAATATATTTTTTAACAACACAATATTTTGTTTGATTGTTGATGAAACTATGGATGTGGCAATTAAATGAAATGGATTACCTTAGTATCAAGTTACTTTGACGGTGTTAGTTTTCTAAAGGATAGTTTTGTCACCTTATTTGAGCTTACTTTTCATCAACAAACCATATTCCTTTAAAAAATTTGATCGGATTGGCAATAAACTGCGCTAACGACATGACTGGTAATGTTTGTAAGCTTAAATCTTACTCAGCAAGGACAAAAATATTGATCTTCCTTGTGGTAATTTTTTAAGTATTTTTGGCAAAGTCCTAAAAAAATAACATAAATAAAAGAGTTCCAGGAATACTGTTCTGTAGCACCCCATAAGATACTTGGCGTTTCTTATACACGTAGACTTCTTTGAAGGGAGATATTATAAGAATTATACAAAAGTGGGATGTTTTGATACTATTTTTTGTTTCATGTTTTTATAAAGTCAAAAGTATAATAGTCGCAAATCTAGCAGATAGAATGGGTGAGTTCTAAAAGGTCTGTTGCAGAGCAACTCGCTTTTTTAAACATTCTACAATGAAACTACATATGTAGAAACGCTAATGTCTTATAAAGTTAAACTACTTTTATAAAATTGTCTGAACAATATTTTCGTCCGGAGAAAACTTTTTTTTACTGAGTGTTCTGCAGACCGATTCCCCAATTACCCAATATAGTGGAAAATTTGACCACTTTATTGGGTAAAGTTTCTATTAGTTTATTAAGAGCAAAATGAAAAAACTAACCGAAACTTTGCCTCTCTCTCTAACGCATTATGTCTCTCTCTCTAACTTATTAATTTAATGTAAAATTGTTGCAATTTTTTTTTAGTTTTAGTTATGCATTTCTTGTAGGGTACTTTTGCTAGTGTTAAACTTGGAGGCAGTGTTGCCAGTGAAATTTTGAGAAAGTTACTTTTTATTTTCAAAAAACACACTTTTTCCCAAAAAGATACATTTTGAAAAAAAAAAAAATTTTAAGTCCATTTTTAACGTTTAACATTTATTAACATAACATTTTTATTTCATATTTAATGAATATTGCTTAGAAAATGATATCATAAAAATTCATTTTTATATTTATATATGTCATAAATATTAGGTATGTAATTTTTAAAAACACAGTAAGCAAACTTTAAAATTAATTATATGTAACTATCTTTAGATGTTATCAAAACAAATTCATTTTTGCAAATATTAATACACGATTATATTAAAAAGTTCACATAAATTTTTCTTCTAAAATTTCATCTTAAAACACACACAAGAATAAGCAGCCCTGCAGGAGATTAAGAGTTATAGCTGATTAGAAGTTTAGTGAGCAAATTTTTCGTTTGTCAGTATAAATTGTTTTCTTGATGACATCTTGAAAGTAAATTGCAAATTAAGCAATCAAATTTTTTTTTTTATAAATTGAAAATATTGCCAAATCATTATCTAGAACATTTAATAAATATAAAAACCGACAGGTTATAAAAAGTAAAATTTTAAACTTCTCAAATTCAACTCATTTTTTTACAGTAAATTCTATAAATTCTAAAATTATAGATTATTAGCCATGTCACAGAGTACAATTGTACTTAACTTCAGTTCATTCGGAAACGGAATTCATGCCATATTTTGGTGCTTCAGAAAATTACGAAAAAGCTTGGCGGAATTATTGAACGAAATGGGAATTTTCTGTATCTTAAAGGTCAAAAAACTATCAAAATATACTTTCTATCATAAAACAAATACGTTTTCTTCGGTTCCGAACGGAATTGTACTCTGTGAGATGGCTGAATATTTCAATTAATTTTTGAAAATCTTTGAAATTCCTATGTGTATTTCTATATTAAAATATCCTACTGGAAATAATTGAAATTTAGAACATTTTTCTTCTATACAAGTTTTTAGAAACACTAAAACTACTTTTGTGTACTTAAATCTCCATCGATAAAACTTCATTTGATTTCAATTTCGGTTTCTAATATAAAAATCACATTTGGATTTTTTTTTTCCTTAAAAGATCTTAAAAACATACATATCTGCTGTTTTGAAAGCGAACTTTGTTTTCGATAAAGTATAAAAAACTTCCGTTCGTTTGAAACAAATAATGCAAAAATCGTAGTGCAAAGTACACATTATTCGAAGTCGTATATAATTTTCTTCGAATCGATATACGCCATAACCCCCCATGTAAATAAAAACTTTAAAAATACATTTTTTGGGATTTTCACACATACAACACGAATGTTACCGAAACTCACTTTAAAGATTGTAAAAAACTATAATTTCATTCAGTTGTATGATAGCTTTCAAATAGGGCTGGGCATAGTGAAAAAATATATCGTATCGATATTTTTTAACAGTATCGATATTTATTAATTGAAAATATAGATATATCGATGTATGGAACGTATTAAGCTAAATTAATACCAAATTTCAATACATATTTACAGGGGTGTTCTGTAAACCTAAAACGCAAAACGCAAGAATTTTGAAGTTCTTTTTAATACACTCTTAATCCAATTTTTTATAATTTTCTTATAGAATTCTGTTTAATAGAGAACTATATGTATTGTATTGTATTTGCCATTTCTTTGACTACAAAGATCTTATTAAAAAAACGACTTTTAAATTCTTGCGTTTTGCGTTTTCGATTTCCAGAATACCCCTGTTACATAGGTACAAACATATTACATGTAATTCCATTCTAACTTTTTATTGTTTCTTTTAATTTCAAATTTATTGCCTGTCCCTCGATTTCGATCGAAACTTTTATTCGCTTAACTTTTATTAAAAAAAAAACCAAAGTTTTTAAGGTAAGTTATGCGAACAAAGTTTTCGTTTGAAATCGAGGGACCGGCAGTTAATTCTGCAATAAAAAAAATTTAAAAAAAAAGTAAAGAATACAAAATTTTTTTTATTTATTCGCCATATGAAATCTAAAAGAAAAAAAAAACAATTGGGATTATATACCGCCGGCAAACGAAACTTGTGACACATACTATGCAAGTAAACTGTGCAATATTTTATTTCAAATATACATATAAGAACATGCTGAAATAAAAAAAAAACAAAATATTTTTTTTTATTATTAAAATTCCAACTTTCATGAGTCTATTTCTGCTAATACGCCATAATTAAGGCGATTCTTTGCATAATTCTGAACTGTGGAAAAGCGCCGTTATTTTCTTAATATTAGTTAAAAACATATGATGCAATTCCTAAAAAACAACAGTATTGTAAGCAGTTGAGCAATGGTTTAAATCAAAGACTACACATTTATAAAGATGTTGCACTTAGCACATTTGGAATTGACAAAAATGTTGTGCTTCTTAATGATGAGGGGGGGAAGTAACAAGGAAAGCAAAATCTTCCTGCTCACATTCAGAAAACTGAAGAGAGCAAAAAACCACATGCATTAATACATACATACACATGTTTTCTGTTTTTGCCAACCAACGTGTGTGTGTCCTTTTTTCGTTAAAGCCGGTTTTCGGTATGTTTAAAAAGATTTTGTTTTGTTTTTAAGCAATTTATGTGCAAATAACCTACGTAAGAACAAATGCGACCGATTGTTTAATTGGTAGGGCAAGAATATGTGTTTTATTGTTGTAAACATGAAATTATAACGATTCGACCCGAATTATAATTAAAATTTTTAGACAATTCAACTATGTATGTACTTATAATATGTATATGTATGTATCAAACGAATTTATTATAAAACAAGTATTGCTCATAATTTTTTTTAATATAATTAAGAAAGAAAGGTAAATTGCTTTTCATAAATCGCTTACTTTTTTAAATTTTGCCAAAAAAAATCGCCATGTCGGCAAACACAAAATTTCGTCGCCAAATAGGTTTATAAATCGCCACCTCTGACAGCCCTGCTCATAGTGCCACACATATACATATGTGAACTAGGCGTATAGTCATTCTAGCGATATAGTCCCCGATTTGTGACTATAAGCAAAAAGTACTTAACATAGTATTTTTTTAAATATTTTTACACAACATCAAAATCTTACATCGTCAAAAAAGATATAATTTTTTCCAAAGATATTTTTCAAAAAAGTTCTTATAATGTACCCCTAAACCAAACAAATAGTAGTTAATATAGTATACACTGTCCCGTGTTCGAGGACTAGTATATTTACAATCATAAAATCTAAGGTGTTTTTTTTAGGAATATTGATAAATTTACTTACAAGTACTACAATACATACATAGTTATGTATTAGTATAATTAAAATGGGAACCAGCTTAGAAAAAAAAGAAAAGTTTTAGCCACCATTTTTTTAATATATAAGTTTTGCAACATGTTGTTATCCCTAAATGGATTAACATCTATAATTTAATTGCAGTTTATTTCGTTAATTCGTCTATAAATGTGGAATACTACCGGAGTCCCATATTTTGAATATATCCTTGTTAATCTAGGTACTTTTTCAGTATGTAATCGATGATTTGAAGGTATTTAAATGTTTCCCATGTGTATTGATTCCGTCATAATAAAAGGGTTTTTTTTAAGCCCGATAGAACTTGAAATTGTAAAAAATAACACAAAAAATTAAATTGTAATCAAAATTTTTTTTTTATTCGAAAGATCAATACGTGACATTAACATTTGAAAATGATTTCGGGCATATGGGCACCGCGGCTGTTCTTGACGAAGCGCATTCTGGACGTCCAATTTTGGGCCACTTTTTCGAGCACTGCTGGCCGTATGTCACGAATAACACGAACAATGCTGGCCTCCAAGGCGTCAATTGTTGCTGGTTTATCAGCATAAACCAGTGACTTCACGTAGCCCCACAGGAAATAATCGAGAGGTGTCAAATCGCACGACCTTGGAGGCCAATTGACAGGTCCATTTCTCGAAATCAACTTATCGCCAAATTTTGATTTCAATAAGTCGATGGTTGCGTTCGCCGTATGGCACGTAGCGCCATCCTGTTGAAACCACATCTCCTCCGGATCAGTGTCATCCATATTTTCAAACAAAAAATCATTGATCATGGTGCGGTAACGATCTCCATTGATCGTAACGCGAGCTCCGGCCTCATTTTTGAAGAAATAAGGTCCGATGATGCCACCAGCGTGAAAACCGCACCAAACGGTGCATTTTTCTGGATGTAATGGAGTCTGTAGGGTCTCTTGTGGATTGGCCTCGCTCCATATGCGGCAATTTTGCTTATTAACAAACCCGTTAAGCCAAAAATGCGCCTCATCGCTGAACACAATTTTGCGATAAAACAACGGGTCAGTTGCCAACTGCTTTAGAGCCCAATCGGCGAAAGAACGACGCATATAATGGTCTCGTGGCTTCAATTCCTGCACCAGCTGGATCTTATACGGGTGTAGGCCGAGATCTTTGCGCAAAATTTTCCACGTAGTGGACGGACAGAGCCCCAATTCCTGCGACCGACGACGAATCGATAAATTTGGATCTTCTTCCACACTTTCGTTTACAGCGGCGATATTCTCTTCAGTACGCACATTCCTTCGACGTGTTGGTGTTATTGCATCCTCTAGAGAGTATGTGGTACGAAATCTATCCACAGTTCGACGAATGGCTTGTTCAGATGGACGATTATGTACGCCATAAAAATGACGAAGTCGTCTATAAGTTGCGCGAATCGACGACTGATTTTCAAAGTAAATTTGGATAATTTCGTAGCGTTGTTCAAGCGTGAGTCTATTCATGATGATTTGTCAGAGTATACTGAAACGATAAAAAAAATATTTCATCAAAATTTAATTTTTTGTGTTACTTTTTACAATTTAAAGTTCTATCTAGCTTAAAAAAACACCCTTTATAAGGAAGGACTAGTAAATTTAACATCTCCATCCTGTCTTATAACATACGTTATTCTCCGCAAACCAAAAACAATAAATAAATTAATAAATTTTTAATTTTCATTTGTAAAAATATTTTTGCAGACCTTTATAAGAATTTTACAAACTTCTTAAAGGTAGACTTCCAAAGCCTGACTATTTTTCATAATTTGTAATAATTATTTGTTGTAATAATAAGCCAAATTGGATATTTCATCGGAAACAATTTAATAATTTGTCAAATAATACAATTTTAATAAAAAAAAACATTGAAAATCAAGTTTTCATACATTTTTAAACAAAAAATAAGTAAATTTTCAAGAAATTACACGCACACACATTAAATTAGCTGCAAATTTTTATGAAAATGAAAAGCGTTTTGATTATGTCGCCATGCCGCTTTAGTAAACATAAAATATCTTTTATAAACAAAGCAGTTAATTTTTTTTAAAAAAATGATTTCTTATATTCCTACAATTGTTTAAATTTAGACAATAACAGCATTTGAACTTCGGTGCGAATCGGTATAGTTTCATCTGTACAACAAGAAAACACATATTATTGCCCTACAACAGTGGTGTCAATTATGATTGTGTTGGTGCGATTACGAGGCCTAATTAACATACATATTTTGCTATGAAGACTTTAGAGCAATTAATAATATTACAATTATCGAAAAATGTTGAGTTATGGACAGACACAATCAGTTATTATTTAAATAAATTTAATTTGGAACCTGCATTTCGCAGAAACTTTGCTTATTTTTTGGTAAAATTGAGCACTTGACAATATTTAAAATCTTTTTACAACCTTATACAATTCTTTCGAATATTTTTAATTTTTTTCTTCTTGTGATACCCAATATTTCAAACTATCTATGTAAATAAAACTTTTTTTAATCATATATTGATTTTCCCTTTCTTTGACTTCATATTGTTAAATATCATTATGGAAATGTTCGAAATGCCTTCTCAAACAATTTAATCTCTTAACTTCTAATGTTTTAAAACATAAGAGACATTGAAAATCATTAAATGCATTTTGTATCATAAAATATTTTTTATATGGCATCATTTATCTTTTTTTTAATAAACTCATCCGCTTGCATGCTCGTTAGTCCCAATTTACACTAGGGACATTTCTTGCCGGACAGACGAAGTTTGACGGCGAGGGGTCGAAAAGGTAGAGTGTGTAGTACATGACTATCTGTACTGGACATTTTTTCATTTCTCTTTCTTACTTTTCGTAGTTTACATCTTGTTGCTTTATATTATTTTTCTCAATTTGTCGTCAGTTTGGCTTGTATTGTGTTATGTTTGTGGTGTTGTTAACTTGCCTTGTGCTTTCTAAATAAATAAACTAATAAATTAAAGTAAAAACAAAAAATTAATTAATAAAAATAAATTTTTGTGGTCAATGAATATAATACTCGGGTTTTAATTTTACAAAAATGTTTGGCAATTAAAATTTGCAAAATAACACCACAGACTATTATAATAAACACTACAAGAAAAAGCCGCCAAACTTTACGAATGAAGAAAAGAAAGAAACAAGTATAAAATTTCTGTCTGACTTCTAATGTTTCATATGTAAACGCTACAGGTAAGATTAAAAGAGAATTCAAAAAATGTCCGGCAAGAAATGTCCCTAGTGTAAATTGGGACTTATCGCTGTCTACAAGACTACTTAATAAAATTCAAATTTGAAGTTTACAGAAGCTCAATAAAAACAACATCAAGGCGAATTCGTCACAGTTATTCTTGATACTACAACAAGTACACCTCGTACAAAAACCACAAGCAATTTGTTTTTTTTAAATCATTGTACAATGTTAAAAACAGAAATAAAACAAAACAGAAACAAAGATAATAAATAATAAATATATTATTTCTGTTTAGAGGCCTCAAAACAGGCCGTGCGATATTTCCCGCTGAATGAGAGTGTTTTGCAGAAAACAATTATATTTTACTCTCACAAAATAAAAGTGCGTAAGCGTACATGTGAGTTTTGCTTACACAATTGTGTATGACGCTGAAATTCCTGCCCTACAACTAAAAATCGGTCACATTTGCTTTTACATAGGTTTTTTGCACATAAATGACATGTAAACAAAACTTCTTTTATTTTTTTCATTGCCATGTACATACGAGTACAGACACACACGCATGCACATATACGCTGATAGATGAGAATAAAAAGTTCTCTGAGAGTTAAAACAAAGACTATAATTTACTCTCACAGGTGGATTTAGCGGCTAAATCCACCAGAAAAATTAATATAGACAGAAAAATGTATGAACTTTGTATGGCAGTGCAATATCTTTATAAATCTATAGTCTTTGCTTAGATTCTGATGACATGGATAACGAAGACATATTAAAGGGTTTGTTTATATAATGTGTTTACTAAAATAAATTATAATTTTAAATTTCTTTAAAAGTTTGTTAGATTTGTGCAACCTTGGAGAAGATTTTAATCAGAGCGAGGTTAGTTTTCATTTTTAACAAGAGAATTGGAATTAAGCGATGATGCTTTATATCGTAAACTTAGTGCAAGAAGATATAAAGCGTTCCGATACGCTAATGAGAGATGCCATTTCTCCAGCGGAAAAGTTAGCACTGACGTTGCAGTTTCTTGCCACTGGTAAGTGTGTGTTTCTTTAAAACTAAATTTCTTGGAATAAATTTATTATTTTACAAAAAAAAATGTGAAGGCGAAACTTATTTGTTTTTTTTAGTTAGTTGTTTATTTAATTTATTAAATTTATTAAATTATCAAGCCAGACTGTCTACTTCCAAAATTTGCAGTATAGTGCCGGAAGTGTGCGAAGAAGTGTGCAATTGTTAAACGAATGAAAGGGTTCCCTCCAAGCAATTGGCAGAGTGTTTTTCGATTATCTACGAATTTTAACTACATCGTCACATTTGGTAGTTAAACAGTAGATTTTAGCAACAACAAAATACGTTAGAATCAAATTATGAGTTCTTAAATTATACTTTTTCAATAATTAGTATTGTGGTTATTTTGTTGAACTATTCATGGTTTTTAATCCAAATTTTTACTATTTAATTAGGCTTAAGTTCATTAAATTTAATTTTCATTAAATTATTTTTATGAAGAAAGGAATTTTTACAACATGGAAGATTAATTAAAATTGTTATTGATAATTTTCATTCTTGACTGACCTGGGATTCGAAGCCAGGCTGGCTGGCGTGTGATTCGAACCCAGGCGGCTGGTTACCCTGACATGTTTCGACCTCAACCACTAGGTCTTCTCAAAGGGATTTGCCGTCTTACACTCGCAGCCATCGAAGACTTCGAGAGATGCCATTTCTCCAGCCTGGCTTCGAATTCCAGGTCAGTCAAGAATGAAAATTATCAATAACAATTTTAATTAATCTTCCATGTTGTAAAAATTCCTTTCTTCATAAAAATAATTTAATTATACTTTTTCGTCACTTTAATGAGTTGTTCAGATAAATTTAACAGTTATACAACTGCAACAATGGCACAATTGAACATTTCACATATTATATTGACTTCTTCGCAACGATTTGCTGTTTAATAGTGAATATTTCAAAAGCAAAATGCGTAAAAGAGCACAGTTTGTGTATAAGTTGCCATGTGATCGGTGCTACGTGCGTGTAAAATAATATAAATTTATAAAATTATGTAAAATAAAGTGAAATTTTTAATATTTGAAAAATGAAATAGCTAAAGTACCGTATGTACTTAAAATTAGGACTCCGCGGAATCCAAATGTTACCGAAAAGCGTTCTAGTTCACGAAAGTTGTATAAATGAGTGCACAAAACAGCCCAAACTTAATCTTCGGTTAGATTGGTTTAATGTTTAATAATTTCTCATGCATATTTTTTAGAGCAAATGAAAATGAATAATAATTTGATAATAATCTTTTTTTAAAGGATATTAGTGATTTTTTTAAACTGTTTGTTTATTTAATTACTTTAAAATATTTTGTGTAACAATTAGTGTGTTTGTTAAATTTTTCTAGTGAAGATCAACGTTATTAGTGAAGAAAATTTGTTAAATAAGTTTTGTAAAGCAATAAAAAGAAATGCTAGTTATAATATGATGAAAGTGTTCAAAGTTAGTGTTTCAACAAATTTGTGATTTTGTGTTATTTCCTTTAACAAAATTTGTCCGCATTAGGTTTTTAACTTTAAAACATTATTAGCTATTTTGATTAAATGTTTTTTTTAATATTTGTTTACTTAGATTTCCCTTACAAAATCAAACAAAGGTAAACAGTAAAATGGCCCATTTTTTATTATAAAGAACAATAAGAAAAAATGTAACTTCAAATGAGTGCTTTTTGGAGCCAAAAGCGATACTACTAAATTTAATTGATATTAAACTACCAAAGCGCTCTAATTCGTCATAAAATATAGACACTAAGTGGATTCTTGAAGTAAATATTACCATAGTGGGACACTTCTTCCCGAACGATGTAACTACATCAATAAGAATTGAATAGCAAAAGCGATAGATTTTTGCTAGATGGGGAAACTATTTAGATTATTTTTCGATCGAAATTGTTTGCAGGGTTATATTTTAAATTATACATATGTATTAATTAGTAAAGTTTATGTTGTATTAGTTTCCAAGGAATCAATCACAATGGGAAAGAATTGCTATGGAATTGCAATAAAATGTCAGTTTTCAAATTGTCTGGGTGCGTTAGATGGAAAGCACATAAGCTTTCGATCAAAACGTAGAGATGGTGCGTTTTACCACAATTATAAAGGCACCAATAGAATAATTCTGATGGCCTTTGTCGACGCCAACTGCAAGTTTATATTTGTAGATATGTGTTGCAATGGTCGATTTAACGACGCAGGTATGTTCCTTCAAAGCCAATTAAAGACAGTTTTAGAAGAAGAAAAGGATATACCAGCAAGCAAGATTATAGGGAATGGTTGATGCCTTCCTTATGTTGTAGTGGGAGATGATGCGTTCCCATTGCAAACACATATTATGAAGCCGTATCCATACCACAGTAATTCAAACGAGAAACAAGTATTTAACACAATAATTTTTGGCATTTTGGCAAACAGCTTTAGAGTGTTTTTAGCCCAAATAAACCTTAAAGTGGAAACTGTGGAGATTACAATATTTGCTTGTTGTACTTTACACAACTTTTTGTTGGCAATGGACAAAACTTACATAAGCAGCAACGTAGACCACCCGCCTCAAATGAATGACGATTCCAGAAATGACAAATTGAGATTATTAGCAGTGTTTTTATTGTTTTATGTTGCATAGGAACCAAATTTTTATTTTTTTTTATGTGTAATTAAAAATGTGTTCAGTTTTAATTAATAATAAATAATTTATAGTAAATAAAATATTAAAATTTAAAAAATGGCTTTTTTAAAATACTTAATTCTTAGGAGCTCCGGCGCGGGCTCAAGATGTGACTTTTTAAACTTTTTTTAGCATTTTTTATTTGTATTAACGTAAGACAACAAAATATTGCTATTAGAATATGATTCGAGAAGTTTTATTTTTTCTCATACATCAGTGACCCACCCTAATACACATGTCGGAATCATGACATGTCAAACATTAAAATTATTATTTCTATAGTGTAATTGAATGTCTCAATATAAAATAGTAATTTTAAGGTTTGACATTTGGCGGTTATGTAGACTAAAAAGTTCTAAAAACAGTGCACTTATAAACATTCCCCTTTTTGAATAAAAAAAACATAATTCTCAATCTCGATTAATAGCATTTTCATACTCAATGACAAAAAAACATCAAAAGTTCAACTTTGACCTTAAATTTCTCAACAATTGCTACACCGATTATATTAAAATTCAAACTGTAGGAAAGTTCAAGAAGTCTTCGCTCCAGCAAATTCCAAAATTATCTCTATCGGTTCAAAAGTTACAGATTTTTGGCTGATGAAAAACTATTTGCAGCCACTGTGTGCCGTATGTTCTACCTCAGGCTCAAGTGATATAATCTGACCAAGCTTAACGTTTGTTAAATGTTACACCTGAATTCTTAGCAATGTCAAATTGTGACCCTAGCAAGAAAACATTTACTTCATCCTTTATTAAGATTTCCTTGGATTAACTGGCTGTTTTTCAAACTAAAATAAAATTTTTCGATAAATTACTTGATGCTTTAGTTACAAAAGACTTATGATAAAAAAACTGAGATTAACTAACAAATTGTCTTCTAATTTATTTTGAATCAGAAACTTGTCAATTTCTCTTATTAAAAATATTTTTTGGAATGTCAGTGACATTTTTTCTTTTTCAAATTTGATTCGCTGTGACAACACAATGAAAATATTGCACCAATATGTGGAGATAGAGTTTTATATTCCTTCTTACTTAAACTAGGCGACGATGTCTTGGGAGTTTAAATTAACCCGGATTCACTTCTTTGTATTGTTGGTGCGATTAAATGCGCTTCCACAGAGAAGACAGTAGTTGATTACGTCATTGGAGTTAATGGCGATGAAGTCGAATGGATGGATAAGTGATTTTGAAAATGCTTTTTGAAGTTACGCATGTTTGCCTCATATTGGCCACAATTCTCAAAAGTGTAAAATCCATTCTCTTTTTATTCACCACCACAATAATAAAATTTGGTACGTCACAGTTTAATAGGACCAGAAATGACACTGCAAAATTTTGTGAAGATCGGTCGCTAATTTACACTAGACCCCATATAAACCCTACTCCCAGAAAATAGTTTTGTACGCATAAAACCGTAATAAGTAATGCTATCATAATTAAATTCGGCATTTCTCGGTTTTATAAGACTAGAAATCGCAGTGTCAAATTTCGAGAAAATTGGTCCATAATTTACCATAGCATAGATTTCGGCATAACAGTTTCTGTTCACATATGTAGGTTTTTATCGCTCATTTGATTGGGTGAGTGCTGCAGTGTCTCTTCTCCTTAATTGAGTGTGGCCACCATAATTTAAAATATTTCGAGCTAATGGATCTGGGTGCAATTCCGGCCTTTTTAAATATTTTACTGCATATTTCGTTATCATAGTTTTTACTTATGACACATTAAGATCCTTGTGGATATTTGAGTTTTCGACATACCAGGGAGCAGCTGTTTTTATTCGAAGAAGTTTATTTTGGCGCCTTTGAATTTTTTCGATGTTAGAAGCCGAGGCAGTGCCCCATACCTGAATACCGTAGCACCAATGTTTTGAGACAAACGATTCGTTTGGCAAAAGATGAGAACACAAATAATAATTCATTTATAAACTTAATTAATTTTAATTAAAATATGAACAATTTAACACTCGCGACAGACGTATTACTTTTTCAACGCGTCTCTTTTAATTATTGTAGTCTTTCTTCGTTACAAAATCTATTATGTATATTTTACAAATTTTGTATTTTAACTTAATTCTTTTGAGCAATATAAACACAAAAATTTTGTAATATGTACAAAAATTTTATTCATTGCACAAAAAATAATTTACCAAAAAAATATTTTGTATTCTTAGTCATGAACTATTTTCAATGTAGCAACATGATATGCCTGTTGGTACTCTAAAGTTTTATATCGTTTCCACATATGGCACATGTAGTCACGATGTGCAAAACAATTTAGTTTAGTTTTGCAAGGCCTTGTTCTGTAAATTTTAATGATACTCGTATGAGAGTTAAGAAAAGTTAGTTGTTTACTAACCGTGGGTAAGAAGAAAATATGGTCCCATACAGAGTTATTAAGATCACTTTCCAAAGCC
The DNA here is from genome assembly GCA_943735925.1 of Pollenia amentaria. NCBI lineage: Eukaryota > Metazoa > Arthropoda > Insecta > Diptera > Polleniidae > Pollenia > Pollenia amentaria. Next base: position 105,248,874 of record OX031007.1, read on the forward strand.
ATGGAGTTAATGTTATTAAAATCACGATAAGTAATTTTTTGTTATATTTTCGATAGCAAAATTATATACATATGAAGAAAATCAGGTCATGTTTCGAGAAAGCAGACGCAGCTAATTGTTCATAAATCCAAACTCATATTACTTGCAAAGAGAAGATCTATTAAGGCGCTATGTGTGGTTGTAAAGGGTGTGGGCCTAGTAGTTTTGACAGATGATATGCTAAAGGACATGGCGTTAGTACCATTTGTCATATTCTCAAGCAAGTTGCTATTGAAATCGCCTCCCATAACATTTTTAGATTATTCTACAGACAAAAGTTCTTACTCATAGACACACCCAAGAAGAATCTTCTCACCACCATAGCTAACATTAATAAACCCAAATTCCACATCACCGGATACATTGTACAAACAAACAAGCTTCCATAGTATAGTGCCCCAAATGTAGATTGCCACATTTCCTGCGTCACTATTCCTGTCAGGTATAAAAACCGGTTCCCATTTGTGTACATGTTGTCCGTTATTCACTCGTTAGTATTTTTAAACGTTAACGGACCGCTTATAAGTCTAATAAATTTATGTGGAGATGTAGATACAGGCAGTTTGTCAATACATTGTGAAAACGGCCATAAAATTATAAATTGTGCACAACTAAAGGTTTTGTTTTCACTGACTTTCATTTCATAGAAAAGCGGCATTGATTTTTAAATTTCCCTGGAATTCCCGCACAATACAAGACGTTGCAAAATATTACTTAATTTAATTTTTTGACAAAACACAAATAACAATTCAACTGCTCTATTAAAAAAGTTAATAAATGCATTAAATGTTTATATTTTTTTTTTTATTTTAATATGGTTCTATATTTGGCATAACATAATAGTTGAGAGCCAGATTGGCATTTAAAGCTTCCTTTATATGATTACTCTAGTAATATACACAAAAATAAGGACACAGAATAGTTTATATAAAAAGTAATTTAAGGAACGTTTATTCAATTCAAATATTTTCTTTAGAATGACAATAATTTAACAATATAAAAACTATAAAAACAAAAGCTAACACGATTGAAAAACTTATTTCAACACCCCCTCTCAATCGATTAGTCCAAGTTGATCACGTAGTTTAATAAAACGACAGGAGTCTGTTGACTTTGTAAAAATATCTGCCAACTGCATCTCGGAAGATATTGATTCAACACTTATTAAGCCACTGGCAATATTATCTCGAATAAAATGGTGTTTTATATCTATATGCTTTACATGTTTCGTTTCAATATTTGTTGCCATTCCAATACATCCTCTGTTATCTTCAAAAATCTTTATTTGATAGTTGTCATCTATTTCCTTGAGATCCTTCATTATTCCTCTTATCCAAATTGCTTCTGTTGTCGCTAAACTAAGAGCTATGTATTCAGCTTCTGACGATGATGTGGCTACTGTTTGTTGCTTCTTACTGCACCATGAAATTGTACAGCCATAGACTTTAAATACGTAGCCACTTACTGACTTTCGATCTGATATGTCTGAAGCCCAATCTGCATCTGCATATCCAATTACTGGTTCATTGTTGTTCTTTGAAAAATTTAGTTTCATAGACGAAGTTCCTTTAATATACCTCAAAACTCTCTTCAAATGTTGCCAATGTATGTTGTTTGGACTTTGTTGAAATCTACCTAGGTAGCCGACATGATAGCTTATATCTGGCCGTGAACACAACATAATGTACATCAAGCTACCTAAAAGTTCACGATATGGTTGGTTTGTACCTTGGCCGGTTCTATTAATTTCCATCTGCAATCCTTTTTCCATTGGAGTCTTTACTAATTTGCACTCCGACATTCCAAATTTATTCAAAATCTTGTTAATACTTGATTCCTGCGATATACATAAGCTTCCATCACTTAGTGTTATTTTCATCCCTAAAAAGTATTTTAAATCGCCACAATCTGACATTTCAAATTTTCTTTTAAGATCAGTTTTTAACTTGTCTATGCTCTCGATTTTACTTCCAACAATAAGCAGATCATCCACATACAAAATTAAAAACAACGCATCAGTTTTATTTTTGTCGATTTTAACATATAAACAGTAGTCATGTTTTGATCTTGAAAAACCTAATGATTCAATGAAGTTATTGAATTTGTCATTCCAGCATTTAGGAGCTTGTTTTAAACCATAAAGAGATTTCATTAATTTGCAACATACATCGTTATTTCCTTCTACACCTTCCGGTTGAGCCATGTAAATGATTTCCTTTAATTCTCCATGTAGAAATGCCGTTTTAACATCCAGTTGATGAAATTTGTAACCATAATGAAGGCCAATAGCCAGCACTATTCTTATTGTGCTTAATTTTGCAACAGGAGCGTATGTTTGCCAGTAGTCAGTACCATAGTTTTGGAGAAACCCTTTAACAACCAATCGTGCTTTATATCTTGTAAGGTTTCCGTTGTTATCCTCTTTTATTCGAAACACCCATTTCGATTTTAACAACTTAACATTAGGTGGAACTTTAACTTCATCCCAAACATGATTTACTTTCATAGAATTTAATTCATCTTTAATAGCATTCTCCCACTGCTTTGAGTCATCTCTATTAAAAATATCAGCATATGTTTGAGGTTCTTGATTTTTAATCACTTCAGCATTGAAACCAGTTATATAATCGAAAAATTTGCCTGGTAATCGACTTATTCTTCCACTTCTTCGTAATTCATTTTCCGAAAGTGATATTTCTCTAGATATATCTTGGTTACTTTCGTCTATATCCACAACATCGGACCCAACGGCCGGAGTAAGTGATATATTTTCATCTTCTGTTATGTCGAATTCTGGTGTTGATTCCATTGAAGTGGAATTGTCAATTTTGTGATTGGAATCAGACACAGCAACATATTCATCTTCTTCCCCCTCTTGCTCGTGGCTGTTTCGTACAATTATATTTGGAATTTTTAAGGGTTTTATGACCGATTTGAAAGGATAGAAAGTCTCTTCAAATTTCACATCACGAGCCAAAATAACTTTACGGTTTTCCATGTCCCATAAACGGAAGCCATTTGGAGCGTAACCAATCATTACCATTTTCTTTCCTTTAGGATCAAGTTTCTTTCGCTTGGCATCAGGCACCCAACAATAAGCTTTGCATCCAAAAATTCTTATTTTCTGGAGGTTTATCTTATTACGATAATATAATTTGGCAGGAGTTGCATTTCCTTCAATCGCTCTAGTAGGACATCTATTAATAATGTAAACTGCAGATAATGCAGCTTCGTTCCATAGAAATTTTGGCACTCCAGATTCTGATAGCATTGATCTTACCTTGTCAAAAACTGTTCTGTTGAATCGTTCCGAAACCCCGTTTTGTTGTGGGGTATAAGCAATAGTAGTTTCGACTTGAATACCTTTAGACTTGTACCAATTTAGTTGCTTCAATGACAGGTATTCTCTTCCTTGATCAATGGTAAGTGTGGATATTTTAGGTTCAGGAAACATTGCACTTACCAAAGCCTCATATTCTTGAATCTTTTCAAAAACTTCTGACTTCTTTTTGATACAAAAGATCATTGCGAAATGTGTGAAATCATCAATGAATGTTACAATATAATTTGAACCATTCCAAGCCGTAGGTGTGATTGGTCCGCATACATCAGAGTGAATTCTTTGAATAACTCTAGTAGCTCTGGGTCTTTTACCATCAAAAGTATTTCGACAAATCTTGGATTCCATACAAATATCACAAAAGCCAAGCTGATTTTGTTTCAGTTCACGATTTATTAATCCAAATTTTTTAAGCTGCTCGAATCCAGAAATTCCAATATGCCCCAGACGCTTATGCCACAACTCAAATTCATTTTGACTACACGATAACGCATAACCCGTTCCACAAGTTAAATGTAATTCATATAAGTTACCAATAAGATAGGCTGTTGCGATTTCTAATTTTCCTTTCAATATAACAGCTTTTTTATTTAAAAAATTTACTGAAAGACCAGATTTAGTTAATTTCCGCACAGATATCAAATTATCTCTTAAGTCTGGAGTATATAAAACATCTTCTATTGTAACTTCAACACCTCTGTCAGTAATACCATTTATGTTTCCGACATGATTGGCAACTATTGACTTATTGTTTTTAGCAACATTTATTTCCACCGGGATTTTTAGCTTTTTAATTAAGGAAAAATATGTTTTCTGATTTGCCAAGTGATCACTTGCACCAGAATCTAATTTAAAACTAATTTTATCAGCAACATACCGTTTATCATCATTTTTCCTTTTTACCATGAATGCAACCGCTTTAGTATTTGCCACTTTCGCCTCACCTTGCAAACAATTTTTGGCTTGATGATCAAATTTATTGCATTTGAAGCATTTACCTTTAAATCTCTTCTTATTATGGAACTTCTTGCTAGAAAATGCCAATTTTTCATCAGGGATTTCATTATTACGGTCAGAAAACTTCGCTTCTTCTGAAATCAAGCGCTCTTTCACCAAATTTAAATTTTGAAGAGCCGTAACGAGAGGGTCGTATTTCTCTGGAAGTGTTAGAAATAGCTGTGCTAATACATCAGAGTCTTCCATCTTAGCACCAGCCAATTTCAATTGACGAATTAAGTTTTCAAAAACCAATATGTGAGACACAATTGAGTCCCCATCGTTCATTCTTAACTTAACCAGTTTCTTTCTTAAAAGCAGTTGGTTCACAACAGATTGTTTAGCAAAGGCGGTTTGCAAACTAGTCCACATCTCAAAAGCAGTTTCTTTTTCCCGTATAAAGCTTAAACAATCCGAATGAACAAAGCTTACGATTCTATCTTTTGCTTTCTTGTCCTTCTTAGAAAACTCTTCTAAAGCAGTTGCTTCACTTGGAGGAGTGCCCGTTAGAACATCCAATAAGTTGAGTGAATCCAGATGAGTTTTCACCCGGAACTGCCAGTCGTCAAATCCCTCACCTTTAAATTGAGGAATACCGTGTATATCTTTACTATCGCCCATAACCTCTAGTAATATACACAAAAATAAGGACACAGAATAGTTTATATAAAAAGTAATTTAAGGAACGTTTATTCAATTCAAATATTTTCTTTAGAATGACAATAATTTAACAATATAAAAACTATAAAAACAAAAGCTAACACGATTGAAAAACTTATTTCAACAATTACTTTATAATTTAAAAATTATGTATAAAATTCATTTAACTATTTTATTAACAAGGTTTTTAATTTTTTTTTTTTTTTTTTTTTTTTTTATTATTATTATTAAAATATGTACATATACCACCTAGATATTGATTTATTTTTCAAATTTATTAAGCAAATTCATCAATTATTAATTTTCTATACTGTAAACAAATTTCTAAATATTTATATAACATATTATAATAATCGGTTTTATTTAATATATTAACAACTTCATTAAAATTAAGTGTGATTTTACCAAAGTATTTCATTCTGAATTCATTACAGATTGGACAGATGCCAATGAAATGAAAAGTATTTTCAGTTGCATCTAAATAACACAGTGTACATAGACCTACTGATGAGTTTTTAAAGCACCTAGCATTGAGATCTAATAAACCACCTCTAGCTTTTATTAACAAACTTGTTGTTCGAGAAGAAAAATTTGATTCCGAAATGGGTTTCATACAATAATTCAGCTGGGAGTATAGGTCGTGGAATTGTGAGCTTTTTGCATCGGTAACTAAGCAATTTAATTCTTTTGTTTTAAGACATTCTAAAATTGATGTTGAGTATGAGCATAAAGGAATCAGCGTATTTTCAGGGACAAAGTTAATGCTTTCACACAGCTTTGATTATTCTTCAGCTCAATAAGTTTTTACAGCAATAATCTTTTTAGCTACGATACGTGGTAATCTATTATTCGGTAGGCGCAGAGCTCTATTAACGTAGTCAAAGTAAAGCTTTAAAGTTTATAAGTGTAAGGAGCTTAAACCAGTTTCTAAGTAGATCATATAGTTAGGAGTGTTTTTTGGTAAGAGCAGCATTTTTTTAATAAAAAATCTAAAAAGTTTTTCAACTTCATCGTATTTAACAAAGCCCCAAATTTGTGCTCCATATAGCATGATCGCTCTTGACGCCGCATTAAAAATGTTAAGCTTGTTGTTGTTTGATATTTTAGGATGGTTTATATACCTAGACCATGTCGATACTATTGCCATTTTGGAAGAAATCAATTTATTTTTGGTGTGGTTTTTAAAGGATAAATCGTAGTTGAGATCCATTCCTAGGTATCTATAGCTATTAACAATCTGTATGTTATCAGTTCCATAATTCCATTTAAGGTTTTTAGATATTCTAGTACCAGATCTAAAAACTAAAATTTTTGATTTATCAAGATTTGCCCTAAGACACCATTGTTCACAGTACTTATAAAGTGCATCAATCATATTTTGTAGTTCAATTGGTGAATCGGATAAAATGACAATGTCGTCTGCGTAGAGGAGAATTTTTACTGGATTATCCAGACATGTTACACCACCAGGTAGTATATCACTTAACTCGTTCAGGTATAAAGAAAACAAAATTGGGCTTAAAATACAACCTTGTTTTACACCACAGTCTACGCAAAAGGCTTCAGAATAAGCGTTATCATGACGGATTTTACTTGAGTTATTTTCGTAATAAAGTTGTAATATGCGAACGAATTTTGTTGATAGTCCCATCGTCGAAAGTTTATAGAAAAGTGAATTTCTTGGTATCATATCAAAGGCACATGAAAAATCAACAAAAAATGCGTACGTGCTAATACCCCTTATTTTGTTTAAATGGATTATATTCACAAGATTAAACACATTGTCAACTGTCGAGTACTGCTTCCTAAAGCCAGCCTGGTATTCATTTAAAATATTGTTGTTATCTATCCAGTAAGTAAGGCGATTTAAAAGTATATTATTAAAAATTTTGCAGAAAGTATCAATTAAAGATAGCCCACTATAATTTGACGGACAATTAAACAGTACAACATTTTTCAGTTAATTGATTGCCAACTCAATTCTGTGAACTGTATGTGAAATTAGACCCAAAAAGAAGAATTTCTGCATCATTCGTTTTGTCTTCTTACCTTCGATTTGAAGTTAGTATCGATTTGAAGTTAGTACTATCGTATAGGGGAATTTATCACGTTTTAGGCCCTGTTGTTTGACATAGCTCGACAACCACTAGCCCAATTTAGTTGAAATAAATTTTAAAAAATTAAGATTTACAATTCCCTTAATCTGTTCATATATTGTTTTCCTATACAAGTAACACTTTCGAAGTTAAAAATGAATGTATGAAGGGAAAAAATTATTTTTTGCCTAAAAATTTAAATTTTTTTTTTTAAAATACATAAAAAATGCAAAATGGAAAAAAGTTTCAAGTCTAGTTATTTTTTCGCAAAGTCACATAACCTATGAGCAAAATGAGACAAAGATCATAAAAATCGATGCACGCGTTTCGCTTTTATTCGCAATTGAGTAAATGTATGAATTTCAAAAATTTGCTCGAGATATGCACAACATTATTTGGAGAAAACATTGACACCTTTTTCATGATTCTGAGAATTAAAAAAAAAAGGAATAAACAAAAGGTTATTTGATTTTTATGATTGCGGTAATAAATGTACGTGGACAATTAAACGGAAAGTGGACCTTTTTATTATTTGGGTTTTTCCGGTGGCTACCTATATGATTTTTTTACAGAAATTGCACCCACATTTAAGGGTGGTCATTATTTGGAAAGTTTTGCACAGTTTGAAACGTACAAGTGCTGAATCAGGTATATAGCCAGCCGCCCTTAAAATATGCGCCAATTTATAAGTACCTGGCAGTAAAATATTCAAAAATACGTAGTATTTATAGGTGTGCATTGATCGATTTTTGGCATTCAGCTAGTGCCGACGAACGCGAACAGTAAAAGTGATTTTTCTCCAGTTTTTTAAAAGTGAATAACAACAAAACATAAAATATATCAATATGGAAAACAACAAGTGCCCATATTTGGATGAATATTGTTACGTTTGTGGTCATATCGTCCGAAAAATACAGAAAAAAGATCGAAAAAATTTGTTTACTGAGCAATTCAAAACCGCGTATTGTAATTATTTCGATGAAGCAGATTTAAGTGGTGCAAATTTTACGCCGAACACAGTGTGCAACAGTTGTTATACTACCCTTCTAAAATGGATTCACGGAAAAAGTAGAAAGTTATCTTTTATGAAGCCAGTAATTTGGGTGGAAGACACAACTGGACATGATGAATCCAGGTGCTATGCATGCATAAATTTTCGTCCTGGATTAAACAGACAACAATTGAAAACAAAAGTATACACTGCTGCATTTACTGCCACACTTCCAGTGCAACGCCCTGCTGATACCGATGCACCTAAACCTCCGAGTGCGGATACTGTGTCCCTGCTAGCCGAAACCGTTTTCACCAATCCGAACGATTTGGATGATGCTGATTGGATACCCGATATTGAAAATAGTGCACCACAACCGCTACCACAAATCGAAATGGATTACATTGTGGCCAAGCTGGGACTATCACAACACGACTCCGAATGGCTGACATCATTTTTGAAGAGAAGAAAACTCACACAGCAAAATGTCAGCGCAACATCATACCGACAACGCCAAGCTGACTCAGACCATGAATATGAACAACCTACGAAGAAAACAAGATCATCAGAACCACAAGCGTCAACTTCTACAAGGATGGATATTGCCAATAATTGAAAAAATGTTCTAAATTTTGTTTTTATGCATATTATAATTGCGTATTAATTGCATATTATTTTATTTTCATTAAGTTTTTATAAATAAAGTTTTTTTTTGCATGATAATTTTTTAATTTATATTTTTATTTTTATTTTAAGGGTGGTGGCTATAACTGATTTTTGAAATTCATACCTTTACTCAATTGCGAATAAAAGCGAAACGCGTGCATCGATTTTTATGATCTTTGTCTCATTTTGCTCATAGGTTATGTGACTTTGCGAAAAAATAACTAGACTTGAAACTTTTTTCCATTTTGGATTTTTTATGTATTTTAAAAAAAAAAATTTAAATTTTTAGGCAAAAAATAATTTTTTCCCTTCATACATTCATTTTTAACTTCGAAAGTGTTACTTGTATAGGAAAACAATATATGAACAGATAAAGGGAATTGTAATTCTTAATTTTTTAAAATTTATTTCAACTAAATTGGGCTAGTGGTTGTCGAGCTATGTCAAACAACAGGGCCTAAAGCGTGATAAATTCCCCTATACGATAGTACTAACTTCAAATCGATACTTACTTCAAATCGCAGGTAAGAAGACAAAACGAATGATGCAGAAATTCTTCTTTTTGGGTCTAATTTCACATACAGTTCACAGAATTGAGTTGGCAAATCATGTGTTGTACTGTGTTAGGATCACCTTTCTTCAAGAGCGGTAGCAAAATGGATTTCTTGAAACTAGTTGGTATCTTTTCTTTGATGAAAATGACATTTAAAACTGAAAGAATCTCTTTTACAAAACAAATCGGTGCATTTTTATGAAATGCATAGCAGATGCCATCAAGACCAGGCGTTTTTTTTTTTTTTTTTTTGTTTTAAAGATCTTAGTAAGTTCACAAAGTTCTATTGGAGAGTCAAAAAAAAACATTTGTGTAACACGGCATACACCATTGCATTTTAGTTGAGTGCTCTATATTTTCCAGTAATGAACTAAAGTGTTTGCGAAAATCTTCAGAATTTAAATTACCTCTCGTTATACGATTTTGAGTTTTTAAGCCGTTCGATTATGTCCACCCCTCTTTACTGGACCTAACAGAGTTTAGTTTATTTAAATTTTTATTGTAAAATTCTAGTTTTCTGACGCGGCAACAATTACAATACTTTCTTTTTGCTGATAAATATTTAGCTTTGTTAGCATTTGTGTGATTTTTTCTATATTTATTAAGAAAGTTTAGCATATTTTTACGGAAACGAGCACATTTCCAGTTAAATCATTTTTGTTTTGGGTCAAAGAAAGATTTATTTTTTGTGCTTCTCGAATTTTGTTTTTAACTGACAAAACCATTTCATCAACTGGAATGTTCGGGGCAAGGTTTATATTATTAGTAAGGAGGATAAGGTTATTCGAATATTTGACAGCAAACTTATTTTTCCAGCGTAGACTTTGAGGACCAGACTCATCAATATTTCTAGTATTCGATATTGGTAAAATTAAGTTTAAAACCAACGGCATATGATCTGAATAGGGTTTGCAATCAATGTTAAAATCGTCAACAAATTTTAAAAAACTAGGTGCGTTTGAGTACTTTTATAGTGCATTTACACCTACACCATAAACAGGTTATAAGTTGTTTATGATGATAAACTAGTTTAAGAAACTTGTTTATCTATACAAATTATAAACACGTTTGTAACTAGCTTTTGAGATAAACTAGTTGCAAACAACCAGTTTTTGTTAATGCAACTCTGTTCTTTTCAAATTTTGCTCTGGCAACGCTAGTGATATTTGACATTTCATAAAAAAAAAAAAAATTAAGTTAAAAAAGTTTGCGTTAAAAAAAGGAACACATCAAGAAAAAGTTTAAAAAAATTAATTGAAAATTGTTTTATATAATATGGATAACGAAAATAAAAGGTATGTTTATCGTATGTATAAATCTACGTGCACCAACGTTTTTAAGTTTTTTTTTACTGAAGTCAGCTGTTTTGTGACACGGCTGTTAAACTGTTAACTGTTAAAACTGCTGATGTAAACGATATAGTTTATGAAAGTAGTTTACGATCATAAACTAGTTTGAAAATTACAAGTGTAAATGCACTATTACAGTAAAATGCAGTAAATGAGTAAACTTAAAAATTTGCTCTCACAAAAAGCTGTTGTCCAAAAAAGTACGCGAACGCAAAATTTGTAAAAATTCGTAAAATAAAGGCAACAGCTGATGGCAAATAATTGAAGTGTTGAAAAATGTTTACACTTTTGACTACTTAACTCGTTTTCTTATCGGTACTCGATTAAATACTTTTTATAACACGAATATTTTTGGAAAATACAAACAAATTATTTTATGTAATCCTTCATATTTGTTTATTTTTAATTTTATTTGAATTTGCTAATTTGTGTCCGACAAAATTTGATCAATAGTACACGAATACTTTTTTATTATTGATAACTTTAAAAACAAGCGCTGTTCTAAGTACGCGAGTACTTGACTCTTTTACAACTCCAAAAAATTAACATAACAAAACAAAGTTTCAAAAGTTGGTATTTAGCCATAAAAATTCTTCACAAACAAGTTTAATTAATTAATATTAATTCATTTTTTGTTTTTATTTTAGTTTTATTTCAGCTTTTCTTTTTTTAAACAATTTTTTCACAATTTGTATGCCTTTTCTTTGCTACTTTCGTTTGTTTACCTTTTGAAACATATGTTTTTTTGTTTTACTAAATTTTACTGCAAAAATTTCTGCAGTAAAAATTTGTAAGTACTCAGTCAAGAACTGTCACTTTACTCTCAATTTGTGTTCTCATTTACTGTATTTTGTGTACGCGAACGCAATTTAGTAAAATGCAGTAAAGTTCAGTAAAAAATAGTAAAAACTTTTGTGTTCTCGAACGCAGCTACTGTGAGAACAAATACAGTAATCTATAACGGAGCTACCACCACCACCACAATAAGTTAATTCACCATTTTGATCACCAATCGTTCTACCATGAAGAACTATAGGGTCTAATACTTGATCATTACCAATACGTGCATTTAAATCGCCAACTATACAGAAATTTGTAGGGGACAGTTCAGATAAACAATTTTAAAAATTTTCAAAATCAGTGTTGCAGTTTGTACAATTAAGATAACGGGGAATGAAATAAAAAACATTTTCATCCAGCTTTGCTGTAAGAAAAACATTATTTGAATGACACAAAAATTTTAAACTATAGGTTTTTGAATTTCCTTTTTAATCCATATAAACACCCACCACTAGCACGACCAGCGTTATGTGATTTTTTAGCATCAATCCAGTATAAAAAGTAGTTTTGAAAGTATGTTGTATAAAGTTTTTTATTTTCTGCTACTACCTGCGTTTCAAAAAGAAAGAAGATATCAAATTTATTTAAATAAGCTACAAAATTTCCAAAATTAAGTGTGCTGGCAAGGTTGGCTACATTAAACGATATTATACGGCATTTGTTGTGTTGCTATTGTGGAGGTGTATTATTTGTGTTGACATGTGTTTCACCATTATTAACACGGGTAATGACATCAACAGCAAAACAGGCTTCGGACAACAACATTTTCAAAAATTCGGCATCAGCAGTAGAGTAGGCCACGACTTTTTCCGAAGATCAAGTATATTTTTTGTCATTTACAAAGATACAAAATTCACCAAATCTAATCTTCATGTTTTTGTTTAGACTAGAGATACTTTTGCTTATTTGCCTTAACTTTTAACGAACATGTTGCTCATATTTGGTATAATCTTTTTGAATAAAAATCTCTTTATTTTTCACATTTCCTTTCGCATTTAAAACATTTGATGCTGGCATACAAGATCCAAGTGTAAATAGAAATGATTTTTTAGCGGGCAGTTTACGGGTATTAACTACATAAACATCTACGTTAAGTACATTTGTACATAAATTAAAAAATTCAGTTTTGACATCATGAATTTTTTCACTATTTAAGCCGTTGACAACAATATTTGCAGATCTAGTCCTACGATCAATGAATTCAAGACGAGATGAGAGTTTGTTAACGTCTTGTCTCAGTTTGGTATTTTCTTCTCTTAGATCTTCAATTTCAGTTTTTATTGACACAAGATCCTCCTTTCTGGCAACATCTTTTAATTTTGAATCTAACAAGTTACAAAGTTGGTTCCAAGAAAATACATCTGGTGTAGCTGTTTGATTTTCCATTATTTGCTTAGTTAATTGTTTCTTATTATTTGGTAAATGTTCAGGTGACGATAGATTACGTGATCGCTTATTGTTCATTTGTTTATTTCCTTTCAGTGTAGTTTATTTTTATAATAATTATACAAAATAATGTGTATTCTGTACTATATGGTTGTGGTTTTGTGAACACTGTTTACTATTTTAGTTGATTTGTTGTTACTGCACGCCAACAGCCTAGTATCCAGTACAGACCGATGATCAATATTTTAATGGTTTGGAACGTGTAATTAATAATTTCACTTGAAAATCATTAAATGTTTATATTTACCCGACGATTCGTCACTTTTTTGGTGACTTTTTCAAGGGTCGTCTATTTTGAATACCTTCACCTCAGGTGGAAAAGGGTATAAATAAGATTGTCATTCCGTTTGTAATTTCTACAATATTGATATTATACCACATAAAGCATATATATTTTGGGTTCTTGCGAGGAGTGAAGTTGATTTAACGTCTTACGTTTGATATATGTTTTACGAAGCCGCAGATATGAGGGGGGCTAGGTTGTTTTACATTTCTGTCACATATATTCCACCACAAGTCGAATTCAACTACAGGTGGTGTCGAAACGCCATCTGATTTTGACAGTTCGAGCTACTTTGTTTTGATTTGTTAGTGTTTTGTTAGGAATGGTTGACATTTTGGACCGTAAACAGTAACAATGCAATGGAAAAAACCCTGTGTTGTTTCTGTTGTTTTTGGATTGTTGTAGTATCGACACCACCTGTAGTTGATGTCGCCTTGGTCCACCATTACAAAAAACCACGACTGCCTCTAATTTTTAGCATGAAACCCTTTGTGGTTTTTGTTGTTTGGTTTTTTTTTTATTTTAACGAGTTGAATATTTCGCATAACAACACATACGTATGTTAATCATTTGTCTATATGAATACATATTAAACAACTTTTTGCTTCAATATAATCTATTTAAATGCTCTGTTAGAAACAGCGATCGTAGTCAAGTTGCCTAAGCGACTACCCAAGGCGGCGTGTTTCACCTTCACCTAGCAAACGCAGGTTCCAATTTTGGGTGTACCAATTTAAAAAAAAATGTTTTTTTTAATTATTTTAGATTTTAAAAAAACGATTTTACAATTTTATTAACTCCCTATTTCACTTTATACGAAACAACCTTTCTTTTGCACAACAACATTGAAAACAAATTCTATAAAACTTTGTTTTTGTTTCAATGTATTTGTGCGAAAAAAAACGTTCTTTCGATCTCGTGAAATTGGCAGTCCACGCAGTGCTGCCATGTTTTTTTAAATTTTTTGTTTATTATTTTTGAAAAAATCGCATGGCTTTTACGAAAAGAATTATTTACTAAATCACCACAAAATATGGCTTGTTTCTTTAATTAAGAATATTTTACTAAATACGAACGAAATAAGGTAAAATCAAGAAATTATTATAAATTTTCTTGTTTAAGCATGGGTAAAAGTTTTAATCGCTGACATTATTCCTCCCAACTTTTAAAATCAATCAATATATTCTCTCAATATATTATACCTTAATATATCCTAACAAATAACGTTCGTGGCCGAGTTGTCTAAGGTCTAGCAATTCCCGCTTCGAATCTCTTCTGATTTCTTAAAAGAATTTTTTTTTCCTAAAAAAACGTATTGATAAAATTATTTAGCAATTTGTGATTTTTTTCATTTTTTTTATTGACAATGACGGAAAAATTTACATACATGTAGCCTGTTTATCGATGTCGAAGGAAAGCTTCGTTCACTTGACTCACATGTAAAACAAAAACAATATTTTATAATTTGTTTTAGTTTTAAATGTAAATACATATGTATGTGCAAAAGATATTAACGCATTCGCTGCCATGGCTGTTTTTATGAAACCAACCCCTGAGGCCAGTTCAAGTTTTTTATTTATAACGATTAATAAATTGTCGGCAATACAATAGTTACTACTACGAGATATCTCGTAGGGCTTTTTGCAATAGTTAAATCAAACAATTCTCTATGCCAAAATAACTAAATGAAGTCAACTTGACATGCCATGTTAAAATTATATTATGTATAATAAAATCATTATAAATACGAGTTATCTCGTAGCCGGCCTCATCGATACGGATGTCGACTACGAGATAACTCGTAGTTGGCAGCGAATGCGTTAATGGATGTAGGTATGTGTATGTGTGTAGGTGTTATTATTGTTGTTGTTTTTTCGTTTTATAAATGTATTGTTGCTATTTCATATATTTTTATTTAAATTTTATTTATCGCTTTTGATTAGAAATAGTGCCGTCAATATGTCATTTTGATGTTCTCCCATTCTCTTTTCAAGCGAAAGCTTTGTTGTTCTTATAGAAATCAAATCACAATTCTGATCGTCCCTTCCGTTAAGGTGCCCGTAAACGACATGTCAAATTGTCCACAGTAAAATACATACATGTCGTGTGTTACCACTAAAACATCCCTACAAGAAGAGTACCCGTCATTTTACTAGTAAGATGACCAGTAGTGCTCACCAAGATATTGGCTATAGTTTCTATTAGTTCATTAAGGGCAAATCGAAAAAAGTGGCCGATACTCTGGTGTAAATGTGATTTTGCCTCTCTCTCTAACTAATTAATTCCACTCGACTACAGAACATATATCTGTACTGCTTATTTTGCTGCTTTTTTTATTCAATGATAACCTAAATAATGGTTAACGCTAATTAGTTAGTCCTAACGTAAATATTGGTTTGCACTAATTAGTCACACATAGCGTAAATATTGGTTAGCACTAACTAGTTACTCATAGCGTAAATATTGGTTAGCACTAACTAGTTACTCATAGCGTAAATATTGGTTAGCACTAACTAGTTACTCATAACCTTTTCTTCAACTATACACCCCATTCAACCTTATTTAAGTAAATTTTTGGTTGAGTGTAGAAGTTTGTCATATTTTATGCGTCATCTACGCTATGACTACAGTGACATCAATTCGATGCCACATTTTGGGTAAACTGATAGAAAAGGCGTCATAACGCTGATGTATTTTGACATCAGTACTATGACAAGTGCCTTCGTTTTTGACCCCATGACGCTTTACATTAATATGATGTCAGCCTTAACATCACGCCAAATTGTCATCAGGGTCAAACATTTAAATTATGTCATTAATGGGATGACAAATTTTTTATATATACTCACTGAAGAAAAGTAAAGGCCTTCAGGTAGTGATTAAGGGTATTGAGTCATGCCTGGACCCAGACGAAATAAAATCGTTCTCAGAACAGTATTGCCTCAAAATAAAAAATGTTACAAATATTACAAATAGCGGAAGAAATCCCCAGCCACTATTTCGAGTGGAGTTAGAACCCGGCAACATTAAGCTTAAAAAACGAAATGCATCCCATTTACAGTTTGAAATATATTCTGTACAGAAGAGTCACACACTTAATGTGTATGAAGATTATCTGCAAGCCACGAACATTCGTGTTGGAGAGCTAAATCAAAACATAGTAATTTCATCTTTATACTCTCCACCTTCAATATCAAAAAGCCAATATTATAAATCGGTAGGACCCTATTTCCTGACCGCTGGCGATAATTACGCTAAACATATCTTCTGGGGGTCGCGACTTATAATATAATGCCACCGTTTTAGGTCCGATTCCATCGTGTAGCATAACATTATTTATGGCTTAATTTTTGTCTTTATTAACTTTTTAATCAGATATCGATTTCTGGGCGTCACTTATGGAATCTCGGATTTATTCCCCCTAATGTCCAAATTTTGGACGTGGCAAGAATACCCTTCTAAAACTTAGTATGTCAACGTTTAAATATTCTCACTTTTATGCTATGCCCCACATTTCTTTTGCACATATGTACATTATACATTAAAAAGCGTCATCAACATACAAAACTAAAAAATTGCATCAGTCACACTCTAGAGTGAATGTTATATCAATGAAGTCTTTAGAACTTTAGAAGACTTTAGAATTGCTGTTTCTTATAAATACCGCCGCTTAAAGTCCGTATTGCATATCAATGTTTTTGGATTGACTGTTACTTAATTATTGCTTCTGCTTCTGTCGACTTCTTAATCAGTCATTAAATATCGGGCGACACTAATGCTATAAACTCACCATAAAATATAAATTTTAATTTCTGAAGTTATTCACCACTATTATGAAAGTCGACGTCGACATGAGTCGACGGCATCGGAACAGTAAATTTATTTTCTGGGTCGTTATTGCCAATAATCGATTACTATTGACAGTCACTTTATATTTTCTAGGGCGCTTTTAAGTCGACGTCGATTAGAATTGTCTCTGTTTTAGTCGACGGGAAATTTTGCGACGACTCAAATGAAAGTTAAAGAAATTTTAAGTAGAATGTAAACATATTTATTAAGTACGTTAAAATAAAGAAATGCAAATTTTAAAAGAAGTTATTGGCACAAATTTTAATAGTAAATAGTTAAATGCGAAAATTCGGAAAAGTTTGCTAAAATAACGAAAATTCGCGAAAGTTTTTAACTTAGGACGATTGCCATAAAGAGCAACAAAACTATGAAAAATAGCGGAAATTTGGAAAAGTTTGCAAAAATAGCGAAAATTTTTCTTATTCCAAACAAGCCATAAAATTAAATATAAGTCCCTAAAACTATAAGCAATGTCAAAAATTCGGTAAAAATTGCAAAATTAGCGGAAATTCGCAAAAATTTGCTAACAGCGGCATGATAGCAAAGTCTTATAATTATTAATAATCGTTAAAGCTATAAAGAATCAGAAAACTTATAGTAAAAAATAGCTCTTATCGCGAACCTGGCAAAAATTCGCGAAAAATTCTAAATCGGAAACAAACTCTAAAATTAATTTGATATCGCTTAATCGGTTAAAAAACAAAATGTCGGAAAATAGCATAAATAGCGTTAAAAAATTAACTTTAATGATGAAGAACAAAAATAATAGAAAAAAAACATTGGAGATGGGTGTTTTTTTGTCAGATTTTCGATAACTTGTCGACGTCGACACAACTTTCTTATAAAATACCAAATTAACGTCGAAGTGATGTAGTCGTCGACTTGATGTGACAACAAATAAAAATTAATGTTGACGTCGACAACGACAACGACTTACATAATAGGAGTGATTTTGATTTTGTTTATTTTTTGTAATTGCCCACAGGCAGAAAAAAGCACAGCTGATGTTTTTGAAACTTTTTCATTTTTAAAATTATTTATTCAAAATATTATACCTATTTTTGTTTTTTTAATAAAAAATAAACAACATTTATATAACTTCAAATATTAAAATTTTAATCTTATGGTGAGTTAATGGCATAAGTGTCGCCCGAATTTTAATATCGGATTACGAAGTCAGCAGAAGCAATAATTGAGTAACAGTTAATCCAAAAACATCGATATGCAATACGGACTTTGAACGGCTGCATTTTAGAGGGGGCAAAAATTCTTAAACATCAAAATTTACTAAACCAGTGCTTTTGAATAACATTATTTATTAGTGAGCGAGAGCGACTTTTAACATTCGTACACAAGTAATTCCATACATACATACATACATATGTATTTATATTCAAAATTATGTTATATGTTATATGTACATACATATGTGACATACTTTTTACTTACATTTTACCATTTTTTAAATTAACTTTTGTTTTATGTGCGCATTTTTAATCTTTCTTTTTATTTAAAATTTTTAACTATTTGATTTGTTAATTTACATTTATTTTATTATACACAAATACGTTCGTAACTTGTTTTGAATTGGTACCTTAATGTATACACAAATAGTGGTACATGCAGTTAAAAGCTGAAGAAAACATTTTCACATTTTTTCGATT
Source organism: Pollenia amentaria (assembly GCA_943735925.1). Classification (NCBI taxonomy): domain Eukaryota; kingdom Metazoa; phylum Arthropoda; class Insecta; order Diptera; family Polleniidae; genus Pollenia; species Pollenia amentaria. Next base: position 105,267,646 of record OX031007.1, read on the forward strand.
CAATTTGCTTTTTATACTCATTTACTTATAATAAACACATCTTGAATTATTAAAAATTTAACTCTTTTATATTAATTTACTAAAGCTTTTTAGTTTTGAATTATTAATTTAAATTTCAAAGATAATTTTTATTTAAGGACTGAAATTTGCACGATATTATTATTTTTTTTTTTTTCTTCAAAATATTACGCGCATTGCGCATAAACAATAGAGACTATGTTTTTTTTTTATCAAATAAGAAGTCATAATTCCATTTGAGAGTTTTATTGTGACTTTACTATAAAAATTGTACTCTTAACTGGAAACACCTTTTCGATGTTAGGTGCGTTCGAGAACTCAAAAGTTTTTTTTTGCATTTTACTGAATTGCTTTCGCGTACACAAAACACAATAACTGAGAACACAAATTGAGAGCAGTGATGTAACCTTTTATTTTTGCATTACTCTAAAAGTTGCCGTTTTTGATAAGAAATTACCGCACGCAAAGGTATTAAGGCCCTAATCATGTAAAACGCAATACAACGCCAAAGAATTACATTAAAAGCAAAAACAACGTCATAAATATTATGTTATTTTGTTGTAGCTTTCTACAGAAATGTTGTGTTTTACATGATTAGGGCCTTAATTAAAACATTAACCCTAGAAAGATAATCTGCGTTAATTTAGCGCTGCACTTTCGAAATATTGATGTTTCATTTTAATTAACGGAAATGTGTTGCTGTGTATATGTAAAAATATAATCCAGATTAGTTTGTTCTTAATTAATCAAAAAATACAACAATATAGCAGGTTAGCCGACCGTAAATGTAAAAATGTAAATGTAATGTAAACAGTTGATCATTTCTGTTATATGTAGGGATTCCAATACCGAAGGCCTTTCGGTATTGAGGAAATCTCGATACCGGTATTATCGGTATTATTTATGGAATAAAAATATCTAAATACAAAGCACCAGGAATAAAACAATTTTCCAAATATATTGTATTATTCAATCAAATTTATTGTTTATTTAAAATATTTATTGAAAAAGAAAATAATTCATTTATACATATTTAGTTATTAAAAAAGACAAAAAAGGTCGATATTAAAAATAAAGCAGAACAATTAAAATTTAAATATAATATATACATAGTAATTAATTCAGAGGTAAAGTACCTAAAGTTTTTTTAATTCCTTTTTGTGAATTAAAATATGTTTGAAGAGAACATAAATTGTCGATGCTTTCATCCGAAAGGCGTGATCTTATTTTCGTGCAGATTAGTCCTGCTGCTGAAAACGCACGCTCAGAATCTACACTTGTAGGACGAACGGTCATAATTAAATTATACACATTTTGCCAATATTTTCCTTTCATATTTTCAGATTCGAAATATGAGATTTCCCTTCGAATAACTTTGGTGAGATCCTTATCTGATTTTCTTGAACTAAGCTCATTATCGCGCTTATTTTGTTGAATTTTTTCCATCAAAATTTTCTGCAACTTTTGCTTAACTGTAAGAGAGTTGTCCTGAACAGGCATTTCTGGTTCAATATTAACCATCTCAACATCATTGTCGGATTTATCTGACACTGCTTCTATGGTTTGATCATCCAAACGTTGAACCAACTTTACAATTATTTGTATTATGTCTGTTTTGGTTATTTGGTTAAATATTCCGTAATTGCCATCGTCTTCATAGTTAGATGGATTGTGCAAATAATGTAATACATCTGAAAAGTGCGTACGCCTTTCAAAAATTCTGCATTTTAACGAAGTTTTTAATGCAATACTTAGTGATGTTTTTTGTTGTGCAAGCTCATCCAAAATGAATTTTAAGGTAATATCTGCTTTAAATAGATTTGAATCTGCGCAACACGAACTTTCAACTGCAACCTTAATAGGGGTTAAAGCTGTTATTATTGTTGAGAGTAACTGGAATTCGTCTTCCAAAATACAAGTATTATTATTAAGATCAATAAGTGCTTTTCTAACGCAATCTTTAAGCATATAAAATCTTTCAAGCATAGCTAATAAACTGTTCCAACGAGTTTTACAATCTAATATCAACATCAACTCCTTACCAAATTCTTCTTTAACATATTTTTGTAATGTTACATCATTTTTTGTTGGCGAACGGCGAAACAATTTAATTACATTCCGAATCTTAAAAATCAATTCATAAATATCAGAACTTAAAGTTCTGTTAGGCATGTTCTTCTTACATACATTCTCTTCGACTATTAGCATACCATCATAACCATAATCATCTTCGTTATCAGCATCTTCTTCGTCATCAGCGTCATTTTCGCAGGGAAAAATTTCTCGATTATCAGAAATATTCTGCTGATATAGCACGCTTATCTCCGCTAGTTGTATTCCATGTACCAGACATTGTTGATGATCTGCCTTCACAAGTTTACCCACTTTCTTCTTATAGAGGCACTACAGTTGTCAGCGCAACAATGTCAGCCTGTAGTGAAATACCGTGATCTTTTAATTTGTTATTAACTAGCTCAATGCATTTACATATATGATGGCATATACCCTGAAATTCGACTCAACCCGAGGTTCCAAAAGCTTTTGCCAGAATGGACATTTATGTTAATATAACGTCGATTCCTTACTGACGTCCATTCATCGAATGTAATGCTGAATTTATCTCCACTGACTTTTCTAGACAACAGTTCTTTTTTCAACCGCATTCTAATTTTTTTGCAGTAACTCATTACCATTGTTTGAATAGAAGTTGACGATGTAGGAATTTCACCAAGTCCTCTTGCTGTTAACGCTCGTTTTAAATCAATTAAAGCAAGGCCTATCCAATAGGTCTGCTAACCGCTACAACAATACAACAGGCATTTTGTTTGTGTAATTTTCCTCACGGTTGTCAAAATCTTACTACTACATAGGAAAAACGTGTTTTGCATGCATGTATGTGTGGCAAACGACAAAAAACGTAAGCAAAAATATACATGTATAAGCAAAATGTAAACAACTTTTGACATGGTTGAGGAATAAGCAGACCTAATGGATAGACCTTGAATTGAAGTACAAAAAATACTAAATGGTAAACCATTCTTAGCTGTCATTCGATCTAGAACTGCAGGCAATGTATTATCTTCTTCAGTTTCAAAATAGTTGGTAATTCTTCCAACATTTTTATTAATATTTGAAGTACAAGGAGGATTTTCGTTAACGCTCAAAACACATCTCTTTGTTTTTAACAAATTTATTCCATGGATAGTTTTAAGATGTCTGTGCATCCCACTTGTGCTTCCATCACAGGCTTTAATAATCTTCATGCATTTGTTGCACCTACCAAGTTTACCATTTCGTTCTCGTAGAAAATAGTTCCAGACTAGATAGTGATGGTCTATAAAATAAATAACAGATATTAAATTATTTATGTATTTATACTCACAAGAAATTACAGTTTTAATACCATTTAAATCACTTGGTTCTTTTCCTGCAAGGCGGTCACCATTTGAACATTCATATTTTATGTTTACTAATGTTTTTTTGTTTATGTTTTTGAAAAACAGATGACACGTTCTTACATGTTCTATAAGTGCACAAACGAGCTTACAGAACGTTACGGTACGTTACATTGAATTTCATTACATTTACTTTCGGCTAAAGCGGCCTTTACGTATGTCCTGATCAAGGCGAATTCAACTACAGGTGGTGTCGAAACGCCATCTGATTTTGACAGTTCGAGCTACTTTGTTTTGATTTGTTAGTGTTTTGTTAGGAATGGTTAACATTTTGGACAGTAAACACTAACAGTGCAATGCAAAAAACCCTGTGTTGTTTCTGTTGTTTTTGGATTGTTGTAGTATCGACACCACCTGTAGTTGAATTCGCCGTGGTCTTGATATGATTATCTTTTTACGTTTAAAGCAATTTATATAAATGTTAAATGTGTTTTAAGAAAATTTTAATGGAAACCAAATTGAATTTCAAACCAATATTATTGTATTTTTTATGTATACTGCAGTAAAATCATTTTTAATAAAATAGGTACGTGCACTCAAAAGAAAAATCAATCCAAGCTAAGAATATAAACTAAATGAGAAGTGAGAAATTGAAAGCAAGACAATTTTTCAACTTTAAAAAGTAAAATTGATTAAGATTTGAACATGAACTTCTTGTTCGGTTATTTTTGTTGTTTCTACACACAACAGGCAAATCGTTTATTAGCTACTTGTGTGGTGTTGTTGAAGTGGCTACAATAAATTTGGACAAGTTATATGAGTTTAAAACGTTGATTTTGTAATTTTACTCTCAGAGTGGCAGTACGAACGAAAAGTTCAATCTTTTTTGTACTTGGTTTAACAATTTTATACTAACATACTTTAAGAAAATCCGAGATTGGTTTTCGAAAGTTATCCCATTTAAGATTGTTGTGAGTACGTTTTAGTGTTATTCGTACTTAAATTTTAGAGTACGACTCGTAATCAAAGTAAGTATAAAAAGCTTAATTTATCCCGAGTGTTTTTCTTTCTGTGTATGTATATGTACATATATTCATTCAACTGAAAATGTTTTTATTTAATACGCTTAAATGTATGTATTATGTATTTTGTGAAGGTGGCATGTCATAACGTCCAGTGTCACATGGACAAAAATTTTACCATATTATGTTTCATTTAACCAAATCATTGTCACCGACAACCATATTAAAGTTAAATTAGTTTCTTTAAAAATAGTTTTGTTGGTTGGGACCATAATGAAACATGTTTTTCTCTGCGTGTATGCAGATAATTTTTTTGTATTTAACTTCTTTAGTAATTATGGACCTAATGACACTTTTGAAAGTGTCATAATGTCCATTTGCAAATTGTCACAGTGTCCATGGACGTTATGACATGCCACCTTTTGTGAACATTAAAAAAAAAAAATAATTAATTTAACTTATATATTGAATAGCAGAATTTTTAAATTTGTTATGACTTAAATTTATAATTGCACAGAATTGGAATAGTCTTATATCTAAAGTATAATTATAAAAAAAATTAATCTTAGGATTGTTATTATAAATTATTATTTGTACTGAAGAAAAACTATTAATTATTACAAAAAAAAAAATAAGTAAATAAAGAATTGCTAATATACAATTATAATACAATGATCTTAGTTTAATTAGAATACCAAAATAACGCTTTAAATTTTAAAATATAAGTATAATTATGTGGTCACAAGCGATAACCGTCGACTTAAGAGTTGATTGAACTTATATTTGTTTTTATTAAATATTTTAAAAATAAAAACAACTTTCGTTTTAAGTTTTTTATCTTAGTATTGTGGGGATAAGAAACGCAAGTATAAATATAAAGTGCCTTTTCTCAAAAACTATTTCGACTTAGGTGGTTATTGTTTATGACCACAGAATTACCGAATTATAAGCTGTAATATTAGAGGATGTGCGGGTAATGTGGTATACTTATTTGTTTTTAGATTGACAAATTTTTAAGCCATTTGCGAAAAATATTAAACCCACACTTTTAGAGGAATATAAGAAAATATAGCAAATCTCATTAGATACGACTTCAAAAAATGTACGGGTAATGTGGTACACCAAGTGCTGGCTATGTGGTATAGAGAACTACATTACCAAATCATAGTATTTTCTTTAAAATTAGTCGTGTTATATTTAAATTTTTACTTTATTGCAAAAAAAAAAAACAAGAAAACAACAACAATTCATGTAAACAAACAACAATTTCATTAATATTTTATTTGATAGGTAATGTGGTATACTATAACAAATTAGCTGATTTAAGGTATATAGGGATGCCAATCGGGACTGATTTTTGAAAATCCCGGGATTCAGGATTTTGTAATCCCAATCCCGAATTCTCGGGATTCAGGATTTTGAAATCCACAAAATCCCGAGATTTCGGGATTTTTCGGAATTTTTTTTTAATAAACAACACTTTTTACATATTCAAAAGGTTTTATAAACGTAACAGAAATTTTTAAAAATGAAAACAACAAAACAATTTATTTTATACATATGTTTATAACACTGGCGTCACCCATGATCAAAATGAGCAGATTCTGAAAAAAGCTTAAAAAAACATACGAATCTCTTAGTTTTTCTAGATCAATTCATTTCGGTTTTTTGACAGCAATTCAATTTTTAATGTGAATTAAGTTGTGAAGACATAAATACACGGCAAAGAGTAGTCCCTCATCGATCTCGATAGCTGAGCTAAAACCTGTAAAATTATGTCGACTGCAGTGCAGTACACCTCCAGGGTGAGGGCGAAATTCATTATCAATAATTTAAGTACGTTCGAAATTTATTTTAAAACAAAATGTTTCTTAAAACAGATTTCAAGTTTAAATTATTTATTTATGAATACCGTATGTTTTTTAAGCAAATTTGTTATTATTATTGGAGCGGAAGGAATATGAGCTATTTCATCAATATTACGACTTAATTGTTATAATTATATCAACTTTTATTCTTTACTTTCTGAATAAAACTTTAATTGGATCGTGAATAATTTTTATTTTTTGCTTGATATATAACAACTATTTCTTGATTTCTATATTTTGCATAAAAATAATCATTTTTAATTTGGAATTATGTCTTAAGCCAAAGCTGAACTTGCTAAACGTAATTGTAATAAAGGCTTGAAATGTAAATCTGCAAATTTCGTTTCTACTTAAAATAATGGTTTTTATTAAGCAAAATACAAAAATCCAGAAATAGTCGTCATATATCAAGCAAAAATTGCAAATTTTAAATACTCGCTGTGTTCCAAAAACAAAAATTAAACTCAAAAATAAGAATTATTTGCAATAGAAAATATAACCCAAATATAATTTTTAATCATTTTTTTGTATATACTATAAAAATTCAATAAAAACGAACAGTTTTGTACATAAAAGTTGATATGTTAAAAATCCCGGGACTCATAAAAATAAATCCCGGGATTCGGGATTTATCAATCCCGAAAAATCCCGGAATTTCGGGATTTCCCGTTTGGCATCCCTAAAGGTATACCACATTAGGCGCACTTGAGGTTAATGCAGAAATTTATTAATTTTAAATTATTTACTACAGCTATTGAGTAATTGCATATATTGTTCACTAATTTGGTACTTCCCAATTACTTTACCCAGCAAAAACTTACATTGCAAAGTAATGAGTTAAAAAGCTAATATACCCAGCAAAAACTTGGTAATGACTTGCAATTACTGAACAACTTACTTTTCAATGACTACTTCATACCATCTGCATTACATAGAAGTAGTTGAGTAATGGCTGACATATAATCTGTTACATAAGTACTTGTTTATAAGTTGATTATGGAAATTTATAATTCATTCATAATAAATTGCATCTACGGTTTAATTTTTTTCAAATCTAATACAAATTGGTTTTTAATATTTATTCTTACAATTTGTTTTTTTTTTTTTTTATTACACTGAAAGAAAAATGCTTCATATATTTAATGAATCATTTTCATAAAAAAATTTTCCTTGGGTAAATGAAAATTTTCATAGTCTAAATAGAATTTCATAGTTAGAATGAAGTATTTTCGTTAAAATCGCTTCATTGGATTTCGTAATTACGTTAAAAATTTTCATTGGATATATGAAAACTTAAGTTTGTCCAAGTTAAACAAAAAATTTTAAAAGCAACATATTTCAATAATTGCCTTCATAAATTTAAATTTTCATTATGACAATAAAAATGTCATTTTAGTAATGAAACAAAAACTTTCAATCCACTTTCAATCAGCGTTTTTATTGTTATTATGGATAATTTAATCTCATATTTACGCTCTTAATAATTGAGTAAAAAACATGGTTTTTTTATGCAAAAACTACAATGCCCCAGTAGACAAGCTGGTAGTGAGCTAGTCTATCAGCACCGAGGTTGCGCGATCGAATCCCGCCAGAGGCAGAAAAAAAAAACAAAGTAAAAAAAAAACAAAGTAAAATAAAAAAAGAAAAAATAGAAAAACAAATAAAATAAGGTAAAATAAATAAAATAAGAAAAAATAGAAAAAAAAAAATAATTAAAAAAAAATAATAAAAAAAATTTTTTTTTAAGTCATTATTTAAGTCCCTATTTGTAAGCGAATGTGGTAATGACTTATTTAACTCCCTATTTGTAAGCGAATGTGGTAATGACTTATTTAACTCCCTATTTGTAAGCGAGGGTGGTAAGTACTTGCCTCCAATGACATCACCGTGTTAAAATAATGAGTTAAAATGCCAATGTATAAGTAGTGATGAGTCGTTATATTAGCTTTTTAACCCATTACTTTGCAATGTAAGTTTTTGCTGGGTAACTACTCTTCACCACTTATACATTGGCATTTTAACTCATTATTTTAACATGGTGATGTCATTGAAGGCAAGTACTTACCACCCTCGCTTACAAATAGGGAGTTCAATAAGTCATTACCACATTCGCTTACAAATAGGGAGTTAAATAAGTCATTACCACATTAGCTTACAAAGAGGGAGTTGAATAAGTCATTAACACGTTTGCTTACAAATAGACACTTCACATTGTTAACAACAAAACTGAATTTGTCAAACAAAAATTGTGTCTTTAATTTCCTTTCCTTTCGAATGCAAAATTTTACTACCCTGCATCAACGACATATTCATACCCAATAAACCAGAGAACGATATGATTGCAAAAATCATATGATATTTTCATGGAAAAACGATATTATAAGAAGAGGCACAATTTAAATACTATCGTTTATGACAAAAGATCGATATCATATATTATAATTTATATCAGCTAGACGATATCGCTATAAAATCTTTTGTTGGTTGATAAGTGAAGTTTTTATTCAAAATTTTAATTTTAAAATACATATCAAAATCAATCAAGCATTTAAATTTTTCATATTCAAATTCATATTCATTTATGCATTTAAAATCAATTTGTATTAGAGTTGGATAAATAAAACCTTAAATATATTTTATTATGAATTAATTATAAATTTCGCTAATCAACTCATAAACAAGTACTTATGTATCAGATTATATGTCAACCATTACTAAGCTACTGCTATGTAAGGCAGATGGTATGAAGTAGTCATTGAAAAGTAAGTTGTTCAGTAATTTCAAGTCATTACCTAGTTTTTGCTGGGTAGTTATACACTTAAAAACTTTTAAATGCACCTTTACAAGAAAACTTTATTTGTTAACAGCACCCAAAAAAAAGTCGACTTCGCAGCCAATCGAATTTTTCGACACTCACACTAAGAATGACTTTCAAAAATAAAACAGATCAAAGTTTTCTTAATTTTTTGAGAGCAGCAAACCATTTAGATTGGTTTCATTACGCTTGATTTGTTATACCACATTACCCGCTCTTACTCTATATACGAATTTTTAATAATATATATACAAATAAAGTAAAGGGGGGATTAAAGTTATATTAAATACAATGTAGATATAAGATGATTTTCCGAAATACCATACTTTGATACAAAACGGGTGGTTAAGCTTTCAATAGCGTGTGACACAGTTTTAGTGTTAGTAATTACATGTAATCTGGATGTAGAAAAATTTAAGGACTATTTTTAGGATTTTATTTTGTGCAATTTGTAAACTTTTAATGTGTGTTTTTGCAAAGTCTCCCCAAATTGGACAACCATATAGAATCATAACCTGAAACATTGTTTTAACAATCAGAATTTTATTTGAATTGCTTAAGGCTAGTTTACACGGTAATACAATGTATTACGACATGCCAACAAATGATGTTGAATGAGAAAAATCTTACCATGTAAAAACAAAGCGTATTGAGTAAAAGAGAATACGGATACAAAATTTGACAAACGGTCGGTAAATTTTTATTTTCTAAACCATTTTAGAAACTTATGTATTCTCATCACACCAAAAGTGCATTTTAAATGTATATATTGAAGGTGGTAACATTTTTATACATTTAAAAAAAAAACAAAAATCAACTCAGCAAATGTTCATGTTGTTTTTGTAAATATTGTAAAACTGTGACCATCTGCTTTTTTGTTATTAACTCAGCTGTTTAATATATTTACTTTGATTTTACTTATACCATCCGTGTAAACATGAAAAATACTTTCAACAGATTTTTATTTTTTTTTTATTTTAAACAGGGAGAGAATTTCATAATATTTTGATTGTACAAAGTCGTAATACATTGTATTACCGTGTAAACTAGCTTTTAGTATGGAATTCCTATAAATAAGCAGATATAATATGTATCTATTAAAGGGCTGCTTGAATAACTTCATTCATAAACATACTGAAATGTTTATGCAATGAAGTTTGTATTCAAATTAAATTCAGATAACTGAACAAGCTCTCGTGTTATTCATGCTACTAGCAAACACATCTCGTTTCATTTGACAAGCACATATACTTTGTTTAATGAAACGACTTTTGTTTAAAAGTTTTCACTCTCTCTCATTTTTTTTTTTTCGTATAAATACTCTATAGCAATGTTGCCACTTAGTAAATTTATGTAATTTTTTCTTTATTGTTACCTTTACAATAATATATGTAATTTGTGAAGCATTTTTTAAATTAAATTTAAAGTTTTTTCCTAACTACTTTTTTATGTACTTCGAAACAAAACAAATTGCTGGAAAAAGTTTTTGAAAATAAAATAAATTTTTTTTGAAGTTAAAAAATTAATATTAAAAACAATTTATTTACATTGAAAACAAAGTCAAATTTGTATTATTTTTGTTATTTTAATAAAAATGTACTTCCTAATCATGTTGCTTTTACTCTTCATGGTTATGTTTTTCTATTTTTCCTAATGCTTTTTATTTCCTTTAACTGGCAATACTGACTTTTAAATAAATGTGCTTAACTATGAATTTATTCGACATTTATTCAGTGGTTGTTTTGTTGCAGAGTTGTTAGTATTCATATTCTCTTGTTTAAGTAAACAAACTAACTACATCTTACTCGTCTCTTAAATTTCAAGTGTTTGTTGCTTTCATTTCAGTTTTTCATCTTACTGAATAACTATGAATAACAATTAAGTTGCATGCAGATGTTTAGTATCTATATTTGTTAACTTTGTCTATTACATGGCAAACGTGATTATTAAAAGTTAACTTAGGATCTAAACAAATACCTAAGTACCTATTATTATTTGACCGGTTTATCTCATTGGCCTGACAATGAGATTCTCTCTTTTTAGTAAAAAGATGGTTTATGTTTTATCCGAATTGATTTTTATCCTTCATTTGGAATAAAAGTCTATTAACCTATTGAATTTCAGTCAGAATGCGCTAACAAAGTTCATCTGTATAATAAACAGTCGACATTGCATGGATTAATTAAAGGAATGTCAGAGCAGAAAACATTGTAAAGTATTTGTCCAAAAACCTATCCCTGCGGAATTCCCGCTGGAAATTTAAACAGGACAGAGAAGATATTTTCAAATAAAACACAGAAGTGTCTACCATCAAGAAAATGTCTTATTATTTTAACTAGAAACTTGTGAATATGGAAGTTAATAAGTTTATATATTAGGCCATGAGCCACACCGAGTCACATGCTTTTTTAACATCGCGTAACACTAGCGCAGTGGATTTACATGAAACCAGGCCGTTCTTGACATCGTTGCAAATTCTTTTAACTTGATGAATAGTTGAATGCGACCCTCTGAATCCAAATTGTTTATGAGGTAAAATGTGATTATTTTCAAGAGATAATATAATCTGCACACTTGAAATTTTTTAAAAAAATGTATCTAGACTACTTCGCAAACTGATTGGCCTGTAGTTTTCTGTCCTATTTGGCATTTTGCTTGTCATAACTGTAGCGGTTTTCCATGCTTTATGAAAATACTGATTTCTTTAACAAGAACTACATATATATATTCGCAAGAAAACGAACAGCAATATTCGGGAGATTTTGTAACATTTGGTTATTTATGTCATCCATACCGGGAGATTTTCTTTTCCTTAGGTTACTTATTATAAGTTCTACTTCATCATTTGTTATGAGCTCAAAAGTAGGAGTTATGACTTCCAAGGAATCAAATTCTTGAATTGGCCGATTAACGAACGTTACATGATTTTTAGTACCGAAACTTTTCGAAATTTTATGATTAAGCACGAATGCCCTAGCAAATTCATTCTCCTTGTCTTCATCAAATATCAGAATTTCATTGTTTAATAACAGAATAGTGCAGTTATTGTTCTTTCGCTTGAGAATTTTAGTGACATTCCAAAAAGGTTTTGATCCCATATCTAATGCTCTTAACTTGTTATTCAAATGTCGATTTCTGTACAAACAGATTTCATTACCAATAAGAACAGTGTACTTGTTCATCAACCGATAATCAGAAAATTGCCTGTATCTTGACCATTCCGTACGAGATTAATTACGTATTTTTATTAAACGTAAAATGCAGTCAGAAAGTTTAAGGAAATTCATCCTAGGTAGAGATTTTAGGACTTAGTGTCTGACAACTTCTAAAAAAATTCCTGTAAAACGTTCTACATTGTTATCTATAACCTCATCTGTATTTGAATTAGTTATTAAAATATCACTCAACGAACACTTTACAATATTTTTATACTCTTCCCATTTAGCACTTCCAAAATTGTATGTTACATTTTTAACTAATGGAAAGATTGAGGAGATATTGAAATATACAGATATTGGAAAGATATTAAGTCATGGGTAGATTGATAAGCATTAAAAGCAGCTGAGATATAAGTAGACGAATTAGGAAATAATATTGAAAATGGATAATATGTTGTAAATTCATTAGGGATTTTCCCCCATTTATTAGCACGTAAACATACCAACTGGTGTGTCTTGAATTTAAATCGCCAAATATTATGTATTCGTTTGTAGTATTCAAAAGTTTCCTTAATAACTCTTGAACTTAGACCTGACAAAGCTATTATTTTTCCCCATGGAAAATATACGCTATATATGAAGGTTCACCCCTCGACCTACATTTATTCTGATACCTACGTTTGCAACTACCTGAGCTGTTATTTTGGGGATTATTATAAAATTAATTGTTTTTAATAAGTATGGCAGCACCACCACCCTTTGGCGCAAACGGTATTCTCTTAGTGCTGGTTCACACTGTTCAAGTTTAAGCCACCGTCAATCCTTGAGCTTTTAGGAGAGAAGGAAAAGATAATGCCATTTCTTTTCGCCTCTTTTCTTCAAACTCAAGATTTGAAGGCTAACCCCTTAAAAGTGTGAACCAGCACTTATACAAGAATTATTAGAATAATACAGATTATTCGATGGAGTGAGCCAAGTCTCACTCAAAAGAAGAGTTGCCAGATTTAAAATTCGGAAAAATAGTACCTACATTGAATTAAAAAAACAGTACAATCAAGAAAAAACAGTACATCCTTTTTGACGAAAACATAACTAAATAAATAAAGACTTAATAAGCAACAAAAATAATATTAAAATAAATACACTTTAAAAGTATAACGCCAAAGGAATAAATCACATTTAATGGCAAAATTACACCATTTGCGTTTAAAAAGCAATCACCACAAACGAAGCATTTGGCCATAGTTTCATGTTCAAATGTGCCTTCACAATGTGTAAATATTTTGGTTTATGTGTTACTTTGAACAAGTTTGTAAAAATAAACTCTGTTTTTTTTTTTCAAAATATGAAGACAGGAAAACAATAACAATGATGTAAGTCGAAAAAGACAAAGAGAGAAAAACTTAACAGCTTAAAGTTAGATTTTCTTTAAACATATTGATATTTAGAGCAATTTTCGCCACACACCCAGTTGCACAAATCGTATAGAATTTGCTATTACTATAACTCCCGATTAACAATAGGTTTTTCCCATTTTGCAATTTGATGTCTCCAAACTTCTTACGACTGCGATTTACAGTACACCTAGTATGCGATTTCAAGTCAGAATCGCCAATGCTAAGCGTTTTGCGATTGATTGAACATGCCCTTTTCTTAATATCTGTGTTTTTTGGACTCTGCCAAAAAAAAAGCAGTACAAAAAAAAGACTATTTGTGTAGTGTTTTGTGTGTTGTGAATAAAATAGTGCAATTGAAAAAAATCAGGGGGATTACTATGTAACTCGATTCGAAAGTATGAATAGCTCGAAAGTTGTATTCAATGCGAATTTAAACTCTTACCATGTAACATTTTCGGATCGAGCGAAAAGTGCTGCCACTAATTGAAATAGTTTTGGCACTACTTTCGAATGTATTATTCAACTTTGACAGGATTTATTACGCAAAATGTCAAAACAATGAAAATAAAAATAAAAAAAAAGTAAACTAGAAATATTTGTGCGTTATAAAAATGGATGTAGTTGCACTTTGGATGGAAAATGACGACGAGCGATTGGTGTAGATTTTATGCAGTTGACGGATGTAATGTAAGTAACAATTTTTTAAATATGATGTATGTAACTAAATATTTTTATTTGTAGATTTGTGCGAATTTTCCGGCTTAACAAGGAAGCTTTTAAATATGTGTTGGAGAGCATTAGTGCGTAGCTGCCAACAACACTGAGATCGACTGCTGGACTACACTTAAGTTCCTTAAGACCGATTTGGGTACCAACACCAAATCGGTCAAGACCTGTTTGCTGGCTTGGCACAACAAACTGTGTCAAACTGCATCAAAGAAGTGTGCAATGCTATAGAGAAGGTGTTGTGTCCGAAGCACATAAATTTCGTCATCAATCAAATTATGTGCTACACTTAAGTTCCTTAAGACCGATTTGGGTACCAACACCAAATCGGTCAAGACCTGTTTGCTGGCTTGGCACAACAAACTGTGTCAAACTGCATCAAAGAAGTGTGCAATGCTATAGAGAAGGTGTTGTGTCCGAAGCACATAAATTTCGTCATGAGCGAAGACGAAAAACGATCTGTCAAAAATGTCTTTTATGCCACGTCTGGAACTCCAGGGATAATAGGAGCTGTTGATGGTACTTACATAGAAATAGTCCGGCCATCTAAAAACGAGTGCTTGTTTTTCAACCGGAAACTCAAACACAGCATAAATGCAATGGTCGTAGCCCTTAGCCAACTGCGGATGCTCTGTCATAAAGTTGACCATAATTTCAAATTGCCTTTGCGTCGTATTAATATTTTTCGTAGCATTTTCCCTATTGAAAAAGACTTGTAGTAATTTGTATCTATTAACATACATAAATTTAACAAATACTTAAATTTTCAGCGTTTGGTGTCGATGTTTTGATTTATTTAAGTTTTTTTATATTGTATCCGTTACCTCAACATCAAACGAGTACAAATGCCAACTTTCGAGCGACTTTGACATCTACATTCGAAGTACATAGTGATGCACATCCGAAAGTAGATTACGAGCTTCCGATAATCGGATACGGCAATCCGAATGTAGCAAATGTATTTACGAATTCGAGTTAGTTGGTAGGAAAAATCCGTATCCGTAATATTTAACTATCGAATCGAGTTACATAGTAACCCCCCTGTACACGTACTGCTTAAAACAGTACGTCTGGCACCCCTACTCAAAAGACATATAAATGCATCACTAATATTTAAAAATTGATTTATTTAGTTATTTTATTGCTAATACTTCTACAGCTCCAAAATACTATTTAAATGTTTGAGATAGCCATTTTAAACATTCTTATATACAAACTTAAACTTAAACTGCAAATTTATTTTACCAGTGTCGTAGCTTAGTGCCCATTTATATTATACGATTTTTGTCGTTGCGATTATTGTCGTTTCTTCTTTAAATTCGGTCTTATGTTTACATTTTACGAATTTGATCATTACAACTTCTTATGTATACATATATTTTGACACTACGAATGAATGAACAAAACGAATCGAAGAGTACACTCGCCTGTGAACCCTTTATAATTCCTCTCTTACCTCTCGCCTATAAGGAAAGAATCGCAACGACAAAAATCGTATAATGTAAATTGGGACCAGCGCTACCGTTCGAATTTTTCAAAAAGGGGCACAAGACGGGGATTTTCAGAAAAAAAGTGGCACAAAAGGAGGAGCAAAGGTGCAATTTTAAAAACAAGAAAATTTTCAAAAAACAAACATATTATTTTCATTGCAAATATAAACACAACAAAAAATAAAGTTCTTATATATAAGAAATTCATAATATATGTAAATATTATAAAATTAAATATTTTTTTTTGTGAAATACATACATGTATGTATATTAGGGTGGCCCAAAATACAAAAGTATCGCATATTCGCGCTTCACATACAATGATTTTTTATGGTGATATTCATTGTTTATTAAAAAAGTAAAACATTTAATAAAACAAATAAATAAAGAATTAATAGAACTGTATATTACATAAGTACAAATTATCATATATTTTATTATTTTTGTAAATTATCGATAGTCATTTTTGCAATATTAGTTTAAGAAACACCTGGAAATTTTTTTCTATGGTGATCAACTATTCTAAGCAAATATTGTTTTTTCTCCTCATTTTTTTCGTAATTGAGCTGTTAAACATTGTTGACCTTTTGGTAATATAGGATTCAAGTGGATTTCTATGGTTAAATACTTTTTCGGCCAGTCTCTTTAAGGCTTTAGCTTTTGGTGGTAGCTGGAGATTTTTCACTACTGTTTTTTTAGTTGCATATGTAACTCTGGAATCGAAAAATGCAAGCTCGATTAAATATTCAGAAAAGTACCATAAATGTCGATGAAATGCTTTTACAGTAGCTTTAACATTTTTTTCATTGGAATAGTTTTCAAATTGTTTAAGGACGTTTTGGTCATTAAGAGGAGCATTTATTGCTAAAGGAGTTTCATTCCAGTATCGGTCATAAATAAGACTTATAAACCATCTTATTTCGGTAACTGCTTTCTTTTCCTCGTCTGTGAGATCAAACTGATTTTATAACATACATATTTTTATGCAATAGATCACCTTCGTCATCCAACGAGCAAGATGAAACGCGCCTGATGCATAAAATTTAACTTTCATTGTTCCGGCTTTATTTGCATCAGCAAGAAAATTTAGACAGCGTAAGGAGTTCACGGTAATCGTCCATTGGGTGTTGACTTTTGGTGGCTTCGGTATAATATTTATACATTTGCTTTTAGGGTTCCAGCAAGTCGGTTGTATAGAATAGAGTATTATCTCCGACTTTGAAGTTTTCTTTATCAATATTTGGCCATTGCTTTTTAAATCTTTTAAATAGTTGCACTTCGGGTCCTCCGCTTGGGCCAAATTACTGTTACAGTTTTAACACTAGAAACATTAACATTAGAAAGCATGACCTCAAACATATGATGCCGACAAGCAATTCATATTAGGTCTTTATTTAATCTTTTTTAATTAAAGTACATGCACCTAGCTTTAAACCAGTATTGGAGGCTGTAGTGTCAAAGCATAGTCCTCGAATTTGGTTTTTTATTGGCCAATCAGTACAGACACCCAAATAAGCGTTAGCATGTTCTACACCGGTTCCTTTTGTGATCTTCGGAACTGCTGAAAGTTTTTCTTTTCCATTGCCACTGATGGGAATAGTAACTCTATCAACTTTTTTGTTTTCATCAGTAATATCAGGCAATAATTTGCTGTCCCAGTGCAGTACGACGGGATATCGTAAAGAGAATGAGTTCTTATCAAAAGCTGATATCTTTTTTCGGATCGTTTCTTTTTCGTTGTATTGATACGTGATAAGGCAATTTCGGATACAGGTGTACCTAACGCTTGAACTGCAGCTCCGACAACATACATAGTTTTCCGACCAGAAAGATTTACACGGTCAATAGATCTAATAATGTCCTCTGTAAAAACAGATTTAATTTTTATTGGTTAAGTTCTATTTTGTTTTTCTCGAAACTTAACTTCTTCTTCATCTTAAATGCGGAATAATATAATATCACAGTTTACATGAGAAGCAAAAACGTTGTAAAATGGAAATTAATTGATATATAACTTTACAACGCAACATTTAAGTAATACACTTAATGTATTTAGGTACTAACATACTTATAAAAGAATTCCCTTACACTAACACTCACCTGATCCGTCTCAAATGTGATTGGCTAATTTGCTATAAATTTTATGTTTCGAAATTGTTACATTCAGATCATATTACATAAAATGCAAAATGCTGATTGGCCAAGTCACTGAAAATTATTAATTTCAACAAAAAGCTTTGTAAGCATTTTTGTAATTAAATTTTAAGTTAACTTTAAGTTGGAAAGAAGAAATAAAGGCATTCCATAGTGGCCTTATAATTAACTGGCGCTCAACGTGAAAAAAATCAAAGTTATTAAGAACTCTTATAAAATTTTTTGTAAAAAATAAAAGAGGAAAAACTACGTTAATAAAAAATAATAGAATAAAGTTATTAAAAACACTTATTAAAATTTTTGTAAAAAAATAAAAAAGGAAAACTACGAAAAAATAGAATAAAGTTATTGAGCAATTCCATATGAAAGCGATCACCTTTTGGACGACCCCTCTCCGATTTTAAAATAAATAGTCTCAATCGATTGCCCAGCAAAAAATAATGTACCTACATATTTTTTTTTTTTTATAGTGACTGGTTTAGTGGTGGTGTACACCACTGTCATGTGACAAAATTGAAGAATTCTTCATAAGGGACCTCATTGAAAGTTGTTTTAAAAAAAAACTACTAAAGCGATCGCAACGAATGATAGCTCGTTGGAAAGGTATTGAATCAGGCTTTAATTGAAAAATAAAATTTTCCTAATTTTTCTTAGAAATTTACCTTTAAATTTTCCCAAGAAAATTAAATTTTCCGATTTTCCACAGAAGCTCCTAAATTTTCCGGCTAATTTTTTTTTTTTTGGATTCCTCATAATTTTTGCTTTAAGAATCAGCAATAAAAAAATGGGCCCCGACTCCTTGTTTGGACAGGAGAAGAGCATTTAAGAGACCACCTTGTTAAAAATACATTTTAAAAATTATTTTACAGTTAAAAATACATTTATGAAGAAAAAAATCTTTCTTATTTTGCTGCTTATACTTAATTACAATATTTATTAAAAATTTCAATTGTCTTGGCATCATTATAAAATTAAAGTAACTTTAAATTTAGCACGTCGGCAGACGAAGAGTACCGCTTTACATTAATTGACATATCAGAAATATTTGGTATGAAGCAATGAAACTTTTGCGTTCCAGTTATAGTTTTGACATTATTATATCTGTTTAGAATTCGTCGCTCCATGGTATCGTGTTCTTTTTGAGTGCATAAAACTGTGTTAATGGCAATTTCCTTGCTTTGAATCCACGAAAACAAATGTTGTACATTTAAGATCTGGTCAGTATATGGCCTTTGCAAACTTGCCTTAGTCGCCATGCGTTTTAGGGTTCCCCCTAACGCATCGCATGGGCCCTTACCGTGGGACGTCGCGAAAAAGTCACTCGACCTTGCAGTTTTGTTCTTCTTCAATTATGCAAAGATTGTAAAAATTTTTTTTATTCTTGTACTGAGAAGCCGCGCCGTCTGAGAAAAACGTTACTTTGTCGATTGCATCGAATTTTGATCTTAAGAATTCAAACAGTTTCATTTGAAATAAATAAACGGACACATAATTATGAGCTAAACTCTCCGCGACAACAACAAGGCTTACGGTCTGTAGTTCATTATCTTCGTTTTTGAAATAAATGCAAAAAGGATGCACCGTGCACTGGTCGTTTGCCCAGTGATAAGCCTGAAATTCATCCTGAACGAGAAAAGTGTAATTCTCGGCAAAGTCGCTTATCACAATGAATTCATTTTGGGCTAATTTCTCCTTACTTTGGTGCGCCTTCAGTTCATTCAACTTGAATCCGAATTCCTCGATGAATTCCGGAATCTGCTTTACCACGGTCTTAAGGGAACATCTGCCGCTGCTAATTATCCACTGTTTGAAATGCACCTCCTGAATTAACAGCTGTTCAAACTTTTCCGCCAAATATTGCTCTAGCTCGTCAATCTTCGGACAATTGTCGCATTTGGACAGATGACATTTTGCCGTTGGGTATGCGCACAACGACTTCGACAGGAGGTCCCTATATGTTTCAATTTCACCGTGAAATACTTTCAATTTCTTGCATGGAAAGAAAATTAATTTGATGTTTTGATGAAACATGCAAACGCAGACTGAATGCGTTCCGTGCCTGTCTAATGCCAGCACGCATTCTTTTGGTCGTAGGATGGCAAACTTAGAAAATCCCACTTTTTCTGCTGGGTATTTCTCATTGAACTGATGGTATGCTTCGGATAGATTACATAATAATAATCTGCGCTGCTTGTGTACTTTTTCTCCATCTTCACGTGTGATAACATAGACACGTGTACCTGGGCAGGCGCGGCTGTTGTCATCATTGCAGTAAAAATCTTGAATCAATTTCACCGTTGCTTCGCTGAGGGTCCTTGAGCCAAATTTCTTGGTGGGAGTCGCCAATATGCCCTTCTGTCGAAGTAATTCTTTGCTTCTTCTCGCGATGTAAAAAGATGGTTGAAACTGTTCAGAAATCTTGCGTATAGACCATGATTGAGGCAGCACAGATAAAATGAGATATTTCTCCCGAAAAGTGGTCGCTAAATTGAATTTTCTTTTCAACTGCTCAATCATTTGTTTGCCGTCATCAACGTCATCTGCTTGACTGCATTCGTTATCAGAGCCTTCATCAAATATTGTCGCGATTGCACTCATAACCTTGCCTTTTTTCTCTTTCCTGTATGTTTCACTTCGCAACTTTCTTTTTCTAATAGGCGTTTCACCTAAAGTGGTAATAGCCTCATTCAAAGGACTCAAAGACATATTGACCATCGGAATGTCTGCCTCACTATCAGATGAAACATTTTGTTCACTTGTCATTTCACTCTCGGATTGTGGCTGCATTTGTTTCAATGCATTTGCTTGTTGAGACAAATCGATTTTACACTTGGGGCAAATGAATTCTGCTTCTTTACCGTATTGTATATTTAATTCATTCATGTATCGCTTCGAAACACCAGTTAATTTTAATACTTTTATCTTTTTCGAACGATGTCCACTCTTGTTAAACGGATTGCAGCAAAATTTATTCATTTTACTTTAAATTGTCTTTACAGCTTCACTCTTTACTTTACAAAAAAAAAACACTTTAACACTTTCACGTTTAGTATTCAATTGAAATTTGACTCAGAGTGTGTGAAGTATTTATATTTATTTTTTGGTAAAAAATAGGTAAAAAAAATAAGCGATATTTGCTTTTCTTTAATAGGAAAATTTGCGTGAACTACTGGTCATAAAATGTTTTTTAAAAGGGACTTAATTGGTTACTGCCAATAAGCCGACCACAGGTCATAAAATGTTTTGCTAATTTTTTAAATTACCAGGTAATAAATATTTCGCCATATTTATGGAAAATCCGTGTTTTATGACTTGTTTCTGCACGTGTCATTTTAGGCGAAATATTTATTACCTGGTAATTTAAAAAATTTACAAAACATTTTATGACCTGTAGCCTCAGTCGGGTTTGGTGTGCCATTACATGCCACTGCTGCTATTATCCATGGATTTATGGCCGATCTTGTGAAGGCAGGCAGACCATATTCACTACACACTCAACTTGGGGCTTTTAAAAAAAAAATGGATTTTTTCTTCATAAATGTATTTTTAACTGTAAAATAATTTTTAAAATGTATTTTTAACAAGGTGGTCTCTTACATGCTCTTCTCCTGTCCAAACAAGGAGTCGGGGCCCATTTTTTTATTGCTGATTCTTAAAGCAAAAATTATGAGGAATCAAAAAAAAAAAATTAGCCGGAAAATTTAGGAGCTTCTGTGGAAAATCGGAAAATTTAATTTTCTTGGGAAAATTTAAAGGTAAATTTCTAAGAAAAATTAGGAAAATTTTATTTTTCAATTAAAGCCTGATTCAATACCTTTCCAACGAGCTATCACTCGTTGCGATCGCTTTAGTAGTTTTTAAAACAACTTTCAATGAGGTCCCTTATGAAGAATTCTTTAATTTTGTCACATGACAGTGGTGTACACCACCACTAAACCAGTCACTATAAAAAAAAAAAAAATATGTAGGTACATTATTTTTTGCTGGGCAATCGATTGAGACTATTTATTTTAAAATCGGAGAGGGGTCGTCCAAAAATTTGGCAATTTTGATCGTTTTCATATGGAATTGCTCTATTAAGAAATCTTGTAAATATTTTTATACCCTCCACCACCACTGTGGTGATTGAGGGTATACTAAGTTTGTCATTCCGTGTGAAACCTTTTTATAATACATCTAAGACCCCATAAAGTATATATATTCTGGCTCCTTGAGTAATTCTCAGTTGATTTAGCCATGTCCGTCTGTCTGTCCGTCTGTCCGTCTGTTGAAAACACGCTCACTTTCGAAAAACGCAAAAGAAAAGAACAAACTTAGTCTCAAATTGCTTGTAGTTATCCTAAGCAGTTTGGGATTGAAATCCAGCAACATCGGTTTAGTAGGATCAGAACTATGAATCAAAATGTGGAACCACTACCCAAAAAAAAATTGATAATTTTGATACAAAAACTATCATAAATGGTGGAATAATGCACGGAATGACATAAAATTTGGCACGAATTCGCTTTATACGACTGCAAATCATACTGTTTAATTTTGTGAAGAGCGGTCTATAATTTACCATAGGCCCCATATAAACCCTTCTCGCGGAAAACAGTTTAGTACGCCTAAAATCGCAATAAATAACGCTAGCATACTTAAATTTGGTACATCACAGTTTTATAATACCGCAAATCACAGTGTAAAATTTTTGGAAGATCGGTCCATTATTTACACTAGCCCCATATAAACACTACTCCCGGAAAACAGTTTATTGCGCCTAAAACCGTAATTAATATCGCCATCATACTAAAATTTGGTACGTCACAGTTTTATAGAACCAGAAATCACACTGTAAAATTTTTTGAAGATCGGTCCATAATTTATACTGGGCCCCATTAAAACCCTACTCCCGGAAAACAGTTTAGTACGCCTAAAACCGCAATAAATAACGCTAGCATACTTAAATTTGGTACGTCACAGTTTAATAATACCGCAAATCACACTGTAAATTTTTTTGAAGATCGGTCCATAATTTATACTAGGTCCCATATAAACCCTACTTCCATAAAACAGTTTAGTACGCCTAAACCCGTAATAAATAACGCTATAATACCAAAATTTGGTACGTCACAGTTTTATGGGACCATAAATCAAACTGTAAAATTTTTTGGAGATCGGTCCATGATTTACACTAGGCCCCATATAAACCCTTCTCGCGGAAAACAGTTTAGTACGCCTAAAACCGCAATAAATAACGCTAGCATACTTAAATTTGGTACGTCACAGTTTCATAGGACCAGAAATCACACTGTTAGATTTTTTGAAGATCGTTCCACGATTTACACTAGGCCCCATATAAGCCCTACTCCCGGAAAACCGTTTAGTACGCCTTTTTATAGGACGAGAAATCATACTGCCAAATTTCGTGAAGAGTGGTCCATAATTTACCCTAGGCCCCATATAAACCCAACGCCCGGAAAACAATTTAGTACGCCTAAAACCGTAATAAATTATGCTATCGAATTGAAGTTCGGTACGTCACAGTTTTATAGGACGAGAAATCACACTGCCAAAAAAGATTAGTCCTTAATTAACCCTAGGCCCTGAAATTTTTTACCTTAATTCATATGGCAAGAAAAAATATCATGCAAATTTGTGAAATTTACTGTTAACGCTAAAACTAAAACTGCTGTATTGAAATTTATTCTAATTTATTTTTTGTAATACCAGAAATCAGTTTTCAGAATTTTGGGATCATTGGTCCATAATTTACCATAGGTCCAATACAAATAACGCTCCAAAAAATTATTTTAGTTCGGCTAAAACTTTTACGAATCATGATATTTTACTCAAGCCAGTTCAAAGTTCTAACAAGAAACGCATAAAATTTTCTTATTGTCGGTCAATAATTTAATTCAGGTCTAAACTGCAACTAATTTTAATGCTAACGCTCGTTTTTGTGAAGAGTAGTTTATAATATATATGTATGTATTTATCATATAGAGCCCACTCCTGTCGGTGGAGGGTATCAAAGATTCGGCACAGCCGAATATAGCACTCTAACTTGTTTTATTTTAAAAAAATAAAAGACGAAACTACGTTAATAAAATAATAGAATAAAGTTATTAAGAACTCTTATAAAAATTTTTTGTAAAAAAATAATGCTCTTTATTCTATTATACGTTAATAAAATAATAGAATAAAGTTATTAAAATTTTGTAAAAAATAAAGAGCAAAACTACGTTAATAAAAACATTTGAATAAAATTGACAAAAACTTTTAAAGGAAAATTAAAGGAGTGATACATTTTTTTCGCGAAAAAAAGGAACTCTAATAAGTATTGTTGAAAAAAGGCGAAACAAAATAATAATTGAAAAAGTACTGACGAAAACTCTAAAATTCAACAAAATAAAGAACATAAGTAAGCAAAAAAACGAAATGAGTAATCAGGCAAGGAACTCTATACATAGTAGAATTCTATGATAAGGTGGATCAACACTTGACGCTAATAATCAACAAGAATAAAACGAGTTACTCAAACAGCGAAGATATTGTTGCAGTCCAGAATGAGCGTGCCAGAGATAACGCGCTTCGTGTTTTCATTTCAGGCCTACGTCATCCACTGAGTGATATCATGTTTTCAGCAAAACCCAGTGACTTACCAACAGCTTTGGCAACGACACAGGAGCTGGAGGCAAACCAACGCCGCCAGGAATTTGCTGATCTCTTAAAGACTAATAGAGCGCAGCAAAGAGATTCAAGCTATCCATCCGCCTCCCACCCTGCTTATAGATCACGTTATTCAAGTGCGAAACAGGATGCGAACAAGGGTGTTAAAATGGAACAAGCTTCACCTATGGAAGTAGGCCCATGATCATCTGTCTTTAGATGCACCACGGCATACGGTAAAAACCAACCATCGCAATTAACAATTTATAAGCGAAAATACGAGGATTCTGGAAAAATGGCTCTAAAGGCAAAAACCCACGAATTAAACTATATAGGGTCAGATGGACTGTCTGACTACGAGGACGCAACGATTCTTTATTTGAGCCTGAACTATCATCAGCAACCAAAGCGGACGATCTGACTATCGAAGAACTATATTTTTTAGAATTAAACCCTTACTTATAGATACCGGAACAACACGCCAATTGGGAGACAATGCGGTATCGTCATTTTAGGATACGCAACCACGTTCTACATACTTCCTTCCCTGAAAACCTTCAACGGCATTATAAGATGCTTATTTTTGAGAAAAATTAATGGAATAATAGACGTACAGAATAATGCATTGAAATATAAAAGAGGCGACATCGATCCTTATAAGAAGAATGCACAGGTGAATTTCATATCCATGGACAGAGAAGAGATATTTTCAACTATAAGCGATCAGTTTGACGAAGTTCTAATGTCAAATAAAAGGGCGTTTGCTGATCCAAATAGAGCGCTACCATACAATACAACAGTGGATGCAAAAATTAAAACGCGATCCGACGACGCTATCTACTCGAGATCATACCCATATCCAGTCTCAATGGCAAATTTTGTTAACAGAAAAATCGAATCACTTCTCAGGGATGGCATTATCCATAAATCATCATCTCCCTATATTTCACCAACACACGTGGTGGAGATAAAAAGGAACGGATGAGAAGGGTCAGCAGAATCATAGACTGGTCATCGATTTCAGGAAATTAAGCGAGGAAAACACGGAAGATAGATGCCCAATGCCGGATATATCTGTCATTCTGGCAAACTTAGGTAAGTCGGAATACTTCTCCACACTCGATTTAAAATCCGAATTTCATCAAATTAAACTTGCAGAAAGAGACAGGCCGAAGACTGCATTTGGCGTTAACAGTAGTAAATACGAGTTTTGCAGATTACCATTCGGTCTTAAAAACGCGCCCAACATATTCCAAAGGGCCGTAGATGATATACTACGCGAAGAAATAGGTAAAACATGCCAAGTTTACATGGACGATATCATAATCCGTTCTCCACACGTATTAAGAACATTTTGGGAAAATTAGAGAAAAGGTATGAGAGCTTTAACGGTAAAGTAAAAATTTTTCAGATCAGAAGTAGAATTCCTCGGATTTATTGTGACAAGAAATTGCATTAAGATGTGTCCCGACAAGGTAGAGTCAATAACCGAATTCAGAACGCCCCAGAACTTGAAGTCGCTCAGATCATTTTTGTGATTATCTGGATACTACAGGAAATTCATTAGAGATTATGCGCGAAGCCAATAACAGAATATTTGTTAGGCGAAAACGGCAACGTAGCCTCGAGGAACTCCAAGAATATAAAGATCACACTTTACGAAGAAGCTTTTTTGGCGTTTTAGAAATTAAAAACGATCCTGACTTCGGATGATGTCTTATTAGCGTATCCAGACTGTAGCAAAGTATTAGAGCTTACAACCGATGTGCTGCCGTCGCTCTTGGTGTAGTTTTATCCCAGGAGGCAAATTACGCGACTAACGAAAGAGAGATACTCGCTTTTGTATGGGCCCTTAAAAACCTTAGGCACTTCCTGTATGGTATTAGCGGAATCCATATATTCACGGACCATCAGCCGTTAACCTTCGCCATGTCTGACAAGAGAATATAGTTGCAGATGCATTGTCAAGGCAGTATGTGAACCAAATGTCTGACAGTGACTCTGAGACTGATCAGATCTATTAAATTCCCAGTCAATAAATTTAAGAATCAGTTATTGATCTACAATGGTAGTACGTCGATCAAACAAAGGAAAATACTATTTCAGCAGGTGCCCCCGTAGGCTAGTTGGTAGTGAGCTAGTCTATCAGCGCCGGGGTTGCGGGTTCGATTCCCGCCAGAGACTCTGGTCTCCTGCAGACAAACGTAGAGCTTCGTTGGATTAGCATAGGTAATATTTAAATAAAAAAAAATTAGGCAAACAATAACCTACGTTACAGTTGATGAGCTTTCGGAGCTCTTGACAGATGGAATTGATTCACGTCTACCCGATAAATTCGCAAATTTTGCAATCGTTATTTCAAAAGCTTCTAGATCTAGTACGGATATTAAAGCAGCCTTGTTTCAGATTATGAATAGATACAGAGGAGTATAAGTTATAATATCGGATAACGAGAAATTATTCAAATCCTCAGCAGTAAGCACATTCATCCGAGATCACTTTGGAATCGAACAATATATCCCTCCTATGCAAAGTAAGAGTAATGAACAGGTGGAAAGATTCCATTCCACGTGATTGGATGGGTGCATAAAAGCCTAGCAAGATATAAATGAGACCACTGCGTTGATATTACTATCTACCATTACATATAACGACACTGTGCATGTGCACTCTGTGACGGGGAAAAAACCATTGGATATTTTAAATGAATTTACAGAAACCGCCATGGTAGAGGTGAAAGGACGTCTGGCTGCAGTACAACACAAGACACTAGAAAGACCTAATAAGGATATAATGATAAGGAAATACGAACCCGGTGAAATTGTTTTCGTAAAAAGGAACAGACGACTCGGTAAAAAATTCGATAAGTTTTTTGGACAGGGCATTATTCAACATGACTTAGGGAGCACAGTGCTTATAAATGGAAGGAAAGTTCATAAAAGCAACTTGAGATAGTCATCTTCGTATTCATCCCATCCCTCTGTTTTTTTCTCAATTTCTCAATCCTCTGTTTTTGTTTTTATCCCTTAATTTAGATTGCTACTTACACTGGTACCGTACGCGCTATCTAAAATTATCGACTAGTCGGACACATATTTTATGGCAATAACCAACGGCCAAGTCGCGACATATAAATACCACGACTACCTAATACACCAAGCAAACCTGACCAAGTACGAACTGGCGATGAGGGAAAGCGAGCGAATCATTGACCAGCTGTCCGATGCAAGAGCGACTGGAATGATACGTGAACAGATAAGGGAAATACAAAGACTGTTGAACATATTACGAGTAAACAGACGATCCGCTAGGTCACTTGAATTTTTAGGATCCGCATTGAAGTTTATCGCCGGTGCTCCTGACCATAACGACATGGAACTTTTCACAACTCGTGAAGATCTACTGATACAAAACAATGAATTCGGCTATGCAGGACAGAAAAAACGAATTGACTGAGAGGGTAAATACTATGCAGAATTACAAAGGTAGTAACGCTATTAAGGAGGATGATTTGGTCATGTTTGAATTGCTGGCTATGCGAAATCGAGAAATAGTTTCGTTTCTTGGTGACCTTGCACTCTCAATAATTTTGGCAAAAGAAAATATAAAACATCCCGCTATTCTTGATCATGTTTATCTCGACAAGAAATTCGAATCAAGAGTCGTATCCATAAGTATAAATAATAGACTGAGAGTCAGTAATGTTTCTGTCATTCAAAATAATTCATTAATTTACTATGTAATTAATTATCTTATCTTTACTAATTTTTGTGAGTATTTAAAAGTATTCCCGGTAATTTATAACAACTCTATCATAAGATTAGAAATAGATTAAGCTTCGAAGTGTCCTGATTACACCCTCCCAATAACAAGTTGCACAAATATCGGAACATCAAAAATTTGCCGTATAACCACTGATAATTGCCTTTCACAGCTCTTGAAAATAACGCAGCATCCTGCTCCACACAAGCAGCGAAAAACGTACCACCGATACAATGGGTCACAAATGGATATATACACTTAAATATTTTTTATGAAACCAATTTATTCGAGGAAGATACAATTTAAGTAAATGGAACTCTCGTAGTCCTATTTACCAACAATGTAACTATAAACGGTACGCTGTACCAAAAAACCCCAGAACCAATGAGAAATTTGATACCGCATCCACCAAAAACTCTGAATCTAAAAAAGATAGGCCATGAACAAATAATAACACTTCATATATCCACAGATTGAATCTCGAAAACACTGGATATATAGAAAGGCTTACATGCTGTATTCACTCAAACACTCAAAAAACTGAGTGCTTTTCATATAAATTTTACTACACGTTCAATCACTTGTTTTGTGAAAACAGCACATTAAAAATAATACATTTGCCTACAAAATCGCTCTAGCATCATTAATTATATTGGTACCTTTCGCTACATGGGTAACCTACCAGCTTCAGACGAGGTGCAGACGGCAGGAAATGGTAAATGTGGAAGATATTATAAAGGAAATTAGGTCGAAACAGGGACGTTCCGACAGCTAAAAGGGGGATGAGTTAAGAACGCAACATTTAAGTAATACCCTTAATGTATTTAGGTACTAACATACTTATAAAAGAATCCCCTTACACTAACACTCACCTGATCCGTCTCAAATGTGATTGGCTAATTTGCTATAAATTTTATGTTTCGAAATTGTAACATTCAGATCATATTACATAAAATGCAAAATGTTGAAAATGCTGATTGGCCAAGTCACTGAAAATTATTAATTTTAACAAAAAGCTTTGTAAGCATTTTTGTAATTTAATTTTAAGTTCATTACGTCGGTCGCGCTCGTTGAAGATAGACGTGTTCTCTTAGCTCGGCATTCTGTTTATTTTTCATAATAAATTTAAAAAAAAAGAAAAAGAAAAAAAATATATACATATGTATGTATGTACATACATACAAAAATATTTTTTGTTATTAGACTCGGTGTTGATAAACAATAAATAATAAGAAGAGCACAACTGTAAACCGAAAAGTAAAAAAAAAAAAAAAAAAAAACGCTTCTGAGTGCAAATAATGTAAATACAATAAAACAGAATGATAGAAACGCATATATCACAGTGAGTGTTTACGAAACAAATGCAGAAATAAAAAAAGAATCGATGATAGCAAATACCTAACGGCTAAACCTATTACTCGCACGCGATCCCTCCCGGTTGATTTCAATACAATAAAAAATAATACACCTGCAAGCGATGCCTCAGCGGCAAAAACAATTTTTATAAGTGATAAAAAGATTACTCCAAAAGCAGGCGTAATTGAAAACTCAGTATAACAGGTAAAAAGTGGACAAAAGCCTCAAGTGCATGTTGGTATTGATAGGTACATAACAGTGCTTAAACGGGGTCGCAGCCCAACCTCTTCTGCGGTTGCTTCGGTCCCAAAAGTTTTAAAAGAGGGTACAGCTGATAGAATAAGTTCACAAAATCGTTTTGCAATTTTGGACGAGGAATCCTCGGAAGCACAAAACGTTATCAAATCTTCTAAGCCTCCCCGATATATCTTAGAGAGCAAAACTCAAGTGATTTAATAAAGAATTTGATCTCGGTAATAGGTGAAAATTCTTTTTATGTAGCCGCAATAAAGCGTGAAAGCATAAATGAAACGAAAATACAATTTAATCGTGAACATGATTTTCGTAAAGTAATAACTAAATTAGAAGCACTAAATAAAAACTTTTATACATACCAACTGAAGAGCAGTAAAGGTCCTCAGGTAGTGATAAAGGGCATTGACTCATGCGTAGACCCAGGTGAGATAAAAACGTTTTTAGAAGAGAAGGGCTTCAAAATAAAAATGTAGTAAATATTAAAAATAGAGAAAAAATCCCCAGCCACTATTTCGAGTGGAGTTAGAACCCGGCGACGTTAAGCTTAAAAAAACGAAACTCATCCCATCTACAGCCTGAAATAACGAAAGAGGAGCCGCACAAAAGGAATGGTCCCGTGCAATGTTGAAACTGCCAAGAATTTGGTCACACTAAGGCATACTACCATTTAACCCCTGTTTGCGTTGTATGTGGAGAATTGCACGGTACAGCTCTCTGCGATAAGTCTAAAAACGACCCCAATGTAAAAAAATGCAGCAACTGTGGTGGTTATCACACTACCAACTATAGAGGATGCCGTGTATATAGGGAGATCGATTATTCGAATTTTTTCAATAACCGGGTTTCGAATATTACGAATAGTTGCTATTTTAAAAAACCCGGTTTTCGGTTAAGCAATTTTTAAATAACCGGTTAACCGGTTTTAATTCGAATACTTAAAACACAAAAATCAAATAAGTTTTCAAATAAAACGTTAATTTGAATAAAAACAAAACAATTTCAAAGGTAAGGAACCAAAAAAATACATAGATATGACAGATCAGATCTAACAAATATTTTAGGATAAAATCGAAGAAAAGTGGGACCAGTAAATTGATCAAACTTTAGCTAAATTTTCAACAATTTTTTATTGATTTACTAAACTTTATTTGTAAGAAGATATTTGTTTAATGCAATTTAGAAACTGTCTAGAGAAACGTTTTGCAAAAGCAAATAAATTATAGGAAATTTATAAAGTTATTATTTAAAATATTCTCTCAAATTTATTTTGAATGAGTTTTAATTTGTTGGTGGTTAAGTTATCTATGTAAATCAACCATATTTTTTAAAAGTTGCAAACAAAACCTCTTAGCCATTTTGTTTCAGCATTATAGAAACGAATAGTGAACTTAACATTCTTTTTGTGTAAAATATTTGTCAATTCGTCGACTACAATTTAAAACATTCCATGACATTGTTTGATTTCTTCAATTTTGTTTTTTAGTTCTTGGTGTTTTAATAAATAAAACTGATTCCGCCGTAATGTTGTTGTTTTCAGCATGAAGAGATGCTAGAACTACTTAAGAGTCTTAAGTGCCTTAACGGGCCATTCGTCCTCGGCAACACAACGGGCTAATATTTTACCTAATGATTTTTTTTTTGCAGCGCATTTTAGTAAAGTATTATTTGTCGTCTCCTTAGAACTACTTCGAACGGAGTTCAGTTTAATTTGGATCACATTAATGTCAAGCATGCGGACTAATTAAAGGTGATTAATAAGTGACATGGAAGAACCTTTGTAACTTATCATTTTAGGGCACATCAGGCAACTATCTTTGTCTTGTTAATCCCGTTCGAAAAATATCTAGAGATAACCTTTATATAAAAATATATTTAATATTTAGAACACTCTTGCACAAATTACTATTTACTTTTTAACAGCACACGTTTTTGTAGAATTTTGAATAGTTTTTGGTTTTTATTCTACAAGTACACTCGCTTTTCTACACGATTTGAATTTACAGTGTTCATAATGTTTTTTGACCCTTGCTACGTTTTGTTTTGACATTCTTCATAAAAAGTTCAAGTTTGGCCAATATTCAATTAGAAAATACTTAAATTACGGGTACATTTACAACAAGAGTAAGGAAAATGTATATAAGTTAAACATTACTAAAATAACCGGTTTATTATACCAAAATAACCAGTTTATTCGATATTCGAAAAATGGGCATTTTACAATAACCGACTTGGGCAAAGCTAAAATAACCGGTTAAAACCGGTCGAATAAAAACCGTTCGATCTCCCTACCTGTATACTTAATAGTCAAACGCTCGGTTGGACCGAAACCTAATCCCCCTCAAATGAAGGTAACAAATCAAGTTAACACTAATGACATTCAGGTACCGCAGCATAGTAATAACAGAACATCCTACGCTAACGTCCTAAAATCAAACCATATGCCAATGCAAGGTGATTTGCCAAATAATGATGAGACTCCAGCTTCTAATTTATATAAGTCGTCTAGAAAAAACCATGGAAACACTAGTACAAACAGTAACTAACTTTACGAACACAATGGGTAATATGATGCAAGAAATGTTAAGAATGCAATCGATGTTATTGCAAGCTGTACTTAACAAGCCATGAATTGTTTAAATATTTGTTTTTGGAACGCAAACGGCATTCGCCAACATAAAAATGAACTAGAATACTTTCTTAAAAGTTAACAAATTGATGGTTTCTGAAACTCATTTCACCTTCAAGAAATACGTTTAAAATCAATGGTTATACATTATATGATACCAAGGACCTTCGAGATAGAGCTTGTGGAGGTTCTGCTAATTTGATAAAAGCCAGAATTAAACACTACTTAATGTGTGATCATCGTGAAGATTATCTCCAAGCAACAAACATTTGCGTTGAGGAATTAAATCGAAACATAGTAATTTCATCTTTATACTCTCCACCTAGATTTTCAATATCAGAAAGCCAATATTAGAAATATTTTAAATCATTAGGACCCTGTTTCCTAGCCGCTGGCGATTACAACGCTAAACATACCTTCTGGGGGTCACGGCTCATAACACCAAAGGGTCGTGTTTTGTACAATACAATCTCTAAAATGGATTTAAATGTGGTCGCGAGCGGACAACCAACTTATTGGACTACTGATCCGCAAAAAATTCCAGATGTCATCGATTTTGGCTTGGTTAAAAACATTACCGCAGAAACGATTCATGTTGAAGCTTCCTTAGAACTCATCTTCCGATCACACACCTACAATTGTTACTTTAATAAAACCAAATAGAATTGTATCTACGTCTGGTTACTTAGCGACGTCAGCCACACAAATAAATTGGTTAAAATATAAAAAATATCTTAGTGCCCATTGCACAGAAAATATTCCGCTTAGTACACCGGAGAACGTGGATCTCGTTATTGTTAATTTTGACAGTTATATCTTCAACATTATATGTTCAACATTCCAGCATAACCCTCAAAAAACCAAAAATAATAACATATATTCTACAGATGCCGAGCGTCTCTTGGCTGAAAAAAGGAGAATTCGAAGAGAGTGGCAATTGCACAGATCCCCTTAACTTATGACTTCATTAAAAGAGTGCACAAAATGGATAAGAAAGTTACTGCAGTCTCATAAAACGGCTTCCCTGGAAAAATATCTTAAGGAAATTGATTCAACTCCACAATCAGACTACTCATTATGGCGTGCAGCTAGAAGTCTCAATAGACCAGTTATATCTAAGCCACCATTAAGAAACTTGAATGGAAGTTGGGCAAGAGATGACATTGAAAAAGGAAATCTGTTTGTTCATCATCTGAAAAACGTATTTACCCTTAATACATCTCACGATATAGCAGTCGAGTTACCGCCTGTAAATGTTAGAGCAGCTATTCCCCTAAGATTCGAGTTTAGAGAAATCGAAAAGGGTATTTGTGATTTAAAAACCAAGAAGGCTCCCGGTATTGATAAGATCAGTAATAAAATGCTTTTGGAGCTACCAAGTATAGCAAAAAAATTATTCTTATTATTTTTAATGCTATTTTACGCCTTCAATACTACCCTTAAGAATGGAAGGTCTCCTTAGTAACCATGATACCAAAGCCAGGAAAGGATCACACAATAGTTGAGTCATACAGGCATATTAGCTTATTATTTAATATTTCAAAGCTATTTGAGAAACTACTAGTGTCAAAATTAACGCCGATTTTAAATGAAAATAGATGTATTCCAAACCAGCAATTCGGTTTTAGAAGAAAGCACAGCACAATTGAACAAACTCATCGAATAGTAAAAGTCATAAGAAAAGCCTTCGAAGAAAAAAAATATTGCTCAGCACTCTTCATCGATGTGTCTCAAGCTTTTAATAAAGTCTGGCGTGAAGGTTTACTACTGAAATTGCAGCAAAACTTACCAGCAAATATACACAAGCTGTTAGAAAGCTACTTAGTCGGTCGTCAATTTATTATTAAAGAAGGCGAATTTTTAAGTTCACAGCAGCCAATTGACGCTGTAAGGGCGCTTGTAGTATTTAAGATTTTCTATATTTATTTGTTTTTCTGTTATTTAAAATAATTACTAAAATGAGAAAAAAAAACAAGGCAGTTTGCATTTTATATTTTGGTTGCCAGAGGACCCGGGTTCGAATCTCACTGGAGGAAACTTAAAATTATTTTATATGAAATTGTTTTTTTTTCTTTTTTTATAAATATTATTTATTGTTATAATTTTTTTTGAATTTTTTTTCCGTTTTTTCCTTAAAAAAATTTTTAATTCGTTTTCCTCCCATTTAAACATTTTGATTATATGTCACGACACATAAGTTAATTTAAATTCTCGAATCCACATGTTCTAAGCTAGACTTAGGGGAGAAAGGGGGGAAATTAAAAGAAAAGAAAGGGGAAAGGATAATGCAGTTTATTGGTTGCAAATTTTTGGCGTTTTGAATAATATAATAGGCGATGTAGATGTTGCTTATGTATAGGTACGCTTTAGCCGTATTGGTGAAAGAAAAATGAAGTGCTGAAATAGTGTTAAATTTCCAAGTAAACTTGAGGTATAAAACGCGATTTTTTCTGGAAATTAAATCATTTTACTTAATCGCTGCCTAGCAACTGTGACGAGCGGAAAAAAATAAAGAAAAGGAAGAACAGGACTTTGGTTACAGGCTTCAACTTTAAAAAAAAAAAAAAGAAAGGATCTAGAGGAAAAAGGACTAAAAATTATTTTAGGAAGGAAGAAATAAACTGGAGGAAAAAAAACAACCTAATTAGGATTGACACTGAGTACATAGATTTTTCGGCACAAATTTGTTAATTATTTATTAGCAAATTAAAGAGATAATTTATGCAGAATTTAAGGGCACGGGAAACCCTGCTTCAAAACCCGTCCAAAATTCACCTTTTTCATCTCGGGGCCAAAGCAACTCATTTATCAGCAACGAGGAAAAATCCTGACAGCAGCAAAAATTAGTTAAGGATAAGAATGTGCTGTGTTGTGGTGGTGGTAAAAGAAAAGCATTTATTGTGACGAATTAAAATTATTTTTGAAAAGAAGAACAAAAAAAAGGAAAAAATTACAAAAAAAAAAAAAAAAAAAAAGAACAAAATTTAAATTTACAAAGAAATAGAAATTTACTAAATTTAGCTAAAAGCTAATATCAAAAAAATTACAAAAGCCTAATATCACAAAGTGCAAAGTTTTTTTTGTTTCCCTTTGAAATGTTAATTCAACAAAATCAATGTTAAAACAATAACATAAATCATAAGAGTGTTATTTAAAATTCTGGCTATTCTCATTCCTTAAAAAAATGCATTCATATATTTGCTTGTGTTTCTTTAGCTAAAAATTTAGTTTTTAAAGTAAAATTTTTTTTTTATTATTTATTGAATCTATAAATAGTTTTTTTTTGGTGTACAAAGATGGGCAAAGTTCATTAAAAAAAAAAAAAAAAAAAAAAAAAAAAGAATCAAAAATAAGTAATAAGAGACAAATAAAAAGAATATTACAACAAAAAAAAGACAAAAAAAAAAATGTTAATATGAAGTGCATTAAAAATTAATGAAATACATAAATTACAAGAGAAAAAATATAAAAACAAAAACAATAACCTACGAAATTCCAGCGGTTTAATAATATGCACCCTAAAATAGAATAAGAAAAAAAAAACATCCCATCATTTTTTTCCCACTTAAGCCAGGACCAGGAAAGATCTTTCTATGGAATCCAGCAGAAACAAGTAAGTGAATTATCCTTTTTATTTTGATTGCATGGGTGATATTTTAATAGAAGGAATCCTATACATATATCTATGTACATATATGTATTCCAATTGGCAAGCTGCTGTTAAAATTTCAGTATTATTCCCTGTTAATTACATTGTGTGAATTTTTTTTACATTCGCTGTTAAATTCTTGTTTACACAGTATTGGAAAATATGCATATATTCCTATTATTAATCATTGCCCGTAGAAATTAAACTTAACGTCGTAAACCAAAAACGAAATACGCGCCGAATGGTACCAAATTAAAAATAAATTCCTTTAAACTTTGAACTAGTGAATCTTTTTAACTTAAATTACTTTATAATGATCAATGATGTTAAATAAAAGCAACCGTACCGGAAATTATCTTTGATCTTAATTTAACATATCGAAATATTAAAGGATGGTTGGGTGCTTAGTTAACATTTTTAATCAATATTTGAGTATAACCGCGTTAGTCTAGTGGTTAAGTCAGTGGTTCGAATCCTGGCCAAGTTAATTTTGTTTCGGGTGTTAAAAAGAAAAGATTTTTAATAGTGATTTATTTTTTTGTGTATTATTTAAATAATAATATAAAAAAAAAAAAAACAAATAAGTTTTTTTTCGGATTTTTTTCAATTTTTATGGAATTTTTATTCATTTTCCATTGTAATGTTATCGAGTTTGAATCCTACCTCGGTCAAAAAAGATTTTTTTTTTATGGTTTATTTAATTTTTTTTTGGGAATTTATGTATAAAACAGTATTTTTATTGATTTTTTTTGCACTTTATAATTAATTAAATCATACATATTAACCAAATTTTTAAATCCGAACTGGATTTAATTATAAATTTTCTTTTTCAGCGTATTTTTTTTTTTGAAATTTGCCCACCTTTCATTATTTTTTTTTTGTAAAATGGTAGAATCAGTGCATAGATACATATTAAATTATCGCTTAGTGAGTTAATAGAATAAGGTACATTTTTTTGGTTGGAATTATTTTTTTTATGAATTAAATAAATTGTTATTTAAAATGAAATTCTAAATTTTGAAGCGTTCTGATTTCTAGTCAATCCATTCGGTAGGTTTAAAATATGTTTGTAAGGGATCATGCCTATACCGGTTAATAAGCTAAAGCGTGATCATGGTGGGAAGGGGAACTTGCATGTTGCCATCTATGCATGCGTTGGTCGACTTAACTAGGCTGTATTTACTTTTGAAACTTTTCTTTTATTTCTCTTTTACTTCTTTTTTTTAACGTATGCATAAATTTAATAATCATATCTAAAGCTATAAATGTGTTTAGACTTAAGAACCTACCCTGTTTGCGACGAGCAAGGAGCCGGAATTCAAATGCATGCGGTCTAAA
This sequence comes from Pollenia amentaria, assembly GCA_943735925.1. NCBI lineage: Eukaryota > Metazoa > Arthropoda > Insecta > Diptera > Polleniidae > Pollenia > Pollenia amentaria. The sequence goes on from OX031007.1 coordinate 105,305,326, forward strand.
CATCGAACTCAACAATTTCATTTGTGAATAATTTAGTTATTTGCTACAACGCTGAAGTCCCACAAGGCAGCATCCTGGGCCCTCTATTATACTTAATTTATACTTCGGACTTGCCAACAAACAGCTACACCCAAACCTCAACATTTGCGGACGATACAGCTTTTCTAAACGTACACGCAAACTGTCAAGAAGCGTCTTGTTACTTACAGGATCATATATTTGAACTAGAAAGGTGGTTAAAAAAATGGAGGATAAAGATCAATGAGCAAAAATGTGCACATATAACATTCACATTGCGTCGGGAAACATGCCCCCTATTTAAATAAATAATCAAATAATACCCCAACACTCGCATGTAAAATACCTCGGTATACAATTAGATCGGCGTTTAACGTGGAAATGGCATATAGAAGCTAAATTAACTCAAATGAAACTAAAAGCAATTCAAATTAATTGGCTTATTAGAAGAAATTCTGTTCTTAGTCTCGATTGCAAACTTCTACTCTACAACTCTATCTTAAAGCCAATTTGGTGCTACGGTATTCAGTTATGGGACACTGCCTCGGCTTCTAACATCGAAAAAATTCAAAGGCACCAAAATAAACTTCGAATAATCACAGCCGCCCCCTGGTACGTCAAAAACTCAAATATCCACAAGGATCTCAATGTGCCATTAGTAAAAACTATGATAACGAAATATGCAGCAAAATATTTAAAAAGGCCGGAATTGCACGCAGATCCATTAGCTCGAAATATTTTAAATAATGGCGGCCACACTCAATTAAGGAGAAGAGACACTGCAGCACTCACCCAAAAAAAAAAAGGAAAAAAGAAATAAAGGCATTCCATAGAATCATGTAAACCGTACATAGTACCGGCCTTATAATTAACTTATATAAGCAATTTTATATATTTTGGATAAAAATGCTATAACCGATTTAGTTTTGAGGAAAAAATATTATTGTAATCGTTATTTATTTAGTTATGTGTGTTACGTTATTTTAATTTGTAATTCTCTGAAACAAAAAAACGTATCTTCAACGAAAGTATGTTAGAATTAAGTAAAACAAACATTTAAAATATCAAATGCTTTTGTTAAATTAAAGGTATAATAGAATATAGAGAGTACATGGCTATAAATGCAATACTGCGCTTAAACGTAAGCGTTTTTAAAAATTTTTACATACTTAAGAAAAGTGTGCTCAACAAATAAGCCCGAGGTTTTGGTTGGTAGTCCAAGCATTTTTTTCAAGAACAAAATATACGTTCTCCGTTCTTGTTATTATTAGCTGTGTTCATTTACTAAAAATTGTTACGAATTTGTAACAATTGTTACTGGAAAGTGTTCATTAACCCAAAAAATTTGCAAGTTGAGAGCGTCAAAAAGAGAAAAAAATTGAGAGACAGAAAAATTCTTGAAAATTTTTACTGGTAAAATTTTTACTTGCAAGAATTTTTGAAACAGCTGTTTCATGTTTTTGTTTACAAAACAAACTTTTCCAAAATAAGTTTTAAATAAGGATATTTTGCAGAATTATAAGCTAATGTTGATTTTCTTATATCATACTTTTGTTTGATTTAGGAGAGATATTTCGATATTTTTATTACTAAATAAAATAACGAACCTGTTAAAAAAAATCCCTTATGTATGTTTTTTTTGGCTTTTAACCGATCAGGTGTTGTTATTAGTACTGTGAGGATAATGGTTGCCTAGATACCCGATACTTAACACCATTGTTAAAAAATTTTGCTTGCAAATTAAATTATTTACAAAATTAAAGATTCTTATTAATTATTATATAATTTTAGATATTCTCATTGTTCTAATATTCTTTTAAGAACACATACATTTTTTTAACCTTAGAATACTAACCATATTTTACGTTGTAACTTATGATCGTCGATTCGACGGTGTATTTTTTAATTGCCTATAACTTTGGCTTTAAACCAAATTTACTTTTTCAACAAATTTTATTTATCATTGTGGCACATTATACAAACAAATTATTTAAGTTTAATTCATATAGATAAACGAAATATTTAATTTTTTACTAATTCATTTTATGTTGCACATATTTTTGGGATCATAAAAAAGTACCTAAAAAATATTGTAAGTAAAACTGAAATACTTAAAAAAAGGCAAAACATAAAAAAGACATTTTTAGCTTTAATAAAAATAAAAAATTTTTTTTTTTTAATAACACTTTAAGCAAGAGTCACAAAGCTCAATTGTGTGCTCTCCGTATATGGGTTTTTCGTATATATCACATTTTGATATTTGGCATTTTTTCCTATGGGCATGATCTACAAATTCTTCGTTTGTTTTCTTTTTTTGTATTTTCTTCTAAGCTGGTCATTGTTGCCACTATTGTTTGGAGTAAAAACATTTGCAATAGTTGCTCACAAAATTGAAAAAAAGTCACGTTAATACTAACCTTCGACGATTCCATGAGTACAAAACCAATAAAAGCAATTTTACAGCATCGCCGTTTAAAAACCACAATTACACACAGCAAAAGTTAATCAACTTCTTATAGCATACAAAATTTGAGAGTGTTAGGCACACCCATTTAAAAGTTAATTAATTAAAAGGGAGCGATGCTCGTCGAAACGTCGGTCATTAGTACTCTAGGGCTAAACGTGAAGCCTCGGTTTTCTGTTTCATACTCTGTGGTTAACTGTTACCACGGTGTTAGTGGAAGTGGTGATCAAACTTAAAGTTATTGCACAAGTAAAAATAAAAACAGTATTAGAAAACCTTTATTAAGTATGACCATCAGCTTCTCCACATAGGACTATTAGAAATTTTGCAGCCTAACCCATTGCACTCCCAAACGCTAAGAATTTCCAAGAATAAATAGCAACATCTGCAAGTCCTAAGATTATTGCTACCACCAAACTTCCATTATTTTAATGATAGAATGAAGACCTTATGAGTTAATATATGTACAGTACTTTTCGTTTATACGCACAGTAGCGATATAGTCCATTTTATCATTTTCTGCCACTATACATAAGTAAATTTAATAGAAAGTATTTCCGTTATTGTCCGTTTTGCAACATTAGCACATTTATATCAAAGAAATATTCTTAGTATATATATGATGATATTTATATCAAAGTATATTTTGACATATATTTCATCTATCTGCGGGTAGAAAAGTCAAAAGTAAAGCATATTATTAGCGTTATAGGCACATAAGCAATATGTACCAAGTTCCTTTTAGTTTTCGAAGCCACAAACCATATAAAGGAGCTTAAACTTAAATTGTTTAATTTTTGTCGCCACCTCTCCACTCTAAAAAAAAAGTTTTTAAGGAGGAAATATTTCTGTTTATACAGAACAACAAGCCTGCTGTCGTGTAATAAATATGAATTTTTTATTTTCTTTATTCACATAAATTGATTATATTCAAACTCCCTGATATACCTCATAGGGACATATATGGTGATTTGGCTGCAATGGATGTGACGATATGCGAAAAGTACTGTATATACTTTTTAAAAAATTTAAATACCATCGAACTTCCCTATAATGAATCTGTATGACATCAGAAAATTTCTTCAATATATAGAATATTTATAATACAAAACACATATTTTTCCCACTTTTATTTAAAATAATCTGCTATTTTTGTTAGGAAGACATCCTTCCAAGGGGGGCCTTAATCCATATCCGCAAAAATACATTTATTCTAAATTTTTCGAATAACTGCCTTTTTTAATTTTGTATAAAGTGCTGGAATATAAAATGTTTAGTTAAATTTTGTGTTCATCCCTCTCTTCAGCTTTATTAAATACTGATATTTTTTAGGAGAAATACTACTTTCTTCAACATTTTTGTTTATTGAATACGGGGGCTGCTATCAATACTACTCTTAATTGGACTATTCTTTCCTTCTTCATATTTTAATTTTTCAGAAACACCTTATTAAAATTTACATGTACATAGCGTTGTAAGTATGGGCTACAGAAGTTTTTTTTTTAAATAAGTCCTTATATGGAGACAAATATGCATGTATGCATATGCGTCAAATTTTTATTTACAAAAGTTGTTTATTGTAAAGAAAAATTCAATTGTAAAAAATTCATTATAAGAAGATCAAAATACGAGTACACTTTATTTATAATGGAAACTTAGCTTTATAAAATCAATTTAAATTTAAATTTAATGAAGTAAATTTTTTAGTTTAATCCACTTCTAATTAGAAACTAAAATCAATAAAAATTATACATAATATGTCATAATATCGATAATAATACAATTTCCTTACGTTCTCAAATGTGCTGCATCAGAAAAGCAAACTCGTTTTACCATATCTACGCAAACCGAATGATGATATGTATTAATTGTTTGATAATCATTTTTATAGGTGCATTTAACCACATTTAAATTTATTGTTTAAACCAGAATTGCATTTATATTCTATTATACCTGTAATTTAACAAAAATATTTAATTATTTAATATTTTAAATGTTTGTTTTACATTATACTCTAATACTTTCGTTGATGATGCGTCGTTTTGTTTCAGAGAATTACATATTGAAATAACGTAACACACATAACTAAATAAATAACAATAAAAATAATATTTTTCCCTCAAAAATAAATCGGTTATCGCATTTTTATACTAAATATTTAAAATTGCTTTTATATCTGAATTAATTTCTATTTTACAACGTTTTTTTGTTTCTCATGTAAACAGTGATGTTATATTATTCTGCATTTAAGATGACGATAATATTTGCCCAAAAAAAATTCAACACACACTTTGGCTCGTTGCCTTTAACAAAAATATTTTACAAAAACAAAACACACCACAGGCATTTCGTACTATGGTAATGCAAACTGTCGAGCAACAACAAAATTACTAGTGAGGAGCGTTACGAAAATTTTTTGTGTCCTCATTCTTCATGACTGAAGAAAGGCAAACATTTGTTTTCCTCACCCTCATAAATGAATTGGCGAAAAATTCAATTCATTCATGACTGTGAAAAATAATTACAATTCCTCATTCATGAATGGTTATATATGAGCGATCATATATGAACTCTGAAATAAAATATACATACATACATATAAAGATTTTAGTGGAAATTTTTGGCGTCAGTTACAGTGCTCGACATAATTGTGATTGCGGATTTAGAAAAAAAAATTTGTAGTGTTTGGCAATTTTTATAAAATTTTTAGATGTCATTGGAAGAAGTAAAGCAACAGCGCACAGTGGCTGAAAATCGTTTTTCATTGGCCAAAATTCTGTAACTTTTGAACCGAAGGAGATATTTAAGTGAATAATCGACAGATAGATTCTTAAACTTTTCTCCACCTTCAATTTCATTAAAATCGGTTGAGTAGTTATTGGGGAATTTAATGGCAAAGTGAAACTTTAGATTTTTTTAACTCTAGCGTGAAATGGGGTTTTTCTTATTTTTTTAATTATTTAAAAATGTCATATTTGGATTTAAATAATAATCATTAACCTTTTTTTGTAATAAAAATTTATGTTTACACAAAAAAAAAAATTTAACATAAAAAAAAAAATAGTAAAATCAACTGGAAATTTTGCTATTATTACTGAAAAATTAACAATTTTATGCTGTCAAATTTGTTTACACTTAAAAAAACTTTAGAAATATTATCTATATTGCTGTAAAATTTGTTAATATTAGCAAAATAAATCCGCTAAATTCTGATTTTAATTTTGACACGAAAATATAGGTATTTATTTTTTGAATATTTCTTATTTATTAAAACATTTCATACAAATGTGGATAAAAAAGCCTTTTAAAAATAAAAGCAGCAAGAGATTTTAATAGCTTTTGTAACAATGTGAGGTTCTCTTTATTATTATTTTTTACTTAGATCTAATGAATTATAATTATTGTTCATTTAATTGAAAGATTGATTGCAAATATTCCATATTCTGTTCTGTATTATTTCTGTTCTTTAGTAGTTTTTTGACTTCTAAATCCCGATGTTCCACTTTCCATTGATTTAGAATACTGGAGATGAACGGATCTGACGTTGCCAATAATATATTAAATAGATCTTCATTTGTGGAATTTCGTGAAATTTTTCTAGTATTGTGCTCTCTATAAAATCTGTAATCCTTATTCCTTTTTTCCTGAGCTTCCTCTGATAACCAACTGATATTTAATTACATCTTCTCTATGATAAAGGATTTTGTGAACTATAGCAGACATATTACTCCATGGGTACTTGGTTGTATATATTTTTGCAGTTAGGATTATTTTAAATTTTAAAAATGAGGTTAAAATTACCACCTGTTATTTCAGATGCTGTTTCTGGATCTGAAAAGAATCTTCTTGCGGTATTGCCATCATTTGTATTGCCTAACCCTTGTTTGGCTGATCTATAATCAACCCAAATTTGCGATATTCATCTTGAACATGTTTCCTTTTTGAACTTCTTAATTCCTTGTTGGTTTCGTTGTTTCTTATTGATCCTGAAGATCCGAAATTCAAATCATAACTGATTTTTAGTATGTGTTCCATAAGTCGTATTCTTGCATGTAGTGGTGATAATCCAAATTCATATGCATCAGTATTATCTAATGATTTTGTCGGGACTTGGTTTAATTGACTTGATGTTGCATGGCATTTGATGCAGCTGGATGCAGCCTTCGTGTTAGTCCAAGCTTGGTCTACTTTTCCATCTATCATTGTTAGCACTAATTGGTAGCTAACTTCAATTTGCTGCCCATCTAAATCTAATATTAATGGCTGTAGTGTTGCAATTTGGGCCTTGATATCACTAACTTCTTTGTTAATGGCATCATGAGTTTTTTTTTTTAAGTATTTCGTAGAAGATGGTGTCTATTTGCTGTAATCAACTTTCCTGTATCGCTGTTTTAAATTTTTTATGAATACAGATAATTTATTTTCTAAGTCCAATTCTATTTCAGTGCTATAGGAATTTAAGTTTTCTTTTTTTCGAATGTAATATTTAACATCTTCCTCGTTTTTGTTTCTAAATTACTCTCCGGCCAATTCTTTATAGCTGAAGCTCTCCATGTTTTTATGAAAAACGTTGTTATTGCTCAGATATATTATATCCACTGAGTTTGCATCCGAATGTCACTTGTTTTTAAACCTTTTCATACATTTCTCATATCAAATACAGGTAGAATAAAAATTTTTTTTTTTTTTTTTTTTCATTATTTATTTATTGAATCTTCATATATTAAATATGAACTAACAATAATTAATCAAATCTTATCCTAATATTTGCTTTATGTCCTGCCAGTGCCAAACACAAAAGATTTAGTCATCACGGTTTCTGTTTACATATATAGGTGTTTATCGCTCATCTGTTTGGGTGAGTGCTGCAGTGTCTCTTCTTCTTAAGCGAGTGTGGCCGCCATAATTTAAAATATTTCTAGCTAATGGATTTGGGTGCAGTTCCAGCCTTTTTAAATATTTTACTGCATATTTCGTTATCATAGTTTTTACTAATGGCACATTGAGATCCTTGTGGATATTTGAGTTTTTGACGTACCAGGGGGCGGCTGTGATTATTCGAAGAAGTTTATTTTGGCGCCTTTGAATTTTTTCGATGTTAGAAGCCGAGGCAGTGTCCCATAACTGAATACCGTAGCACCAAATTGGCTTTAAGATAGAGTTGTAGAGTAGAAGTTTGCAATCGAGACTAAGAACAGAATTTCTTCCAATAAGCCAACTAATTTGGATTGCTTTTAGTTTCATTTGAGTTAATTTCGCTTCTATATGCCATTTCCACGTTAAACGCCGATCTAGATGTATACCGAGGTATTTTACATGCGAGTGTTGGGGTATTATTTGATTATTTATTTTAATAGGGGGGCATGTTTCCCGACGCAATGTGAATGTTATATGTGCGCATTTTTGCTCATTGATCTTTATCCTCCATTTTTTTAACCACCTTTCTAGTTCAAATATATGATCCTGTAGATAACGAGATGCTTCTTGACAGTTTGCGTGTACGCTTAGAAAAGCTGTGTCGTCCGCAAATGTTGAGGTATGGGTGTAGCTGTTTGTTGGCAAGTCCGAAGTATAAATTAAGTATAATAGAGGGCCCAGGATGCTGCCTTGTGGGACTCCAGCGTTAATTGGCTGTGGAGAACTTAAAAATTCGCCTTCTTTAATAATAAATTGACGACCGACTAAGTAGCTTTCTAACAGCTTGTGTATATTTGCTGGTAAGTTTTGCTGCAATTTCAGTAGTAAACCTTCATGCCAGACTTTATCAAAAGCTTGAGACACATCGATGAAGAGTGCTGAGCAATATTTTTTTTCTTCAAAGGCTTTTCTTATGACATTTACTATTCGATGAGTTTGTTCAATTGTGCTGTGTTTTCTTCTAAAACCGAATTGATGATTGGGAATACATCTGTTACCATTTAAAATCGGCGTTAATTTAGACACTAGAAGTTTCTCAAATAGCTTTGATATATTAGACAATAAGCTTATAGGTCTAAAGTTTTTTTTTAGTGCTTCTAATTTAGTTATTACTTTACGAAAATCATCTTCACGATTAACTTGTATTTTAGTTTCATTTATACTACCACGTTTTATTGCAGCTACATAAAAAGAATTTTCACCTATTACCGAGATCAAATTCTTTATTAAATCACTTGAGTTTTGCTCTCTAAGATATATCGGGGGTGGCTTAGAAGATTTTGTAACGTTTTGTGCTTCCGAGGATTCCTCTTCCAAAATTTCAAACCGATTTTGAGAACTTATTCTATCAGCTGTACCCTCTTTTAAAACTTTTGGGACAGAAGCAACTGCAGAAGAAGTTGGGCTGCGACCCCGTTTTAGCACTGTTATGTACCTATCCATTCCAACTTGTACTTGAGGCTTTTGACCGCTTTTCACCTGTGAGTTTTCCATCATGCCTGATTTGGGGGTAATCTTTTCATCACTTGTTAAAATCGTTTCTGCCACTGAGGCACCGCTTGCAGGTTTTATATTTTTTATTGTATTCGAATCAACCGTATTATTAGACACCGAAGGTGATACAGAGTTTGCTATTGTGCCTGATTGAGGGTTAATATTTTTATCACTTATTAAAATTGTTTTTGCCGTTGAGGCAATGCTTGAAGGTTTTATATTTGTTAGTGTATCAACCGTATTATTAAAAACAGAAGGTGAGAGGGATCGCGTACGAGTAATATGTTTAGCCGTTAGGTATTTGCTATCATCGACTCTTTTTTTTATTTCTGCATTTGTTTCGTTAACACTCACTGTGATATATGCATTTCTATCATTATGCTTAATTGTTTTTGCACTGTTTGCACTCATAAGAGTTTTTTTTTTTTTTTTTTACTGTTTACAGTTGTGCTCTTCTTATTTGTTATTGTTTATCAACACCGAGAATAAAAAAATGTGTATGTTTATGTATGTATGTACATACATGTATTTTTTCTTTTCTTTTATTTACTTTTTTTTTTTTGTATACTTTATTTGTTCACGTTTTTATAAAAAAAAAAAAAATAAACCGTATGCCGAGCTTAGAAAACACGTCTATCTTCAACGAGCGCGACAGACAGAATGATAAAAAGTATTAAAAAAATTTTAAATCCTTTTATTTATAAAAACAGATAAAATAGAAAGACCAAAAAAATTTAAAAATTCCTTCTAAGGTGGGATTCACAATATACCTGTTTAGCGTAAACGCGTGTTTAAGCTCTTTTTTCTACTATAAAATAAGCTAGTGTGAACGTAGTGTAACGGATAAGAATGAATCAGCGCAGATATACGTTTTTCTGATTGTGTAACAATAATACAATTTTTGATATGCACTACCTGTGTTCGATCACGATCAATATTCCCTATATATATATAGAGCAATTCCATATGAAAGCGATCACCTTTTGGACGACCCCTCTCCCATTTTAAAATAAATATTCTCAATCGATTGCCCAGCAAAAAATAATGTACCTACATATTTTTTTTTTTTATAGTGACTGGTTTAGTGGTGGTGTACACCACTGTCATGTGACAAAATTGAAGAATTCTTCATAAGGGACCTCATTGAAAGTTGTTTTAAAAAAAAACTACTAAAGCGATCGCAACGAATGATAGCTCGTTGGAAAGGTATTGAATCAGGCTTTAATTGAAAAATAAAATTTTCCTAATTTTTCTTAGAAATTTACCTTTAAATTTTCCCAAGAAAATTAAATTTTCCGATTTTCCACAGAAGCTCCTAAATTTTCCGGCTAATTTTTTTTGGATTCCTCATAATTTTTGCTTTAAGAATCAGCAATAAAAAAATGGGCCCCGACTCCTTGTTTGGACAGGAGAAGAGCATTTAAGAGACCACCTTGTTAAAAATACATTTTAAAAATTATTTTACAGTTAAAAATACATTTATGAAGAAAAAAATCTTTCTTATTTTGCTGCTTATACTTAATTACAATATTTATTAAAAATTTCAATTGTCTTGGCATCATTATAAAATTAAAGTAACTTTAAATTTACACGTCGGCAGACGAAGAGTACCGCTTTACATTAATTGACATATCAGAAATATTTGGTATGAAGCAATGAAACTTTTGCGTTCCAGTTATAGTTTTGACATTATTATATCTGTTTTGAATTCGTCGCTCCATGGCATCGTGTTCTTTTTGAGTGCATAAAACTGTGTTAATGGCAATTTCCTTGCTTTGAATCCACGAAAACAAATGTTGTACATTTAAGATCTGGTCAGTATATTGCCTTTGCAAACTTGCCTTAGTCGCCATGCGTTTTAGGGTTCCCCCTAACGCATCGCATGGGCCCTTACCGTGGGACGTCGCGAAAAAGTGCCACTCGACCTTGCAGTTTTGTTCTTCTTCAATTATGCAAAGATTGTAAAAATTTTTTTTATTCTTGTACTGAGAAGCCGCGTCTGAGAAAAACGTTACTTTGTCGATTGCATCGAATTTTGATCTTAAGAATTCAAACAGTTTCATTTAAAATAAATAAACGGACACATAATTATGAGCTAAACTCTCCGCGACAACAACAAGGCTTACGGTCTGTAGTTCGTTATCTTCGTTTTTGAAATAAATGCAAAAAGGATGCACCGTGCACTGGTCGTTTGCCCAGTGATAAGCCTGAATTTCATCCTGAACGAGAAAAGTGTAATTCTCGGCAAAGTCGCTTATCACAATGAATTCATTTTGGGCTAATTTCTCCTTACTTTCCTTTAGAAATTTCGATTGCATCTCGGATATGAAATGGTGCGCCTTCAGTTCATTCAACTTGAATCCGAATTCCTCGATGAATTCCGGAATCTGCTTTACCACGGTCTCAAGGGAACATCTGCCGCTGCTAATTATCCACTGTTTGAAATGCACCTCCTGAATTAACAGCTGTTCAAACTTTTCCGCCAAATATTGCTCTAGCTCGTCAATCTTCGGACAATTGTCGCATTTGGACAGATGACATTTTTCCGTTGGGTATGCGCACAACGACTTCGACAGGAGGTCCCTATATGTTTCAATTTCACCGTGAAATACTTTCAATTTCTTGCATGGAAAGAAAATTAATTTGATGTTTTGATGAAACATGCAAACGCAGACTGAATGCGTTCCGTGCCTGTCTAATGCCAGCACGCATTCTTTTGGTCGTAGGATGGCAAACTTAGAAAATCCCACTTTTTCTGCTGGGTATTTCTCATTGAACTGATGGTATGCTTCGGATAGATTACATAATAATAATCTGCGCTGCTTGTGTACTTTTTCTCCATCTTCACGTGTGATAACATAGTCACGTGTACCTGGGCAGGCGCGGCTGTTGTCATAATTGCAGTAAAAATCTTGAATCAATTTCACCGTTGCTTCGCTGAGGGTCCTTGAGCCAAATTTCTTGGTGGGAGTCGCCAATATGCCCTTCTGTCGAACTAATTCTTTGCTTCTTCTCGCGATGTAAAAAGATGTTTGAAACTGTTCAGAAATCTTGCGTATAGACCATGATTGAGGCAGCACAGATAAAATGAGATATTTCTCCCGAAAAGTGGTCGCTAAATTGAATTTTCTTTTCAACTGCTCAATCATTTGTTTGCCGTCATCAACGTCATCTGCTTGACTGCATTCGTTATCAGAGCCTTCATCAAATATTGTCGCGATTGCACTCATAACCTTGCCTTTTTTCTCTTTCCTGTATGTTTCACTTCGCAACTTTCTTTTTCTAATAGGCGTTTCACCTAAAGTGGTAATAGCCTCATTCAAAGGACTCAAAGACATATTGACCATCGGAATGTCTGCCTCACTATCAGATGAAACATTTTGTTCACTTGTCATTTCACTCTCGGATTGTGGCTGCATTTGTTTCAATGCATTTGCTTGTTGAGACAAATCGATTTTACACTTGGGGCAAATGAATTCTGCTTCTTTACCGTATTGTATATTTAATTCATTCATGTATCGCTTCGAAACACCAGTTAATTTTAATACTTTTATCTTTTTCGAACGATGTCCACTCTTGTTAAACGGATTGCAGCAAAATTTATTCATTTTACTTTAAATTGTCTTTACAGCTTCACTCTTTACTTTACAAAAAAAAAACACTTTAACACTTTCACGTTTAGTATTCAATTGAAATTTGACTCAGAGTGTGTGAAGTATTTATATTTATTTTTTGGTAAAAAATAGGTAAAAAAAAATAAGCGATATTTGCTTTTCTTTAATAGGAAAATTTGCGTGAACTACTGGTCATAAAATGTTTTTTAAAAGGGACTTAATTGGTTACTGCCAATAAGCCGACCACAGGTCATAAAATGTTTTGCTAATTTTTTAAATTACCAGGTAATAAATATTTCGCCATATTTATGGAAAATCCGTGTTTTATGACTTGTTTCTGCACGTGTCATTTTAGGCGAAATATTTATTACCTGGTAATTTAAAAAAATTACAAAACATTTTATGACCTGTAGCCTCAGTCGGGTTTGGTGTGCCATTACATGCCACTGCTGCTATTATCCATGGATTTATGGCCGATCTTGTGAAGGCAGGCAGACCATATTCACTACACACTCAACTTTGATTTTTTCTTCATAAATGTATTTTTAACTGTAAAATAATTTTTAAAATGTATTTTTAACAAGGTGGTCTCTTAAATGCTCTTCTCCTGTCCAAACAAGGAGTCGGGGCCCATTTTTTTATTGCTGATTCTTAAAGCAAAAATTATGAGGAATCCAAAAAAAAAAAAATTAGCCGGAAAATTTAGGAGCTTCTGTGGAAAATCGGAAAATTTAATTTTCTTGGGAAAATTTAAAGGTAAATTTCTAAGAAAAATTAGGAAAATTTTATTTTTCAATTAAGGCCTGATTTAATACCTTTCCAACGAGCTATCACTCGTTGCGATCGCTTTAGTAGTTTTTTTTAAAACAACTTTCAATGAGGTCCCTAATGAAGAATTCTTCAATTTTGTCACATGACAGTGGTGTACACCACCACTAAACCAGTCACTATAAAAAAAAAAAAAATATGTAGGTACATTATTTTTTGCTGGGCAATCGATTGAGACTATTTATTTTAAAATCGGAGAGGGGTCGTCCAAAAATTTGCCAATTTTGATTGTTTTCATATGGAATTGCTCTATATTTTTTTTTTTTGAATGCAATAGCACATGTTTTCTGTTACTTCAGCAAACATTTTTGCGGAATAAAAAAAAAATGTTCGAGTAATTTCATTAAAATTAAAAAAGTGTTAAACAGGCGGATCCAAACGGGTACAAGAGTATATACAGGGTTAAAGAAAACACTTTCACCTTTCCCTCAGTAGTTTTACCTTCTTAATCCCTTTTGATCCGCGAAAGTTCTATTCTACTAAATTTGAAATTTGACAAAAATATAGTAGTTTACATCTCAAATATAAATAACACAATAGTCGCACATATTACTTTTTTAAAGATAACAAGACTACCTACCAAGCAAAAAAGCAGGTCATTATCGATGATAGTTTTTGAGCAATGACAATATCTTTCGGGTTAAATATTAAAAAAATCACTTTTTTCTCAATTTAAAAAAAAAGTTGTGTTAAACAACATGGCACGACCACAATTGCCAATATTTTGAGCTAATTTTCAGGCTACCTTAGTTTTAATATGTTTACTATTAAATAAGATTAAAATTTTGATTAAAATTCGGTGACAAGCTAAAATTGGACTTTTGGCCAATGAAATAAAATGTTCAGCCACTGTGCAGCGATCTAATACCAAGAAATGAATTTCTCGAATCAAAAATCAAATTTAGGCCAATAGAGGAGGTGAAGGTAGGACACTTTCTGCCGCAGAGTTAAAGTGCCGCTAGGCGATTTTAGAGTCATATAAATTTTAACACACCAAGCACAAATTGAAAAAAGACCCTCATGACAATGGTAAGCCCGAAATAGAGGATTTGTACACCGCAGCTAAATTAAATATACAATTGTAGCTTGGTGGGGATGTTCAGAATGCTACGGTGTCTGATTCTACAATTTGTTTCCCTGTTGCCAACCATAAACAGCCCCAGCTTAAATTGCCCACATTTGGTGGTAAATACAGTGAGTATAAAAATTTTATTACGTCAGTCAATCAAGTTATTGATAAAGAATTTGGCCTATCAAATACTGAAAAATTTAACCATTTGCTGAATTGTCTCCTTCGCCAAGCACTTGAAACTTTCAAGGCACCAGTCATACTCACGTGGTTTCTCGTAAGCCTGAAAACCATCAATCAAATAAATCAAAAAATAAAACTATAAATCCTGGTTATACTTTTTCGGTTTCAAAACGTGTTTGCTCACTTTGCTCAAAGGGTGATCACACGATTAGTCGTTGTCCTCGCTTTAAAGAAATGGAAGTGGCTCAACGTTTTGAAAATGTTAAAAGTATAGCGCTTTGTCTCAACTGCTGAACCAGCTACTTCTCGTACTGCCTTGAATGCAGTTCCCGACTCGGTCCATACCCATATGGAAAAAATCTTCGCCGCAACAGGTGCTGCTTGCTACTGCCATGGTTCTTGTACATGACGCTACTGGTTGCTATCAATTTGTTTTTATTATTCCAGCGCTAATCCCGCGAAGCTCTTCGCTTGTGTGCAGGAGACCAGAGTCTCTGGCGGGAATTGAACCCGCAACCCTGGTACTGATAGACTAGCTCACTACCAGCTAGCATACCTCGGTACCCACGCTGGACGCACGCTGCTAGATTCTTGCTCTCAACTGAATTTCATAACAGATGAATTTTCGTAAAAAGTTACACCCGCCTCGTAAAAAACAAATTACTGAAGTTACTAGCATTGGAAACACTCAATGCAAAAGTAAATATAGGTCCGTATCAAATGTTAAGTCTAAATTTACAAATTTCGTTTTGTGTTACGTCTCTTATTTCTTACCAACCTGATGCTGCATTAGATGTCTCATCTTGGAACTTGCCAATTAATACACAACTTGCAGATAACACTTTTTCAAGTCAAAAAGGGTTGATTTACTTATTGGTACTGAAACTTTCTTTGATACTTTATCGGTAGGCCAAATTAAACTTGGTCCTAATTTACCTAAATTACATAAAACACTTTTTGGATGGATTGTAGCGGGTCGTTATGCCTCAAATAATTTAATGCTTCTGGTTCTTCGTGTATGCTGTCGATTTAAAATTGACAATGCTTATGGGAAATTGAAGAAATAAATCCAGATTCAATTGTGTTAACGCCAGAGCAATCTGCATGTGAAACGTTTTTCAACAATACGGTCCATCGTGAATTTTCTGGAAGAATTGTTGTTAAATAACCCATCAAAGAATCTTCCGATGCTTTAGGTCTCTCGCGAAATATAGCACTTCAAAGATTTTCATCTCAAAAGAATCGACTTAGTCGTAACAGTAACCTTAAATCACAATTTGCTTATTTTATGAAGGAGTATGAAGATTGTGGCCATATGAGTGTTGTCCGTAACCCTCGTTTGGATGAGCCGCATTATTTCATTCCACACCATTGTGTATTTAAGCCAAATAGTACTTCAACAAGAGGAAGATCAACAAGATGTCGAGAAAGAAAAACGTAAAATGGCTTAACAACCATGCTGAGCCCAAGGCTTTAATATCGCTAATATGCCAGAGATTTTGGATCATCAACTAAAGAAATCTGTGTCGCCGCATTGTCAGGTCGTAGGTACCCACAATATATTCGTTATCGCCCAAAACTGCTGTAGCAAATGATGGGGAATTTGCCCTAAAACGACTGAACCCTGCAAAGCCGTTCGCTAGATGTGCTGTCGATTTTTGTGATCCAGTCAATACCTACTTAAGAATTAGAGGAAGAGTTTCATATAAAACCTATGTTGCTATATTTGTCTGTCTGGTTTCCAAAGCAGTCCATATTGAAGTCGTTTTCGACTGGTCAACTGAGGCCTTTATTGCTGCTCTTAAGAGGATGATTGGCCGGCGAGGTTAGCCCACAGATATATTCTGTAATAATACCACCAATTTTGTAGGTGCCAATTCTAAATTGGCTCAATTAAAGTCGTTCCTTTTTGATCCACAAAACTCAAATTTTATAATTGATTATTGCTCAATGAATCAATTTATTAATTTTCGTTTCATTCCCCATAGGGCACCACATTTTGGCGAATTCTGGGAGGCGGCCGTCAAATCAGCCAAAGGTTATTTAAATAAGACTCTGGTCAATGCTAGGCTCACACACGAAGAGCTTGCTACGGCTATGGTCGAAATAGAGGCCATTTTAAATTCAAGACCAATTTCGCCCTTATCCTCAGATCCTAGTGACTTTGAAGATCTTACACAAAGTCATTTCCTGATTGGCTCTCCCCTACATGGTTTGCCAGAACGTGATGTCCCTTCACAACAAATAAATAACTTTGAGTATTGGGTCCGAATAAGTGCAATCAAACAACATTTTTGGAAAAAGCGGTCTCATGACCTTTCAATGGCGCCGGCATGTAAGGTCAACGTATAACACTTATCTATTTCATTGTTTATTTTTAATTATTGTTTCAAAATAACTTGTTCATTTTACTTGCATATTAATTAGGGAGATCGATTATTCGACTTTTTTCAATAACCGGGTTTCGAATATTACGGATAGTTGCTATTTTAAAAAACCCGGTTTTCGGTTAAGCAATTTTTAAATAGCCGGTTAACCGGTCTTAATTCGAATACTTAAAAACACGAAAATCAAATAAGTTTTTAAAATAAAACGATCATTTGAATAAAAACAAAACAATTTGCAAAGGTAAGGAACCAACAAAATATGTACATAGATATGACTTACATCAGACCTAACAAATATTTTAGGATAAAATCTAAGAAAAGTGGGAACAGTAAATTGATCAAACTTTAGCTAAATTTTCAACAATTTTTTATTGATTTACTAAATTTTATTTGTAAGAAGATATTTGTATAATGCAATTTAGATATTGTTGAATGATTTTT
Source organism: Pollenia amentaria (assembly GCA_943735925.1). Lineage (NCBI taxonomy): Eukaryota > Metazoa > Arthropoda > Insecta > Diptera > Polleniidae > Pollenia > Pollenia amentaria. Next base: position 105,322,741 of record OX031007.1, read on the forward strand.
GATCTAGAGAAACGTTTTGCAAAAGCAAATAAATTATGTGAATTTTATAAAGTTTTTATTTGAAATATTTTCTCAAATTTTTTTTGAATGAGTTTTAATTTTATGGTGGTTAAGCATGTCTATATAAATCAATCATATTTTTCTAAAGTTGCAAATAAAACCTCTTAGCCAGGATTATCTATTTCAAATTATTTTGTTTCAATATTATAGAAACGAATAGTGAACAGAACATTCTTTTTGTGTAAAATATTTGTCAATTCGTCGACTACAATTTAAAACATTCCATGACATTGTTTGATTTCTTCAATTTTGTTTTTTAGTTCTTGGTGTTTTAATAAATAAAACTGATTCCGCCGTAATGTTGTAGCTTTCGGCATGAAGAGATGCTAAAATTACTTAAGAGTTTTTAGTGCCTTAACGGGCATTTCGTCCTCGGCAACACAACGGGCTAATATTTTAGAAAAGTATTATTTGTCGTCTCCTTAGAACTACTTCGAACGGAGTTAAGTTTCATTTGGATCACATTAATATCAAGCATGTATACTAATTAAAGGTGATAAATTAGTCGTGACATGGAAGATTAATCGCGTTCGAAAAATATCTAGAGATAACCTTTATATAAAAATATATTTAATATTTAGAACACTCTTGCACAAATTACTATTTACTTTTAAACTGAACACGTTTATGCAGAATTTTGAATAGTTTTTGGTTTTTTTTTATAAGAACACACGCTTTTATAAACGATTTGTATTTACAGTGTTCATAATGTTTTTTTGACCTTTGTTACATTTTGTTTCGACATTCTTCATAAAAAGTTTAAGTTTGGCCAATATTCAATTAGAAAATACTTAAATTACGGGTACACCTACAACAAGAGTAAGGAAAATGTATATAAATTACACATTACTAAAATAACCGGTTTATTATACCAAAATAACCGGTTTATTCGATATTCGAAAAATGGGCATTTTAAAATAACCGACTTGGGCAAAGCTAAAATAACCGGTTAAAACCGGTCGAATAATAACCGTTCGATCTCCCTAATATTAATTGACTTAAAATTTGTTCACTTTTTGGCCCACTGCTATCACTGTATTTTATTGTTAATTTTGTTTATACTAACCCACTGTAACTTATTTTAATAATTAACAGTTAGGTCAGAATATTTGTTTCTCAGTCTACATTTACACGTTTCATCAATGATGAAATAAACAGATGGCATTACTACGCCAGATGACGATTTTTTGCTCTTGTATTGTTTGTCCAGTCTTATGTTAAAGTTTTGTTTATGCTTACAAAAAGTCCACGTTTTGTGCTGTGATTATTGTATTGTATTAAAGTTTTTGATTATTTAAATTAAAATTAAATAAGATAGTAACCATAGTGAAATAAAAATTGGCTAAAAATTAATTTATTTCATTGCGTTCGGCGGCAAAATTTGATTTTAGTTTAATATAATTTTTTTTTTTTGGCTCGAAGATGAAGGGCACGGGTGCGGGGGTCTACATTGAGGATCTGGATATCAGAAAGTCATATAGACTTCCCGACGACTGCAGTGTATTTCAGGCGGAGGTTCTGGGGGTTCTCAGGGCCGTGGAATTGGTAGGAGCTAACATTGCCAAGGGCTCGGAGGTCACTATATATGTGGACAGCCAGGCGGCTCTTAGGGCCTTGAAGGGCTGTTATGTGAACTCCAGGCTAGTGGACGATTGTAGAAGGGCTCTAGGAGTAATCTTAGGGAATTATGTTGTGAGGCTCTGCTGGGTACCGGGTCACTGCAACATCACCGGCAATGAGATAGCTGATGAGTTGGCAAGACTGGGCTCGGAAATGGAAGATCCTGACAGTTTGCAAGTGGTCAGGCCTCCAATGGGCTTCTATTTGGTGAGAATTAGGGAATGGATTCTGAACAGGACTAATCGGGCTTGGCGGGGCCGAACGGACTGCCGAGTATCGCGCACGCTGTGGCCGAAATTCGGACGCGCTGCTGGGTAAGAGTAGGGCCTGCGTCAGGACCATGATAGGTATTATCACGGGCCACTGTATGATAGGCAGAATGGCGGTGAGAATGGGGTCTGGCTTATCGGATATATGTAGGCTGTGTGAGGACCCAGAGGAGCTGGAGACTGTTGAGCACTTTCTGTGCCACTGTCCCAGACTTCAGAACAGCAGGCTGAGGTGGCTAGGTAGCAGATTCCTGCACGAATTGGGAGATGTCTCGGGCTGCGGGCTCGAGAATCTGACGGGATTCGTAATGGGAATGACCTGGTTGCGTGGCAGGAGGCTGGGAAACATGTAGGGCAGTTTTTCCTGTTTGGTAGGGTTGTGTTTTGCTTGTTCTGTCCGATTTCTTACCTTCCACTATCTTCCTTCCCTGTGCTTTCACCATTAACTTCTCCTACTCTGTCACACTAGATATCTTTCTCTTCTTTCTTTCTTTGTTTCACTAAATAAAGGCATCACAATGGACCATAATGGTCTCTGGGTGAGGGTGTGAAGTTTGCTTCACACCAGCCTTTCTAACCTAACCTAACCTTAATATAATTTTTGACGTATACGGATACTTCTTTTTCATTTTTGTTGTAATGTTGTATTTGTTGCCGTAGCGCTGCCACCTACTTATTCCACCATGGTTTCATCTTTTGATGCTCAACTTTTTTTCAATTCTCTTTTGAAGATGCCAATATGATCACACGCAGCAACCGGTTTCAACTTTTTTTTTTTTTTTTTTTTTGTTACTTATGCTTTAATATTCGTATATTTTTGACATTTCATTTTATTTAGAAAATTTTGCGCGCTGAAATCATATTTTCAATCATTTTACAAATTATAATTTGTATCTATCTTTATGTTAAATGTACAATAATTAAAAAAATATTTAAAACATAAAAAAAGTTCAATCAAATAAATAAATTGTGAAAAACATGGAAGTGAAAGAAAGAAATTAATTAATTGAATCTGTTGTTGATTGCATTGGAGAAGCCTGATGTCTGATGACATGGATAACGAAGACATATTAAAGGGTTTGTTTATATAATGTGTTTACTAAAACAAATTATAATTTTAAATTTCTTTAAAAGTTTGTTAGATTTGTGCAACCTTGGAGGAGATTTAAATCAGAGCGAGGCTAGTTTTCATTTTTAACAAGAGAATTGGAATTAAGCGATGATGCTTTATATCGTAACTACAAAAGAATATCCAAATACAATTTAATTTCGGGATAAACTTAGTGCAAGAAGATATAAAGCGTTCCGATATTGCCAATGGTAAGTGTGTGTTTCTTTAAAACTAAATTTCTTGGAACAAATTTATTATTTTACAAAAAAAAATGTGAAGGCGAAACTTATTGTAGTTTAAATTATCAAGCCAGAGTGTCTACTTCCAAAATTTGCAGTATAGTGCCAGAAGTGTGCGAAGCAATTTTTAAACGAATGAAAGGGTTATATTGAAAATTATACATATGTATTAATTAGTAAAGTTTATGTTGTATTAGTTTCCAAGGAATCAATCACAATGGGAAAGAATTGCTATGGAATTGCAATAAAGTGTCAGTTTTCAAATTGTCTGGGTGCGTTAGATGGAAAGCACATAAGCTTTCGATCAAAACGTAGAGATGGTGCGTTTTACCACAATTATAAAGGCACCAATAGAATAATTCTGATGGCCTTTGTCGACGCCAACTGCAAGTTTATATTTGTAGATATGTGTTGCAATCGTCGATTTAACGACGCAGGTATGTTCCTTCAATTAAAGACAGTTTTAGAAGAAGAAAAAGAAATACCAGCAAGCAAGATTATAGGGAATGGTTGATGCCTTCCTTATGTTGTAGTTGTAGTTTCAAGGAAGGGGGAAAGAGTTGGCGGAGGTTTCTACATAGAGGAACTGGGCGTTAAAGTTTCCTTTCGTCTGCCGGATGGATGTAGTGTCCTGCAGGCGGAAATCTCGGCTATAAAGCGGGCAGCCAACTGGCTAAAGAATTATCGCGTATCGGGAGATATACGTATATTTACTGATAGCAAGGCTGCCATTGCCTCTCTTGCGGGTGTCTATACGACATCTAGGTTGACTGTGGAATGTCGGATGTCTGAATGAGATTGCTGAACATTCAGAGTTAACGCTTATATGGATACCAGGGCACTCAAACTGCCCGGGAAACCAGGTAGCAGATGAGCTGGCCAAGGAAGGTGGTCGTATGGATGAAACATTCATTGATCAATTCAGTGGCCTTCCAATGGCTCACTGTAAGTCACTCATGCGGCGCGAGAAATATAGAATTGCGCGAGAGGGATGGACCCGTGAGTCCACCTGCTCCACATCCAGGGCACTTTGGCCTGGATATGATGAACGGAGAACCAAATCTCTACTTAGGTTCAATAGGAACCAAATCAAAACCGTGGTGTCGGTCATAACTGGACACTGGCCTGTTGGGACGCATGCTAGAAGAATGGGTCTGGTATTCAATGACTACTGTAGAAGTTGTCATGATAAGGAGGAAGAGGAAACTGTGATTCACTTTCTCTGTCAATGCCCTGGGCTACGGGGCATTAGGGAAAAAAGAACCGGTGTTTTCCTGTTTGGAGGATCTATCAAAAATAGAACTAAGATTGCTTCTTCTCTTCATTAGAAAGACGAATTGGCTCAACCTTGCAGTGACGCCATCTGAATAACTGCTCTTCGGGATGGGCATTGGCGCTGGGTTTCACAAAGGGACCGCTAAAGGACCCAAGTGAGCTGTCTCTCGATGGCTGCCCATGGAACCTACCCTAACCTATGTTGTAGTGGGAGATGATGCGTTCCCATTGCAAACGCATATTATGAAGCCGTATCCATACCACAATAATTCAAACGAGAAACAAGTATTTAACACAAGAATTTTTGGCATTTTGGCAAACAGCTTTAGAGTGTTTTTAGCCCCAATAAACCTTAAAGTTGAAACTGTGGAGATTACAATATTTGCTTGTTGTACTTTACACAACTTTTTGTTGGCAATGGACAAAACTTACATAAGCAGCAACGTAGACCACCCGCCTCAAATGAATGACGATTCCAGAAATGACAAGTCTAGCAACGTGTATAATCCTCGAAAGGGTGTGGCAGAAAATATACGCCAACAGTTCTGTAAGAAAGAAAAATTGACGGTTTATTGTTGTGTCTTTGTTGAAGCTTTGATATTGTTACATGCAAGACCTGAGTTTAAAATTCTTATTCACTTTATGGTCTTACTTGTATAATATTTTTAACCTTTTCTAAAGTATTTGGAAAAAGTTTCCTGACGAACTGGCCTAAGCAACCAGCGAAATGCGCATAGAAACTAGCTTTCCCACAACAATAAATTTCAGTGTTTTCATTAAAAAATTGGGTTTATTAGCACATCATTAATAAATTAATTAAGTTCTTGGTTTATTTTATCAATGAACGAAAATTGGACTAGATGTGAAATGTAAGGTAATACAATAAAGTTATAATTTATTTTATACTCTACTAATTAGTTCTTTTTAATTCTTAGGACGCCGAATTTGAAGGCTGTTTTTTATTATTTACAAAAGTTACGTATATAATAAGAAAAAAAAAGTTTACTCTAGCAATTTTTAATTTATTAAAGTAACGAACTTTTTCGTAGTCCTATTTTTTCTTAAATATTGCAACCAGTTTAGTGTCAATGATGATTTCAATTGCATTATATCTAAAAAACAAAATTCGTTCGAGTTTAGCAGATAGAACATTAATTGCTTTAATATTCTTAAGAAGCTACTTGAAATCTTGAGGTGTATTTATTCTTCTCAACTTAGTATTTAATACACGTCTCTTAAAAGTTTGAATAACAAGGCAGGCACATTTAACAAAAGTGCCTTACTACATCATTTCCAATTATGTTTTAAACTTTTGATATGAAGTTTAAAATCGTTCATATCGCTCATTTCGTGCAAGACCGTCACAACTCAAAATTTGAAACTTGACAGGAGAGCCTTTATAAGATTCCAACCTATTATTTCTCACCTTCTCTTTCACTAAAATACAGTTATAAAACCAAATGTTTCTTTTTTGCTACAAAGAAAACCACATGTACAAGAGGAATACCAAACACAAACTGAAATGTGACCTTATTGATGTTAATTGCTCAAGTTTGTTACGAGAGGTCATAGCGTCACAAGCATCTGTATTACCGTTATTTTTTCGATAATTCTCTCCGTTCTTAGATCAATTTGTAGAGATTTAAGAGAAGAACATTTCTGCATTACTAACTCGAAAATGCCAAATTTTGAGTTGTGACGGTCTTGCACGAAATGAGCGATATGTGTTTTTAAATAATCCAAATGTATTTAAAACTTTGTCCAAGTGTATTTTAAAATTTTCCAATTTTTTTTATTGAAATTTTCCAATTGTATTTTAAAATTGTCGAAATGTTTTCTTTGGAAATTTTTAAATACCATTGGAAAGTTTTTAAATACTTTTAGACAATTTTAAAATACATTTCGATCGTTTTAAACTACAAATGTACAATTTAAAAATACATTTGGAAATTTTTAAAATATATGTATGTATTTGGAAAATATTGAACTACATTTGTAAAATTTTGAATTTGTATAATTTTGAAACACATTTGGAAAATTTTAAAATACATATGGAAAATTTTAAATTATATTTGGACAATTTTAAAATATATTTGGACAATTTTAAAATATATTTGGACAAATTGAAAATATTTTGACAATTTCAAAATACATTTAGAAAACTAAAAATTATATTTGGACAATTATAAAATTCATTTGGAAAATTTAAAAAAACATTTGAAAAAATGGTGTTATTTTTATATCAATAATAAAATATGGATAAAAATAAGAATTTTATGTTATTTTGTAACGTTTTTTATTGCATGATCTTTATGAATTGTGGTCAATTAATAATTTAAGTTTGTTTTTATTACTTTTTTAAGAAATAAATAAAATACATATGTTCATGAAACATGTATTTTTACTGGAAAATTAAGTTTTTTTTTTCATACACTTTAAAAAGTTTTTATATATTGGGTATAAATAAAAAAAGATAATTAAAATACCTGAAAATTTTTAAAAATGCCGGGATTCAAAAAAGTTGTTTTTGGGAATACATAATTTTTTAAATTAAAAGATTTTATTTATTGTGCTTAATTCCCTTTTTTATAATTGATAATAATACTGAAATTTATTGTTGAAGGATAAGCTGTTCCTATGCGCATTTCACTGGTTGCTTAGGCCAGATCATCAGGAAACGTTCTCCTAAAAATTTTTAGAAAAGCCAAAGCTATCAGCAAACAAGACTTCAGAGGAAATGAGAACTACCTACACTCAAAACGTCTTGCTTGTAACGATATCAAAGCTTAAACAAAATACCAACAATAAAACAGTGGGTTCATCTTTTCTTACATTCCCCACTACAGAAAATTATCCAATTATCATCAGACACCAGCAGAATGTAATGCAAAAAGTATGTGCAATATTGAAGGAATAGGACTATTGCAAAAAGCTTTATAAAATTTACATTTACCTCATAGAATAGTTTCGAAAAATAAAAATTTTTAATATTACTAAAAGTAACTTATAAAAGGATATAATTCTCAAATAATATTTATCATTATTTTAAAAATAGTTTTATAAATGGTAATTTAAATTTGTGTTCTTTATTTCATTTATATTTTGAAATTAATTGTTTGACTAACGGTATATTTAAAAAACTAAACATATAGCCACATAAACAAAAACTTAACCAACCCTTCAATGGCATAAAATGTTATATTACATTGAGATCATGCTTAAATATACAGTGATGTAAAAAATATTAGAGACACGAAATAATATAGAGACCTAACTTAAAATTCAAAATTGCATATCTTTAAAACGAAATCAAGTACAACAAACAAGTTAAAAGTGCTTTGTAGATAATCAAATTATTTTAATAAAATTTTTTTTCAAGCTCATAATTTGTATTTTTAGTAAAAATTTAGTTGATAATTTTCAGTTATCATATAATTTTTTAATGACTTATATAAAGTAACATACAGGATTTTGGTGTAAGAGAAACCTATTTTTTCCGACCTTCTAATTTTTAACCTTTTTGGGGGTTATCACATGTAATTCTTGTACTTCGATTTCGGTGAAACTACAAAGAAAATCACAATTAAAACAAAAAAAAAAAAAAAAATATCTAAGTATATATGTATCGCAATTGATCATAAAGGGGTATAACTTAAAAATTTAATTTTTTTATTCTTCTTCATATGCGTTTAATATTAAATTAAAAATTGTTTTGCTTCTACTGAAAATTTTTAAATTTTGAGTTTATATCCTCTTATAAGACATATATGACAGGAACCGTAGTTATTACCTTCTTTATTTTTTTTTTTTTTTGTTAATTAAAATCTTCATCTTCAAATAATCCCTCCGTGGAGAGCCCTAAAATGTCTTTCTGAGATAGGGTTGCCATTCGTACTGGTTTTTATCAGTGCATGTACTGTTTTTTGTTTAAAGTACTGATTTATGAATTACAAGCAAATCAGAACGAATATGTACTGATTTTTTCTATAATGTACTGTTTTTGTACTGTAGCTCTTTATTAATTTTGTTCAGTCTATTGTTTATCATATTGTTTGCAATACAAATATTAATATAGATGTTCTTATCGATGAGTTATTAACAGCTATGGGCACCACTACATTGAAAGCTTTGCATGTGTGGCATTGTATTGGTTTGTTTATGTTTGCATTTGTTGGTTTTATGTACATTTGTGCGCATTGTTTTTTTCTCATTTCATGACATGCGACGCACGTCTGCTTCGTTCGAAATGTTCTGCTACACTAAGCACAATTTCTTTTCTCTGCTTCGCTCATTAATTTTGTGTATGTACACATCGTTCGCTCTTTTTGAACTTTGATTTTGAATTTGCCCATAGCTGGTTATTAACATTAAACATTTTTGCCAAGTCAGTACGAAAAGAAAAGACAGTAGAAAATAATGGAAATGATTTCTAAATGGTGGTTGCCTTTACGAATTTGAGGAAATGTGTAATTTTATTTCTTCCATTCCACATTCAAACGCTTTTACAGAACGAGTCTTTAGTTTTCAAAGTGGAGAAAAGAGAGAAACAGGCTCCTAATATAAAACATAGAAAGTGAGTTGCAGAAAAAGACAAACTTTGGTTATAGTTGAAATGAGTTTTTCAATTTCTTGAAGACTGAAGACAGCAAAGAAATTGTGGACAATGTACAAAAAAGCCATACATATTTTTAACATGTAACATTGTAAATATTAAGGTTCATACATATGTAAATATAATTTTTATAAAAATCTATAGTATTAGATCGTCTGAAAAACGATTGTGCCTTTTGCAATAATTACAATTATGTATTAATAGTAATTAGTTGTAAATCCCTTTTAAATAATTTTTTAAAATTATTTTGAAGATAAATACATAGCAAGCTTCGTTATTTCAAGTGTTTAATTTGTTTTTAACATTGTTGTCCTTATATTTGTAGCTTGGTGCTAAAAAGGCCAATGTCAAATACATAATTTATATTTGGGAAAATTTAAATTTTTGTTTTTTTATAGAAGAGTACTAAGTGAAATTGGCTAGCAAAACCCTTTTGAAGCTGTTTTGGGTTAGATTAAGCATTGACTGTTTCCGGAAATTAAAAGAGATTCAGCATGTCCTTTTAATTGCAAAATGAAATTAATTATGCTGGTAGATATAGCAAAAAACTACTTTTATTTAATTTTTATTAAGTTTTATGGTGACCTATGTTCAAAAAAAGGAAATAAAATTTAAGTTCACATGTTGTTCACGCTTTTTTCATCAAATATTTGCTACGTGTGACCGTAGCTTAAGAAAGGACCTAATGCAACAATTAACTCAAAACAGCAAACTATTGTCATTGGCCCTTTTAGTAACAATCTTCAGACATAATGAGCTCAAATTTTGCTTTTAATAAAATTAATGTTTCTTTGAAAAAAGCTAACAAGAAACTTATAATCGAATTTTTAGCAACTTGTTGTGTTTTAGATTTATTTGTTATTCACTTTGCATTCCCGCGGAATTGAAATATTGTTTTAAAAAAATTCAGTTTTATTAATTAAATTTTGTCACTGTTCAAATTATAGAATAAATACAAGTTTTGTTTTAAAAAAGATTAAAGCTTTTTATGTTCTTAATATGCAATTTTGTATTAAAAAAGTATATGTACTGTTTTTTATGAAATTGTATTGATTTTTTTTTCTTATGTACTGATTTCTCTGATTTCAAAACTGGCAACCCTATTCTGAGAAGACAAACTGCATGAGGCATTTTTGTTTTCAGATGATTGCTTTGTCAACTTCCGCATGAGACGTTGAAATTGCCAGGGTACGTCACACAGTGGTTGAAAAGTTGAAATTAATACTGAATTTCATGTTTTCCGCTCATGATGAAATTTATTAATTTCATTAAAAACATATTGAATATCATGTATCTGAAATGCTAGGGCGATATTTTCATTACTTTTTTGTAGGCGTTTCCTCAAAGTGTGCCAAGTCTAACACACAACATTTGAAAGAAAATCCTAAAAAATAGTAAGAAACTAAAAACTCTTGGAATGACTTTTAATATGTATTGTTGTTGTGTATTTTCCCATAATTTAGGTATTTAAGATGAAAATTAAAAAAAAAAAAATTAAAGAAAAAAATTTGTTGTGACAAAAATTTGCTTCATCTTAGGAGTCTAAAAATTATTATTTTCTTCAACTTTGATGGACTAGAACTTTTGTGCGCGGTCGAGCGCGGTGCTCTATCTTATACCAAATGAAAGCTTGAAGTCTAATTTAAACAATAAAGTTAAATTCAGCTGCTAGTTTTTGCTAGCCTTTGTCTAGTGAACGTTTAAATAGAAAACAAGCTACTTTTTATTGCTTATTACGCATTCTCTCGTTATATTACGTTTGCTGCTTGCTCGCTTGTTGCCATAGCAACCATACCTCTTCTTATAACAATGAATGATGATAAGAGTAGATCTATTTTATTAGAAATAAGGCTAGATTCAGACCGTGATTTAAAAATCATGTCTTTTTTTTAATTCCTTTTGAAAGTTGCTTCCAAAATCACAACAGATTCAAACGAAGATTTTTTCCCCATGATTTTATGGTTGATTTTTTTTCCCATTATCGGTAATTCTTCTTTACTTGCTTATTTATAAAAACAAACAATTTTAATGCGCTCCATGTTTTGTATTGTAAGGAGATGTTGCCACATTGAAATAAAAAATAAAATGAAGCAACATAACAAAAATACGAATGTGTGCAAAGAAAAATATAAAAAAAGACACAGATATCAGAAAACGTGTTTTTTTCTCTACCCCTCTTGCTTTTCTACACCGTTCGCCTACAAACACAAAAAATCATGTCTTAAAAAACATGGAAAAAATCACCGTGTGAACCGCGTGTAAGAGATTTAATAATCTCGCTTATCAATAATATTGTTGTTTTTTTTTCTCAGAGAAATATTCAAAGATATATATAAATAAAAAAATACAAGAACAACTAATGCAAATTTACTTGCAAATCTGTTTATTTAGTAATTTGCCGTTAGTTTTTTTCTCTATTATTCTTTTCAGTTTACTTTAGAAATTTATAAACATAAGCAAAGTTTATTTCGAAATAAGTGCATTGATTTATAAAACATGGATAATTATCAAATATCTAATGGTGAAATTGTACATCTTCTGCTTGATTACAATAATGATGTTGATGCAGTAGTGAATGTAGTATCAATAAATAATAATTTTATTAAAAAAGATGATTTAAAAGTATTTAAAAATTATTTAATAAAAACTTTTAAGCCGCGCTTTAATCAGCGGTGGATAAGCGCTAGTCGTAATAGAATATTTTTTTTTGAAAAAAATAAAGCTTGGGCTGACAAGCTCTATACGTTTGGGGATCTTCCCGAAGATGGAGTTGAACCGTGTACCTCTCGTGGTCGTCCAACAAAAAGCTATGAGGATTTAGGCCCTCGTGCAAAAAAAATAAAATTAATGAGCTATGTAGCAATATTTCGGCAGAACTCATAACATCTGCTGCGAAAAAAATATGTCATGAAGAGAAAATTATTAATAAGTTTTCACCTGAAGAGGCACTAAGCCTGATTCTTGATGCTCATTTATCTAAAAACCAATACGAACTTATGCGAAATGCTGCAAAGAATATTGGAAGTGATATTTTTCCACCATATCACCAGGTACTTTTGTGATTTTGATTTTTGTATTGCTGATGTACATTAGTACTTTGTAATAATTTTTTTTATAATAATGGTCCTCAAAAACAAAATTACAGGTGCTTCTAGCAAAAAAAGCGTGTTATCCAAAAAATTTGCTGATAGAAGAAAATATGAGCAAAGTTAGTCTACAAGACTTACTTAATCATACAGCTACAAGAATATTGGAGGCAAAATCAAAAACAGAGCTAGAAGAAGTTCCTTGGCAGTTGAATTTAGTTTCGAAATGGGGATGTGATGGATCGTCTGGCCACAGTGAATACCATCAAAATTTTACAAGTGATAACACAAGCGATAAAAATATGTTTCTGACATCTTTAGTACCATTAACTTTGACGGACTTGGTAGATTCAAATAATGTGTGCTGGAAAAATTTACTACCTTCCTCTATAAGATTCTGTAGACCTTTGAAGTTTGAATTTGTGAAAGAAACAGCTGATGTTATAACAAGTGAAGTTGGAAGAGTTGAAAATGAAATAAAAAATTTAAATAAAACAATCATCACAATTTCTGACAAAATCTTCGAAGTAAGTCATAGTTTGGTTTTGGCAATGATTGACGGAAAGGTGGCTAACACAATAACACAAACATCATCAAATGCGGTATGCTATATATGTAAAGCAAAGCCTTCCGAAATGAATAATTTGGAAATTTTAATAATGAAGCCAGAAAGTGAGGAAGCTCTTAAGTTCGGTGTATCTCCATTACATGCTCGCATAAAATTTATGGAGTGTATACTGCACATCGCTTATAATAAAGAGTTTGCTGCTTGGAGAACTAACTCTGCAACCAAGGAAATAAGGGAGCAAACAAAAAAAATCATTCAAGGCAAATTAAAGTTGAGCCTGGGAATAAATGTTGACATGGTCAAACAAGCAATGGGTACAACCAATGATGGAAATACATCAAGGAGGTTTTTTGAAAATCCCAGAATTACTGCTGAAGCTGTGGGTGTAGATGAAAATCTTATTCATCGTTTCAAAGTAATTTTAATAACTATTAACAGCAACGCTGATATATGTCCGAATAAGTTTCAGCAATATTGTTCGAACACTGCCCAATTATATGTTAGGTTGTATAGCTGGTACTATATGCCAATGACCGTACATAAAGTCTTGATACATGGAGGAAAAATAATAGCAGCAGCAATTTTACCTATCGGAATGTTATCAGAAGAAGCCCAGGAAGCGAGGAATCGCGATTATCGTGAATATCGAAGGTATCATGCCAGAAAATGTAGTAGGATATCAACAAATGAAGATGTGATGCACTTACTTTTAGCTTCTTCGGATCCTTTTATAAATAAGTTTCGAAAAGTTCAAAAAAAGCAGGAATTAGATCTACCTGAAGATGTTATGGAATTGTTGTTATAATAAAATACTAATTTTATATATAAATGTTTCATTTTAATATTTTTTTATTATTACTAGGATTAAAAGCGTGTTTGATTTAAAACCAGGTTACATGTTAATTTTCTAATTATTTAGCAAATTGATGGGGAAAGTTGGGGTATTAGAGGAGGGGTGTGTATGGAAGATTTGGATATGATATTATTTTTAATAATCCTATGAAGTTTAGGGATTGTAGCATTGATAACAAGGGATATACATCATATTAAAAAATTTTGTTATATGGGAAGTAGGCGTGGTTGTGGGCGAATTTCGTAAGTTTTTTAGCCATTGATTTTAATTGCTACAAAACATATATATACCGAATTCGGTTGAAATAGCATAAATTCAAATGAAAATATTGCCATTTATATATTTCACTTGTATGGGGAGTGGGCGTAAAAGTGGGCGGACATATTTTATTCTTCATATATTTCCTAATGATGATAAAAAAAGCATCTGTAAAAAATTTGGATGTTCTACGATGACTCCTTCTATTTTTTTCCATTTCTACTATGACGATAAACCACTGTGCGTCATCCTGGTCTTTTGGACGTATCTCCTCCATTTGGTGCGTGCTAAGGTTGTGTTCACTTATTGCTTTTTCTTTGTTTTCGCCTTTTCCGAACACCAGGATGTCGTCGGCAATGCAAACTTCACCTTTCAGGCCGGCTATTATTTGGTTTTGTCGCATTTGAAAAATCCGGTTTAATACCGAATGGAACACGTTTAAATCTATATTTGCCAAATGGTTTCCAAAACTACTTTATCCTTACGCGTTTGGACAGTTAAATTCTGCATCAAACATGCCAATTGATTGCTGGCATTGATAACCAACAAATCATGCGTCGATCAGGTCAATAGTCTTAGAATTATTGTGGAGCAGTCCGTTGAGTGGAGATCGCCTCTCTATCTCGTATTTGTTGACTTCGAAAAGGCTTTTGATACTCTCAGTCACACGGCCATATGGAGCGCACTGGCATGTAAGGGTGTCCCGACTAAAATAATAAACTTAATAAAGACACTGTACAGCAATGCAACATGCCGCGTATTACATGAGAAACAACTAAGCAAGAATATCAAAATAAAAACCGGAGTTCGCCAAGGATGTGTGTTATCACCACTCCTCTTTAACTGTGTCCTAGATGTAGTGATGCAAAAGTCAACAAGTCATAGGAGAGGGATAGCATGGGGGTTGCAAGACAGGTTAGAAGACCTGGACTATGCAGATGATATATGCTTATTAAGTCATTCGTTTTCCGATATGCAATCAAAGCTAAATACAGTTAGCGAAACAGCAAAGCTAGTTGGATTGAAGATAAACATCCCTAAAACAAAAACACTTAGGATAAATGCTAACGCAACGCGGAAATTCCTAATATACGGCAAGGAAATTGATGATGTGGAGTCCTTCTGCTATCTAGGCAGCATAATCGACAAATCCGGTGGTTCATCAGCCGATGTGGCCAGTCGCATTAATAAGGCACGAAGTGCATATGCCCAACTCAGCCCTGTTTGGAAATCGTCTAACATTTCGAAACGCACCAAAATTAAAATTTTCAACTCCAGCGTTAAATCTACATTGCTGTACGGCTGCGAAACGTGGAATATGGCACCGCGCGATACCCAGTCCCTTCAGGTGTTTGTTAACAAATGCCTGCGTAGAGTCTTGCGTGTTTACTGGCCCTCATTAATATCAAATGCCCAACTCTGGACAGATACCAACCAGCAACCAATTGAGATGGAAATAAGAAAACGCAAATGGGGCTGGCTTGGACACACTCTCCGCAAGCCATTAGACGACATCACTAAGAAGGCCATAGACTGGAACCCACAGGGAAGCAGGCGCATCGGACGACCATCACACACCTGGAAACGCCAAATCATAACCGAACTGTCCGAGCTACGACTACAGTGGAACGAAGTCAAACATCGCGCTGATGATCGAGATCATTGGAATCAACTTGTGGCGGCCCTATGCTCCCCAGAGGAGTAAAAGGAAAATATATATATATATATTGATAACCAACTGCATTGCGTATGTACATTAAAGATGATGATAAAAGAAGGATAGGTGATACCCAGGAATCTTAAAATCAAGTGGATCAGAATTTTCAGATACTTGAGTTTCACATAAGGCGAAAACATCCGGCCGATGAAGACAAACAGGTGCATACACACAGAAAAAATTCGTCCCCAGCCTACGTATATTGCAGAAGTCGATTCAAACCGCCCTCTCATCACATCACAAAAAAAATTAAGATCACACGTTGGTCACAGTTCCAATATCCGTTATGTTGAAAGCTTTTAAAACACTCAGTGTTATACCTTCATCACTAAACAGTTCAACAGCGATCAACATGAGGACATCCGTAATAATTAAAATAAAAAGGACGTTTACAGGATGAACACAAAACACAATGCCATAAAAAATGTGCCATAAAAGCCCTGATCTAGTCAGCGTCAAAAAATGCCATCACTGGCGAATTAATATGTTTATTGTTTGTTTCACGAGGTTCAGACGGTGATTTTTTCCATGTTTTTTAAGACATGATTTTTGGTGTTTGTTGGCGAACGGTGTAGAGAAAAAAACACGTTCTCTGTTCTCTGTGTTTTTTTTTAAATTTTTCTTTGCACGCATTTTTATTTTTGTTATGTTGCTTCATTTTATTTTTTATTTCAATGTGCAACATCTCTTTACAATACAAAACATGGAGCGCATTTAAATTGTTTGTTTTTACAAATAAGCAAGTAAAGAAGAATTACCGATAATGGGGAAAAAATGAACCCTAAAATCATGGGAAAAAAATCTTCGTTTGAATCTGTTGTGTTTTTTGAAGCAACTTTCAAAAGGAATTAAAAAAAATACATGATTTTTAAGTCACGGTCTGAATCTAGTGTTTGTCAAGTTGTTATTTGTTCCGTTGTTTATTTTAAACGGTAGTTATTATTTTTTTTAATATTTCGAATGCTTGTAACTTTAGTTGTGGCTTTTTGTTTATTGTTTTTTTTCAGTTGGAATTATTGTTTTTGTATATTTTTGAGTATTTTACATATAATAATGTTTATTGTTGTTATTTTGGTTTTCGTCGTATTATTTGTTGTTAAAAAGGCGACGGGTTATTTTTTGGTTTTTTTACTTATAGGTAAATCACAAAAAACACACGGGGACACTTTTAATTTATCACGATTCGGACGGATCAAACGTAAAGACGTGCGTACACTACAAAGGTCAGAACAGTACTACTAGCTGTATTTTCATCGATGTTCTTACATACATACTTCGATAAGTTTTAATAGTTGGCACTTCTGGAGGGACAATCACAGATTACACACAGATATGTCACGAGACGGAAGATTTTGCGTTTTTGATTGTCTCTTTCTTAGAAAGCTGGCCTTTTTTAATTTCTCTTTGCACCATCTTTGATGCATGTTTCAATAGCTTTCCCCGATGTAATCTTGTTGTCAAGCCACAATTTCTCCCTTAAGTTATGGTGCTTTATCGAGCAGCTAATTCTATCGAGTAGGAGATCTTCTTTTAGGACATCTAAGTCTTTTGAAGTAATCGTCGTATGATTCATGTTGGTCTTGTTTGGCCATGTTAAATATGGCTCTTATATAACGTTTGTTTATTGCTGGTGTTAATTGCTTTTCTATTTCAGCTAGCAATGCCTTCTTTGTTGCCTCGTCTTGACTCATCGACCCTGTTTAAGCAAGGTAATTTTCCTACTTCTGTTTAAAATACCGAAATTTTCGCCTATGTCACCGTCCGATATGTTTGGAGGTCCTGGCAGTGGAATTTGGGGTAGTTCACCTCGTGGTGGTATGTTTTGTGATGATGTGCTGCCATTAATTTCGGCACGAAGTGCTGCAACTTGCCTTTTTAGTTCGTCTATTTCATTCATTTTGTACGTGTTTTTTTTTCTTTTCCTTTTACGTTGTATATTATCTTCAATAATTCATTTATTAATAATGACTTCTTATATTATACAAAAGTATTTTATTATAGTAACTCAAGTAATTTGCTGTAAGTCGCGCGTGTTCTCTTGTGTTCACTTGACTTTTTTTGTCACCGACCTCCAGCCCGGTTATTCCTAATTATTTGACTTTGCCAGATGATTATTAACTATGACAATGTATTATAATGAATCGTTATTTATGTATTTATGAACATAATTTCTATTCAATTATAATCATACATATAACGGTATTGTAAGTTATAACTTCAGCTGGCTAATGACTACGTCAATAATAGACTGCCGCTGCTGGTTTCCTCCCTGCATAGATTTCTGACACAGCTGATGTCAGATGGTTTGTCAGAAGAAAACAGAGCACGCTCTCATTAAAATTTTGCATCTTACAGAAGCCAGATGCCATTTCAAACGATTTTTTACCAATACACTCAGATTTTTCCCAATGGCAGCTCCAGTGGCAGCAAAATTTGCATGCGAGTGGAAATGTGGCACTTGCATGCAGCGTTGCCAAATGTGCAGATTTATCTGCACTTTGCAGTTTTTCTAAGCATGGATCAGTGTTGAAATTTTTTGATTAAAAAAATAAGTTTTTTTTTGTAAATTGTGCAGATTTAACATTAAATTTTTTTACCTTCAGTTATTATTTTTTATTTCTTAAGCTATAATCTTACTTGCTTTACACATACTCGTGTACCAGCGGCAGCTTTAAGAGCCACACAAACGGCTTGGAGACACGCACATTCCATTTACAAAAGTAAACCTAAAACGTATGTATACGGTGGTGGCAATTCAAATGGAGAAATTCAATAGCCGTATTTTCTCAAGACGTGGCGATGTTAATTGGCCGCCACGCTCATGTGATTTGACACTGTTGGACTTCTTTCTTTGTTCGTGAGTTAAAGGATGATATAATTCGGCACATTAATGACATTGACCCAAAATTATAATTCTCTGCAAACGTTTGGTTTTATTTACAATTAAAATCTTGTATTTTGGTTTGCCCGCTCTTTACAAATATGTTTTAATCGCTTGTCAAACACCCCAATTAACAACGCAAAAGGATTGTACAAATATACAATTTTGACATGTTTGCCAACCCGTTTCAATAGCTTATGTATTTCGCTTTTACTTTTGCAAGTTTAATTATGTCCCTGTTTATATTTTGTGATTTTTGTTGTTTTGGGCTTGCAAAATTTTTGTTGCTGCAATTTTTCATGTATGTACAGTTCACAAACAGAAAATCTGCTCCCGAACTAACATAAATTTTATATCAAATAAGGAAACAAAAAAAAAAAATTATTGCAAGACTACATGTACTTGTGTACTCTAAATCCCACTGTCTTTTATCTAGCCTACAAGGTAATTATATTCGTTAATAATATGAGGTTTCATGATATCGCTCAAAAGTCTCGGAGTCTGTGCAAACTTTGCATTTTTACGCTCTCGCAAAGACTCTAAAAAATTGTGCAATATTTTGCTTTCTTGCGAGTGCTTCAAATAAAGTAGTACCCAAAATTACAGCCTTGTATTTGTTTATTTTATGTTTTATTTAATTTGCAAGCAACGATTTAAAAAAAAAAATATTGGTGATTGTTGTACATGCTTATAAATAAAAAAATGGATACAAAATTTATATATGTATTTCTAAATTCCTGTTTTGCTTTATCCATTTCAATTTATTTTATTTTTTGTAACAACGCACAAACAGCTGATTCCGTACGGAATGTGCATTCAGTTTGGCACTTTGCTTAGGCAAATGACATTTTGCGAAAGTTATCGAAAAGTTTCATCACATATGTTTTATATGTATTCGCACAGTTGACTTAAGCGGCCTTATGCATATTATGGTTGGGCCTATATTCGTCTGTCCGTCCGGCTGTTGAAAACACGCTCATAATGTTGGTGTAAAATTGCTTCCGGTTATCCTAATCAGTATTGGATTGAATTTCAGCGTTATCCTAAGCAGTATTGGATTGAAATTCAGCAAAATCGGTTGAGTAAGATAAGAGTTATGAATCCATATATGGAACCAAAACCCTAAAAACCGTATGGTGGTATAATGCAGACAATGATATACGATTTATCGCAAATTCGATCTATGTGACTGGAAATCGTAGTGTTAAATTTAGATAATGCACTATAGCCCCATATAAAGCCTACTCTCGGAAAACAGTTTAATAAGCCTAAGCCCGTAACAAATAATGCAACTGTAATAACATTTGGTACTTCACGGTTTTACAGGACTAAAAATCACACGGTAAATTTCGTGAACATCGGTTTGTTATATACCATAGGCCAACTAAAGTTAAGGTTCACATTAGTTAACCAACACATTAAGCCCAGCAAAACTGAATGGGTTTTTATGTGTTGGTTAACTAATGTGATCTTTTACTTTCTTTGCATAAGGGGTACTTATTTAATTTTAAACCTAGATATTTACACTTAAATTTACACCTTTGTTGGTAAACTTCGTTGAATCGACGAACATCATATTTACATATACATAATTAAGTAACCATGCATATTATGTTAAAGGAAACGCATTTTTTATCTACCTAAAGCTGTTTTAAATAATGATAAACATTTTCATAAATTTTTGTTTTATTTATTTTATTTTTAATGTAATAAAAATTATCATAAAATATGTCTTTACTTCACAGATACTTTTAAAAAAGGAATGGAAATTGTTAAAAAAAATTATTTTTTACATTTTTTCTTTTAATAGATACATTAAGTATGGCAAAAATAGAAAAAGGAAACAATTTTGCATTAAGTTTGCATATTAACTACAAACTTAAATCTTATGCCCGCCACATATTTTTTTTTTTTTTTTTTTTTTTTAGAAATTGTACGCACTTTTTGTCATTCGACGTTTTTTGTGTGAAAAAGCTTACAATTGCTTTTTTTGTTGCAAGCTTTTTCAATTTGCTGGTGTTTCTGGAATTTCAGGTTCCAAAAGCATCTTGTATTTTTCTTCTTTAATTAATTTGCAATGTAGGAATAATCAGCCTTTTCGTGACTTTAAATGGTATTCTTCGTCGAAGCGGCGAAGTGAGTTTCACGAACTTAAAAAATAAACTTACATTTAGGCATCGAACAACAACGTATGACCACCCACGTAAAACGCAGACTGTTGACTAGAGCTACAGAAAAAAAATCAGATTGTTACGTGTAAAGAGACAAAAGAAAATACAAATATAAGAAAGGTGTTCGTCGATTCGACGAATGTGTACCAATCTAGGGTTAATGGGAGTAGCGAAGCGCACCGGGTTAACTAGTTTTATATAGAAATACAAATACACCTGCAGCCAACTTCAGTTTAAAAAGTGTGAAAACTACAAAACAAAACAGAATTTCAGAGTACATGAAACTGAGTAACCTTCCCAATCTTCATACACTTCTCAAAAATAAACTTAAGAATTGCTGCATCAAAAATTTCAAGTCTGGACGATGACTAAGTGCTAGTTTACACTGTTCAAGTTTTAGCTGTCAAGTCTTGAGTTTTTAGGAGAGAGAAGAAAATAAATGGATTTTTTTCCCTTCAGCGTGAACCAGCACTAATGGCCAATTTTCAGGATTGACATTAAAACACATTTATGTTTAAAATCGTTTTAAATTCAAAATTCTCTTCTTCACTAACCACCACCTTGGATAACGATCTTGCAGCGATGTGGTGGCTGAGTCTAGGCTGTGGTTTGTATCTCGATTACAGGCAACGTCATAAGCGGTGCCTGGGATGGAGATTCTGAACTTAAAAGCCTTGACGAGGAAAGGTTATCCACCCCTAAACCGAGGTGTTATGCGACCCGTGCCTATCGGTCTGGTTTGCAGTCAGGGGTTACCGAATGTATTATCACGGAGCTTTGCTAATACCTGGGCACCTCAGCAAGTAGACCACGCCCTTACCACGTTAATGGGGGCTATGACGTGGCGGACCTTTTAACTCCCCTACACTCGTGGAACCAATATTATAATGAACATATCAAAAGACGAAAAACAACAACAAACACAAATACCGGAAACTGATGACGATGGACGGCAATACGAAAAAGCCAGGGACTGTAACAGTCCCGGCAACCAAAGAAGGTCGGCCTAGGCTGATCGGAAGTGGCAAGGCAGTTCGACCAGAAGGCTGCTGCTCTAAAAACTGCGGCGGGGTACCTCTGCACTTCAATCCAAGTACCTCCAAAGCCGCATCAGCCCTTTTTGTCATTGGAACGGATAAAACTCCTGCTTCGGGTGCTGCTAAGTTGGGAATGACAATGTCGCCCAACATTGCAGCTTCCCATGTGCCCATTGTGCAAGGAGAAATGGCGATGAAAACATCCAATCCCAAGGCTGCACCACCCCACGCCAAATGCGGTGACCGTAAAAAGTCCCCAAGGCACAAAAACCCTACAAAGAGGCCTTCCAACACAAGACGTGCCGCCTTGCCTTTCATTAAGCTTCTAGGCTCCAAAAAAGCTGAAGAGCTCACCAGTGAGCAAAAAGCTTCACTGGCATGGGCAAGAGCCCATATAGCTGGGCTGCCAAGTGCTTCTCCTTCAGTTCCTGCGAAGGTGACGATGCCTAAATGGCAACGTTCGGAGGAGGAAGCTGCAGCCGTAAAACAGCAACCAGGGACGAAACGTCCCAAAATCGATGAATAAGTCCTTCAGCGAGGTGGCCAAAGGTCACCTTGTGCGGGCTGTCATCGACAGAGGTGCTGAAAATGGTGCCATCTCCCATACCAAGTGGGACCTGGTTAAGCAAAAATTAATGGGAGTGTTCTGGACGATCCTCACGAAGAATCCAGGGCCACCTCCTCAATGCGATGATGCTGGTTGGTTCCAGGGTCACGTGAAACTGATGGCTTGTGCAGATGAGCGCTCAGCATTGCTTCTGAAGCGGGCCATCCAATTGTTAGGATAGGTCTGGGAAGGTGCTAGGCTCGATGTGGTGTTAGTTGGTGAGATACCACGGAGGCCTAGATCGATTGCCACCATCCCTGCCGATCCATCGGAACCTGAGGAGATCTTGAAGATCATTCAGTGCTGCAACCCTCAACTGCCCACACAGGACTGGACGTTGTGAAGGTTTCTGCTGCTGAAGGGTCCTCAAGGACGGCGATTGTGGTGATTAACCAGCAATTCTTTGAACCACTGAGGGAGAGGCAGGGCAAGATCTACTATGGTTTTAGTACGTTCTTGCTCTGCGTCTACCGAAGTGACAACAAGGGCAATCCGGCTCCTCCGGTCAGTGAGGCCAAGCAGCCTGAAGAAGGCATGGCTGGTGACGATGCCGTAAGCTCAAGCGACAAAGAGGATACCCAGTCTGTCTCCTGATTGGGTGACTTCTTTGGTCGCTTGGGTGATATGATTGATGAGGACGTGCTTCTGGAATCTGACCAGGAGGACGTGAACATCACGGTGGTCGCCAGTATGGATCATGGTGAACGTCCTACAAATTAACCTCCACCATTCTAAAGCAGCATCTGCTGCATTGCTCCTCCGTGTGGTAGAAAGAGGGGAGGATTTTGTGATGGTCCAAGTACCCTGGATTCATAAGGATCGGGTTTGCGGACTTAATCTCAAGGGCTATAAGCTATTGTTTGTGAAAGGTACAGGTAACATAAAATCTTGTGTCTTAGCTAAAAATTCGTTGAATATCTTCATTCTTTCTGATTACAGTGATGAAGACACCACAACCGTTGCTCTCGAGACAAAGGACGGTATAGTCTGGATGGTCTCGGGATATATGGCGCATGACCTACCCAATCGGCTTATCCGTGATGCAGTAATGAGGGCAGCAGGCACTAAAACTTCGGTCATAATCTGTGCCGATGCTAATGCGCACCACACTATATGGGGTAGCACGAATACGAATGTAAGAGGTGAGTCACTATTCTCCTTTATTATGAATTATAATTTAGGAATAGTAAATAGAGGCCGTGAGCCAACGTTTGTTGTAGCAAATAGGTGTGAAGTTCTTGATGTCACGCTGGTAAGCATTGACCACATTGACATGATCGAAGACTGGATGGTTTCTAATGATTGTTCGCTTTCTGATCATAGATATGTGGAATTTAGTTTGGTACTTAGGTCTGTAGGATCGAGTGCTATGTTGAACAGGAAACGAACGAATTGGGGGATTTATTCCTCTTCTCTGGCTCGGACTCTATCTGACCCTCCCCGGGTCGACGACATAGGGGGGATTGACGCGGCAGTGGGTCTGCTTACAGACTCACTGCAGTTGGCCACTTCCTTGGCGTGCAAGCCAATGGTGCACAGGGGTAGGGATCGTCCACCGTGGTGGGATCCTGATATTGCGTAGGCAAGAAGAGACTGTCGTAGTATGTTCAATAAAGCTAAGCGCCATGGTAATTGGGCGGAGTACAAGTTTTCACTGAATAGATTCAGAAACTTAGTGGTATCGGCGAAAAGGAATGCTTGGAGGAACATCTGTAGCGGCGTGGAGGGATCCTCTGAGACAAACCGATTACGTAGAATAATGGCTTCGAGCCCGGTTGTCCCGACCTATATCCGCAAATCGAATGGATGCTGGACTACGACTAGTCAGGAAACACTCGAGGTGTTAATTGACACTCACTTTGCTGGAGACTCCCAAGGGAGCTTGCGGGATCGGGTTTATGAATCGATGCCCGGTTCATGTCCATACCAATGGACTTCGATAGAATTAAGTGGGCTGTCGACAGCTTTGGCCCGTATAAATCTGCGGGTATGGATGGTATAATTCCGGCGGACCATCAGAGTAATTCGACTCTGATTATACCCTGGCTGATGGCTATATACAGGGAATGCGTTAGATTTTCGTATGTTCCTGTTGGCTGGACCTTGTGTAGAGTGGTCTTTATCCCCAAAGGAGGGAAGACTTCTTACACTGAAGCGCAGGATTACAGACCGCATCCTTTCTTCTCAAGACTCTTGAAAGAGTTATCGACATTCACCTGAGGATGACCATCCCAAGGTGTTTACTCTCTACCTCTCAACACGCCTATACAAAGGGTAGGTCTGTTGAGACGGCTCTACACTCATTAGTTTGAACTATTGAGAGATCACTCGAATTCAAGGAGTGTGCTCTGGTGGCCTTTCTCGACATTGAAGGGGCATTCAACAACGTCAACCCGGATTCTATTGTTGCATTCATGAGGAGTCTGGAGGTTGATGATGGCATATGTAGATTTGTGGATAATCTACTCAGGAAAAGGGTCATTTGTTCCACGATAGGTGAAACCAGCGTTCAGAGACTGGTAAACATGGGTACTCCCCAAGGAGGAGTACTATCCCCACTATTGTGGAACCTGACTATTAACACCATGTTGAAAAAGTTGGACGACATGAGGATTAAAACTGTGGAGTATGCTGACGATGTAGCAGTGTTCATTACGGGAAAGCATTTGAATATAATGTCTCAGTGTATGGAGGCTGCATTAAAGGTACTTACCACCTGGAGCATATGCGGATTGGGTGTTAATCCGTCTAAGACGGAACTGGTACTATTCACGAGGAAGTATAGGACCGAGGTCAGGAGACTTCCGAGACTCAATGGGACTGAACTTAAGTTCTCTCATAGCGCTAAGTATCTGGGCGTAATATTGGACAGCAAACTGTCGTGGGGACTAAATATCCGGACGAGGATGGAAAAGGCAATTGTTGCTATATATGCGTGCAGAGGTGCAATAGGCAGGAACTGGGGAATGGGCCCGATGTGTGTCAATTGGATCTTTGAGGCTGTAGTAAAGCCGACTCTGTACTACGGCGCTGTTGTATGGTGGGCTGCGCTGGACAAGGGCATTTACCGTGCGATGCTTGAGAAGGTACACAGAATGGTTGTATTGATGCTCACAGGATCAATGCGCTCCACTCCCACCAGGGCGCTGTTTACAATGCTTAACTGGCTCCCGGTGGACATCACGGCCAGACAGATGGCTCTATGCTCGGCTATACGGTTGAACGCGGCACACGTTTGGTCGAACCGTGGCTATGGCCACTCCAGGATAATTGATTGCTCGATTGTCCCTGAGGGAGTGGACTACTGCACCCCGGAGGTGATCAATTCATTGGCTTCCAATGGCTCACTGTAAGTTACTCATTCTGCGCGAGAGTTATAGAATTGCGCAAGAGGGATGGACCTGTGAGTCCACCTGCTCCATATCCAGGGCACTTTGGCCTGGCTATGATGTACGGAGAACCAAATCTCTACTTAGGTTCAATAGGGACCAAATCAGGACTGTGGTATCGGTCATGACTGGAACTGGCCTGTTGGGACTCATGCTAGAAGAATGGGTCTGGAATTCAATGACTACTGTAGAAGTTGTCATGATGAGGAGGAAGAGGAGACTGTGCTTCACTTTCTCTGTCAATGCCCTGGGCTACGGGGTATCAGGGAGAAATACCTGGGAGAGCCGGTGTTTTCCTGTTTAGAGGATCTATCTAAAATAGAACTAAGATTGCTTCTTCTCTTCATTAGGAAGACGAATTGGCTCAACTCTGCAGTGACGCCATTTGAGTAACTGCTCTTTAGGATGGTCATTGGCGCTGGGTATCACAAAGGGACCGCTGAAGGACCCAAGTGAGCTGTATCTCGATGGCTGCCCATGGAAAATAA
Organism: Pollenia amentaria; assembly: GCA_943735925.1. Lineage (NCBI taxonomy): Eukaryota > Metazoa > Arthropoda > Insecta > Diptera > Polleniidae > Pollenia > Pollenia amentaria. Next base: position 105,348,982 of record OX031007.1, read on the forward strand.
CCTAACCTAACCTTCTTCACTAAACACTTAAATAAAACTTAAGTCACCGATATGGTACATTTAAATTCAACTTAAGTTTCCATTGAATTAACTTAGCAAGGTGGCTTCAATATCACAACAATACAAAAACAACAGACAAAACAATTAGAACCAGCTGTTTTTTGAGATCACCTTGTAAATAACTACACTTTTTTATGATATTTTTTTTATATTAAAGGCTAGTTTACACGGTAATACAATGCATTACGACATGTGGAAAAATAATGTAGAATGAGAAAAATCTTATCATTTAAAAACAAAATGCATTGAGTAAGAGAGAATACGAATACAAAATTTGACAAGCGGTCGGTAAATGTTCATTTTCTAAACCATTTTAGAAACTTGTGTCATCACACCAGAGGTGTATTTTAACTGTATATATTGAAGGTGGTAACATTTTTATATAATTACAAAAACAACTCAACTCAGGCAATTGTCATGTTGTTTTTGTACATATTTTATGACTGTAACCATCTGCCTTATTTTCACACCAGAGGTGTATTTTAACTGTATATATTGAAGGTGGTAACATTTTTATATAATTACAAAAACAACTCAACTCGGGCAATTGTCATGTTGTTTTTGTACATATGTTATAACTGTAACCATCTGCTTATTTGTTATTAACTCGGTTGTTTAGTATCTTTGCTTTTATTTTAGGCCCCTTTTAGACCGGCACAGTTTACTTTGACAGAGTCTGTTGAATTCTCTTTTAAACTTTGTTTGGTGCTCAGACACACAAAGTTTAATTTGACAAATTTTTGTTTTCTCTTGTTTGAATATAATATAGTATAAACAGCTTTGCCAGAATGATGATTTTATCATATATTGGATTATTTTTTTAAACAAAAATATGATTAAAAATTTTTTTCTCAAATTATGATTTTTTATTTTTAGAAATTCTGACTTTTACTTTAATTTTGCTTATACAAAATACACGATTATTTCAACAGTCACTTTTTAAAACAATGAAGTTTTGCATCAGCTTGATGCGCATTGGTGCTGCACACTTTTGCACCCAGTATTTAGAATATACAAAATTGCATCATTATTTCTGGACATAAAAAATATTAAAAATGCATATTATAACCTATTTCCAATGTGCGAAAGAATTCCTTCTTTCGAACAACTACATTTAAAACAAAAAAAAAATTCTAAAAACTTTGTTTTTGTTTTAAATGTATTTGTACGAAGTAAGTAATTCTTTCGCACATCGGAAATAGGCAGTTAGAATATTGATAAAAAAAATATTTGTGAAAAGAAAAATGTATTTTTAGTTTCATATACTGACGAATTATGTGTTTATGTATTTCAATTTAAATAATAAGAAGTATGTTTTTATAAAAAATTAATAATTCTTACTATTTTGCCCTTGTTTTAAAAAATTTAAATTAAGAAAAAAAAATTTAAGATTTTCCTCTTCAAAATATGATTTCTTTCGCCATACGACAATTTTCATTCCAAAGATTCTGGTAACGCTGTATATAAATATAAAGTTGCAGCCAACTTCAGGTATAATCTACGAACGAAAAACAAAACGAATTTGTGAGTACGGCAAAGTTGTACTCCCCCGCTATGCTCTTTTCCCTTCTCTTCTATAAACTCAAGACTTTGCAAAGTAAACTTTGCTTGTCTGAAAGGGGTCTTACTAGTGAAGCTTATAGCAAGGTCTATCTATTAATTAAAAAAGACTTTTCATAGAAAACTAAAAAAATCAATCTGTAATTAATTGATTTAATTAACGATTTAAGTTTTTATGAAAATTAACATAATATAGATTTAAATACTATCCTGAAAATTGGGCATAAGTAAACTTAAATCATAATACACCCTACAAGAAGACTACCGGTCGTTTTATAAGTTAGATGACCAGTAGTGCTCACCGATATATTAGTTATAGTTTCTATTAATTTATTAAGAGCAAAATGAAGAAATGTCCGAAACTTTGTTTACATGTGACTTGGCCTCTCTCTCTAACTCATGATGTCTCTTTCTCTAACTTATTTATTAAATATAAATTGTTGCAAGTGGGTTAAGGCCGGTATTCACTATCCTATATAATTGTATGATTCATTCACACAAAAATCTGACGGAATTATATCGGACATAAAAAAATGTCTGCAAAATCTGTCGTCAATGCCACATAAAAGATGCAAACTCATATGACTCATCTACTTCACATGAAAATGCAACTCTGATCGCATATTATCTATCACTTTATGAACATTTTCATAAGCATTTGCAAGTTTGACAGACTTGTCAAGAAAATCTGTCACTCAATTCATTATAAAGCCACACTGTCATACATTACGAGCAAACACGATTTTTTTAGGATAGTGAATACCGGCCTTTAGTAAAGGCTTGTTTACACGGTAATACAATGTGTTACGACATGTCAAAAAATGATGTAGAATGAGAAAAATCTTATCATGTAAAAGCAAAATGCATTGAGTAAGAGAGAATACGGATAAAAATATGACAATCGGTCGGTAAATGTTCATTTTCTAAACCATTTTAGAAACTTATGTGTTCTCATCACACCAGAGTCGCATTTTAACAGAATATTGAAGGTGGTAACATTTTTATAAAATTACAAAAACAAGCAGAATCAACTCAGGAAATTTTCATGTTGTTTTTGTAAATATTGTAAAACTGCAACCATCTGCTTTTTTGTTATTAACTCACTTTGCTTTTATTTTACTTAAACCATCCGTGTAAACATGAAAAATACTTACCAACAGATTTTTATTTTTTTATTTTAAACACGGAGAGAATTTCATAATATTTTGATTCCACAAAGTCGTAATACATTGTATTGCACGGTGTTTACATTTGCCAGTACTGGCAAGACAGTTGCAATACATGCAAACTTTTTCACTAATACATGTACACTTTTCCAACTGTCTTGCCTACTGTCTTGCAAATTTTGCAGACAGTAAAATGGACAGTGATTTGACATTTGCTGACAGTAATTTGAAGTTTTGTTCGCAAAAGTAAAAATAAAATCAACAATTAAAAGAAAATTAATAAATTATGCTTTGATTTTGCATGTTTTACTTAAGGGTTATCTATGTTCACAAAAATAGTTGATAAATGCTATTTTTAATTTGTAAAGTTCATATAAAACACATTAAGCTAGAATTTGCACTGCGACATTCACGTTAGACATTTTTTTTAAAGTGAACTGTCTTAACTACTGTCTGGACGCCTACGTCACGAAGACAGCAAGTAGTGTTTTTGGCAATTAATATGTTTTTTCTTACTGTCTTGCTCGTACTGGCAAATGTAAACGTTAGGTTACCCTGTAAACTAGCCTTAAGGGCATAATAAAGGCCTTATGACACTACATTTTTTATTCATTGAATTGATGGAAAGAAACAGTAAATGTTGGAAAGAGCAAACTATAAAAAATGTAAACATAATTTTTTTTTTAGTTTTTCTTTTGTTTTGATTTTATTCATTTTATTAAATGTTGTCAACTTTTCGTTTATAGGAAACATAAAAACAAAACAAACAAAAAGCGGTTAATCGCTGAATTTCCACATTAACCGCTGATTCAGCAACACTTTTAATATTTCAAGCTTGAAATGTCAATTTTAAGTTGAACAATTTTACATTGTATTTGACATAACTTCATTTTTTATCGATAACTTTAGTAAAATTTTTGACAGTTTGCTATTTATCTTAATACAGCTGAACTCTTTGCACTTGGTAAATTTTTCTATTACATTATATTTGCACTGTTCACCAAAACTAGAACAATGCATTAAAAATGTAGTGTCATAAGGGCTTAAACCACACAAATTGCTTGGCAAACATTCACTTTGTTTTTGCTTCTGTTTGCCAATAAACAGCACAATCATATTTCGTTCAAACATTAATTTTTAATTTTTGTCTTGCATTCAGTGAATGCTGACGACGATTGTGCTGCGGAAATTATGCTCACTATTTGTTTAAAACGCAGAAGAAATATAAAATAAAGAAAAATAATTTATAGTAAAGAGTGCTCTTAACAAAAAGCTGTTTTGCGGCAAACAATACCTCTAAAAAATTAGAATTAACGGCTAAAAATGATTTTATTGCTTCTTCTTCTACGTCTTTACTCTGCAAAGTTTTCGCTTAAATGATCACTTTTAGCACTAGACACCACAAAAAGTTTGACAAATATCCAACATGTCTGCCAAATATTAAAAATTTTTAATATTTCTACAAACATTGTTTCAAATGTTTGTCCAAACAGCAAACACCCCAGTTAACAACACAAAATATTTGTATAAGCGTAAAATTTTGACATGTTTGCCAAGCAAATTGTGTGATTTATTATGCCCTTAAAGGGCATAATAAAGGCCATATGCATGATTCTTTTAGTTTTGGCTATGCATTTCTTGTATGGCAGATTAATGTTGAAGATGAGAGTGATATGGCAACCATTAATAAACGTAAAAATTTTTACTCGTTGTGGCATCCATGCCTCCACGTTATTTACCACTGAAATAAAAATCAAATTTTGGAAGAATTGCTACAATTTAAAATAAAATTATGATGTAATTAGTAAGATTACTTTAATATACTTAGATCAATCATTTAATTTAAAGAATGATTAAATTAGTTCGTAACAATTCAACACAACATGTAAATTTTCTCAACAGCATTTACAAGCACTCGATCCGCGTAAGTTTTTCTTTATTTTATATTATGTAAACATTCTAATACGTCTGTCCATTCATTTAGAATTTGGCTGGAGGAAGCGTTGAAAAAGTTAAGAAGGACGTTAGCACTTTTTCAACAGAAACATCAAGTCCTAAAAATGCTAGTGATTCCATTAATGCAATTATTGGAGAAAATGTCAATTCCTCCGATAAAGATGAAGGTACCGTAAACAGTCTTGAAGTTACCAGGCATGTTTGGCATCCCAGTCCTATTTTAGAAAAGGGCAAAATTCTTAATTACTACAAGAAACTATCAAAGTTTAGATTGACATGTAAGTAAACAATCAGTGACCAGAAATAATTTTTATTTTTATATATGTTTTTTTTAGAAAAATTGTGTGAAAATACCCTTTATTTTTCGATACAAATATTTATTTTGATTATCGTAACCAATTAAAGTAAAAAAATATTTTTGGCTTAAATTTAGTTTGCCGACGCAGCTCCAAATAAAAAGTTCCTACGGTCATAGAAAATTGGAAAATAAGAAGAAAAAAATTTAATGAAAAAATTGGCGCAAACGCTTACTTTTCGAATTATGGGCGTTTAAAATATGCGATTTTCCACATTTCCAAAAGTACCTATATGGCTTTAATTGTTATCATTTTAAAGCTTTTCACTTGATCTCTCTGGACATACAGAATTTATTTAAATATTTTTAGTTTATTAAGAAGTGGGATGAGCTTGCAAACATACAAAAGTTTTTATTAAGCATAAAAACAAATACATATTTTAATTTTTTCTAATTGCTTAATTTATGTACATATATAGTACATACTAATTTATTTAAGAATTTTAATTCAACTAAAAGTAAGACCTTTATGTTCATGTTATACTATTACCGGCAATGCAGAGAAGCTTTAGTAAGCGAAGCCAATGTTCGTTATACCATGGAGGAGAAAAACTTTGGGACGGGCCGAAGGCCGGCTATGTTGAGAATATTTAGTTAGCGAAGCCGGTATTTTTTATACCATAGGGGAGAAAATCCTTGCGACCGGCCGAAGGCCTGCTATGCTGGGAAGTTTTTTTGCGACGCTGGTGTTTGTTATTTTATAAAAAAAACCGAAAAAAGTGGCGGAAACGCATAGTTTTCATTTCGCTGTCATGAGCGAGCGTGAAAATTTCAAAATTTTTCTGCTGATTCATCCTCATGAGGAAAAAAATGTTTTGAATTTTCTCACTAATAAGTGATCAAAAAAAAAAACACGTGAATTTTTCAGATGTAAAAAATTTTAAATAATTCACGGTAAAATTCTTCATAAGGAAAAAAAAGGCGATTTACCCGGTCATTTCCATAAAGTAGTAAAGAGGCCTTATAGAACCCTTTTTGCAGACAAAAGCTCCCAGCTGCATTTTAACTTTATTACTAATCAACAAGGTGTGTCATTGGTGACAAACGCCTTGCCCTCTTGCATCTACTTTAAAGGCTTCTGGAAGAGGTAAGAATAAAGCTTTATCCCAATTTAATTGTTGTTGCTAATAATGCGAAGGAAGTTAATTAATAACTAAACTTGCTACACGTTCCAACATAACTAATAATAAAACGATTTCGACCGGACTTATCTTAGAATAGAAAATCTGAATTTGTAAAATATTTAACAAAAAACTTTCCACAAAACCTTTTCAAAAAAAATTTTAATAGTAAACCTTTTGAAAGGCCTAAAATGTGAATCGCTTGCAATTTGTCCCGGTGGGCAGCACGATAAGCCTGTGTGTGTTTTGAAGGCAAATATTATTGAAAAAACTAAAAGAACTGCACATAAAGTCATCATAAATGCAGAATAATATAACATCACCGCTTACATGAGAAGCAAAAAACGTTGTAAAATGTAAATTAATTGAGATATATAATATTTTAAATATTTAGGAAAAAATTCCATAAACCCATTTATTTTTGAGGGAAAAATATAATTTTATTGTTATTTATTTAGTTATGTGAGTTACGTTATTTTAATTTGTAATTCTCTGAAACAACGACCCATCATCAATGAAAGTATGATAGTATTAAGTAATACAAACATTTAAAATATTAAATAATTTAATATTTTTGTTAAATTATAGGTATAATAGAAAATAAAGATAAAGTACATGGTTACAAATGCAATACTGGTTTAAACAATAAATTTAAATGTGGTTGAATGCACCTATAAAAATGATTATCAAACAATTAATATGTGTCACCATTAGGTTTGCGTTGACATGGTGAAAAAGTTTGCTTTTCTGATGCAGCGCATTTGAGAAAGTTGGGAAATTGTATTATTATAGATGTAATGGCATATTATGTAAATTTTTTATTGATTTTAATATAAAATTAGAAGTGGATTAACCCTTTGTGGACCAATGCTTGAATTTGTTGAAAAAGTTTAATTTTTTTCATAAAATATCGATAGAGGTTTATTTATAAGGTAGTTTACTAAATTTGTGGTGGACTTACAAGGATCCGAGGTGGACCTGGTCCTTTAAAGTACCGTCGGGTCAGGATAAGCCTAAAGTTAAACAAAAATCATACAGCCGTATTCATAACAAAAAGTTAGCCACAGTTTGTACACTACGTACAACGAGCTGCTAACTAGAATGCCGATTAAGCTTAGCAGCTTGTTAGCACAGAGTTTATTTATAACGAATTTTATCCATCTGCTAACTTTTAATAAATCAACTCTGAATATTAATGATGCCACATTATAGTGCTGGTTTTGTCATTTCATTCCATAGTTTTTTTTATTTTTTTGTTTTTGCCTCCCCATATAAAAATGTTAAATGTTTTTAAATTAAAATTAATTTAAAAAAGGACTTAATTAAAAAAAAACACTGAATTAAAAAAAGCAAGCAAAATTATTCAACATTAAACTCCTGCTATTCACAAGGTGCAAACGTTTGGCAGCTCGTTAACAAGAGTTTAGCAAATCGTTAGCCAGAGTTTGGTTAGTGTATTATGAATGAACTTTGTGCTAACTTCATGCCAAATTTTCGTTATGAATACGGCTGACAGTTTTTAGGTAAAGTTTTATTAATATTATTGGTTGCCGTAAGTCAAAAGTTAAAAATAAAATTATAGATTCTTGGTAAAGTTTTATTAATATTTTTAATACTTCAATGAGGAGCTATGTCACCTTTACAATTTGTTTTAATTTATTCCATGGCATTTAATAAAACAATTTTTCTTATCATTACAGCATAAATAGATACCACAAAGAGAACATTTCGAAAAGGCCTTAGTTTTACGGTTAGATTATTCTGAGTTAACAAGTCCATTGCTACTGAGCGCCTGAATTCCAAAAGAGTAAATTTTTCAAAGAATTGACCATAAGTAATGTGTGAGTTAATAAATGTCATCTCCAATAGACACCAGAATATTCGGTGCCACCATTTCTTTGATTTTCGATTAACACCGTAGGCACTTTTTAATTGATCGGCGTGCTCAACTCCGCCCATAAATGAATTGTAGTCCTTGACAATCGTTGGGCAGCTGATACCATTCAAACTTCCATCTCGGCCTCTTCTAGAAACAGTCGTTTGCTCAGTTCCGTAATAGTTTGATGCCAAAAATATTGTTTTATTGTCCATCCACTTATAAAAACTTATGACGGTACATGAAATTCTGGACTCCCAGTCACCTCATTTCATTTTCTTGACAATGTTAAAATTCTTAGGGGTGCCTTTTCTGTTGAAGCGTATTGTTCCACATGCTAATATTCCTTCAGTTTTTAACTTTTCCAAAAGCTGAACTGATGTAAAGTAATTATCAAAAACAACAATTTTGTTTTTCCCCACTCCTCTTCGCCTCGTCCTTTCCTTGATAAACTGAAAATTTTTTTATATAGCCGCTTTGGTCAGTTAGACACTAAACTTTATAACCTCGTTTTATTGGCTTCATAGGACAATACAGTTTTATTTCATTTCGTCCTTTGAACATTATCATCGATTCATTAACGGAAAGTTGTGATGTGCCATGGTAAAAAAGTTTAAACTTATGATTCAGCTCATCAATCGTAGGTCGAAGCTTGTAGAGGCAGTCTTTATTGTATTGCGGAATTTTTTAATTATCGTTAACATGTAATTTGCTCAGTATTTCATCAAATCTATTTCGTCTCATTGGTTTCCCAATTATTGGTAGACAATAGAGATGAGCGATCCCGTGATTTTTAAGGAACATCGTGATTAGTGAATGTGATTTAAAAATCACTGTTCTTTAAAACTGTGATTGTGATCACGGTTTGTTAGTTTGCAGTTCTTTTATAGTTATCATAAAATAAAACCAGTATACTATATTTTCTAGAATATGTTTAATTTTTTATTCCACGAATCCAGTGAATAGATTCAAAACCTAAAAAACAACAAGATATGCGCTAACACATGTATTTTTACAAATAAAGTTCTTTAAAGAAGGTATTTTTATCATGTACAAAAACATTGTGGATTTCTTGCTGTCAATAAAAAAAATAGCAACATTATTCGTTACTGTATGCAAATAACGCTATTACCCACACAAACAGTAAAATATCATAAATTTGTGTATGGAACAAAATGAGAAAATAACGAATTAACAAGTAGCTGTTACTTGACAAATTTGGTCAAACTGAGTCCTGATTTTTCAGTAACTTTTATTAAATCACAGGTACAGAATTATAGCTCATCTCTACTGACAACCCTGAACTCTATATATACACATGAAAAAGAAATACTAATAAAGTAGGCGAGAGAATAAAAGGAAGAGCAACATTATTTGTTATTGCATTGACAAAAAGCTATTACCTACACAAACAGTAAAATGCAATTACCCACTAAACAGTGAAATATCAAAAATTTGTAACAAAAAACCAAAAGAACGACTTAGCAAGTACCTGTTACTTAACAAATTTGGTCACAACTGTGATTCGTGATTTTTCAGTAACAGTGATTAAATTACAGGTAAAGAAATATCGCTCATCTCTAGTAGACAATAATCATCACATATCCCATAAGGAAGTTTATGTAGCGTATACATTTTACCGAAATATTACATATTCCGCCATATCGGCAATAAATAAAAGAAAATATTCAGTAGGGGTTCTGCTATTATCAAATATACCTTCTACAGGTCCCTCCAGTAGGGAAAATTCGGAAATACTTGTTTCTTGTGGTTTTGATTTCCATCGGCGACTAGGCTCGGCATCTTTGTTTTTATGGCTGCTGCTAGGAGTTATTTGCAATATCTTGTCATTATCGTTCTCAACATGTCTTTCATTCTCAATGAAGTCATTACAATGTTGTATAAAAAAACTACATTGTTGTAATGTCTCACATTCTGTAAGAAATTTTACCTACTTAAGAAAATGTGCTCAACAAAAAACCCTACGTTTTGGTTGGTAATCCAAAAATTTTGTTACAATAACAAAATATACGCTCTCCGTTCTTGTTGTCATTGTTTTCAATAATTTTCAAGAAAAAAAACTTACCCTTTTTAAAGCACCAAAGCAAAATGTATTAACAACGTTTTATTGGTACATTCTGACATCAAAGAATTTTTTACAACAACAAAATACATATCGTTAGCTAAAACGCAAAAACCATTTATCATTGAACTATTTATAATTTACTTTTTATTGACTTCGATTCAATAGGAGAAAATTCATTATAAGGAGATCAAAATACATTTTATAGTAGTTAAATTAAATAAATTAAATAAAAAAGTAAATTTTTTAGTTTAATCCACTTCTAATAAGATATTAAAATCAATAAAATTTTTCATAATATGTCATAACATCTATAATAATATAATTTCCCAACGTTCTCAAATGCGCTGCCTCAGAAAAGCAAACATGTTTCACCATGTCAATGCAAACCTAATGATGCTACATATTAATTGTGTGATTATCATTTTTATATGTGCATTTGTAACCATGTGTTTTATCGTTATATTCTGTAATACCTTTAATTTAACAAAAAAAAATTAATTATTTACAGCCATATTCGTAACAAAAATTTAGCCACAGTTTGTACACTACGTACAACGAGCTGCTAACTAGAATACCGATTAAGCTTAGCATCTTGTTAGCACAGAGTTTATTCATAACGAATTTTATCCGTTTGCTAACTTTTTATAAATCAACTCTGAATAATCATGATGCCACATTATAGCGCTCAAAAATGCAACACGTTTTGCATAAATCATCGCAGGTTTTGTCATTTAATTTCATCATTTTTTTTTTATTTTCTTGTTTTTGCCTCCCCATATAAAAATGCTAAATGTTTTTAAATTAAAATAAATTTAAAAAAGGACTTAATTAAAAAAAGACAGTGAATTAGAAAAAAAACAAACAAAATTATTCAACATTAAACGCCTGTTTTTCACAAGGTGGCAACTTTGTGCTAACTTCATGCCAAATTTTCGTTGTGAATACGGCTGTTTATATTTTAAATGTTTGTTTTACTTAATACTATCATACTTTCATTGATGATACGTCGTTTTGTTTCAGAGAATTACAAATTAAAATAAAGTAACACACATAACTAAATAAATAACAATAAATATAATATTTTTTCTTCAAAAATAAATCGGATATCGCATTTTTATCCTAAATATATAAAATTGCTTTTACATCTCAATTAATTTCCATTTTACAACGTTTTTTGCTTATCATGTAAACTGTGATGTTACATTATTCTGCATTTAAGATGAAGATAATATTTGCCTACAAAAAATTCAACACAAACCTTGGCTGGTTGCCTTTACCAAAAATGTTTTACAAAAACAAAATACACACACAGGCATTTCGTGCTGTGGTTATGCATACTGTCGAGCAACAACAACATTACTAGTGAGGAGCGTTACGAAAATTTTTTGTTTCCTCATTCTTCATGACTGAAGAAAGGCAAAAATTTATTTTTCCTCACCCTCATAAATGAATTGGCGAAAAATTCACAATTCATTCATGGCTGTGAAACAAATTACACGTTTTAAATTCCTCATTCATGAAAAGATTCATGAATGGTTAAATATGAGCGATTATATATTTTTTTTTTCAGAGTTTCTTTATTGAATCTTCATATATTAAATATGAACTAGCAATAAGTAATCAAATCTTGCCAGTGCCCGACAAAAAATTTTCTTATCACGGCTTATGTTCACATATTTAGGTGTTTATCGCTCTTCTGATTGGGTGAGTGCTGCAGTGTCTTTTCCCCTTAAGCGAGTGTGGCCGCCATCTTTTAAGATATTTCGACCTAGTGGATTTGGGTGTAGTTCAAGCCTTTTTAAATATTTTACTGCGTATTTTGTAATCATGGTTTTTACCAATGGCACGTTGAGATCCTTGTGGATATTCGAGTTTTTAACATACCAGGGAGCAGCTGTGATTATTCGAAAAAGTTTATTTTGGCGCCTTTGAATTTTTTCGATATTAGACGCTGAGGCAGTGCCCCATAATTGAATACTGTAGCACTAAATTGGCTTTAAGATAGAGTTGTAAAGTAGAAGTTTGCAATCGAGACTAAGGATAGAATTTCTTCCAATAAGCCAATGAATTTGAATGACTTTTAGTTTCATTTGAGTTAATTTTGCATCTATATGGTATTTCCACTTTAAACAGCGATCTAGATGTATGCCGAGATATTTTACATGCGAATGCTGAGGTATTATTTGATTATTGATTTTAATAGGAGGGCATGAATCCCGACGCAAGGTGAATGTAGGTGAAGGTGAATGTACGCATTTTTGCTCGTTGACCATTATCCTCCATTGTTTTAACCATATTTTTAATTGAGATATATGCTCCTGCAAGTAACGAGATGCATCATGTTGGTTTTCATGCACGCTAAAGTTGCATGTACACGACATGTTTTTTACATCTGACTTGTCAAATTTCCCACTGCAAAATACATACATGTCGTGTGTTACCTTTAAAACATTGCATATGTACAAGTCAGACGCAAAGTCATCTGACAAAATTTCAATTAGAGCGTGCTCTATTTTCTTCTGACAAACCATCTGACATCAGCTGTGTCAGAAATCTATGCCGGGAAGAAACCCGCAGCGGCGGTGCATTGTTGACGGAATCATTAGCCGGCTTAAGTTAATATTTTACAATACCGATATATGTTTAATCATTTCACCATTGAAAAGAAATTATGTACATATATAAATAAAAACGCATCATCCGCATATCCTTAATTGGTATATTCGAATTTAAAGAAAAAAATGTTTAGATGGTTGAACTTTTTTACGGCGCAAATAAAAATTTTGGTGGCGGCAACACGCTATTTTGAAACCAAGAACTATTTTGGTTTATTCCATAACTACAGAGAAAAAACATAGACAATGTCAGAAGCAAATTACATGTACGTTTGTGACCAAATCTTATTAACCTTCTGTAAAACAGCAATTTTGACAGACATTCACAATTACATATGACTTGAAAAGTTGACAAGTCAGATGTAAAAACATGTCGTCTACGGGCACCTTAAGGAAAGCTGTATCGGCCGCAAATGTTGAAGTTTGGGTGTAGTTGTTAGTTGGCATGTCCGAAGTATATATTAGGTATAATAGTGGCTGAGGAGAACTTAAAAAGTCGCCTTCTTTAATAATGAATTTACGACCGACTTAGTAGCGTTCTAACAGCTTGTGTGTGTTTACTGGTAAGTTAAGCTTAAATTAATGTAATAAGACCTCGTGCCAGACTTTATCAAATGCTTGAGACACATCGAAGAAAAGAGCGGAACAATTTTTTTTTCTTCAAACACCTTTCTTATGGCGTTTACTATCCGATGGGTTTGTTCAATTGTGCTGTGTTCTTTTCTAAAACCGAACTAATGGTTAGGAATACATCTATTTTCATTTAAAATTGGGATTAATTTTGACACTAAGAGTTTCTCAAACAGCTTTGGTATATTAGATAATAAACTTATAGGCCTATATGACTCAACTTTTGTGTGATCTTTTCCCGGTTTAGGTATCATGGTAACTAAGGAAACTTTCCATTCTTGAGGGTAGTATTCAAGGCGTAAAATAGCATTAAATATAAAAAGAATAGTTTTCTTTGCTATGCAAGGTAGTTCCAAATGCATTTTGTTACTGCTCTTGTCAAAACCAGGAGCTTTCTTGGGGTTTAAATCGCATATAGCCTTTTCGATTTCTCTTATCTCGAATCTTAAGGTAACAGCTGCTCTAACATCAACAGGTGGTAACTCCACAGCAATATTGTATGATGTATGAGGGTAAATACGTTTTTCAAATGATTAACAAGTAGATTTCCTTTTTCTGCATTATTTCTTGCTCAACTTCCATTAAAGTTTCTTAAAGGTGGTTTAGAGATAACTGGCCTTTTGAGATTTCAAGCTGCCCGCCATAATGAGTTGTCTGATTGTGGAGTTGCATCCAGTTCCTTAAGAAATTTTTTCAAGGATACCGTTTTCTGAGACTGCAGTAACGTTCTTAAATTTTTCGTGCACTCTTTTAATAATTTCTTAAGTTGAGGGGATCTGTGTAATTGCCACTCTCTTCGAACTCTCCTTTTTTCGGTCAAGAGCCGCTACATCTGTAGAATATATTTTATTATTTTTTATTATTTTGATTGTTTGCTGGAATGTTTAACAGCTAGTTTAAGATAACTGTCAAAATTCACAATAGAGATTTCCACATTCTCCGGTGTATCAAGCGGAATATTTTCTGTGCAATGGGTGCTAAGATATTTTTTATATTTCAACCAATTTATTTGTGTAGTTGTGTAAGTAACCAGACGTAGATACAATTCTATTGAGGTTAATTATGGTAACAATTGTAGGTGTGTGATCTGAAGATTATTCTAAAGAAGCTTCAACATGAATCGTTTCTATGGGGATGTTTTTAACCACGCCAAAATAGATGACATCTGGAATTTTTTGGTGTTATAAGTCGTGACCCCCAGAAGGTATGTTTAGCGTTATAATCGCCGGCGGCCAGGAAGCATGGTCCTAATGATTTATAATATTTATAATATTGGCTTTCTGATATTGAATATCTAGGTAGAGAGTATAGTTCTTCAAGACAAATATTCGTCGCTTGCAGATAATCTTCACAATGGTCACACATTAGGTAGTGTTTGATTCGGGCTTTTATCAAAATGGCAGAACCTCCACAAGCTCTACCTCGAGGGTCCTTGGTGTCATATAATATATAGCCATTTATTTTAAAAATATTTCTTAAGGTCAAATGCGTTTCAGAAACCATCATTACATCAATCTGTTTACTTTTAAGAAAGTATTCTAGTTCATTTTTGTGTTGGCGGATGCCGTTTGCGTTCCAAAAACAAATTTTCAGACAGTTCATGGTTTGTTAATCACAGCTTGCAATAACATCGACTGCATTCTTAACATTTCCTGCATCATATTACCCATTTTGTTGGTAAAATTATTTATAGTTTGCACTAATGTTTCCATAGTTTTTTCCAGTCGACTTAAATTAGAAACAGCAGTTTCATCATTATTGGGAAAATCACCTTGCATTGACATATGGTTTGATTTTAGAACGTTAGCGTAGGAGATTCTGTTATTACTAGGCTGCGGTACCTGAATGTCATTAGTGTTAACTTGATGTGTTATCTGAATTTGAGGGGGATTAGGTTTCGGTCCAACCGAGCGCTTGACGATAGAATATACAGGGCATCCTCTATAGTTGGCAGTGTGATTACCACCACAGTTGCTGCATTTTTTACATTAGGGTAATTTTTAGACTTATCGCAGAGAGCTGTACCATGCAATTCTCCACATACAACGCAAACAGGGGTTAAATGGCAGTATGCCTTAGTGTGACCAAATTCTTGGCAGTTTAAACATTGCACGGGATAGTTCCTTTTGTGCGGCTCCTCTATCGTTATTTTCCTATACTGGATATATTTCAGACTGTAAATGGGATGAGTTTCGTTTTTTTAAGCTTAACGTCGCCGGGTTCTAACTCCACTCGAAATAGTGGCTGGGGATTTTTTCTCTATTTTTAATATTTATTACGTTTTTTATTTTAAAGCCCTTCTCTTCTAAAAACGTTTTTATCTCACCTGGGTCTACGCATGAATCAATGCCCTTTACCACTACCTGTAGACCTTTACTGCTCTTCAGTTGGTATGTATAAAAGTTTTTTTTTAGTGCTTCTAATTTAGTTATTACTTTACGAAAGTCATTTTCACGATTAACTTGTATTTTCGTTTCATTTATACTACCACGTTTTATTGCAGCTACATAAAAAGAATTTTCACCTATTACCGCGATCAAATTCTTTATTAAATCACTTGAGTTTTGCTCTCTAAGATATATCGGGGGTGGCTTAAAAGATCTGGTAACGTTTTGTGCTTCCGAGGATTCCTCTTCCAAAATTGCAAGCCGATTTTGAGATCTTATTCTATCCGATGTACCCTCTTTTAAAACTTTTGGGACCGAAGCAACTGCAGAAGAGGTTGGGCTGCGACCCCGTTTTAGCACTGTTATGTACCTATCCATTCCAACTTGTACTTGAGGCTTTCGACCACTTTTTACCTGTGATACTGAGTTTTCCATCATGCCTGATTTGGGGGTAATCTTTTCACCACTTGTTAAAATCGTTTCTGCCACTGAGGCACCGCTTGCAGGTTTTATATTTTTTATTGTATTAAAATCAACCGTATTATTTGACACAGAAGGTGATACTGAGTTTTCTATTATGCCTGATTTGGGATTAATATTTTTATCACTTATTAAAATTGTTTTTGCCGCTGAGGCATCGCGTGCAGGTTTAATATTTTTTATTGTATTCAAATTAACCGTATTATTAGACACAGAAGGTGATACTGAGTTTTCTATTATGCCCGATTTGGGGTTAATATTTGCATCACTTATTAAAATTTATTTTGCCGTTGAGGCACCGATTGCAGGTTTTATATTTGTTAGTGTATCAACATTATTATTAAATACAGTGGGTGAGAGGGATCGCGTGCGAGTAATAGGTTTAGCCGTTAGGTATTTGCTATCATCGATTCTTTTTTTTATTTCTGCATTTGTTTCGTTAACACTTACTGTGATATATGCATTTCTATCATTATGTTTAATTGTTTTTGCACTGTTTGCACTCATAAGAGTTTTTTTTTACAGTTGTGCTCTTCTTATTTGTTATTGTTTATCAACACCGAGAATAAAAAATGTGTATGTTTATGTATGTATGTACATACATGTATTTTTTTCTTCTTTTATTTACTTTTTTTAATACTTTATTTGTTCACGTTTTTATAAAAAAAATAATAAAACGTATGCCGAGCTTAGAAAACACGTCTATCTTCAACGAGCGCGACAGACAGAATGAAGAGCAAGTTGACGAGCGCTCCCGTGTTGGCATGCCTAACTTCAGCCAAACGTTTGTTCTACAAACTGATGCGAGTAATGAGGGCTTAGGTGTCGTACTAACGCAACACTTAGAGAACTCCGAAAAAGTTATCGCTTATGCCATTCGACATCTAAATGTTGCCGAAAGAAACTATTCCGCCACGGAAAAGGAGTGCTTAGCTATTGTGTGGGGTATACGTAAAATGAGGCCATATCTTGAGGGGTATGAGTTCGTGTTCGTCACGGATAATCTGGCCCTTAAATGGTTGAACTCAATTGACTCTCCAACAGGCAGGCTGGCCAGATGGGAATTAGAGTTACAGCAGTACCAGTTTACCGTCAAATACCGAAAGGGGAAGCAGAATCTTGTGGCCGACGCATTGTCCCGACAACCCTGTGAACTCAGCAATCTCTTGACGGCAAGACCAGCCGTTACGTGTAAGTGGTTACAAACCAGATTGGATGAAGTACGTAAAGCCCCAGCAGATTTCCCGGACTACTCCATCGTGGAGGGTCAACTTTATCGCCATTTTTCACACGAACTAAACGATGAATACTGTACCCCGTGGAAATTGTGTGTAGCCACCCCATTGAGAGAAAACGTGTTGAAAGAAACCCATGACAACGCGGCCGGCGGACATCTAGGGATCCGGAAGACCATTAACAAAATCGCTAATCGGTACTATTGGCCAGGAATGTTTCGCGACATAAGTCAATACGTCCGCAGATGTGAAAGTTGCCAGCGCTATAAGGTATCGCAACAACTGCCAGCCGGAGAAATGCTTACCCGGAATCCTGAAGAACCATGGGCTACTGTGTGTGCTGATTTTGTGGGGCCATTACCGATCATACGATACTGGTCATACGATGCTACTTGTTTTTTTTTTTTTTTTTTTTTTTTTTTTTTTTTTTTTTTTTGAAATATTCTCCAAGTGGTGCGAACTGGTTCCACTTAGGAAGGCAACGTCAGATGGGGTGGTGAAAGCTTTTCGGGAGCGTATTCTAGCACGTTATGGGGTGCTTAAGGTACTAATCATTGACAATGGTACGCAGTTTACATCGCGGGTTCTGACGAAATTCCTCGCAGGCCCGATGAGCTACCCCAGCACCCAGCAAAAACGTGTCGTTACATGAGATTGAACGGGATTTTGATATCCAATCTCCGTCTTTTGACAGCCCAGAATACGTTAAACTAAGGCATGTTATAACGGATAATATGGATGTTTATCCTGACTTGAAGGTCGTTGATAAATTTGTGTATAAACGGACTAGATTTGCAACCGGCAATCCTTATGATGAATCCTCTTCATGGAAGCTGTGGGTGCCTTCCGAACTGACAAATGAGGTTATTCGTAGAGCGCACTGTTTGCCTAATTCCGCTCACGTTGGTGTAGGAAAAACCCTTGAAAAATTAAGGCGTAATATGTATTGGCCGAGAATGTCCCTAGCGGTAAGAAATTTTATTTCTCATTGTGATGTATGCAAGCAATCAAAGGCTCCAAATGCTGCCTTAAGCGCTTTTATGGGAAAAATAATTATTTCGGAAAGACCATTTCAAAAGATCTTATGGACTTATTAGGCCCCTATCCACGATCCAAAAAAGGCTTTGGCGTTTTTTGACATTGAATTTGACAAAAAACATCAAAATAAATCTGGCAGCTCTGGCTGCTATTCACAATTTTTCTACAATTTACATGAGCATTGCCAGGTGTTCTTAATACAAAACCCGCCAAATGCTAATTTTTTTATTTGAGCAGAAAATGTTATACATATTTATTTCGTTTATCTTTTTAAATAAGTCCTATAAATAAATAACCAAATTCAATATTCGACAGCTTTATTTATAAAATCTTCGTCAAGTTTTAGAGCACGAAATTAGTATGGAACAAGTAAGAGTGCTATATTCGGCTGTGCCGAATCTGTGATACCCTCCACCGACAGGAGTGGGCTCTATATGATAAATACATATATATTATACACTACTCTTCACAAAAACGAGTGCCGGCATTAAAATTAATTGCGGTTTAGACCTGAATTAAATTATTGACCGACAATAAGAAAATTTTGTGCGTTTCTTGTTAGAACTTTCTACTCGCTTGAGTAAAATATCATGGTTCGTAAAAGTTTTAGACGAACTAAAATAATTTTTAGGAGCGAAATCTGTATTGGACCTATGGTAAATTATGGACCATTGATCCCGAAATTCTGAAGACTAATTTCTGGTATTACAAAAAATAAATTAGAATAAATTTCAATACTGCAGTGTAATTAGTTTTCGCGTTAACATTAAATTTCACAAACTTGCATGATATTTTTTCTGGCCATATGAATTTAAGTAAGAAATTTTACTGCATTTTAATTTTAATCATTTATGGCTTGTTTTGTTTGGAATTTCGCTGAATTTTTGTCTCATTTATACTGCCACGCTTAATTGAAGCCACGTAAAATGAATTTTCACCTATCACCGAGATCAAATCTTTATTAACTCATTTATGTTTTGTTCCCTAAGATATATCGGGGGGTGGCTTAGACGATTTCATGACGCTTGGTGCGTCAGAGGATTCATTCTCCAGAATCGCAAAACGATTTTGTAAATTAAGTATATTAAAAGATGGAACTTTTGTGGCCGATGCAACAGCTGAAGAGGTAGGGCTGTGACCCCGTTTAAGCACTATTATATAACTGTCCATACCAACTTGTACTTGAGGCTTTTGACAACTTTTCACTTGTGAGTTATCCATTGCGTCAGTGTTTGGGTTCATGGTATCATTTCCCACTAAGGTTGTTTTTGCCGCTTCGGTAAAACTTTCAGGCGTATTATTTTCTTTTGTTTCATTTATTTCAACATTGTTAGCTTCCACTGTTACAGAATTATCTCTTTCATTTAGCGTTGTTTCAGTGTTTTTACTCATACAAAATGTTATTTGTTTTTTATTTGTCGTTTTTCACTGTTTGCTGTGCTCTTAATGTTTTTATTATAGTAGCTTTGTTTCTTTACTTTTTGGGTAAAGTTCGTGAAAATGAGAGCAAGCATAAATTTCTCTCACATTGATACAAAATTACACAAAAGTACGGGAACAGAAAAAACCATTTTAAGCATAAAATAAAAAGTCAAAGTGTTTTGACAGTCTTAACAAACCAATAAAAGTTTGCGCCACTTTTGAAAAATTGTATATAATCTGTAGAAATAAACTAGTATTACCAAAAATAGAACAATACAAACACTTTTACAATAACTTACATTATTTTTCTTGATATTTTAATAATAAACCTTTTTATTTAATAACACTATTTTATTCCACAACACTTTTCAAAATTTTGTTCATTAGCATTTTTTCCATACTTTTTTTGTTTTGTTTATGTTTGGGCTGTTTAGTGCAAGAAGAAGAAGAATTTTATTCTCTCAAACTCGCTCTCTTTTACACAAATTTAAAGTACGGGAACGCTTTTCGTGCAAATTGGGATCCCGAGGGATCCCAAAGTAGAGTAAAGAAACAGAGCTAGTATATTATATATTACAATAACACTGTATGTACACATACATATGTATGTATGTTCGTTCATACATAAATATATTTTTTTTTCCAAATTTAGATATTTTAATTAGGCTTAAGTTCATTGAATTTAATTTTTATTAAATTCTTTTTATGAAGACAGGAATTTTACAACATGAAATTAATTAAAATTTTATTGATAATTTTTCATTCTTGACTGCGCTGAGATTTGAACCCAGGCTTTCACGGACAGGTTGCCCAGACTTCAATGGTAGGTAGGTAGGTAGAAAGGCTGGTGTGAAGTCTCCTTCACACCCTCACCCAGAGACCAATACGGTCCATTGTGATGCCTTGTTTATAGTTAAGAAGCTGAAAAAGAAGGTGAAGGGAAACAGCAAAAGCATTAGAAAAGATAAGAATAGATGAGAAAAGGAAGCTCTGACCAAACCCGAGAGAAAGCCTCACTCAACACAACACCAATCCGCCCTATGTGCGGTTAGCTCCCAGTCTCCTGCTGCGCAGCCAGGCCATCCCCATTACGAATCCTATCAGACTTTCGAGCCCACAGCCCGGGACGTCCCCTAATTCGCCTAGGAATCTGCTACCCAGCCACCTCAGCCTGCTGCACTGTAACCTGGGACAGCGGCACAAAATGTGTTCAACCGTCTCCAGCTCCTCCGGGTCCTCACACAACCCGCACATATCCGACACGTCGGATCCCAACCTCATCGCCATCCTGCCTATCATGCAATGACCCGTGATGATTCCTATTATGGTCCTCACGCAGACCCTGCTTCTGCCCAGCAACAACTCCGAGTCGGACTTCCTAAGCACCGGCCACATCGTCCGTGATACCCGGCAGTCCGTTCGGTTCCCCCAGGCCCTATTGGTCGTGTCCAGAATCCATTCCCTAATCTTCCCAAAGTAGAATCCTATTGGAGGCCTAACCGCCTCTATGTGATTAGGATCCTCCATCTCTGAGCCCTGTCTCGCCAACTCATCAGCAATCTCGTTGCCGTTTATGTTGCAGTGACCAGGCACCCAGCACAATCTCAACATATACTCTCCTAAGGCTCCCTCCAGAGCCCTCCTGCAACCGTCAACTAGCTTGGAGTTCACGTAACAGCCCCTTACGGCCATAAGGGCCGCCTGGCTGTCGACATATATAGTGACCTCCGAGCCCCTATCAATGTTGTCCCTCATCAGTTCCACGGCCCTCAAGACCCCCAGAACCTCCGCCTGAAAAACACTGCAGTCGTCCGGAAGCCTATATGACATTCTGATGTCCAGATCCTCAATGTAGACCCCCGCACCCGTGCCTCTCATCTTCGAGCCGTCAGTGAAAATAGCAAATCCACTAAATAATCTGCTCCTACCGGACCAACTCTCCCTAGAAGGCGTTACCACCTCCGGCAACCGTCCGAAATCCACCCTGGTGCCCACGAAATCGGTGGAGCCGGGTGATGCCAGGCAGTAACCTCCAGCTTCGATCTCACCCAAGATCCATGAGTGACCCTGCGTGAAATTCCTAATCAATCCTAGTTCCCTCAGTCTAAGAATGCTTCTGGTTGCCATTCCCATAACATACTGCTCAATGGGCAGAAGATGTAGAATAACATCCAGTACCGCTTGAGGTGTACTTCTCATGGCACCTGTCATGCCGATTGAAGCACACCTCTGAGCCTTAGACAGAAGGTTCCTTCGACAAGCCACTCTCAATGACTCCCACCAAACACAGCATCCATACGTAAGAATGGGTCTAACCACCGAAGTGTACAGCCATCCCACTACTGACGGCCGGAGTCCCCAGCTCCTACCTATCGATGATCTGCAAGCATAGTAGGCATTGAGGCCTCTCTTAAGTCTCTCCTGAGTATTCCTTCCCCACGACAGCTTGCTGTCCAGAAAAACTCCTAGATACTTAGCGCTATCAGATAGTCTAAGCTCTACTCCTCCTAGTACCGGCAGCCTAAAATTCTCTACCCTGTACCTCCTAGTAAAAAGAACCAACTCGGTCTTCTCCGGATTAACTCCCAATCCCTTATCACTCGCCCATGCTGACAGGCAGAAACTTGCCCGATACCAATATCACTACATCATCCGCGTAGGCCACAACTTTCCGACCCATTCTGTCAAAAAGTCCCAGAACGACGTTGACAGCTAAGAGCCATAATAAGGGAGAGAGAACTCCCCCCTGTGGGGTTCCCCTAGTCATCAGTTTCTTTAAGCGCTCGTTTCCCCAGTCCGAGTGAATAACTGCTGCTGAGCATCAGAGTTATCCATTCGACCAGGAACAGTGGAACGCGTGTTGAGCGCCGCTGATGATGCCGGCGTCAATCTTCGTCCTCAGATGTAGATCAATCAGTCTTTCCAACGTCTTCAAAAGAAAAGACGATAAGCTGATTGGTCTAAAATCCTTGGGTTTAGAGTGACCGGTTTTTCCCGCCTTGGGTATGAAAACCACCCTGACCTCCCTCCACCCTTTAGGAATGTACCCGTTCAGCACACAGACCCTAAACAGTTCCACCAACAGCAGGAGTGATGATCTCCCGATATTCTGTAACATCGCCGGAAAGATACCGTCTGGTCCTGCCGATTTGTAAGACCCAAAGGTATTAACCGCCCATGTTACTTTATCCAAGGTGATCATGTCCCCCACCGTCTCCCTCTCCTCACCGTCCGAGTCTGATCCAGAGAAGGGGTTACCACATTCAATCTGTTCCCCCATCCCAGGATCCACACATCCCGGAAAGTGAGTCTCCATTAGCAGACAAAGAGATTCAGAGCTAGATTCCGTCCATGAGTTGTCCGGTCTCTGAATAAATCCCGGGACTACAGGGTCCTTGGATAAAATTCTCCTGAACCTGGACATCTCATTTACAGATTCCACTGACTCGCTAAACTTGACCCACGAGTCCCTTTTCGCCCTCCTAATGTCTCCTTTATATCTATTGTAACTCAATCTGAAGTTACTCCAATCTTCTTCCCTACGCGTATACTTCGCTCTATTAAACAACCTTCTGACAGTGGACCTTTGAGTCCTCAACCCGTCTGTCCACCATCTTGGTTGTGTGCGCCTGCCCGGAAAGTTCAAAGGACAGGATCGCCCATAACTACTAGTCAGTACCCCCGTGAAGGTGCTCACCAGTTGCTCTACACCGGTCGAAGTCGACCTCCAGTCGTGTGTAACTCTAAGGTTACTTTGCACCAATCTCGAAAAGTAATCCCAATCCGTCCTTCTCGGATTCCTATACGGACACCTTTTCGACCTCTCAAACATTAGATTAAAGGACAGGCGACCATGGTCAGAGAAGGAAAACCCCAGGTCCACCCTCCAATCCTCCACTAATTCCCTACAGTTCGTCAATGTCATGTCTATCACTGCCTCTCTATCCCTAGTTCTGAACGTAGGTGTATTCCCCCTGTTACAGATATAAAGATTGCTGGCAATAATAAAATCAAACATAGACTCACCTCTTTTGTTGATGTCGGCACTTCCCCATTGGGTATGGTGTGCATTGGCGTCACACCCTAGTACCAGCCTCGAGCCAATTCTGCCTGAGTACTCCACCAACTCTCGCACTTTTTCACCAGGTGGATCGGTAGCCTCGTACGGCAAGTATACCGATGCTAATGCCAGGACCGTTCTGTCCTTGGCTTCTCCTGTCACAACCGTGAGGTCTCCATTACTGTAAGAATGAGAAAACATAAATTTAAACTCAGTTCTCGCCAAAATACAAGTTCGTACCTTCTCATCTGTGTGGGGTACGAACAATGTATACCCCGTGACCCTTAATCCAACTACCCGGTTTTTATAAATCCAGGGCTCTTGGATTAAGGCCACGTCCACGTTGTTGTCGATGAGGTGGGTTACTAATTCGGTTGAGGCTGCTTCACAGTGGTGCAGGTTTATCTGCACCACTTTCAACCTCTTAGGGTCTATCATTTTTAGGAAACCTAAATTTGATAGACCCCAACCCGAATATTGCAACCCCTCCTATCGAATCCAGCTTTTTAAGAGACTCCCGGTCCACTGCGAACCTGAAGTCTCTTCCCTGGTTCTCTTTACAACCCAGTGAAGCTACCAACTTCCACTGGCTTGTATTGAGTCCCTTGTTCTGGTTGGCCAGTACCCCCAGTATGACCTCCACCGGTTTTATAGGTGGAGGTATCCATACCGTGACTACCGGCCTTAATGGCAACTCAGACGCTAGTATAACGTCCAGACTAGCTTCAGGACAGGAGCTGCCACACTTACCAATTGCAGCCTTTAAAAACTCAAAGCTGGTGGAATCATTGGCCCATATATCTTCAAAAGTGATTAAAATCAGAATGTTACCGTCAATGGTAACCGTTATCGCAACATGTTAGCGGACTATGTTCTTCTTGAAATTCAAGCGCATGGCCCCGATGAGCTCTGGTTTCAACAAGACCTTGTTGAGAAATCATTTTGGTGAGCACTTCATTTCACGTTTCGCTACGGTAATTTGGCTACCTAGATCGTGCGATATCACACCTTTGGACTATTTCCTCTGGGGATATGTAGTCTAAGGTTTTCAGTAATAAGCCAGTCGCTATGCTCGAACGAATTGCCCAAAATTGGACCTTCCGAATGGACCACCTCAACCGTAGTCAGGGCCAAAATTTACATGTTATCATTTTCAAACAGTAAATGTTCTTTTAACCGATAATAACAATTTCAAATTTATGTGTTTTATTTTACATTATAAATCAAACCTCACGATGAATCATCCGATATTTGTACTGTTCTCTTCTATGAATTTTATAATTATTTTCTTTTATTTTTCTTTAAATAAAACAAGAAAACTGTACCATCTTTGTTTAAATGAATATAAAGAAAAAAGCCACTTAGTTTTTTGTAAACAAAATTGGGTTAGCCAATGGGCAGCCAACCCTGAAATATGGAACTATTCAAATAAAATTTGGAAAGATGATTTAGACTTCAGTAGAACAAGTTTGGACCAAATACTTTTCACTACAACATAGTAAGATTGTTTTTGGGGACAAAAACTCTCGTGTTGTATTATAAATACTTTAACATATTTTTCTTTGCAATTAGTTTAAAATAATGCACTTTAAATTTTGTCTAAACTAATTTTGATATGAATGTATAAAGTATATCGTCTTCTGAAATGCAAAATAACAACATCACTTTTTATAAGTTTACAGGAGAAGAAAAAAACTTTGAAAAATGGAAAATATTAGAGATATAAAAGCAACGTTTTATATATAAGGTTAAAATGAGGTAACCGATCTATTTTTGTAGAACAAATTTCATATTTATTAATACATAATTTTTAAGTTATATTTGTAAAAAACAGTTCTAGCTGTGTTCTTAAATAACATTTTTGGAAGCATGTGCAATGTGATATAGTGAATCGTAATCAATAAATAAGTAAATTTCGAATTTTTTGATGATACGTTGGTTTGCATTTAAGGTGACGATATGTATGTATATTGATTGTGAAAAAGAGTAACTAATTGTTTTACATCTTGTGTATAAAATTTAAAAATATGGGTAGAAAACGAAAATTTTTTATTCGCGATTTTTAAGTCAGTAAAGACTACAATTAATTGGAATTTTAATCGATTTGAAAATCATCATTCAAGCTTTTAGACATGCCGGCAGGAAAGGCCGGGTGAAAGGTTTTATTCCTCTAAAGTCGTACTTATCCCCGACCGATGGCCGGCTACCAAAACGCGCTATTTCCCTTCTCAACACGCGCTAGAACGCGCCAAATCACAGCGTTGATAAATATTTATAACCAATACGCACTATTTTCAGCGCGCTAAATTAAATTTCAATAAGAGTCGATACATATATTAAAAAAAATCCAATATTTGTTAAAACAAAATAAATAACTATGTAAAATGCATCGCCAAAGAATTACATTGAAAGCACAAACAATGTCATAAATATTTTGTAATTTTGTTGCTGCTTTCTACAGAAATTCATGTACCGTTTAAAAAATTTCAACGCAACGTTAATTTCTGTAGAAAGCAACAACAAAATTACAAAATGTTTATGCCATTGTTTATGCTTTCAATGCAATTCTTTGGCGTTGCGCTGCGCTTTAAGTGATTAGGGCCTAAGTTTAATTGATGTAAAGAAAATAGGTAGGCTACATATAAACCAGTGTTGCCAATGAAGAACTCGAAAATTACACACGACAGTGTCCCAAATTACACATATGAAGAAAAATTACAAATCATTTTTTTTTATTTAGTTTAAAATAAAAAGCATAACAACTAAATTGGATATGAAATCCAAAAATTTTAAGAAAAATTTGTTTAAATATTTAGTTTTAAAAAATTCGTTTGAAATTTAACTGCCTGTTTAAATTTTTAAATATTGTTTTTGTTTTAAATGTAATTTTCTATACGAACGTTAATGTTGAAAATCTATGAACAGGCGGTAAATTATTTTTTATTAATACGGTATCGAAAAGAGTCTTTATGAGCCACAAGTGCTCCTTATATTTAATTAGGTATAAAGTAATTTAAAAAACCGGAAAAGTTAAAACAATTTGAAAAACAAATTTAGACATCGTCTAGACTTGGAATTTTTAAAGCAGAATTTTTTAAAATTCTGCTTAAAAATTGCATTTGTGTCCATTTTATGAAATTCTAGTCTTGCAATGTTTGTATTTTTAATTTGACTTTTTCGTCTCATTTTATATTTTATATATGTATGTATAAATACAACTTTAAGTTAAATCTAGAAAACTACATAGAACTGCAGATTACAAGAAATGTGTACGCACACCAAAAAACTCACAAATTTCTGCAACAAACATTTTAGGTCTGGACAGGGACTTATAGAGATTTTTGCCAATATTTTTACACTGTTAAAAAATCTTAAAAGCATTTAAAAAAATGTAAGTGAAGCTTAAACACGAGTTTAAACTTCCAAAAAAAAAAAAACTTACAATATGTCCGTATGTATACTACGGCACTTTAAAAATATTGTCAAATTGCAAAAATTAAGGAAAAAGAAGAACAGAATATTACACACAGATTTCTTAAAAAAATAATTACCCATGGGTTACACATGTAAGTAGAAATTACACACAATATGTGTACACATGGATTGCCATCACTGATGTAAATAAAATATAAGAAGCTCGCACCGATTAAAAAAAATTTATATATTCTTTTGGTATATCAATAAAGATTGCTCCCCTTATGCAAAAAAAGTTGAAGTTCAAATTACTTAATCAGTACATTAAGTCCAGCAAAATTCTTTGAGCTTAATGTATTGGTTAACTAATGTGAACTTTAACTTTGCATACGACAGTGGATGTACTACACATGACATAAAATTGCACGTATTAACGTACAAATATTAAATCAATAGATCAGTCTTTTTTTTTATTTAATATTAAACTTCTAATCAATGTTCAATTTTTAACATTTAGAATGATTTAAAATATCAATAAGGACATTTTTAATATAAAAAAAAGTTAGAAAATTGGAGTTGGGATCGATCGTCGACAAAAAAAAACATACTTTTAATTAAACCAGAGTTCAGAAAAATTCATATATGATCGCTCATATATAACCATTCACGAATTTTTTCATGAATGAGGAATTTGAAACGTATAACTTTCTTCACAGCCATGAACAAATTGTGAATTTTTCGCCAATTTATTTATGAGGGTGAGGAAAAATTAATATTTGCCTTTCTTAAGTCATGAAGAATGAGGAAACAAAAAATTTTCGTAACGCTCCCCACTAGTAATGTTGTTGTTGCTCGCCAATATGCATGGAATGTTCAAACGTAAGCTGCCAAAGAACTGGAAATGATCATATGGTGTCTTGCTGGCTGTGCGTGGGGTGCTATCATTTGAAATGCTGTGGCCTAAAAGCATGTGATGCTGATGCTCTTGCTGACCCTCAAAAATCTCTGCACTGGACATGTCCAAATTGCTGAACTATTAGTGTTGAATTTTGTTACCTATTTAAAAACTCTAAAGATGAATTTGATAAAATCAATAAGGAATTTCTGTTGCTGCAAACTAAACTCAGTAAATTTGGAGAATTGTTTACCAAATACCCTAATTTGGAAAAATTTACATCTTCAGCGAATGTTTTGTCTCCTAAACGGAAGAACACGAACTCTAGCACTATTTCACCACATATTACCTTCTTTTCCTGCAGGTGTAAATGTCCGTCCATCAGAAATTTGCCCTCGTTCCCCATGGAATTTACAAGTATAAATATGATGGCTGCTAATACAGAAACACCATTTGTCCCTACTACGTCTGAAATTCCGCCTGTGGTTTTTCATCCAACTCAAAACTCTAATAACATCCATCCTCTAAGAGTTATTCCGCCTAAAAAAAAACTATTTTTATATCCTTTTTTGACACTTCAACTGAAGATATTGAATATTATATTAAAAGTTAATAAAATTTTGATGCTGAAATAGTGATCCATAGATTCAAATATTCTCAGCCAAGAGCTATTGTATCATTTAAGCTTATGGTATCATCTGAAATATTTGACCATTTAATAGATCCTAGATTCTGGCCTGAAAATGTATTGATTCGTGAATACGTTTACAGAGACAACCAAACACCAGCTAACACTGTTCACTTACCATCCCAAAAAACTGATTGACAACTACGATAATAAATTAAATATTATACATTAAAATGTAAATGGTATGAAATCTAAACTATCAAACCTATATATCGATAGTTTTGATCTTAACCATCAAATTCTTGTATTTTCTGAAACGTGGCTCAATAGCAATATTTTGGATTCTGAAATTCTCTGCAATAAATATTTATATTATATATTTAGACGTGACAGAGTTACAAATACTACTGGTGGTGGAGTTTTGATTGCAGTATCTAAATATTTGGAAAACGTCAAAGTTGATAATATTCCCATAGACAATATTGAATTTATTGCAGTCAAAATAAAATTAAACTGCAAAAAACTTTTCGTAACGTGTTCTTATATCCCTCCGAATTCTGAACAGATAACATATCTTCAACACTTAACTGCATTAAAATCCGTCCATTTTTCGATTAATCCTCAAGATTTGGTTCTCGTGTTTGGTGATTTTAATTTACCGTCTTTATCTTGGAAATGTTTATCTGATTTGTTATATTATTCTCCAATAAATACCAACAATTTCATCGAAGAATTCTTAAACAACATATCGGATTTATGTCTTTTTCAAATAAATGGAGTATTAAACGATTCTAAGAAGCTGCTTGATTTGGTAATCGTAAATTAACCTAAAAAGTACTTTGACTCGTCATCATCCTATTACTAGGCCTGAAGATCGTCATCATCCAACTATTGAAGTC
This sequence comes from Pollenia amentaria, assembly GCA_943735925.1. Classification (NCBI taxonomy): domain Eukaryota; kingdom Metazoa; phylum Arthropoda; class Insecta; order Diptera; family Polleniidae; genus Pollenia; species Pollenia amentaria. Next base: position 105,378,865 of record OX031007.1, read on the forward strand.
AACTGTAATTATCCATTTTCTGTGAATCCAAATAAAAAACTCAATAATATAAATAATTACTGTTTTCAGAAGACTAACTACAGCGATTAAAATTTCTTTTTATCTAACAAAAACTGGCTTAAAATTTTGTCATTATCCAGTGGTACTCCGGCAGCAATCGATGCAACTATAAATTCCTTTTATAATACTTTGTTTCATTACATCGATGATTGTGTACCTAAATATGCAGTTGTTAACAGATCTGGCCCTCCATGGATTTCAAACTCTCTATCGAGATTAAAGAATATAAAAAAAAAGTTTTATAAGAAGTATAAACAAACTGGACTACTGACTGATTACTCCAAATATTCTTTTTACCGTGCTTAATACAATTTACTACAACCATAACCTTTAAAAAAATTATTTAAACAGGATGAAACGAAACCTTAAGCGCGATCCGAAAGCATTTTATAAATTCGTTAACTCGAAAAGAAAAATCCATCGGAATTCCATCTTCGATGAAATGCCTTGCCACCGAGTCTTCCAATCATATGGAAACAAGTAATATGTTTTATATCCCTGAATAACAATCCATTTCATTTCCATTCGTCACTACTGTCAATATGACATTAGTGTTATTGAAACTAAAATCGTCGTTCTACAGTGGACCTGATCATATTCCTAGCTGCCTTCTTATAAACTGTGCGCAAATTCTAGCTATACCTTTAACAATTTTATTTAATATGTCTATAAAACATGGTTACCTTCCGAAATTAAGGAAAAAATCTTTTATTATTCCACTGTTTAAATCAGGAAATAAATCGAACTTAACGAACTACAGAGGTATTGCCAAATTAGGTGTCTTTCCCAAACTTTTTGAACAGTATCTTACTGAATTTTTAAGTCGACATACTCGCACCTTTCTAACATGGTTTTCATAAAGGATGTTCAACTACGACTAATTTACTAGAACTGACAACAATAACACAGTACAACACATGATTTGCCAACTCAATTCTGTGAACTGTATGTGAAATTAGACCCAAAAAGAAGAATTTCTGCATCATTCGTTTTGTCTTCTTACCTGCGATTTGAAGTTAGTATCGATTTGAAGTTAGTACTATCGTATAGGGGAATTTATCACGTTTTAGGCCCTGTTGTTTGACATAGCTCGACAACCCCTAGCCCAATTTAGTTGAAATAAATTTTAATAAATTAAGAATTACAATTCCCTTAATCTGTTCATATATTGTTTTCCTATACAAGTAACACTTTCGAAGTTAAAAATGAATGTATGAAGGGAAAAAATTATTTTTTGCCTAAAAATTTAAATTTTTTTTTTAAAAAATACATAAAAAATGCAAAATGGAAAAAAGTTTCAAGTCTAGTTATTTTTTCGCAAAGTCACATAACCTATGAGCAAAATGAGACAAAGATCATAAAAATCGATGCACGCGTTTCGCTTTTATTCGCAAATGGCTGACATCATTTTTGAAGAGAAGAAAACTCACACAGCAAAATGTCAGCGCAACATCATACCGACAACGCCAAGCTGACTCAGACCATGAATATGAACAACCTACGAAGAAAACAAGATCATCAGAACCACAAGCGTCAACTTCTACAAGGATGGATATTGCCAATAATTGAAAAAATGTTCTAAATTTTGTTTTTATGCATATTATAATTGCGTATTAATTGCATATTATTTTATTTTCATTAAGTTTTTATAAATAAAGTTTTTTTTTGCATGATAATTTTTTAATTTATACTTTTATTTTAAGGGTGGTGGCTATAACTGATTTTTGAAATTCATACATTTACTCAATTGCGAATAAAAGCGAAACGCGTGCATCGATTTTTATGATCTTTGTCTCATTTTGCTCATAGGTTATGTGACTTTGCGAAAAAATAACTAGACTTGAAACTTTTTTCCATTTTGCATTTTTTATGTATTTTTAAAAAAAAAAATTTAAATTTTTAGGCAAAAAATAATTTTTTCCCTTCATACATTCATTTTTAACTTCGAAAGTGTTACTTGTATAGGAAAACAATATATGAACAGATTAAGGGAATTGTAATTCTTAATTTTTTAAAATTTATTTCAACTAAATTGGGCTAGGGGTTGTCGAGCTATGTCAAACAACAGGGCCTAAAACGTGATAAATTCCCCTATACGATAGTACTAACTTCAAATCGATACTAACTTCAAATCGCAGGTAAGAAGACAAAACGAATGATGCAGAAATTCTTCTTTTTGGGTCTAATTTCACATACAGTTCACAGAATTGAGTTGGCAATCAATTAACTGAAAAATGTTGTACTGTGTAATTAACAATGGCTTTAAAAACGGATGTTATACCGATGTTATATACACTGATTTTAGTAAGGCTTTTGACAGAGTTAACGATGATCTTTTATTGCATAAGCTGTATTTAATGGGATTTACGAACGGCTGTTTGAATTGTATAAAATCTAATCTTTTACGTCGTGAACAGCGTGTGTGTTTTAATAATTACCTATCTAAACATATCATCGTAAACTCTGGTGTTCCACAAGGTAGCCCTCTCGGACCAATACTTTTACTATTGTATATCAACGACCTGCCTACCACAATAAAGTGTTCCAATATACTTATGTATGCTGACGATGTAAAAATATTTTCAAGTTGTGCCGACTCCTTTTTTCAACCCCACTTACAATTGGATATAAATTTAAAAAAATTTAAAAATATTCGTTTTTCCAGAAAAACTAGACCTATTGGCTTCTATTTTATTGGTGACTACAAATTAGAAGTTGGTTATGTTTTCTTGCACCTCGGTGTATTATTTGACACTAAGTTATCCTTAACTGAACATATAAATATGTGTACTAATAAAGCTCGTAGTGTACTTGGATTTATTAAGCGATGGTCAAAGGAATTCTCTGACTAATCTGTTAAGAACATACATTTATAAATTTTATTATTTTATGCTAACTACTAAGAACATACATTCGTACATGTATATTCATTTATTCTAGTGACAGTATTTAAGTGCATTAACTTTCTTGCACAATATTTTGGTTTAATTTTGTAAAATGCATACACCGCAATTTCAAGTTCATTAGCCATTGTTTATTAATTTTGTGTAACGTTTATTTACACCATTTATAATTAGGTCATTTTTATTTCCTCATTCATTTGTTATTATTTTAAATTAAGTTATTTATTATTAATTAATTTTCTATAAAAGAAAGTAAACAATAAAGGTTAATTAGTCGTGTTTTAGTAACCATACTTATGCTTTACTTCAATACGACCTCCTTCAAGTTCCAAGTGCTTGCAAGGAAAAATATATTAAAGTTCGCGTCAGTCTGAATTTATGTGGTTAGATTGAGTCACGTTAATGATTATTTACGTTTGACACGTTTGGTGACCCCTAGTTCTCGACGTTTTGTATAAAATTTTGAGGTTTCCTCACCAGTGGTAAGAAACCCTTAAAATACACAAGAAACGAATCCTGAACACGCAACCACTGCCCGACAGCAAGCAACCAGAAAAAAAATCATTTGGTGACGATCATATTCGTCAGGACACCAGTCCAATCAACAGGCACCAAGAACATTTGGTGACCATCATATTCGTCAGGACACCAGTCCAATCAACAGTCACCAAGAACATTTGGTGACGATCATATTCGTCAGGACACCAGTCCAATCAACAGGCACCAAGAACATTTGGTGACCATCATATTCGTCAGAACACCAGTCAAATCAACAAGCACCAAACATATTTGGCGACTATCATATTCTTCAGGACACCAGTCCAATCAACAGGCACAAAAAACATTTGGCGACCGTCATCCACCAGATTGACTAGGAAATCAATCCAATTGGTAGACAGTTAACATCAATGGCAAGCATTGAGGACCTTATAGCACAGCAGGAGGTAAAGGGCAGTGATATTGAAAAAGTAGTTTCAACTAGAGATGAGCGATATTTCTGTACCTGTGATTTAATCACTGTTACTGAAAAATTACGAATCACAGTTGTGACCAAATTTGTCAAGTAACAGGTACTTTCGAAGTCGTTCTTTTTGTGTTTTGTTACATATACAATGGGTAATAGCGTTTTTTGAATGAAATGTCAAATGATATTGCTGTTCCTTTCATTCTCTCTTCTATATTATTAGAATTTTTTTATGCCAAAATTTATTTGTTCAAGTATGTATGTATATGAAAGTAAACAGATTTGAAAGCTCTTACAATTTGTTGTTGTTTCTTTGTAAAGTGCTTACAAAAGCTCTTTCAAAAGCTCGCGCATTGTACAAATACCTTGGCCGCAATTGCTTTAAAAGAACAGAAAACTGATAAACCGTGATCACAATCACAGTTTAAAGGAGCAGTGATTTTTAAATCACATTCACTAATCACGTTGATCTTTAAAAATCACGGGATCGCTCATCTCTAGTTTCAACTATTAAAAAGGCCCCACTTAAAAGAAGAACGGAAGAGTTTTACAAGAACAAGAGGGATGAACTGGAAAAATTATGGCAAAACTTTGAAAAGGCAGAAAACGCAATCCAAAGGGATCTAACGCTAGGCGGAGAAGATCCATACATTGTCAGAAATTTCTATCAGACCGTCGGAGAAATGTACAATGTGGCAATAGAAAACGTTGAAGATCAAATCAACAAACTTAAAAAGAAGCCACCTCCAGCCATAAAAGAAAGGACAACTGTACCGATTCAGGACGGAAGTGAAGATGAATCGACAAAAGGACTAGCACGGATAGTGATATCACGCATGACAGCACTTACTCGCCTGCTGCAGGGTCTATCATCACTGGAAGAAGATCATCCACATCAATTTTACAAAATTAAATCAGACACAATAAGAAATCTATGGACTCAAATTCAAGAGCTATACGATGAGATATGGCAAAAGACAGAAGACCCATCAAGTTTTGGGTCTAGAACAAAGCAAATACGACAACTAAGAAGACTTGGTACAACATTGTTTGATACAACTAACAGTATTAGCAGAAAAACAGCACAAAGTTGAAGCCGGTGCACCTTTGAATGGACGTAATTTAGCAATTAGCAGTTCATTGCCATTGCCAAAGGTCACGATACCTCACTTTAATGGAGATTACTCAAATTGGCGCCAGTTTTATGAACTCTTCAGCGCGATGGTGGATAAACAACCGCTGCCTAACGTTCAAAAAATGTGGTACTTGAAAAACACTGTCAGGAGAAGCAGGAAAGCTCATAAGCAACTTAGCATTATTTGAAGAAAACTACTAAACAGCATGGACGCTATTGCAAGAGCGTTATAATAATAAACGTGTGCTTATGGCTACCTTAGTAGAAAATATCCTTAGTCAACCAAAAGCGGCAGGCTCTACTAATTCAATCAAAACTCTGCACGACGCGACAAGAGAATGTTTGTTGGCATTGAATAACTTAGATGTCGACACGTCTGCTTGGGATGCCATTATCGCACATTTCATGGTGAAGAAACTTGATTATAGCCTCTACGTTCGCTTTATACAATCATTATCCAAACCAAAAGAAGTGCCAACTATTAAAGAATTTTTCTTATTTCTAGAAACACAATTCGAAGCGATAGAATCAATCGGGCAAATAGAAAGATCAAATAGTCGTAAAAACGCTAACAGAGCAATGCAGAACGACAACTGTAAACTATGCAACAATGGCAGACACCTTATTTATCACTGTAAGCGTTTCTTGTCAATGGCAGAATCGGAAAGACTGAAGTGGACACAACAACAAAAATTGGTGCGTGAATTGTTTTAAGGCTGATCATATGCCCAAGATTTGTACTCATGGTTGCTGCAAGAAATGTAACAATAAACACAATACATTACTACACTTGCCTAAGGGACAGACGTGTACACGAAGAACCACAACCTCATCTGATAAAATTGAAACTACGAGGCCCACCGCACAGGATCCGGTTAACGCAGTTGCAGTCTCCTCAGCATCAATAAATCCATTAACAAGAGATCATAACTATGTCATACTAGCCACAGCAAAAGTCATAATCAGGGCTGCTAACGGAATGTCAAAGGAGTTAAGAGCTGTACTAGACTCAGGCTCACAAGTAAATATCGTAACTGAGCGACTCATCAGGAAATTATCACTATCAACAACAGAAGCCTCGTTGTGCATTAACGGAGTCGGAACGATTCACAGGAAGGCATCATATCGGGTAACTATGGAAATGATGTCCATAAATAGTGCAATTTCGACAACATTGGAAGCCTTTGTTCTTCCAACCATTATTCCAGCACAACCAAGTCATAACATTGACATTGCTGCTTGGAAAATTCCAAACAACATTCGTCTGGCAGCTCCCAAGTTCCACTTGTAGGGGAACATAGATATCCTTCTGGGTGCAAAATTTTACTTCAGCCTTATGTAGCCTGGGACAATCAAGCTAAGTGATAATCATCCGGTACTTCAAGATACCTCGCTCGGCTGGATTGTAGGTGGTTCAATCAAACACACCAAGGTTCGTCCGTCAGAACCCTTGACCTGTGCTATATTTGATGGTGAGACGTCATTGGAGCAAGCAATTGAGAAGCTGTGGAAGCTTGATGACGTTGAGTCGGACGAGAAAGTTTTATCTCCAGCAGAAAAACTCTGTGAAGAACATTTCAACTTGCACGTGCAAAATAACATAAACGGGCGTTTTGTAGTGAGCCTTCCTTTCAGGGAAACCCCAGCTGCACTAGGCAAGTCGTACCAGATGGCGTACAATAGATTAATCAGTCTACATCAACGATTAAAAAAGAACGAAGACATTATAGTTCAATATGTACAATTCATGAGGGAATATGAACAGTTAGGCCATATGGAAAAGGTGAAGATTAATAATATCCCAAACCCAAAATATTTATCCCACACCATTGTGTGCTAAAACCCGATAGCACTACCACAAAACTCAGAGTGGTCTTCGACGCATATGCAAAAACTTCGACAGGACATTAACTCAATGATATTATATATACCGGGCCTACAGTCCAAAGTGAGCTCTTCTCGATTTTACTTCGCTTCCGAATGCCAAAATTCGTTTTTACAGCTTACATTGAGAAAATGTACAGGCAGATATCAATTAATCCAAACAATTATCGATACCAATTGATAATTTGGAGAGAAACTCCAACATCGTCAATTAACTACTACAGGCTCAATACTGTGACATACGGAACATGGGTAGCTCTATATTTAGCCACAAAATGCTTGCAACGAATTGCAGAAGCAAATGCAGATCGCTATCCACTTGGTGCACAAATGCTGAAAGAAAACTTCTATGTGGACGATGGTCTGGGTGGATCAGATAGTTTGCATTTAGCTCTGGGGACACAGGAGGAATTAATAACTATTTTGAAAAAACACGGTTTCAGACTAAGAAAATGGTGTACCAACAGTCCGAAATTATCAAAAGATATATTACAAAGTGATAAAGAGGTCAACTTGGAGTTAAGCGATAACGACATCAACACAATAAAAACGTTGGGATTATCCTGGGTTCCCAAATCCGACCATTTCTGCATTAAAGTGAAATATAATCACCCTCAAGTAATTTCAAAACGTACAGCAACCTCCGATCTTGCAAAATTGTTCGACCCTCTTGGTCTTCTCGCACCTGTTGTTGTAAAGACAAAGATTTTTATTCAGCAGTTGTGGCAACATCCGCTAGAGTGGGATGATCCACTACCTGAGTCGCTTCGTAAGGCTTGGGAGAGCTTCAGAACTGATTTGAAAAATCTGAACAATTTCAAAATACCACGACATATACTTATTGGCGAAATACCCGTGATCACACAAATACACGTTTTTGCAGATGCGTCGTTAAAGGGCTTCAGCTCAGTCGCATATATTCGAGCAGTTCTCAGCGATGGACGAGTAGGTGTGCAATTGTTATATGTAAAATCAAGGGTAGCTTCTTTGAAAAATCATATATTCCTTTGGACTGATTAAGAGGTGGTGTTATCCTGGATAAATTCGAAATCCGCTTTATATAAAACATTTGTGGCTAATCGTGCTTCAACTATCCAATCCTTGACACTTACAGAACAATGGCGTCATGTTAGTTCGAAAAAGAACCCGGCTGACATTTTATCCCGAGGAATTCAACCAAGTGCTCTGACCACATGTATACTTTAGTTTCATGGCCCAAATTTCTTCATGGAGAAGAAAAATGTGGCCATCAAAGTTGTCATCACAACCTCCCACTACGATGATCATAGAATCAAAACGGATGCTTTCAGCAACAGTAATAGAACATAACGGCGACATGATTTACAATCTACCTCACAAGAATTCCTTTAGAACACTGCAAATAATCTTGGCATACGTGCTTAGGTTCATAAACAACTCAAGGATGCCCAGCACAGAGCTACCAAAGCATATCTCGCTAACCCCGAAGGAACTGGACGACTCTAGCTGTTATTGTTCGAGCAATACAAGTTTCTGAATTCCACGTGGACATTAGACAACTCCGAGAGGGTAAGCAGGTTAACAACAATAGCTCAATCATCAGTCTCTCACCATTTTTAGATCAAAATGGTATTCTCAGAGTAGGAGGAAGATTAGAACATTCTAACCTACAAGCAGATGCAAAACATTCAATCATATTACCATACAACGACAGTTTGGTAAAGTTATTATTTATTATGATACATGAAGATAACAAATATTGTGGATCACAGTCGCTGTTAAACATAGTAAGACATCGCTTTCAATAAAGGGGAAAGTAATCGCTCGATCAGTGATTCAAAAATGCGTAAGGTGCGTTAGAGCACGACCGAAGTTACATCAACAAATAATGGGAAATCTTCCACAAGCAAGAATTATAACTGCTAGGCCTTTCATTAATTCAGGCGTGGATTACTTTGGTCCACTATGGATTATTATAAACTAAGAGGAAAACGTCCGACAAAGGAATATCTCGCAGTCTTTTGCTGTTTTGCCACCAAGGCAGTTCATTTCGAACTCGTGAGCGACCTTTCAACAAGCATTTATTTGTGGACTGAAGCGCTTTATCGGTCGAAGAGGATGCTGCCAAAACATCTACAGTGACAATGCAACAAACTTTATTGGAGGCAACAATAAATTATCCGAACTCAATGAATCAATATTTTCGGAAAGTGACAAAGAGGTAGTAAGATCAACTTGCAGCTCAAAGGGAATACAATTTCATTTTATTCCACCCAGGGCTCCTCATTTTGGAGGACTATGGGAAGTAGCATATGAATAATTGGAAACAGTAATCGTGGAGATAGAAGCCATCTTAAATTCCCGTCCGTTGACCGCCATGACCAATGATCCTTGCGATTTGACTGCACTTACTCCAGGACACCTCTTAATCGGTGGAGCTCTCACATCTCAAGTAGATAGCGCTTCTGGCAAGATGGGAGCTTGTCCCTCAAATGAAACACGAGTTCTGAAGCGAAAGTCAAATGAATATCTACAGCAACGGCGCAAGTGGCGGACCGCTAATCCAAATATCAAAACAGGAGATATGGTCATCATTAAAGAAGACAACACTCCTATTACGAAATGGCCGTTAGGACGAATAGTAAACACTACACATTGTATGACCTATTTAATAAATACACTTTGTTTTTATTGGTCAGAGTTTCACTCAAATATTACCCAATGTGTTGTTCACATAAGTCATCTGAAATATTATTCATAAAAACATTTCAATTGCTTTGACCCTTCTCAATGCAAACATAATGTTTGTGTTTATGTGCGGTCTGGAAAATTGTTACATGTGCCGCTTTAAATGTGTCATACATTGCTTTAGCCGTTTTATATTACAAAAAATATACTAAAAGATTGCCATTATTTTATTTAAGGTTTTATGTTACAAGAATTCAAATTGTTTTTTAATTGTGTTATTATTGATCGGTAGTTGTGTTATGCTAAACACACTACACATTATTTTAGGGTAGTTGTTTTTTCACGTTGTTGTCCTTATATCTGTAGCTTGCTGCTAAAAAAGGCCAATGTCAAATAATTCATTTTTGAGAAAATTTAAATTTTAGTTTTTTATAGAATAGTTCTATGTGAAATTGGCTAGCAAAACCCTTTTGAAGCAGTTCTCGGTTAAATTGGACATTGGCTGTATCCGCAAAATAAAAGAGAATCAGCATACCAAGCTTTAGACGTAATGAACTCAAATTTTGCTTTTAATAAAATCAATGTTTCTTTGAAAAAAGCTAACAAGGAATTAAGAATCGAATTTTTAACAACTTGTTGTGTTTTAGATTTTTTTGTTGTTCACTTTGTATCCCCGCTAAATATATATAAGGAATTGAATTATTATTTTGAAAAAAATTCAGTTTTAATAATTAAATTTTGTCACTGTTCAAATTATAGCATGAATTTAATTGTTGTTTTAAAAAAGATTAAAGCTTTTGATGTTATTAATATGCAATTTTATATTAAAAAAGTATATATACTGTTGTTTTTGCAATTGTACTGATTTTTTTTCTCTTATGTACTGATTTCTCTGATTTCAAAACTCTGAGCTTTAGACAGAAGGTAACTTCGACTAGCCAGTCTCAATGCCTCCCACCAAACACAGCATCCATACGTAAGAATGGGTCTAACCACCGAAGTGTACAGCCTTCCCACAACTGGCCGGAATCCCCAGCTCCTACCTATCGACAATCTGCAAGCATAGTATGCATTAAGACCCCTCTTTAGTCTCTCCTAAGTATTCCTCCTCCAGGATTCCTCCTCCTAGATACTTAGCACTATCAGACAACCCGCAGCCTTAAATTCTTTAACTTGTACCTGATAGTAAAAATACTAGCTCTGTCTTCTGAGGATAAACTCCCAAACCCTTATTAGTCGCCCATGCGGACAGTTCGCCCAGCGCCCCTTGCATGACATCGCTAATTTTCGGCAGAATAACTCTGCTGGTAAGCATCAGAGTTATCAATTCGAGCAAGAATAACGAAACCCCTAAATCACTCAGTGCCTTATAGCCTCTATCCTCACATTGTTAAAGGCCCCCTCTATATCCAGGAACGCCGCCAAGGTGTATTCCTTTTTTTTTATTATTCCTACACTACTCTCCACAGAAATACCCTTAAGATATCCGTGCTGAGCGCCGCTGATGATGTCGGCGTCAATCTTCGTCAATCAAACAGAGAGATTCGGAGCTAGATTCCGTCCACGACTTGTCCGGTCTCTGAATAAATCCCGGGACCGCAGGGTCCTTGGATATTTACTGATTCCACTGACTCGCTAGATTTGATTTACGAGTCCATTTTCGCCCTTCTAATATATCCCTTGTACCTCTTATAACTTATCCTAAAGTTACTCCAATCTTCATCCCTACGCGTATGATTCGCTCTAGTGAATAACCTTCTGACAGTGGCCTTTGAGTCTTCAACTTACCTGTCCACCATCTCGGTTGCGAGCGCCTACCCGGAAAATTCAGCGGAAAAGATCGCTCATAGCTACTGGTCAACACCTCCGCAAAGGTAGCCACAAGGTGCTCCACACCGGCCGAAGTCGACCCCTAATCGTGTGTAACTCTAAGGTTACTATTCACCAATCCCGAAAAGAAATCACAGTTCGGCCTCCTTGGGTTATTATAAGGAAACCTTTTTGTCTTTTCAAAGTTTAGATTAAAGGATATACGACTATGGTAAGAGAAGGAAAATCCCAAAGACATCCTTTAATCATCTACTAAGTCTCTATAGTTCGTCAATGTTACATCTATTACGTAGGCGTTACAGGTGTTAAGATGGCTATTAATAATAAAAGCAAGCAAAGACTCACCGCTTTTGTTGATGTAGGCACTTCCCCATAGGGTATGGTGTGCATTGGTGTCACAACCAAGTACCAGCCTCGAGCTCTTCTGCTTGAGTGCTCCACCAACTCACGCACTTTCACACCAGGTGGATCGGTAGCCTCATATGGTAAGTATACCGATGCTAGTGCCAGGTCCGTTCTGTCCCTAGCTTCACCCGTCACAACCGTGAGGTCTCCTTGGTGAAAGAATGATAAAACATAAATTTGAGCTTATTCGTGTGGGGTACGAACAGTGTATACCCCGTGGCCTTTAATCCAACAACCCGATTGTTGTTGATCCAGGGCTCTTGGATTAAGGCCACTTCCACGTTGTTATCGATGAGGTGGGTTACTAATTCCGTTGAGGCGGCTTTACAGTGATGCAGGTTTATCTGCGCCACTTTTAGCCTCTTAGGGTCTATAATTCTTGAGAAACCTAAATCTGATAGACTCTAACCTAAATATCGCAACCCCACTCATCGACTTCAACTTCCTGACAACCCAGTGAAGCTATCAGCTTCCACTGGCTTGTATGGAATCCCCCGTTCTGATTAGCTAGTATCCCCAGTATAACCTCCACCGGTTAAAGAAGTGGGCGCAAGTATAACGTCCAAACTGGCTTCAGGGCAAGTGCTACGTGTCAATGGCGGCCTTCAAAAACTCAAAGGTTTTTTGATTGCCGCAACTTACAGTTTTGACAACTCTTGCCCAGTCAGCCCTTTTGAACGCTACTTCGTCCGGCCTTCCTCTCAAACTGAAGATTTCGTCGAGAAATTTGTTCTCTAGCACCTGCCATCTTCGACAATGATCCTTCCATTGGCATCCGTGCGATCGATGACAGCCGCCAGAATACCGTCCTATTCGACGACGCACAGTGGCGGAAAATCGTTTTTCATTGGCCAAAATTCTGTAACTCTTGAACCATAGGACATATTTTAGTGAAATTTTTTTATCGACAGATAGATTCTTAAACTTTTCTTCACTTTCAATTACATTAAAATCGGTGGAGTAGTTATTGGAGAATTTAAGGGCAAAGTGAAACTTTAGATTTTTTTAACTTTAGCATGAAATATGGTTTGTTTTTTTATTTTTTTTAATTATCCAAAAATGTCATATTTGGATTAAAATAATAATCATTAACATTTTTTGTTATAATGGGACACTCAAAAAATTTAATGTTTACACTAAAAAAAAATTTTAACATTAAAAAAAAAAATAGTAAAATCAACTGGAAATTTTGCTATTATTACTGAAAAATTAACAATTTTTTGCTGTCAAATTTGTTAACACTTAAAAAAACTTTAGAAATATTATCTATATTGCTGTAAAATTTGTTAATATTAGCAAAATAAATCCGCTAAATTCTGATTTTAATTTTGACACGAAAATATAGGTATTTATTTTTTGAATATTTCTTATTTATTAAAACATTTCATACATATGTGGATAAAAAAGCCTTTTAAAAATAAAACCAGCAATAGATTTTAATAGCTTTTGTAACAATGTGAGGTTCTGTTTATTATTATTTTTTACTTAGATCTAATGAATTATAATTATTGTTCATTTAATTGAAAGATTGATTGCAAATATTCCACATTCTGTTCAGTGTTATTTCTGTTCTTTAGTAGTTTTTTGACTTCTAAATCCCGATGTTCCACTTTCCATTGATTTAGAATACTGGAGATGAACGGATCTGACGTTGCCAATAATATATTAAATAGATCTTCATTTGTGGAATTTCGTGAAATTTTTCTAGTATTGTGCTCTCTATAAAATCTGTAATCCTTATTCCTTTTTTCCTGAGCTTCCTCTGATAAAGCTCCAAGTGGCACCAACTGATACTTCATTACATCTTCTCCATGATAAAGGATTTTGTGAACTATAGCAGACATATTACTCCATGGGTACTAGAGGTCTGCAAGAATGAATAAAAAGCAATTTCAACGCACTCATTTGTTTTTTAACTACAGTGAGTTTTCCACCACGCATGTTTTAAATTCGCTCTGTTGAGCACCCAATGATAACAAAACAAATGAGAGAATAACCAAAGTCAAAACTAACACAAACAAATTCAACTGAATAGAAGCAATTTACTTACTCATTCAATTCAGTCAACTCAAGTAAAATAAGTTGAATATTCAAATATATTGTGAATGTAAAATTATTTGAATTTTTACTTCTTATTTGAATTTTTTTCTGTACAAACACTATGTATGTGTTAGTTATCCACCTAAGTTAAGCTAAACTCTTATAAATAAAAGAAGCCGAAATAAAAATAAAATTAGATTTGTTTCATGAATTATTACTTAAATACATTTTTGTTAACTTAAAAAAAAATTTTTTTTACACATTAAATAAATTTTTGGTTTATATTTTAAATTCATTTTCTTACACATTAAATACATATACATATGTTTTGAACTCTAATTTTCACAGAAATTTGTGTACTTGTTACTAGGAATTAAAATATAATAAGTACATAATAATTAATTCATAAATTCATTTTGCTTTTAAAGCAAGAAAATATAGATTAAATTCTTAACTTACCTTCAGCTCACACAACTATTATGTCAATGTATTCAAATATATATTCACACATTCATTAATTCAAAAATTATTTGAATGTTTTCTGTAAATTTGTTCTCTATAACGGGTCATTGCAATATTTTCTTATTTATGAATAAATCTCAAATTCATTTACAGTAAACAAGTTTTTTATTCAATGCATTCTCTCTTATTTTTGTATATGGTTTACTCTCTCCTAATCTCTTTTTTGTTTACTTAATCTCCTAATGTTGTGCACTTTGAGTAAAGGCAAACAAGCGAATTATTCAAAGCTGACCTCTAATGGGTACTTGGTTGCATATATTTTTGCAGTTTCCTTAGCAAAATCTCCAAATTTTCTAGAGTCAATTTCTTCATTGCACGCAAGTACTTCTAGGATTATTTTAAATCTAAAAATGAGGTTAAGATCACCACCTGTTTTTTCACATGCTGTTTCTGGATCTGCAAAAAATCTTCTTGCGGTATTGCCATCATTTGTATTGCCTAACCCTTGTTTGGCTGATCTATAATCAACCCAAATTTGCGATATTCATCTTGAACATGTTTCCTTTTTGAACTTCTTAATTCCTTGTTGGTTTCGTTGTTTCTTATTGATCCTGAAGATCCGAAATTCAAATCATAACTGATTTTTAGTATGTGTTCCATAAGTCGTATTCTTGCATGTAGTGGTGATAATCCAAATTCATATACATCAGTATTATCTAATGATTTTGTCGGGACTTGGTTTAATTGACTTGATGTTGCATGGCATTTGATGCAGCTGGATGCAGCCTTCGTGTTAGTGCAAGCCTGGTCTACTTTCCCATCTATCATTGTTAGCACTAATTGGTAGCTAACTTCAATTTGCTGCCCATCTAAATCTAATTGTAATGGCTGTAGTGTTGCAATTTGGGCCTTGATATCACTAACTTCTTTGTTAATGGCATCATGAGTTTTTTTTTTTTTTTTTTAATTAAAATTCGATAGGCCTGCAGTATTTCGTAGAAGATGGTGTCTATTTGCTGTAATCAACTTTCCTGTAGCGCTGTTTTAAATTTTTTATGAATACAGATAATTTATTTTCTAAGTCCAATTCTATTTCAGTGCTATAGGAATTTAAGTTTTCTTTTTTTCGAATGTAACTTTTAACATCTTCCTCGTTTTTGTTTCTAAATTACTCTCCGGCCAATTCTTTATAGCTGAAGCTCTCCATGTTTTTATGAAAAACGTTGTTATTGCTCAGATATATTATATCCACTGAGTTTGCATCCGAATGTCACTTGTTTTTAAACCTTTTCATACTTTTATTCATATCAAATACATGTAGAATAAAAAGTATTAAAAAAATTTAAAATCCTTTTATTTATAAAAACAGATACAACAGAAAGATCAAAAAAATTTAAAAATCCCTTCTAAGGTGGGATTCACAATATACCTGTTTAGCGTAAACGCGTGTTTAAGCTCTTTTTTCTACTATAAAATAAGCTAGTGTGAACGTAGTGTAACGGATTAGAATGAATCAGCGCAGATATACGTTTTTCTGATTGTGTAACAATAATACAATTTTTGATATGTACTACCTGTATTCTGTTCGATCACGATCAATATTCCCTATATATATATTTTTTTTTGCACATGATTTCTGTTACTTCAGCAAAAATTTTTGCGGAATAAAAAAAAATTTAAAAAAAAATTTTGAGTATTTTCATTAAAATTAAAAAAGTGTTAAACAGACGGGTCCAAACGGGTACAATAGTTTATACAGGGTTAAAGAAAACACTTTCACCTTTCCCTCAGTGGTGTAACCTTCGTTATCCCTTTTGATCCGCAAAAGTTCTATTCTACTAAAGTTTAAATTTGAAAAAAATAAAGTAGTTTAGAAAATATGACAACATCTCAAATATAAATAACACAATAGTCGCACATATTACTTTACCTAGCAAAAAAGCTAGCAGGTCATTATCGATGATAGTTTTTGAGCAATGATAATTTCTTTCGGATTTAATATTAAAAAAATCACTTTTTTCTGAATTTAAAAAAAAGTTGTGTTAAACAACATGGCACGACCACAATTGCCATTATTTTGACCTAATTTTTTGGAAATCGGTGACAAACAAAAATTGGACTTTTGGCCAATGAAATAAAATTTTCAGCCACTGTGCGACGCCCTCTGTTTTTGCAGCGTTGGCGATTGGTCCTCTCTGGAGCCAGCCCTCTTAAAAATTTCCTTGCGGGAGCTATTTAAAGGGCTGACCGCAGCCTGGCTAATGCTCCTAGCCGCCGTGGATTTCTGTTCATCCCCAGGCCTTACTCTCGTAATTCCCCCTTTTAAAGGGTTCTTATCCCATTTCCTTGCAGATGTGGACTGGTTTGCCCCGGTAACAATTCCTTTAGTAATTCCCTTTTGAGAGTCACTGCCGGAAATATTAAGACATTTCCAGTCCTCATCGAGCGGCTTAACCGTGACCAAACTGTCACCATTAAGAGGGCTTGGTGGTGAACTCTCCCTCCTTCCTTGCAAGAGGATACGACAGCACAGTCTGGTGAGGGCCCTTGGTCTTTACTGACAACACTTGATTCCTCAGCAGCCTTTGCTGTTTATCCCCCAGGATAGGGAAGCCCTAGGATGACACCGATAGAACCGTGGATTCGTTCGAATCTAGCAACGTTCGTCCGGTGCTTACTCAGCAAATGCATACACCTTCCATCGTGAAATGAAGAGTCGATCGGCTCTCCGATGTGACCTGTTTTGTCGCATCCTGCCAAACAATGGGTTTCGATGTATTCGCCAATTCACTCTCTGTCTTGAATGTGACCTCAGAAGTCGATGGTTCGATCCCCTGGTCCTGCATTTTCGTGCTCATCGTCAGAGCCCAAGGTTAGATCACCGAGTCTTTCCGAGGCCCCAGTACGTGCCAGTGATTCCATTAGGGAGCCCATCCAGTTGGTCTCTGTCATTAACTGACTTTCTTACAGCAGAATATCCCTGTGAATACCCATCAGATCCAAGTCTGAATCTGATATCGGTCCTGTTGAGTTGTCAGTGATACTCCCTGCACCAACTTTTGTCACTACGTCCGTTGTTTTGTTGTTTTTTGAATTTGTCCAGTTTATAAATCCCACGAATATGCACGTATGTAAAGGTCCATCTCGCACAGTGACGGCTTGCACGGAATTAGCAAGAATTACAACCGACCTTTGCTTTAACCACTAACTAGTCATCCAGGACCTCGGCACTGCTATCAACCACCTTGACCTTAAAAGTAGGGGAAGTGTGAATAAAAAGGGGGGGGGGAGGATTAAAGGTGAAGGAATTTTTGTTAATTTGATAATTCGGATCAAATTTACAAAAATTTAATTTTTTCTATAATAACATAAAATATTTGTTTCTAGCAGCATGTGACACCCACAATTATCAATATATTGATCCAGGTTTTTGGATACCTTAGTTCTTAAATGTTTTTTGAAATCGGCTATGACAAAAAATTGGAATTTTGGCCGATCAAATTCAATTTTCAGCCACAGTGCGACGCCGCCTTTTCGACGTCTGTGTTTGTTTGATTGCGACCGGTGAAGTGAAGTAAGAGGAGTAAACAAAAAGACTCGGTTTTTGTTTTGTGTTTTTTTTTCATATTTTTCTTTAAACTAATTACATACTTTTCTTATTATCACGATGGTGCGGTAAGAATAGAAATATATATAAATGCCTCAATTCATCTGATCTCCTTACTATTTGTACCACTCCGACCGCGAATGGAATACAACTCGCATGTGTGGGCCGGTGCTGCAAAGTCTATTTTGGAGCTTTTACCGTGAGAGGGCAAAGGTTCTCATTGGTGGCAGTAGGCTATCCAATTCTATTGAGTCCCGTGAGCACCGTCACAATGTGGGTTGTATTTGCCGGTTTTTTCGTTACTACAATGGGATTTGTTCTGATGAATTTAGGGAAGTGGTTCCCGAAACCCATACGTTTGTTCGTAACACACGTTTATCCTCAAGAGCACATCCTTTTGTGATCGATTGGCCGATAAATCGTACAACGCATTACAGCGAAATTTCGTTTTTTGGCTGGATTGTTCGTATGTGAAACAAACTTCCTGCTGAAGTCTTCCCTCTCTCTTTCAAAATGTTTAAGTTCAAGTCGAATGTTCACAAACACTATTCCCTCTATCCTTATTTCCATAGCCTTTTTTCCTAGCTCCAACGCAATGCAAGAAGTTATGGAAAAAATTACAGGCAGTCCTGTGTTTTTGCACATATCTCAGCTATTTGCAGATCGTACTATACGTACGGTACTATATGTAACCCATTATTTTAACGAACACGCGGACAGGGGAACATCGTTAAATCAACTTTGCTACTTACAAAGACTAAGAATATACATATATACCTTATGGGGTCCTGGATCAATATTGTAGAAATAATAAATAAAGAGTACAAAAAGTTAATTAAATAAAAATATGATATTTAGCAGTGTTGAGTTGACTTCGTTCGTAAATTATTGGTTTTAGGTTAAAGACGTTCACAGATACTACTGGTCGTACAAGTTAACTGTGTGTTTACTAAAGTGATTGCGTATTGATGAGTGGTCTAGGGCTGCGATATGCAAATTCACATTGAAAAAAATTTATCAACATTAACAACAACATATGTATGTAGAATTCGTACATATTTTATAGTATAGGTTGCATGTCGCTGGTTATTATTTGTAGCAAAGTTGATGTGTGTTGATAATAAGAGAATGAGAGTAACATATTTGTGTTCATATGTGTCGCACAAGCAGATACTGTCAGATTATGATGGAATACAATACAAGTTACTTATTGCACGGTGCCGTTTTTTCAATTATTTTTCAACAAAAAAAAAAAAAAAAAACCAGCCCTTTTGGCTGGTAAAAACAACCAAATGATTTTTTACAAAAACAAAATAAAAATATGTATGTATGTTCAGTTATTTTTTCCAATAATTTTTGTGTAACAAAAAATTTTTTCAAAAACAAAACGTGTACACCATACACACACAGGCTAGGCTGTTCGTGCTGTGGTCGTACAAATTACCGAGCAACAACAACAACAACATTAGTGAGAAGCATTGCGATAATATATAAATTTTTGTAAATTCTGTAATTTTGATGTAAACTCACTAACAATATTTAAAAATACAACAGATAACAGATATTTTTAAAATACTCATGGTGACAGAAATTTGTGATGGAAAATGTCATGGCATACTCAAAGCAAAACCATAAAGTAAGTAAGTAAAATTTTTACTCAGTCCTTTCTTTTTTCTTACATATACAGGGGTGTTCTGGATATTGAAAACGCAAAATGCTAGAATTTAAAAGTTGTTTTTTAATAAGATTTTTGTACAATACAAATATTGCTCTATTAAACAGAATTCTATTAGAAAATTATACCAAATTGGATTAAGAGTGTATTTAAAAGAACTTAAAAATGTTTGCGTTTTACGTTTTCGATTTCCAGAACACCCTTGATAATGATATACAGTCGACACTATAACACATATAACTTAGAACTATAAATGTCTTGTTCTAATATACTTTAAATGAATAAGCTACAAGCTGAATGATGTATTGTGTAAGTAACATAGTACTGAACTGTAAATGGTAATTATGCTTGCCCCCGGCATTAACAGTGGCGTGCAGGACAAAAGCCTGCTAACAGCTAAACAACGTAAAACTATTCACTAAAAACTAAATAAACGCAAAGTTATATAAATCACAGAACTGCCGCTACACATCGAACATCAGGTATAAACCAACTCCAATAATGGAATTTTAACAGTAAATAGTCTAAAATATATTTCATTAACAAGCGACATCGAACGTACATTAAAGCCATAATCATCGTTAGTTATAACCATAAGAATTTCCCAAACATTAGCCTTTCAACCTGATTAGCCTAAGACTCATTGTAATCATAACAAGTATGAGTGCTATTGCCGAATCTTATATACCCTTCACCATGGTGCGATAAAAACAATCTACATATATAATATATCTGTGGCATTTAATAATAATGGCTTAAGTCGGAATTTCTTGTTTTGAGATATTAAGGGTTCTGTACCACGCCCACTTTTCCAATCGCGCCCATATTTTGTGGGATACTGTGTATTGATAACCGATATGTTTGTAACTAATTGGGGAACTTTAGCTCGATTCGTTCTCCAGATATACAGAAATGTATAACGTCTTTGTATGGGAAGTGCCACACCCACTTCTCCAATCCCGCCCATTTTTTTAGAGAGTTTGTGTATTGGCAAGCAACATGTTTGTACTAAATTTGAAAGCCGTAGCTCTTGCCGCTCTCGAGATATGCAGAAAAAAAGAATTTAAAAAACAACAACAACATGGGATTTATGGAAAAAATTAGAGGTAGTCGTGGTTTTTTGCTCATATCTCAGCCATTTATGGACCGATGTTCCTGAATTTCAATAGCAAACAATTCCGGACTATATGTGACATAAATGTATAACAACCTAGCCTTCATCATATCTGGGGTCTTCGGAAAACCCATTGCAACGGACGAACAGATGGACAACCGGATTTGAACTTCCCTTCTCATAAGAAGCCAGAATATATATACTTTTACAAACGGAGTGACAAAGTTATATATACCCTTTTACCTTCGGTGAAGGGTATAAAAAGAATGAATAAAGTCTTTTCTTTTCTTAGGTATTTAGTTTTATTTTTTTTTTAAACTTTTTTAAGCAAGATAATACAAAATTCGCGTGCTCTGTAGTGTCAGCCCAGAGAAATCTCATTGTAGTTCAAGTTTAAAGGGGTAATGTTCCGAAAAAGTAGGTATTGTTGAAATTCTTTAATTAGGACATATACAGGCCAATTATGAAAGAAAAACTCCCCGGGAGTTTTCTCCCTTCTCCATTTTTCCTATGTTAATTCAATTGTAGAAGTGGGAAAAGGGAAAAAACTCTCAGGGAATTTTTATTCATAATTGGGCTGATAACATTAATGATGCTTGGACTGATAAGATAGTGGTCAAGAAATTAAGAAGGATAGGAAGGTATATTGTCACAGACACGAACGATATTTTATCCTGTAGCCATTTTGACAAGCGTTTTTAATTGCTGTTATCTAAGAGGTCACCCTATTCCATATTCTTTGAGTTAAAACCATCACCGATCACGAAACCGTCGTATTGTTCTGCTGTTTTTAGCAGTTCATTAAGCCCATTATAAAGTGTTGAGGCTTGGATATTACAAGGAATGTAAAAAATTTACGGCGATGATTATTGTAATCTGAATCAATTTGGATAAAGTTGACAGGAAACCCTAGTCCTTGTGTATTTTTTCGTGTATAAGCAATATATTCTCTTATTACAATAGCAACTCCAATTTGTGAATTATCAAGTAAAAAGTTATAACCTTTTAAATTTGAATATCCACATCTACGTGGATGACATTCTCGCATAAAACCAATATGATACACTATTGCACGTCTTTAGTTTAGGTATACCATTACTTTCGTCTATATTATAAAAACACAATGATTATATTTTAATAGAAACTAGGGTATTCAATTAATCGGGCTTTTGCTTTAATCGGTTAATCGCTCGATTAATTAACCGAGGGTTTGGTTTAATCGGTTAATAATCGGTTAATTTTGTAATTGATCGGTTAACCGATTAATAAAATTTGTTTTATAAATTAAGTAATTTCAATACATAAAAATGCATAAATTATTTATTATTTGGAGCTTATTATTAAAAAATAGCAATAACCAAACAAAAATAAAAATTCTTAACCTACCACGAGCAAACAAAAAAATAATTCACAAATATGTAATACATATTTTTTAATTAATAAATAAATATTATGTAGTGATTAAAAAATAAACTGTTAGATAATCTTTTTAGTTATTTCAATGGTTAAAGGAGACCTTAAAAAAGTGGTTATTTTCTTTAGTTTTGATAAATCTTGAATTGGAAAAAATTCTTTCACTTATCGTTGATGTTGGAGAAATCGAACGCAATCCATAATACAGAATATATAATTTCTTAGTCCTTTTCCTGGATTTCTCTAAACGTATAAAGCCTCCCATTATGTCATTAGAGTCCAGTTTTAAATTTTTAACTCTTCTAATTGTTTCGGCAAATTCTGTTAAAAGATTGATATGAGAAAATATGAGAAGAAACAAATAACTAAACACATACATACATATGGGAAGTTCCAGCGAAAAGTCTTCTTTTTGTAATGTAACGCCAGAAGTAATTTAAATCGTTTCTTAAACAATTTATATGTATAATTTCCTCTGCATAAAGTTACAAAAGGGATAACTTTTGAACAACATGGCACTAATACAAGCTTATTTGCTTTCTGGCGTTACATTACAAAAAGTAGACTTTTCGCTGGAAATTCCCATATGTACCTAAAATAAGCAAAGATTTTTTGATAACTTGGAAAATAAATCTTTATAAGTCCAAAGCTTATTAAAAAATATTTTTTACGAAAAGTTTTGCTCAATTCGCAGACTTGCAGTTTTGTAATGCAAGTCAAAATCCACTTCTGTTCTTTGTAACGTCACGCCGGAGCAAATTTTTGCTTATATCTTCAAATCCTTAGGGTTAATTGTTGTGAATTTTTTTCTGAATATAGTGCTTTGTAAATATAGAAACATTTTTTTACAAATTTGACTTCTTCATTTAATTAATTTTTTCTTACAAATATCACATCACGTCACAATGGAAATGCCTATATAAAAAAGTACGTGATACAAAAAGCTGTTGACAGCAAAGACCTATTTTTAATGAAGATCACTGAACACCTTTTTTGTTTGTATAAAAAAATATTTTCTTAACGCCTACCTTTTGCATATGAGACAAAACAAATAATTAAAAACACAAAAAAATCTGTTATAATACTACAAAAAATTAAAAATGTTGTTATGTCGGTTAATCGGTTTATCGACTGAAACCGGCTTAATCGTTAATCGAAAATAGCCAATTTCAAATTAAATGAACAGTTAATCAGGTAGTAATTAATCGGTTACCCGATTAACGGTTAACCGAATGAATACCCTAATGGAAAAAAATAGAGTGCTAAATTGGGCTGTGCCGAATCTTTGATACCCTCCACCGTGAGTTCCAATATTTCAGAAGGAATTTATATGGGATCAATAAAATATGAGACAATCCTTACAAAAACTGACCTCACATTATTATATTTCGTTTCCTAATTTAAATAAAATATAAAGATTTGTTTAAGAAATATTGTTAGGCGTTTAAACGTGATTTTCAGGAGGGGATTTTATATTGGACATATCCTTAATAATGGAACGTTCTTCAATTCGGTAGATAATTTATAGTATTAAAAAATTCTAAATTGGACTAAATCTTAATACAGTAATACAAATTTTTTAGAATTTAGTGCTTCTTAAATTGCATTTCGGAAGCTCACTTTTTATGGGACCTATGGGAAATTATGGATCGATTATCACAAAATTACATGGTATTACTTCTAGCCACATAAAGCCAGATTGGATCAAATTTTAACACATTATCTATATTTGTTATGGTTTTAGTTTTATTTAAATCAAATTTACCATAATGAGTTTTAGACCTATGATGAAATATAGGCAGACCTTTAGAAATTATTTGTAATACCAATGCCAATGCCAACCGTAACCAGTAGCCCGTTTTTGGGTGGAGGGTAAAAAAATACGGGCATGTTCTGACAGTCGCAAAACACTTAACATTTGCGATTCTGAATTGAAATCACATATTTGTTCTGTAATCGCAATCGCAAGAAGTTTGGCGACTAGAATATTTTAAAGTAACTATGGCGGGTCGCAACAAAACGCATGAGTTACAGGACAATAAAATAAATCTGGCGTTTTGCGATTTCAAATCGTGCGATTGTTGGAACATGATGTTTTGAACATTTTAAATATTTATTACTCGTATAATTCAATTGTGTGGTTTATGGCTGAGTTCTAAAACGGAAGTTGCCAAGCAACTCGCATTTATTAATTAATTCTAAAATGTAGAATTACAATGTTATCTGTTTCAAGTGCACCAAAAAAATTATCGATGCGTACACAATAAGCAAATTGTGCTTTGTTAAACTTGATAATATGTACAATTTTGATTTTGACTGCAAAGTATTATGACGTTTTGGAACTCTGCCTATTCTTCTGATGTGCCGGAAATTTTTTTGTTTGATTTGATAATCTCTATATATTTTAAAAAAATAAGTTGCATTGTGTTAGAAATTTGTGTTCTCGATAATGCATAAACCGATTTTCTTTCTAAAAATCTCCCATGAAAGGTAACATCAATGCGCATATTTTTTTCGTCGTTTTATATGCATCGGCTAATGAGTTATAGGCATTTTTATTAACATACCTTTTTGGTGCGCTTATAAATAAAAATTTAATTTTTTTTTGTCTAAATGGGGTTAAATAAAATGGCCCATAATCATAGTCAAACGCTAAAGTCGGTTCTTTTCAGAAACAACTTTAAAATACTTTTGATTATTTTGCTACTATAGTCGAAATTAAAGTATGTTTTAAATTAAACCGACCTTAACTGGGTGCCAACTTAAATGTAGAAAATTTTTCACACAGCATATGTACAACAAAAGATAAGCAAGTGGCACTGGTAAATAGCGGCCATTGAAAATTTAAAAAAAACACTCCATATGTATTTTTAAAACGCAATATGAATATCTGTAGAAAGCAACAACAAAATTACAAAATATTTTTGACTTTGTTTTTGCTTTCAATGTAATTTTTGCCGTTGCGTTTTACACAATTAGGGCCTATATGTTTTTTGTGTTTCTTTGTTGGGACTTTTTTTTCTTTTTTTGTTTATTTTATCCCTTCCTGAACCAAAATTACGAGAAAAAAAATATGACCGATAAAAAGTTCGCTAGAATATTCTGTCTTGATACCAAAATTCGTTAACATCGACTCAGCCGCTTTCTCCATATACACCTTATACTTTAAATATCACCAGTACCCATGTTCTGTAACTTTGGCGAGAACTCCTCGCATCGAAAAGATGTGAAACAAAATATTCCATCGTTGCTCGATGTCGAAAACTATGAAAAGAGATTACGTCGTGGCGTTATAAATGTCATAATATTCCACTCGAAGCCGATGTGAACTTGCAGATGTTGCGAACGCCAATAACACATATCGTTCACGGCGGCCAAAATTATTAAAATTTTAAATTTTTCTATGACGGCACCCAACTTTATCTTTTTAATCCCGTTCGAAATATCTCCTGAGATAACATCTACATACAGATATATTCATTATTTAGAATACTCTCGCACAAATTACTATTTACTTTTTAACAGAACACTTTTTGTAGTGTTTTGAATTGTTTTTGGTTTTTTACAAGAATACACGCTTTTATTAGCGATTTGTATTTACATCGTTCATAATGTTTTTCGACTTTTGTTGCATTTAGTTGGGCATTCTTCATAAAAAGTTTAACTTTGCCCAATATTGCAATTAGAAAAATACTTCAATTACGTTATCCGAAAATGGGTCAAAACCGCAGGGGTGCACTTATATGGACTAATAGGGTGGAAAGCTTAGAAATTCTAGATTTCAGAACTATAAAATTTATATTCAGAATTTGTATAGATTTTTCGTAATAGAGCATAGCATAAAGCGTAATTTTCGGATTCTGAAAATAGGACTTTTTTATTAGAAATCTCATAAATTCACTTTCGGCTATGCTCTATTATATGCATCTTAAGTTTTATGAAATTAGTTTTTCTTACATCACTAACTAACTCTACTTTTTATTTTGTGGGGTTAGGGCTTTTATCTTCTGACACACCCATATATTTCAAATATAAATTTATAGTACTTGTAAATTTTAAAGTATTTTTGTTATTCTAAAAATAAAACTAGTAAAAAATATTTTTTAGGTTTAGTAAATTTTTTTTTACTAAATTAAGTACAATTAGGAAAATGTTATTTATTATTCCTGGCTAGAATCATTCGTTTCCGAGCCCAGTCTCGCCAACTTATCGGCCATTTCGTTGCCGGAGATGTTGCAGTGGCCCGGTATCCAGCATAGCCTCATCACATACTCCCCAAAGATCTCCGTTGGAGCCCTCCTTCAATGCTCCACTAGCTTAAAATTCATACAATAGTAGAGATATTATCAATATAAATAATGCACATGCAAATTTTCAAAGAGTTGGTTCATTTTTTCTGACCTTTATAACATTTTTTAATTTTAGGATATATGGGAAGGACTCGAAATCTTGCCCCGACATTCATAATTTTTAAACAAAACGTAGCATGGATTATTTTAGTGTAAAAATTTAAATACTACTAATAATGCTATTCACCCAATTAAAATATATACCGAAAAACATGTGTAACAATATTTACATTTAATAAAAAAAAAATTAATTTTTTGTATTCTAGCTCTTGTTGTAATAACAGCAATGGGAGGATACGCCATGGCCCCGGCACCATTTGATCCTGCATCATTTTTATTGTGTTCTTTAGGTACTGGTCTAGTTTCGGCAGCTGCAAATTCTATTAACCAATACCATGAAGTTCCGTTTGATTCGCAAATGTCGAGAACCAAAAATCGAGTGCTGGTGACCGGGAAACTTACCCCTTTGCATGCGGTAGGATTTGCAGTAGTTTCAGCCGCTTCTGGTTTAAGTATGCTGTACTTTGGCGTTAATGGATTAACTGCAGCTTTAGGACTTGGTAATCTATTACTTTATACCTCCGTGTACACTCCAATGAAGCGAATGTCAATTCTGAACACATGGGTAGGATCCGTTGTTGGAGCTATTCCACCACTTATGGGTTGGGCAGGTTGCTGTGGGAGTTTAGATGCTGGAGCTTGGGTATTAGCTGGACTACTATATGCTTGGCAGTTTCCTCATTTTAACGCCTTATCATGGAACTTGAGAGCTGATTATTCTCGAGCTGGATACCGGATGATGGCTGTTACAAACCCTGCTTTATGTAGACGAACAGCATTAAGATATACATTTGTTATCGGTGCACTTTCATGTATCTCCCCAATGTTAGACGTTACAAACTACTGGTTCACTCTGGAAACTTTACCTCTAAACGGATATTTTTGTTATTTAGGTAAGTTTTTTAATCTTATTGTTTGTATCATTTTATGTGTGCGATGCTAGCTCGCTAAGTTAGCTAAGTTTTTTTTGCATATCCACTTGAAAGTACAACAGCAATTTAATACAAAAGGTATTTCCGTCAAAAGTTGCACAACTAATTGTCTATGTTGCTGTTGTTATGTTTTTGCAATTTTGCTTTTTCGCAAGAGTGAAATTTTTTTGCGTGTAAACCTTTACAGTTGAATGAATGACAGTTTTTGCAACAAAAAATAATTTAAGGCTAAAAAAATTATAACTCAGAAAAATTAAACATGAAACTATATTCAGAATTTGTATAGATTTTTTGTAATAGAATATTAAAAAAAGTAAGTAACACGTTTTGCTATTCGTCTGATTCCTCGCCAATCTCCTTGTTTTCATTTATTTCCTCCGGTACTTGCGGTCTTTTTACATCCAATAAAATATTGTGCATAATGCAGCATACAACGATTCCCGCCACCAGGATTGGGCCGCCCATTGGTCCCTATCAGGTATAAGGGCATTAAAATTCCTATACAATACCAGACTAGGCAGCATATGATCACCAACCAAAATAAATGGATCATTCCCATGAATTTGAAGAATCCGAATATGACCCACAAAGTCACCTGCTTTATATTCACCAATACGCGGCACTCTGTGCTTTTTAAATCGTGCCCAAAACGTGATGAGTGGCAGTCACCGTAGACTTGCCCGATTGATAGGCCATCTCAAAGCGATGGATCGGAGCTTCCGATAGATATCCATCTCTTATGAATCTATCTATGAGTTCTCCATGGTCATCAGGAAAAACGAGATGAAAGACTTAAGCAATTGTTCCGGTTTGCCCCTGCTTTGGCTATAAAGACCACTTTAACCTCTCTTCATGGCTCCGGCATGTGACAAGCCAGTAAACTGGACTTGCAGATCCTAGCCCTTCCTGTAGGCAGCATGGAAGTATTTCATCCGGCCCAGGTTTTCCATCACAGATTCTGCTCGCCTACCTGATATTCCTTTTGGACTCCGAGGGCGACCATGTGGACATTCTTGGTGACGAAATAGGCAGAGATAATGGAAAGTGTCTCCTTTGGCGACTCAGTAAACGTGTAATCTGACCGTTCGAGCGTACAAAAAACATTTGTGTGGTCCTGAGATAGCGCCTTTTGCAGTCTGGGTGATTCAGAAAGGTTGTCAATCACGAAAAGTTGAGCTTTTGAATTTCCTAATTTCCCTTCTATATTTAGTAAGTGCAGCTTAATAGACGCTGCACGCACCAGTTTCCCTATCTTTGTTGAATATCCATCTGGCGTCAGCCCTTATACTCTCCAGATGCTCATTCCACCAGGGAACATCCCTTTTTGGCCTGCGGATCCGGAGTCGGCAGCTCTTCTTGAAGGCCTCACAGCTATTCATACAAAGTATATAGGATGCAAATTCGATGTTCCTCGGGCACGTACTTGTGCTATCGGACAAGTCCTCATTAAGAGTCAAATGATGAAGAAAAATTTTCCAATTCGCGTTCCTAGGATTGCGATACGTTTGAACATACGTAGAGGAGCATTCGATGCGAAGATCAGATATTGGTGATCTGACTACGATATGTCAATCGATACGTTCCAGTTTTTAATTGCATAAGAAAGATTGTTACTAGTAAGTAAAGGATCCAAGACCTTATGTCTAATAACGTTTCTTAAAGTGGGCTCATCACCCCTATTTGCTGCAAATATGTTATTCATACAAATGTATTCAAGTAAACACTCACCCCGTTTGTTTATGTATGTGGGCGTTTGCATGTTATGATCTGTCTTGGTGTGTTTTAACAATATGTATCTTTTGACACGGTGGCTTTCTTCATCCGGCTACTCGTCGGCCATGGGGGATTCTTTCCATCATAAAACACACTAATATCATGAACATAATATTCCTCGTATCAACAGAATAAAAAAAATAAGCTACCAAAAATGTAAACTATCTTCATCCAAACTCAACACTCACTGTCCGTCTGTATGTCCATATGCTTGTCTGTCGGTATGGGCCTCCCACCCCATCTGCATTCCTGGCAGCCTTTGTATTGCCTATGACCCAAAGTAACTAAGACAATACCCACACACACGATACTCACTGTCAGTCCCACTACGTTCGTTTAGTCCATCTGATCCAACAACCCCCACAAGCATTCTTCCCTGTAACACATCACCCTACATCGACAAACAATTTTCTCTTAGCCTGTCATCGTTACTGACACAAATTTAGAAAGAAAGAAGGTAGAAAAAGTACACCTCGGCTTTTGTCCCGTCAAAAGAAACGCACATTCTATACAAAATTTAATGTTTGTTTTTTTCTTTTTTTTTGTTATTATATTATAAGAAAATAAAATACATTAATAAAACGAATTTAAAAAAAGGAATCCTTGTTTACATTTTTTTCTAGAAAATATGTAGAATACAGATAATTACATTCTTTTATTCAAATAATTTTTTTACCTAACATCAATTGCAACTTCATAGTTAGTACACTTTTTATATAAATTAAATAGTGAAATATAAAAAAAAAAATTAATATTCACACAAATAAAATCAAAGTCAAAGAATATTTTAACTGAGCATTGTAAATAGAAAGTTAATCAATAATAATATCTCTTTTATTTTTCTCTTTTGATTAACCTGTCATTCACCTTTTTTTTCTATTTTGTTTCTATTTATTTTTATTTTCTGTTAAAATTCCTTTTTTATATTTTCCTTTACAATATGTTAATAAATACATATAATTGAGTAAATAAGACTTATTTTAACTAACTTTTGTATTTTAGGTATTGTTAATAATTAAACTTATTTATTATATTTATTCTATTTGTGTTGTTGTTTCTTTCTGTTTTTTTTTTCTTGTTTAATGATGTTTGTAATACTAATTCGGAATATCTATATTTTTAAAAATATACTGAGGTGCATATATTGTAGGCTGCTTATTACTCTTTCTCTTGTTAATTTTCGTTGTTTGTTTTAGTTTATTTAATTTTTATTTGTTTCTTTTTTTCTCCTGTTTTTTCAATTGATTTGTAACTATATGTAGATATTAAATTGAAACATACATATTAACCGTTATTACAGGTTTCTTTTTTTTTCAAACTTTGTTCTTGTTTTTTTTCTTTTTAGTTCTATATCTGATATCAATTTTTTTTAAATTTTTTTTGTTAACTTTCAACTTTTTTTGTTTTGATAAACATTTTTATATAGTTTGGTTTATTATGTAACATTATTCTGGATATGATCTTTATATATCGTCAAGGTACATATGTACATACCATGTATATAATATAAGATGGCTTCTTTTTTTCTTTTATATATGCAGTCTGCTACTTTAATGTAGCTTTTATTAACTTTTGGTGTAATACGTTTCTAGTTTTATTTTATTATTGGATATTACCTTAATTTATTTTAATTTTTTCTAATAATTGTTCTCATTTCTTTTCAATAATAATTGGACAGCTTCCATCCATTAAATATTTGGAAAAAAAAAATTTACAAAAAAAGATTTTTTTTCTTGAATAATTTTTGTGGGTTGGGGACACATACATCTATTTTTGTCCTTTTTCTTTTTTTTTTTATTCAGGGTTCACTTTTTTTCGTTTTAATTTTGTATCTCTGGATATATATAAACATATAATATTATCTTTTTCTGGTTTTTTTGTATTTTTTTCGTGCAAACTTTACCAAACTCTACCAAGAACTTCGTAAAAAAAAAATCTTCTACTTTTTTTCCTATTTTCCCATCTCCCGTTCCGAAAGAAGTTGAACAGTAACTAACGTCAAAAGTAATAATCAGAGATGGATGAACTAAAATGTTAACCCAATCGCTATCGTAACATGCATAACAGCCAATTATCCGACCAAGACCACGCTTTTAGCAATACGATACCTGTTCAGTAACTTCAGGTGTAGGAGCACTGTCTGCGACTTCCTGCAATGGGGCAGAGAACATAACGACCTAATGCTCGCCCGCGATGGATATGATCCCCGCCCTAATCGCCACTAGACTCCCGTAAAGAAATTCTGAAATATGTAAATATATAAAATCTTTCCTGTGCCAATGTTCTGTAACTCCCGCGTCGAGAAACTTTTCGATTGAAAAGTGAGAAATGAAACAAAAAACACATAAATTGGAACACACAACTGTTTTTCTTACTTAACTGCGTCTGTAACATTTTTGGTGAGTAATAGTTGTCAAGTAAGGAAACTACTCGCCAATTATCAGAAAAAGTGTGTAAAATTTTTGTGAGAAAGTTTCCGCTTTGAACTGTCAAATAAACTCACGTATAAAAACAGGGCGTATAAACACTAAAAAATATATTAAAAATGCAAAATGCAATGAATAATAACACGGAAGAGGTTGGTATTTTGCTATTGTTAGATTTTTTCATTATTCAATTATTTTGCTTTTAATATTTTTGAAAAATATACGAATGTTTCCAAAGCTATTTTTTTAACAACAAACAGTAAAGTCGCACTTTGCATTATTAGACGGTTAAATTTTCGCCGCCGTCGTAACAAATTTTTACATTTTAGTAAATTTTGGTCTCAACGTCTGCAATGTAATATCGGCTTCGAATAGAATATTATGACATTTTTAACGTAACGACGTAATCTCTTTTCATAGTTTTCGACATGAGCTACAGACATACTTTTTTCTTACTTTTAGAGAAAGATGGAATATTTTGTTTAACATCTTTTCGATGCGAGAAGTTCTCACCACAGTTACAGAACAAGGGTACTTGAGAGGAGAGCCGCTCTCGACCTCGACGCTGCAGAGTTGTAAATAATCTTACCTTGATCGTTGTGGAGCCCCTGAATGACACCAGAGTAGATCCATGGTTTCTTGATGAAACATACATCCAGGAGGTTGTTGGTGAACTTACGGCATAGCAAATAACAGGCATTCATGCAAATATTTGTGGCGGCTGGGTACATTACTTCTTCTTGTTTCTCCTCGCAATCTTTTTACCGCGGTTGGAACCCAATATCACCACTTCCTCTGTGGAGGTGCAGTGTCTCTTTCACGGTCTCCTGTTCCCTTCCATTGTACGATCTGAAGAGGGTTTTACACCGATTGTCGAAGTATGCTGCGCGAGCATGACGGGATATTTGCTCTTGGCCCGTCAGGCTTTGTAGCCAAAACCAGCTTGACGGTTTGTAAGAGGTCGCCCCGCAATTGCTTGCGTTTTTAGTGGCGGACTTTGGCCAACTCTGTCACCTGACTTCGTCCTCCTGGGTACGTCATTCACTGACCCGTGCTTACGACTAGTGGGCCATAGCCAATATGATTGTTTTTCTGCCTAATTATGAAAGTTGAGTTAGGGTCAATTGCAAATGTTGACCCGATTTAGCACTCTCCATAATTCGATAGAGAGGTCGTCATTCTGTCCTTCAATAAGTGGCAGAATCCTATTGGTTGATATGTCAGGCCTCTCAGGGAAATATCAAATGAATATTTGAACTCTTGGTACCTCTTCCTTAGATTCGACCTTCAATACGGCGTTATTAAAGGGTTTTTTAACATGTTTTTAACATAAACATGTTCCCTTGCCCATTCCGCTTACTTTTTGTTGCAGGTGAGCCAACCTGGTTTTATGCAGTCCTTCTTGAGCTCCACAATTTTGTCCAGGACTGCAGTTTGGATGAGTTTTAGCTTATCAGGTGGAATTACTCCCAACTTTATGACATCGACCATATCTGTGTAGGTGGTCTGGACATTCTGTTCTACTGCCCTGAGTCATTTGCACTGGCTCTATTGGCGATAGTCGCGCCAGTCACCGTGCTTCCTGTGGCCCTATCGTCCTCTCTTTCCTGGGACTTTAAGTCGCATAGCTAGTTGCGGACCTCCCTCAGTGGTCTTACTCATGGCTCAAGTGGCCTTCTAATGCTCATACCTTCTTTCAAGTAGAGCTTTAGACGCTTAAGTACTTTCTGTGATTGTTACGTGTTTGACACAGATTCCAGGAGCGCATCCTCTTCATTCATTGGGATAGGTACCTCAGTGACGTTAGGACCTGATTCCCCCTGCACTAAGCTATCATCATCATCTATTGGTTCGCAAAGAGATTTCTATGCCATACGAGTGTTAGGATCCAAAGACCCTAACACAGATTTAATTTTGTCCATCGGGACATGTTTTTTTTTTTTAATTTCTTTCAAGTTTATATCCATTGAGAATTTTGTTAGAATGGGGAAATTGATAGTACACCATACGGCAGAGCCCTATGCCATAGGTGGGAAATATTGCCAGTGTCGCACAGTGCCATTAATCCCAGGGACACGGTTCGATATACCGGGTTTTTATCGAACGTCCACTCTAGATTCGCCAAATTCAGCCTATAGTAGAGGCACCTCGTGCAGGTTATAATACTGGCTCACGCAGGGACGGTCATTGGAAATTAT
This sequence comes from Pollenia amentaria, assembly GCA_943735925.1. Lineage (NCBI taxonomy): Eukaryota > Metazoa > Arthropoda > Insecta > Diptera > Polleniidae > Pollenia > Pollenia amentaria. The sequence continues at coordinate 105,412,762 of OX031007.1, forward strand.
GCAATATCAATTGATACGTTATTTTACGCATTCAAATACCTTACAGCACTGCCACCAACACCAAAAAAAACCGCGATTTTTTTAATATTCGCTCCTCTCCCGAGTCTGTATAGCACTATTGCTAACTTGTACTCAACAGGAAATTGTTCGCAAGAATGGGGCTAGTTAAATTATTTATCATCAGAAGTATTGAATTGAAATCGGCTAATCCTCACCATTTGCAAAAATATGTTTTCATCTAATTAAGTTAAGATGTCTCAGGGCCGTTTCATTGATTCCGGAAGCTTATTCGAAACTCCATGATGGTACAGAACAACCGAAATAATGTCCTCAACTAGCTTATCTTAAATGTGTTCAGTTGTTTCATGGTCACATGTATCTACAGACTCCATGAGCTTCACGAATTCTATTTCATCAGTTGCATTTTTCACTAAAAAATTAACGATTTTTTCCGTAGTTTTACGCATTTTTATTGACTTAAATTTTTTTTGGTTATTAAAGCTTTCAAATTGACGAAAACCAAAACAAATCAGCTGATTCATTAGTTTACAATACATACGCAGAAGACACTCACGCTGAAGCGTAAATAACAAAGATTTTTTTTAATTTTTTTTATTTTTCGAATTTATTCTATGAGTTAAATTTCAGTTATGTATTTTATAAAGCTTTTTGTAATAGCTCTATTCCTTCAATTTTTTTTTTTTTTTTTTTTAGTAATGACTATACACTACCAGACTATTATATTGTATTTTCTTGTTACATTTTACCTTAGCTTTCCGTTGGATAGCAATGAAGTATATTTATGTTGAATATAATAAAGTTGCTTATGAAAAAGAAATAATTTCCAATATCTATTTGTTAAATTTTTTTTATCTTAATTTTTTAATAATTTTATTATATTACAAAAAATGTATACAAATATAAATATAAACTATGTAGTTCTAAAATCCAGAATTCCGTTAGTTTTCGTCATTTATCCATAATAGCATCTTTTTAATTTTTACCAATTTTGCTTTCAATTTTTTGGAACTTTAACTTAATAATTTAAATAGCTTTTGTATAGTTTTAGAACTACTGTAAATTAACGTAACGATATATTCTATTAGAAGAAATCTATACGAATTCTAAATACAAACTTTATAATTGAAGGACTTTTTGTTAAAACATCATGTGCAACAAAAAAAAAAAAAAATGATAAAATCGATTTTAAAATTTAAAAAAATATAATACCCTCTCTACTTATATAGTGCTATTTGTTGTTTTATATAATACTAGCTTTTCCCGTGTGTTCGTTTATTTATTTATTTATTTATTTCAATCCAAGTAATATAAAAAAGCCTATAGGCAAAAATTATGTATTACAAATGTAGATGTAAATTCTGAATTAAAGCACTATTAAAAAAAATTAAAAATATACATGTACAAATATAACTATTATTTGCAATTATTTACGAATTGGCTCCCCAGCCTAATAAATTATTAGTAATAAAATAATAATAACAATAATTACCGTGCCCAAAGTGGATAGCTTCGTAAGATGTAAAAGAAATTTTATCAACTTAAATTAACCAAACATAATTCCTTTTTATACGTGTTAATAAAAACAAGTTAGAGTGCTATGTTCGGATGTGCCGAATCTTTGATACCCTCCACCGACAGGAGTGGGCTCTATATGATAAATATATGTATATATATTTATTTTTAACTAAGCTTCACAAAAACGAACGACATCATTAACATTGGTTGCGATTTAGACTTATATTAAATTATTGACCGAAATCAGAAAGTTTTATGCGTTTCTTTTTAGAACTTTGAACTGGCTTGAGTAAAATATCATGATTCGTAACAGTTTAAGCCGAACTAAAATGATTTTTAAGAGGGTAATTTTTTATTGGACCTATGATAAATTATGGACCAATCATCCCAAAATTCTCAAGACTGATTTCTGGTATTACAAAAAATAAATTAGAATACATTTCAATACAGCAGTGTAAATAGTTTTAGCGTTAACAGTGAATTTTACAAAATTGCATGATATATTTTCTGGCCATATGAATCTAAGTTTGGAAGAAATTTTACCGCAATATCTATATCTGTTATGGTTTTAGGCGAATTTACTTGTTTTCCCAACGTGGGCTTTATTTGGTTTTAGGTGTACTAAAATGTTTTCCGGGAGTAGGGTTTATATGGGGTCTGGGGTTAATTATGGACCGATCTTCTCGAAATTTAGCAGTATGATTTCTAGTCCTACAAAACTGTACCGTACCGAATTTAACTATGATAGCATTATTACGGTTTTAGACGTACCAAACTGTTATCCGGGAGTAGGGTTTATATGGGACCTAGTGTAAATTATAGACCGATCTTCAAAAAATTTTACAGTGTGATTTCTGGTCCTATAAAACTGTGACGTACCAATTATGGACCGATCTTCACGAAATTGAATATCATTCCGTGCATTATTCCACCATTTATGTTAGTTTTTGTATCAAAATTATCAATTTTTTAAGGGTGGTGGTTCCACATTTTGATTCATAGTTCTAGTCCTACTGAACCGATGTTGCTGGATTTCAATCCCAAACTGCTTAGGATAACTACAAGCAATTTGAGACCAAGTTTGTTCTTTTCTTTTGCGTTTTTCGAAAGTGAGCGTGATTTCAACAGACGGACATGGCTAAATCGACTTAGAAAAGAAAAATATAAAGATTTAAACGAAATGCATTATTTGAGTGGGATAATAATCGAAGATCTTTAGGTAAGTAGTTCCAACATCGAGCTACCCTAACAAGAATAGACCGCTCAAAACAGCTACATTTTATTCTGCGGATAACAATTTGTGGGTAAACTGAAATTCAGAGCAAAGCTGAGTAGGATGACCACTCCTATGTAGGTAGGTAGGTAGAAAGGCTGGTGCGAAGTCTCCTTCACACCTTCACTCAGAGACCAATATGGACCATTGTGATGCCTTGTTTATATATAGATAGATGGAAAGTAGGTGAAATAAATAGCGAAACATAAGAAAAGATACACATGATAGATAAGAATAAAAGATATCGGGTCAAACCCGAGAGAAACCCCACTCAACACAAATCCGCCCCATGTGCGGCTAGCTCCCAGTATCCTGCCACGTAGTCTCCTGCCACATCCCCTGCCCTATAGCCTGGGACAGTGGCACAGAATGTGCTCAACTGTCTAACTCCTCCGGGTCCTCGCACAAGCCGCACATATCCGACAAGTCGGATCCCATCCTCATCGCCATCCTGCATATCATGAAGTGGCCCGTGATAATTCCTATCATGGTCCTAACGCAGACCCTACTCCTGCCCAGCAGCGATTCCGAATCGGACTTCCTTAGCACCGGACACAGCGTCCGTGATACCCGGCAGTCCGTTCGGTTCCCCCAAGCCCGATTGGTCGCGCCCAGAATCCTTTCCCTGATCCTTCCAAAATAGAAGCCTATTTGAGGCCTAACCGCCTCCAAACAGTTAGGATCCTCCATCTCTGAGCCCTGTCTCGCTAACTCACCATCCACCTCATTGCCGTTTATGTTGCAGTGACCCGGCATCCAGCACAATCTCAACACATACCCGCCTAAGGCTCCCTGCAGTGCCCTCCTATAACCATCAACTAGCTTGAAGTTCACTTAACAGCTCCTTACGGCCATAAGAGCCCTCGCTGTCCACGTATATAGTGGCCTCCGAGCCCCTATCAATGTTGGGCCTCATCAGTTTCACGGCCCTCAAGAGCCCCAGAACCTCCGCCTGAAAAACACTGCAGTCGTCAGGAAGCCTGTATGACATTCTGATGTCCAGATCCTCAATGTAGACCCCCGCACCCGTGCCTCTCTCCTTCGAGCCATCAGTGAAAATAGTAAATCCACTAAATAATCTGCTCCTACCTGACCAACTCTCCCTAGAAGGCATTATTACCTCCGGAAACCGCCCCAAATCTACCCTAGTGTCCATATATTCCGTGGAGCCGGGTGATCCTAGGCTATAACCACCAGCTTCAATCTCACCCAGGATCCGCTAGTCACCCTGCGTAAAATTCCCCATCAATCCTAGCTTCCTCAATCTAGGAATGCTCCTGGCTGCCAAGAGGCAAAAGATGTAGAATGACATCAAGGGCCGCTTGGGGAGTACTTCTCATGGCACCTGTCATTCCGATTGAAGCAAACCTTTGAGCCTTAAACAGAAGGTTCCTTCGACTAGCCACTCTCAATGTCCCACCAAACACAGCATAGATACGTAAGAATGGGTCTTACCACCGAAGTTTACAGAAGTTTACTTGAGGCCGGAGTCCCCAGCTTCTACCTATCGATGATCTGCAAGCATAGTAGGCATTGCGACCTCTCTTAAGTCTCTCCTGAGTATTCCTTCCTTACGACAGCTTGCTGTCTAGAAAAACTCCTAGATACTTAGCACTATCATATAATCTAAGTTCTACTTCTAGTACCGGCAGCCTAAAATCCTTACCCTGTTCTTCCTAGTAAAATGAACTCCGTCTTCTCCGGATTAACTCCCAGTCCCTTATCACTCTCCTGATACCAATATCACTACATCATCCGCGTAAGCCACGACTTTCTGACCCATTCTGTCAAAAAGTCCCAGAACGACATTAACAGCTAAGAGCCATAATAAGGGGGAGAGAACTTCCCCTTTGGGGTCCCCCTAGTCACCAGCCTCTTTACGCGTTCATTTCCCCAGTCCGAGTGAATAACTCTGCTACTAAGCATTAGAGTTATCCATTCGACCAAGAACAGCGGAACCCCTAGATCCACGAGTGCCTGCCTAATAGCCTTTATCTTCAAATTGTTAACGGCGCCCTCTATATCCGGGAATACCGCCAACATAACCAACAACATCATGAAGCGCACTCTCAACAGATCTACCCTTAAGATAGGCGTGTTGAGCACCGCTGATGATGCCGGTGTCAATCTTCGTGCTCAGATGTAGATCAATCAGTCTTTCCAACGTCTTCAAAAGAAAAGACTATAAGCTGATTGATCTAAAATCCTTGGGTTTAGAGTGACCGGTTTTTCCCGCTTTGGGTATGAAAACCAGCCTGACGTCCCTCCACCCTCTAGGAATGTGCACACAGGCCCTAAACAGTTCAACCAACACCAGGAATGATGATCTCCCGATTTTCTGTAGCATCGCCGGAAAGATACCATCTGGTCCTGCCGATTTGTAAGACCCAAAGGTATTAACCGCCCATGTTACTTTATCAAAGGTGATCATGTCCCCCACCATCGCCCTTTCCTCACCGGCGGAAACCGACCCAGAGAATGGGGTCACCACATTCAACCTGTTCCCCCGACCCAGGATCCACACACCCTGGAAAGTGAGTCTCCATAAGCAGACAGAGAGATTCAGAGCTAGATTCCATCCATGAGTTGCCCGGTCTCTCAATAAATCCTGGGACTACTGGGTCCTGGGATAAAATTCTCCTGAGCCTGGACATCTCACTTACAGATTCCACTGACTCGCTAAACTTGACGAGTTCCTTTTCGCTCTTCTAATATCTCCCTTATATCTATTGTAACTCAATCTAAAGTAACTCCAATGCTCTTCCCTAAGCGTATACTTCGCTCAATTAAACAACCTTCTGACAGTGGACCTTTGCGTCCTCAACTCGTCTGTCCATCTTGGTTATGTGCGTCTGCCCGGAAAGTTCATTGGATAGGATCGCTCATAGCTACAACTCAATACCTCCGTGAGGGCGCTCACCAGTTGCTCCACAGCGTTCGGAGTCGACTTCCAGGCGTGTGTAACTCTAAGGTTACTTTGCACCAATCTCGAAAAATAATTCCAATCCGTCCTTCTTGGATTTCTATACGGACACCTTTTCGACCTCTCAAACATTAGATTAAAGGAAAAGCGAGTATGGGCAGAGAAGGAAAACCCCAAATCCTCCAGTAATTCCCTACAGCTCGTCAATGTCATATCTATGACTGCGTTGGTGTATTCCCCCTGTTACAGATAAAAAGATTGCTGGCAATAATAAAATCAAATATAGACTCACCTCTTTTGTTGATGTCTGCACTTCCCCAATGGGTATGGTGTGCATTGGCGTCACAACCAAGTACCAGCCTCGAGCCGCTTCTGCCTGAGTACTCCTCCAACTCTCGCACTTTTTCACCAGGTGGATCGGTAGCCTCGAATGGCAAGTATACCGATGCTAGTGCCAGGAACGTTTTGTCTTTGGCTTCTCCTGTCACAACAGTGAGGTCTCCATTACTATAAGAATGATAAATCATAAATTTATGCTCAGTTCTCGCCACTATACAAGTTCGTACCTTCCCAGGGCTCTTGGATAAAGGCCACGTCCACATTGTTATCGATGAGGTCGGTTGCTAATTCGGTTGAGGCTACTACCCGGGCCACTGCGAACCTGAAGTCCTTTTCCTGGTTCTCTTTACAACCCAGTGAAGCTATCAACTTCCACTGTAATGAGTCCATTGTTCTGGTTGGCCAGTACCCCCAGTATGACCTCCACCAGTTTTATAGGTGGATGTTTCCATACCGTGACTACCGACCTTAGTGGCAACTCAGACGCGAGTATAACGTCCAGACAAGATTCAGGACAGGAGCTGCAACATCTACCAATTGCGGACTTTAAAAATTCAAAGGTTTTTTGACTGCCGCAACTGACAGTTTTGACACCTCTTGCCCAGTCAGCCCCTTTGAGCGATACTTCATCCGGCCTTCCTTTGACACTAAAGATTTCGTCGAGTAGTTTTTTCCCTAGCACCTGCCATCTCTCGACACTGATCCTTCCATTAGGATCCACACGATCAATGCCAGCCGCCAGAATACCGTCCTTTCTCGACGACTCCTTTAGTTTCTTTGACGTGGAGGGTTGATCCTCTCTGGAGCCAGTCCTCTTAGTGATCTCCTTGCGGGGATCTTTAAGAGAGCTGACCACAGTTTGACCAGTCCTCTCAGCCGAGGGGGATTTCTGGTCATCATTAGACCTCACTCTCTTAACTACCCCTTTGTTGGGGCCCTTAGCAGAGCTCTGTCGGAGATCACCCGATTTCCTTGCAGATGCTGACTGGTTTGTCCCGGTAACAATTCCTTTAGTGACTCCTTTTTGGGAGTGACTGTCGGAAATTATCAAGTCCTCATCGCGCGACTAGTAGTGGGTAATTCGTTCACAGGCCTAGCTCCTTAACTGTGACCATACTGTCACGATTAAGAGCATACTGATAGGAAGAATGAAGTAGTGTTGATGCAGCAACAACCTTCTGTTTTTTAGATTCCAAGCTGATAGCAGCACCTGCAAGTATATAGCAAAAACCAGATTGTGATTTACGATCATTAATGTCTTGTGTCCAGCTTGCGTCCACAAACCCTGTGATCGGTAAGCCTGTCTTTCTGTAGCATAATACCGTATTTCTAGTTGTGTTTAAATATTTAATTATTTTTAATGCACAATTCCAATGCTGCTTTCTAGGATCCTTTGAAAACTGAGATAGCATATTTACACAGCATGCGATATCAGGTCTGCTGTGTAATGCAATATGCAAAGAAGATCCTATTAGTTCTTGATATTTTACTTCCTCTATTTTTTCAGCTTCTCCAGGTATTTTTGGTTGTTTTTCTAAATTTATTTTGACTTCCATTGGTACCTTCGTGGTTTTACAATTTTCTAAACCATATTTCTTAACTTAATTTGTTATGTACCCCGGTTGTGATACACGAATTTTTTCATCTTCAAACTCAATAAATAAACCAATACAAGCTTAGAATTGTCATGTTTATAGGAAATGCACTGATCATATCTTGACTGTTTTAACCCAAATTTTATAAGAACATTGTGAATCTTCTTAAACCATTGTCGACCAGCCTGTTTTTAACCATAACTGGCTTTCTTTAATTTGCAAACTTTATTACAATTAACGTCACTTATAAACACATTGTAGGTTGGTCCATATAAATTTCTTCCTCGATATCCCAATTTAGAAAGGCAGTTGATACGTCCAGTTGCCTAAGTTTTAAATTATTTTCAACAGTTAATGCATATATCAATTTGATGGAACCCTGACGTACAACTGGAGCATACTTATCTATGTAATCTACACCAAACTGTTGTAAATACCTTTTAGCCACTAAACTTGCTTTTCGCTTATCAATTGTTCCATCTGAATGATATTTTGGGGTAAAGATCCATTTGCAACCAACCGTTTTTCTTCCTGGTGGTAGATCTTGCAATTTCCAAGCTGCATTTTTGATGAGAGAATTATATTCACTTTACATAGCATTAACCCATTCATTTTTGTTTTCATATTTTTCAACATCATTTAAAGTCTTTGGGTTTTGTTCAATAGATATTTTTGCATTTTCTTGACCTATAAGTTTCCATGATCTCAAACGGGATTTAATTTTATCTAATGTGTTAGGTTGTTCATCAAGTTGTATCCGTTCTTCTTTAAAATTTTGTTCTGAAGATTGATCAACAGAGTCTTCACTTAAATCAATATTACTACTTTCTTGTTGATTATTATCTGTAATAAAGTTCAATCGAAACTCTACAAAATCTTCATTTTCTTTAAAGTTCAGTGAATAACTGTCAATATTTGGTAATTTTTCTTCAAAAATTTTTACATCTCTACTCTTTGTAATTTTCATCTACTCTTTCTAATTTTCCACAACCTATATGCTTTGGATTCATCACAGTTACCTACCAAAATATATTCTTCACTTCTAGGCTCCCCTTTACTTTTTCCTGGCCTTTTATTTAAAACAAATGATTTGCTTCCAATTTTACGTAAGAGTTTCACATTTGGTTTTTTCCCTGTCCAAATTTCAAACGATGTCATACTTTTGTTTAAACTGGTAGGACATCTGTTTCGAATATATGTTGAAGTATTAATTAATTCCGCCCATAACATTTCATGAAGATTAGCTTCTAACATTAGGCATCTTGCCATTTCAACAAGTGTGCGGTTCATGCGTTCTGCAACGCCATTTTGTTGTCGAGTATATTCTACGGACAATTGATGTTTTATGCCATTCGATTTTAAATAACTATCTGTATCGCTACTTAAAATTTCCTTAGCATTATCAGTTCTTAATATTTATATACGATTTCCAGTTTCAAGTTCAGCAGAAGTTTTAAATTCTTTAAATGCTTCTTAATTTTCAGATTTGTTTCTTAAAAATTTAACTGTTACGCTTCGCGAAAAATCATCTGTGAATGTTGCAAAATACAGCTTTTTACCCAAAGATTTGGTCCTCATTGGACCACAAATGTCTGAATGAATTAATTCTAAAATATGTTGTTATTTGCTTTGATATATTCATAATCGAACGTCATAAGCAAAAACATTATTATTGTTAGTGCAAAAAAGTATTTTTGGACAAAAACGCGGGTCAAATTCAAAGACAATAATTTTTTGTATAACGTTAACTTAAGAGCGGGTCCGCTGGGCTTGTAAACTTTGTCCACACGATTCCATGCTTTAAAAGCTCTACCAAGATTTTTTACGTAGTTTAACTGGGATGGTTTTACGCTCAAAACAATTCCTTATCATTAGCAGCATCCCATGTTGCAAAATTTTCCGTCTTCTTATAGATACGAGTACCATTAACCACAGTACTTAACTTCACGGAGAAAAACAAAATTTTTATAATATTCCACTTGGTGCCTGGGCATAAACCTATTGTTATGAATATTGTGCGAGCGTTTCGTGACTTGATAAAAATAAGAACTCGAGCACCGAAAAGTCTTACGGTCAGTGATTTAATAAAAACTATGATTAACAAAAAAAAATTACACATACATACATAAATATAAGAAAATCGAAAAAAAATTGTAGCAAATCTAGTGATTGGTACTGTTGAATGCGTTTGCGCATTATTTTTTCGCATCTTTTTATTTTTCGCAAATCACTATTTTATTTTTCAATTAAAATTTTTTTTTACATATTTTAACATTTCATTACTGTCAATCTACGCCATCTTTAATTTTTATTGGCAGTATTGTTTCATTTTCAAATAATTTTTCGAAAGAATTGGCAACCCTATCGTAAAAACGTCAAAAAAATTAAAGTGATATTGCAAAAATATTTAAAATTCTTAAAAAAAAATCTTAATTGAACGTTTATATAAAAAAAGTCTTTAATAAAATAAACAGATCCTGTATAACTTGAATTATATGAAATATGTCTAAAGCAAATCGTCGTAGTATTAATATTAAAAACAATAAGAAAAATTGCAGTAAATGTAATTTAGTGGTAAACGAAGAAGAAGATGATTTTATTGTTTGTGACAAGTGCAATAAGATTTATCATGAAGTTTGTACACAACTAGATAAACGCAAATATGAATTCTTCTTACAGCATGAAGATGAAGAGTTTGTTTGTCATCAATGTGATAATTGTGGTACCATTAAAACTGAACTGAATGAGATCAAAAGTATAAATGATGCATATCTTATTAAAAAGCGTAACAATAGAAGTGGCAAGAATGAAAATAAAAATCAAGATAGAGCTGAGAAACAGACTATTGTAGTGAAATTTAATTCTCAAAAATCTAAAGAGAAATTTATGTCTGTAAAGCCAAAGCTAAGGGAAACTGAATCAAACATTTTCGTTAACGACTTCCTTAGTAGAGAAACACTTAGTTTACTAAACCATGCTAAAGCATTAAAAACCGTTGGGTATCGTGCTGCCTATGCTGCTGGTGGAAAAGTTTTTGTAAAAAGAAGTGAGCTATCTAAGCCAAAATTCATTGCTAATGAAGAAGTAGTGGATGAACTGTTACTGGAGGCAACAACAAATCGTTCAAGGGTTCGTAGATCTCAACATGGCATTAGTACTGAGCGTGAAGCAGGAGTAGATAATGATGATGATGTTTATTTATCACCTTAGTTTTTTATTTATTTTACCCTATATAATTTGTAGATATATTTATATAATTAATTTTTTTTCTAATGATTAATAATCAGTATTTTTTCAATTTAAAGTCTTTTGATAATTACATAAAACAATAAAAGTTCCTATTTTTCAATAATCTCTATTAACGTTAGGAGTATTTCTTCAATAAATAAATTTAATGAATTTAAAGCTTTAGTTGCTAGTTTACCACGGTTACCCTATATAATTGCTGTTCAAGAAACATGTATCATGGAAAATGTAGTTCAACTATACAATATTCCAGGTTACAATAGTGTTCATTGTTGTAGACCCGATGGCTATGGAGGTACATCAGTTTTTATTCAAGAACACAATCAGCCCAATTATGAATAAAAATTCCCTGGGAGTTTTTTCCCTTTTCCCATTTCTACCATTGAATTAACATAGGAAAAATGGGAGAAGGGAGAAAACTCCCGGGGAGTTTTTCTTTCATAATTGGGCTGTATATAAAGTGGAAATTTGTGAGAGTAAAACTTTTACAGATTTGATTGTTTTAACACTAGTAAATAATAAAATTAATGGTAAACCTAGGCAATTTGCCTCGTTCTATCGATCACAAAAATGTAACACAGATAGATTTTTATCGTTTCTGGAGAACCTACTTCATAGTTATGGGCGAAAACCGTGCATTTTTGCTGGAGATTCGAATATTGATGGTTTACAAATACATTTGCAGACAATTTGTTGAATTTACTTGAAAATTATGACTTTAGAAATTGTCATACATTGATAACTCGGCCAGAAAGCGGAACATCTATAGATCATATATACAGTAACATTCTAAATTGTTTGTCTATTGAATCCGTGGAATATGAACTATCAGACCATAATCTTATTTCGTGCAGAATAAGAATTGAAATTCAAAATCAAAAATAAAGAGAAAATGTTTATTTGTGTTGTTATTACAATCGTGTTTATGATTATATTTGTAACCATCTGCCGAATATAAACCGAACAGGAGATCCATCTATTGATACATCTCTGTTAGTATCTTGTGTTGATGACGCTGTCAGAAATTCTACCTTTGAGAAAAGACAAAAAAGGTCCATTTGAGCAGAAATTGCTCCATGGATGACTTTTAATCTTCAAAAATTAATATGTTACAAAAACAAACTTTTAAAGCAACGGCGAAAAAAGCCTGGAAGCCTAGATATTGTGGAAAGATTGAAAAGAGTTAGCAATTTTATAAAGAGAGCTTGTAAAGAGTCTATGAACAACTTCTATAAAAATAAACTAGATGAAATTCAACGTGATCCGAAAAAGAGCTGGAGGTTTTTAAATGAGACACTTGGGAGAATTCCAAAAAAAAACAATAAACATTAAAGATTCTAATGGTGAACTTATTTTAGATGATTCTGAAAAGGCGGAGGTGCTAAATAATTATTTTATTCAATCAATTAAGGACGTCAAGGTGAAAATTGAACATTTTCCAACTGACTCGTATAATTCTTTACGAACAATGGTACGTTATAATAATATATTTCATCTTAATGATACAACATATGAAGAGGTACAGGATGTTATATTAAAAATAAAGCCAAATAAAAGCGCTGGACATAATAATATTCTGCCCAAAGTTATATTGGAATGAGTTTTCTACTATTTTGGTAAATATTTTTAATAATATGGTAAATATGAGCATTTATCCTGATATTTTAAAATTCATAAGGTAATACCGATTCCGAAAGGAATCAATAGTTGTACGTCTGATATGTATAGATCAATCGCTATTTTATCGAGCATTGATAATGTGTTTGAAAGAATTTTGCACAATCGAATTTCCACTTTTTTGAGAACCCATAATTTACTAAATGATTTTCAATATGGATTCCGGGAAGCATGTGGTACAGAGGAAGCTGCCGTTAATGTTGTTAATTTTATTTGTAAAGGTTTAGATGATGGATATTGTGGCGTGGCAGGTTTATTTTATGATCTAACAAAGGCATTTGATTTAATTGATCATAACATTCTGTTACAAAAACTTAAGTGTTATGGTATATGTGGAAAAGAACAATCTCTTTTGGGAAGTTTTTTGAGAAATCATAAGCAGTTTGTCCAGATTGGTGCTCGTAAAAGTTCGTTTAGTGAAGTCGAATGTGGAGTTCCGCAAGGCAGTGTACTTGAACCTTTATTGCTTATTATTTATATTAATGACTTGAAAAATCTTGAACTTACTGGCAAAATTTTTATATATGCAGATGATATTAGTTTATGTTACCCTTACAATCATGAAACGGTAGCCAAAGTACATATAGAGCGAGATGCGGCATTAATATCAGAGTTTATGAGAATAAATAAACTTTTCTTGAATGCTAACAAAACTCGATTGATGAGATTTAAGCCATATTCGGATCGTACCAACTTTAGTGTTTTTGTAGATGGAAAAGAAATCATGCAAGTCAGTTCTTTTAAGTATTTAGGTATACTACTGCAGAGCAATCTTGCTTGGAGTCAACATATCCAAAATCTTAAGATTAAAACAGCCCAGGCTGTTGGTTTTTTATACAAATTTAAGAACAAATTTGATAAAAACACGAAATTATTAATTTATAATGCACTAGTTCAAAGTCATTTTAATTATTTAGCCATTTTATATGGACATATGAAATGTTCTGAATTAAAAATGTTGCAACGTATGCAAAATAAAGCTTTAAAAGTGGTATCTAATCTTCCAATCACACATTCAACTTTATCATTATACACCGACGTTCTTAAAACTGTATTACCTATTTATGGCACTTACAAAATGCAATTACTAATGTATGTTTTTAAGTGTTTAATCAGCGTTGGTCATCATACCATATATTTTTCGAGTTATCAGCACTCACTAAATACAAGGAATAATATGAACTTAGCAGTGGCATGGTGTAGGCTGGAAACTACGAAGCAACGTATTGAGTACATGGGTAGTCGTGAATACAATGGTTTACCGTCCAATTTGAAAAATATAAATAGCATTTCTTTATTCAAAACTAGTTTAAAAAATTGTTTGCTTCAAAATATAGAGAAACTTTTAATGTAATTCTAATTCATATTGAATGTTAAAATATTATTTTTTTTGTTTTTTTTTTGCTTCTTTTGATTTAAATATTTATATCCTGTTTGTTATTATAAAGTTATTGTTAACTAGAAATTATTTCATAAGTTATGCAATATATTATTGCCAACTCGCCTCTAAAATGCCTTCAAGGCGCTGAGGCACTATAATTGTAATGAATTTTTTTGGAAAATAAATGAAATAATAATAAAAATAAAAAAAAAAGTGATAGAGAGTACCAAGGTGGCATTGAGCTTTCGCATCGAAATTGTATTCGCATCGCAATAGAGAGTAGCCCCCTGGATTTTTTAAAATATAAAAGTTTCCAAATTAGGTACAAGCATCTTGGTTATCAAAACACAACATCTGACAAAATGTGGGAAGGATTGGAGAAGTGGGCCTGGCACAAATAAGTGTAGTGTAAACTCCTTACCCATTATTACTTACTTTTGTTATTATGCTTATTAAAAACAATTGCTTAACCTACCTAACTGTCGTACTTACTCTTATTATTATATGAATATCTGGCAACGCTATGCCTGAGTAGTGTGTTTTTTGTGGCGGATGATAATTAATTTTTTCCTTACTAAAAAATTGTTCTTTAAACACCGGTTAATAACACAGTACAACACATGATTTGCCAACTCAATTCTGTGAACTGTATGTGAAATTAGACCCAAAAAGAAGAATTTCTGCATCATTCGTTTTGTCTTCTTACCTGCGATTTGAAGTTAGTATCGATTTGAAGTTAGTACTATCGTATAGGGGAATTTATCACGTTTTAGGCCCTGTTGTTTGACATAGCTCGACAACCCCTAGCCCAATTTAGTTGAAATAAATTTTAAAAAATTAAGAATTACAATTCCCTTAATCTGTTCATATATTGTTTTCCTATACAAGTAACACTTTCGAAGTTAAAAATGAATGTATGAAGGGAAAAAATTATTTTTTGCCTAAAAATTTAATTTTTTTTTTTTAAAATACATAAAAAATGCAAAATGGAAAAAAGTTTCAAGTCTAGTTATTTTTTCGCAAAGTCACATAACCTATGAGCAAAATGAGACAAAGATCATAAAAATCGATGCACGCGTTTCGCTTTTATTCGCAATTGAGTAAAGGTATGAATTTCAAAAATCAGTTATAGCCACCACCCTTAAAATAAAAATAAAAATATAAATTAAAAAATTATCATGCAAAAAAAAACTTTATTTATAAAAACTTAATGAAAATAAAATAATATGCAATTAATACGCAATTATAATATGCATAAAAACAAAATTTAGAACATTTTTTCAATTATTGGCAATATCCATCCTTGTAGAAGTTGACGCTTGTGGTTCTGATGATCTTGTTTTCTTCGTAGGTTGTTCATATTCATGGTCTGAGTCAGCTTGGCGTTGTCGGTATGATGTTGCGCTGACATTTTGCTGTGTGAGTTTTCTTCTCTTCAAAAATGATGTCAGCCATTCGGAGTCGTGTTGTGATAGTCCCAGCTTGGCCACAATGTAATCCATTTCGATTTGTGGTAGCGGTTGTGGTGCACTATTTTCAATATCGGGTATCCAATCAGCATCATCCAAATCGGTCGGATTAGTGAAAACGGTTTCGGCTAGCAGGGACACAGTATCCGCACTCGGAGGTTTAGGTGCATCGGTATCAGCAGGGCGTTGCACTGGAAGTGTGGCAGTAAATGCAGCAGTGTATACTTTTGTTTTCAATTGTTGTCTGTTTAATCCAGGACGAAAATTTATGCATGCATAGCACCTGGATTCATCATGTCCAGTTGTGTCTTCCACCCAAATTACTGGCTTCATAAAAGACAACTTTCTACTTTTTCCGTGAATCCATTTTAGAATGGTAGTATAACAACTGTTGCACACTGTGTTCGGCGTAAAATTTGCACCACTTAAATCTGCTTCATCGAAATAATTACAATACGCGGTTTTGAATTGCTCAGTAAACAAATTTTTTCGATCTTTTTTCTGTATTTTTCGGACGATATGACCACAAACGTAACAATATTCATCCAAATATGGGCACTTGTTGTTTTCCATATTGATATATTTTATGTTTTGTTGTTATTCACTTTTAAAAAACTGGAGAAAAATCACTTTTACTGTTCGCGTTCGTCGGCACTGGCTGAATGCCAAAAATCGATCAATGCACACCTATAAATACTACGTATTTTTGAATATTTTACTGCCAGGTACTTATAAATGGGCGCATATTTTAAGGGCGGCTGGCTATATACCTGATTCAGCACTTGTACGTTTCAAACTGTGCAAAACTTTCCAAATAATGACCACCCTTAAATGTGGGTGCAATTTCTGTAAAAAATCATATAGGTAGCCACCGGAAAAACCCAAATAATAAAAAGGTCCACTTTCCGTTTAATTGTCCACGTACATTTATTACCGCAATCATAAAAATCAAATAACCTTTTGTTTATTCCTTTTTTTTTAATTCTCAGAATCATGAAAAAGGTGTCAATGTTTTCTCCAAATAATGTTGTGCATATCTCGAGCAAATTTTTGAAATTCATACATTTACTCAATTGCGAATAAAAGCGAAACGCGTGCATCGATTTTTATGATCTTTGTCTCATTTTGCTCATAGGTTATGTGACTTTGCGAAAAAATAACTAGACTTGAAACTTTTTTCCATTTTGCATTTTTTATGTATTTTAAAAAAAAAAAATTAAATTTTTAGGCAAAAAATAATTTTTTCCCTTCATACATTCATTTTTAACTTCGAAAGTGTTACTTGTATAGGAAAACAATATATGAACAGATTAAGGGAATTGTAATTCTTAATTTTTTAAAATTTATTTCAACTAAATTGGGCTAGTGGTTGTCGAGCTATGTCAAACAACAGGGCCGCCTAAAACGTGATAAATTCCCCTATACGATAGTACTAACTTCAAATCGATACTAACTTCAAATCGCAGGTAAGAAGACAAAACGAATGATGCAGAAATTCTTCTTTTTGGGTCTAATTTCACATACAGTTCACAGAATTGAGTTGGCAATCAATTAACTGAAAAATGTTGTACTGTGTAAATGAGGAGGTCCATAACAAAACGCAATAATTACATATTTCAAGTTTTTTGATTGAATCCTATTCTACACATTGAAATCTATATTACCTTTATTATAAAGCATTCCAAAACTCAATAACTACACGGCAATTCAATATCAAATATAATGGTTCAGAGCAAAATGCAATAAGCTGAGAGCCAAAACTTTCTATTAATTTACCAGGAATGAGCCTCCTAGATCTGCAAGCCTTTGTTTCGATATGCAACAAGTTCAAATTACCACGAACCCCAATTCAAGACGCTTTGTATTTGAGGCAAATTGGCAACTATACGCTATGTGTTGTTGACATGAAATCTAGAGCTCCGGTGTTTTATACCAGGACGGAAGATCAAGCTGGTCGAGGAGCTGTTTACGGTGGTTCAACTCTATTGGCACATTATGGTACGCTCAGTTTGTCGGATTTAGATACCTTTCGACTATTTTGCGACGGTTGTGGTGGACAAAACAAAAATATGCATATTATTCATACTTTAATGCATTGGATGTTAAATAACGCGCCAAAGGAGCTAAAGCAAGTGGAATTATATTTTCTGTCCGTGGTCATAGTTTTTTACTAGCGGATCGAGTTTTTGGACGTATTGAAAAAGACTTTATCAAAGAAGATTATCATCAAATTTATTCTTTATATGGACGAGTTTAGATATTAGGAAAGGATTGGCACCTTAAAGATTTAAAAATGTTGGCAGAATATCATCGTCCCATAAAGGGCATACAAAATATGAAAAGAGTTTATTTTAAACTCTCCTCAAGTTAACAGAAGCAATGTGTAGTCAAAACATTTGAAACTTACAAAGTTGAAGGAAACGAAAAGTTTATCAGCTAAATACCCCCGAAGTCGCTTGATAATATTCCTCTTGGTGTTGCAATCAGTTTGGAAAAGAAAGCAGATGTTCTAAAACTACTAGAAAAACAATATGGCCAAGTTGGTCACAAATTTCGGAGTAAGAGTATTATGCAAATATATTTTCAAACCAGCAAGGAAATAGCGGCAATGATGAAGTTGATTTAACTTTATGTGACTGTTTGGAGGATGACGTTGAAATGAAAGTGTAACTTAATAATAATTTCTTGTATTTTCTTAATGAATTGTATGAATTTGGATAAAAATAAATTTAATTTAACATAAAAAAGAGTTTTCATTTTTCTACAAGTGGTTGCAATTTAATTCAAAATGATATAATACAAATCTATAATATTTTCATACATGTCAAAGCTAAATTAAATAAATACTATGATTCGGACCAAAAAGCAATAATTCCAAATTTGGTATCTAAATAACATTAAAACAAATTGTGATTAATATTATTTTTTGTAGAAAATAATACCTCAATAATTGTTTTTAAAAAAAAAAATTATGTGCTAATTACTTAAATTACATTTTGTCGTTAATCCAAAAAATGTTATGGTGTAATTATTGCGTTTTGTTATGGACCTCCTCAAATAATATTAGTTTTTGCAATTTTTTTTTTTTTTTTTTTTTTTCAACAAAAATATAGTTGTACGTGAATTGTGTTAACCAGAGCCAATTTTTTTTTTACAAATTCTTCACGTGGTAAATTTTGTATACATTTTGATGTTGCTGGTTGCTGTTGTTGCGGTTTTTCCTTTGTTGTCTTACTACTAAGGCGCCTAAAATACAAAAATGTGGAATTTGTGATAATAATATTGGGAAGCAGGGCAGTATTTAATTTAAAATGTGTGCACTGTGGATACATACAGCTTGTGTCCAAATTTCAGATGATGAAATTGTGGTACTCAGGGCAAACAATGCACTTTCCTTTGTTATGCGGTGTGCTTGGAGGGCACTGGGTGCAATAAGTCCCTTGCCGATAAGGTTCGGAACTTAAACCGTAAATTTGATTCCTTTTTAACGAAGGGTAATGATGATCTCATTTCAATCAAAGCTGCATTTACTGAAGCTGTTGGTGAGATGAAGGAGCAAATGACTTGTAGTGTAAAGGAAATCAAAGCTAATTTGTTGTCGTGTAATTGGTGCGCAACTCTAAAATATCTTCTTTGGAGGTTAAGAACCATGTTCTGCACCGAAGGTTAAATCGGGACGATATCGTCATGCGAGGTTTGCCGATGTGTTTGAAAGATGGCATACCAATTGCTGGTTATGAAATTATTCATGTGAATTTAATAATATTTTCCTTCGGGATAAAATTATGAACGAATACTTTAAAACCCGAACTTTAAAAAAGTGTTATGTCATTGGTGACGATGACAATGCCGTTGGTGAACAAGTTGAAGCAGCTGTGGGTAATGCTGTAAAGAAACGCTTTGAATGTAGATTTTTCTAAATCACCATTTTTCTCCGTTCGCGACGAAGCTGAATGCTGCTTATAGAGACCTGCTTGTTGATAAGATAACTACGAAGTACAAAATCTTTAAGGCTGATAAACTGAGAGCTTAGTTACTTTGTCTAGTGGGAACGACTTGGAAGTTCATGATGCGGCTGGGTGTGCAGTTCTTCGAGTTGGTGTTGGTACTGTGCTGGAGTGAATTTGTTTTTTTTTTTTTTTTTTTTTTGTATGTATTTCTGAATGGAGATAAAACGTTATTGTGAAATTTTATATTCCCTTGTGTTAAAGGTTTGACTTTAGTTGGCATTATATCTTGGTTCTTATGTATTTTTTTCTTCTCATATTGAGCCTTTTTAAACTAATATAAATAATATGTTTTTTCTCAGAAACTTCTTGTACTGCTTTTATCGGCTATCTATAATGTAACAGGAATAGTATCAGTATGTACATATAGATTGACTGAATTTTTTGCTCAATCTTTTTAGCTCTTTTGGTTCCCCGCTGTAACTGTAATTTTTAACTTTGATGTTTTTTAATGAAAATCTTGGTCTGGTAGTTAGTGACAACTCATATATTAAGACATTATTGCGACCATATTCGGGACAGCTCAATGTTTCTCATATTAACTGTAACAGTTTGAAACCCGCATATAGAATTTCTAAATTTGATGAAATTAAAAGTGTAATTGGTGGTTCTTTTTCCGATATGATTGGTATTTCTGAGACCTGGTTGACTAAGAATGTTTCGTGCCTTTCATTTGAGATACCCGAGTACAAGTTTTGCCGTAATGATCGTGTGGGTGCAAGGGCTGGTGGTGTTGGGATTTATATTTCTAGCAAACTTAAATTTAAAATTGTGTCTAAAGTCTCAATATTTGGTAAAAGTGAGTCACTTTTTAGAGCTGTATTTTGGGAGTTGTAAAGTTTGGTGTAGTGTACTTGTCACCGCCTGCTCATTTTGGAAAGTTTGAGGTCCTTTATTATGAGCTTTTTTGAATTATTCGAATATAATCGTGGTTGGCGATTTCAATTGCAATCTTTTTGATGCAGCTAAGTCTAACTTAGTACATTCTTTTTGTACAAAGGCTAACTTGTCTATTTGCAACAATTCTAGGCATTCCCACTTGGATGTGCAATATCAATCCACATCATTGATGGATTTCATGTTAGTAGGTGATCGCTCTCTGATTAATATTTCTGGGCAAGTGCTGTCCCTCTTTTTCGCATCATGCTCTTATTTTTTCATCTTTCAAAATGAACTTGGAACATGTAGATTCATCTGTTGAGTATCGTGACTTTAACAGAGTTGATTGGAATGGCTTATTAGCATTTTTGGTGAATTTTGATTTCTCACAAATTTTTGAAGAGTTTGATGTTAATTAAAAATGCTTTTTACTCGGTTTTTTATTGAGAAACTTTATTCTTTTGTGCCTGATAGGCGGTTTTTTCGTTGGACTGGTGATGATGTTTGGATGAAACAGAGTAAAATCTACTATTAGAAGGGAAAAGAGAAAGCATTACGCTAAACTGTTTGGGGTGTTGGATACGTCTGGTATGTGGAAGATATTAAAGGGAGATGGATGCATTAATTCTAGTGATATCGTTTGTGATGTTAATGTGGATGTAATGAATGGGTGCTTTGTTTGTGGTGTAGGGCCTGCTCGGTTGTTTTTATATAATTTTGACGATTTGTGTTATGAATATGAAGGTTTTGAAGCCTTGAATAAAGTTAAGTCCAAGTCTTTTGGTGTTGATGATGTTTCCATTCAGTTTTTGAAACTAAATTATCCTCATATTTACATTCTTCTTTTGCACTTAGTTAATACTATTTCCACCACGTCTGTGTTTCCTGAGGCTTGGAAGTTTGCACGGGTTGTTCCTATTCCTAAATCTGGTGCTGTTCTCGGTCCCAACGATTTGAGACCAATCTCTATTCTGCTAGCGCCATCTAAGGTGGTGGAGAATATTATATGTTTGTGGCCAACATGGGGTTTGGCTTAGTTATGAGTCTCATTTCGTATCTGTGCATCACAAGATTTCTTGTACTTTATGTAGAATATACTCCATGAATATTTTCCTACCATTTCGGGTTGAATGTAGGCTAGCTCATGCACTTTTTATGCCGCAGATCTTATATGGACTTGAGTTTGTACAGGGCCCATTGCCATGAATCTAAATATATTAGAGCGGGTTGTTAATGCTGTGACTCGGTATGTGTAATATACGTAGACGTGAACGTATTTCTGAATATGTGAAAAAAATTTTATGGTGCTACTTTGATAAATGCCTTAGACCATCTTGTACCACTAACCGAAATCGGTAACATATTTACATGGGTTTTAGTTTGCAATCTCTTGTCAACCTCCTCATCACGAAAATCAAAGTTAGAAAAAAATCGGGTGACCGTATTGGTCTTAGTGGACTGTTGCGAAAACACAACGTTGGCTAATTACATGAAAATCACATTTGAGGTAAAAGTTAGTATATTGTTATGTAGGGTAGCAAAAGAATCATTTGGTTTTTGCATATTAAAATAAAATAAAGTTTTTATTTATTATAGAAATGTTTTATACACTATTTGAGTGCGCTTTTTAGAAGCACTTTATTACACTTTTTGCGTTGATAATTGTCTCGAGTTTTCAAAATGACGTTGTAAAATCAGCTGTTAAATTAAACGTAAAATTGCCAAACAAATGGATATTTAAAATAGAGAGCAATGTGATTGTCAATTTAAAGGAACCAACACATTTTTTAAATTGACAATCACATTGCTCTCTATTTTAACATGTTCAGACCTAACAAATAATTGTCGATCACATCCAAAAAAGCGTGACCAGTTCAAACTAGCTTTTTTTTAAAAATGTTTATTTATTTACTAAATTTTATTTGTAAGAAGATAACTGTTTAGTGTTATTTAGAAATTGTTAAATGATGTTTGATCTAGCAAAACGTCAAATAAACAATCTAGCCAACCTTCTAGCCAAATAAAAAATTAAAGGAATTAAAAAAAATTATTATTTGAGACATTTTGAAAGTGTAACTAGTTTAGAAAAATGCATAGCTAATGTGGCTATATGAATTAGGAAATATCTATGTTTTAAATTTCATTAAAATATGTTAGATAGTTTCGGAGACAGGAATTGCACCCTATTTCTATGGCTTGGTCCTTGTGCCAATTAGAACCTATGTGCCAAATTTCATCAAACTATCTTCAAAATTACGACCTGTACTTTGCGCAAAAGGTTACATGGACAGCCAGCCAGCCGGATGGAAATCGTTAGATCGACGCAGAAAAGTGAGGGTAAAATATGCAACTAGTTTTGCATGTTTTTCATCAACATATTCACAAAAGAACTTGAAAATTATTCCCACAGTTGTGGTTTTTGTACAAACGAACACAAAAATGTAAAGCATGTAACATTTATGCAACATATTTCACAGAAAAGAAATTGCGATTAGTTAGTGTGCATTACTTATAAAAAAAAAACTCTTTATTGTTTAAAACTAGCAAACTTATCTATTTTGTAAAATTACACCGAAGCTGTTAATTTAATTGAACTTAATAATTCAACTGTTTAAAAAAGCATATTTATTTCCAAATTTTACGTTCTTTTTTTGCTATTACTAATTATTTAATAATCAAATTGCAAGGAATGATATTTATTTCAATCGATTTTTTTAATCTATTTTTAGCTTACAGATTTTATCAAAAATCAGACAGTGGGACATCTCGTAAACTTTTCCGTTTTTCATTAATTCACCTGCCTCTGCTGATGATATTATTTTTACTTAATAAGAAACGGTGGTTCTTGACAGAGAAATTAGACACAGTTGTATTAAATAGTACAAGCGCATTAAATGTTACAAACGAACCCATCCTGGAGCAAGGTGTTAAAGGCGGATTCAACCTAACGGCTTAAGTAAATATTTGCCATTAGAATAAGTTACATGGTCGTAAAGACTACATTCTTGACAAGGTTCGCAATTAAGATTAATCGCTTCTTTAATTTTAATCGTAATCCCGCAAAAAAATACTTGTGTCTAAGATTAAAAAAAACTTGTTACAATTTTAATGAAAAACCAACAACCTTAATATGGAAACAATAATTTATTATATATATATTTTAATGTAAATTTTTTTTGTATAGGACTAGTATTAAATAAACTACAAAATATATAAGAGATTTATAGGTGTTAACGTGATTTTTTTCGAGTAAGTTAAATATATAATTTTTTTTTATTAATTGTGACATGTATCTTTTATACTTTGTTAAATATTAACCTTTCATTATTTTTTAGTACAATAGTCCTAGACTAAATTTTCTTTGCTGAATATATAATTAATATTTTTAAATTTCAAGTCATATACATATTACGTTTATACCCACGACTAATTCGCAAATAATTATATTGCAAGGAGAGAAAATTGCCGCATAACCAGTGAATTAAATTTTGATTGGCGAATAACTTACGCACGAAAACAATTCCTGATTAACGACACTATTTTCAAATAAGATTTTGAACATTGCCACACTTTTAACTGTTTTAAGTTTTTTTTCGATGTGGCACATCCATATGATAACAAAAATAAAATTAACTCAAAATTGTGCAAATAAAATATACAAATACACAATAATTTTTTATTTTTTTTTTTTTTAATTTTTAATTTAAAAAAATAAAAAGGTTATAAATATACAGTGCTACCAAATGATAAAATTTTCCATCCAGCACATAAAAATAAGAAATTTCTGTAAGAAAATTGACACATAAACAGTAATTAAGTTAATCGCAAATAATTTTTATTTGCTACCTCCAAAGTTTTTTTTTTTAATTTGTTTCATCAAAACATTGATTTTATCATGTACATTCCTAATTAACAGGGATCAAATTATTGAACCAAATCTGGGTTTGAAAATCTGCATGTTATAAAGTCATTCTATAAGTTATTTATAATACAATTATGGACTAATAATTAGGCATGTGATTTAAATCGATCGATTTTTAAAAAGTTTTTATACCCAGATTACAATAGTTGAGAGGGTTTTTTTAGTATTTATTTAATGAATCTTCATATATTAAATATGAACTAACAATAATTAACCAAATCTTATCCTAATATTTACTTTATGTCCTGCCTGTGCCAGACAAAAAAGATTTCGTCATCACGGTTTCTGTTCACATATGTATGTATGTAGGTGTTTATCGCTCATCTGATTGGGTGAGTGCTGCAGTGTCTCTTATCCTTAAGCGAGTGCGGCCGCCATAATTTAAAATATTTCGAGCTAGTGGATTTGGGTGCAGCTCAAGCCTTTTTAAATATTTTACTGCATATTTCGTCATCATAGTTTTAACTAATGGCACATTGAGATCCTTGTGGATATTTGAGTTTTTGACGTACCAGGGAGCGGCTGTGATTATTCGAAGAAGTTTATTTTGGCGCCTTTGAATTTGTTTGATGTTAGAAGCTGATGCAGTGCCCCATAACTGAATACCATAGCACCAGATTGGCTTTAAGATAGACTTGTAAAATGAAGCTTGCAATCGAGACTAAGAACAGAATTTCTTCTAATAAATATACCGAGATATTCTACATGCGAATGCTGAGGTATTATTTGATTATTGTTTTTAATAGAGGGGCATGTTTCCCGACGCAATGTGAATGTTATATCTGTGGTTTTCACGAATAATCGCGTAAGTCGGTTTTTACCGAAATTGAGATAATGATGTCAAAGTGTTACATTTTGCATTAGGTTTTTATAAGTATTAAGCTTTTTAGAATATAATGTAGTAATATTATTTTTTTTCTGCTAAAAACAACTTAACTAACTGTTTAATAAAATATTTTGCTATTATAACGATTTATGTCGACATACATCGCCAAAAATTGTAAAATTGCTGAATATGTTTCCAAATAAAAAGCATATGTGATGTTATGTTGTTATTCGTGCAAAAAATATGAAAGTATTTTTTGAAAATTTTTATATTAATAACAACTTAAGTCGTAAAAATAACAACGTAAGTCGTCATGTGTGATTAAAATGATAACATTTATTTTCACAAAAAATAACTTATGTGGAGATATGATGTTATATTGCACACACTTAATGAGTCAATCAAACATATGCATTTTTAATCCTTTTACAGATTGTGATCCTGTGAGGATTTTTTCATGAAAACTATGTATAATACGTAGAAAGTCACTGTTAAGAGGATAGTAAAGAAAAAAGTTTAAAAAAGCATCTACAGAAGCCGCAATTGAAAAAAATAATTGTTTTTGCTCTCCTGAAAAGTTTGGTTTTATAACTTACGCGATTATTCGTGAAAACCACAGATATGTGCGCATTTTTGCTCATTGATCTTTATCCTCCATGGTTTTAACCACTTTTCCAGCTTAAATATATGATCCTGTAAGTAACAAGATGCTTCTTGACAGTTTACGTGTACGCTGTATCATCCGCAAATGTTGAGGTTTGGGTGTAGCTGTTTGTTGGCATGTCCGGAGTATAAATTAAGTATAACAGAGGGTCCAGGATGCTGCCTTATGGGACTCCAGCGTTAATTGGCTGAGGAGAACTTAAAAAATCGCCTTCTTTAATAATAAATTGACGAACGACTAAGTAGCTTTCTAACAGCTTGTGTATGTTTGCTGGTAAGTTTTGCTGAAATTCCAGAATTAATCCTTCATGCCAGACTTTATCAAAAGCTTGAGACACACCGATGAAGAGTGCTGAGCAATATTTTTTTTCTTCAAAGGCTCGTTTTATGACATTTACTATTTGACTACTATTGAACAAACTCAAACTCACTTATGTGAATTTTTCAGATATGAACAATTTTAAAAAATTCACGTTAAAATTCTTGAAAAGGAAAAAAATGCGATTTGCCCATCCATTTCCAGCTGGAAAATCAAGTTGTAAAGAAGCCTTTTTGCAGACATAAGATCTCCAAGCCGCATTCCAACTTTATTACCAATTAACATGGTGTACCAACACCTTGCACTTTTACATATATTTTAAGCACTTCTGGAAGGGCTTCTAAAAAGATTTAAGAATAAAGCTTTATCCAAGTTTAATTGTTGTGGCTAATAATGCGAAGTGAGTAAATTAGTCCCAATTTACACTAGGGACATTTCTTGCCGGACAGACGAAGTTTAATGGCGAGGGGTCGAAAAGGTAGAGTGTGTAGTACATGACTATCTGTACTGGACATTTTTTCATTTCTCTTTCTTACTTTTCGTAGTTTACATCTTGTTGCTTTATATTATTTTTCGCAATTTGTCGTCAGTTTGGCTTGTATTGTGCTATGTTTGTGGTGTTGTTAACTTGCCTTGTGCTTTCTAAATAAATAAACTAATAAATTAAAGTAAAAACAAAAAATTAATTAATAAAAATACATTTTTGTGGTAAATGAATATAATACTCCGGTTTTAATTTTACAAAAATGTTTGGCAATTTCAATTTGCAAAATAACACCACAGACTATTATAATAAACACTACAAGAAAAAGCCGCCAAACTTTACGAATGAAGAAAAGAAAGAAACAAGTATAAAATTTCTGTCTGACTTCTAATGTTTCATATGTAAACGCTACAGGTAAGATTAAAAGAGAATTCAAAAAATGTCCGGCAAGAAATGTCCCTAGTGTAAATTGGGACTTAATAACTAAACTTGCAACACGTTCCAACATAACTACTAATAAAACGATTGCGACAGGCCTTATCTTAGAATAGAAAAATTTGAATTTGTAAAATATTTAATAAAAACCTTTCTAAAGCCCTTATGACACATTTTTAATGCATTGTTTAAGTTTCGGTGAACAGTGCAAATATAATGTAATAGAAAAATTTACCAAGTGCAAAGAGTTCAACTGTTTAAATATAAATAGCAAACTGTCAAATATTTTACTAAAGTTATCGATAAAAAATGAAGTTATGTCAAAAAGAATGTAAAATTGTTTAACTTAAAATTGACGTTTCAATCTTGAAATATTTAAATTGTTGCTGAATCGGCGGTTTATAGGCAAATTTTGCGACTTACCGCTCTTTGTTTTTATATTTCTCATAAACAAAAAGTTGGCAACATTTAATAAAATAAACAAAACCATAACAAAAGAAGAAAAAAAACTAAAAAACTTTGTTTACAGTTTGTTTTTCTAACATTTTCTGTTTCTTTCTATCAATTCTATATCAATTCAATAAACAAAAAATTTAATGTCATAAGGGCTTAAAAGACCTTTTCAAAGAAGGCAGAGGAATAAGTAAAAGTTTACTAAAAATTCAATCATAAACCTTCTTTTAGGCTTAAAAGTGAATCGCTTGCAATTTTCCCCGGTGGGCAAATATTATTGAAATAAAAAAACTAAGAGAACTGCACATATCGTCATCTTAAATGCAAAATATTGTATCATCAAATTTCATAAGTTTACATGAGAAGCAAAAAACGTTGTAAAATGAAAATTATATGAGATAGAGTAATATTAAAAATTTAGACTAAAAATGCGAGAACCGATAAATTTTTTATGAAAACATATTATTTTTATTGTTATTTATTTAGTTATGTGTGTTAAGTTATTTTAATTTGTAATTCTCTGAAACAAAACGACGAATCATCAACGAAAGTATGATAGTATTAAATTAAACAAACATTTAAAATATTAAATAATTAAATACTTCTGTTAAATTACAGGTATAACAGAATATAAAGTTAATGCACATGGTTATAAATGCAATACTGCGCTTAAACAATAAGTTTAAATATGCAGGGGTGTTCTGGATATCGCAAACGCAAAACGCAAGAATTTTGAAGTTCTTTTATATACACTATTAATCAAATTTTTTTATAATTTTCTTATAGAATTCTGTTTAATAAAGAAATACTTGTATTGCATTTTTTTTTTGTATATCTTTTACTACAAAAATCTTATTAAATAAAAACGATTTTTAAATACTTGCATTTTGCGTTTTCGATTTCCAGAACAGCCCAGATAGTTAAATGCACATATAACAATGATAATCACACAATTAATATGTAGCATCATTAGGTTTGAGTTGACGTGGTGAAACAAGTTTAATTTTCTGTTTCAGCGTAGGCAGTATTGCATTTGAGAACGTAGAGATGTTATATTATTATAGATATTATTATGAATTATTATTTATTTTTTTATTTCTAATTAGAAGTGGATCAAACTAAAAAATGTACCTCATTAAATTTAACTATATATTTATTTTAAAAAGCAAACTTTTCCATATAAATAACGTGTATTTTGATTTCCTTATAATGAATTTTCTCAATTAAATTTTTCTTTACAATAAACAAGTTTTGTAAACAAAAATTTGACTCACATACATATATGCATATTTGTCTCCATTTAAGGAATTATTTCAAAAAAACTTCTGTAGCACATACTTGCAACGCTATACACGGAGCAAGAAGTAAATTTTAATTAGTTAATTTCTGAAAAATTTAAATAAGAAGAATGAAAGAGTTTTTCAATTCAGTGAACGAAAATGTTGTACAAAGAAGCAATTATCCTTAAAAAAAGTACTATAAGTATTTAATAAAGCTGTAAAAGGATTAACACAAAATATAGCTAAACAATTTATATTTCAGCACTTTATAAAGTATGCTATTATTCTTAAGATGTAGAAGACAAGTAATTTATTATTTAACACAAAAGGCTTTATATCAGTCTTTTTGAGGATATTGATGAAGGACGACTTGGAAGAATGCAATCCTAACAAAAATACCAGATTATTTTAAATAAACGTAGAAAAAATATTTGTATTGTATTATAAACATTCTATGTATGTATATTAATAATGAAGAAATATTCTGGTCCAATAGTAACAGATTCATTATAGGAAAATTCGACTGCATTAAAATTTATTAAAAAGTATATATGTACATATATTAACTCATAAGGTTGAAAACGAAACAAATGATGGGAAAATCATATCATAAAAATAATGGCAGATTGCTGGAAGCAAAAAACTAAGGACCTGCAGATGGCACTATTTATTCTTGGAAATTCTTAGCGTAGGGGAGTGCAATGGGTTAAGCAGTGAAATTTCTAACAGTCCAATGTAAAAGAAGCTGATAGTCATACTTAATATAGGTTTTGCAATACATATATATATATATATACATGGATTCGGTTTATATTAATTTTACAGCACTGTTTTTCTTTTTTCTTATGCAATAATTTGCAGTTTGATCACTTATTCCACTAACACGTTCAGAGTATGAAACAGAATTCCCATTTTTGACGTAAAAAAAATTAATGTGTTCGTAAAAATATATCAAATACACGGCTAATTTTTTTTAATTCAGATTATTTATTATGTTGTTTAAGGAAATTATATACTTAATGATACACCGTTTTTGATTGGAAGTTTACAATTTTTTTAAAATATTTAACGTGAATCGTAGTCAATAAAAAAGAAAATTTCACAATTTTCATTTATACTTTGCTTTCTATTTTAGCAAACGATATGTAGGTATACTTTTTTTGTAAAAAATTCTTAGAAGCTT
Source organism: Pollenia amentaria (assembly GCA_943735925.1). Lineage (NCBI taxonomy): Eukaryota > Metazoa > Arthropoda > Insecta > Diptera > Polleniidae > Pollenia > Pollenia amentaria. The sequence goes on from OX031007.1 coordinate 105,442,652, forward strand.
TTAAAAGTGGGTTTTTTCGTTGATAAAATTTTTCTTAAGTAGGTAACAAATATTTGAAATTAAAGTAAAAAAGGCTTGTTTTGCTAAAAATTATGTGTAAACAACCTTTATTCGTAAAAGCAAATGTGACAGTAGGTACAGTCGAACTTCCCTATAATAAATCTGCAAGGGACCATAAAATCACTTTATTGTACATTGTACTCCATTTTTGAAAAGGCATTTAGGCACAAATTTGTATTTTGTTGTTGTACAAATTTATTTTTCTTTACCAATAAAAACGTAGTGTTTTTTTAGAAGGACTTAAGTAGGTAACAAATGTTTTAATAAGACCTAAAAACATTTTGTTTTGTAAAAAATTCTTTGGTTCTTTTAAAACGGTGGGGTTTTCCGGCATTTAGGCACAAATTTTATTTCGTTTTTGTAACAATATTTTGGTTGTTTACCAACCAAATCGGTGGGTTTTTTTACGTTACAAGGACTTAAGTAGGTAAAAATATTTGAATAAGAGCTAAAAAATCTTGTTTTTGTACAATTTATGTGTAAAAAACCCATAAACATATACATATAACCCATGTACATAGAAGCCAATATGACATTAGGTATAATTGTAGGGTAAGACAATGTCTTTTGTTATTGTATTAACGAAACGTTATTATTTCTTACCAAATTATAAGGTTTGTGCAAGTTTTTGTAAATACAATTATGTACCTACAATATGTTGTAATAAAATTTTATTGCTTACTATTTTATGCTCAGGTGGCGGGTATACATAAATGCACATACATATTTGCTTTAAATTACTTCTCTTTTGTCGTCGAAAACTTGTATTTGTAGCTTTTTACTCTTACATGTCTAATATCAATTAATTTAATACTTAATTTTTTTATTTAATTTTTTGGACGTGCCGAATGGCTTCGCATTATAAATGTGAAATCAACGGTGAAACGTTTATATGCAAATTAATTTTTGGCAACAGAATTTCAAAGCATGCTGTTCCTATGAATGAAGGTTAAGACAAACTCAAATTCCAATTTAAAACAGTGCACAAAACGAAAATAGAATAGAGGGTATAGATAGTTTATTAGATATGTCGATACATAGCAACGACTGTCAGTGTGGTCCGCAATAATGAAGGTGTTTCGTCACGTGATGACGTGATGGAAGCTGACTGTGGGGATTTTAGCAACCATAGTAAGGAAAATGAGGCAGATATAAAAATATGTGACGGTAAAACAAAGTACTCAATGCGTGTATTTTGTTATTGTAAAACAGTTTTGGTTTTACCGACCAAAACGATGGAAATAGAATTCAACAAAAAGTTGCCTGATGTAAAAATAGAAGTTGATGAAAAACTACACCATCTGGAGGCAAAAGGTAATAGCATTCAATGCCAGGAGGCAGCTGTACGAGTTTTGCCAGAAGTCTCGAGTAGAATAAAAGCCCCAAGTTATGATGGTAGTGTTTCATTTTGTGTTTAAGTTCCAATTTGAAACAATAGCCTACAAAAACGCATGGAACAATGAAGAAAAGACAATTGAATTAATTTTGACCTTAAAAGGGACGGCAGCGGAAGTTCTACAAAGTGTTCCAAGTAGGTGTAAAAACAATTATGATGACATAATGATGGCAGTGCAGCGTGAATATGGTGGCGGCCACAAAAAGGAAATTTTCGAAAGGCTAATGAGACATTACAGGACTTCGCACTGGAGATTGAGCGGTTGGTGCAGCTTGCTTATCCTGGTGAGAGTCATTCATTCTTGGATCACTTCAAAACTGAGGCATTTGTAAACGGTATTTGGGATGCAAATATAAAAATTGCGGTATGTACATCACAAAAGTCTACATTTGCTGAGACTGTATCATTTGCCCTGGCCCAGGAAACCGCAAGAATTATTTCAAGACCACAAATTGGCAAGGTGCGAAGGTTTGTTATGACCGCCAATGGTGAGAGGGATATTGTGCAACATAAAAAAAGAGGCAGTTAAGGAAGCTTTATGTGAAAAGCAAACTTAAACTAAAGTAAAATGCTATAACTGCTTCACCGTCCAGAAACAACCAGCGGGCTAATCACCACTCATCGCCGGAATCAACGTTAAACTAAAAAGAGCTAGCACTGCGTGGCATGAGCTAGCTCCCACATCTAAGGGCCCCACAATCTCCATCTCAGTAATGCAACAAAATAACAGAAATCTTACTGCTTGTGGCTATGTTAAAGGTCAAAAACGGGTTCTGACTGGACACTGAGGCATCTCATTTGATTTGAGTCCATCGAACCACTATGTGGTGTAAGTCGGCGAACAGCTACGGGGGAGCCTGTCACTGTCTATGGGAAAGTAAAACTTAAATTATGTATGTATGGCCAATATTGTAGACAAAGTAATCATTGGCTCAGATTTTATGATTAGACAAGGGGTATTCAACTGGATATGGGACAACAAATTATGACTTGGCGTAGTGTTGAAATTCCCCTTGATGTTGGATACGAAATCAAGGCACATGTAAGACAGTTACTCGCCCTTGAACGTGAGAAATTGCCACATAAATCAGAAATTAATGTATGGGCGCGAATGGAGGGGTTTTGTGAGGACAAAAAAAGTTTATGGGTGGTAGAGCCAACAGCAATTACAGGTGATATAGTAACAGCGAATGCCCTCGTGAAAACCAGCAACAGCTTAGCTTCTGTAAGTTTTAAATCTATCTAACAGCGAGAAGATCCTTAAGCAGAATTTTAAGATTGGACAATGTGCCTCAATAGAGGCAATAATAATTTGCGAGAACCATCCAGACGCTGCTTAAAAGAGAACCAAGGAACAGTAATTACTAGAGGAACATGTGCGGAAATGGACCGGAAATCTAAGGCCGCCCGAGAGAAATAAGGCAAGACAATTGCTAAAGAAGTATGCCTTTATATTTGCGTTAAAAGGTAAAAACCAGGGCAGAACGTCAATCGTGAAACACGAAATGAACACCGGCGACGCTAAGCCAATTAAACAGGCCCCAAGAAGCATTCCTCTAGCAAAACGAAATGAAGTTAGACCCCTGGTTAATGGAATGGAACAGGAATGCATAATAAAACCATCATCAAGCCCCTGGAGTTCACCGGTGGTTTTGGAACAAAAAAGATGGAAGTACAAGGTTCTGTGTAGCCTACAGGAAACTAAATGACGTCACCAAGAAGGACAGTTATCAATTGCCGAGGATTGATAACAGCTTGGACACGTTAGGTGGAACGGAATGGTTCCAACGATGGCAGCAAATGAACGAAATATGAACATGAAGAGTCTACACTAGGAGAATTCATGTGCGACATGATGCTCTTTCCAAGTTGATGGATAGTGGAAACGGGTAGTAAAGAGAAAACTGCTTTTAGTGCAAGTGATGGCTTATGGCAGATTAATGCAATGCCCTTTGGGCTCTGTAATGCTCCAGCTACATTCGAGCGTTTGATGGAACAGGTGTTGAAAGGTCAGGACGGAAAGACATGTTTGGTGTTCCTTGATGACATAATTGTCATGGGATTTGAAGAGCACCTGAAAAGTCGAAGAGGTGTTAGACTCAAGTTAAGTGTTAAGAAATGTTCACTGTTCCAGAAGGAAGTAAAATACCTAGGGCATCGTGTAACATCTGATGGCATTTCAACAGACGAAGAGAAAATACCAGCAGTTATGGATTGGCCTCAGCCTTAAAATCTACATGAGTTACACAGTTTTCTAGGCTTATTGTACCGAATTTTGCCAATATTGCTCCAGTTTGCATGAATTGACCTAAAAGGCGCAGGCATATAACTGGGGTGAAGCACAGGAGCAAGCATTTCAAAAGCTTAAAGAATTATTGTGCACAGCGCCAATTTTGGCTTATCCAATCTCGGGAAAAAAATTTGTGCTAGATACCGATGCGAGCGGATTTGGAATATTGAGAAAGTCGTAGGCTACTACAGTCAGCGTTACCGTTATGCGACTAAGGTCGCATTTTTGTCCCTTTTTGAACTAATTTTTTTTTTAGATTGGTAGTCAATAAACATGATGTAACTGCCAGCTTTGATATATATCTCTGGCACAAAAAAAAGTACTAAATCTATTTAAGTAACGGCTATTTAAGCCGTGACCACATGGTGTAAAAATGCCTTCATAGAAGAAGCTTATTTGTGTAAGGTGTAAATTTTTTTTTATTGAAAATAAGTTGGATCTATGAAAAATACAGCAATTCTAACTTCTTTTTAGTGAATATTTGTAAAATTTAAAAAATGTGTTAAACTGGAATAATAACTTTGTATATGTGAAAAATCTCGTGTCAAAGAATATTGTAAATTCATTATGGACAAGTAAATATTTCATATAAAAGTGTTCTAAAAAAAAATATAGGTACATGAATATAATTTTATTTGGTTATGTTTAAGGTTCATCATAAAATCAAAAAACAAGTTGAATTCCCATCAACAAGTGGTTCAATTAAATTAAATCCAAATGTGGAAATAAGTTCAACGGATGAAGCAATGTCCGAAATAACACAAGAAGAAGAAAGCCGTATCGCGAAAATATTGTTTAAATTGGGAAAGACAATATAAGTGGTTAAAAATGGAAATATAAACAAAAAACCCTTTTGTGTTCTTTGCAAGCAATAGCTTATCTGCCAACGAAACCATTTAGAACGACATGCTGGAACTGTCAAACATGTGACCAATGAAAAGCAAATAAATAATGTTAAAATTTCCAAATTTTTACCAAAAAAAAAACAGATTTTCGAAAAAAGTGGTTATAGCTGAAATAAAGCTAGTCCTTAGAATGATCAGCTGCAACCAATCGTTCAAGTCAATGTACAAATTGGCCAAATTCAACGCAAATTTTTATAAATAAGAAGTTTATTTTTGTTATGTTTAGTTTTCAATTCAAATAACTTAATAAATATAACGGAGAAGAAATATAAAAAAAAGGAAAAGAATTTGGAGTAAAGAGTGGTTTAAACAACGAGCTGTTTTGGAGCAAACGATGCTTCTTAAGGAATTAGAATATACGGCTGAAAATGATTTTAAAAATTATGTCCGCATGAGCAGGACAACATTTGAACATTAATGCGTGATGCAATACCCCCACATCATCGTCTTGCTTTGACGTTAAGATTCTTAGCTAGTGGTAATAGCTTTGAAGATTTGAAGTTGTTGACGGCAATTGCACCCCAAACAATTGGCGTCATCGTTAATGAAACTTGTGATGCAATAATTAGCGAATTGAAGGATTATATAATGGTAAGTATGTTATATCATGGTGCTGAAATCATGATAATTACACATTTTGTGTGTTATTTAATTTTTTATAAGTTTTATATGTTTAGTTTAAATTTGTCCATGGTTAAATTTACGCTCACTTCCGAACGACTCATTAACAAAAACAAATTTGGTGACAAATTATTTCTAGTTCTAGTTTCGGATTGAAATCAAGCTCAATCGATTCAGTAAGACAAGAGTTTTGACTGGAAATGTGGAATAATCTCCGTTAAAATTATTTTGTGTAAAAACCCATAATTTATTATAGTTCCTAAATAAAACCAACTTTGAAAAAAGCACATTAGAACGCTAAATAATTGGACACAATCCTGGTTTGCGGACGCATCTCCAAATAAAAAAACAGTACATAGTGTGTTAGAAAAATTGAAAAATATGAGTAAGAAGAAAATATAAATTGGTGAAGTTTTCATATATATTTGCAATTTTCCACTACATTTCTGAACGTATATTGCCAATATTGGTATCGTTTAATAGCTTTTGGAAATATCTTTCTGGATATACAAAATTTATTTAAAAATTTTTAACTCTAGCTTCCATTACAGTATTTAAAAAAACCTTACATCAAAATGTTATGGAAGTGCACTAGGTAAATAGCTATGTAGTTTACTCCAATGAAAGTGTAAAAAATAAAAATTTATTACATAGCAAACACCGGTTTCGCTAACTAAAGCTGCTCTGGACAGCCGACCTTCGGCTGGGCACAAAGATTTTCTTCCCTGTAGGTATAACATACACTGCTAACTGAAACTTCTCTCTATAGTAATTATTATGCTTACTAAAAAATAGTATTTTCGCAAACTCATCCCCGCTTCGTAATGAATAGAGAATTTTTTTAAAATGTACAATACATATATCCAGAAAGATTTATTGCTTGTTTTTTAAAGCTTTTAAATGACATTGGCCGTATAAGTTCAGAAATGTAGTAAAAAATCGCAAATATATATTAAAACTTCAGAGGCACATTAGTCAAAAACGATGCGTTTGCGCTACATCTATTAACTAGATTAAAGCCAAAATTGTACTACTGTATTGAAATTTTATACACTTTATTTATTTTATTTTTATTCTTACAACTTGCTGTTAGTTAAAGGTGGGATTTTGTCCCACGTATAAAAAGTTTTTCATTATTACAACTTTGTTTTAAACTTAAGTGAGGGATATGTTAAAGGCAAGTTCATCCTACCGGGTAGCTTAAATTTAAAATTAAATAATAAACAACTTGTTATACGCCCTATAAAATCATACCTTTGACTAATGGCAAGTTTTAAATAATGGCTCGGTGGAGGGGCTTTTAGTTTTACTTGTTTTTAATAACTAAGAAATTATAAGCTTTTAATTGATTAAAATACTGCAGTTTAAAATTCTATTCAGATTTATTTAAAATAATATTTTACAAAAAAATAAATAAAAAAAATGTTAAAATTAATTTGTACTTTAGTATACGTGCAGTTGAAATTCATTTTTAACTTAGTTAATTATAAGAGCAATTCCATATGAAAGCGATCACCTTTTGGACGACCCCTCTCCGATTTTAAAATAAATAGTCTCAATCGATTGCCCAGCAAAAAATAATGTACCTACATATTTTTTTTTTTTTATAGTGACTGGTTTAGTGGTGGTGTACACCACTGTCATGTGACAAAATTGAAGAATTCTTCATAAGGGACCTCATTGAAAGTTGTTTTAAAACTACTAAAGCGATCGCAACGAGTGATATCTCGTTGGAAAGGTATTGAATCAGGCTTTAATTGAAAAATAAAATTTTCCTAATTTTTCTTAGAAATTTACCTTTAAATTTTCCCAAGAAAATTAAATTTTCCGATTTTCCACAGAAGCTCCTAAATTTTCCGGCTAATTTTTTTTGCTTTAAGAATCAGCAATAAAAAAATGGGCCCGACTCCTTGTTTGGACAGGAGAAGAGCATTTAAGAGACCACCTTGTTAAAAATACATTTTAAAAATTATTTTACAGTTAAAAATACATTTATGAAGAAAAAATCAATCTTTTTTTTAAGAGCCCCAAGTTGAGTGTGTAGTGAATATGGTCTGCCTGCCTTCACAAGATCGGCCATAAATCCATGGATAATAGCAGCAGTGGCATGTAATGGCACACCAAACCCGACTGAGGCTACAGGTCATAAAATTTTTTGTAAATTTTTTAAATTACCAGGTAATAAATATTTCGCCTAAAATGACACGTGCAGAAACAAGTCATAAAACACGGATTTTCCATAAATATGGCGAAATATTTATTACCTGGTAATTTAAAAAATTTGCAAAACATTTTATGACCTGTGGTCGGCTTATTGGCAGTAACCAATTAAGTCCCTTTTAAAAAACATTTTATGACCAGTAGTTCACGCAAATTTTCATATTAAAGAAAAGCAAATATCGCTTATTTTTTTTTACCTATTTTTTACCAAAAAATAAATATAAATACTTCACACACTCTGAGTCAAATTTCAGTTGAATACTAAACGTGAAAGTGTTAGTGTTTTTTTTTTTGTAAAGTAAAGAGTGAAGCTGTAAAGACAATTTAAAGTAAAATGAATAAATTTTGCTGCAATCCGTTTAACAAGAGTGGACATCGTTCGAAAAAGATAAAAGTATTAAAATTAACTGGTGTTTCGAAGCGATACATGAATGAATTAAATATACAATACGGTGAAGAAGCAGAATTCATTTGCCCCAAGTGTAAAATCGATTTGTCTCAACAAGCAAATGCATTGAAACAAATGCAGCCACAATCCGAGAGTGAAATGACAAGTGAACAAAATGTTTCATCTGATAGTGAGGCAGACATTCCGATGGTCAATATGTCTTTGAGTCCTTTGAATGAGGCTATTACCACTTTAGGTGAAACGCCTATTAGAAAAAGAAAGTTGCGAAGTGAAACATACAGGAAAGAGAAAAAAGGCAAGGTTATGAGTGCAATCGCGACAATATTTGATGAAGGCTCTGATAACGAATGCAGTCAAGCAGATGACGTTGATGACGGCAAACAAATGATTGAGCAGTTGAAAAGAAAATTCAATTTAGCGACCACTTTTCCGGAGAAATATCTCATTTTATCTGTGCTGCCTCAATCATGGTCTATACGCAAGATTTCTGAACAGTTTCAAACATCTTTTTACATCGCGAGAAGAAGCAAAGAATTAGTTCGACAGAAGGGCATATTGGCGACTCCCACCAAGAAATTTGGCTCAAGGACCCTCAGCGAAGCAACGGTGAAATTGATTCAAGATTTTTACTGCAATGATGACAACAGCCGCGCCTGCCCAGGTACACGTGACTATGTTATCACACGTGAAGATGGAGAAAAAGTACACAAGCAGCGCAGATTATTATTATGTAATCTATCCGAAGCATACCATCAGTTCAATGAGAAATACCCAGCAGAAAAAGTGGGATTTTCTAAGTTTGCCATCCTACGACCAAAAGAATGCGTGCTGGCATTAGACAGGCACGGAACGCATTCAGTCTGCGTTTGCATGTTTCATCAAAACATCAAATTAATTTTCTTTCCATGCAAGAAATTGAAAGTATTTCACGGTGAAATTGAAACATATAGGGACCTCCTGTCGAAGTCGTTGTGCGCATACCCCACGGAAAATTGTCATCTGTCCAAATGCGACAATTGTCCGAAGATTGACGAGCTAGAGCAATATTTGGCGGAAAAGTTTGAACAGCTGTTAATTCAGGAGGTGCATTTCAAACAGTGGATAACTAGCAGCGGCAGATGTTCCCTTGAGACCGTGGTAAAGCAGATTCCGGAATTCATCGAGGAATTCGGATTCAAGTTGAATGAACTGAAGGCGCACTATTTCATATCCGAGATGCAATCGAAATTTCTAAAGGGAAGTAAGGAGAAATTAGCCCAAAATGAATTCATTGTGATAAGCGACTTTGCCGAGAATTACACTTTTCTCGTTCAGGATGAAATTCAGGCTTATCGCTGGGCAAACGACCAGTGCACGGTGCATCCTTTTTGCATTTATTTCAAAAACGAAGATAACGAACTACAGACCGTAAGCCTTGTTGTTGTCGCGGAGAGTTTAGCTCATAATTATGTGTCCGTTTATTTATTTCAAATGAAACTGTTTGAATTCTTAAGATCAAAATTCGATGCAATCGACAAAGTAACGTTTTTCTCAGACGGCGCGGCCTCTCAGTACAAGAATAAAAAAAATTTTTACAATCTTTGCATAATTGAAGAAGAACAAAACTGCAAGGTCGAGTGGCACTTTTTCGCGACGTCCCACGGTAAGGGCCCATGCGATGCGTTAGGGGGAACCCTAAAACGCATGGCGACTAAGGCAAGTTTGTAAAGGCCATATACTGACCAGATCTTAAATGTACATTTGTTTTCGTGGATTCAAAGCAAGGAAATTGCCATTAACACAGTTTTATGCACTCAAAAAGAACACGATGCCATGGAGCGACGAATTCAAAACAGATATAATAATGTCAAAACTATAACTGGAACGCAAAAGTTTCATTGCTTCATACCAAATATTTCTGATATGTCAATTAATGTAAAGCGGTACTCTTCGTCTGCCGACGTGCTAAATTTAAAGTTACTTTAATTTTATAATGATGCCAAGACAATTGAAATTTTTAATAAATATTGTAATTAAGTATAAGCAGCAAAATAAGAAAGATTTTTTCTTCATAAATGTATTTTTAACTGTAAAATAATTTTTAAAATGTATTTTTAACAAGGTGGTCTCTTAAATGCTCTTCTTCTGTCCAAACAAGGAGTCGGGGCCCATTTTTTTATTGCTGATTCTTAAAGCAAAAATTATGAGGAATCCAAAAAAACAAATTAGCCGGAAAATTTAGGAGCTTCTGTGGAAAATCGGAAAATTTAATTTTCTTGGGAAAATTTAAAGGTAAATTTCTAAGAAAAATTAGGAAAATTTCAAATTAAAGCCTGATTCAATACCTTTCCAACGAGCTATCACTCGTTGCGATCGCTTTAGTAGTTTTTTTTTAAAACAACTTTCAATGAGGTCCCTTATGAAGAATTCTTCAATTTTGTCACATGACAGTGGTGTACACCACCACTAAACCAGTCACTATAAAAAAAAAAAATATGTAGGTACATTATTTTTTGCTGGGCAATCGATTGAGACTATTTATTTTAAAATCGGAGAGGGGTCGTCCAAAAATTTGCCAATTATGATCGTTTTCATATGGAATTGCTCATTATTTATTAGTTAATTAATATTAGTAGTTGTTAATCGTCTTCATCAAAGGTGGAAAAGTAATTTTTAATATTACTTCCTTCATAGTAATTGGTTAAAGAACCATCTTGTTCAATAAAGCTGCCATTCATTTCAGTTTCCGAATTTTCATTTTCGATTGGAACAATATTACTTCTTATTGAAGCACCGCTGCTTAAAGGAGTTGGGACTTTCAAAGTAACAGCCTCTGATGAGCGACTTAAACTGTTAAAATGCTCTGCTGTGCTTCCCTCTCTGAAAATGTTATGCATTTGTACGGTATGTCTCAAATGAAGTTTTTTTAAACAACCTAAAAATAAAACCGGTCGTTATTTTCATGTCTTCTAAATAAAGCTTGTTATTAACTACCTTGAAATAAAACATCCGATATGAGTATTTGTGCAATTAATTTTTGACTTTCATCTATTTTGTCATATTGTGTAGCCCACGATTTTGCTAAGCAGTCATTTTCTTTTGGTTCACTGTTGCTTCCAGACAGTTTATTTACTGCTAGTTTGATTAAATTGTCTTCTGGATTATTTTTTTTCCTCTTTGGCTTTGTTTCAAATTCCTATAAGATAAAAGAATTTTGTATGTAATTACTTTTAAGTCAATATGTGAATAAACATAAATTTATTTGTTCTTTTTTAGCTACCAAAAACTCAAAATGAATGGTTAAAAGAAGCTTCATCTTTTAACAAATTTTGGAATTTTCCAAACTGTCTAGGCGCTATAGATGGTAAACACATCAACATACGTCAACCACCTGGATCGGGATCTTTCTATTTCAATTATAAAAAATCCTTCTCCATAATACTTTTAGCAGTTGTCAACGCAAGTTATGAATTTCTAATGGTTGATGTTGGCACTAACGGACGAGCATCCGATGGTGGTGTTTTTGGCGAAAGTAAATTTTTTTCAAGACTCAAAACAAATGAACTAAACATTCCGAGTGCAAAACCTATTCCCGGTTTTCCTAACAAAATGCCTTTTGTATTTGTAGCGGACGATGCATTCCTGCTGTCGGAAAACATTTTAAAGCCTTTTAGTCATAACACTTAAAAAAAAGATTAAATCATCTTTAACTACAGGCTTTCCCGAGCGCAAAGAATCGTCGAAAATGCTTTCGGTATTTTGGCATCCAGATTAAGAATTTTACTGCAAACAATTAATATGTCGCCAGAAAAAACCACAACCATCGTGTTGGCTTGTTGTTATTTGCATAATTTTTTGAGAAAGCAAAACGATTGTACTTATTTAGATGGTGGCTTTGACAGTGAGCAACTAGAAACGGGTACTATTGAATTTGGTGATTGGCGCAATGGCCCAAATCTTGAAAAACTACAAGGTTCAACTTTTAGAAATCCATCCAATAATGCGAAATTAGTGAGAGAACAATTTTCAACATATTTTAACACGGTTGGATCAGTTCCATGGAAAAATAGGATTTTTAAATAAAATATTAATTTTTATTAAAAAGAATTTAACTATTAATTTTATTTATGTCTTATCAAAATATTTTTAATAAACATACATACATACAGTATAAGCAAAACAATTTTTAATTTAACATTGAAGGCATATGAAAAATAATTTTTAAACCATCCGTTTCATTACCAAAAAGTAGACAAATAAAAAACCAAAATCTTAATTAATTTTTTTCGCTTTAAATAAAATAATTCGAACTTGTACAATTCGATATTGGTCGTTATTCTTGAAAACGAGTCGAAGGAGTAAACAATTACATGAACACAAAAACAAAATTTACGAAAATGGTTTTTGTTATCTTTACACTTCTAAAATTAAATTAACGTGAGTTATTTAACGCGTTTCTGTCTCTATTAAAAACTATAAATTTTGTATGATAAACAAACACAATTTTTGTAATGTTTTGTAAATTTGTTTATGTTTTCATGTTTATATTGGAAACTGTCAAAACTGAGCTACATATATTTGTCAAAAATAATTTCTGTTTACATAAATACATATGTATTTAATTTTATTTTTTTGTAAAACTCATACATACGAATAAACGATCTAAGGTTTAAAAGTTAGGTTTCCAGAAAAAAAGAAACTTAGAACGGTAATAATATTGAATTTTAATATGCATATGTATGTTGTATATTTTAGACAAATTTCTCAATTTACGAAAGGCGGCTTTGTACAGGACCTGTGAAAAATTCTGGACCGATCATAAAAAATTACATGGTTTTGTTTCAAGCCCTATCGAGCGTTTCAAACATTGTTTGAGTTTTTCAAAAGTGAGAGACGGGTATGGCAAAATCGACCTAGAATTACTCAAAGGACCTGGAATATACATCTTCATACTTCATGTGGTCTTATACTCGTGGTCGAAGGTATAAAACCGTGTTTTGGTTAAACAAATATTTTTAAGATAATTTATAATAATAAATTTTGTTAAAAAGTTTCAAATTTAAAGTATTCAATTATTCTTATCTTTCCGGAAAGAAGTTTGTATTGGGGCCATGTGAAATTATGAACCGATTCTCACCATTTTCAATAGGCGTTGTCCTTATGTGTTGCACACATCATCATATTCTAGTGTGGGTATAAAAAACAGAATATAATCTGCGCTTTTTGAAGATACAAATAAAAGATCCGGAGTAGAATTTGTATGGGAGCAATTGTCAAATATTGACCGATTAAAAAAAAATACGGAAAGTCGACTTACAAATTTCATCAAACTAAGTATCTTCATAATTGCGACCTGTATTTTACGTACAAGGTTTAAATGGTCAGCCAACCTGGCAGCGGGCCAGCCATCCGGACGGACAATTATATCGTTCTAGAAAGTGGGAAAGTAGAGCCAATATTTTTTCGAGTTACACACAGCACAAATGCACAATACACTCTCCACTATTGTGGTGTAGGTATAATTAGGTTAAAAAGTTTTTATTTCGTGCTTACCTCAATTTCGGTTTCTTCATCCATGGTTGTTCTTCCGCTGACATGCCCTTCCTGGTCACTGAGAAATCCGAGTGAATTGAAGCACCAAAGAGTGAGATTTCAGACTCATTCTTTGTTTTTTAAGCTCGCGCCGATATGAAGTTCGAAAAATATTTATTTTTTTTGTCACCATTTCTTTGTTGGCCTCCGAATATTTTTCTTTCAACTTTTCTACTAAGATATTATAGTCTCTGTTTTTTGAAATTCTGTTGCTATAATCTTTAGATTTCACTTTCCACAAAGACGGCAGATAATAAATTCATTTAAAAATATTTTTTCATCTTCCATTTTTTAATGCTTCTTCTTTTACGTCTTCACTCTTCCAAGTTTTCACTGAAATGATTACATTTAGCACTAGACATCACAAAAAGTTTGACAATTATCCAGCATGTCTGCCAAATATTAAAATTGTTTAATATTATCGAAAAATGTTGAGTTATTGACAGACACAATCAGTTGTTATTTAAATAAATTTAATTTGGAACCTGCATTTCGCAGAAACTTTGCTTATTTTTTGAAAAAATTGAGCACTCGACAATATTTGAAGTCTTTTTACAACCTTATACAATTTGTTCATACATTCACATCGCTTGTTTTTGTTTTCTTTATTTGTTTTCTTTTGTTGTTAATTATTTACGCTGACTCAAAATTTTATGTTTTTTGCCCAGTAATAAACACACACACACACTTGCATAAAACCTTTATGTAACCAAAGAAAATTGTCGCAATAATCCAATGAACCACACTGGTCAATGCACCAATAAAAAAGTGCAACTTAGCAAAGTGTAAACTTAGCAATTAATTATAAAAAAATATCACATGTATGTATGTATGTTTAACTAAATAAGCAGCGTTCCCATTTATCCAAAGGGAACACACTATAAAAAAAAACAACAACAACAAATTGTAAACTTAGCAATAATTTAGTATTTAAGAAAGAAAATTTATCAATAAAATTGTCAGAAATTCACGACTTGTTAGTGTCTCGACTTCTTTCCACCTTTTCTCCGCTGCAACCAAGTTCAAGTGCTTGAGTTGCTCCAAACTTTATCTTGGTGATTCTGCCTCGATAAAAAACCTAACACAAATTCATTGAAGGACAAAAGAGTCCATTCAATATACATTTGGTGACCCCTAGTTCTTTTATAGAACATACAAAACACGCAACCTCGCGAATTACGTCAGATCCTGCAACATTAAACAGGATCAACGTATCGATTTGCTGCAAAAATTGGATAGTTGTCCACACAGCAATCATCAATATACATTCAGCAATAGTCCTTATCAGGATCAACAAAACAACTCGCAACCGCAGTCAGAGAACCAATCAACAGAGCATTGTGCTAGCTTCCGAAGATGGCAGAACAAAAAATCAGTATGGACGTATTGGCTCAATCCCAACGCGAAACGGGTGACATCATACAGGGAATCATAAAAAATTATAAGAAGGACTCCCAGTCCAGGAAGACCCTAGAGTACTATAAGGAACGCCTAAGGAGGTTGAATAGCGCATGGGCGGATTTCGAGATAACTGACAACAAAATACGTTGTCTTGAAAATCCACCATTAAACCACGATTATTTTGTCAGTAATTACTACACTGACATAGCGGTGCTCGTGGAAAAATACAGGCAGGAATTTGAGTCGGCAATGATGCAAACACCGGTTAACCAGCAAAAAGGTCCAACCAATCCAGAAGCAGAGTATCAACATCAAGAACTGGCCGCCGCTAAGTCAACTATAACAATGGCAAGGACACAAGCTCATCATCAGCCTTCACAAATTCAACAGCAGGATATGGCTTCCCCAACACCTACTCCACCCGTAAGAGCGTCGCAAATTACCTTATCCATTAGAAGACAAAACGTAATGATATCGTCTCTAAAACGGGTAATCACAACGGACCCAACAGTAACAAACATGAAATTGAAAGAGAAGCTATGGGAACAGATCCAGGAGCTACATTTCTCAATTTGGGAAAACTGTGTCAACCCACTCGAAGAAGGATATGACATGGACTCGTACACGGATCTAGAAAAAATGGTGATACAAAACTTCAAACATACAACAGTACCTACAGCACAATATGGGGCAGAGTGTGCACAGACGAATGCATTGCCACTTCCCAAAATTACAATTCCGAAATTCGACGGGGATTATTTGAAATGGCCTTCGTTCGCTGATCTTTTTTCACAGCTGGTAGTCAACCAAAACATTCCCGTTGTGCAGAAAATATGGTATCTCAAGGCGAACGTAACCGGTGAAGCTGAAAAACTCATCAGCCATCTTTCCGCAACAGCTGATAATTATGAGACAGCCTGGAAAGCATTACAAGACCGGTACAACAATAAGCGTGTACTGGTATCAACACTAATGCAGAAACTAATCGATCAGCCGTCATCTGGGACGTCAGCAGCCTCCATAAAACAGCTACATGATGTCACTCAAGAGTGTCTGCATGCCCTCAACAATATAGGGGTGGACACTTCTTCATGGAGTCCAATGCTGCTTCATCTTCTCATAAAAAAGTTAGATCGGGGTCTTCACTCGCAATATGAAAAAACAATAGAAAATCCAAAGGAATTGCAGCATGTGAGCCAATTCCTAGAATTTCTAGAAACCCGGTTTCAATCAATGGAAGCCATGGGGCAGAAGGAAAAAGGGTCAGCCAAGTCGTGCGCTTCAGTAGCTTCAACACACCAAGGCAATTGGGCATGCACGCTATGCAACAATGGCACTCACAAACTATTTCAGTGCCACACCTTTTTGAAATTAAAACCCACGGAGCGACTTAACTACACACAAAGGCAAAAATGTTGTGTGAACTGCTTACGTAAGGGACATTCAGCAAACCAATGCACTTCACGATGTTGCATGAAGTGCAATAAAAAACACAACACACTGTTGCATTTGGACAACAAGCAAGAGTCCTCAAACAAAAAGGACAATCAAAAGGCATCATCAGCCGCATCAACTAAAACAGCGGGGGGCGCAGGGCCTTCATCTTCAACGTCATCATCTCAGGCGACCAACGACATAGAAGCTACCTCATTAGCAGCATCTAATATTCAACAAGCAAGTTCGTACGTGATACTCAGCACAGCAGTTGTGAAAATACAAGCAAATGGAACAGAAGTGGAATGCCGTGCTTTACTCGACTCCGGATCACAAGTCAATTTCATCACGGAACGTCTAGTAAAATGTCTCGGCATTTCCAGACAGATTTCGAATATAAGCATCAATGGAATCGGTTCAACAAATACAAAGACAAGGCACCGAGTAAATGTAGGACTCAAATCCCGAATTAACAATTATTCGACGCGACTTGAGGCCTTTGTTCTGCCGCGTATATTGTCACCACAACCATCACAGTTCATCAATACTGACAAATGGCCACTACCCAAAAATGTGGCACTCGCTGATCCAGCTTTCAACTGCCCCGGTAGAATCGACATTCTGCTGGGCGCAGAGCACTATCACGACTTGCTAGCGATCGGACAAATAAAATTGGCAAATCAGCTTCCAACAATGCAGAACACTGTATTCGGATGGATAGTTTCTGGAAAAATACAGGAGGAACAACCCAACAATTTGACGTGCGGAATATGCACCGCTGATGAATCACTTGATGCTTCCATCGCCCGACTTTGGGAACTAGAAGAGATCAAAACATCCAGTAAACCAATGTCCATCGAAGATAAACAATGCGAAAATCACTTCGAACAACACACCATAAAGGATAATCAAAATCGATTTGTGGTACAGATTCCTTTTCATCAAAGTCCTGAGGCTTTAGGTGACTCACACGGAATCGCAATCAATCGCTTCTTTTCTCTGGAACGGCGATTGCAGAAAACCCCGGAATTAAAAGCTCAATATGCTAATTTCATGGAAGAATACGAAAGGCTGGGACACATGACAAAGATACCAGCAGAAGCGATTCGCTCTCCAAACTATTTCATTCCACATCACTGCGTGCAACGACCGGAAAGCTCAACCACAAAGCTTCGGGTCGTATTTGATGCTTCAGCAAAAACCTCTTCAGGATACTCTTTAAACGACCTAATGTACACAGGGCCAACGTTACAAAGTGAGTTACTGTCTATTTTACTAAGATTCCGAATGCCGAAATTTGTTTTTACCACTGACATTGAAAAAATGTACAGACAGATCTTAATGGCCCCCGACGATCGCCAGTACCAACTAATAATGTGGAGAAAAAACACCTCGGACCCTATCACATATTACAAACTCAACACAGTGACATATGGCACAAGAGCCGCTCCATATTTGGCAACCAAATGCCTACAGCAAATAGCAAAAGAAAATGCTCTCAGATCCCCTCTTGCTTCCAAGTTTCTCCAAGAGAATTTTTACGTAGATGATGGCCTGGGTGGTTCTGATAGCTTAACAACCGCACTACATATACAAGAACAGCTCGTGCAAATTCTAAAGGAACGTGGATTCACATTACGTAAATGGTGCGCCAATCACCCAAAATTGCTCCACAATGTACCACAAGGAGATGTGGAGGTCAATCTAGACTTCGAGAGTACCAAGAATGACTCGATAACCACGTTAGGGATGATTTGGCTACCAAAAGATGATAAGTTAGGAATGAAGGTAAACATTGAAAACATCAGAAGAATTACCAAGCGCACCGTCACATCGGATCTTGCAAAAATCTTCGACCCCTTAGGCCTCCTATCGCCTATAGCCGTTACCGCCAAGATATTCATCCAAGAATTGTGGAAACTAAAACTCGATTGGGATCAATCACTTCCTGAACACATGCATACTAAGTGGATTAACTTCCGCACAGAATTGAATGAGTTAAAGACATTGCAGCTACCAAGGCATATCTTCAATGGAGGAATCCCTGAATCCGTCCAACTACATATTTTTACAGATGCGTCAGAAAAGGCATATGGAGCAGCGGCTTACATTCGATCCACTGAGAAAAACGGTTCAATTATAACACGACTGCTGTGCGCGAAATCCCGGGTCGCTCCAATTAAAACTCAAACCATACCTCGACTGGAGCTTTGCGCGGCGACATTGGGAGCACAGCTAGCCGCAAGAATCACTATGGACCTTCAACTAACAAGCCAAGTCTGGTTCTGGACAGACTCAGAAATTGTATTATCATGGATAAATTCACCAGCATCACTCAACACCTTTGTAGCCAATCGAGTGTCAAGCATTTTACAAACAACGCAAGCTACACAATGGCGACACGTCAGCACAAAAATCAATCCCGCAGACATCTCTCCAATGTCAAACGATCTAAATGACATAGGCGCGCTGACCCCGGGACACTTTCTGATCGGTGAACCACTCACGGCCCAAGTTGACGCACAAGCAAGGCCAGCGGCGTCGAGCCTGGCCACTAGATGGAAACTAGTCTCCCAACTTAAGCATAATTTCTGGAGCAGATGGTCCCGAGACTATCTAAATGAATTACAGTATCGCAACAAATGGCAAGAGCAGTCGAAAAATCTTGAACCAGGAACCATTGTCATCATCAAAGAAGATAATGCTCCAGTAATGCAGTGGCCACTAGGGCGCGTCATAAAGACATACAGAGGAAAAGACAACACAGTTAGAGTTGCAGATGTAAAAACAGCCTCCGGTGTGCTCAAACGAGCCATCCACTATTTGGCACCACTGCAGAGACTCAAACAAGACACCACTAGCGAGGAACAACTAACCACGTCGCAGCCAGTTGATACAGATGAGGAAGAGGAACAAGCTTCGCTAACTTCAAAAGACGAGAGTCCAAGCAGGAAAAAACGAAAGACAGTCACCTCCGGTGTAATGATGACCATGTTCGTTGCATTACTAGCTCTTCCACTAATCTGCAACGCGAATAAAATAGAAATAACTAAGTTTCAACCAAACATTGGCATACATTTTGAAGGCATCGGCACAACGCGAATTTCACGGTCAGAATGGAAAATCATAACATATTATGAATTACAACCGTACTGGCGAGAAATGCAGACCTTCACAAAGGGCACGGCATCCCTACAGCATCTATGTACCCTCGTATCTCAAAAAACAACATGTATAAACGTTCTCCAAAGTCTCAAATTT
Organism: Pollenia amentaria; assembly: GCA_943735925.1. NCBI lineage: Eukaryota > Metazoa > Arthropoda > Insecta > Diptera > Polleniidae > Pollenia > Pollenia amentaria. The sequence goes on from OX031007.1 coordinate 105,462,220, forward strand.
GGCTTCTCAGATCTTAAAGATGGAAACACTTTACTCAAGAACAAAAGAAATAAACGTGGTGCAGTAGATATCGTGGGAAATGTTGCCAACTCATTGTTTGGGGTACTGGATTCAACCTATGCTGAACAAATGTCGAACACCATCGAACAGATCAAGGAAGATGAAACTTATCTAATGCAACTGTTTTCTAAACCAGACCTCATTCATAGACTCAACCCTCAACATCTTTAAGCAAGATGAAACTCAGATCCAGAGCAAATTCGACAACCTCGACGAGCAAGTAAACAGAATTGACTCCAGGTTACGCGACAACGTACAACAAGAGCATGAACTTAAGTTAATACAAGGTTTTGTTCTGCTAGCTACACAATTGTCATTGATGTCAGCAAGACTACACCGAACTCAAACAGCAATAATCACTGCATTGTCTGACTCTCAACATGGCAAGATCAGCCCATTACTGCTGTCACCATCACAACTTCAAGCCGAACTGATACAAGTGAGAAATAACTTACCCTCAGCACTACAACTACCAGTCAATCAGGACAATCTGCTTCAGCTCTATAAAATCATGAACGTGAAGGGAGGAATCGCAAACAATCACATAATTTTCCATATAACAATTCCTCTATGTGATCCAGAGACGTTGGAACTTTTTAAACTGCACCCGATACCAGCTCTTCTCCACAACACGATGACAGCCATCCAGCCATGCAGTCAAATCATCGCCATAAACGCGCACCAAGATGAATATTACACGTTGACTGAACAGCAATGGGCATCTTGCACACCATTAACAGAAGATGAAGTCTTGTGCTCAAGCATGCAGTCTAAATTCAATTCAGATGCAGCCAAATGCCTATGTGAAATTTCGTTGCTGAACAATGTCACTAGTACCAACTGCAACGTAGCTCCGTTTGTAGAAAACACATCACTCATCCAATTGAACCACAACAATCAATGGATGTACACCATGCCGCACTCAACCCCTATAACCGCCGTGTGCAGCGAAGAACACATTCGACTCAACCTACAGGGCACTGGACTAATAAAAATAAGCCCAGACTGCACACTTAAATACAAGGCTATGTTCATTCAGGGACACGAAATCTATTCAACATCCCTATACACATCATATACTGCTACTGCCAACATGAGTGAAATTAATTACCCTACCGAAGAAGAAGTCAGCAGTATTCACCTCAAAAGGTACTCACTAATCTACCCCAACAACTGACTCACATAAAAAGACACCATGCAGCAGTAGCTTACGCCGCCCTTCTTCTTACAATCGGAGTCATCATTGCGACAATCTACCAGAAGCTACAAGGTCGAAGAAGAAAAATAGGTCAACAAACCTCACCAGCAGCACTTTGCCAGCATGCAGCGTCATCAGAATTTACAGTAACAGTAGCTTGAACAACAAAGAAATAAAATTAAAACAAAAAAAAAACATTTTTTTTTACTTATATCATCTAGTGACTAAGTCAGGAACATTCAAACCATTGAAAATATCAAATATCAATACAATGTAATTTGTCGAGCATAGCTCAACGGCGGGGAGCATGTTCATACATTCACATCGCTTGTTTTTGTTTTCTTTATTTGTTTTCTTTTGTTGTTAATTATTTACGCTGACTCAAAATTTTATGTTTTTTGCCCAGTAATAAACACACACACACACTTGCATAAAACCTTTATGTAACCAAAGAAAATTGTCGCAATAATCCAATGAACCACACTGGTCAATGCACCAATAAAAAAGTGCAACTTAGCAAAGTGTAAACTTAGCAATTAATTATAAAAAAATATCACATGTATGTATGTATGTTTAACTAAATAAGCAGCGTTCCCATTTATCCAAAGGGAACACACTATAAAAAAAAACAACAACAACAAATTGTAAACTTAGCAATAATTTAGTATTTAAGAAAGAAAATTTATCAATAAAATTGTCAGAAATTCACGACTTGTTAGTGTCTCGACTTCTTTCCACCTTTTCTCCGCTGCAACCAAGTTCAAGTGCTTGAGTTGCTCCAAACTTTATCTTGGTGATTCTGCCTCGATAAAAAACCTAACACAAATTCATTGAAGGACAAAAGAGTCCATTCAATATACACAATTCTTTCCAATATTTTTAATATTGTGCTCAACATACCTTTGCGAATGCCAACAATGAAAATTCATTTGCACATACTAATGCAAATAACAACCCCATTAAGTTTAAAAATATTCTATAATTATTAACCACCATTATAAAAAGAGAAGATTTTACTAGCCTATACAAATATACTTTTATTTACCAATAATATCTTCTAAATTTAAATTGCAGTTTCGAAACAACAAAACATTTTTTAGGTTTGTGGACGTTAAACAATAAAGTTTCATTAATACATCAATAATACACATCTTCTTACCCAAAAATTTTACCTGCTTTTATGTGTATAGGTTTACACATAAATTGTAGGAAAACAAGACTTTTTAACAAGTTTTTTAAATATTTTTACTTACTTAAGAAAAGTGTTTTCAAAGAAAAAAACCCACCGACGGGATTGGTACAGAAAGAAAAATATTTTTAAAAGCACAAAATACCAACAAATTCTTGTGGCTATTTTTTTCTTAATAATTTCTGCATTTAGGTACGTCTTTTTAACGAAAGAAAAAGGGACCCTTTAACAGGCATCAAAGAATTTTTTTTCACAAACAAAACACATATCGTTAGCTTAACCCTTATGTGATTGACAAAAAAAACTACTTGTTTTGTACGACAAGGTACCCGGGTACCTTCATACAAATCTTATGAAAAATTAACCATTTTGCAATTTTGGATCATGCTAAATGCTAATTTACGCCAAAGTTACAGGAGCGGTGAGTGTTTAACTGCAGATGAGCATTTATACGGATATCGTGAACGTACTCGTTTTACACAAAATATGCCGGCAAAGCCTGAAAAGTATGGGATAAAAATATTTTGGGCTCGCGATGCTTCCAACTCCTTCCCCGTACATGACCAATTGTATACTGCTAAACAGAAAGTGCGCGCCTGACAAGTGTGAGAGAGAGGACTGTCTTAGATCTTGTTAGTCCATATAGGAACTCAGAAAGGAATGTCACATCCGTTTATTTGTTTACATCTCTGGAACTGGTAAAAGTATTAAGTTTGTGGAATCTCACACTTATCGGAACAGTGAGAAAAAATAAACGTTGCATACCAGCTAATATGAGTGCACATAAAGACAGGTAAGTTTATTGTTACATATTCATTTGGCAAAATCTTACTTGATAGAACCTATTCACGTTCATAATTATGGCTTAGACAATTTATTTCTACAAATTTTGTATTTCGCAAAGAGCTGTCGTTGTGCTCTTACGTGCCAAAAAAAAGGAAAGCTGTAATATTGTTATCAACCATGCATTTTACCCCGTCAGCCGAAAGCACTTTGACTGCTAAGCCCGAGATTATAAAATATTACAATAAAGCCAAAGGGGGTGCCGATTACATGGATAAGTTGTTGAGCGAATATACTTGCAAGCGTAGAACAAATCGGTGGCCGCTATACTTATTTGTTGATGCTTCATATATTATTTATATGGAACACAATACACTTTTAACTTCTACTGACCGCCGCACAGTGGCGCCCGTAGAGCAAACGAGGTTGCAAAAATCAAAATTTTCATGAGCGCCGACGAAGTTTTGAATAAACCCATGTTATAGGAAACTTTTCAACGATTTCAAATATGCCACACTTAATAATATCACATTTTTAGTTTAGAAGATATAACCGTTCAAAGGTGACCGACTTTCGGTTTTCAAAAAAACACACAATTTTTAGTCAATTTGTTGCGATTTCAGGTGTAATATCACGAAAAATAGGTAACGAATCGCCTTATTTTTTGTTTGTGTTGATTGATATATTTATTAAATGTATAATGATAAAAAAAAAATTAACTGTTTGATTTGTGTTTCTCCTGGTAAATCACTATTTAAAAACTATCCGTTTTTTCACTATTTTTCAACTTTGACGGAAAATAAAAAAAATCTATATTTTTCTATATTTGCCATATTTGCAAAACCTGTTCTTTGATTATTTATTTACATAATTCAAAAGGTTTTATCTGCCCGTACGTGCCCGTTTGGCTTCTAGATGTAAAAAAGGTTAAAAAGACATGGTTGCAAAAATTGTATGGCGTCCATCCCTTATATATTTTGACTGACAGTAGTTTGATCTAATAGTTTGAAAAAAAAACTACTCATTGAAATTAGCAGGTACGTACCTCACTTAAACAATACTTTGGCGTACAAATGGTCAAGAACAATATTGACTTATGGTCCCTACAGGTAGGCACAAATCTTATTTGGACACGTGCATAATATCAAAATTGCATTATTCAGCCTAAGTCCATATGTATGCAGGGAACAGGTAAATTTTTAGACATGGTAGCATAAGCCTATATATTGCAAAATAAACATAATGCCTGAATTAGTCTACGACTGAAAGTTGGCGCAACAATTACTGAAACCATTAAACAATTTAACTACCGAAAACATGGCGTTGAACAATTTAAAATTATTTGAACTGTTTAGAAAGTCAACCACACCAAAGTTTTTCACAGAAGCTGCTTTAGAAGAACTTGATAGCTTATACGGAAATATTGAGAGAAGCGAAATTATAAAAAATAATTTTTATCTGATATATGCAATTATTAAGGCAAAATGGGTGAAATCTAATCGAACCATTCAGAGCTTCAACTCCAAATACGAGGACTGGCTTAATGTAGACACCATCCTGGATTTATTGGCAGTAGATAAACCCACCACATTAACCAGAAAAGCAAGTAAGGCCAAAAAAAAGTATTGAGGAGTGTTCAATTTTCACAAGAAAGAGGAAACTTGCCGATGCCACCAATGACTTGACCACGAAGCATTTATCGGACGCGCTGTCTATTAAATATACAAAGGATAGTGAAAGAGTTATGTCGCAGATAACCAAATCTGTTGCTGATGCAAGCCCACTGCGACTAAAAAGGATTAAGGAAAGCATTCCCACGCCCACAAACGCACACATTAAAAAGTATGGTTCCGAAGAAGCCTTGGACTTGTTTATGGACTTAGAACTTTCCAAAGGGAAATATGAGAAACTGCTGGCATCTTTAACGCGACACGGCGCTGACGTTTTACCCGGATACAAGCATATATATATTCACGACCACTGCATACGGAGTTTACGGAAGTCATACAGCAAAACGGTTGTTGGAGAGTCTTCCTGAAAATGAGGTGAAAATTCTTCCTGAGAAGTTGACATTGATCAGCAAATGGGGCGGCGATGGATAATCCGGACAAAGCGTTTATAAGCAAAGGATATCTTCCGATGACGCTACAATATCGGACGGAAATATGTTTTGAAAATTGAAAAATAAATTTAAAAAAAAAATTTTTTTTTTTATTTTGTTGGGTAATAATTTAAAACATAAAACCCTAAAGAAAAAAAATAAAAACAATCTAAAAATGTAAAAATAATTTTTTTTAGTTACCATAAAATTGATTTTTCTACTAATTTTAACTTTGATAACCCATAAGTAGGCATAATAATAACCCTACAAAGCGTAGCACCCTTTCCAAACGCTCATTTCATAGGCTGAACAGTTATCTATCATATGCTGTTTAAACTGTTCAATTATCTTATTCGGTTCAAAAGATATGATTTTTGCAACGAAAAAACTCAAATGGCGCCACTGTGCGCCGTAGAAAATTTTTAAAAGATCTCAGTGTGCAATTGTCTATTGAAAACATAAAGCGGCGTGCTAAAAATCTAAAGGTGATGGCAAAAGCACACACTCGAACAGCAATATATATTATACTTGAAAAAGATTTTGATACTTCTGAACATCCAGATACCTCAAATATGCAGAGATAAAAATGGCCGTATCGCAGTAGCAGGAAGTTGCAAAATCTGTTCGAAACTTCGTCTGAAGAAAAGGAAAACACGCAAAACTTGTAGCAATTGCTCTTTACCAATTTGTAACTCGCATTCGGTAAATCGTCCAGTATGCACAAACTGTTTACAGGACGATCAACCTAAATAAATTTATAATCATACATAAATATGTAAATGAATGATATATTCACATGAATGTAAATATGAACATATGTATGTATACATTTTTTTGCTTTTTCTTTTTGTAAACATGTAAATATGTAACTGAATTTTTATAAATTCTTGTCAATATAATTTACAATAAAAAAAGAAAAAAAAATATACAGAGCATTTTCTCTTGGAACCGCATAAAGGTACCTGGGTACCTTGTCGAACAGTTAGAGGTGTATTAAGAAAGTTGGCATGCTACGCCGATCTGAATTTATTAATTTTTTTCAAAGTTTTGAAAATGAATAAAATATCGAAAGTTATGAGCTCTCAAGAAGTTTCAAGTACTATGGTTGAACATTTCTACAAAAAAAATTAATTTCAAAACGCAAAAGGTACCCGGGTACCTTGTCAGTCACATAAGGGTTAAATCACTGGTGTTCAAAAATGTTTTGCATATGTATTCTGAGAGAATTTTTTAAGTACAGTGACACGCAAAACTAAACGCACAATTTTTATTAATATTATATCACAAGATTTTTTATTGGTTATATAAAATTTATAATAATGCAGTTCACACTGAATTAAGTGTATGTGATTAACTTCCGTTGTTTAGGGGTTTCTGTAGAGTTGGTGATTAGGGATTAATTAAGAAAATTATGATTCTTTTCATAGCTATAGGACTAGGTTACCGATGAGGAAAAAACACTATTTATTAGAAATAAAATTTTTTTTTTTTTAATTTAAGGAATGGCTATCAGGGGAAGAAAATATTGAAATTAAATCAGATTTTATTTTAAAAAAAGCCATTTCATGTCAGTACTTTCATCTAAGCAAAAGGAAAAAAATACACAATTTCTTAATTTTTCCTTAATTGCCAACTCTACCGATGTTCCTAACAGCGCAGCGCTACGCGCAATAGTACTGCGGGACAAGGGCACAGATTATATTAAATAAACATTATAATTTAGCATATGAAGAAGTTTACTAAACAACTGTTTAATAAAAACTCCATCGATAAACGGTCTGCCCTGCCTGACAATATTTAAGGCGACTACGTCTGAAATGGCTTTTTTAAAATAAAATCTGGTTTATTTTCAATATTTTCTTCCCCTGATAGCCATTCCTTCAATTTTTCCAAAAAAATCTTTTTATTTCTAATAAAAAGGTTTTTTTTTTTCTTCATCGGTATATCCAGTCATATTGCTATGAAAAGAATCATAATGCCTCTTAATAACATTTTCCCAATGTCCTTTAAATGTTTGATAACATAAAAGACATTGGGCATTACCAAAGGCATCTTAATCATAAAATAGTTTTGCATTTTAATATTTTTTAGCAACAAACTAGCGTAGCTTCCGCGCATGTGCATTCGTCGCTGTCTGACGAACAACTAAATTAATTTCATTATTATTTATTTTACACCAGGGATGTCAGCGTCATACACAATTGTGTCAGCAACACTCACATGTACGCTTACGCTCTTTTATTTTGCGAGCGTAAAATATAATTGTTTACTGCAAAACACTCTCATTCAGCGGGAAATATCGCACGGCCTGTTTTGAGGCCTCTAAACAGAAATAATATATTTTTTATTTATTATCTTTGCTTCTGTTTTGTTTTATTTCTGTTTTTTGCATTGCACAGTGATTTAAAAAAAACAAATTGCTTGTGGTTTTTGTACGAGGTGTACTTGTTGTAGTATCAAGAATAACTGTGATGTATTCGCCTTGATGTTGTGTTTATTGAGCTTCTGTAAACTTCAAATTTGAATTTTATTAAGAAGTCTTGTAGACAGCGATAACGAGCATGCAAGCGGATGAGTTTATTAAAAAAAAAAGATAAATGATGCCATATAAAAAATATTTTATGATAAAAAAATGCACTTAATGATTTTCAATGTCTCTTATGTTTTATATTAGTATATTTTTATAGGCTAGTAAAATCTTCTCTTTTTATAATGGTGGTTAATAATTATAGAATATTTTTAAACTTAATGGGGTTGTTATTTGCATTAGTATGTGCAAATGAATTTTCATTGTTGGCATTCGCAAAGGTATGTTGAGCATAATATTAAAAATATTGGAAAGAATTGTATAAGGTTGTAAAAAGACTTCAAATATTGTCGAGTGCTCAATTTTTCCAAAAAATAAGCAAAGTTTCTGAGAAATGCAGGTTCCAAATTAAATTTATTTAAATAATAACTAATTGTGTCTGTCCATAACTCAACATTTTTCGATAATTGTATTATTATTAATTGCTCTAAAGTCTTCATAGCAAAATATGTATGTTAATTAGGCCTCGTAAAAGGCCTCGTAACCGCAGATTTCTCCCGCTGGGAATAAAGAGACAAGACTAATCGCAGCAACACAATCATAATTGACACCACTGTTTTACACACTGTATTTGAACAAATATCAATGCATCTATCGTACATGTGCGCTTGTTGCTCTCACACGTACGACAAAAATAATGAGCGTAAAAAACAAAGGGGTGGGGCTTCTAAACAATTGTTTGCCTGAATGAGCATCACTGGCTTAAATGCAAAACAATGTAGATATTATTTGTCAATCATTGTACAATGTTAAAAACAGAAATAAAACAAAACATAAACAAAGATAATAAATAATAAATATATTATTTCTGTTTAGGGGCCTCAAAACAGGCCGTGTGATATAGCCCTGTGAATGAGAGTGTTTTGCAGTAAAAAATTATATTTTACGCTCGCAAAATAAAAGAGCGTAAGCGTACATGTGAGTGTTGCTTACACAATTGTGTATGACGCTGACATCCCTGCTATAAGGATACCTACTCCCCAGTGGTAAGGTATTCTGAAATACGTATGATATTTGCTATTAGCTGCTCAAAATAAACTGTTGTTAATAATAACTGAATGTAGAATAATAATTGAATGGAGATTTGCAAGAAGACCGATAATTGTTTATATACCATGCAAATAAATGGTGAGACAGTTTTAATAGTTACTTATGTTAGCAACATATTGTTATCGTGCTCGAATGAAACAACAATGGAAATGATTGCGTCATAACTTAATCAACATATTCATGCAGTGGACAGAGGTCCAGTTAAGTATAACATTGACATGGAGGTTGACAGAGATGGAGTAAAAGGAGTAATAAAAATTCATCAGTTCAAATATACGACAGAGCTAATACAACAATTGAAAATGCAAGCCGATAAATACTCCCTTTGCTGCTGGTACAATTTATGAAAAGTAAGAATATTGTTCTGGTTATAATATAAAGACCTTTTAATATATCGTGTCCAAGTTTCTCAGTTCAACACACACCCCGAAAGAGAACATTTTGTAGCAGCCAAAAATGTCATGAAATATCTAAAGCAAGTCCCAAAAGGCATGTTATGTTAAAAATGTGCAAGTGGTTTAATATGTTACGTTTTGTTTCTGGCTGGTGGACCAATATCCTGGGGGTCTAGGAAACAAAGTATCGTATCTCAAGTTCAATGGAGGCTGAATACGTGGCATTCTGCCAAGGAGCAAAATATGTCGTATTACTTAATCGCCAACAATAATTTTGTTTCTAGTACAAAACCCTGCAGCACATGAATAAAGTCAACATATAGATAAACGCTTTCATTACATCCGTGAAAAATTTGAATAAAACCAGATTATTTTTCAAAATCTAAGTACAAACGAAAATATTGCAGATTTGTTTACGAAATGTTTAGGAAAGGGAAAACATTTAAAATTTTGTAATTTGATGAAAATTATATTTGAAATAGAAACTGTATTTCTTAATACCTATAAGGGTATTCATTTGGTTAGCCATTCATCGGTTTCATCGGTAATTACTACCCGATTAACTGATCGGTTAATTTAAAATTAGTAATCGATTAACGATTAAACCGGCTAATTTCAGTCGATTAACCGATGTAACAAAATATTTAATTTTTTGTAGTATTATAACACATTTTTTGGGTTTTTAATTATTTGTTTCGTCTCATGTTAAGGGAAATCTAGGAAAAGGAGAAATTAGAGATCAACCTTAAATGAAAGAATTTTTTCAAAGCCAAAACTAAACATTTAATCCAAATTACTTGTTTAAAAGATTATTTTATAAGAACTCCTTAAACTCTTGAAATAACTAATAAAAGGATCTTACAGTTTATTTTCTAATTAATACACAATATGTATGAATTAAAAAAAAGTATTACATGTTTATGAATTATTTTTTTGTATGCTCGTTTTAGTTCAAGAATGGTTATGTTTATTATGTTATGGTTTTCTAATTAACTTCAAATAATAAATAATTTATGCATTTTTATTATTGAAATTACTTAATTAATAAAAAAAACTTTATTAATCGGTTAACAGATCAATCACAAAATTAACTGATTAAGCCAAAACCTCGGTTAATTAATCGAGCGATTAACCGATTAAAGCAAAAGCCCGATTAAATGAATACCCTAATACCTATACATACGTACATTCGATCCATCGAAACACATTCATATATATTTACATTCATATATGTTTAATAACTGTAATGTCGTACCAAGGTTTATGCACTAGGTCTGCGCCAGGAGCCAGATGTTTATTTAGTTTATTCCTCAACGATGTTAAAAGTTGATTACATTTTGCTTATACTTGTATATTTTTGTTTACGTTTTTTGTTTTCCCTATGTAGTAATAAGATTTTGACAACCGCAAGGAATTTTACACAAACAAAATGCCTTTTGTTTTTTTTATTGTTGTAGCGGAAAGGAGAGCTATTGGATAGGCCTTGTGTCGTACCAAGGCGAATTCATTTTTCAGGTGGCGTTGAAAGCACAGCTGTGCTACTTTTTCTTCTTACTTAGAGAGAGAAATGTCAAAAGTTGCTTGAGTTTTTGACATATCGATCAACGAAAACAACAAAAAATTACATTGATGTGTTTTTGGTGTTGTTACTTGTTGTAGTATCGACACCACCGTATACATGAATTCGCCTTGTTTCGTACGTTTGCAAATGCTGCCCAGCAAAAAAAGACATGCAAAAAAAGTAGTAAATGAATGAGTTCTAAGGATAACGCACTGGTTCTTTTTAGGTGAAACATGCATGATTTTAACATTAGCGTGTCATTAGCGAGCATGGGTTCGCATTAATGTAAACGGCTCGTCATTAAAAATACTGCTTAAAACCAATGAAAGTTCAATGATTAGATTAGGGTTTGCACTTATATGGAATATTAATTGAAATGAGCGCGAATGAAAACCAATCAATGTTCAATGATTCTTATGCGTACTTTCATTGGTGCTCAATATTAATTATAATGTGCATTATGGAATGTATTATAAATTAATTAAAAATAACATGAAAATATTATTAAAACAAGGCATTTTTAATCATTTGAATTTTTTTTATTTAATAAATGTATATTTCAGGCTGTGCTTTAAATTATTAAACAAAAATAAACAGTAAGGTACATAAGTATACTTTTTTCTTTTCTTTGCAGTAGTTATTTTTCGCTAATTTCAAAGCATCTCTAATATCTGCTATATAAGCAAAAGGAAAAAAATACACAATTTCTTAATTTTTCCTTAATTGCCAACTCTACCGATGTTCCTAACTGCGCAGCGCTACGCGCAATAGTACTGCGGGACAAGGGCACAGATTATATTAAATAAACATTATAATTTAGCATATGAAGAAGTTTACTAAACAACTGTTTAATAAAAACTCCATCGATAAACGGTCTGCCCTGCCTGACAATATTTAAGGCGACTACGTCTGAAATGGCTTTTTTAAAATAAAATCTGATTTATTTTCAATATTTTCTTCCCCTGATAGCCATTCCTTCAATTTTTCCAAAAAAATCTTTTTATTTCTAATAAAAAGGTTTTTTTTTTTCTTCATCGGTATATCCAGTCATATTGCTATGAAAAGAATCATAATGCCTCTTAATAACATTTTCCCAATGTCCTTTAAATGTTTGATAACATAAAAGACATTGGGCATTACCAAAGGCATCTTAATCATAAAATAGTTTTGCATTTTAATATTTTTTAGCAACAAACTAGCGTAGCTTCCGCGCATGTGCATTCGTCGCTGTCTGACGAACAACTAAATTAATTTCATTATTATTTATTTTACACCAGGGATGTCAGCGTCATACACAATTGTGTCAGCAACACTCACATGTACGCTTACGCTCTTTTATTTTGCGAGCGTAAAATATAATTGTTTACTGCAAAACACTCTCATTCAGCGGGAAATATCGCACGGCCTGTTTTGAGGCCTCTAAACAGAAATAATATATTTTTTATTTATTCACCCCTATCGTGAAAAACAAGTGGAATTTTTATTCCCATGAAATTTTTATTCCCCTCGAAGGGAAAAATGCTATCATGAAACTCCTGTGAACAATTTTTCGAACTAACAGTTCTCAGTGAATGTAAAAATGAAAAAATTTTAAAAAACATTAAAAAAAATTTTTTGTTCAAAAATACACACGTATATTTTAAAGAAAAGTTAAAAAAAAAAACAAAATAAAATGTATTGTATTGAAGTGATAGTTTCATTGCAACATTAGCTTATTGCGCTTTCATGAAGTAAAAATTTTTTCTAAAATTCTGCCACCACGTCTTTGAAAAGCTTCATAACTCCTCAGGCACTTGACCTGTTTTTTGCATTTTGTTGAACAATATACATAAATATACCTCTTTTTACGGAAATTGACATTAAAATTAATTTTGTAAACTTCAATATTCGAATTATGAGAAGAATTACTTACATAAATGTTTTGTTCCCCAGCAAAAATAAAGTGAGAAAATCAAAGGGAAAAGTGAACAAATTACGAGGGAAAACAATTGTTCACGATAAGGGGAATTTTTTCCCGCGAACATGTTTTTCACGTTATTATTCTCCTATGAATTAATTTTGTTCATGGGAGTTTTTCATGATCGCAAATACGTGAAAAGGGAACAAATTACGAGGGAAAAATTATTCACGATAGGGGTGATTATCTTTGCTTCTGTTTTGTTTTCTTTCTGTTTTTAGCATTGCACAGTGATTTAAAAAAAAACAAATTGCTTGTGGTTTTTGTACGAGGTGTACTTGTTGTAGTATCAAGAATAACTGTGATGTATTCGCCTTGATGTTGTGTTTATTGAGCTTCTGTAAACTTCAAATTTGAATTTTATTAAGAAGTCTTGTAGACAGCGATAACGAGCATGCAAGCGGATGAGTTTATTAAAAAAAAAAGATAAATGATGCCATATAAAAAATATTTTATGATAAAAAAATGCACTTAATGATTTTCAATGTCTCTTATGTTTTATATTAGTATATTTTTATAGGCTAGTAAAATCTTCTCTTTTTATAATGGTGGTTAATAATTATAGAATATTTTTAAACTTAATGGGGTTGTTATTTGCATTAGTATGTGCAAATGAATTTTCATTGTTGGCATTCGCAAAGGTATGTTGAGCACAATATTAAAAATATTGGAAAGAATTGTATAAGGTTGTAAAAAGACTTCAAATATTGTCGAGTGCTCAATTTTTCCAAAAAATAAGCAAAGTTTCTGAGAAATGCAGGTTCCAAATTAAATTTATTTAAATAATAACTAATTGTGTCTGTCCATAACTCAACATTTTTCGATAATTGTATTATTATTAATTGCTCTAAAGTCTTCATAGCAAAATATGTATGTTAATTAGGCCTCGTAAAAGGCCTCGTAACCGCAGATTTCTCCCGCTGGGAATAAAGAGACAAGACTAATCGCAGCAACACAATCATAATTGACACCACTGTTTTACACACTGTATTTGAACAAATATCAATGCATCTATCGTACATGTGCGCTTGTTGCTCTCACACGTACGACAAAAATAATGAGCGTAAAAAACAAAGGGGTGGGGCTTCTAAACAATTGTTTGCCTGAATGAGCATCACTGGCTTAAATGCAAAACAATGTAGATATTATTTGTCAATCATTGTACAATGTTAAAAACAGAAATAAAACAAAACATAAACAAAGATAATAAATAATAAATATATTATTTCTGTTTAGGGGCCTCAAAACAGGCCGTGTGATATAGCCCTGTGAATGAGAGTGTTTTGCAGTAAAAAATTATATTTTACGCTCGCAAAATAAAAGAGCGTAAGCGTACATGTGAGTGTTGCTTACACAATTGTGTATGACGCTGACATCCCTGCTATAAGGATACCTACTCCCCAGTGGTAAGGTATTCTGAAATACGTATGATATTTGCTATTAGCTGCTCAAAATAAACTGTTGTTAATAATAACTGAATGTAGAATAATAATTGAATGGAGATTTGCAAGAAGACCGATAATTGTTTATATACCATGCAAATAAATGGTGAGACAGTTTTAATAGTTACTTATGTTAGCAACATATTGTTATCGTGCTCGAATGAAACAACAATGGAAATGATTGCGTCATAACTTAATCAACATATTCATGCAGTGGACAGAGGTCCAGTTAAGTATAACATTGACATGGAGGTTGACAGAGATGGAGTAAAAGGAGTAATAAAAATTCATCAGTTCAAATATACGACAGAGCTAATACAACAATTGAAAATGCAAGCCGATAAATACTCCCTTTGCTGCTGGTACAATTTATGAAAAGTAAGAATATTGTTCTGGTTATAATATAAAGACCTTTTAATATATCGTGTCCAAGTTTCTCAGTTCAACACACACCCCGAAAGAGAACATTTTGTAGCAGCCAAAAATGTCATGAAATATCTAAAGCAAGTCCCAAAAGGCATGTTATGTTAAAAATGTGCAAGTGGTTTAATATGTTACGTTTTGTTTCTGGCTGGTGGACCAATATCCTGGGGGTCTAGGAAACAAAGTATCGTATCTCAAGTTCAATGGAGGCTGAATACGTGGCATTCTGCCAAGGAGCAAAATATGTCGTATTACTTAATCGCCAACAATAATTTTGTTTCTAGTACAAAACCCTGCAGCACATGAATAAAGTCAACATATAGATAAACGCTTTCATTACATCCGTGAAAAATTTGAATAAAACCAGATTATTTTTCAAAATCTAAGTACAAACGAAAATATTGCAGATTTGTTTACGAAATGTTTAGGAAAGGGAAAACATTTAAAATTTTGTAATTTGATGAAAATTATATTTGAAATAGAAACTGTATTTCTTAATACCTATAAGGGTATTCATTTGGTTAGCCATTCATCGGTTAACCGATTAATTACTACCCGATTAACTGATCGGTTAATTTAAAATTAGTAATCGATTAACGATTAAACCGGCTAATTTCAGTCGATTAACCGATGTAACAAAATATTTAATTTTTTGTAGTATTATAACACATTTTTTGGGTTTTTAATTATTTGTTTCGTCTCATGTTAAGGGAAATCTAGGAAAAGGAGAAATTAGAGATCAACCTTAAATGAAAGAATTTTTTCAAAGCCAAAACTAAACATTTAATCCAAATTACTTGTTTAAAAGATTATTTTATAAGAACTCCTTAAACTCTTGAAATAACTAATAAAAGGATCTTACAGTTTATTTTCTAATTAATACACAATATGTATGAATTAAAAAAAAGTATTACATGTTTATGAATTATTTTTTTGTATGCTCGTTTTAGTTCAAGAATGGTTATGTTTATTATGTTATGGTTTTCTAATTAACTTCAAATAATAAATAATTTATGCATTTTTATTATTGAAATTACTTAATTAATAAAAAAAACTTTATTAATCGGTTAACAGATCAATCACAAAATTAACTGATTAAGCCAAAACCTCGGTTAATTAATCGAGCGATTAACCGATTAAAGCAAAAGCCCGATTAAATGAATACCCTAATACCTATACATACGTACATTCGATCCATCGCAACACATTCATATATATTTACATTCATATATGTTTAATAACTGTAATGTCGTACCAAGGTTTATGCACTAGGTCTGCGCCAGGAGCCAGATGTTTATTTAGTTTATTCCTCAACGATGTTAAAAGTTGATTACATTTTGCTTATACTTGTATATTTTTGTTTACGTTTTTTGTTTTCCCTATGTAGTAATAAGATTTTGACAACCGCAAGGAATTTTACACAAACAAAATGCCTTTTGTTTTTTTTATTGTTGTAGCGGAAAGGAGAGCTATTGGATAGGCCTTGTGTCGTACCAAGGCGAATTCATTTTTCAGGTGGCGTTGAAAGCACAGCTGTGCTACTTTTTCTTCTTACTTAGAGAGAGAAATGTCAAAAGTTGCTTGAGTTTTTGACATATCGATCAACGAAAACAACAAAAAATTACATTGATGTGTTTTTGGTGTTGTTACTTGTTGTAGTATCGACACCACCGTATACATGAATTCGCCTTGTTTCGTACGTTTGCAAATGCTGCCCAGCAAAAAAAGACATGCAAAAAAAGTAGTAAATGAATGAGTTCTAAGGATAACGCACTGGTTCTTTTTAGGTGAAACATGCATGATTTTAACATTAGCGTGTCATTAGCGAGCATGGGTTCGCATTAAAGTAAACGGCTCGTCATTAAAAATACTGCTTAAAACCAATGAAAGTTCAATGATTAGATTAGGGTTTGCACTTATATGGAATATTAATTGAAATGAGCGCGAATGAAAACCAATCAATGTTCAATGATTCTTATGCGTACTTTCATTGGTGCTCAATATTAATTATAATGTGCATTATGGAATGTATTATAAATTAATTAAAAATAACATGAAAATATTATTAAAACAAGGCATTTTTAATCATTTGAATTTTTTTTATTTAATAAATGTATATTTCAGGCTGTGCTTTAAATTATTAAACAAAAATAAACAGTAAGGTACATAAGTATACTTTTTTCTTTTCTTTGCAGTAGTTATTTTTCGCTAATTTCAAAGCATCTCTAATATCTGCTTTAAACGACTTATCGGTACTGCCTTCGAAATATGTCCCAGCTGTAGTTTAAAAGTAATCAGAATTAGATGTATGTATATATTTATAAATAGATAGTTTTAATACTTACCAAATAAAATATGCATAAATTTCGAGAAATTTAAGACTCAATTTGTTGTGAGCCCCATTCAAATTATACAAATCTAAAATGGGGCTATGAGCTCTCGCAAACCTTTTCTCATGGTACATCTATAGTTTCACTTTTTAAAATTTTTAATAAGCTAGTGCAGCATTGTACAGATGGATTGTATTCTATAAACCAATTTTTTAATTTCTCTCGTTAAGATTGCGGCATATCTTGTTAAAATGTTGTTCCAGATTATGATGAACTTCATATTGCGAAGATGAAGTTTCATGGTGTGCTTTTGTTTTCGACGAAGAAATGGTACCTATTAAGCATGAAAACAATTCTTTTTTTTTTTAATTTTTAAAAAGCTCAAAAATCAAAATACTAAATCTAATATTATTTTTCTTAAAGAAACAACTTCAAAGATTAATAGATATTGAAATTAATTTTAAAACTTGATATTGCTTAAAAATTAAACATAATAAACAATTAAAAAGTTAATTAGTGAACGCAAGTTTTATTTAAATTTCTTCGTATAGTTTACAAACAGCAAATGCGTATTTTTAAATCCGCTAAGTTGTCAACCCTTTTTCTCCTTGTTTTTAACGAAAATACTGATGTATATGGAATTGAAATATATATATTTAAATAAGTATTTAAATACTAAATTAAATGTACAAATTTAATAAATCTAACTCAATTATTAATTTTAATTATATAAAATATTCGTCCCTTTTAAATCCTAAAATAATACCAAATTATAGTGAAATATTGCAATTCCTTCATAAGAATTTAATGGCAGTATTTGATGTAATTTTTCATGCGTTCAGTTATGAAAAATTTATAAGATTTTTGGAAGGTATTTTAAATTCATTTAAGAAAACAAGTACTAAAGAAATCATGAAAATATCACTTCTTCTTGAACAACTTCAAAATTTTTTTGCTGGGTGCAGACAATTGAAATATACTTGCAAACTTAATTAATCTAAGCTGAACCATTCGCACGACAATACAATTGCTTTTAAAAGTTGAATTTATTTGTTTGGAGTTATTAAAAGAAAATTTAACAAATCTTAAAATTTTTTTTAATAGAAAACGCGTGTCGGTTCATAAAGAAAATAAATAAAGTAAAGCTTTGACGGAATATAACTGCAAAAAATGCTCCTCAGTGGACACCAATAGGATGGTTCAGTGCGACAGGTGTGACAGATGGTTTCATTTTTAGTGTGTCAATATAAGCAGCGATGTAGTTAATATTAGCTGGATGTGTAACAATTGTGGCCACCAACCTGCAGTCTCAATTAGCACACCAACTAGTCACGCTTCTATAGGTAGAACTGAGAAGCAACCCAAGGGCAGTTGGTACCACAGTAGCCACATCAACCACAACATCGGCCATAGCTACTGCAGTTACTAACTCACAACAACTCAGGTGACAGGTGAAACTCATCAGCGGCAAGCTAAGGAAACCTCATTGAAGCAACGTGATCTACAGCTTCGTATGCTAAAAGAATAGAGGGAACTTCAAAAAATACCTGGAACGAAAGTACGAAATTCTGTCGCAAGCCGAGGGCAGCTTATGTAATGAAAGTGGTTGTAACCGCCACTGCCTAACCACTATTGTGAATAATGTTTTGTTTACATATTTTATCCGTATTTACGTTTGTGTTTATGTTTAGATACATGCCAAATTTTTTTTAAACTTGTGAGTTCCGCGCGTAAAGTAAGATAAATCAGTCAAAAGCCATCTTTTTAATTATGTCAACAGTTTAACTTTAATAGACGACCAAGATCGATACAGTTAAGTCTTAGTGCTAATTGAATTTAATCGTGTAAAGAAGCTTGCTCGGTTTCCATACCAAAAAAGTGTGTATTTTATATGTTTGTTCCTAATGTTTTAATTAATAATGTTTATTTATAGGAATTAAAACATTCAAGATAAACCAATAAATTGATATTATAAATCGTTTGTACTTGGTGTTTACAATCTTATTGGAAATCGTGGGCTTGGGCAGCTTCACCCAACAGTGGTATTTCATTAAACTTTACGCAGGGTCTCCACCTAAGATAATATCTGATATAATATCTGAGAGAACGTCGGCAGAATGAGCGAAAACATTTCTTCATGTTAATCTTAATAATAAACAAGGGGAACACGTATCTTATATGTAAGATTTCATAATCGACTGATTCTCGTACAGTAAACTTGTGTCGTTTTTATTCTTTCTTTTTAGTTTTTTGATTTTTTAGTTTAAAATATGATTTGCACAAAAATCTTTTCAATGCAACCCTATTTCAACTATTTCATTGAGAACAGGGTGGTCCCAAATGAACTTTCAAAGTATTTGGTTATAGTTTTGAATTTCTGAGTCAAATTTTGAAGTTGAAATGCTCATTACTTTTTTGTTTTTCAAGATTTTTTGACTGGATAGATTTTGTGTATTAGTTTATCTTATTAGCTATAGGTGGTTTAAAGCATTAAACTCTGCGACCTATAGAACTGTTTTATTTTTATTTTGTTTTAGTGCCAAAATTTCCCGGAAATTTCCTACTTTATAGAGCATAAGTCATGCCCGTCAAAACGCTTCAAAAAAATCTGTACTCTCTTGTAGTCCGGACTCTAACAAACATTTCTATACCCCATTGTACACACCTCCGGATGCGATCTTGAGAACTACAGCAATTTCTGTGACCATAAGTAAGATATTCAGTTCAAAAAATAAGTCCTGCAAGGAAACATTACTTAAAATAAAGAAGGTGAATCTTCAAGAATTTTTGACGATTAAAGCAGATACGGCCACATAAATTATGTAGCACGTCATTTTATCAATTAATTTGGAAGAGGTTAAGGTATTGCTATTGTTATGAACTTATTGTGGGTGAACGGATGCTGCAAAACAAATAGGCGACATAAATAGACTAACACGTTAGATTTCTGAGTAATTTTAAGTTAAAAGGTTTAACATTAGTAAATAGCCGCAACATAGACTACATATCGTCAGTTGATAAGTTAACAAACTAGCACGCAGTTATATTTTCCGTGAAAATTAGCTACATGTAACCTGTTAATTTATTGCCGGTATGTTATCCTTTTAAAAAGTGTGAAAACAGGTGCTTTTTACGCTTCAAAGTAATGCTAATAAAAGATTAAAATTGTATTTAAAAAAGGTTTTTATGCTTAAAAAAAAACTTCGATCTAGAATATTAAAATGCATGCATTCATAATTTTTTCAGTTATAAAGTTCTCGCTGATATATATTTTCAACAGAGAGATGAAAAAGATGATGGAGACTCTGGTCAGAAACAATACAAGCAATGTAATTCAGAAAATTCATCTGATGCTAACTTATTCATGGTATCTTTCGTTCCATTACGTTTAAGAAAAACTTTAATTGGCTTAGGGCCGTCAACCAGTAGAGCTACAGAAATGGATGTATGTAAAAATGAAATTCTCTCCTCAACAAAGTAATGCAGAGCAATAAAGTAAAAAATTAAACTAAAGATGCCATAACTGAAGAAGTTAATGAACTTCAACAATATTTACAGCAATATTTAAATTTGATGACCAATGCATTGAAATTAATTTTCAAATGTTCCTTAAGGCTAGATTACACTATCTCACAAGCCTTACGTATTCCATTATACTTTGTGAGATGGAAATCTAATGAGTTTTGTTGTGACTGTCAAAAAATCTAATGTAACATTACAGTTTGTAGTCACACTATCACACATGAACATGCTTTTGTTAAAATGCAACCCTGATCCAATGAAAAGTATTAGCGCTTAGAAATTTTTCAAAAAACTATTAAGCCGTATGGGATGTCAAACTTTTTTCGTAATACTTGTGACACATTGCATTCACACTATCACACTTTGTCATATTACTTGAGTTTTTGACATGTATAAATATAGCATGTAGCAGAAAGATATTGCGAAAAAATTTGGCCAGTATGCAAATGAAACAGCAATTCTTTATAACAAAAAATACTCTTGGAGACATATGCCATTCACAGTTCATAAAATTTTGTACCGTGGGGAACAAATAGTTCAACACAATCTGCTACCAATTGGAGATCTATTTAAAGAAGAGTTAGAAAAAAAGAACAAAGACTACAGATTCTTCCGCGAGCATAATACAAGAAAAATGTCCAGATGTTGTGCTAATGAAGATCTTATTACTATTTTGTTTTACATATGTCCAGTATTCGACAAAAATGGAAATCAACCTCAAACGAATTAGGGGAAGAAGCTAACCAACTTCTGGAAATTGAAACCCAAACCTATTTAGAAGAAATGTTTACTAATATTGTTTATAGACATGGGAAAAAAAAAAATTAATCGATTAATTAATCATATGATTAATTGCAGAAGTAAAATAATTGATTGCAACTAATAAGAATTAGTCGATTAATTGCCGATTTATAAAAAAATAATTAAAAGCAATTTACTTGAAAAATTGTTATTTTTTATTCAGCCGTGTTTGTAAAAATAATAATTTTGACAACCTTTTAGTTGTTTGTCGGTTTCTTTTTAATGTTGCGGTGGATCCAGCCTTGGAAAACAACCGTTCCGCAGGCACTGATGTTCCAATCAAGTGGCAATAATTTTGAGAGACTTCATAGAGCTTGGGATAAACTGTTTTCATGTCATCCCAAGCATCTACTACGTTCGATTTAAGTGGCAAAACTTGGGAGTTTAAATAAAAAGTGAGCTCGTCTTGAGGTTGCACATCGTCACATGCTCTCTTTTTTTTTGTGCGCGAGAGTTTTGTGTGGAGCCCAGAAATCAAAATCATGTTCTGATTCAACCGATGACACACTTGCTGTTTCCATATTGTCATCTTTTTCGGTTATTTCAGCTCGAATATATCTTAATACCGACGATAAAGCCAATGGATCCTTAAAATTATCCCTTTTAAATCTGGGATCCAAGATAGTGGATGCAGCTAAGAGGAAAGACTGTTCTATGGTCGCAAATCTTTTATCAAATTGCTTTAAAATTTCTTGTTTTAGTTTTTGTGCTGCTGGTTGACATGGGTGAATTTTCGAAATTTGCTCATGACCTCAATGAACTAGAGGTATTATTTGGCTGAGAGTTCCATGTCGTTCGCCACTTATCTGCACTGTCATGGCCTCTAAAGGTCTAATGTTATTACAATTAAATTTTAGAACTACATATAAAAAAGCAAACTCAAAACAAAAAAATAACTCTTAAAATTCTGAAATTTCAAAAAATACCTTTCAACAAAAATAAAAATAAAACAATTCATAAAAAAAAAAAAAAAACATGTAGTTCTGTGTTTGGGAGACACGCAGAACTTTAAACAAAACCTCAGTTTGGGCTGCAGAATTGCAGGGCACTACAAGAATTATGATGATCTTTTACTGAGGAGTTGTAATTATAATCGCTCATATGAGTGATTATAATTGTAGGATTAGAAAAAAGAAATAGATGAGAATTAATTTCTTTTCCAAATTATGCAAACAAAATTGCGTTTGCTAACTTAGCTACATAAATATACTGTATTTACCTTTTGTTTGGGTGGCTTAAGGATGCAATATCACATAGGAGGTGTATGCTCAGTGTACGATTCCAACGCCACTGTATGATAGCTTTAAGGGAATTTAAGCTGAGGTAGGTGGGTATTTTAATTAAGGTTGAAATAAATAAATTTAAGTGGTTTAAGTTCACTATGTTTAGGGTTAATATTTATTTTTTCCTTTATGTGTAACTTAACAATTTTAGGGTAAGCACTTGTTTAGGTTAAGCCAATTTATTAATTAAAGAAAGAAAGTCAACTTATTTTCACTGTTGCTAAGGCGCAAGTGAAGTATACATATTTTTTATTTTGAATCTTAACCTGTCTTGGAATAACCCCGTAAGTACTAAGTACTAAATCCAGATACTTATACTACAGTGACTTTCAAACTACAATGCAACTGAGATCAATAAGAAATTACAATTCATCCACTAAAATTCAGTTATAATTCAAATATTAATTCTAATTCATGTTACATTATAATTTCTTCAAGTTAACAAATTTAAATATTAGTTTTTAATTCAGTTTATATGATTTAATCTTATTTAAGTTTTTTAATTATTCTTTCAATTCATAATGTTCAAATCACATTTGAACATGGTGCGGGCCCTCGCTTTGGCAATCGTTTACTGGTTATCCCTTACGCACAGAACTTGCGCCAATGACTTTATGGCCTCTGCCAATATTTTGGTGTCCGGCTGCACAGCTGGCTGTGATGGTGGTTCCACGGTTGGCTGCTGCGGTAGTTGCGGTTGCTGCTGTCGTTGACGATGGTGACGATGTTGTTGTTGCTGGCGATGTTGTTGTCTCTGCTGCTGGCGGTGTTGGTGCCTTCGGTGCTGACGCCTTTGATGACTTTGAAGACGATCTTCTCCTCGTCGGGATCTGGGATTCGTCCTGCTGCTACTGCTTGACGTTTGCTGCCGTTGTGGACGACGTGGTATGGCTTCTCGCCAGGCAATTAAAACAGTACCCCAGATTTCCGACCACTTCTCTTCTTCTCTCTATCGTCATCCTCTTGAATTTCCGGCATCCCATTAAGCCGTGGTATCCTCGGCAGAGAACACAATAGTATACTTCAAAATCTCTCAGTGGGCGACTCGGATCGCGGCTAGAATCACGACTTGGGTCTGGTACCCGAGTGGAGGTTAGCCTGCGATTGGACCTATGACTAAATGGGAAGACAACAAAGAGACAAATACAACTTTATTAGTAAAGAATAGAATTATATTTCAATGTGGGCAAGGAATATGTCGATTGAATGTAAGCGGGACATTTAAAGATTGGATTAGCGGAGTAAAGGTTAATGGAATATGAGCAGAGGCTAAATTAAGGGTAGAGTAAAAATTCATGTTTATTAAATTAAGCTCTATTTTCCTGAGATGATTCATAAAAAACAAGAGCCAAAAAAAGGAATCCCACCGCTACTAATAATAGTAATGGCAGGGTAGTCGTAGACCGGTGTACATTTTTCTCGTACAGGTTCAGTTGCCCAAGAATGGAAGGTAGCATAGCTTCACTATGGGTCGAGTTACTAGCCCAGAGGATGTACGAATCTCTGCAATACGAGCGTTTTTGTCAGAACCAGAAAAAATTCTCTCGATTCTACCCAGACGCCATTCATTGGGTGGTAATAAGTCGTCCATTATGACTACCAGGTCGCCAACTTGTCGGTTTGGAACGGTGTTCTGCCATTTATATATTTTATGTAATGCCTTCAAATACTCTTCCCTCCATCGTATAGAGAATTGATGATGTATAGCCTTCAACTTTTCCCATCTGCTTATGACCGATATGTTTTGGCAGGTTTGTTCGGGAAATGCCATTAATGGAGCACCTCTTAAAAAATGCCCGGGAGTGAGAGCTGTCAAGTCCGATGGGTCTTCTGTGATGGCAGAGATTGGCCGAGAGTTCAGAACACCCTCAATTCGAGCCAGTATTGTTGCAAATTCTTCGAAGGTGAATTTGTGAGCGCCTGCTATCCGCTTGAAATGAAACTTAAAATTCTTTACCGCCGCTTCCCATAAGCCGCCCATGTGCGGAGCGTGGGGGGGTATGAATCTCCATTCAAATCCATGAGACATATATTTTTGCGCTATATCTTCAGCTGCTCCTCGCAGAAATGCCGCAAATTCGCGCTCAAGAGCCCTACTGGCGCCAAGAAAGTTCTTCCCGTTGTCTGACGTAACCCTATGAGGGAGGCCCCCGCCTCCCGACGAAACGAGCAAACGTGGCCTGAAACGCCTTCGAAGATAGCTCAGAGCATGCTTCCAGATAAATAGCTCTCGTACTAAAGCATACAAAACGGAGACGTACCCTTTTACGTATGTTGATTTGCGCAATGAAGAGACTTTGAGCTCAAATGGCCCAGCAAAGTCAACGCCTGTTGTGTGAAATGATGGCGATAAAGTGCACCGTTCAGGTGGCAATGGAGCCATAATTTGTATACATGGTTGCTGTCTCTGTATAATGCAAATTTTACAATTGCGAATTATACCCTTTACCCGAGGTTTAAGTCTCGCTATAAAATATTCAGTTTGTATCATTCTACACATTTGGCTACACTCTGCATGGTACAGGAGTTCGTGCAAGTATTTCAAATACAGAAAACAGAAGTGCGAATTACCTGGTAGTATTACAGGGTAACGCTCATTGTATGGAAGAGTTGACTGAACTAACCTACCGTTTGCTCTTATAATTGAATCCGAGTCCAAAAATGGATTCAATGGTTTTAGGGCACTTTTACTTTGCAAACTTTGAGAGGCTTTCAGACTTTAATAATCTTCGGGATAAAATGTTTCTTGGGCCATAACTATTAGTCTTATTTTTACAAATTTAATTTCCGCCTGTGCCAGATTTACCCGATGCCCAGTTTGAGATTCTCTCCCCTCACTTTTCTTGCATTTTTTATAAAATCTGAATATATAGCCTATGACTCGTAGCGCTTTGCCATACGAAGAAAATCTACTCAGAATTTCACTATCCTAAATTTCTGCATGCAAAGTTTGGGTATGCTTTTCAGGTATTTCGGAGTTTTTTAGAGGATTTCTCTTTGGCCATTCTGGCGGGGGATTAATAAGCCATGATGGTCCATGCCACCACAGTGAATTATGAGCTAATTCTTGGGGCCTGCAACCTCGAGTTCCAAGATCCGCAGGGTTATCGTGAGAGGAAACGTGATGCCATTTTGCATTGTCCACTAAGCTGTGAACTTGAGCTACTCTATTGGCGACATATGTTTCGCATTCCGATGGTGTTTTCGATAGCCACCCTAAAGTTATGGACGAATCAGTCCACAAATGAATTTCCTCTGGATTAAAATCCAGAGATGAAATAACATAATTCACAAGCTTAGCAAGAAGAACTGCTCCACTGAGTTCCAGACGAGGCAGAGAAACCGTTTGAATAGGGGCTACTTTACTTTTTGCCACTAATAAATTGGTGAACGTGGTATAAGAACTAGTCTGACAACGCATATAAACTGTAGCACAATATGATGTTTTAGAAGCGTCTGAAAACCCGTGCAATTGAATCTTGTCTGAGGGATCGTATTGTACCCACCGATTTATCGAGATTGTGTCCACTTGTGACAGATCCTGAACCAGCTCATTCCACTTTTGCATAGACACCTGAGACACTTCCTCGTCCCATTCTAGGCCTTCCAACCAAAGTTGTTGAATCAATGTTTTAGCCCTTATAACAATAGGCGCGAGCCATCCCGCAGGATCGAATAACTTTGCCACAGATGACAGAATATGACGCTTAGTACTCCTTGTCGCTTTATCAATTGGATCAAACTTATAAGAAAATGAATCTGATAACGCATTCCACTTTATACCAAGGGTTTTGGTAGAGCTGGCATCATGAAAGCGTAGAAAATCAGAATCATACAAGTCTTCGTTTGGAATGTGGGAAATTAATTTGGGATCATTTGCAGTTATTTTCTTTAGAGAAAATCCAGCTGACCGCAACACGACCATAAGCTGTTCTTGAGCTGAGAGAACATCTTCTAACGAGTAACCTCCAGAGAGAATGTCATCGACATACGTTTCTGTGCGCAGAATTGAAGCTGCTTTAGGGTAAGCAGATTCAGAATCAGATGCGAGTCTTAAAAGTGTTCAAATTGCTAGATACGGGGCACAGTTTACTCCGAAAGTTACTGTTTTTAATTCATAATCCTTAATCGGGCCGTCATCTTTAGGTTGAAATAAAATCCTCTGAAAGGGTATATCAGCAGGATGTAATAATATCTGGCGATATATTTTTTGAATGTCGCCATTAAAAACGTATCGATATTTCCTCCAATTGAGTATTATGGAGATTAAATCGTTTTGCAGTGTGGGGCCTGTGTATAGAATGTCATTTAGAGAGAATTGCGATTTTGACTTTCTAGAGGCATTAAATACAACTCTTAGTTTGGTTGTTTTGTGTTCTGGGCGGACTACGCCGTAATGTGATAAATAAAATGAACCATATTTACCGTTCGAGTTAATTTCCGTCGATTGCGTTTCAACCATATGACCTAGAGTGAGGTATTCATTTATAACAGCTTTATACTGTGACTGAAGGTCGGGATCTTTGGCTAGAGTTTTTTCTATGCTCGTGTACTGAGCTAAGGCTATGAATCGAGATGATCCAAGATATATTGATTCGGGATACTCAGGTTTGAATGGTAATCGCACGACGTATCTACCATTTTCATTACGTGTAGTTGTTTCATTATAAGACTTTTCGTAAAAGTCATCTTCCACTGAGCTTGAGGGAGCTACGGGAATTTCTTCCTGTTCCCAGAACTTTTTCAACAGCGTATTAAGTTCAGAAACTTCAGTCGGAACAACCGTAGTTGTGAATGTCTGAATCGATTGAGTTTTTATAGGACCACTGAGTACCCAGCCAAAGATAGTATTATAAGCTGAAGTTTGACTGCAAATATTTTTTCTCATACCTTCAATATTTAAAGAGTGTTCGTAATCATTTCCTAAAATTAGATCTATCTGCGAAGATTTGTTAAACGTCGGATCCGCTGGATCTAATTCAGCCAAATCGGTTGAATAAGGTATTTCAAAAGTGCATGCTGGAAGTCTATTTGTCACTTTTGGCAGCACTATGGCTTTAATGGGAACTCGCAAGTCATACCTTTTGGCGTATAAAATGAATTCGCATTCTTTGTTTGCCGTTAGCCTTTTCCCGCCAATACCGATTATTTCGAAATGTGACTTTCCATAGGGTAGCTGTAGACTACTACGAACTCTTTCTGTTAAAAAGGTTCGTTGGGAGCCGGGATCAATTAACGCTCTAATTGTAAAAAGTTCACCCCTGTGCTCTATTTGCATTAATGCAGTGCGCAGCAATATATTTTCGTTACTCGTAGAACAATTAGCTTGATACTGCCTTGAGGTGCTAGGAGCATCATCCTGGCTATCTTTTCTAGAGATTTGAGTACTAATTTGAGAAGAGTTTTGAATTGTGTTGTTGGGAATTGTGTCAGATTGTCTATATTGTGAGCATTGTGCCGAGGGATTAGGGTTTTGTGGCCTTTGTCTCATATGCAATAGGGTGTGATGAGGTTTTTTGCATTGAAGGCACGTATGTTTGCTCTTACAATTCGATTTAAAATGAGAAGAGACCAAACAATTATTACAAAATTAATTTTTGAACACATAATCCACTCTTTGTTGTACCGTGAAGCCTCGAAATTTTGGGCATGTTCTCAAAGAGTGATTTTCTTTGCACAATTTGCATGACAAACTTAAGTTGTCTTGTGATACGTATGTGTGTATATCAGGGTTGGATGAGTCCTTAAGTGTGAAACAATCTTTTGTAATTTTTATACTAAAGAGCCGTTCTACTGCCTCATACCTGTCCACAAGGAATTGGGACATTTGGGTCCACTTGGGAAGTTCACGAGGTGAAGTGAGGGATTGCTCCCATAACGACAGTGTTACATGTGGCAGTTTAGTTGATATGAGTCGAATCAGAATAGGGTCCCAGCTCTCCACGTCGACGCCGAGCGTTCTGAGAGTTGCCAGGGAATCATTAACTGAAGATTGAATTCTTCGAATTGATTCGCTTTCTTCATTTTTTGCCGATGGTATGTCAAATAGGATTTTAATTTGGTTGTCAACCAAAACTCTTTTATTTTCATATCGTGTTTTAAGGGCATTCCACGCAAGATCGAAATTGTTATTTGAAAGAGGGTATCTTTTCACGATTGCACCAGCTTCACCCCTTGTTTTATTCCTAAGGTGATAGAGCTTAGTGACTGGGGTTAGCTTTGGGTGGCTTATATACACGGCCGTGAACATGTCACGAAATGATGGCCACTGTTCATAGCTGCCTTTAAAAATCTCGGTATCACATGGTGGCAGCTTCACGTAGCTAATTGAGCTATCAGGGAGTAAGTTCTGATTCGGTTGAGCGTAGTGTGATGTCGATTGAAACGCTGGGATTCGGGAACTTTCAATTCGACTTACTTTTAACAAATCATTGATTTGAGAATTGGTATGAAAATATGCCTCTGAACATGTATTATATTCCTCTTTGGATTGTGTCTTAATTTCAGTATCTACTGATCCATCCTGAGAAAGCATAAGTTTCCTATATGAATCCTTTAAATTCACCCATTCCGAATCTAGCTCTCTTAATTTAAGCTCAAGCATGGATTCATTGTGATCCTCAACTGGAGTATTATTCAACGTCTCACAAAATTGTAGCAAATTCCCACAATCAAACATGAATTGTTCCCTGTATAAAGGGTTAAAAGCCACGCTAGAAGCTTAGTTTGTAGAAGTCATTTTGTAAATAAAAAAAATGAGCAAAGGTGGCTGACTATATAAATATTATGCTTTTATTATTAAAAATTATGGGTTGATATATATGATACCAAACAGTAATCGGTTGTATATTATATTTATATATTTTTTTCTATATTATTTGTATAGTTTTAGGGGCTACGAAGTAGCACTAGGTATCTCTCACCTAGGTTAAATTTAAAGATAATATAAATTACTGATTCTCTAATAGATATTACTTTTATGCAATAGGGGCTATAAAATAGCACTAGATAGTGATAACCTAGTCTCCAATGAGAATTTATACAAATTTTATAAGGGGCTATAATTTAGCACTAGATATTAACTATCTTGTTTCCAATGTAGGCGTACTTTAACTTGCCTATTAAACTATTGTAGGGATCAGGGGTTACGAATCGTACTAGTTGTTAAAACTCTAGTTTAATTATAGGATTAAATAGGGTGCCATGGGCTTGGGTTCATACTTGCTTTATAGAGCTTAGGGCTAGAGCATACTCTAGTTATGTTGTCTAATTTTACTGTAAAATTACAACATACAATCGAATAAAAAGTGATGAAATTAGACTGCAAATCTTCAGTTAATGTTGAAGTTAAAATTGCAAAAAACGGCAACCCTTTATTATTTGAGGTACAAAAATTTGCTATTATACATTTGGCATATGGGATTCTATCTTATTATGTGAATATCTAGCTTTTTATGTATGAAATTAAAGAAAAAAAAATTTTTTTTTCGAAAAAGTTGGGCTATCTAAGCATAGTACTAGACTTCAAATTCTAGTTTCAAATTCTTCTTAGATATTTCCGAGGCTATGAGCTTATAGCACCGCTAGTAACTTGTGAGAAAAAAACCAATTATAAGTTTAATATTAGGTATTCAATGGGGCCTAATGAATTTAGGGAGTTATTTTCATTCGAATACCGATTTTTTTTTTGATAATAAGTCTACATAAAAATAATTGTTCTCCGATATTAACCTCCTCAATTATAATTTATTTTCAAACGAATTGCTTAATTTTTGAATAAGTAGAGATAATTTTAACTTAGTGAAACACATACATTTATTTTTTTCTTTTAACATCAACTTTATTTTATTCAATAGGTTTGGGGTTTAATTTAACAAAATTTCAATTAATTATAATTCAATATCTATCATCCAGTTTGAGTACAGAGAAAAGGTTTTTTTTTTTATTTTCTTTTCAATAGTGTGCCATAAAAGGTGTAAGCGAGTGTATGACAAATCTTTTACTTATGGGAACCAAGTTATGTATTCCATGAAACTTCCCAACAACCGGTCTGTTCGTGTATTAATACAAAATAATCTTATTGGAACTACAAGTTATGTATATTCCATGAAACTTCCGAACAACCGGTCTGTTCGTGTATTAATACAAAAAATACTTAATGGAACTACAAGTTATGTATATTCCATGAAACTTCCCAACAACCGGTCTGTTCTTGCGCTAAGAATGCACAATCGACAAAATAATCGAAGAAATTTGATTAAAAGAGCACACGTCTTATTAATTTAAGTGAGCAACAAGACCGCTTAAGCAATTATATTTTAAGTTAATTTCGAGTTTGAAATTTCTTTAATATATTTAGTTCTGTTTGGTAAATTTGCAAACAGTTTATTAAAAATAGGTTATTTATAAATTATGCCATGCGCGGCCATTAAATTATTTCGAAATTCATAAATTGTTCCATTCAAATGAGTAGGGATTAAATAATTTATTATGGGTAGCCTGTGACAACTTTTACCAAAAAATATGGTTTAAAAGTACTTGTAGAATTGTTGAAACGGCAGAGGTTTTTGGTAATAATTTTTTTTTTTTTTTTTTTGTAAATTAAAATAACATTTATTGAAAGAAAATATATACAATTTTCCACTTTTTAGTAATCAATATAATTATTTTGGTAATATGCGCAAAATCAACAACTTGTTTGCATGATATTATGAATTTGGCGCATATTTGGGTATAAGAGACAATTTTTTTTTTCTGTATTAAATGAAAACAAAATTAATTTATTTTAGAAAAATAAAATTTTTATTTTATTTTTATTATTTTATAACATTTTGATTGTTAACAAAGAGCAATGTTATTTCCGCCTTTATGAACCACCGCTTCTTTATATTTCTAGGCCTTTTCCTTATGGTTCCTTTTATTTGTGACCGACTGTTCTTTTTCCAGGTTAATTCTTCTTCTTGTTTCTTCATGAAATTACTCTTGAGTTGAGTAATATGTAAGAGAATATTGTTCCAATTTCTCCTACTTTTTATTGCAGGCTTTAGTTACTCTTTTTTCACACTTTTATTCAACGTATTCACCAATCGATTAAAGAGTTTAAACACAAACTTCATAGTTTGCTGTTTAAGAGAACGCAATTAACTTTATTTTGGTCACTTTATTACTTTTTGGGGTTTTTTTCCCAAGTTTACTTTAAACGAAATACATAATTCATTGGTTCAATTTTAAAGAGAACGCAATAACTTTCTCGGATATGTAAATAAGAGTACGCAAGTAAATAATAAGTGATAATATTCGATCGTGTGCAAATGATATGAATATACGCTTGATTTTAAGGGTGGGTTTAAAAAAATTTTAAATCTTAAGCATAAGGTAATTCCTAAGAAACTAATAGTGTGAGTGCAATTTTAAAATTATTTATATTAATCTTCACCTTCAACCTCAATTTTAGACCCGAAAAAATTTTCCATTAAATTTTTCAATCACCTATTCTAGGTTAACCTATTATTTTGTAGCGGAGTGTATCCGACTTTATTGCTCAAAATGTAAATATTCAAAGCTATTATGCATGTATGAATGTGATTTAATTATTTGTTTGTAAGATCCTTTTTTTATGGTGTTTGTTTTCTCTTTTCTGTGTAATTTAACCTTTTGTGCGTTTGTAGGAAATAATTCTCTTATAAGTTCAAAGGGTATTTGAATAACTATTCTTTGAGTTATAATTTTAATTTAATGAAATTTTAAGAGTAAATATGTTCTATTATGTCTTTTTTAAATTTATACGGCACAAAATTAAGAAATCTATTCCTCTTTTAAACATGAGTTAACTTCTTATTTATTGTTATTATCTTAAGAGAAAACAAACTAGAAAATACACAAAGAATGACTTTTTTTTTAATTATAACACTTTAGAGCACCGCTCAAATTTCCAGTATTAATATACGTATGTATGTATGTATGTACCAAGAGAAACTTAATGTTAAGAGCACTTACTTGCACAATCACTCTATCCAATGTAGGTATATGGCAGGGATGTCAGCGTCATACACAATTGTGTCAGCAAAACTCACATGTACGCTTACGCTCTTGTTTACTGCAAAACACTCTCATTCAGCGGGAAATATCGCACGATCGCACGGCCTGTTTTGAGGCCTCTAAACAGAAATAATATATTTATTATTTATTATCTTTGTTTCTGTTTTGTTTTATTTCTGTTTTTAACATTGTACAATGATTATAAAAAAACAAATAGCTTGTGGTTTTTGTACGAGGTGTAGTGTACTTGTTGTAGTATCAAGAATAACTGTGATGAATTCGCCTTGATGTTGTGTTTATTGAGCTTCTGTAAACTTCAAATTTGAATTTTATTAATTAGTCTTGTAGACAGCGATAACGAGCATACAAGCGGATGAGTTTATTAAAAATTTAATCATCCAGATAGGGAAAATATTATTGAGTTCTGGAAAAATTTAGACGGGGCACTATATCCTGTATTAAAAAAAAAATTCCTTCAAATGTTTGTCGCTTTTTTTCCTCAATATATCTTTGCGAACAAATATTTTCCGATTTGAAATACATTTGCTCAAAACAACACAATAAATTAACGTCCGCAAACCTAAAAAATGTTTTGTTGTTTCGAAACTGCAATATAAATTTAGAAGATATTATTGGTAAATAAAAGTATATTTTTATAGGCTAGTAAAATCTTCTCTTTTTATAATGGTGGTTAATAATTATAGAATATTTTTAAACTTAATGCGAAATAATGCACAATTAATTTAATAAGCAATCTTTGACTCTTTTTTTCATAGGCTTTTTTTTTTTTTTTTTTTTTTAATTTACAGATGCTTCTATTTCTCTTTTTAAAATTTTAAATATGAATTTTTTTTCAAGCCTTAACGAAAAGTAACGGGATGTATGTATAAATATGTGTTTGCGTTTCGTGTTTTTTTATATTTATTATTGGGTAGGGGAATTAGCAATTTATTGTCTTCTTTTTGTTTCAACTTCTCTATGTAGATATGAAAATTAAGCCTTAACAAATTTATGTAAACGTAGCTATGTATATGCATATACATACATACATCTTATTATATGACGTGAATTATCTAAATATGACGATATTAAATACAATAATCAGGGGTGTCATAGAATCCAAGTCGGTTTTGCTAATTGTCGGTTTTTCAAACCAATATTGTTTTCATTTGGTGTCATAAAAACAAGTCGGTTTTGTTATTTTCGAATACAAATAAAACCAATATTCGAAACAGCTGTTTTATGTTTTGGTTCATGTGTTTATAGTTTTAAATGCAATTTTTGTTTGATAATTTTTTAAATTATGATTGTGCTCTAAAATATTGTTAAAACTTGTGTTTGTAATAAAAGGAAAATTATAGAAAAGAAAATAAGAATAAAACACACTAAACATATGCAATAAATGCCATCGTTGTATTAAATATGTATTTGCATTTGTTGTTTACATTTGTGTAATTTTATTGTTTTGTAGAATTATAAAGCAAATTAATTTAAAATAAAAAATAAATTGTTTCTTGTTAATAAATAAAATAAATAAATGTGTTGCGAACTTTCTGTACGCAGAAAAAGTGAGAATACTTTTGCAAGCTCGCAGCAGCCCGCTGCCGGAGACTACCGGAGACATGCAAAAAATACTAATTTACAAATTTTATTTATTTCCATCTATGCAAAATAACTATCTGTTGAAAAAATTAAATAAAAAATTAAACTTTAACCAACTATATTTATTTCCAATATAAAAACAAGAGCTGTAAGCTGCTTGGTTTATTTTCAATAAAAATCCGATAACCTAAATCCGACACCTAAAACCGACACTAATTTCAGTTCGAACAAAAAACCGATGAAATTGGATTTCATGACACCAATGTATTTTTTTTGTCGGTTTCAAATCCAATACCGATAAGATTGGTTTCTATGACACCCCTGAATGCTTTTTTTCCCGATTTTTTTTTTTTTTTCAAAATGGCAGAACTACTTTTGCGCTTAATTTATTTAACCTCACTTTTCGTTTAACACATATTTATACATACATACATGATAGGCACATTTTTCTAATTTTTGTCACTTTTTCCCGCACTTGGGTTTGGGTTTTTTTTTTTTTTTATTGGAATATTGGGTTGAAAATGTGTATGCACATATGCATGTTATTACCTTTTATTTTTATTTATTTTTTCTATTTTTTATTTAACCAATAGGTTCTTCTATCTTTTAACTTGATAGGTATATACATAGGTGCACTGTGGTAAGTATTTGTAGATTTTTTTTTCAGCTTCTGGGTAAGTATTAATTTAATTTCACAATTTATGTAGGCATTTATTTTAATCTTTATGTACCCAGGTATTTTCAATATTTATGTATTTATTTAATTTATTTGTCTTTACTCACTTATTGTTTGATGGTTTTGATCGTACTGATTTGCTTGTGTCATTTATTCCTCATTTACCTCATTTTTTGCTTCCTTTGAGTTGTTGAGTATTGCTATTTGTTCCAATTGTCGTTAATTGCTCTTTTGGTAATTTGCTTCTCTTCCTTATTTCCACTGGTTTAAAAGTCGAAGGACCATGTAGTTCTGTGTTTGGGAGACACGCAGAACTTTAAACAAAACCTCAGTGTGGGCTGCAGAATTGCAGGGCACTACAAGAATTATGATGATCTTTTACTGAGGAGTTGTAATTATAATCGCTCATATGAGTGATTATAATTGTAGGATTAGAAAAAAGAAATAGATGAGAATTAATTTCTTTTCCAAATTATGCAAACAAAATTGCGTTTGCTAACTTAGCTACATAAATATACTGTATTTACCTTTTGTTTGGGTGGCTTAAGGATGCAATATCACATAGGAGGTGTATGCTCAGTGTACGATTCCAACGCCACTGTATGATAGCTTTAAGGGAATTTAAGCCTCAGCTGGTGGGTATTTTAATTAAGGTTGAAATAAATAAATTTAAGTGGTTTAAGTTCACTATGTTTAGGGTTAATATTTATTTTTTCCTTTATGTGTAACTTAACAATTTTAGGGTAAGCACTTGTTTAGGTTAAGCCAATTTATTAATTAAAGAAAGAAAGTCAACTTATTTTCACTGTTGCTAAGGCGCAAGTGAAGTATACATATTTTTTATTTTGAATCTTAACCTGTCTTGGAATAACCCCGTAAGTACTAAGTACTAAATCCAGATACTTATACTACAGTGACTTTCAAACTACAATGCAACTGAGATCAATAAGAAATTACAATTCATCCACTAAAATTCAGTTATAATTCAAATATTAATTCTAATTCATGTTACATTATAATTTCTTCAAGTTAACAAATTTAAATATTAGTTTTTAATTCAGTTTATATGATTTAATCTTATTTAAGTTTTTTAATTATTCTTTCAATTCATAGTGTTCAAATCACATTTGAACAATAATGTACATATTTCCATTAGTTCATCCATTTCTCTTGACGTTATCATAGGCGGAGAAACCGGGTAATTTAACAAAACTTGGCTGACGTAGGCGCTAAGTTTGATGATCCGTTCGATCATATAATAGGTGGAATTCCAGCGCGTATTTACATCTAGTAAAAGTTTCAAAAATTTACCCTCTGGTACTCCAGCGGCTGCTTGCACCTTTCGCATGTCGTCATTGTCTTTAACGCTGCGTTTGAACCATTTCACAATTGTTTTGCATTTTAAAATAATACCTTGTACAGCAGAAATATCTAATGAATTCGAACAAACCAAATTCAGCGTATGGGCGAAACATGGAATATGACGCATTTTATCCGAATTTTTCATAGATTGCATTGACAATATTTCTTGCATTGTCTGTGACAAAAGCCTTAACGTTATCTTCCTCCATAGAAAAATTTTTCATTGCAACGGACAAAATCTCAGATATATGGGAAGCAGTATGGGACTCACTCAATTCATAAACACCAATTGTTCCATGAAATGGCTTTGTATCAAGCAACCCATGAACGGTCAGGGTTACACAACGCAGATTTGAAAGCAATGACACACATTTGTTTTTTTCCACTTCATACAGTTTATCAATTTCAGCCTTTATCGTGTTCCTTGTTGGGACTTTGTAAAGTTGGAAATTTTCCTTCATAAAGTCTAAGAAGCCAACACCTTTAATAAAAGTTAAATTTCTTGGAATAAAATAATAGAATAATAAATGAACACAAAACATACCTTCGACAAAGGTAAACGGCAAATTATCTTTGACGATCATGTGCATGATTCCATGTGTAATTTTTTTGTTTTTTGTTCCGGAGGAATAGCTCTGAATGTTGTAAAATTCTTTTAAAAGTAATGGCTGACTAACGGTGCTCCTCAACTGACTTGGCCGGCTACTTGGCTGACTGGCGCTACAACTCGGCATTTCATCTGTGCTACCTTCGGATTCATTTGAAATATCGATCACAGTATCCACACTTTTTTCATCAATGGTTTCACTGTCATCGTCGTTTGTTTTGGAATCATGCTATAAAATAATGCATTACGCACCCAATCTTTGAAGGAAATTAACTATTTTATCTTACCTTAAACTTATCAACTTCAGCTGCATGTTTCAATTTTAAATGCTGGAACATGTTTGATGTGTTGTTTGAAAATTTTAACTTTGCTCCTTATAAGAAGGGAAGTTCAAATACCACTGTCCGTCTGTCCGTGCGTTGAAATGGATTTTCCGAATACCCCAAATATGATGGAGGCTAGGTTATTACACATTTATGCTGCATATAGTGCGGAATTATTTGGAAATGAATTTTAGTAAGATCGGTCCATAAATGGCTGAGATATGAGCAAAAAACCACGACTACCTCTAATTTTTCCCATAAATCCCATGTTGTTGTTGTTTTTTAATTCTTTTTTTCTGTATATCTTGAGAACGGCAATAGCCAGGGCTTTCAAATTTGATACAAACATCTTGGTATATATTAAAATATCAGAAATTTTTTTTCTGAAATAGAAGAGTTATGCCCAAAATAAAACTTTTTTTAAACATACCCATTTTCGGGAACAATAGATCTTCCCGAGTCCACTTTTATCTAACTTAATGGTAAACTTCTTCCTAAGGACGTCGGTATATAAATCTGCCAAAACGGGTTAAAAATGGTTAAGTTATTAGCAAAATACTCCACAAATGGGCAAAAAATCATCAAACATTTTTTAAAAACTAAAATTTTAGAGCTGTTATATGACCTATAGATACGTCTAATATATCAAAAGATCGGAAATCTTTAGTAAAACATATTTTCTAACTCAGAAAATCGGTTCAGATACAAAAAAGCTATATCCAAAATATATTTTTTCTTTTGAAAATTACCCATTTTCGGGAATTATAGATCTTTTCGAGTGCAACCTTGATTACCAAAGTAAATGGTAAATTCCTTCCTAAAGACGTCGGTATATAAATCTGAGAAATTGGTTCAAAAATGCCCAAAATACTGCAATACCAAAATAACTCTTTTTAATTTAACACACGTGCTTACTACAGCTTTTTGTGTGAATTTTCAACCACAGCTTAGTAAATAAAAGTTTAATACATTTTATTGTTGTGGTGTTGTAAATGTTAGTACGTTAACTACATTAAAAATATCTACAAATGTACTCTACTACCAAGAGTGAAAATCGCTAGTATAAAAGGGAATACGAATTTAAAACATCAACTTACGATGAAATGAAAAGTTGGCGTGGCTCAAAATAAATTTATATATATCTAAAGAATGATATTTATATAATATATAAAACTTTCTGTTCTTATCGCACGATGGTGAAGAGTATATAAGTTTCGGCATCGCCGAATATAGCGCTCTTACTTGTTTAACATAAATTTGTTAATAATACAAGTATCATTTAACAAGCGCTCAAATGGTGTAATTATACCCCACTAGTGGTGAATGAGGGTATACTAAGTTGGTCATTCCGTGTGAAACTTTTTTATTATTCGTCTAACACCCCATAAAGTACATATATTCTGGCTCCTTGCGTAATTCTAAGTCAAAAACAGCAAAAATAAATGAGATTCGTGCTAACGACACCAATGCAGAAATAAACATAACAACAGAAAATAATAGCAAACCAATGCCTGCAAGTGTTACCACTGATGCAGAGACAATCTTAGAAGGAAAAATACCATAAACTCAAACACAGACGCAATGGAAAACACACAAGTAAAAAAGTTGTCAAAAACCACAAGTGCAAGTTGGTATGGACAGTAGTATAACAGTGCTTAAACGGGGTCGCAGCCCTACCTCTTCAGCTGTAGCCTCGGCTTCAAAAATTCCATCTTTTAATAGAAGAACTTCACAAAATCGTTTGGCAATTCTGGAGGATGAATCCTCTGAAGCACCTAACGTCATAAGGTCGTCGAAGCTACCCCCGTATATCTTAGGGAGCAAAACTCAAGTGAGCTAATAAAAAGTTTTATCTTGGTGGTGCTCACGATTAATCATAATATGCACTGAAAATTTACAAAGTGCAAATTTGCACAATGACCATTGTGATAACCCTTACTTTAATCCTGAAAAATTTAGAAAAAAATTAAACTGTGCATATCTACACACAAATACTTTTAAAACGATATATATTTTATTAAAATCGGTGGATGATAAGATACTTAAAAATCAACTACAAAAAAATTGTTCCCGTATTTATATATAAGATTATATATTGTGAAGAGGGCGGTCAAGAATTATAAATTATTGAACTATTTACATTTTAAAACTTACTGCACATATCTTTTTAATATATTTATTTAGCAAAAAGTTGTAGAAGTATATGAAACTTATTTATTGTCGTAAATGTCTTTTAAAATTTTTTATTTAAAAATGACTTAAAAGTAAAAAACCTTTTCAAAAAAAACCAAGGTTTTATTTAAGTGCGCTTAAAAGAAAAAAATAAACTTTTACTATCAACTTATAACGTCATTACACAATTTATATTTATGAAAATTGTGTTGCAAGATTTCACCCGAACAAACATACATACATACATTGAAAGTTATGCTTTAAACACATTCGAGACAGCAGACTACCGACTTCAATATGTCAACAATAGAATACATGTGTGTATGGAAATGATTATTTTAACGCCGACACGGCTAAATGGCTGCAGGTTGTTGTCTATGCTAATTTTGTCGTTGTAGTCAAATTAAACGAATTTCTATTTTTGTACGCTACTAATGCTGCTAATATAATCAAAAATTAGAAGAATTAGTGCTTATAATATATAATAATAATTTTTTGGTTAAACAGCAAAGAACCGGATTGAAACAAGAATATAAGCGCGGCTCACCACCAAATCTATATTATTATTACTTTTTAGTATCCTTAAAAGAAGGTATATAGGAAGATGTTTGTCACGCCAACGCTCTTAGTTTTAGCAGTATGGGTATCATTGAAAAATTGAAAGTGCTCTTCACATGGTGTTTAAAGCACACCGATTTATTAACCCATTAAGAGCCCATTTCAAATGCTCATACTTCTTGACTGACTTTTTTACTAAATTTGCTTTATCTTTAAATTATGTCGATATAATAATAATTATTTAACAATAATATACACATGTTACCAAAGTTCTTAGGACTTTGATCAATAAAGTTTTTCTGTATTGCGGGTTTTCAGCCTTCCGAAACACATTTCAAATAAATATTTACATATTACTATATTTCAATATGTAACAAGTGCATAAACTATTACCACTATATATTTAAACTCAAACTTATAAATAAATTGTGAAGTTTTCCAAAATAAAATTTGTTTAACCCTAATAACTTTAAAATGTTATATGATGGAGTTTCTAAAAATATAGCATACAAAAACTTGGGATGTTCTCTATAACATATTATATTTGAGGAAATATTATTATACATATCGACAAAATTTTAAGATAAATCCTCTTAAGGGGTTAATAAATCGGTATATTTAATACATCATATGAAATGTGTTTCGAAAGACTTTATTATGATACTTACAATACTTTAAAGACTCAGATTATATTTTTCTTCCTATACTATTGATAAAGTGCTCTGAAACCTTTACGACCTATAATTCATAAACTTAGTGCGTTGAACCAAAAAATTACAGTAGAATCGTGATACAGTAATCTTGCGGTCAAGTTAACCAAATTTTAGCGCTTCTGTGCCGCTCTAAACGTTAACTCTAAGTTAACTTTTCAGATCGTATTAGTAAAAGTACAAACGATAACAAATTAGATTAAATTTTAAGCTGAAAGTTGAGAGTTTAAACAAAATTGAGAAATACATTTAAGAAAAACTATCGGCGTTGTATTATTGTATATCTGAAGTTGCCATCTCAAAAATAAAAACGAAACGTTACAAAATTTTCGAGGCTTTGAAGAATACATAGGAAAAAGCATACAGGAAAACATTACATAGACCAAAATATGCCGATCTTAAAGCAAGTTTGTACAAATGTTTTCTTAAAGCATCGAAAACGTAATTGCGCAATCACTGTTCTAATTTCAATATCAATAGCTAAGCGCGAGTTCGTGTAACTGCAACCTGAAAAAACAATAATGTCAGTAATGGATGGCTGGCAAATGTTTAGAAAATACCCAGAATTCGCTATCTGAAAATTTTGAAGAACTAATTTTCTGACAAACGTTATATGTAGCACCTAACACATAATACATGACTGATTGTATAATTATTAATTATAAATTGTAGCCGGTACAAATTAGATCATCTAAGTTTCTTTTTTGTACTGATGAAAACTAAGTCATTGAAAAAAATATAGGTACATATGTTTATTATTGCATTTTTTTACAATTTAGAAAAGTTAATAAATAAGACGAAAAAGTTAACAACCCTTAGGACATTTCAGTTTACTTTTTCGCGATTATACTGTATATTAGGATTTTTTTTATTCAACCTGCCATGAAGATGATATTCTTTATGAGTTCCAAAAAGAATAAAATTAAAATATTTTAAATGTTTTTTAATAAATTCATTTGTTTTTACATTAAAAAATTTATCATAAACAAGTATTTATATTTTTGTAGGCTTAAATTAACTTTGTGTGCGAGTCTGCAATTATGCATGTTGTTAAATTTATAAAAATTAAAAATGATAGTGGCACCACTGAAATTTATATACATAATAAAAAACACAGCTGTTTATATTTTTTCAATTGTAGCTGTCGTCTTCAAAATAATTCAGTAGCTGATTACGCGACTACAATTACAGCCTGTGTTTAATGCATTAAATAAAAGCTTTTAAAATACTTAATTACTTAAAATACTTAAAAAAGCAAACACGTGCAAGTAGAAATCTCGCGGCTGAGAAAACAAATTAATTAAATATAACTTAAATTAAATGAAACTGCAGGAGTAAGTCATCGTCCAGACTTGCAATTTTTGTTGCAGCAATTCTTGAATTTATAGGTGAGAGGGGTGAAAAGATTGAAGGGGTACTCAGTTTCATACACTCTGCAATTCTGTTTTGTTTTGTTATTCTCACAGTTTTTAAATTAAAGTTGGCTGTAGGCAAGGCGAATTCACTAGAAGGTGAGATCAACTCTGCAACAGCACTGATTTTGTGGTCGGGTTGTCGAAAATATTGCTATTAAAAAATGTTTGTTTACATAAAAAACCTCATAGTTTGTATAAAAACTTTGACAAATCGAACACCGAAAAATATGTTGACTTAACCCCACCTTCTAGTGAATTCGTCTTGGCTGTAGGTGTATTTGTATTTATATACAAAATATAAAAAGGAGAAGTGAAAAGACAAGATAAAAATACAAAAATTGCAAAACTATGATTTCATAATCTGGACAATAATCCAATTTCAAAGTAGAATTTTAAAAAATTGCAGAAACAAATTGATAGCAAATGATTTGTCCATACTTTAGAAACCATATGGCAGAAAGGACTGAAACTATCGATAGCACTATCGATACTATCTATGGTTTCTGATTATTGTTTCACCATCGATAATTTTTCGTACCATCAATAGTTTTCGATACTTTTCATTTTTCTCGAGTTATTGCTTTATGCTAAAGTTAATAGGTCTGTCTGCGTACACATATTTTGCATAATTTTGTACAAAATGTCGCAAAATCTTGCAAAATGTTGTCTACGTACTCCAAATCTCTTACAGCGAGAGAGCCAAAAAGAGAATTTTTTGACAGTTGGAAATTAGAGAACTTGCAAAATGTTACTGGAGAAATTTCTTCTGGTAAGATTTTGCAACTAGTTTGAACAGCTGTTTTTATATACTGTTTGAATGAAAGAGTTTACGTGTGCCAAGATAGCGTCGACGAAATAGCGTCGAATTTGGGAATTTAAAAACCGGGAAACCAAAATACCCAAATAATGGGGATTTACAGTATGTGAACAAAAAGTTAGCGTCGAATTTAGGAATTTAAAAAGGGGAAGTAAAAATATATTTATATATTTAATAAAAATACTAAAAATATTTACC
Source organism: Pollenia amentaria (assembly GCA_943735925.1). Classification (NCBI taxonomy): domain Eukaryota; kingdom Metazoa; phylum Arthropoda; class Insecta; order Diptera; family Polleniidae; genus Pollenia; species Pollenia amentaria. Next base: position 105,505,380 of record OX031007.1, read on the forward strand.
ACAGGCTTTTGCACGGTATAAACTGTATATTTTCTGAAAGTAAATAGTTTTCTGGACAAAATGAGCGATGCGTGCAAAAAATATATAGTTTATACCATGCAAAAGCCTGTGGTTCATTGCATAAATCAGTAAAGATTTTTACTGACCATTTTGGATGAACCCAGATTTCTCGGAAACTGTCCGAACGATTTTTTGCACGCATCGCTCATTTTGTCCAGAAAACTATTTACTTTCAGAAAATATATAGTTTATACCCTGCAAAAGCCTGTGGTAAAAAAAATATAAATATATTTGGGCTTAAATCTAGTTTACCGACGCAGCTCCAAATAAAAAAAAAAGTACCTAGGGTGATAGAAAATGGAAAAATAAGAAGAAAAAATTAAAATAAGAAAGTTGGCGCAAACGCCTAGTTTTCGAGTTATGGGCGTTTTAAGTTTTTATATAAATATGTGATTTTGCAGTACATTTCCAAATGTATATGGCTAATATTGGTATCATTGCAAAGCGTTTCACTAGATCTTTCTGGACATACAGAATTTATTTTAATATTTTTAGTTTATTAAGAAGTGGGACGAGTTTGCAAAATACAAAAGTTTTTTAGTAAGCATAAAAACAAATTTATTAATTTTTTCTAATTCTTTAATGTATGTATGTATATACTACATACTAATTTATGTAAGAATTTTAATTAAAATACAAGTAAAACCTTCTTTATGTTTATGTTATACTAATGAGGAGAGAATCCTTGCCCATGGGCAAAGGCCGTCTATGCAGAGAATCTTTAGTTAGCGAAGCCGGTATTAGTTATACCATAGGGGAGAAAATATTTGCGCCCGGCCGAAGGATGGCTATGCAAGGAAGCTTTATTAAGCGAAACCGGTGTTTATTATACAATAGAGAAGAACATCCTTGCGTCCGGCCAAAGGCTGGCTATGCAAAGAATTTTTTTTGCGATGCTAGTGTTTGTTATTTTATAAAATTTGTATTACACTTTTATTTAAATAAACTACATTCTTTTCTAGTGCACTTCCGTAACATTTCGACGTAAAATGAAAAAAACTGTAATGTGATCTAAAGAGTTTAATATTTTGAAATAAATTATGTATATCCAGAAAAATCTGTTCAAGAGCTTTAAAATGATACCAATATTGGCCATATACGTTTAGAATTGTAGTGGAAAATCACATATTTATGTGAAAACTTTAAACGTCCATACCTCGAAAACTAAGCGTTTGCGCCAACTTTTTTATTTTATTTTTTCTTCTTATTTTTTCATTTTCCATCACCCTGTGTATTTTTTTTTATTTGGAGCTGCGTCGGTAAACTAGATTTGTTCCTATATTTGTACTTCCCTATTTTAAATTCCTAAATTCGACGCTAACTTTTTGTTTATACTGCAAATACCCATTTTGGTTTCCCGGTTTTTAAATTCCCAAATTGGACGCTATTTCTTCAACGCTATCTTGGCTCAAGTTTGTTATTTCAATTGTTTACACACCGATCAGCTGTTTTCTTGCAAGATTTCACTGGATACTGTCTGCGTACTTTTTGAGATATTCTCAGCCGAAAGAGTAAAATTTGTCTTACTCTCCCAAAAAAATTTACTGAGTATTTGCTACTGGAAAAGTACCCAGACAGACCTAATGCTATGTCCATACGACGATATAAGCCACTTGTTTCGCTCTCTGAAACTAGAGAGCGTATGCTGCTCATACGATTCATTCTTATTTGATTTTTACCTTTTTTTTGTCTTGTTAGTAAGATATTATTTAAAATAGATTAATATGTAAGTAAAAATAAAAAATATGTTATTTAATACTTTGATTAATATTATTATTTAATAAATAACACTTTATTTTATTTAAAATTAATTTTATTTAGTTTTTTTCTTTGTTTTGAGAGCTAGTTCCGATAAACTAACGATAATTGTTATCAAAATTGGTGATGCTAGTAAATTTGTCCTGTTTCGCAGCATGTTTCAAAATGAAACGACCTGTTTCGCTCTCAAAATTATGTATGGCAAAACAGGTTGTTTAAGGCAGGTATTCACTATCCTATTTAGTCGCACGATATGTCAAAAAAATCGTGTGTGCTCATAATGTATGACATTGTGGCTTAAAAATTAATTGAGTGACAGATTTTTTTTGACAGTCTGTCCGACTTGCAAATATTTATGAAAATTTTCATAAAATGATAGATTCTATGCGATCAGAGTTGCATGTTCTTGTAAAGTAGCTGAGTCATTTGAGTTTGCATATTTGTTGTGGGATAGTGTGGCATTTTCAGCAGATTCTGCAGACATTTTTTATGTCAGATAGAATTCCGTCAGATTTTCGTGTGAATGAATCGTACGATTATGTAGGATAGTGAATACCGGCCTTTAATCATGTTTGGGTGCGAAGCAGGAATGGGAGAGTGAAACACGAATATTGCTGTCCGCGTGAACATGGTATTAATCGTTTAACAACGTTTGATAGTAACACAACTTGGCAGCACCATTTCATGGAACGTATATTTACCACAATTTTATTATTCCGTGTTTTTCAAATTAAAATTGTAAAATTAAAAAAAAAAAATATATTAAAATAAAATAATGTAAAAGTGAAGTGTTATTGACAATAACATTTTTAAAATTGTATCCCTTTTCTTGAAAGCCATACACTTTTTTTCAATTTATTTTATTCAAATTAATAATCAGGTGCGAGATGGAAAACGGGTTTGAATACAAAAAGATTTGAAATCGATAATGTCGTGTTTTTTTCTTCCTATATGCTTTTAAATTTTACAATCAAAATTTTAATTTAGTTGTATTTGGAAGAAAAGATTAACCCAATAATGCAAAAAACAGGTAAATTTCACATTAATTAACCAACACATTAGATCCAGCACATGTGCACTTAAATCTTTTTTTTTACATAAGGGGGTAAGACTATAATTCAGATCTGGTTTTAAATGTTCATAAAAAAGCGCTTTTATACATTTCATCCTACTCTTAAAATCGGGAAACCCTCGCGAATGGGTAGTCATCTTGCCGCGATGCGAGGGCTTAAGTACAAGGACGTTTAGAGTCATGCTGGCGGTAGTGACGTTAGTCAAGACCGGTAGGGCCTCCCATGCCAGAAGGGTCTAAACCGAGTACGAACCAAGAACTACCCCCCCCCGTCTATTAGCGTCTGTTTCTCCTAGTTGGAGCGGCTAATGACTAGGTCCGCTGGCCTTTTTACGGTCAATTGTTTGCCTTCTGAAGGCTGTCGGTCCGCAATAAAATCCATCAGCGTCTGTTCTCATAGTGAGCGGCTGATGGTCTGCGTCTGTCTCCAGAGGAGCGGCAGGTATAATTTCGCCTGGCAGTAGGCATAAAATGCAACCCCACCACACCCCCCACGAAATGTCCGAAAATTCATGCCCTACGTATCCGGTAAAGGGCTTCATAATCTCCGGAGACCCTACTACTACAGCGTCGGTATCAGGCTGTAGTATGTCGAATGCTACTGAAACCTCGACTAGCAAGGTGGTTGCGCCAGGCTCTGCTAGTCGATTAGCTACTAGTGCGCAAAAACTTACGGCTAAGCCTTCAGGCGGTCGTAAACCAAGCTTGGTACAGGGTTCTTCGAAACCAGGTACCTCCAAGGCTTCCCAGGTCCGGACGGGAGAAAAACCCGTCAAAACCCCTTCCTCGGGTGCTGGCTTGACGGTGCAGACTCAGTCTACCGGAAATCCAGTTTCCCATGTGCCGAAACCTGTGCAAAGAGAGCATACGAAGAAAGATTCGATGCCCTCTGATGTACCTCCCCCAGCCTCTACGGCAATTATTAAAAAACCCCAAAGGCACATAAACCCATCCAAACGGGCCTTTATAACCAGGCGCTCCGCCTACAAAATTATCAGCCGACTTGGTGAAAAACCGGTTGGTGAGCTCACGGAGCAGGAGAAAACCTCTCTCCAGTGGGCAAAAACCCATATTGAGGGTTTAAAACGTGCACCTCCCTCTGCAGAGGAAGGCAATCCTGAACGGAAGCCAACCGAAGCAGCGCCTAAACGGCAGCGGTCTGGGGAGGACACGCTTCCTGGGACTAAAAGGTCCAAACACACGCCTCAACGGCCGCAAAACAGGTCGTACAAAGATGTGGCTAAAGACCACCTCATTTGGGCGATCATTGACCGCAACGCAAGTGACGGCACCATTTCGTCCAAAAACTGGAAGCTGGTTGTCGTCGCACTTAGTAGGGCGTTCCTGAGTGTTCTAAGGGGAAACCCTGGACCACCACCACAGTGTGAAGATGCCGGTTGGTATCAAGGGCACATTAAATTGATAGCGTGTGCAGATGAGCGTTCAGCGCTGCTGTACAAGGATGCCGTGGAGTCCCTGGGGGAAGTTTGGCAGGGCGCTAAGATTGAGGCAATACCTCTGGCCGATGTACCGCAAAGGCCCAGATCTATTGCCAAGATCCCCGCTGAGCCATCCGACCCCAAGGAGATCCTGGAAATTATACAGCTAAGTAACCCCCAGCTACCCACACAGGACTGGAAAGTAGTGAGGGTTTCTGAATCTGTTGAAGAGTCCAGGAAGGCCACTGTTGTGATAAACAGTGACTCTCTGCCGTCACTTCGGAAGACACAGGGGAAGATTTTCTATGGATTTGGAACTATCTTCCTCCGAGTCTATAAAGGTGACGACAGAGGGAAGCCTCAAGCTCCGGCGACTACCACCACCACAACAACAGCATCAACGGAGTGCATGGAAGACGAATCTGCTACGTCATCGGCCAATGAAGACACCCAATCGGTCAGTGGACTTGTGGGTGACTTCCTTGGTAAGATGGGAGTGGCGGATGATGAGGACATCCTTCTGGAATCGGACGACGATCCAGAGGATGCCAACGTCACAGTCGTCCATAGTGATGAGCTATGATGAAGGTGACACAAATCAACCTTCATCACTCTAAAGCGGCGTCAGCTGCCCTTCTCCTCCGATTAGCTTCAGGCACGGAGGAGCTTATATGCATCCAAGAACCATTGTTGTATAGAGACAGGGTTTGCGGACTCAGATTAGACGGTTACAGTACTCTGTACGCAGCCGATCAAGGTAAGACCAGAGCTTGTGTTATGGTCAAAAACATCCTTAAAGCTTTCATTCTTTCTGATTTTAGCGATAAGGACACATGCACTGTCGCAGTAGAGTGCAAAACCAGTACAGTCTGGTTTATGAGCTGCTACATGGCACACGACCAGGGTGCTAACCCTCCAAACACCACAACCAGGAAGGCGATGTCGCACGCTAAAAGGCACAACATCCCCCTAGTAATATGTGCAGATGCGAATGCACACCATACCGTCTGGGGCAGCTCGGATGTCAATCCACGAGGTGAGTCGCTTTTGGACTTCATAGTAGAAAATGAACTAACAGTAGTTAATAGGGGTAGTGAGCCCACCTTTATTGTGACTAACAGAAGGGAGGTTCTTGATATTACGCTTATTAGTGATAAGTTCGCGGATATGATTAGCGATTGGAACGTGTCTAAGGACTGTTCCTTCTCTGATCACATGTATGTTGATTTCAATTTTTCCTTTAGAGTTGATTCAGTTAAACCCTACACGAACAGAAGAAGGACTAACTGGTCTATCTATGCGAGTGTACTCGGCGACAAGTTGCCTATGTGCCCAGTTCTCATAGACAGTGTGTCCATGCTCGACTCCGCAGTGGAGTCATTGACCGGTGCCTTAATGGAGGCAACAAACGAAGCCTGTAAAATAATGGACAGGAGGGGCAAAGCTAAGCCCATATGGTGGAATGCGGAAATTGCTGAAAAACGCAAGGAAAGCAGGAAGCTCTTTAATGAGGCAAAACGTAATGGTGTTTGGAACAATTACAAGTCCTCAGTTAATGAATTCAAGAATCTTATAAGGAAGGCCAAGAGACAGTCATGGAGGAAATTCTGCAGTGACGTGGAAAACTCCTCGGAGACAAGTCGGCTTCGTAAGATTTTATCCTATAATCCAGCTATTCCATCATTTATACGGAAGATGGATGGATCCTGGACCACAAACAGTCGGGACACCCTTGAGGTCCTGATGAATACACACTTCCCTGGTTGCACTGATGATGTGCCTAGGGAGGAAACTTTTAGCGGCGCTCGGGATATCTCTAATATTCCGATAACTCGCCATCGTGTGGAATGGGCGGTCAAAAGCTTCCATCCCTTTAAATCTCCAGGCCCGGATGGCATTATCCCAGCGGACCTACAAAATAACCTGGGAATATTGATGCCATGGCTCTTGGCAATATTTAGAGCCTGCCTGAGTCTCTCACATGTCCCAGTAACGTGGACATCATATAAGATCGTCTTCATCCCCAAGAGTGGGAAGACATCTCACACTATGGCTAAAGACTTTAGACCAATTAGTCTATCCTCCTTTCTACTGAAAACACTGGAGAGGATTTTGGATATTCACATTAGATCATCATTAGGACCCAATTCCCTGTCACCGGCTCAGCACGCCTACACGAAGGGAAGGTCCACTGAAACTGCGCTTCACTCATTGGTGGGCCACATAGAGAGATCCCTGCATTACAAGGAATTTGCTTTAGTGGCATTCCTGGATATTGAGGGCGCTTTCAACAATGTTAAACCTGAATCGGTTATTAACGCTATGAGACATTTGGAGATCGACCCAGCGATCATTCAATTTGTCAGCAGTATCTTGCACTTCAGGCGTATCGAATCCAACTTGGGCGCCTCGAACATTTCAAAGGTTGCGACTAGGGGCACCCCGCAAGGTGGTGTACTGTCACCTTTACTTTGGAATCTGAATATAAATACCCTACTCAGAGCCATGGAAAGGACGTGCTGCAGAACGGTCGCATATGCGGATGACGTTGCAGTTGTGGCTATGGGTAAAGATCCCAGACTTTTGTCTGAACTAATGGAGTCCGCACTGGACGTCCTAACAAAATGGTGCCAGGGATGTGGACTGGATGTAAATCCCGCCAAAACAGAACTGGTACTTTTCACAAGGAGATACAAAATTCCCAAATTTAATACCCCGAGGATAAAAGGGGTGTCACTGGAACTGTCTGACAGCGCCAAGTATCTTGGGCTAATATTGGACAGTAAACTGAACTGGAGGATGAACACCAGCTCCAGGACTAATAAAGCGGCTACTGCATTATATTGCTGCAAAAGGGCCATTGGCCTAAACTGGGGAATTAACCCGAGGAATGTATACTGGCTATACGAATGTGTCATTAAACCCATTCTCTTCTACGGGGCAGCTGTTTGGTGGCCGGCGCTCAAGGCGAAGAGTCATCAATCCAGGTTTGAACGTACAATGAGAATGGTGGCGATAGCGGTAACAGGTGCCATTAGAACAACCCCCTCTAAGGCATTGTTTACGATTCTAAACTGGTTACCACCAGACATCTTGGCGAAAAGGTTAGCTGCGAACGCGGCGGTAAGACTAAGGGCCACCGGAGCATGGAGAGATTATAATATCGGACATGCTAACATTCTGAATGATATTAATTGGCACATGGATGTTGATTATGTCACACCCGAGCCAATCTTTGATCCTGGCTTCACGGTAAGCATTATGGATAACGTGGTCCACTATGATGACCTGCAAATCCCCGCGAATACGATTCGAATCTTCACGGACGGGTCTAAAACACTGTATGGTGTCGGTTCTGGCATATACTCCGAGCAGCTAAACTGGAGCATTCCTATAAGGCTGCCGGACCACTGCAGTGTAATCCAGGCCGAGATAATGGCCATCCACACAGCCGCGAAACGCATCCGGTACGGTGAAATATCTGGAAGGGATATTCACATTATTACCGATAGCAAGGCGGCCATAAGATCCCTGGAGAATGTGTTCATCACATCGAGAATTGTCCGAGAATGCCGGATGTCTCTGGAGGAGATAGCGAGACATTCACTGGTCACCCTTAATTGGGTCCCCGGACACGGGGACATACATGGGAACTGCATGGCGGATTCGTTGGCGCATGCAGGTACCACCTTGAATCGGGACGGTTCCACATATGTAGGTGCTTCACTCCCAAGGTGTAAGCAACTTATAGCGCATAAGTTTCATCTTATCGCCAGTCAGAGGTGGCACGATGAAACCACCTGTGGGGAAACCAGGAAAATCTGGCCCATCATAGATGAAAAAAGGACACGGCGGGCATTACAGCTGTCCAGACATCATCTAAGAAACCTAACTGCGGTTATAACTGGCCACTGGCCAATTGGGAGGCACGCCCAGAGGCTGGGGCTCCCTTATAACGACTTATGCAGAAGTTGCGGCGATGAGGAGGAGGAAGAGTCAACGGAACATCTTCTCTGTAACTGCCCGGCTTTCGGAGACTTAAGACTCAAAATGTTTGGTCGAAGAACCCTTGGGGACAAAACTTGTCTCTCTGATGTTGACGTAAATAGGATCCACTCCTTTATTGAATCGACCGGTTGGCTGCATGGGAATACTAGCAGCCAGATTTCATAGGACCCATGGGAGACGGCGTGATATGGTAACACAACGGGAACTAAGCAATGGACCCACGTGAGCTGTGCTTGATCACGGCTGCCAATGGAACCTAACCTAACCTAAAATCGGGAAAAACTAAGCTCATTAACGAAAAAGAATTAAAAGAAAATCTTCATTGGTTTTCTTTTTAATTGATTTCGATTTCGAGAACATGGCCGTTTCTAATATAAAAAGCACATTTGGCTTTTTTTCTTAACAAAATTCTTAAGAAAATTTAATTTGACAAATAGATATTGAGATTTTATTTCTTTTCTTTTTCTAATAGTCTAGTAGTGTATAAAGTCATTCCTAAAAATTTCAAGGAATAGAACTATTACAAAAAAGCTTTATAAAATACATAACTGAAATTTAGCTCATAGAGTAAATTCGAAAAATAAAAAATGTTGAATATAATAAAGAAACTTATGAAAAAGAAATCATTCCCAGATAATATTTTTTTAACTTAAAAATTCAGAACAGAATTTATTTTTAGTTTAAACAGCCTTTAAGAAATATTAGTGAACAAGTCATAATGCAAAACTATTAAACGGCAAATTTGTAGATTCATATAAAATTCATATAAAAACATTTTGAATATTTTTTAAATTTTTCTTCTTTAATATGGAATATCCCCTAAACTTTTGATTTGTCGAAAGTGACAACTGGCGGCCTTAATAGCCGTCAGTTATCATATTTAATAAAACAGCAAACTTTTAGATTTTATTCATACTAGTATGGGCCAGCAATCGACACAATCGACTGCAATCTAAAAATAACTTATCTGTACCTATGTTTATTTATAATATTAGCCATTTAAACGTATGTGTTAAAAATTTATAAAATATATGTATATGTATGTATGTTAATTTAAAAAACATATCGCACTTGATCATAAAGACTCAAAATTTAAAAATTCTCAGTAGAGCAGAAAAATATTTAATTTTATATTAAAGGCATATGAAATTTAGTGACGATTTTTCTAATAAAGTGAAAAAAAAAATTATTTTGAGTTAATAGCCTTTTGTGATTAAGTACGGTATATATTGAAAACTGGACATTAATTTAAATTTAATATTTATTTTTACATATGTATGTATATATTTTAAAATAGTTGATTAGATTTCTAAATGGAAAAAATACATATGTATGCATATGTATATATCAATGTTTATAACAAAGCCTTTTATATATTTTTCATTAACATATATATATATGTGTTCCTCTAATTCCCATTGGAGCATAGGGCGCCAATAACAGCTGATCGCCAGCTGACCCGATTTTGTGCCGTTGATCTTAACTCGTTCCAAGATAGGCCAAGACTGTTCATCTCAGTTTCGGTGGAACGTCGCCACGTTGTACGTGGTCTGCCAGGTTGCCGGCCAGATTGTTGAAATGGGTTCCATCGAAGTGCCTGCTTGGCCACGTTGTCGTCGTTTCGTCGTAGTGTATGACCAATCCATTGCCACTTGCGCTTCCGTATTTCAATTTCTATCGGAATCTGTCTTGACTGCACTAACAGGTCGGCATAAGAGACTGTCCGAGGCCAGAAAATGCGAAGAATTCTTCTGAGACAGCGGTTGACAAATGTTTGTAGGCGGTGGGTAATAATATTCGTAACTTTCCAGGTTGTGCATCCGTAGAGAAGTACCGATTTGACATTTGCTTCGAAAATTCTAAGCTTAGTGCGAATACTTATTTTGTTGTTTTGCCACATTGGGGCTAATATGCCAAAGGATGATCTTGCCTTGTTTATTCTACTCTCTACATCTAAGTCGGCACCTCCATTTTCGTCAATCTCACAACCCAGTAGCCCGTTTCTGTATTTCTCGCATCGTAAAATTTCCCGCATGAAACAAGTGAATTATGACAAAAACAGTGCAATATGAAACAAAAAATGGTTTTTCTCACATAAGTGTTTCTGTACTTTTACTTTGCGAGAATTATCTGTCATTTAAATAATTTTCCAGCAATTATTGGAACGATGTGAGAACAAGTGTTTCTGTAACAATATTTTGCAAAAAGTTTCTCACAAGAACTGTCAAAATAAGTCATATTTGAAATTGATGCGAGAAAACAAAATTTAAAAAAATGGAGCCCAAATTATGTATGTATGTACACAAGAATGTGTATAATTTTATTTTATTTTAAAAGAAAGAATTTAAATGATGAAAATAAGTATATAAAACACAATTGTTATATTTTGTTATTTAAATTTTTTTGGCCTTTCATTGTGTTTGTTTTATGCAGGGCTGCCAGATAAACATTAAGTTCATGGGAAAAATACATATTTTATACATACATAAGCTTGAGGTCTATTTAAATAAAATAATTTATTTTATTGTCCTTAATCCGATAAGAGTTTAAAATTTCAGATTGTTATTTTTCCCTGCAGAAATCACACAAAGGAGTGACAAAATATCATATTGAAATAAAATAAACACTTTTGGACAAAGTAAAAGGCAAAAATTTCCTAAAGTGCATTGACTGAAAAATGGGGTTATAGTTTAATCTTTTGATCACACAAACAAATGTATTAAATAATCCAAGCAAATAAAAATTAAACAGTTTCCGTTCGAAATTTTGCTTTTGCCGATACATTTTTTAATCTGCCTTGTTGTTAAAGATATCGGTTTTCTGTGGTGCCTAATACACAAACATATAAAACTATTTAAAATTGTTTTATTTCAAAGACTGAATCGTCACTAGAAAAAAATCAGCAAATTGTCACTTTGCCAATTTTGGAACAAAAAAAAATCGTCAAAATGTCGATAAATCTTTAAATCTGGCAGCCTTATTTTTATTATATATATTTCTTTCGTTGACGTTTCGCTTGCATTTGACACTTAATTACTGGAAGTATTCCAGTTAAAGCAGAATCTGTGTTGTCTGTTCTCGCATTTAAATACAGAAACACTTTTTTCTCACAAATCGAGAAACGATGGAATTTTTTGTTTCACACTTAATATGAGAAAATTTGCGATGCGAGAAATACAGAAACGAGCTACAGGTAGCAAAAGTTTGACGTGTAGTCGTAAATTTGGTCGCCTATATTTAGTGTTGATGGAGAGTCAACTCCTACACTCAGTGCCTTTGTTTTTCCGGTATTTATTTTAAGACCTGTACAGCGCAGTTTGTCTTGCAAATTTAGTGTTGTCTGTTTTAGATCACAAAGTCTGTGCGAAAGTAAGCATATGTCATCTGCGTATGCCAAGTAGTTCAGGTATTTGTTGTTGATTTGCCACTGGATACCATGGCTGCTATTTTTTATGGAACTTAGAACATCTTCTATCACGACAAGGAATAACAAAGGAGACAATATACATCCCTGGCGAACTCCACTTTGCACCATAAATGGGTCAGATAGCTTCCCCTTGTGAAGAACGAAACATCTGGCTTGGTTATAACTTTCCTTGATCAGCGATATAAGTTTTTCCGGTATACCTCTTCTTTGCAAAGCTAACCATATCGCTCATTTCGTGCAAGACCGTCACAACTCAAAATTTGAAACTTTACAGGAGAGCCTTTTTAAGATTCCAACCTATTATTATTTATTTTATTATTTATTTTATATACAGTTATAAAATCAAATGTTTCTTTTTTGCTACAAAGAAAACCACATGTACAAGAGGAATGCCAACAAAAAAACTGAAATGTGACCTTGTTGATGTTAATTGCTCAAGTTTGTTACAAGAGGTCATAGGGTCAAAAGCATCTGTATTACCGTTATTTTTTCGATAATTCTCTCCGTTCTTAGATCAATTTGTAGAGATTTAAGAGGAGAACATTTCTGCATTACTAACTCGAAAATGCCAAATTTTGAGTTGTGACGGTCTTGCACGAAATGAGCGATATGAACTCCCGGTTAATACTATCGAAAGCTTTTTCAAACATTAACATATATGTAGGTATATATTTTTTTTAAAAATTATGATGTTATAACCTCTCTATAGACTTTATTTTTTGTATCATATAAAAATAACCCTGATCGGTATTGTCTGTTATATTAAATCGTAGCCCATCAAGAGATCGCACTTTATTAGAAAAGAAAAAGCAATAAACACATTCTTTACAATGTAACCATATTAATAATGTAACAATAATAGCTGGTTGTAATGGTATGGAATTGATTGATATGGAATTGTATGATATAATATGGTATGACATTGTAATATATTGTGTGGTATGGGTTGTTATGTTATGGTATTCTATTATATTTTACGGATTGTTATGGTATTCATTAACATTTTATGGGTTGTTATGGCATTGAATTTAATGGTTTGGAATTGTATGGTACAGTATTGTAATATATTGTGTGGTATGGGTTGGTATTGTATAGTATTCTATGGATTTTATGGATTTTTATGGTATTCTATGATATTTTATGGGTTGTTATGGAATGGAATTGAATGGTATGGAATTGTATGGTATGATATGGTATACTGTTGTAATGTATTGTGTGGTATGGGTGGGTGTGGAATTTTATGGTATTCTATGGTATTTTATGGATTTTTATGGTTTTCTATGATATTTTATGGATTGTTATGATATTCTATGACATTTTATGGATTGTTATGACATGGAATTGAATGGTATGGAATGATGTGGTAGGAGATGAGTTAGTATGTATTGTATTGTATTCTATGGTAATTTATGGATTGTTATGATATTCTATGATACTTTATGGGTTGTTATGATATGGAATTGAATGGTATGGAATTGTATGGTATTCTTTGGTATTGTATGGGTTATTATGGAATGGAACTGAATAATATGATACGGTATGATATTGTATTACGTGGTATTGTATGATTTTGTATTGTGTGGCATGGTATGGTTATTTAACTAGAAAAATTTAAGGGTGATAATGATAAAGAAAAATCTATTTTCCATTTATTCTTAACTGTTAACTATAAGCAAATATAATGGTTATTTTATCATTAAATATTAAAAAACCTTATGTTATTCTCTTTTTTAGATCATCTTTATTGATTTTGTAATGTTTCAATTTTTCAATATAATATAATATTCTAATGGTATAGTAAACATCAAGTTTATACTGCATATTAATTTTTAATAAGTGTTATCAAAACTTTAAATAAATTATGTACTATGGTTACTAAAATAGAAATTTTGTGATATTAGCTTATATAAGGTAAATATATATATATACTATATGAACTGTATCATTAGCATATGTTAAACTAAATTTTTCCTCAAAATTATATTGTAGGAGATTAAACGCTAGAAAAAATTCCTCATTTTAATGATATTGTAGAGCTGCGATCGGCAACCTATACAATCACATTTTGCGATTGTATGCGTTGTATGCATTTTACATATGTTGTTGTTAGTGTTGTTTAATTCTCTACAATGTGTATGCAAACGTACGTAACAATAAAAGAATAAAAGAGAAAACGCGGCGCCCTGATTTTGCCAATCGCAGTTGTAGAGCACCAAACCATAGAAGAATAAAACATTAAAGGTGATAAATAGTGCGTAATAGTTAAACTAACTGCAATTGCTTTGAGAAAATCTTTATTAAGTATTATCAATATAAAATTATATTCTTACTTAATTAACCGAGCAATACACAGAAAGAAAAACATTCGGGATAAATAAAGCTTTTTATACTTACTTTGAGTACGAGTCGTACTCAAAAATTCAAGTACGAATAACACTAAAACGTACTCACAACAATCCTAAATGGGATAACTTTCGAAAATCATTCCCGGAATTACTTAAAGTAAGTATAAAATTCTTAAGCCAAGTACAAAAAAGATTGAAGTTTTCATTGGTACTGCCACTCTGAGAGTAAAATTACAAATTGAGCGTTTTAATCTCACATAAACTATCCAAATTTGTTGTAGCCACTACAACAACACCACACAAGTAGCTAAAAAAAGATTGGTTTGTTGTGTGTAGAAACAACAAAAACAACAGAACAGGAAGAAAACACATTATTTTCATGTTTAAATCATAATCAATTTTATTTTTTAATCTTTAAAAAGTAAAATTGTCTTGCCTTCAATTTCTCACTTCTCATTTAGTTTATATTCTTAGCTAAATATGTACATATGTACATTAAGTTTTTAAAATAAAAATCATATCAGGCATGATAATTTATAATTTATGATAATTTTATAATTTGAGCTTTGTAAGGTGTGAAACAGGTAAGTAAATTAATTATAATAATATTCTTCTTCTAATTTCAGTTTTGATTTATTTAAAGTACGAATTCGGGATTAAATCAACTTTATAACACTTGACTTATGTACATTTTGAGATTGATTCAATCTCAGTTTTACTTACATCAATCTCATTTTCGGATTATTGTAAGTACGAGTTCGGGATTAAGTCAATTTAATAATTCTTGAATCAACCGCATTTTGAGATTGATTCAATCTCAGTTTTCCCTTATCAATCTCATTTTCGGATTATTTTAAGTACGAATCCGGGATTGAATATGGATAACTTGAGTATTTCGCGATTGAATAATCCGTACCTGAATCAATCTTTCTGTACTTGATTCAAGAAAATCCGTACTCACCGTACTATTGATACCGCTTCGGATTGATTTGAGTACGGATGGATTGATTTTTCTTTTGAGTGTACTCGTTTTAAGACCTTTAGTCTGTTGAAGTGAAATAGATCAGAGTCTCTGGTGATAATCAATGATGACTAGCTCACTACCAACTAGCCTACCGAGGCATCACAAGCAATAAATTTTTAATTCAATTTAAAATTAACAAAGCCCAAAATGACAACTACTTCTATTTATTAATCGATCTGCGCTTTAATATTTAACTGGTTGCTATGCACAAGCAAAATTTTTTACACCTCGCAAAATTTTCACACCTTTCATTAAATAAACAAATTTCGCTCCACGGTATTTCCCTTGTACCCTTATATTCGTATTTGATACAATAGTGATATTATAAAACAGGTTGTGACCTTGCTTTCAGATTGAGCCTGGCAACATTAAACAGTTTTACCATATATTATAGTGGTGTGTGACTTTACTAAAAACGAACCGCCATGCATTATAACTCTTATAAACACTGCCAGTATGCTCCTTACTTTTGTATGGAAAAAGTGGTCTAGCTGGTACACAAACATACTACTTTTTCCTCGATTGCTTATTTAGATTCTCGTAGAGTACCAGTTGCATAAAATATGCGTTAATTCAATAGGCACATGAGATGAATAGAAATATCATCAGTTTGTGGGAATTTCAGAATAAGAATATAAGAAAATGTGTCATATGCAAATTGATTCTTATAATACAGTATTTAGGCTCTAAAAATAATAAAAAGAAAAAACAAACATTTAAATTATTGCATATATTTTTTGATTGGGAAAAAGTGTTAAAAATCTTATCTTTTAAATCCTCTTACCAAAATTTTTTGAAACTCTTTAGGAAATCATTTCACTACAGATATTTTAAAAATTAGTTCAGATTTTAGTTTTGTGAAGACAGATCAAAAAAATTTTAGCAAGCTTTTGAGATATGCGCTCATAAAGTTACTGGTGAAAAAAAGACGGGTGGCATATAATGGGTTAAAATAGATTATACTGAATCAACGTGTTGTTTAGTATGTATTCATATACACAAATCATTAACATACATTTGTATGGGTTGTTATGCGAAATATTCAACACGTTAAAATAAAAAAAAACAACAGCCACAAGGGACTTTATGCGAAAAATTAGAAGCAGTCGCGGTTTTTTGGTCATATCTCAGCCATTTGTGGACCGATCATGCTGAATTTCAAGTAATGGTGGACTATATGTGGCATAAATGTAAAACAACCTAGCCCCGATCATATCTGGGGTCATCGGAAAACACATATCAAACGTTAGACGAACAGACGGACATCGTTAAATCAACTTAACTCCTCATATGGACCCAGAATATATATACTTTATAGGGTCTAAGATCAATATTGTAAAAATTACAAACGGAGTGACAAGCTTATGCTTTAAACACATTCGAGACAGCAGACTACCGACTTCAATATGTCAACAAAAGAATACATGTGTGTATATGGAAATGATTATTTTAGCGACGACACGGCAAAATGGCTGCAGGTTGTTGTCTATGCTAATTTTGTCGTTGTAGTCAATTTAAACTAATTTCTATTTTTGTACGCTACAAAACAGAAAAAGTGCTGCTAATATAATCAAAAATTAGAAGAATTAGTGCTTATAATATATAATAATAATTTTTTGGTTAAACAGCAAAGAACCGGATTGAAACAAGAATATAAGCGCGGCTCACCACCAAATCTATATTATTATTACTTTTTAGTATCCTTAAAAGAAGTTATATAGGAAGATGTTTGTCACGCTTTTCACATGGTGTTTAAAGCACACCGATTTATTAACCCATTAAGAGCCCATTTCAAATGCTCATACTTCTTGACTGACTTTTTTACTAAATTTGCTTTATATTTAAATTATGTCGATATAATAATAATTATTTAACAATAATATACACATGTTACCAAAGTTATTAGGACTTTGATTAATAATGTTTTTCTGTATTGCGGGTTTTCAGCCTTCCGGAACACTTTTCAAATATTTACATATTACTATATTTCAATATGTAACAAGTGCATAAACTATTACCACTATATATTTTAACTCAAACTTATAAATAAATTGTGAAGTTTTCCAAAATAAAATTTTTTTAACCCTAATAACTTTAAGATTTTATATGATGGAGTTTCTAAAAATATAGCATACAAAAACTTGGGATGTTCTCTATAACATATTATATTTGAGGAAATATTATTATACATATCGACAAAATTTTAAGATAAATCCTCTTAAGGGGTTAATAAATCGGTATATAATACATCATATGAAATGTGTTTCGAAAGACTTTATTATGATACTTACAATACTTTAAAGACTCAGATTATATTTTTCTTCCTATACTATTGATAAAGTGCTCTGAAACATTTACGACCTATAATTCATAAACTTAGTGCGTTGAACCAAAAAATTACAGTAAAATCGCGATACAGTAATCTTGCGGTAAAGTTAACCAAATTTTAGCGCTTCTGTGCTACTCTAAACGTTAACTCTAAGTTAACTTTTTAGATCGTATTAGTAAAAGTACTGATTTGTACAAGCGATAACAAATTAGATTAAATTTTAAGCTGAAAGTTGAGAGTTTAAACAAAATTGAGAAATACATTAAAGAAAAACTATCGGCGTTGTATTATTGTATATCTGAAGTTGCCATCTCAAAAATAGAAACGAAACGTCACAAAATTTTCGAGGCTTTGAAGAATACATAGGGAAAAGCATACAGGAAAGCATTACAAAGACCAAAATATGCCGATCTTAAAGTTTGTACAAATGTTTTCTTGAAGCATCGAAAACGTAATTGCGCAATCACTGTTCTAATTTCAATAGCAATAGCTAAAAGCGTGTAACTGCAACCTGAAAAGACAATAATGTCAGTAATGGATGGCTGGCAAATGTTTAGAAAATACCCAGAATTCGCTATCTGAACATTTTTGAAGAACTAATTTTCTGACAAACGTTATATGTAGCACCTAACACATAATACATGACTGATTGTATAATTATTAATTATAAATTGTAGCCGGTACAAATTAGATCATCTAAGTTTCTTTTTTGTACTGATGAAAACTAAGTCATTGAAAAAAATATAGGTACATATGTTTATTATTGCATTTTTTTACAATTTAGAAAAGTTAATAAATAAGACGAAAAAGTTAACAACCCTTAGGACATTTCAGTTTACTTTTTCGCGATTATACTGTATATTAGGATTTTTTTATTCAACCTGCCATGAAGATGATATTCTTTATGAGTTCCAAAAACAATAAAATTAAAATATTTTAAATGTTTTTTAATAAATTCATTTGTTTTTACGTTAAAAAATTTATCATAAATAAGTATTTATATTTTTGTGGGCTTAAATTAGGTTTGTGTACGAGTCTGCAATTATGCATGTTGTTAAATTTATAAAAATTAAAAATGATAGTGGCACCACTGAAATGTAAATACATAATAAAAAAACACAGCTGTTTATATGTTTTCAATTGTAGCTGTCGTCTTCAAATACCTCAGTAATGCATTAAACACATTCGAGACAGCAGGCAACACGAAGGCACGACTACAAATGCTGCAGGTTGCAATTGTGGTCACGTAATCAGCTACTGAATTATTTTGAAGACGACAGCTACAATTGAAAAAATATAAACAGCTGTGATTTTTATTATGTATTTACGTTTCAGTGGTGCCACTATCATTTTTAATTTTTATAAATTTAACAACATGCATAATTGCAGACTCGTACACAAACTTAATTTAAGCCTACAAATATATAAAAACTTATTTATGATAAATTTTTTAACGTAAAAATTAATGAATTTATTAAAAAACATTTAAAATATTTTAATTTTATTGTTTTTGGAACTCATAAAGAATATCATCTTCATGGTAGGTTGAATAAAAAAATCCTAATATACAGTATAATCGCGAAAAAGTAAACTGAAATGTCCTAAGGGTTGTTAACTTTTTGCAATAATAAACATATGTACCTATATTTTTTGCATATTTTCATCTGTACAAAAAAGAAACTTAGATCTAATTTGTACCGGCTACAATTTATAATTAATAATTATACCATCAGTCATGTATTTTGTGTTAGGTGCTACATATGACGTTTGTCAGAAAATTAGTTCTTCAAAAATTTTCAGATAGCGAATTCTGGGTATTTTCTAAACATTTGCCAGCCATCCAATACTGACATTATTGTCTTTTCAGGTTGCAGTTACACGAACTCGCGCTTTGCTATTGATATTGAAATTGAACAGTGATTGCGCAATTACGTTTTCGATGCTTCAAGAAAACATTTGTACAAACTTGCTTTAAGATCGGCATATTTTGGTCTTTGTAATGCTTTCCTGTATGCTTTTTCCTATGTATTCTTCAAAGCTTCGAAAATTTTGTGACGTTTCATTTTTATTTTTGAGATGGCAACTTCAGATATACAATAATACAACGCCGATAGTTTTTCTTAAATGTATTTCTCAATTATGTTTAAACTCTCAACTCTCAGCTTTAAATTTAATCTAATTTGTTATCGTTTGTACAAATCAGTACTTTTACTAATACGATCTGAAAAGTTAACTTAGAGTTAACGTTTAGAGCGGCACAGAAGCGCTAAAATTTGGTTAACTTGACCGCAAGATTACTGTATCGCGATTTTACTGTAATTTTTTGGTTCAACGCACTAAGTTTATGAATTATAGGTCGTAAATGTTTCAGAGCACTTTATCAATAGTATAGGAAGAAAAATATAATCTGAATCTGTAAAGTATTGGTATCATAATAAAGTCTTTCGAAACACATTTCATATGATGTATTTAATATACCGATTTATTATCCCCTTAAGAGGATTTATCATAAAATTTTGTCGATATGTATAATAATATTTCCTCAAATATAATATTTTATAGAGAACACCCCAAGTTTTTGTATGCTATATTTTTAGAAACTCCATCATATAAAATCTTAAAGTTATTAGGGTTAAAAAAAAATTATTTTGGAAAACTTCACAATTTATTTATAAGTTTGAGTTAAAATATATAGTACTAATAGTTTATGCACTTGTTACATATTGAAATATAGTAATATGTAAATATTTGAAAAGTGTTCCGGAAGGCTGAAAACCCGCAATACAGAAAAACTTTATTAATCAAAGTCCTAATAACTTTGGTAACATGTGTATATTATTGTTAAATAATTATTATTATATCGACATAATTTAAAGATAAAGTAAATTTAGTAAAAAAAGTCAGTCAAGAAGTATGATCATTTAAAATGGGCTCTTAATGGGTTAATAAATCGGTGTGCTTTAAACACCATGTGAAAAGCACTTTCAATTTTTCAATGATACCCATACTGCTAAAACTATGAGCGTTGGCGTGACAAACATCTTCCTATATAACTTCTTTTAAGGATACGAAAAAGTAATAATAATATAGATTTGGTGGTGAGCCGCGCTTATATTCTTGTTTCAATCCGGTTCTTTGCTGTTTAACCAAAAAATTATTATTATATGTTATAAGCACTAATTCTTCTAATTTTTGATTATATTAGCAGCACTTTTTCTGTTTTGTAGCGTACAAAAATAGAAATTAGTTTAATTTGACTACAACGACAAAATTAGCATAGACAACAACCTGCAGCCATTTTGCCGTGTCGTCGTTAAAATAATCATTTCCATATACACACATGTATTCTATTGTGAACATATTGAAGTCCGTAGTCTGCTGTCTCGAATGTGTTTAAAGCATAAAGCATAACTGATTACGTGACTACAATTGCAGCCTGCAGCATATGTAGTTGTGTCTTCGTGTTGCCTGCTGTCTCGAATGTGTTTAATGCATTATATATATATACTAGGGATGCCAATCGGGACTGATGTGTTTCTTTAAGATGCTACTTTTTTTTAATAAACTACACTTTTTGAACATTAAAAAGGTTTTATATACGTAACATAAATTTTTAAAAATGAAAACAACAAAACAATTTATTTTATTAATATGTTTATAACACTGGCCTCACCCATGATCAAACTGATCAGATTCTGAAAAAAGCTTAAAAAAATATACGTATCTCTTAGTTTTGACAGCAATTCAATTTTTAATGTGAATTAAGTTGTGACGACATTAATACACTGCAAAGTGTAGTCCCTCGACGATCTCGATAGCTGAGTTAAAAACTGTAAAACTATGTTGACTGCAGTGCAGTACACCTCCAGGGTGAGGGCGAGATTCATTATCAATAATTTAAGTACGTTTGAAATTTATTTTAAAAGAAATGTTTATACGAATGTTTCTTAAAACAGATTTCAAGTTTAAATAATTTATTTATGAACACGTCAGAAAGTATTAATTTATAAAAAAAATTATTTTATTTACCGTAAGTTTTTTAAGCAAATTTTTTATTTTTATTGGACCGGAAGGAATATGAGCTATTTCATCAATATTACGACTTCATTATAATAATTATATCAACTTTTATTCTTTAGTTTCTGAATAAAACTTTAATTGGATCGTGAATAATTTTTATTTTTTGCTTGATATATAACAATTATTTCTTGATTTCTATATTTTGCATAAAAATAATCATTTTTATTTTGGAAATATGTCTTAAGCCAAAGCTGAACTTGCTAAACGCAATTGTAAAAAAGGCTTGAGATGTGAATCTGCAAATTTCGTTTCTACTTAAAATAATGGTTTTTATTAAGCAAAATACAAAAATCCAGAAATAGTCGTCATATATCAAATTGAAAATTTTAAATACTCGCTGTGTTCCAAAAACAAAAATTAAACTCAAAAATAAGAATTATTTGCAATAAAAAATATAACTCAAATATAATTTTTAATAATTTTTTTGTATAAAGTATAAAAATTCAATAAAAACGAACAGTTTTGTACATAAAAGTTGATATGTTAAAAATCCCGGGACTCATAAAAATAAATCCCGGGATTCGGGATTTATCAATCCCGAAAAATCCCGGGATTTCGGGATTCGGGATTTCCCGTTTGGCATCCCTAATGTATACCCTTTTCCACCTGTGGTGAAGGGTATAACACAGTTGAAATTTGGGCAATGGATCACTCAGAGAAATTTAATAATTTGTAATGTTGCCGTGTCAACAATGTTATTAGTATTTTGACACAAATCGAAAAAGATTGCCAAATGTATACAGTTTTGCCACATTTTTCAAAAGTTCCTACAATTTAATGATTTTCAAATATCTGTCTTTCCCTACGTATAACATCACTGGGTGTAAGAAAAATCTGCTAAGCAATTGAAGATTGATACGACGAAAAATTTGTTATGTCGAAATACCTGTTTAAGATTGAGTCTTAAATAAAATCACGGTTCAATTTAATTATTTAACAAGATTTATTTATGTTTAATTTTAGTTATCAATTCTAGGTTTTAATTTAATTAGTTTTTGTTACATTTATTTTTGTTTGAACTAATTTCTTTGACTGTGTTGTAAAGTAGAAGTTTACAATCGAGACTAAGAACAGAATTTCTTCCAATAAGCCAATTAATTGGAATTAATTTAAATTCTTTATGCATTCAGTTATGGAGCACTTGCCTCGGCCTATAATACCGAAAAAACTCAAAGGCGAATAATCACAGCTGCTCCCTGGTATGCTAAAAACTCAATTATTCACAAGGATCTCAACGTGCCATTAGTTAAAACTATGATGACGAAATATGAGTAAAATATTTAAAAATGCTGGAACTGCACCCAAATTGACTAGCTCGAAATATTTTAAATTATGGCGGTCACACTCGCTTAGGAGAAGAGACACTGTGGCACTCCCTCAATCAGATGAGTGATAAACACCTACATACATATGTGAACAGCCACCGCGATGACGAAATTTTTAGTCTTGTGCCAAATCGCTCATTTCAGTGACCTTGGGATGGGCAAATTGAAAAACTATATCGATATATATCGTATGGATATTTTTTAAGAGTATCGATATTTATTAATTAAAAATATCGATGTTTCGAACTTCTTAAGCTGAAATTATTACCAAATTTAAAAACTTAATAAAATTTAAATTTTGTTTTAAATGTAAGTTAAGCGAGTCACTTTTGCGCTCGTATTCTACAAACAGGCAGTAACTTTTTATTGTTTTCTTATTTCAAATATACTAAACGTCCCTTGATTTCGAACGAATCTTTCATTCGCTTAACTTCCATTTAAAACAAAAAAAATAAATAAAAAAAAATTTAGGTTTAAATGTAAGTTATGCGAACGAAGTTTTTGTTCGAAATCGAGGGACAGGCAGTTAATTCTACAATAATATAAAATTCAATAAAAATAAAAAATTTGAATTTATTCCCAAGACCACATTTTTTTTATTCGCCATATTAAATCTAAAAGAAAATAAATTACGAAAAATTTAAATGGGATTATATAATGCCGGTAAACGAAACTTGTGACACATACTATACAGGTAAACTGTGCGATATTTTATTTTTAATATACATATAAGCGAAGAACATGTTCATATAAAAATATAAAAAACAAAATTTTGCTTTCTTTCTTTTTAATTAACATTCCAACTTTCATTAGTATTTTGCTGCTTTTAATAAGGCGATTCTTTGCATAATTTTAGGAAGCGTGCTTGTATTTTACCCCGCTTATTATTTTGTTGTCATCTCTTAAAAAACTATGAATATGCAAAATTGAAAAGGAACGTTTTTTTTCTTAATATTTATTAGTCAAAAGTATTGTAAGCAGTTGAACGGTTAAAACGTTGAATTTTATTATAAAGAGTTCTTAAAAATACCGAATTCGATAGTAGTTAATAAATATCGATGTATCGATATATGGGTTTTTTAAATATCGGTTTTTTAAATATATATTGATATATATATTTCCCACCGGACCGGTCATTTTCGTTCAATCAATTGTACCAAAAAATAATCTTTTTTTATTTTAAATAAAAGCAACAAAACACATAAACATAACATAAAATTGTACATACAAATTAATTTTTCTAATAGTTAAATTACCATTTGTATTTAAAAACTCATTTATAAATACTTAAAAAGTATTATGTACCTATATGTATCTCTAAAAAATAACACTACGGTGTAGGTACATATGAAAACGTAAAATAATGTACATAAAAAGTTTATCGATATATTCATGAGATCAAATTGTTTTGGATAACAAATCATTTGTTATTTTAAAACTAAAACAACAAGAATTTGATAACCTTAACGAACTGTATCTTATAATATCCTTCCTACAATTCTTAAAAGTTCCGGAAACATCAATTCGTTCAATTAATTTTTCATTTCAGTAACTTTATTCGAAAAGTTGCATGTATGTACTTTAATTTTTTAACATGCTGTTTTCACAACACAAGTGATTGGACGTGTAGTAAAATTTATATGAAAAGCACTCAGTTTTTTTATATTTGTTGTGTGGTGAAAACAGCACATAAATCTTTAATATTTCTATATCTACCAGGGATCTTAACTGTGAATTAATTGAGTCAAAATTTCGTTATCATAATCTACTTTAACTCTCAGCACCTCGCAAAATTTTAAAAATTCTTTTCAACAAAAAATTTACGTTCAACATTATTTGTGGAAAAATAAATTTCTACTTCTGTTTCACAGTATATTTCTTCAAAAGGAGGATGAATTTCCTTAATGTTTATATTCATATTTGTCTAGGATTTCTAATAATAATAAAAGAAATAAAAATTCAAGTCGTTTCATGAAAATATGCATACGTGAGCCTTCTGATTGCATTTAAGGTTTTTAATACATTTAAAGAATAAAAAATACAATTTTGTAAAGTGGATTTGAAAAACCTGATACAGATGAATCGTTATTTCAAATATTTAAATTCAGCCTCAAAATCATTTAAGGTGAAATAATAATCTAGAAGTCTCCGCTGTTCCAAGATCCTGTTTAAACTTTGTAGTGCAATATTTTTAAATAACATTGATGTCAGTACCAAAATATTCTTGAAATTGTATCAATTGTAATAGACTCCAACTATTACAAAAGTGGAAATTCATTTCCCTATAAGTTTGTCAATATCGTCGGGAATATAAACCAAATTAGGCGGGGTAAATAAAAATAGAAAAATTAAAAAAATAATAGTTAATTTTGAAATCGAATACGCTATTAGGGAGCTCCTTCAGGCGTAGAAAGTTTTAATAATAAGCGCACATCCGGTAGTGCGGATATGAAAAAAATTTGAGTGCTTAGAAAAAAATATAAACAGAAGAAAAAAGATTTTTTGTGAGATATAGATAATAAAATAACAAAAGAAAAAGTAACGGGCAATATTTAAAAAAGTATATATTTTAATTTTTATAGAAATAAGAATTATCAAGAAAATAGTAAAAATAAGTATTACGTATGTTTTTAGAATAAGGTATTAAATAATTAAATATTTCTGTTAAATTACAGGTATAATAGAATATAAAGGTAATGCACATGGTTATAAATGCAATACTGCACTATAAAATTGATAATCACACAATTAATATTAAGCATCATTATGTTTGCGTTGACGTGGTGAAACAAGTTTGATTTTCTGATTCAGCGTAGGCAGTGTTGCATTTGAGAACGTAGAGATGTTATATTATTGTATATATTATTATGATAGTTTTTTATTTCTAATTAGAAGTGGATTACACTAAAAAATGTACTTCATTAAATTTAACTATAAATTTATTTTAAAAAGCAAACTTTTCCATATAAATAATCAATTGAATTTTTCTTTACAATAAACAAGTTTTGTAAACAAAAATTTGACTCACATACATATATGCATATTTGTCTCCATATAAGGAATTATTTCAAAAAAACTTCTGTAGCACATACTTGCAACGCTATACACGGAGCAAGAAGTAAATTTTAATTAGTTAATTTCTGAAAAATTTAAATAAGAAGAATGAAAGAGTTTTTCAATTCAGTGAACGAAAATGTTGTACAAAGAAGCAATAATCCTTAAAAAAATACTAAAAGTATTTAATAAAGCCGTAAAAGGATTAACACAAAATATAGCTAAACAATTTATATTTCAGCACTTTATAAATTATGCTATTATTCTTAAGATGTAGAAGACAAGTAATTTATTATTTAACACAAAAGGCTTTATATCAGTCTTTTTGAGGATATTGATGAAGGACGACTTGGAAGAATGCAATCCTAACAAAAATTCCAGATTATTTTAAATAAACGTAGAAAAAATATTTGTATTGTATTATAAACATTCTATGTATGTATATTAATAATGAAGAAATATTCTGGTCCAATAGTAACAGATTCATTATAGGAAAATTCGACTGCATTAAAATTTATTAAAAAGTATATATGTACATATATTAACTCATAAGGTTGAAAACGAAACAAATGATGGAAAAATCATATCATAAAAATAATGGCAGATTGCTGTAAGCAAAAAACTAAGGACCTGCAGATGGCACTATTTATTCTTAGAAATTCTTAGCGTAGGGGAGTGCAATGGGTTAAGCATTGAAATTTCTAACAGTCCAATGTAAAAGAAGCTGATAGTCATACTTAATATAGGTTTTGCAATACATATATATATATATATACATGGATTCGGTTTATATTAATTTTACAGCACTGTTTTTCTTTTTGCTTATGCAATAATTTGCAGTTTGATCACTTATTCCACTAACACGTTCAGAGTATGAAACATAATTCCCATTTTTGACGTAAAAAAAATTAATGTGTTCGCAAAAATATATTAAATACTCTGCTAATTTTTTTAATTAAGATTATTCACTATGTTGTTTAAGGAAATTATATACTTAATGATAAGCCATTTTTGATTTTGTTAATAGCTTGGATATTTTTTAAGGTGGAAGTTTAAAATTTTTTTAAAATATTTAACGTGAATCGTAATCAATAAAAGAGAAAATTTCAAAATTTTCAATGATACTTTGCTTTGCATTTTAGCAAACGATATGTATACTTTTTTTGTAAAAAATTCTTTGAAGCTTTTAAAAGGGAATGTTTTTTTCTTAAGCAGACATAAAGGCAAAAAAAAAACTCCAAATACTCAATACGTGTTGTTATTGTAATACAGTTTTGGCTTTACCAACCAAAACAGTGGGTTTTTCGTTGATAAAATTTTTCTTAAGTAGGTAACAAATATTTGAAATTAAAGTAAAAAAAAGGCAAATGTGGCACTAGGTATAATTATTGGGTAATTCCAGTTTTTGTAAATTTTATAATGTACCTACAATTTGTATGTGGGTATTAAGCTAAGTTGTAATAAAACATTTTTTTTCTGAAGATCGTAAGCAAAAGGGTGTGGTAAGAATATACTTATACAGCATACTTTCAACTAAATGAGTATTTTCCTTTCAAAATGCAGCATTAACTATTTTCTGACCATTTTTTAATTAGTTTATTTTAAAATGTGCTATGTATATACATACATATTATCTGCTTAAAATATCGTCATAATGTCCTAAATAATATTTTACAATTGTTTAAAAAAAAATATTGTTCTGTTTCAAACAACATAAAAAAATATTTTTTTTTAAACAATTGTAAAATATTATTTAGGACATTATGACGATATGACTTGATAGCACACCTTGTGAATCCCCCCATAATATTTTTTATTGTAAAGGATCCATTTTCTCAAAACATATGAAGTTTTAACCAATTCAAATTTAATGAACTGCAGCTTTCCAGACGGCGAATGCTTACGATAAAATAGATCTTCATATCCAAATGAGCACGCACAACTCATCTTTACAAAACCATACTTTAACCATTAAGCAGAAGCTAAACAGACTATGTGATGGTGAGAGAGTGCCTTTAGGTACCAATATACTTGATTATTGGCGCATATCTTATGGCACGGATAAGGAGGTGACACAACTTGTGGATACTGTACTAGCTGTTTCAGCCACTCAAGTTTCAGTAGAGCGTTGTTTTAGTTCCTTATCTACTATATTAACAAAATTAAGGTCTAAACTTTCGAAAAAGTTTCTTTCCACTTTACTCATAACAAAGCTGAATTATAACCTCCAAAAATTTTCTAATTTCGATGTTGATAGTATCATAGCAAATGAAATAATCTGGTATTTTTGTTAGGATTGCATTCTTCCAAGTCGTCCTACATCAATATCCTCAAAAAGACTGTTAAATAATAAATTACTTGTCTTCTACATCTTAAGAATAATAGCATAATTTATAAAGTGCTGAAATATAAATTGTTTAGCTATATTTTGTGTTAATCCTTTTACGGCTTTATTAAATACTTATAGTATTTTTTTAAGGAGTATTGCTTCTTTGTACAACATTTTCGTTCACTGAATTGAAAAACTCTTTCATTCTTCTTATTTAAATTTTTCAGAAATTAACTAATTAAAATTTACTTCTTGCTCCATGTATAGCGTTGCAAGTATGTGCTACAGAAGTTTTTTTGAAATAATTCCTTAAATGGAGACAAATATGCATATATGTATGTGAGTCAAATTTTTGTTTACAAAACTTGTTTATTGTAAAGAAAAATTCAATTGAGGGAAATCATTATAAGGAGATCAAAATACACGTTATTTATATGGAAAAGTTTGCTTTTTAAAATAAATTTATAGTTAAATTTAATGAAGTACATTTTTTAGTGTAATCCACTTCTAATTAGAAATAAAAAACTATCATAATAATAATTACTATTGTGGTTATTTTATTGAACTGTTAATGGTTTTTAATCCAAATTTAGATATTTTAATTAGGCTTAAGTTCATTGAATTTAATTTGCATTAAATTATTTTTTATGAAGAAAGGAATTTTTACAACATGGAAGATTAATTAAAATTGTTATTGATAATTTTCATTCTTGACTGACCTGGGATTCGAAGCCAGGCTGTCTGGCGTGTGATTCGAACCCAGGCGGCTGGTTACCCTGACATGTTTCGACCTCAACCACTAGGTCTTCTCAAAGGGATTTGCCGTCTTACACTCGCAGCCATCGATGACTGCTGACGTCAGTAGTCAAACATCAATCCTTAAACCAAATTGTATTTTAACCTTTGGTAGATCGAAATTTGCTTTTTGAATGATTACCCATTTTTAATTGATCTCACATGTTTTCCTTACTTCTGTTTTTTCGTACTTTTGTCAAGAATTCTTCTTGAAGTCCAAAGTACATTTTTTTTGTTTTTTTGTCTTTCTTTTTTCTAGTTGACCTTTTTCAGCACAACTTGAAGGACAAATGTAAACATAGCTCGTGCCTTAGCTGTTAACAATAATTACTATTGTGGTTATTTTATTGAACTGTTAATGGTTTTTAATCCAAATTTAGATATTTTAATTAGGCTTAAGTTCATTGAATTTAATTTGCATTAAATTATTTTTTATGAAGAAAGGAATTTTTACAACATGGAAGATTAATTAAAATTGTTATTGATAATTTTCATTCTTGACTGACCTGGGATTCGAAGCCAGGCTGTCTGGCGTGTGATTCGAACCCAGGCGGCTGGTTACCCTGACATGT
This sequence comes from Pollenia amentaria, assembly GCA_943735925.1. Classification (NCBI taxonomy): domain Eukaryota; kingdom Metazoa; phylum Arthropoda; class Insecta; order Diptera; family Polleniidae; genus Pollenia; species Pollenia amentaria. The sequence continues at coordinate 105,534,997 of OX031007.1, forward strand.
TTCGAACTCAACCACTAGGTCTTCTCAAAGGGATTTGCCGTCTTACACTCGCAGCCATCGATGACTGCTGACGTCAGTAGTCAAACATCAATCCTTAAACCAAATTGTATTTTAACCTTTGGTAGATCGAAATTTGCTTTTTGAATGATTATCCATTTTTAATTGATCTCACATGTTTTCCTTACTTCTGTTTTTTCGTACTTTTGTCAAGAATTCTTCTTGAAGTCCAAAGTACATTTTTTTTGTTTTTTTGTCTTTCTTTTTTCTAGTTGACCTTTTTCAGCACAACTTGAAGGACAAATGTAAACATAGCTCGTGCCTTAGCTGTTAACAATAATTACTATTGTGGTTATTTTATTGAACTGTTAATGGTTTTTAATCCAAATTTAGATATTTTAATTAGGCTTAAGTTCATTGAATTTAATTTGCATTAAATTATTTTTTATGAAGAAAGGAATTTTTACAACATGGAAGATTAATTAAAATTGTTATTGATAATTTTCATTCTTGACTGACCTGGGATTCGAAGCCAGGCTGTCTGGCGTGTGATTCGAACCCAGGCGGCTGGTTACCCTGACATGTTTCGACCTCAACCACTAGGTCTTCTCAAAGGGATTTGCCGTCTTACACTCGCAGCCATCGATGACTGCTGACGTCAGTAGTCAAACATCAATCCTTAAACCAAATTGTATTTCAACCTTTGGTAGATCGAAATTTGCTTTTTGAATGATTATCCATTTTTAATTGATCTCACATGTTTTCCTTACTTCTGTTTTTTCGTACTTTTGTCAAGAATTCTTCTTGAAGTCCAAAGTACATTTTTTTTGTTTTTTTGTCTTTCTTTTTTCTAGTTGACCTTTTTCAGCACAACTTGAAGGACAAATGTAAACATAGCTCGTGCCTTAGCTGTTAACAATAATTACTATTGTGGTTATTTTATTGAACTGTTAATGGTTTTTAATCCAAATTTAGATATTTTAATTAGGCTTAAGTTCATTGAATTTAATTTGCATTAAATTATTTTTTATGAAGAAAGGAATTTTTACAACATGGAAGATTAATTAAAATTGTTATTGATAATTTTCAAAGGTTAAAATACAATTTGGTTTAAGGATTGATGTTTGACTACTGACGTCAGCAGTCATCGATGGCTGCGAGTGTAAGACTGCAAATCCCTTTGAGAAGACCTAGTGGTTGAGGTCGAAACATGTCAGGGTAACCAGCCGCCTGGGTTCGAATCACACGCCAGACAGCCTGGCTTCGAATCCCAGGTCAGTCAAGAATGAAAATTATCAATAACAATTTTAATTAATCTTCCATGTTGTAAAAATTCCTTTCTTCATAAAAAATAATTTAATGCAAATTAAATTCAATGTATCATAATAATATCTACAAAAATATAACACTAGTATGGGCCAGCAGTCGACACAATCGACTGCAATCTAGAAATAACTTATTTGTACCGTTATTTCTAATATTTATTTAATCTAAAACTTTATTAAATATGTATATTCATTAGTGTGTCCCAAAAAAAAAATATTATTTTATGCCCCACCTTTTTTTGAAAGCTTATAGTGTGAAGTATTTTTGTAATTTTTTTTCAGATTTTTCGGAAGAGGTTTAGAGGTCGCTAAAATCGAATTTAACCAAATAATCGGGTTTTCTCGACTTTTTTGAATTTTGCTGATTACTCGGCCCATAAGCACGATTTTCTTTGTTACTAAGTCAATTTTTTTAAAGAAAACTTCTCAAACTTTACTTCTCTGTGCAGATATTAAAAGTTTGGGTCCCCTTAATCAAATTTTTTTGGAAAATTTACCATAAATTTGAAAAATAATGCTCTGTAACTTTTAAAATTTATATTGAAGTTAAAAAACCAATGATTCAGTTTAAAAGGTGGATAAATTCTGAGTCATTGCAAAAAAAATAATTGAATTTGCTCTTACTGTTCCAAAGTTATACCCTTTTTAAATTTTGTATCCATTTTGTGAAATTAAAAATATTGTAATATGTTTGCCAGTTATGCTTCGGATTTGTTTTAATGTCAGATATTTAGATATTAGGTATTCTTTTAAAATAATAAATATGAGTGGTTTTTTGTTCTGTTGCACAGACTTCCGCAATGTGAGACCAAAAAATTCTAGGCAGCTTACTTCTCATACCCAAAAAAAAAAAAAAAAATTAAAAAACTATTTTTTTTAGCTTTCATATATTTATTAGAGCTTTTACGATGAAGCTCTATGCCCTGCAATAAATTCTGAAAGTCTGTTGCAGAGGTTGTTAGATTAACGTAAGTATATTAGCTAAGGCCACGTTCTGTGACATCATTTACCACGTGCAATTGCTGAACTTTGTTCTTTGCTTCATTAAATGATTTGTTTGTATGCCTTTTAAACTGAATCATTAGTTTTTTTAACTTCAATATAAATTTAGTAACAAAGAAAATCATGCTAATTGGCCGAGTAATCAGCAAAATTCAAAAAAGTCAAGAAACCCCGATTTTCGGGTTGAATTTGATTTTAGCGACCTTTAAACCTCTTCCGAAAAATCTGAAAAAAATCACAAAAATACTTTACCCTATAAGCTATAAAAAAATGCTGGGGTATCTATAAAAATCAAAAAAAAAATTTTTTTTGGGACACACTAATATACATATGTAGAAATATTTTTATTTAATGTTAAAAAACATATCGCACTTGATTATAAACAGAGAAGTAACTCAAAATGTAATAATTCTCAGTAGAGCAGAACAATTTTTTAATTTTATGAGGCATATTTCTTTTAGGCATATGAAATTTAGTGACATTTTTTCTAAAAATGTATATATAACATAAGTTCCCTTATCTCAATGTTTATAACAAAGCCTTTTATATATTTTCCATTTATATTTATTTCGTTGATGAATTATGTTCTTATAACCTCTCTCTATATATATATATATATATATATATGTTTTGTAAATACATGATTATCATATAACAAATGACCATGATCGGTAGTGTCTGTTATATAAAATCGCAGCCCATCAAAACATCGCACTTTATTTAAACAAAAATGCAATAAACACATTCTTTACAATGTAACCATATTAATAATGTAACAATAACATTAAAATTATTCATAAGCGCAAAAATTTAAGAAATCTACGGTAACATTTAAAACAACAACTCTCCCAAAAAGAAAACAAAATATTTAAAATTGTCTTTCTCTTTATTATTTCTTAATCTCTACTGTTCTTTAATTTAATGCATAGCAGAAAACTCTGCATGTTGTTGCTCTTTTTACTATGTAAACACAAAAACAAAGCATACTGTTTGTGTTATGTGTTTACATTGTTTTTGCTCACACGTATGTGAATTGTTTCAATGTATTAGTACCACTTTCTAACGCATATAACTCGTAAAATACTGAACCGATTTTAACAAAGTTTACATCTATAGAATCTAAAAAATATCTTTCGATTGATATATCATTTGTTAAAATACAATATATAGTTTAGGCGTAAAAGGGATCCAAAGAAATCCACTTGCCTATTAATATATATGATGATGATGATCTCTACGTTCTGAAATGCAATACTGCCTACGCTGAATCAGAAAATCAAACTTGTTTCACCACGTCAACGCAAACATAATGATGCTACATATTAATTGTGTGATTATCATTTTTATATGTGCATTTAACTATCTGGGCTGTTCTGGAAATCGGAAACGCAAAATGCAAGAATTTAAAAGTCGTTTTTATTTAATAAGATTTTTGTAGTAAAAGATATACAAAAAAAATGCAATACAAGTATTTCTTTATTAAACAGAATTCTATAAGAAAATAATAAAAAAATTTGATTAATAGTGTATATAAAAGAACTTCAATATTCTTGCGTTTTGCGTTTGCGATTTCCAGAACACCCCTGTATTATCTTTATATTCTATTATGTATACCTGTAATTTAACAGAAGTATTTAATTACTTAATATTTTAAATGTTTGTTTAATTTAATACTATCATACTTTCGTTGATGATTCGTCGTTTTGTTTCAGAGAATTACAAATTAAAATAACGTAACACACATAACTAAATAAATAACAATAAAAATAATATGTTTTCATAAAAAATATATCGGTTATCGCATTTTTATCCTAAATATTTAAATAAATAAAAATTAATCAAGCTCGAGGCCAGAGTTTTCGTTGAAGATCGAAATATCGGAATTAAATAAAAAGGAATATTTATTTACAAAAAAACTCTGGCCTCGAGCTTGATTAATTTTTATTTATTTAAAATTGGAAAGGTCGAATAATAACATATTTTATTTTACTAAATATTTAAAGTTGCTTTTAAATCTCAATTAATTTCCATTTTACAACGGTTTTTGCTTCTCATGTAAACTTATGAAATTTGATGTAACAATATTTGGCATTTAAGATGACGATATGTGCAGTTTTCTTAGTTTTTTTTTATTTCAATAATATTTGCCTACAAAAAAAAAACAACACATACATTTTGGTTCACCAGCCAAGAAATAATTTTACAAATAAAAAACTACACACATGCTAATCGTGCTGCCCAGCGGGGAAAATTGCAAGCGATTAAATTTTTAAGCCTTTAAGAAGGTTTATAATTGAATTTTTTTGTAAGCTTTTACTTATTCCACTCTGCCTTCTTTGAAAAGGTCTTTTAGAAAGGTTTTTATTAAATATTTTACAAATTCAAATTTTTCTATTCTAAGATAAGGCCTGTCGCAATCGTTTTATTAGTAGTTATGTTGGAACGTGTTGCAAGTTTAGTTATAGTATTTTTCGTGCAGTTACGCAAAATATTCTGTTAAGCAGTATTCACATAGCAGCATAAATGATGCTGTTAAGTGAATTCACTTTCCTGTATAAATGTGCTCTTGTGTAAATTTTGTTTCTTATTTCAAAAACAGATTTAGGCATGCAATATCCTTTAATCATTACTTTCAGCAAATAATTTCAATACAATTAATAATAAATTTAATATAAATGTATGCATCTAAAATCAAAACAATTCATTTAAAAAAAACAATATAGAGCGCTATATTCGGCTGTGCCGAATCTTGGATACAATTCACCGACAGTTAGGCGTGGACTCTATATGTGATCTATAAATTATTAATTTCATTCGTTCGGTCGTGCTCGTTGTCAACAGACGTGTTTTTTTAACTCCGCATACGATTCTTTTTTTTTAACATAAATTTGTTAATAATATTTAACAAGCGAATTTGGACGCTCAAAATTAAAGTGAACAATAGAACAAGTAAAAAACAAAAAAAAAATAATAAGTACAAGAAAAAAAGTATACGTATGAACGCACATACATACATAATACAAATAATCTGTGCAAAAAATTATTTATTCTTTTGGTGTTACAAAAACATAATACATAATAAGAAGAGCACAGTCGACAAAAATAAAAATAAAAAAACGGTGAAAAAAATCAAAAACAACTCTCTATATGAATAATAACAATGAATCAATAACAAAAATAAATAATATTCATGCTAGCGAAAGCAATGTGGAAATAAACATAACAACAGAAAACAATAGCAACAACCTAACGGCAAAACCATCAAGTATTACCATTGCAAAGACATTTCTAGTAGGAAATGATACCATGAACTCAAACACAGACGCAACGGAAAACACACAAGTAAAAAATTTTCAAAAACCACAAGTGCAAGTTGGTATGGACAGGTATATAACAGTTCTCAAACGGGGTCGCAGCCCAGCCTATTCAGCTAAAGCATCGGCCTCTAAAGTTCCATCTTTTGATAGAATAAATTCACAAAATCGTTTTGCAATTCTGGAGGATGAATCTTCTGAAGCACCTTACGTCATAAAATCGTCGAAGCCACCCCCGATTTATCTTAGAGAGCAAAACTCAAGTGAGCTTATAAAAAGTTTAATCTCGGTGATAGGTGAAAATTCGTTTACGTAGCTGCAATCAAGCGTGGTAATATAAACGAAACAAAAATACAGGTTAATCACGAGAATGATTTTTGTAAAATAATTAATAAGTTTGAAGCACTTAAAAAAAGCTTCTTTACGTACCAACTGAAAAGCAGTAAAGGTCTTCAAGTTGTGATTAAGGGCATTGACTCTTGCGTGGACCCCGACGAAATAAAAACATTTTTAGAAGAAAAAGGCTTCAAAATAAAAAATGTTACAAATATTAAAAATAGGGAAAAAAATCCCCGACCACTATTTCGAGTGGAGTTAGAGCCCGGCGATGTTAAGCTAAAAAAACAGAAACGCATCCCATTTACAGTTTAAAATACATCTTGTACAGAAAAATGACGATCGAAGAGCCGCACAAAAGAAATGGACCCGTTCAGTGTTTAAACTGCCAAGAATTTGGTCATACTAGGGCATACTGCCATTTACCCCCTGTTTGCGTCGTATGTGGAGAATTACATGGTACCGTCCGGTGCGTTAAGTCCAAAAATGATCCTAATGTAAAAAAATGTAGCAACTGCGGTGGTAATCACACTGCCAGCTATAGAGGGTGTCCGGTATATTCGATAATCAAGGAATCACGTACGGCGTCCAGATACCTCAGCCAAATAATAACAGAGCCTCGTACGCTAATGTATTAAAATCTAATCCAATGCCACTGCAAGGTGATGTACCAAATAATGACGAAATTCCCATTTCTAATTTAACCCGGCTAGAAAAAACCATGGAAACATTAGTGCCAAGAGTTAACAATTTTACTAACACAATGGGTAACATGATGCAAGAAATGTTATTGCAAGCCGTACTAAACAAGCCATAAACTGTTTAAAAATTTGTTTTTGGAACGCAAATGGCATCCGCCAACATAAAAATGAAATAGAATATTTCCTTAAAATTAAACAAATTGATGTTATGATGGTTTCTAAAACTCATCTGACCTCAAGAAATACGTTTAAAATCAATGGGTTTACATTATATGATACCAAGGACCCTCGAGTTAGAGCTTGTGGAGGTTCTGCCATTTTGATAAAGAACCGAGTAAAATACTACTTAATGAGTGATCATCGTGAAGATTATCTCCAAGCAACAAACATTTGCGTTGAGGAATTAAATCGAAACATAGTAATTTCATCATTATACTCCCCACCTAGATTTTCTATATCAGAAAGCCTATATAATAAATATTTCAAATCATTAGGACCCTGCTTCCTGGCTGCTGGCGATTATAACGCTAAACACACTTTCTGGGGATCACGACTTATTACACATAAGGGTCGTGTTTTGTTTAAAACAATTTTTAAAATGGATCTAAATGTGGTCGCGAGCGGACAACCAACATACTACTGATCAGCAAAAAGTTCCAGATGTCATCGATTTTGGAGTGGTTAAAAACATGTTGAAGCTTCCTTAGAATTATCTTCTGGTCACACACCTACAATTCTTACTATAACAAATCCTAATAGAATTGTATCTTCGTCTGATAACTTAGTGACGTCAGCCACTCAAATAAATTGGTTAAAATATAAAAAATATCTCAGTACCCACTGCACTGAAAATATTCCGCTTAGTACACCGGAGAATCTGGATATTTCTATTGTAAATTTTGACAGTTATCTGAAACTAGCTGTTCGACATTCTAGTATAACCCTCAAAAAAACCAAAAATAGTAAAATATATTCTGCAGATGTCGAGCGCCTCTTGACTGGAAAAAGGAGAGCTCGGAGAGAATGGCAATTGCATAGATCCCCTCAACTTAAGAATTTACTAAAAGAGTGCACAAAAAGGCTAAGAAAGTTACTGCAGTCTCAGAAAACGGCTTCCCTGGAAAAATATCTTAAGGAACTTGATGCAACTTCTCAATCAGACTACTCATTATGGCGTGCAGCTAGAAATCTTAATAGACCAATTATCACTAAACCACCATTAAGAAACTTAAATGGAAGTTGGGCACGAAATGATGAAGGAAAAGGAAATCTTTTTGTTAATCATTTGAAAAACGTATTTACCCCGCATACATCTCCCGATATTGCAGTCGAGTTGCCACCTGTTGCTGTTAGAGCTGCTGTTCCACTTAGATTTTAGATAAAAGAAATCGAAAAGGCTATTCATGATTTAAACCCCAAGAAAGCCCCTGGGTTTGATAAGATCAGCAACAAAATGCTTTTAGAGCTACCCAGCATAGCAAAGAAAATTATTCTCTTGATTTTTAATGCTATTTTACGCCTTGAATACTACCCACAAGAATGGAAAGTATCCTTAGTTACAATGATACCTAAGCCAGGGAAGGATCCTACAAAAGTTGTGTCATATAGACCTATAAGCTTATTGTCTAATATATCAAAGCTGTTTGAAAAGCTGTTAGTGTCAAAATTAGCCCCAATTTTAAATGTAAATAGATGTATTCCTAACCATCAATTAGGCTTTAGAAGAAAACATAGCACAATTGAACAAACCCATCGTATAGTTAACGCCATAAGAAAAGCCTTTGAAGAAAAAAAATATTGTTCCGCCCTCTTCATCGATGTTTCTCAAGCTTTTGATAAAGTCTGGCATGAAGGGTTATTACATAAATTGAAGTTAAACTTACCAGTAAACACACACAAGCTGTTAGAAAACTACTTAGTCGGTCGAAGGTTTATTATTAAAGAAGGTGATTTTATAAGTTCTCCTCAGCCAATTAACGCTCAGGGAAGCATCATGGGCCCACTGTTATACTTAATATATACCTCAGACATGCCAACAAATAACCACACCCATACTTCAACATTTGCTGATGATACAGCTTTTTTAAGCGTACACGAAAACTGTCATGAAGCATCTCGTAACTTGCAAAATCATATATTTGAATTGGAAAAGTGGTTAAAACAATGGAGGATAAAGGTCAATGAGCAAAAATGCGTACATATAACATTCACCTTGCGTCGGGAGTCATGTCCTCCTATTAAAATCAATAATCAATTAGTGCCCCAACAATCGCATGTAAAATATCTCGGTATTCATCTAGATCGGCGCTTAACATGGAAATGCCATATAGAAGCAAAACTAACACAAATGAAACTAAAAGCAATTCAAATTAATTGGCTTATTGGAAGAAATTCTGTTCTTAGCCTCGACTGCAAACTCCTACTCTACAACTCTATATTAAAGCCAATTTGGTGCTACGGTATTCAGTTATGGGGCACTGCCTCGGCTTCTAACATCGAAAAAATTCAAAGGCGCCAAAATAAACTTCTTCGAATAATCACAGCCGCTCCCTGGTACGTCAAAAACTCAAATATCCACAAGGATCTCAATGTGCCATTAGTAAAAACTATTATTACGAAGTACGCAGCCAAATATTTAAAAAGGCTTGAGTCGCACCCAAATCCACTTGCTCGAAATATTTTAAATGACAGCGGCCACTCTAGATTAAGGAGAAGAGATACTGCAGGACTCATCCGACGAGGAGACCGCTAAAAATCTACATATGTGAATAGAAACCGTGAAGAGAAAAATTTTCGTCTAGCATTGGCAGGACAAAAATAAAGTATTAGTATAAGATTTGATTAATTATTGTTAGTTCATATTTAATATATGAAGATTCAATAAATAAATAATAAAAAAAAAAAAAAAAAAATTATTAATTAATATTTATAAAAACCGACGTCAGTATTAAAATTCGTTGCGGCTTAGACCTACATATGTTCAATTTTTGACAGACAATCAGAAAGCTTTATGCTTTTATTTTATTTGAACAAATTTAAGTAATATGGCATGATTCGTACCAGTTTTAGCTGAACTAAAATTATTTTCGAGAGGGAATTTATATTTGACCCATGGTACATTATGGACAAATCATCACAAAATTCTGAACAGAGTTTTCTAGTATAAAAAATTTTAATTAGAACCAATTTCGATATAGTAGTACAATATGTAATTGCGTTTTATAGTTTTAAATTGGTTCTCAGAAGGCTGTTTAATATGGGACCTAAGTTAAGTTATATACCGATTACCACAAAATTGCATGGTATTATTTCTGGCCATATGACGCTAATTTGGATCAAATTATACCACGATATCTGTATCTTCTACGGTTTTTGGCATATTTCAATAGTTTCCCATTATATGGACCGCTCTTCACGAAATTAAACAGTGCGATTTTTAGTCCTATAAGACTGCGGCGTAAAAAAATTGTATTACAGTAGCGTTATTTGTTATGGTTTTTGGCGTACTAAACTGTTTTGCGACAGTAGGCTTTATATGGGGCCTATAGTAAATTATGGAAATTTAACACTACGATTTCTAGTCACATAGAACGAATTTGTGCGAAATCTTAAGCTTAGTTTAGACGATATGTTGAATCAGCATATTAGTGATGAAAAATGTGTTACAAGTGCCAGCATATCGTGTAAACGCAAAAATTTTTCAACATACGTATGTTTAATAACATTTGCTAGCTCTTTGTTAACAATGCAAACAAACGTATGTTGGAAATTTTAGCATATCGTGTGAACAGCGTATTATTAGTGCTTGACAAATTTCCTGCGTATGATGGCAGATATGTTATTTGTTGAAAATTGTATTTAAGCTTTTCAACATATGACAAATTTGTATGCATATGTACCGAACTTAACTTAAAAATTAATTGAATTGTTTTACTTTTATTTAATTAAAAATGTAAATATGGCATTTATACATATGCGGAAAATAAAATATATTGATATATGTTTTTGTATAAATATTTCTTTTGTTTATTTATTTAGTTACAATCTTTGTGTAGAGTAATACAAAATTAGATAATATCTGAAAACGGTCAACTAGATTATTTCTAAAAAGAAAAAAATAAACTTTTACTATCAACATAAAACGTCATTACACAATTTATATGATAAAGAAGCTTGTCGCGAGATTGACTTGTGTAGAGGAAATAAAAGAACTTGATGATATTGGTTTTAACTATTAACATTTTCAAACTAAGTAAATACGAGCACATAAATTTAGCGATAAGCTTCTACATCATATTAATTGTGTAATGACGTTATAAGTTGATAGTAGAAGTTTATTTTTTTCTTTTTGGTGCATTCAAATTAAAGCTCGTTTTTAAAAAAGGTTTTTACTTTGTATTTATTTAGAATTATATTTGCTGATACTGCCAACCTTATTCACCTTCTTCTACAAAATACATTGTCAATTCTTTTTGTATTTCTTTAGCACCGGTGATTAAATGAACGTCAACATTTGTTGGATTTTCTAGCTGTAAAAATGTTGAAGTTGAACTGTATTCCTGTCGCCAAGTACCTTCAGTTAAACCTCCATTTTGATCATATTGATCGATGAATCCAAATGGTGTGTACAATTTTTTATTTGTGTCGATCATATAATTGTGAAGTACACAGCTTGCTAGAACCACTTTTTTAGTTTTTTCTGTGTTTAAATGGATAGGTGACCGCAAAACTCGAAAACGTGCTGACATTATACCAAACGCATTTTCAATAATGCGACGTGCACGACTCAATCGGTAATTATACACTCGTTGCACCATTGTTAAGCCACGTTGACCATACGGTTTCATTAGATTTGGTCGCATAGCAAAAGCATCATCTGCAACAAGTAAATACGGAACACGTAAGTCTCGTCCTGGCAATGCAGTTGGTTCTGGTAAATTTAATTTGTTGCTGTCCATCGCCTTTGCAAAGGTACAGCGATTGTTTATATTTATTATTATTATATTAATCTGTGCTTTATACCACCATTTATGTTAGTTTTTGTAACAAAATTGTAAATATTTTTATTGTGGTGGATCTACACTTCGATTCATAACTCTGATCCCAAAACTGCTTAGGGTAACTACAAACAATTTAACACCAAATTTGTTCATTTCTTTTGAGGCTTTCAAAAGTGAGCGTGTTTTCAACAGACGGACAGACAGACGGACATGGCTAAATCGACTTAGAATTATACAAGGATCCAGAATATATATACCACATTAGCAGACTAAAATTATTTGCCCATTTTTTTCTTAAAATAGCGATTGATGCAATCATGATGTTTAGTTTTTATGAGGCACTTAAAAATAAAATTTTGTATTAAAAATAAACGTTGTTGACAAAAAATCGAATGCTGTTATCCACAATATGCACTTAAGCAAAATGGACATACACGATTTTTTTTCGAACAAAATGTAGCCATCATACACAATACTTCGTATTTTGTGCAGATAGGCAACAAATTCAGTTAAGCGAAATGCAGCTAAACGAAAAATACTGTATTAATTTACTCACTTCGTATTAATAACACTATGCAAGAAATTTACACTTTTTTTCGTGACAAGCTGCGCACCTAGCGTTTTAACATAATTCGAGTATGCTGAATCCAGTGGTGCCCGCGGTTTTTTAAGATTGGCTCTGGTTTTCGAATGGAGGAGGTTGCACAACATATGTTCGCGTAACTGAAAAACTGAAATTCTGCAATAAAATTTCCTTTAAGAAAAATAAAATTTCTTTCTAATATCCACAGTCGTTTTAGAAACCAAATTTTTTTTTGGAAAAAAAAATAATTTTTTTAACAAAATTTCGAAATTTTTGTTTTTTAAAAATTCATAAAAAATTTGAAAATGCTATGCTTCTAATTTTTTGCAGACCTATAACAAACGAAATTCCAACCAAAACAAGCCATAAATGATTAAAATCTGTTTGCAACTTTTGATTTAATTCACAAAAGTCGACAAATTTTAATTAATTTAAGAATTTCATAAAACGCAATATTTGTATGGGAGCCCCCCTAAGGGATGGTGATAAAGGGAAACTTAAATTTGAGAAAATTTTAAGAACAAAAAACTAATGGAGGTCAGTCATACATTTTATCCCCCTAGGGGCGACTCCTGGGCATTTATGGGACTTTTCTTCAATATATTTCTACTCTGCATTGACATTTTGTATGGAAGCCCCCTTAAGTAATGGAGATAGCGGGTGGGTATGTTAGAAAAAGATTGAGATGAAAAATAAAGTGGGGTTGGTCATACATTTGACCAATCTAGGGGCATCCTAGGCGCTCCAGGGGCCAAACTTAAGAATTTCATTAAACGGCCATATTTGTATAGGAGCCCCCCTAAGGGGTAGAGATATATGGCAACTATGTTTAAAGAAAATGTTAAGAACAAAAAACATTGGAGGTCGGTCATACATCTTATCCCCCTAGGAGTGAATCCTAGGTCTTAGAAACAACTGATGGGAATGAAAAATAAAGTTGCGCTGGTCATACATTTGGCTCGTCTAGGGGTATCTCATGCGCTGCAGGTGCAAAATTTAAGGCTAGAGTTCTACACGTATAAAAAACAAAGTTCAAAACAAAATAAGCTATAAGTGATTAAAGTCTGTCTACAACTTTTGATTTTTTCAGAAAAGATGAAATTTTTTATCAAAAATTATTTTCGGGAATGAAATATTTTATTAATTAATTCATTTATTAATGATGTGCTAATAATCCCAATTTTTGAATGAAAACACTGAAATTCATTGTTGTGGGAAAGCTAGTTTCTATGCGCATTTCGCTGGTTGCTTAGGCCAGCTCGTCAGGAAACTTTTTCCAAATACTTTAGAAAAGCTTAAAATATTATACAAGTAAGACCATAAAGTGAATAAGAATTTTAAAACACTCAGGTCTTAAATGTAACAATATCAAAGCTTCAACAAAGTCACAACAATAAAACGTCAATCTTTTCTTTCTTACATTCCCCTACAATTGGCTGGTTTTTTTCCAACACGAATTGTAGTTGTAAGAGGATAGAAAGAAAAAAACAAAATTAAAAAAACAAGTTGCTTAAATAAAGCAGCTTGCCATTTCAGTTTTTTATTTGCCGGGCACATGCAAATTTATTATCAAAAATTATTTTCGGGAATGAAATATTTTATTAATTAATTCATTTATTAATGATGTGCTAATAATCCCAATTTTTGAATGAAAACACTGAAATTCATTGTTGTGGGAAAGCTAGTTTCTATGCGCATTTCGCTGGTTGCTTAGGCCAGCTCGTCAGGAAACTTTTCCAAATACTTTAGAAAAGCTAAAAATATTATACAAGTAAGACCATAAAGTGAATAAGAATTTTAAAACACTCAGGTCTTAAATGTAACAATATCAAAGCTTCAACAAAGTCACAACAATAAAACGTCAATCTTTTCTTTCTTACATTCCCCTACAATTGGCTGGTTTTTTTCCAACACGAATTGTAGTTGTAAGAGGATAGAAAGAAAAAAACAAAATTAAAAAAACAAGTTGCTTAAATAAAGCAGCTTGCCATTTCAGTTTTTTATTTGCCGGGCACATGCAAATTTATTATCAAAAATTATTTTCGGGAATGAAATATTTTATTAATTTATTAATGATGTGCTAATAATCCCAATTTTTGAATGAAAACACTGAAATTCATTGTTGTGGGAAAGCTAGTTTCTATGCGCATTTCGCTGGTTGCTTAGGCCAGCTCGTCAGGAAACTTTTTCCAAATACTTTAGAAAAGCTTAAAGTATTATACAAGTAAGACCATAAAGTGAATAAGAATTTTAAAACACTCAGGTCTTAAATGTAACAATATCAAAGCTTCAACAAAGTCACAACAATAAAACGTCAATCTTTTCTTTCTTACATTCCCCTACAATTGGCTGGTTTTTTTCCAACACGAATTGTAGTTGTAAGAGGATAGAAAGAAAAAAACAAAATTAAAAAAACAAGTTGCTTAAATAAAGCAGCTTGCCATTTCAGTTTTTTATTTGCCGGGCACATGCAAATTTATTATCAAAAATTATTTTCGGGAATGAAATATTTTATTAATTTATTAATGATGTGCTAATAATCCCAATTTTTGAATGAAAACACTGAAATTCATTGTTGTGGGAAAGCTAGTTTCTATGCGCATTTCGCTGGTTGCTTAGGCCAGCTCGTCAGGAAACTTTTTCCAAATACTTTAGAAAAGCTTAAAGTATTATACAAGTAAGACCATAAAGTGAATAAGAATTTTAAAACACTCAGGTCTTAAATGTAACAATATCAAAGCTTCAACAAAGTCACAACAATAAAACGTCAATCTTTTCTTTCTTACATTCCCCTACAATTGGCTGGTTTTTTTCCAACACGAATTGTAGTTGTAAGAGGATAGAAAGAAAAAAACAAAATTAAAAAAACAAGTTGCTTAAATAAAGCAGCTTGCCATTTCAGTTTTTTATTTGCCGGGCACATGCAAATTTATTATCAAAAATTATTTTCGGGAATGAAATATTTTATTAATTTATTAATGATGTGCTAATAATCCCAATTTTTGAATGAAAACACTGAAATTCATTGTTGTGGGAAAGCTAGTTTCTATGCGCATTTCGCTGGTTGCTTAGGCCAGCTCGTCAGGAAACTTTTCCAAATACTTTAGAAAAGCTAAAAATATTATACAAGTAAGACCATAAAGTGAATAAGAATTTTAAAACACTCAGGTCTTAAATGTAACAATATCAAAGCTTCAACAAAGTCACAACAATAAAACGTCAATCTTTTCTTTCTTACATTCCCCTACAATTGGCTGGTTTTTTTCCAACACGAATTGTAGTTGTAAGAGGATAGAAAGAAAAAAACAAAATTAAAAAAACAAGTTGCTTAAATAAAGCAGCTTGCCATTTCAGTTTTTTATTTGCCGGGCACATGCAAATTTATTACCAAAAATTATTTTCGGGAATGAAATATTTTATTAATTTATTAATGATGTGCTAATAATCCCAATTTTTGAATGAAAACACTGAAATTCATTGTTGTGGGAAAGCTAGTTTCTATGCGCATTTCGCTGGTTGCTTAGGCCAGCTCGTCAGGAAACTTTTCCAAATACTTTAGAAAAGCTAAAAATATTATACAAGTAAGACCATAAAGTGAATAAGAATTTTAAAACACTCAGGTCTTAAATGTAACAATATCAAAGCTTCAACAAAGTCACAACAATAAAACGTCAATCTTTTCTTTCTTACATTCCCCTACAATTGGCTGGTTTTTTTCCAACACGAATTGTAGTTGTAAGAGGATAGAAAGAAAAAAACAAAATTAAAAAAACAAGTTGCTTAAATAAAGCAGCTTGCCATTTCAGTTTTTTATTTGCCGGGCACATGCAAATTTATTACCAAAAATTATTTTCGGGAATGAAATATTTTATTAATTTATTAATGATGTGCTAATAATCCCAATTTTTGAATGAAAACACTGAAATTCATTGTTGTGGGAAAGCTAGTTTCTATGCGCATTTCGCTGGTTGCTTAGGCCAGCTCGTCAGGAAACTTTTCCAAATACTTTAGAAAAGCTAAAAATATTATACAAGTAAGACCATAAAGTGAATAAGAATTTTAAAACACTCAGGTCTTAAATGTAACAATATCAAAGCTTCAACAAAGTCACAACAATAAAACGTCAATCTTTTCTTTCTTACATTCCCCTACAATTGGCTGGTTTTTTTCCAACACGAATTGTAGTTGTAAGAGGATAGAAAGAAAAAAACAAAATTAAAAAAACAAGTTGCTTAAATAAAGCAGCTTGCCATTTCAGTTTTTTATTTGCCGGGCACATGCAAATTTATTACCAAAAATTATTTTCGGGAATGAAATATTTTATTAATTTATTAATGATGTGCTAATAATCCCAATTTTTGAATGAAAACACTGAAATTCATTGTTGTGGGAAAGCTAGTTTCTATGCGCATTTCGCTGGTTGCTTAGGCCAGCTCGTCAGGAAACTTTTCCAAATACTTTAGAAAAGCTAAAAATATTATACAAGTAAGACCATAAAGTGAATAAGAATTTTAAAACACTCAGGTCTTAAATGTAACAATATCAAAGATTCAACAAAGTCACAACAATAAAACGTCAATCTTTTCTTTCTTACATTCCCCTACAATTGGCTGGTTTTTTTCCAACACGAATTGTAGTTGTAAGAGGATAGAAAGAAAAAAACAAAATTAAAAAAACAAGTTGCTTAAATAAAGCAGCTTGCCATTTCAGTTTTTTATTTGCCGGGCACATGCAAATTTATTACCAAAAATTATTTTCGGGAATGAAATATTTTATTAATTTATTAATGATGTGCTAATAATCCCAATTTTTGAATGAAAACACTGAAATTCATTGTTGTGGGAAAGCTAGTTTCTATGCGCATTTCGCTGGTTGCTTAGGCCAGCTCGTCAGGAAACTTTTCCAAATACTTTAGAAAAGCTAAAAATATTATACAAGTAAGACCATAAAGTGAATAAGAATTTTAAAACACTCAGGTCTTAAATGTAACAATATCAAAGCTTCAACAAAGTCACAAAAATAAAACGTCAATCTTTTCTTTCTTACATTCCCCTACAATTGGCTGGTTTTTTTCCAACACGAATTGTAGTTGTAAGAGGATAGAAAGAAAAAAACAAAATTAAAAAAACAAGTTGCTTAAATAAAGCAGCTTGCCATTTCAGTTTTTTATTTGCCGGGCACATGCAAATTTATTACCAAAAATTATTTTCGGGAATGAAATATTTTATTAATTTATTAATGATGTGCTAATAATCCCAATTTTTGAATGAAAACACTGAAATTCATTGTTGTGGGAAAGCTAGTTTCTATGCGCGTTTCGCTGGTTGCTTAGGCCAGCTCGTCAGGAAACTTTTCCAAATACTTTAGAAAAGCTAAAAATATTATACAAGTAAGACCATAAAGTGAATAAGAATTTTAAAACACTCAGGTCTTAAATGTAACAATATCAAAGCTTCAACAAAGTCACAACAATAAAACGTCAATCTTTTCTTTCTTACATTCCCCTACAATTGGCTGGTTTTTTTCCAACACGAATTGTAGTTGCAAGAGGATAGAAAGAAAAAAACAAAATTAAAAAAACAAGTTGCTTAAATAAAGCAGCTTGCCATTTCAGTTTTTTATTTGCCGGGCACATGCAAATTTATTACCAAAAATTATTTTCGGGAATGAAATATTTTATTAATTTATTAATGATGTGCTAATAATCCCAATTTTTGAATGAAAACACTGAAATTCATTGTTGTGGGAAAGCTAGTTTCTATGCGCATTTCGCTGGTTGCTTAGGCCAGCTCGTCAGGAAACTTTTCCAAATACTTTAGAAAAGCTAAAAATATTATACAAGTAAGACCATAAAGTGAATAAGAATTTTAAAACACTCAGGTCTTAAATGTAACAATATCAAAGCTTCAACAAAGTCACAACAATAAAACGTCACTCTTTTCTTTCTTACATTCCCCTACAATTGGCTGGTTTTTTTCCAACACGAATTGTAGTTGTAAGAGGATAGAAAGAAAAAAACAAAATTAAAAAAACAAGTTGCTTAAATAAAGCAGCTTGCCATTTCAGTTTTTTATTTGCCGGGCACATGCAAATTTATTATCAAAAATTATTTTCGGGAATGAAATATTTTATTAATTTATTAATGATGTGCTAATAATCCCAATTTTTGAATGAAAACACTGAAATTCATTGTTGTGGGAAAGCTAGTTTCTATGCGCATTTCGCTGGTTGCTTAGGCCAGCTCGTCAGGAAACTTTTTCCAAATACTTTAGAAAAGCTTAAAATATTATACAAGTAAGACCATAAAGTGAATAAGAATTTTAAAACACTCAGGTCTTAAATGTAACAATATCAAAGCTTCAACAAAGTCACAACAATAAAACGTCAATCTTTTCTTTCTTACATTCCCCTACAATTGGCTGGTTTTTTTCCAACACGAATTGTAGTTGTAAGAGGATAGAAAGAAAAAAACAAAATTAAAAAAACAAGTTGCTTAAATAAAGCAGCTTGCCATTTCAGTTTTTTATTTGCCGGGCACATGCAAACTTATTATCAAAAATTATTTTCGGGAATGAAATATTTTATTAATTTATTAATGATGTGCTAATAATCCCAATTTTTGAATGAAAACACTGAAATTCATTGTTGTGGGAAAGCTAGTTTCTATGCGCATTTCGCTGGTTGCTTAGGCCAGCTCGTCAGGAAACTTTTTCCAAATACTTTAGAAAAGCTTAAAATATTATACAAGTAAGACCATAAAGTGAATAAGAATTTTAAAACACTCAGGTCTTAAATGTAACAATATCAAAGCTTCAACAAAGTCACAACAATAAAACGTCAATCTTTTCTTTCTTACATTCCCCTACAATTGGCTGGTTTTTTTCCAACACGAATTGTAGTTGTAAGAGGATAGAAAGAAAAAAACAAAATTAAAAAAACAAGTTGCTTAAATAAAGCAGCTTGCCATTTCAGTTTTTTATTTGCCGGGCACATGCAAATTTATTATCAAAAATTATTTTCGGGAATGAAATATTTTATTAATTAATTCATTTATTAATGATGTGCTAATAATCCCAATTTTTGAATGAAAACACTGAAATTCATTGTTGTGGGAAAGCTAGTTTCTATGCGCATTTCGCTGGTTGCTTAGGCCAGCTCGTCAGGAAACTTTTCCAAATACTTTAGAAAAGCTAAAAATATTATACAAGTAAGACCATAAAGTGAATAAGAATTTTAAAACACTCAGGTCTTAAATGTAACAATATCAAAGCTTCAACAAAGTCACAACAATAAAACGTCAATCTTTTCTTTCTTACATTCCCCTACAATTGGCTGGTTTTTTTCCAACACGAATTGTAGTTGTAAGAGGATAGAAAGAAAAAAACAAAATTAAAAAAACAAGTTGCTTAAATAAAGCAGCTTGCCATTTCAGTTTTTTATTTGCCGGGCACATGCAAATTTATTATCAAAAATTATTTTCGGGAATGAAATATTTTATTAATTAATTCATTTATTAATGATGTGCTAATAATCCCAATTTTTGAATGAAAACACTGAAATTCATTGTTGTGGGAAAGCTAGTTTCTATGCGCATTTCGCTGGTTGCTTAGGCCAGCTCGTTAGGAAACTTTTTCCAAATACTTTAGAAAAGCTAAAAATATTATACAAGTAAGACCATAAAGTGAATAAGAATTTTAAAACACTCAGGTCTTAAATGTAACAATATCAAAGCTTCAACAAAGTCACAACAATAAAACGTCAATCTTTTCTTTCTTACATTCCCCTACAATTGGCTGGTTTTTTTCCAACACGAATTGTAGTTGTAAGAGGATAGAAAGAAAAATACAAAATTAAAAAATATTTTTTATATCAACCAAACTTAAAAATTTCAAAACATTTATTTTTATTGTTAAGTAGTTAAAGTTAAAGTTTTTATTTAGAAATTTATTCTACTTCCTCCTGCAGATTCCAACAAATATCCCCTAATAGCGAATCAAGTTGTTTGCTGCTATACCAGTGTTCGAGCCTGGCTGTTACTGGGTGAAATCTCTCGCCATGTTCATCAGACTCGGCGGGTTATTGTTCATTAAATTTTTCGGCCTGGTAATGCAAAAAATGTATTTTCAATAACATTCTAGCGTTTAAGATTCTAAATGCGGTTAGCATATTTTTGAATAAAATTCGCCAGTTTTCAGACCGATGATTTCCTAATACATTTTCTATTACTGATTTCACACAATTCCAGGCCAATAGCTCGATATCATTCAATGCAAATTGATGGTCCTTCATAAGACGACGAATGTCTGGTCCATTAAGAGTTCGTGTAAAATAAAAAATTATGATATGAAATATAAATCTAATTTAATAAAGTAGTTAGAGTTCATACCTTCTTTTACTTTCGCTTAATCGTGGAAAAATTCGGCGCAATCCGTTAAAAGCAACACCATCTGGGCTCAAGGCTTTTATAAAAATTTTTACAATACCCAGTTTGATGTGGAGCATTTATGATTTTATTTCTTAATTCTAAGAATTTGTTAATCGGTAACGGTGGATTTTCCAAAATTCCTACCGCAAAGTGAAAGTGTGGTAATAATGCATGCATATTTCTTTCGAATAGCATAAATTTGAATATTTGTTCTTTTGTTTTGTTTTTTAATGGCACAAAACCCGCATTTAAAAAATTTTACGTCAAAATGTCATTGAAAATAAATTTTCTGCATTGGCACATTCTCCATATCGGGCCTTTGCTGCAATAGTCATAACTCAAATTTGAATTTCTAGCATCTTAAAATTTAATTATTCTCTCTAGAGTTGAATATAGAAGATATTTGTATGAAATTTTTACACAATATGAAGAAGCGATATGGTGATTAACTCCACATTATTAGCTAGAAGGCGGCCCTATGTTCCACTGTGAGCTAAAACATTAAATACATTAGCTCAAAAATATTGCGTTTTTGAGTTATGACTCTATTGCAGCAAAGGCTCGATATATACATTATGTTGAATAAAGAATTTAATAATTAAAAAAAATCCTATGAAATGCTCCATATAAATTATATTCTTTATATATATTGAAGAAAAAGTCCCATAAATGCCCAAAAGACGCCCGTAGTGGTATAAAATGTATGACCGACCTCAATAAATTTTTTGTCCTTATCATTTTCTCAAGACATACTTGCCCCTTATCACCACTTCTTTGGGGGGCTCCCATACAAATATTGCGTTTTATGAAATTCTTAAATTAATTAAAATTTGTCGACTTTTGTGAATAAAATCAAAAGTTATTTATGGCTTGTTTTGTTTGCAGCTTCGTTTTTTATATATCTGCAAAAAATTATGTTTCAATAACGACTACTCATATTATAAAAAAAGTTTTATTTTTCTTAAATGAAATTTTATTGCGGAATTTTTTTTTATAAATTTCAATAAACTAAACCGTTTTTTAGTTACGCGAATATATGTTGTGCCACCTCCTACATTTTCAAAATAACGGTATATCTCGAAAACCAGAGCCAATCTTAAAAAGCCGTGGGCACCACTGGATTCAGCGTACCCGAATTATGTTAAAACGCTATGTGCCCGGCTTGTCTGTTTTTAAACTAGCAAAGTGTAATTAATTAATTATTAAATCTGTTTAGAAGCCCTTCCAGAAGTGTTTAAAAGTGCTAGGTGTTGGTCTCCAATGACACACCTTGTTAATTGGTAATCAAGTTGGAATGCGGCTGGGAGATCTTGCGTCTGCAAAAAGGCCTTCTATAAGGCCCCTTTACTACTTGATTTTCCCGCTGGAAATGGATGGGCAAATCGCAATGAGCGAGCGTTTCGGTACTCTGATAAAAATGAACACATCCACCTCCCTATTGATTGGCATTGCTGCTTGTTAGTAAGTTTTCGGTATTAAATGTTGTTTTGTTTCAAGAAATGTTTTCTTGTTGCAAACCTGGGTCAAATAAAGGGTTGAGAATACACCCTATGAGAAAAGCCGCAGAGTAGTAGGACAAACATGGCCTCGATAACAAACAAGTTCGTAACCCCAATCGTAAATTAAAGAAATTAGCTAGTGTAAAAGACCTATTCACTTAGAAATAGAATAATAGATTTGTGCCAGGATATACCACCATGTTGTACTTCGTAATACGATAAAGGTCAAACAAGTAGCCGCTTTTGAATCTTCGATCAAAAAGGTCAGTTGTACGGGAAGATTATTATATCTAGTTAGGGAGAATACATGACCAATACATGCAGGAAAGGGAAAGTCCTTAGGGTTGATAAGATTTCTGACCCTAATTGCTCACCTGAACCTGATTTTAATTTTATTTAAATGTTAGTTTCTGTCTGAGTCTTTGTGTGCTAAACAGTGAGAATGAAAAGCGACATCCGCTTTAGCGTAGGGCTTAAGGGCAGCTGTGTTGACAGTCATTCTTATAGTGTTAAGGGTGAAAGGACGCAAAGATGTTTAATTTAACTATTTCAAAATATGTAATGTGAATTACAGGAATGCCAAAATAGCTCCCAATAGAGAATCAAAATTAAAACACCGTCGTGCCGCCGCTGTTCAACAATCCCTTAAAAATTAATATTTTTGTGTGAATTAAATAGCGTATTTTTTCAAGTATAGTTTTTTTTTTGTTTTTTTATTTATAAATCATTAAAGGCATTTTATGTTATTTTATTACTAATTAGTATAATTTTCTTAGTTTATTTATTATCTTGATATAGTTTATGTCTTTATTTGTAGTGTAGTTTTATTTGTATTTTTATTGGTATTACAATTTATGTATGGTTTTTTTTTAGTTCAGTATTTGGAAATCGAAATTGTTTTTTTTTATTGATTTTTGATTTATTTTACATATTTTATTGTTATATATAGATTATTTTTGAAGCAACATTTTTTTTTTTTTTTTTTTTTACAGATATAGTTAATTTTCTTTGAGGAAATTAGTAGTGAGACTAGAGCTCAATTTAGAAGCAGAAAACGCAAAGCAGATTTTGATACGAGTAGAACTTTAATTCCGCTATCTCCGAAACAACGTCGAGTTAGATATACGGCTTTCAGAATGAACGAAAGCGATAAGAGGGGGAAATGAAAGTGAGATCACAGCTCTTTCAGAGACTATTATGTCAAAGCCCAGCACTTACAACAGTGTACCACCCGTAAAAGGTTTGCCTATAACTTCCGCTAATAGTAGTGTGGTGAGCGAGGAAATTACACCGGAAGTTAGAGATTTAGTAGCTCATTAAGCTTTCTCGGTTAAAAAATCGCTACAGGAGCAAATCCGCTCGTTGGTACAGGTGGAAATTGAAGACATTAGGAAGTCTATAGGAGATTTGATGACGATGATCACTCATTAAGTAGTGTTTTACTCGGTTTTTTATCAAAATGGCAGAACCTCCACAAGCTTTACCTCGAGGGTCCTTGGTATCATATAATATATAACCATTGATTTTAAACGTATTTCTTGAGGTCAGATGAGTTTCAGAAACCATCACAACATCAATTTGTTTATTTTTAAGGAAGTATTCTAGTTCATTTTTAAGTTGGCGGATGCCATTTGCGTTCCAAAAACAAATTTTTAAACAGTTTATGGCTTGTTTAGTACATCTTGCAATAATGTTTCTTGCATCATGTTACCCATTGTGTTAGTAAAATTGTTAACTCTTTGCACTAATGTTTCCATGGTTTTTTCTAGCCGGGTTAAATTAGAAATGGGAATTTCGTCATTATTTGGTACATCACCTTGCAGTGACACAGGATTAGATTTAAAGACATTAGCGTACGAGGTTCTGTTATTATTTGGCTGAGGCATCTGGACGCCGTACGTGTTTCCTTGATTAGTTGCCTGCGTTTGAGGGGGATTAAGTTTCTGTCCAACAGAACGCTTTACAATCGAATATACAGGGCATCCTCTATAGTTGGCAGTGTAATTACCACCACAGTAGCTACAATTTTTACATTAGGGTCATTTTTGGACTTATCGCACCGGACGGTACCATGTAATTCTCCACAACAGGGGTTAAATGGCAGTATGGCCTAGTATGACCAAATTCTTGGCAGTTTAAAAACTGAACTGGAACATTTCTTTTGTGCGGCTCTTCTATCGTGATTTTTCTGTACAGGATGTATTTTAAACAGATGTATTTTAAACGTTTCATTTTTTTAGCTTAACATCGCCGGGCTCTAACTCCACTCGAAATAGTGGTTGGGGATTTGTTCCCCCTATTTTTAATATTTGTAACATTTTTTTATTTTGAAGCCTTTTTCTTCTAAAAATGTTTTTATTTCGTCTGGGTCCACGCATGAGTCAATGCCCTTAATCACAACTTGAAGACCTTTACTGCTTTTCAGTTGGTACGTATAGAAGCTTTTTTTAAGTGCTTCAAACTTATTAATTATTTTACGGAAATCATTCTCATGATTAATCTGTATTTTTGTCTCGTTTATATTTCCACGCTTGATTGCAGCAACGTAAAACGAATTTTCACCTATCACCGAGATTAATTTTTTTATTAGCTCACTTGAGTTTTGCTCTCTAAGATATATCGGGGGTGGCTTTGACGTTTTTATGACGTTAGGTGCTTCAGAAGATTCATCCTCCAGAATTGCAAAACGATTTTGTGAATTTATTCTATCAAAAGATGGAACTTTAGAGGCCGAGGGTATAGCTGAAGAGGCTGGGCTGCGACCCCGTTTAAGAACTGTTATATACCTGTCCAAACCAACTTGCACTTGTGGTTTTTGAAAACTTTTTACTTGTGTGTTTTCCATTGCGTCTAAAACGTCAAAGAGGTAGATTCAGAAAATTTGACAAATATAGCTAAGTACAAGCCAGAGAAAAGACACAAAGTACCATAAGATGTTAGGATGAAGTATTATGAATATGTAAGGGCTCGATTGTTTGACACAGGGGAACACCGAAGGTCAATATCTGATAGGATCTTAAAGGTTAAAAGAAAATATAAGGAAAGACAGGATGTGAGGAAAATGCTTTTGGACTCGGTAAATAACGATAATAGAGTTTTTGTTGATGTAGATTTGGAGGGAAAAATTATGTCTGGTTTATTAGATAGTGGAGCATCCGTTAGTTTGCTAGGAAGGGGATGCAAGGAACTAGTGGAAGAGTCAGATTTAGAAATAATACCAATATTTTGCAACGTGAAGACTGCCAGTGTTCAACACCATAGGATATTTGGGAAAGTAAACGTATCCATTAAGTATAAAGGTCAGGAGAATAATCTACTCCTGTATCTGTGTCCTGATTTGGAACAATCTCTATATTTAGCAATAGACTTCTGGCGTAAGCTTAGTGTTATTGAAATAAATTTAGATAAAGTTTTGGAGGATTTTGTCCAGGAGGAAGATGACTATCGAATGGGTCCACATGAATTAGATAGTGAGAAGAATCGGAGATTAAACGAGGTCATAGGAAAATTTTATACTTTTGCGGAAAAAGGGTTAGGGAAAACAGACTTAGAAAAGAATGTCATTAAATTAATAGAGGGAGCTGAGCCTATAAAGGATCGCTACTACCCGATTTTACCGGCTGTTCAGGAAATCACGTATAGAGAGGTAGATGAAATGTTGACACTAAATCTGATAGAATTGAGTGAGAGTGCATGGAGCAATAGGACTACTATTGTAAGAAAGCCAGGAAAACCCCGATTTTGTTTAGACGCAAGAAAATTAAATAAGTTGACCGTTAAAGAGCATATCCATTACAAAATATTTTAATAAGTATTTTAAGAAGAATCGACGAAGCTTATTTCATAAGTAGCATATGATTTAAAGTCGAAATAGAGCCAGAAAGTAGACCGTATACGGCTTTAACCGTTGCAGGGAGACCATTATACCAATTTCTTTAAAGGACAACGTATTTATTTATCTGGATTATCTATTGATTATTTCCAATGACTTAATAAACATTTAAAATTGCTAGAAGTGGCAAATTGCCTCAAGAAGGCGAATTTGACAATTAGTTTGAGCAAATCTCAATTTTGTTTTAAACATTTAAAATATTTAGGATTCATTGTTGGTAGTGGTATGTTAAAAAACGACCCAGACAAAGTTAAGGCAATAAGGGAAATTAAAACACCCGAATCAATGAGAGAAGTACGAAGCTTTTTGGGAACGGCTGGTTGGTATGGCCGGTTCATAAAAAAATGTTCAGTTATATCTGCACCACTAACAGATACGTTGAAAAAAATTGAAATTGCGCCAGAGGCTATAGAATAATTTGAGAGTGTGAAAAAAGCTTGGACTTCCGCTGCTGTACTTCGCCATGCCGATTTTACAAAGATGTTTTATATTCAGTGCGATGCTAGTGAATATGGTATAGGGGCAGTATTCTTTCAAATAAGTAGTGAAAACGAAGAACACCCAATTGCATTCTTCTCACAAAAACTTAATTCGTGTCAAAGAAACTATAGCGTGACAGAAAAAGAATGTTATGCTGCAGTAATGTATGTCCAAAAATTTAGACAATATGTCGAAATGATGCCTTTTACTATCGTGACAGATCATGATAGCCTGAAATGTTTACTGCCAGGCCCACAATGTCGACAAGAACATTTCTTTCGCATTTTTATATTGAAAACAATCATAAAAAACTAAAATTTGTTTTTGTTTTCAATTTAAATGTACGAAAGAAATGTTCTTGTCGACATTGTGGGCCAGGCAGTTAATGTCATTAAAGAGTCTGACAGGAAGGACTGCTAGCAAGGTGGTCACTAAAACTACAAGCGTTTGATTTTGAAATTGAACATAGAAAAGGATCGGAAAATATATCGTCGAGATTGTCTAATGTAGATGAAATTTACATTACTGAAATACTAGGCTTTGAAACTAACGAGTTTGAAAGTCAAGAATATTTAGATTTAGTTAAAGAAATTCAGGAAGGAAAATATGGAAAAACTGCCTGATTTAAAAATTGAAGATGGGTTGATTTACAAGAAGACAGGTTTCGATCAAGCTGGGGAGGATTCGCTAGCAAGGTGGTCACTAAAACTAGAAGCGTTTGATTTTGAAATTGAACATAGAAAAGGATCGGAAAATATAGTCGCTGATATGTCGTCGAGATTGCCTAATGTAGATGAAACTTACATTACTGAAATACTAGGCTTTGAAAATAACGAGTTTGAAAGTCAAGAATATTTAGATTAAGTTAAAGAAATTCAGGAAGGAAAATATGGAAAAACTGCCTGATTTAAAAATTGAAGATGGGTTGATTTACAAGAAGACAGGTTTCGATCAAGCTGGGGAGGATTCGCCATGAAAAGTATAGATTCCAGCTATGATAAGATTAAGGCGAAATTTTTATTGGCTAAAAATGGCAAAACAAGTTCAAAATTTCTTGGCAAATTGTCAGATTTGTAAGGAATCGAAGCCATGTAATAATAATCTAAGACCGCAAATAGGGAACCCAGTGATAAAAGAAACCCCTTTTCAAAAATTATATATTGATTTAATGGGAAAATACCCGCCTTCTAAAAAGGGAAACTGTTACATTTTTACATTTTTGAAGGCAATGAGGAAAGCAACAACAAATAATGTGAATCATTTCCTTGTCCATGAAATACATAATTCACAAATTTGTAGTACCTGAGGTAATACACAGCGACAATGGCAATTTGTGTCCAAAGCTTTTGAAAATTTGTGTAAAACGTACAAAATACAACACCTAAAAACCGCTGTGTATTCCCCTCAGAGTACTGCCAGTAAGAGAGTCAATCAATCATTATTATTAGCAATTAGGTAATATTTTAACCAAGACCATCGCGACTTTGATTTGTATCTGTCCGAAATAGAGTGTGCGATAAGAACAACCGTTCATACAGCTACAGGGGTAACTCCATTTTTTGCTCTTTTTGGCTACCATATGTATACTAGTGGTGCTGACTACAAACTAGGGAGAAAACTGCAATCTTTAAGTGACCATGAAATACAAGCGCTTAATCGAAACAATAAAATGGAAATGATCCGTGAGAAAATTGGACAAAATATGCTAAAGGCCCAGAAGAGAAGCGCGGAAAGATATAATAGAGGAGCACGTATAGCAAAATTCATACCCGGACAAGAAGTTCCACAGAAATAATATGTTAAGTAAATTCAGTAGGAATATAAATGCAAAATTTTGTAAAAAAAAAAAAGATGAGTTGTAGAAAATAGGGAGTTGTAATAACAGGAGTAATTATTGTTTTTGTTGTGTGATTATACAGTTTTTTTTTAATACATGCATAGAATATAGCTGTCATATAATGTGCTTGGAGATAAATCTAATTTAATTTTGACTTACCTAGGTAAAAGTATACTCCAATGTAGTAAATACATCTTTGGCATAATGGCTTTAATTGCGATGTCCAATTTTTTTTTTATATGTAAATTCATTTGCTTTTATGACCCATGGAAGAAAATGATGAAACAAATATATCTAATAATAAATAAAAAGAATTAACAAAGTAAAGTTATTATATTCTAAATGGTTGAGTATACTTCCCGTTATTTGATTACCCAGTAGCGGAGGTGAACCAGTTCTGAAATCTTTTGTAGAAAAGCTTTCTGGAATTGAGACTATGTTGGGATAGGGAAAGCCGCAGTTGTAATGAAGATTGTAGGGTTATTTCCATGTAATGTTGTGATGATTCTGAAAGATAGTGAGAAGTTAATATTTGAGATGACTACGTATTAAATGAGTAATTTATAAGTGAACAATTTTGCGGTTGTTATAAAATCGATCAAGGACCGGTTACATGAACGAAAAGGAATCTTTATCAACTATGGGAAGCCACTATGCATTTTCTTTACGAAAAACGCAATTGGCCGTGATTTTCTTTTCTCTAGGAGCATGGAATTCTATTTTTTAAGTTATAAAGGGCATTTAATAGAGTGTGGAAGTTTTATTTTGAAGTGTAAGGTAGTATAATAATTTGCGGTCTTTTTGTGCAATATTTTTTGGTCATTTGATCTATATATATTTTTTTTAAGTTCAATAGTAGGTTTAGAAAACTGTTATTATTTGTATCAATTTATTAAATGTATGTTTGTTTTCGTCATAATATTGATGACTTTTAAAGAAATTAAATAAATATTCAATTATGATCAACAAATAATGTCACCGTAAACATTGAAAAAGATGACTTATACCTTAAGTTGTATGACGGAGTACTTCACGGTAACCGGATTTAAGAAAATTTTTATTTGAGAAAGAATTCTGAACAATTGCTTTGCAAAAATAACCAAAAAAAAAAAATTAAAACCAGTTAAGAGCTAAAAATAAAATCAAAGAAACTCACGATTTGCACTAAAAATTTCTGTACGCTTTTGTTTTGAGTCATCTGTGTGACGTTATTGTATTATTAGTGGTGAGTGTAGGAACAGTGACCATATTTTTTTTAAACCTGAACACAAATCTATTAAATATTAATACAAAACAAAGCTCTAAAATTCAGTTACAAATCACCATTTAGGTGTTTTCAAATCATTAGTGCGGAATAAATTAAACGTAGTTTTGATAGAAAATAACCTTTACAATATGATGAAATATTTGTTTGCTGTTTACACAGCATTGTTTAAGAAAACAAATTTAACCAAGAATGATAGAAGAAAGATTATGACAACACGAACTCAAAAATTGAATTTTTTGCGCAGGTGGGTCAAATGGCGTCACGAAAAATACACGAATAGGTAACCTTAGCTTGGGTTAAGCTACGTCATTTAACGGGAAAACATGCGCATGGCGTAATCTCTTTTTATATCATTCTTGAGACAAACAATACAAGAGCAAAAAATCGTCATCTGGCGTACTAATGCCACCTGTTTATTTCATCATGGTAACATCCTACATAGTGTGTAAAATAACAGGGTCGGCATTTTCATTCAAAACAGGAAGCAAATTAAATCTGAAAATTCAATTTTGAAAATTATGAATGAAATTATGTATGCAGCTAAAATTGCTGATAGCCTGCAATCGTAAGGAGGTGCAAAGTATGGGGAATAGAAGAGCTAGATGTTTATTGCTGTGATCACCAGAGTATTGAATGTGGGATAAATATTCCATGCTTTTGTAACCAAATAATATGCCGCGAAAATTGTGTGTATATAGGAATCTTTTGGTTTATTTTGGGGTTTTTTTTTTGTAATATCTAGTAAATTTTGAGGGCAAAGGGAATTACAGTATATAAATAATAAATCGAAAAAAAGGTGAAAGAGAAAAATGTTCGCGGGAAAATTGTTGCATATTGTATGGAATATAACTTGGTGGGAAAATGATAAATGTAGGTATATATATTAAGGATGGAAATGAGAAGCGGGGAATTTTAACCGCCAAAAGCTGTACATAGGGCTTGAAATGGTATAAAGGGAGAACATTTTAGAGAAAGAGGTTTATAATTAAAAAGGTGCTATAGTGAACAGACAAAAAGTATATTTAAGTGCATAATAATAATTAAAAATATTGAATGTGCATAGTAAAATAATTTAAGTGAAAAAAATCCTTAGGAAGCATTAAATATTTGTTTGTGTAATCCTCGCCCTTGTGAAATTAAACGTAAGTTTTGTAAGCTAGGTATTCACGAAGAAATAAAAAAAGAAAATAAGTCATTTTCAATGAAAGTAAGAATTGGAAAAAAGAAGTTTTAAAATAAGTACCTACATATATGGATGATTGAAATTTAAATGATAGTTTGTTCATGAATACTATAAAGAAAATAGAATACCTATGGTAATGTGTTGTGCGTACTATTTATTTTTTGGCGGTTGTCACGTAGCTGGCTATAGTTTCGTCTACAAAAAGGTCTGTGATCTTAATCGAGGGAGAAAATCCAGGCAAAGTTTCCGGTTAAAAATTTAAAATTCCAATTTAATTCCGGAAGTTACCAAATCAGGGAAATACCCTTAGAAAAAATCTTTAATGTGTTGGCCGGCTGAAAAAGGAAATTTAAGGAAAGGAAAAACCAACGAAAAATATAGTACCGGATTAGTTTGGAAAGACCTGGCTGTGCCATTAATAAATACGGGAGCTCAGAAACGTAAAATATACAGGTACAAAACAAATTAAAGAAAAATATTTTAAAAGTTGTAAGAGTCCAAAAAAATAAGAAAAATATAACACATAAAAAAAGGAACAAAAATAATACAGTTCCTTTTATATAATAGTTTTTAAGTAGTAGTTTTTTAATATAATTTTAAGAAGTGATATTGTGAAAGAATTGTGTCCTTTGAGAGTGTGGTGTGATGTTTTGATGTTGTGCATTTATACTGAGAAGTAAATATCAATTAAAAAGATTATTTAAAAAAAACTAAAACATATAAAAAAATATTTATATTAGAAAAAGAAAAGAGCTAAAATCTATAGAAAAAAAATAATAAATAAATCTAGAGATAAAAGGTGAAAATAAGAGTTAATTTTGAAATGTAATACGTTATTAGGGAGCGTACTTTCAGGCGTAGAAAGTTTTAATAAGAAGCGAACATCCGATAGTGCGGATATGACAAAAATTTGAGTGTTAAGAAAAAAAAATATAAAGAGAAG
This sequence comes from Pollenia amentaria, assembly GCA_943735925.1. Taxonomy (NCBI): domain Eukaryota; kingdom Metazoa; phylum Arthropoda; class Insecta; order Diptera; family Polleniidae; genus Pollenia; species Pollenia amentaria. Next base: position 105,566,781 of record OX031007.1, read on the forward strand.
AAAAAAGATTTTTTTTGTAAGATATAGATAATAAAATAACAAAAGAAAAAGTAACGGGCAATATTTAAAAAAATATATATATTAATTTTTATATAAATAAGAATAATCAAGCAAATAGTAAAAATGAGTATTAAGTATGTTTTTAGAATAAGCTCAAAATACTGGGGTAGTAAAAATTTTAATAAAATAGTTTTAATGATATAGGAGATAAAAATGAACATATCCGAGTAGATTAAATTTTGTTTGGGGATTGTTGAAAACAGGGGACGAATGACTTGTTTCTGGGACTGTGGAAAAAAGAAGATAGATGGATATCCCACAGTGATGGTTGGGAAATGGGCGATTGAAGGTTAACATCTTCCTCCCTATTGATTGGCTTTGCTGCGTGTGAGTAAGTTTTTGGTATTAAATGTTGTTTTGTTTCAGAAATTTTTTTCTTGTTGCAAACCTGGTTCAAACTTGGTGGTTGAGAACACACCCTATGAGAAAAAGCCGCAAGTATCAAGGTAAATATGGCCTCGAGAACAAACTGGTTCGTAAAAACTTAAGCGATACAAGTATTTTTAATTTGCATTCTTAAAATTTGAATAGAAATATTCTCTATTTCTTAAAAGATTTAATTTGTTGTGCTTAATTCCCTATTTTTATTCTTGATAAAAGATTGAATATTTAATGTTGGAGGATTCTTAACCCACTTATAACTACAATTAATGTTGGGAGAATTCCATCTACATATGTAGTTGTAGTGGGAAATGTAAGAAAAGATAAGCACACAGTTTTATTATTGGAATTTTGTTTAAGCTTTGATATCGTTGCAAATAAGACTTTTTGAGTGTTTGTAATTGTCATTCCCTCTGTAGTCATATTTGCTGATATTTTTGGCTTTTCTAAAATTTTTTGGGATTTTTTGATGACCTGGCCTAAGCAACCAGTGAAATTCGCATAGAAATAGCTTATCCGCCAACAATAAATTTTCAGTGTTTTTTTTTAAGCACAACAAATAAAATCTTTGAATAAATAATTGTACATATATATTTTAAAATAGAATTTTACTTTGTTTAATTTTTGGAATTTTATATATTTTACTTACAAAATTTTAAATAAAACTATTCAACATAAATTTGTTTGAATATATGATAAAATTTTCTTTTTTTTAATGAAAGAACCAAATAGAACATCCAAACAAATAAAAAAGCTACCACAACAGCTGTTTTCGCAGTTGACACAAGTAAGAACTATGCTGAGGCAATTATTGTACCCATTTCGCTTTGCACCAACTAGCGGCAATTAAATTTGTATAAAATAAAGCAATCGTGTGATTTTAGAATATTTTATTGGGGCAATTTCATTATTGTGGGTCAATAAAGCACAATCAAAATTGTCATATTGGTGCATTTGCGGCAATCGTGTGATCCCAGCTTAATAATAGATTTTTTTTTGCACTTTTCTAGTGATGACACTTAAAAAATCGAATGATGCAGAATGGAATAAAGTGAGATTAGTACATCTTATAAAGATGTTGATTTTAAGTCCTATGTATTTATTATTGGAAGATGTTAACATCTTCGCAATTGGATGGTAGATGTTAAATGTGGATCAGTGTTAAAAGGCTATTATACTAGGCGACGATGTCTTGGGTGTTGAAATTAACCCGGATTCACTATTTTGTATTGTTAACTATTACAAGATGTTCTTATCTCATTATATTCCATTCTACATCTTCTGACTATTTTAGTGTCATCACTAGAAAAGTGGCAATTAATTATTTTATTGGTGTGGCATCGCTAACAAAATTGCATTTGTTTTTAAAGCAGCGTTACCATTTGTCAAGTTTTTTTTTGTCTTATTTTTTCCACTTTTTTATATTATTAATTAAAGTTAATTTCAAATACATTTAGGTGTTTTTTTTTTAATTTTGGCACTTTTATTGAAAAAAAAAGTATTTCTGAAAACATGTTCAACACTTTCCATGCGTTCCTGCGAAATGTATGCAAGTTTACAAAGGGTGTTAATATATTTGGAAGAAGAATTATTTTATTTCATCAGTTATTAAGGTACATAACACGCGTTAATTTGTCGACTAGTATCATGCGTTTAAAAACTTCAGCGCGTTAAAAATTTGCTAGTTACACAACGTGCGTTATAAAAGCCTTTTCTTTCAGCTGTTTTTATTTGTATAACACTGTTTTTTTTTTTAAGAATTCTAAGCCTCAGCTCTTTTTTTATACGATACTGTATGTTCTATAAACTCTTCATGTGTTTTTCCTCCATGATTCACAAATTTTTTAAATAAAAGTTAGCCAACTTTCTGTCGCGTACGCCTCAAAAATTTTTTTTTTGTAACTTGTTCTCTGAAAAAACCCTAGTTCAACTTTTTTTGACAGAAGTCTACAGAGCGCGCGCGCACTAATGCTTGTTTTGAACTTCAGCCTTTATACCCTTTGAACACTTGCATACATTGGTGGAGCGCATGGAAGATGTTGAATATGTGAAACATGCATTAGTCCCCTTTTACAATGTGGCAAGTGAAAGGCAGACAGACGAAGTTTGTAGGCGAGAGAGGAAAAAAGTAAAGTGTGTCACACATACAGTGTCGCCCCCTTACCAACAAACTTCGTCTGTCTGTCTTTCACTTGCCACATTGCAAAAGGGGACTAATGCATGTTTCACATATTCAACACTTGAAACACTGCCAAACATGTTGTTCACACGATTCATTCTTGTTCAATTTTGGCTTTTTTTGTGCATACTTATATTTGGTTTCTGTTTTTGTTGTTATGTTGGTAGATGTTACATGCTGACAGCTGCAAAAAAACTATTAGGTAATCAAATATCTAAAAAAAGGTTTTTGAGAGATAAAAATACATAATAAAAAATTGCACTGGTTTTTGATTTCCTGGGGTGTTTTAAATTACATGTAATAAAAATTTTTAGATTTTTATATTATTATTTATCACAAAAAGTGTTTATCATTTTATATACATATATTTTGCCCTTTTAAATTATTTGTTAATTTTTTCTTTGGAATTTATGTATACATTTAGCATATTAACACATATTTTGTGTTTGAACTAAATTCAAAATTGTCAAAAAAAACAGCTGAATATAAATTAGAGAAAACTGAGTACATACATATCGCTCATTTACTTTAACAACGTCATAACTCAAAAAATCCATTTCGAGAGAAACGCGCTTAAAGTTTTTAATTTGCTTTAACCACATAGAAAAAAATAAAGATACATTCTCTTCAAACGGGAAAAGTATAAAATATATGAAGATGAATTTTATACACAATATAAAGAAAAACATAGAAAACCATTCTGCATCACTAACTCCAAAATTTAATTTTTTGAGTTATGACGTTGTTAAAGTAAATGGGTGAATGTGGAAGTTGAAAATCACTCACAAGTGCATATTTTTTATTATCATACAGATTAAATGAAAACAACTATTGCCAATATATAAACTTCAGTTGGTCGGAAGAATCAATACGCCGTGCGACCAATTCTCACCATGATTTAAAATAAATGTATTTTTTGTACGAACTCGCTAGAATTAACAAGGCTAGGTCATCTTTTGGCTTACTAGCCCCAATCTGGCAAAGTAATAAAATCAGCCAAACCACAAAGCTAAGAATTTTCGAGGCGAATGTTAAATCGGTTCTCCTATATGGGTGTACAACCTGGAAGGTCACAAGTGACATTACCAGACGACTTCAAACGTTTATTAACCGCTGCCTAAGAAGAATACTACGCATCTTTTGGCCTAGGACAATATCAAATGCCGAGTTGCTATCAAGGACGAACCAAATACAAGTAGCAACCGAGATACGTAAACGAAAGTGGCAGTGGATAGGACACACCCTCCGTCGAAATGACACTAATGTAACTAAACAAGCTCTTAGATGGAACCCATTTCAACAAGATGGCAGAGAAAGCGGCAGGCCACGCACAACATGGAGACGTTCAACGGAATCCGAAATGAACCAACTGGGTATATCTTGGAATGAGCTTAGGTATATCGCTCAAAATCAGGTCAGATGGAGAACAGCTGTTATTGGCGCCCTATGCTCCAGTGGGAGTTAAAGGAACATATATATATATATATGGAACTCTATAAATTCTAAAATAAAAATGGGTGGGGTAGACGAAGGAGGAGCAATACCCTCCATAGGACGAAAATATTAAATACTGCATAATGCATTAAACACATTCGAGACAGCAGGCAACACGAAGGCACGACTACAAATGATGCAGTCTGCAATTGTAGTCGCGTAATCAGCTACTGAATTATTTTGAAGACGTCGGCTACAATTGAAAAAATATAAACAGCTGTGTTTTTTTATTATGTATTTACATTTCAGTGGTGCCACTATCATTTTTAATGTTTATAAATTTAACAACATGCATAATTGCAGACTCGTACAGAAACTTAATTTAAGCCTACAAAAATATAAAAACTTATATATGATAAATTTTTTAACGTAAAAACAAATGAATTTATTAAAAAACATTTAAAATATTTAAATTTTATTGTTTTTGGAACTCATAAAGAATATCATCTTCATGGCAGGTTGAATAAAAAATCCTAATATACAGTATAATGGCGAAAAAGTAAACTGAAATGTCCTAAGGGTTGTTAACTTTTTCGTCTTATTTATTAACTTTTCTAAATTGTAAAAAAATGCAATAATAAACATACTTATGTACCTATATTTTTTTCAATGACTTAGTTTTCATCAGTACAAAAAAGAAACTTAGATCTAATTTGTACCGGCTACAATTAATAATTATACAATCAGTCATGTATTATGTGTTAGGTGCTACATATGACGTTTGTCAGAAAATTAGTTCTTCAAAAATTTTCAGATTGCGAATTCTGGGTATTTTCTAAGCATTTGCCAGCCATCCATTACTGACATTATTGTCTTTTCAGGTTGCAGTTACACGAACTCGCGCTTAGCTATTGATATTGAAATTAGAACAGTGATTGCGCAATTACGTTTTCGATGCTTCAAGAAAACATTTGTACAAACTTGCTTTAAGATCGGCATATTTTGATCTATGTAATGTTTTCCTGTGTGCTTTTTCCTATGTATTCTTCAAAGCCTCAAAAATTTTGTGACGTTTCGTTTTTATTTTTGAGATGGCAACTTCAGATATACAATAATACAACGCCGATGGTTTTTCTTTAATGTATTTCTCAATTTTGTTTAAACTCTCAACTTTCAGCTTAAAATGTAATCTAATTTATTATCGTATTAGTATTGGTATCATAATAAAGTCTTTCGAAACACATTTCATATGATGTACTAAATATACCGATTTATTAACCCCTTAAGAGGATTTATGTTAAACTTTTGTCGATATATATAATAATATTTCCTCAAATATAATATGTTATAGAGAACACCCCAAGTTTTTGTATGCTATATTTTTAGAAACTCCATCATATAAAATTTTAAAGTTATTAGGGTTAAAAAAATTTTATTTTGGAAAACTTCACAATTTATTTATAAAATTTTAAAGTTATTAGGGTTAAAAAAATTTTATTTTGGAACACTTCACAATTTATTTATAAGTTTGAGTTAAAATATATAGTGGTAATAGTTTATGCACTTGTTACATATTTAAATATAGTAATATGTAAATATTTGAAAAGTGTTCCGGAAGGCCGAAACCCCGCAATACAGAAAAACTTTATTAATCAAAGCTTTTGAACTTTTTTGGGTAAATAGCTTATTGTTTAATCTCTGGTGATTTCTTAGATTCATTTTTGGAATTAGTTATTTTTTGTTTGTTTTTAATTTTGTAATATTTGTGTGGTTGGGGAGCCACTTATGTAAAGTATTTAAGTACTACTTATATAAAACCTTACTTATGTAATACCTTAACTCAATGAATCTCATTATTTTTAGTTTGATTATTATTATGTCTTGTATTTAACATGGATATTTATCTTACAATACATGTATAATTGGCCTTATAGGCTTTCTTTGTATTGATTCAAATAAATAAATAAATAAATAACTTTGGTAACATGAGTATATTATTGTTAAATAATTATTATTATATCGACATAATTTAAACATAAAGCAAATTTAGTAAACTTAGTCAAGAAGTATGAGCATTTGAAATGGGCTCTTAATGGGTTAATAAATCGGTGTGCTTTAAACACCATGTGAAAAGCACTTTAAATTTTTCAATGATACCCATACTGCTAAAACTAAGAGCGTTGGCGTGAAGAACATCTTCCTATATAACTTCTTTTAAGGATACTAAAAAGTAATAATAACATAGATTTGGTGGTGAGCCGCGCTTATATTCTTGTTTCAATCCGGTTCTTTGCTGTTTAACAAAAAAATTATTATTATATATTATAAGCACTAATTCTTCTAATTTTTGATTATATTAGCAGCACTTTTTCTGTTTTGTAGCGTACAAAAATAGAAATTAGTTTAATTTGACTACAACGTCAAAATTAGCATAGACAACAACCTGCAGCCATTTAGCCGTGTCGTCGTTAAAATAATGATTTCCATATAGGTAATGTAACTTTAGTTAAGAATAAGTTTAATTTATTAGTAGGTAATTTTATTAGTTTAAAATGTTATTGTATTAGTTTCGCATATTTCTAATGTAAACCCACTGTACAGAGTTTTCTAGTACAAATGTAATGTGAATATTGTTATAGATAACTAATAGTGTTAAGATTATTTTTAACCCATAAAGTATGCTTTAGTTTATTGATGTATAAATCAATTTAAATTCAGCCACAGTGTTAATGCATAATGATATTCGCTGTAAGATAATAAAATCTTGATTCGCCCAGAAATGTCGAAAATGTTACAGACATTTTGACGAGTAGAATGCTCTAGAGACATCTAGATGTCAGCGAACAGAGTATAAATACTCGCGAAGGTTGGCATCGTTAATCAGTATTAGTACGATTGTTTAAGTGTGTACATCGCAATTATAAGTGGTAAAATTGACTAAGTTCTAAATAAAGTGGCGTGAATAGTTTATAGTACAGCTACAAAGTAAAGTGTTTTATTTATTTTATAAGGAAATAAACCAAAAACGTTATTGAAAAGGCAGTAACGTAACAATATTATAAAAATATTTTAATTTTTATCCCCAATATTCATAAATTATATTTTTGATTAATTAAAAGTTTATTAAACAAATTTTCATAGAAAATTCGTTTCATTTACCTGCTATAAACCTAAAACATTTCTTATGAATATGGGGGTATATATTTATATAAGTATTTTGTCACTTTGAAAAAAAAAACACAACTAAGTACCAGAAAATAGAGGAATGCCAAAAAAGAAACACAGAAAATACAAATCATTTCTTTTGTTCTACCTTGCTTTTTCGCTAGCCCGCTTCTCAAACGAAAAAAACATGATTTTAAAATAGGGGAAGAAGTATCGTGTAAATGGGAACATGTTTTCGCCGTTTAAGTATTTTATGTAGTCGACTTCCTGGCAACACTGCATTGAACTTATGCCAACAATTAAGATTGAAAAGTAATCAGTAACTACATACATTCTACGATCATTATTATTGTCACTAATTGTAAGCTGTATTGACTTTGGCGGTATTGTGGATTTTTAAAGAAAATAGAAATACTAATGGAAGATTTTCAAAAAATCGAAAAAATAGGTGAAGGTACATATGGAGTTGTATACAAGGGAAGAAACAGGCTGACTGGCCAAATAGTAGCAATGAAAAAAATTCGTTTAGAGTCCGATGACGAGGGAATCCCTTCCACCGCTATAAGGTATGTTTTCTTGTATTAAACATACATTACATATTAAAACTAATCTTGACGTTTGCTTAATTTTGACAAATTTATTAAAAAGAACATTTTCCGGTCGAAGCTTTTAAAAACATTTTTTTAAATTATCTAATAGAATAAAAGGAACAAATCTAGTTACCGATGCAGCTCCAAACAAACAAAACGTACCTAGGTTGTTAGAAAATTGAGAAACAAGAAAATATAGACGGACTTCGGCCGGGCGCAAAGATTTTCTCATCTATGGTATGACAAACGCTTCGCTTAATAAAGCTCTGCATGGCCGGCCTTCGCCCGGGCGCTGGGATATTCTCTTCTAGGGTATAACAAGTACCGGCTTCGCTAACAAAAACTCATAATAGTAATTATTATGCTTACAAAAAACTTATCTTTTAGCAAACTCATTCCAGCTTCTTTGGCCGGGTTTTTGAGATGTGGATCAAGTTTAAACTTGGTTAAAGGTATTTTTAACCATTAAAGATTTTTATTCATTAAAGATCAACATTTTAAGCAAAATTAAGCAGTTCCGTCCAAACTGTATACAAACTTGGTAATTTAAGATTAACTCAACCTAGTTTGACTGAGATCTGAAAAACCCAGCTTTAATGGGTTAATATATTTTAATAAGTTTTGTATATAAAGTGTTAGGTCCAAATTCTTAATTAAAGAAATAAAACAAAGTATATTAAAAAGAACGTTTATAAATGTATTAAACTAGCTTAACACAGTGTGCTTCGCTTCGCTCATTAAAATAAAATATGTATGCAATTTTCTTCAATGCAAATCTCGTACATTGTTTATGAAGTAATTTTTAGCTAGTTTGAATACTCACTGTTACCATTCACCAGTTGCACAGAAATCTATGTGGTAGGTACATATTTGTATTTTAGTTGTGCCGCCTATGTCTACTGTGGCCCTTTAACATATAATGTTCATTTATAACCAATCTATTTGTTCCAAATTTGTAAATTGTAGCTGTGGCCATTCTCTAGACATACCAAAAACTATGATCCACTCGCACTTCTATACCGCATATTTCTTACATATGCTGTCTGTATATCGATTATCATTCTAATTGTACCAAATTTGGACAATTTTACACGTACCGTTCTTCACGGACACTTATCCAATCGCGCCCACTTTTTAACTGATATTGCGTATTAATCACCAAGCTATTTTTACCAAATTTGGAAACTAGCTATTACCGTTCTCTAGATATAAAGACACATCTTTTGCCTTTGTACGTGAGGTACCTCGCCCAGTTGTCCACTCCATCCTTTTTACAGATAATGCGTACCGATAACCCAGCTATGTGTACCAAATTTGGACAATTTTGCTCTGATCGTTATTTAGATATAAATAAAGCTATATTATGTCATGCTCACATCGAGTTTTTTTAAATTAAGGTACACTATATTGTTGTAAAGTGGACATTAACAGCCCTTCTCAACCTAACAAATATTGTATATAATATTTAAAAATATTAAACTAAGTTACTTATGGCTAATAAATCAGTAAGTGTTTGAACGCTGGTTTAGTTGAACTAAACTTAAATTTATATGTAGCTTAAACTCAACAGTTGTAAATCAGTGTCCCATGTATTATATGTAGTGTAAAAAGTAACATGTGGCAGCACTACGATAAATGTAGACAAATTCATATGGTTTGTATTGGTAGTTTAAACGCCCAATTTTATGCGTTTAAAGATGGTTTAAATGCTTTCTGATTTATAGATTTGTTCGCTTAAACACATTTTAAACCAAAAATAGAGTTTAACTTGCTCTGATTTATTAGCCCTTAGTCCTACTGATTCTCTAAATTTATAAATTTTAACATCTGCTCAATAGTGGTTTTCACCCTTGATAGTAAAGTCCCTTGTAGAACTTATTAAATAAGTAAAAGTACTAACATTTACAACACTGCAACAACAATATGTATTAGACTAAAATTTACTACGCTGTGGTAGTAAACACGTGTGTTAAATTACCAGAATAAAACAGTTTACGAAATTCTATCTGTCTCTATTTTTCACTCAGTAAATTCATTAATTTACAATACATACGAAAAAGGGACTCTAGCTTTGTAGTATAAAATCGTATTAAATAAATCAGAGTTTTACACTTAATACAAAGGGTGAAAACCGCTAATATATATAAATAATTGTATTTTCCCTTAATAAGGCCTGGTTTTTAAGATGTAGAATAAGCTTAAACTTAGTTGAACTTACTCTGAAACTCGGATTTTTCCGGCGAAATGTGATTTATTCTATTATTTTATTAAAGACTAACATTTTAAGCAAAATTATGCTGTTCCGTCGAAATGTATACAAACTTGGTACTGGCGGCACAAATATGTTTTCAGATTAACTAAACTTAGTTTAACTGAGATCTCAAAAACCCAGCCAAATTCCCTTAAAAAATAATATTTAACGTCAATATGTTTGCTTCTTGGATTTATATGGGGTACGTTCGTAAATGCATAAAAACTACATCACTGCTGCAAAATTTTGTTGCTGATGCGTGATCACCAGTTGCAGTTGTGATGCTGATGCTTTTTTACTGCACAACAGCTTTGCACGAGCACGAGCTAAATTTCAAAAGTTTCATAAACGAACATAAAATAATAATAAAAATGTTATCAACAATAGTAATGACAAATTTTATTGAATATGTATGTATATTGAAACAAAATGGGACAGTTATCTTATAAATAACAAGAAAAAGCATTAAAAAAGAAAAATAAAACGATTTCTTTTATATCAAAGATATAACATCAGAAAATTAACTGATGCAATAATTGCAAAAATTTGCTGCAGAGCTGCGGCATCACTGCATAAAAAACTTTTGACCTATGAGAGTGATGCCAAGTTTCTAACAACTGATGCTTTTACGAACATTAAACTTTACTGAATCGCAACAACTGCATTTACGAAGCGTGCGCCGTTCGGCCCCGCCAAGCCCGATTAGTCCCGCTCAGAATTCATTCCCTAATTCTCCCAAAGTAGAAGCCCATTGGAGGCCTGACCACCTGCAAACTGTCAGGATCCTTCAATTCGGAGCAAAGTCTTGCCAACTCATCAGCTATCTCGTTGCCGGTGATGTTGCAGTGACCCGGTACCCAGCAGAGCCTCACAACATAATTCCCTAAGATTCCTCCTAGAGGCCTCCTGCATTCGTTCACTAGCCTGGAGTTCACATAACAGCCCATCAAGGCCCTAAGAGCCGCCTGGCTGTCCACATATATAGTAACCTCCAAGCCCTTGGCAATGTTAGCCCCTACCAATTCCAAGGCCCTGGGAACCCCCAGAACCTCCGCCTGAAATACACTGCAGTCGTCGGGATGTCTATATGACCTTCTGATGTCCAGATCCTCAACGAAGACACACGTACCCGTGCCCTTCATCTTCGAGCCATCAGTGAAAATAGCAAATCCCCTATACAATCTCCTCTGGCCTGACCAGCTCTCCCTAGAAGGCAATTTCACCTCTGGCAAACGCCCAAAATTGCCCCTAGTGCCCAAATAATCCGTAGAGCCGGGCAAGCCCAGGTGATAACCACTAGTACTAATTTCACTCAAGACCCCCGAGTGACCCTCCCAAGAGTGAAATTTCCCAACAGTCCTAGCTCCCTCAGCCTAAGAATGCTCCTTGCTGCCATTCCCATCACATACTGCTCTATAGGCAGAAGATGAGGAATAACATCCAGAGCCGCCTGAGGGGTTCTTCTCAATTTACCTGTCATGCCGATCGAAGCACACTCTGAGCCTTAGCCAGTTTCAATGCCTCCCACCAAACACAGCATCCATACGTAAGAATGGGTCTGACCACCGAAGTGTACAGCCATCCCACTACTGATGGCCGGAGTCCCCAACTCCTACCTATCGACGATCTGCAAGAATAATAGGCTTTATAGTATTCCTCTTCCAGTACAGCTTACTGTCCAGAATACTCCTAGATACTTAGCACTCAGATAGCCTAAGCTCTACTTCCCCTAGTACCGGCGGCCTAAAATTCTCCACTTTGTACCTCCTACTTCTCCGGAATGACTGCCAGCCCCTATCAGTCGCACATGCTGACAGTTCGTCTAGCGCCCCTTGCACGCCTTCGCTAATTGTCGGCAGAAACTTGCCCGATACCAATAATACTACATCTTGCGCGTAGGCCACGACCTTCTGACCCATCCTGGCAAAATGTCTTAAAACGAGATTGACAGACAAGAGCCATTATAGGGGAGAGACAACACCCCCTTTTGGGTTCCTCCTAGTAACCAGATGCCCTAAGCATTCGTTTCCCCACTCCGAGTGATGCTTAGCAGCAGAGTTATCCATTCGACCAAGAATAAAGGAACCCCTAAATAAACCAGGGAAACCTTAAATATTCTGTAAAGAAAGTGTTTTATGCGCATTAATTACGCTGTAAAAACCCAAAAACAAGACCTAAAATTTTAAAAAATATACACCCCAATATTTACAATATTTACCCATGGGCAGTAAAGATGTTAACATCTTTATAGATTTCAATTCTGGAGCTGTTATCATCAGGGAAACCGTAAGTATGATATTGCATGTTTTTTCTTGTGTGACCAATAAAGTTATTCACGTCAAAAGTTTCACTTTGCGAAAAGGCGAAATTTCAAAAATAACAACAACCACATAGACAATTATTTCGGAAAATTTTACACATTTAAGAATTTTTAGGAATATAATGAACAGATTTGGTTTAAGTTAATTTATTTTAAAATATGTTCCTCCAGCTAAATTAATGGTTACAACTGATTCTCTTTGGCTATAAAATAAAAAAGCATACATAGTAAAAATTTATAACACCTTAAATAACACAAAAAAGTAAGTATACAGTAGGTAAGGTTAGGTTAGGAAGGTTTGTGCGCCCAAAGGCACACCTCCACTAGGAGATCAATGCGGTCCATTGTGAATCTTCAATATAGAGGAAGATGAAAGATAAAAGAGAGGATGAAAAGAAGAATAGAAAAAACCCTCTACTAAAGTCCCCTCATCAGAAGTCCCTGACAAACCCAGTAGATCGACTGGATTATATCCAGCGATACACCCTATTTTGTCGTAAAATCTATCTCCTAGCCATTTCTGCCTGAGACCCTGCATCTTAGGACAGTGGCACAGTACATGCTCAATATTCTCTAGGTCCTCAGAATAGTCGCATAACTTGCAGAAGTCCGGCATGGTATTGTCCCATTTGCTCGTAAAGGCCCTAACAGAACAATGACCCTTCATGAAACCTATAAGTGTTATTATTATTATTATTATATCTTTATTAGTATTTCTTTAATACTTTAACATTTCACTTTTTCATAATATTTATTTATTTATTTATTTAATCAATGTTACACACAAACCGAGCCCAAAGGGCCATATATGGTTAAAATATACAGCTCAAAACATTCTACTCAATAAACAATATGAACAACAATAAGCATGAATAAAAAAAAATAACTTAAAAATATAACAATTACATATTTTTTTTTTTTTTTTTTTTTTTTTTTTTTTTTTTTTTTTTTTTTTTTTTTTTTAAATAATCTTAATATAAGAAATGGCGTAAAATTAAAATTAAAAATTAGGGTACCGTAAAGAAATATAAACAATCTCAACAACATTAGTGGCCCAAGCCATAATAAAAAAATTCATTGAAAGAGGCTTACAACTCATTCTGCTGAACGTGCCTCAACGATTTACGTTTATAAGTAGAACTAGAAAACTCAAAGGACTTTAGAGTTCTTGGTAATTTATTGAAAATTCGTGCAACCCTTACATGAAATGATCTCTCCACTAGAGAAGTTAACTTAGGAACCAAAATTTGCCAATTGCGTCTAGAACGACTAAATGAAAAAAATGAAATCATATATTCAATAGTTCCCCTCTTAAACATATTGTAAAAGAAAAGCAAAAGCCTAACTTTCACATAATTATAAAATGAACAGCCCAGAAACTTTGAAACATAATAAGATACATGATTTCGAAGTCTTAAGCAAAATAGATATCGTATAACTCTATTGAATAGCACCAAAAGTTTCTTCATATGACACCCAAGTGTACCAGTATAAACTTCAATACCATATAAAAATATAGGCATAACCAATGAATGAACAATCATAACTTTGATATGCATTGGCAAGCATAAGTTGACGTTATATAGCCTACGTAATGAGTAATTCACTCTAGAAGTAACAAAATTAATATGTCTTTCAAAATTTAATTTATTATCTAACCACAGTCCAAGACAGTACATTTGGTCCACAAATTCAATTTTTGTACCATGAATATCAATTAATAAGTTTGGAACAGAAGAGCCAAAAAACATAGCCTTTGTTTTAAGAGCATTAATATAAAGTCGATTACGCACCATCCAGTTTGATAAATTGGAAATGCAAAAATTTATCATTTCTTGCAAAACATCCTCAAACTGTCTCTCACCACTGAATAAAAACATTAAATCATCTGCATAAGCAAATGGTATACATGACGTCATATTAAAATCCGCGAAAATATCATTGATATTCATATTAAAAAGTAAAGGACCAAGGACTGAGCCTTGAGGCACCCTAATTTTGACCGGTAAGACACCCGAAGAAAACCTCCTTCCAATGGAAACGTATTGAAATCTATCATTGAGATAAGACGAAATGAGTTTGCATGCCGTATACGAAAGTCCAAATTTATGAACCAGCTTGGTCAATAAAATTTTATGATTTACCTTGTCAAAAGCTTTTGTAAGATCAATAGATAAAAGAACGTTAAGACGTTCTCTACTTAGAGACTGACGAATGGTATCTGTTACTCCTAAGAGAAGTGATGTTGTATTTCTACCACATCTAAATCCATATTGACAATTACTTAATAAAGAATTACCACCAATATGCTCAAGAAGTTGATTTTTTAGCAGAATTTCAACAACCTTCGAAAGAGCTGGCAGTATAGATATAGGACGCAAGTTATCCATATCATCGGACTCACCCTTCTTTTTAATAGGAACTATTTTACCAATTTTCCAACCAGACGGAAATGTAGAAGTGGTAATAATGGTATTGACAAAATGTAAAAAATAATATCCAACATAAGGAAAAACCAGTTTTAGGAATTTGATCGGAATACCATCACATCAAATAGCACTTGTCTTAACAGATTCTACAGCAATAATTAATTCATTGAGGTCAACCGATCGAAATGAAAATCCTTCTACCCCATTGAATTGAATATCATCTGTTAAATCATCCTCCTGATTGGATAAAAAATACTGGTTTAAAGCCTCAACATCGGTTTCATCCACCAACGACATGTCATCACCAAAACCATTTAAACGTAATATATTCCAGATCTGCTTGGAAGTTTTCCCATCAAATATTCTCACCTGCGCCCTACGCTTTGCATTACGCATGACAGTTTTGGCATGATTTCTGAAACGACAAAACTTTCTCCAATTAGGACGAGTCTTGTTAGTAAGGTAAAGCTTATATGCAACATCACGAATTGCCAAAGCACTCCTAACCTCATTTGAATTAATCCAAGAATTATCACTTACTTTTTTAAATTGTTTTTTCCTCAAAGGAACAGCATTGTGCATGTCACACAAAAAGGCAAATAAAGCTTTCGCTTGTTCATCAACACTAGCAGTATACAGAACGCTATCAAAGATACAAGATGCCGCAATTCTCTCCAAACAAATCATATCAACGTTATTATAGTCATAATATTCAACAACTTCATTAACTTGATTTATTTGTATATTAAAAGATGCATAAATAAAGGAATGACGCGAAATTCCAGGAATTTGAATTTGACCAGATTGACGGACTGACACTGAGGGAGATATTAAAAAAAAATCAATTAATGAGGTTCTGCCAGATTTAACAAAAAGGTGCGTGGGCAAGGAATTATGATGACAAGTTACATTCAATCTGTTGCACATTAGTCTCAAACGATGGGCGCAGGAAGTGTTAAACATATTATTGTTGAAATCTCCAACAATAATTACATTACTATATTTAACAAAAATTTCCGAAACTTTCCTTTCAAACATTTTCAAATCTTTCTTAGCTCCACGAGGAAAATAAACCACTCCAATAAGAACCTTACGGTCGGAATTATTTATTTCAATAAAAAGAGATTCAACTAAGCCATAGTCATCACCAATGTGCACAATTTTGAACTTCATCCTACTTGACACGTAAAAGCCAACACCACCCCCTCGACGATTAGGGCGATCATTACGACATAAAACATAGCCCGCAAACCGAACCAAATTTGAAGAAATATCTCTCTTTAACCAGGTTTCCGTTATCCCCACTACATCAAACAACTCATTACCAAGAACATTAATTAACTCCTCCAATTTACTTGATGAACTGCCAAGTTTTAAGCTTTGAATATTGATATGCCCCACATTTAAATTGTTGGCATAAAGGCGCAATTGAGATTCCAAATATGAACTATCGCTAACCACGGTACCCAAATTACAATTAAAAAATCATCAATAATAGTATACAAAATTACAGTAAAATCTATTATAAATAGCAATTACAATTGCAATAAAAAGAAAAATTTAATTTGACTAAGATCACAGTTTTCTAAAGAATTAATTATAACCTGACAATGCTCAGTTAATCATATATGCTAAGCAAGATATTGACGATATATAAAAAAAAAATAAATAACAAATATGTAACTCATTGAAAGATACTTAAGGCTGTATTCCAATCTACTTAAAAAAATATATACTGGATATCAGGGAACAAATTGAACTTCATAACATTTCACAGACACTTCTACAGCATAAGACACACACAGCATAAACCTTCTCCAAAAATATACATTCTTCAGAAGCTGAATGGCATCTTAATCTAATCTAATTCCGCTCCGTCCAACGACTGTCTACAAGGAAGATAATTATCACCACTATTAGAAACACATACCCTCAAGCTCCCAGGACTCGGATCGACTTGCCATCCCACCAGTAGGGGCATTATAAACAAGGTTTTCCAAAATATCCACACATTGCTCAGTATTTAAAACTTTTTGAACATTATTTGGGAACAATATCCTCACTTTAGGAATGTCAGTATTTATAAATTTGTACCTTATAATTTGTTTATTTTCTCTTAATTTCATGCATATGCCAATAAGATTCGCAGCTGCGCGCGTAAAATGGTCATGAAGAAGTACTTTTGCATCGGAATTACCACCTTCAATATCCTTCTTTCTCAGAAATTTAAGCCTGGAAAAGCTACCCATAATTTCATCTCGAGTTTGTACAGAATTTAGTCTAACTAAAACTGCATTGCCGCTACTGAAGTACATGATGTGCTGTATATCAGAATTTGATAAAGATACGTTACACAATGAAGAAATTTTAAGAAACATTTCCCAAAGATGCTTTATGTTTTTGGACAGGCCCTTAATTACTATATTAGATCTATTTAAACGTCTCTGTAGGATGTTGTTCTGAGTTTCCAAATTTAACACACGCCTACAAGCCTCAGTATCAACCTGCTTCAAAATATTATAGTTATGAGCCACATCATTTTTTATATTTTCCACAACATCTCTTTGTTCTGTACGGAACTTATCAAATAGCTCAACAATTTTCGCATCAAGAGCAGCAATACTAGCATAAACCTGTCGTTCAAAGGTACGACTATGCTCCTCAAATTGTTTTTCCAGATCAGTTGTTAAACTGTGCAAACTTTGATTTAACTCATGTTGTGCATTCGACCCAACATCTGCTAAGTTATCTTCACGGGTTAGCTTACATTCTTCACAAATATATGAAAATACAACTTTATTTTTAAGAAAGAGGTTATGTTGATCTTTTGTGACTCCAACGCACTTTATATGAAAATACTCCCCACATAAGGCACACCAAACACTATTTTGCGACTTGGTGAAATTTTTGTTGCAGGAACAAGTCCAAGTGTCATGTTTCTTTTTGTTTGTCCTTGAAGGCATGTTTCATTTATTTGATTCCTTTTTCAACAAGTCAACACCAGCAGCAGCAGCAACAACAATGTAGGTAGTAATAATTAAATTAATGGCGGCAGTCTTGAGAAGGCAGAACAAAAAACAAGCAAGATGTTGAAGTTTAAGTTTATTGTTCTTTTTCACAAATCAACAATAATGTTATATTAACAAAACATTAAAACCAATTAGTATTAAATTTTTTAAATTTTTTTTTTATTTTATTCCACTTTAAAATGATTATTTTTCAATATATGTATAACCAAATATTTGCTTAACAAAGATTCTTCACGTTTATTCGCGTTTATTTATTTATCTTTTCAATTCATGTGTTACAAAATTACATTTAGTCAATTCACAAGGTATCCTAACATGTCATATTGTCAAAATGTCCTAATATTTCACAATGGTTTAAAAATATTGTTGTACGGCTCAGCCGCTCAGCGCTGGACTTTTCTGATTAATTACGACAGCACAATAAACACAGCAAGCAACGTTCTATTTATTTAAGACACTTTTTGTTAACAAACCAACAACAATATTTTTAAACCATTGTGAAATATTAGGACATTTTGGCAATATGACATGTTAGGATACCTTGTGAATTGACTAATTATTTCTCACAAAGTTTATACTTTCTCTTCTAAATACATAATCGTTTTGTTCATTTTTAATAGTACTTGATAATGAGTTAAATAATTTTAGTCCTGTGTAGAAAAGAGATAGTTGCATTGCTGCTGCGGTAACGCGTTGAAGTCTTAAGTCTTCTGCGTTTCTCAGTCTATACGGTTGAACATCGCCCACACATCGTATTTGTTCGCAAAGGTACTCCGGCGCATTTCCTTGTTTAATTTTTCGTATAAAAAGTAGTGTGTTTAATTCCAATCTTTGTTTAATATTTAACCCAGTGTTCGAAAATAAACAGTACATTATTTAACGTTCGGCTCACACACCCAGGAACGATATCTATTTTTTTAGTGATTGTGTAGAAATACACAACCCTTAATACCGTTCGTAACTATTTTCAAGAAAGAACCGAACATTATATAATGTTCGGTTCTTCGTTAAAAAACAGAACAATTGTAGTGATACTGTAGAAGAACATTATATTTTAATGTTCTATAATGTTTTTTTCGTGTGTGTATTTTGTTTTTGTAAAAAATGTATTTTTTTTTTTACCAGCCAAAAGCGACAAACATTAATGAGCCGAACCGAACACATTGAAGTTCGTGGATTTTCAAAAAAAACCGAACGGAATAAAATGTTTTCATCTTTTGTTGAGTTTGATAAAAACAGTATTTTTTTTGTGTTCGATAGATGACTAACAGGGAAACGTTATTTTTTTTAATGATTTTCTACACAAACACTATTAGCGTTTGTGTTTTCCACAAATCTACCGAACAGAACATTAAAGAACGATATTTAGTGTTTATTTTCGAACACTGATTTAACCATTGAAGCGTGTTAAGCATAAATTGTATTGGTGTGTATCTATTACATTTTAGTATTACTCTAAGACCACTAATTTCCAATCCTTGTAGAACCCCGGTTGCCCCTACGTCCAATCCGAGCCATAATGCCCTAAACAATCTGCAATCCATTCTATCCATCCAGGACCGGTTAACGGCATCACAAAATTTTTCCCGTATCACCCCATATATGTAAGTGACAAAAGGCTGGTTTAACCCCCCGTCCCTTACCACTAAGTCCAGACCCGAACCCTCTCTCGCGAGTTCGTCCGCCACCACATTACCATCCACCTGGCAGTGGCAGGGTCCCTACCAAAGCATTCCTACACCGAGCGACCAGGCACGATCGCACCGCGTAATTGTCAATACTCTGAGCACAGCCTGACTTTCGACGTAAATTGTCACAACAGATCCCCTTACGATGTGATTCAGTATCATCTCCGTCGCCCTCCAGATCGCTAGGATCTGAGCCTGGAAGACACTGTACTCACCCGGGAGTCTGAATGACCTTTTCGCGTCAGTGTCAGCAATATAAACACCGGCACCAGTGCCAGTTTCCATCTTGGACCCGTCCGTAAGTACCATAGATCGGGGTAGTGCACTAATTTTGCAGTTTCAACTCAAAGTTAGTGGTAGTGCAAAATTTTTTTTTTATAACATCATTTTGTTAATGTGGAGCAGATTTTCCAGGCTGGGGGGAAATTTGGGGGACAAAAATTTATATTTAGGGGGTTTCACTATTTTCTTGTCTGTACATAACAATAACTAAGTAATACTAGATATACATATTTTACAGCATGTTTTGGGGCGAGCAAAAATCGTTTTTGAAAAGAAAAAAAGCAATGCGCTTTAAGGGTGAAATATACGTGCCACAACTTTAATCTAACACCTAAAATGCTGAAACATTTTAATTCCGATAATATGTACAAAGTTAACCAAAAATATTTGGCAACACTCGCTATTTTTGAAGAAACTTTCTTCCAACATTTAAAAAAAGCCGATTTTTACTAACTCTATTTTTATTTATATCTGTATGTACACATGTTACAGTCTCTTTTAAACTGTTTATAAATTGTTTTTTAAGATATTTTATTAAATAAAAATATTCAAGGAACTTTTAAAAAAATACGTTTGGGGGAATTTAGGCAAAATGTTCAAATTTTTGAGATTAGAAAGTAAGCTTAAACTGAGTCAAGTTAAACTAATTGAAATGAAATTATTATAAAAATTTTACATTTAGGGGGATTTTTTCAAAATACGTTAAATTTGTACCCCCATATTCATAAAAAATATTTTTGATTAATAAAAGGTTTAATCAACAAATTTTCATAGAAAATTCGTTTCATAAACCTGCTATAAACCTAAAATATTTTTTATGAATATGAGGGGTAGGGTTTTTAATTTTTTTTTTTTTTTTTTTTTTTTTTTGAAGAAAAATAATTACCTGGCAACACTGCTGTGAAGTGATTGAATGGAAAATTAGCAGCCTGACTAAACATGAGTGATAGTGATGTTAAAAAAATTTTGCACTAAAAAAAAGTTTGATATGCGAAAAAGCAATCATCAGTTTTTGCAACTTTTTTGTTCTTCACTATTTGAGTGCAACTTTTGAACTAAATTTATAAACTGGCTTTTATGATAAAAGCCATGAGATATTCCGTTATTGACAAAATGTCATGTTTTATTTCCTTTGATTATACATATCATCACAAGAATCAAAAACTATGCGCATACAAAATTACATTTTTTTAAATTTTAGTGAGAGTCTGTTTATATGCAGCTTTTTGCACTCTTTGAATTGAGTGCAGATTTTATGCATTCGATCACCGTTAGTAATAATGATAATTTTCGGAATTGTTCGTTTTGAGATTTTTCATATCTAGTATTCTTACATTATTATTAAGCTATCTTACCCTTTTGTAATTATACACACGTTAATTTTTATATACACATACAAAGGTTCATATCGTTGGTCTCAAGTAGAAAGGCCCTAACTCAATTTATTGTAACTGTATAGGAGAAGGTAAAAACATAACAGAAACTGTATGTATCATAATGTTAACTTGCTCATACAACTGCTTGTAAAGCCGTTATTCTTTACAACAATGTAATGAATTTTTGTGACGAGGCGTATTTGTGTAAAATTTATTGGAATAACTGGAAAACCCACTTTCGTAAAAAATGCGAGTTAGGGCCTTTCTACTTGAGACCATCGATATATTAATTTATTTATAATTATTAGTAGAAATTTGTAACCGATTACGGCCTTTAAAGGCTAGGTTATAGTTTTGTGAGAAATAAAAAAAAAAAAAAAAAAAAAAAAAAAATTTGCAATACCACTTAATTTTTTTAGTTCTAGTGAAAAATAGCAATCATCACTAAAGCTGGTAAAAAAATAATGCAAACTAATTTTTTTTGCACAAGTCTTACGTATTTTGAAAAAAAAAAAAAAAAAAACCTGTCATGATAAGTTGTTATTGTTTTTTGAAAATTTTCAAACAATAATTAGATCAGGGAAGCATTTTCGAAAAACACTCTAGACTTTCTGGGATAGTGTAAAACGGCCTTTAGTGATAGTGCAATGCTGATTTCAATCAAAATTTAGTGCACAACCCCCAACTATGGTAAATATCCAGGCCAAACTTCCCTATCCGGGAACTCCACCAGTGGTGTTACACCGAAGTCTAAGGTCATAATACTGTGATCCAAAACTACCTCGAGAATACTACCCTGATCAAGCAGACGCACTTCGTACAAAATTTTTGTGTGATTATCCTGGCTATGTTTGACCAGAGAAGACTCGTATAGTCTAAATAAGT
Source organism: Pollenia amentaria (assembly GCA_943735925.1). Taxonomy (NCBI): domain Eukaryota; kingdom Metazoa; phylum Arthropoda; class Insecta; order Diptera; family Polleniidae; genus Pollenia; species Pollenia amentaria. The sequence continues at coordinate 105,588,850 of OX031007.1, forward strand.
GCCTAGCAGCCACAATCTTCACATAAAGCTCAATAGGGGACATATTTATTTTATTTATTTTTTTTTTATTTTTTTTATTTATTTATTTAATCAATACAGTACAACAAGAACTAGTCTTATCTAATAGTACTGGGGAGATAATGGCACAATAGGATTTTTGTTGGTAAAAAAATAAAATCACTTAATACTAATTTTAAGAAATAAAAGAAATTTAAATTAGATAGAATTGAAAAATATTAACTCCCTGGCCCACAACGTCGACAAGAACATTTCTTGCGTATATTTATATTGAAAACAAAAACAAATTTTAGTTTTTTATTATTGTTTTCAATATTAATATGCGAAAGAAATGTTCTTGTCAACATTGTGGGCCTGGCAGTAAATGATATTAAAAAATTATGATTTTTAAATTAAATAAGAAGAAAGCATATAATATTACTCACATCAAATTAATAAAAGTTAAAACATTATGTATGTAAAAGCTATATAAATTTTGTTATCCTAAATGATTAAATATTGCAGTTTTGAAATGCTTTGCATTGCTAATGATTTGAATATTAGGGGGAAGTTGGCGCCAAAGATTGATAGCAGTGTAGAAAAAATGTCTTTTCGATATATATTTTCTAATGCGAAAGGTATTTACTTTGTTTTCTCGGTCAGACCTTGAGAAGATTATTCTATTGTATAGGTATTCAGGCTGTTTGGTGTAAATCACCTTATGAAAAAATAATAATGTTCGAAGCTTTAACAGGCAATCAAATGGTATATTACATATTTGTCTAGAGTACTGTGAGATTCTGCTTCGCCTACTGCGGCCAAAAACATATCTGGCAATATTATTGTACGTTATATTAAGCCTTTTCATACTTAATGTATCACAGTTAGCGAAAAGTTCACAACCGTACAAGAGCGTTGGCAATAAATATGTTTTAGCTAGTAACATTCGAATATCAAAAGGTGTATAATGTTGCGTCATCCAAAGGTTTCTTAACATCGCATATGTTTTACCACATTTATGTGATTAGACCAGTCTAGTTTCCTGTTGAATATTACACCTAAATTTTTGGCAGTTTCATCTATTGTGATTATAGATTCTCCGACCTGAATTGGTGGTAAAATAGTTGGCAACGATTCGGTTTTTCCAATTATCATAGCTTTTGATTTCTTTGCATTTATGGAGAGTCCATTGGCTGAAGCCCATTCTTTAACACTATCTAGGTCATTATTGATCCGGTTAATGCAATTATTAATATCAGATGGTTCACAACTAATAAAAAGTTGTACATCATCTGCATACATATGTATTCCACAAAAACTGAGTCGAGAAGGTAAGTCATTAGAATATAATACATATAATAGTGGACCAAGTATGGAACCCTGTGGTACACCTCTCGGAGTTGAGCAACTATAAGACTTATCAGTCCCATGATACACAGATTGGCTTCTGTCACACAAATAAGAATAAATCATCTTTACGGCGGTTGCCGAAAAATAGAACATGTGCCTAAGTTTTTGACAAAGAATTAAATGGTCTGCTGTGTCAAATGCTTTAGAATGATCAAGCAGAATTAAAAACGATACCATACTGTTATCCACGTTTGCTCTAAGCTCCTCTGAGACTTCGATTAAGGCAGAAATGCAACTGTGTTTAGGTCTGAAAACAGATTGCTTGTCGGTAAGCAAAGCAAATTTTCGAAAATGGCATGTAAGTTAGTATTCTCTTACTTATCTGATCGCTATCAGTACGTTTCGTTGAATGGTTATGACTCCAGTACTAGTCATGTCACCTCTGGGGTACCTCAGGGCTCTGTACTGGGTCCAATATTTTTTCTTGCCTATGTGAATGACTGTATTTCATTACTGGGGAATGACATTTGTCAGCCTTTTGTTTTTGCTGATGATATATTCTTATTGTTCCATGGTGATCCTAGGGACATATCTGAATTGGAGATGAATTTGAATGATCACCTTTCTTCTGTGTCTAATTGGATGTACGTGAATGATCTTGAGATAAATCCGACTAAGACTAAGGCCCTGAGTTTTCAGTTATCTAATCGTAGTGTCTCCTCTTTCAGGATATTTATCAATGGACAGGCAATAGTTTTTGTTGATACTCTCAAATGTCTGGGTGTTATTTTTGATTCAAAACTAAATTTTAATGAACACATTAACTTTATTGCTAAGAAAACTTGTCTTATTTTGAGAAGGCTTTATTCATTAAGAGCATATACTCCTAGACATGTGAGAAATCGGCTTGCCTATTCACTTATCATGTCTCGGATTAACTATTGTCTTGAAGTATATTCTGCTAATGGTTCCAGCATTATTGAGGCAGTGATTAGAAAAGTGGTTCGTTATGTATTTAATGTGAAAGTTTGGGAACATGAACGTACTTCAGTGCTTACTCCTGTATTTTTGAAATGTAGCTTTCGAAACTATCTTAATCTACGTATTTTACTTCATTTCTACAAGATAATAAAAAATGGTCAACCAGCTTTACTTGTAAATGAATTTTCTTTCATTAATTCGACGCGTAATATTCAAGTTAATGTTCCCTTGGGACATCTTTCAGTATTTGATCGATCTTTTGTGAAACGGATTCATCATGCCTGGAGTATACTCCCAAATGATCTTAAGCTATTTTCGTACTCGTATTATACTTATAAGAAAAAGCTTATTGACTATTTTAATTATGACCATGGATAATTATTTTATTTTTCCTTTTTATTGCCGATCTTTGGCTATGGGATTAACTTTGTTATTTATAATTTTATAAGTTCATAACTTTTGACAATATTTATATGGCTGGGGAGCCAAATCAATTTATATACATATTAACTTATTTTTTTTTTCATATGATTTTTGTTATATCTTTTCTTAAAACATAGTTATTATTTATACAATACATAATTATTGGCCATGAAGGCTTTCTTTGTATTGATATTAAATAAATAAATAAAATAAATAAATAATTTTCATGTAAAAAGTGGTTCATTTGAGTATGGATTAAACGTTCAAAGACTTTAGAAAAAAAGGGTAATATAGCTATCGGTCGATATGTGCTATCAGCTTTTGGTATAGGAATAATCTTTGCGTGCTTCCACGCTGATGGAAAAGTAGACGTTGTAACAATGAAGTTGAAAAAATGTGTTATATGTACAAGAGTATAAGTAATTATTAACTTTATGATCTCCGGGTGGATTCCATCGTATCCCACAGAATGGGATTTTATACTCAAAATAGAACCTAGAACTTCTTCTTGTGTGAAATGTATGAAATTAAAGCACAGTGCACCATTAGGATTATGATTACTGCCATCCATGGTATTAGAAGAATTGTCATAAAAGTTAGGATCTACTTCTGACATTGGAATATTGGTAAATTCATAATTCAGTTTGTTAATATTAATCGTATTATCATCTTTAGCATTACCATTAACAATTCCCATATTTCGAATTTCCCTCCACTTCTTCTTCGAGCAAACAGCCGATTCGAATTTTTCCTTATAAAATATTGATTTTGAAGATCTAATTTTTGAATTTACTTTTCTCCTAGCGTCCTTAAAAGCATTATGGAGGTCAAAAGTTCTAAATCGCTTCCATCTCTCATAGGCTATGTTTCTTTCTGTGATCAAGGTTTTAATCTCATTTGAAAACCATGGTTTACCATTACGTATTTTACTTGTCTTTATTGGAACGTATTTTTCATATAAATAAAGAATATTATTCTGCAAGAAAGTTAATTGCTCATCTACGGTCGGCATAAGGAAGATTTGGTTCCAAGAAATGGTCGACAATTCAGTTTCTAATGATTGAAAATCAATGTTCTTAAAGTCTCTAAACGTTATTTCCCGTGTCTGTTCTTGAGATTTTATGTTATAGTCATAAGACAAAAAAATCATGTCATGTTTCGAGAACAGGGACGCGGAGAGCTGATCAAAGAGCAGCAGTTTTGAAAAATTATTAATAAAATAAAGGTCGAGTAGAGTTATCATCAGATTGTAAAACCATTATAACAAACAAAGTTCCTACAAGCAATGCAAGCATTTTTATTAATATTGGTATTTTTAACAAGTATATATAAACTGAAAAAGAAAATTTTATATCTAAAAAGATTTATGAAATATTTAAGAATATTTGCCATATGGCGTTTAAAATTGTGTACTATGGCCTGAAATTTGAATTATAGTGTAATGGCATTTCGATTTTCAAAGAGTTTTTCGGAAATATAGAAAATTACAATATAACAATAATTAAAAAGGCTATAAACTTTCATGAAATGTATTATTATGGGTACCGTATCTGCTTTCACTATCAGGGCGTTGAATAGAAAATAACTTTTAGAATATTAATTTCATTGATGCATGTCGGTTTAGTAGGATATCCAACGCTGTCTGTGGCATGCTTCTCCTTGCACCTGTGATACCAAGAAATACACTTCTCTGAGCCTTGTTGAGCATCTTCCTATACCTATCCACTCTCAACGCATACCATCAAAAGGTGCATCCATAAGTAAGAATATGGCTAACCACCGATGTATAAATCCAGTTTACCATATCCGGTCTTAGTCCCCAATTCTTACCGATGGAGTTTCTACATGTGTAGTAACCGTTGAGTCCCTTTCTCATCCTCTCCTGAATATTTCTCTTCCATGACAGTTTACAGTTAACCCGACGTCATCCACCACTGGCCCCCTAAGACCCTCTATCTTATACCTTCTGGTAAAAAGCATTGGTTCAGTTTTCGCAGGGTTTACAGCCAGCCCCCTGTCCTATACAAATACTGAGAGTTCGCCCAACATCACCTGCATTTGGTGATAGAAAATTCCTAACAGCTAACTTATCACTCGCGCGCGATCCCTCTCATCCTTTGTATTTAATAATACGGTTGATACACTAACAAATAAGAAACCTGCAAGCGTTGCCTCTGCGGCAAAAACAATTTTAATAAGTGATGAAAATATTAACCCCAAATCAGGCATAATAGAACACGAGTATCACCTTCTGTGTAATACGGTTGATTTCAATACAATAAAAAATATAAAACCTGCAAGCGTTGCCTCAGCGGCAAAAACAATTTTAATAAGTGATGAAAAAAAGATTACCCCCAAATCAGGCATAATGTAAAACTCAGTATCACAGGTAAAAAGTGGTCAAAAGCCTCAAGTACTTTGGTATTGATAGGTACATACATAACAGTGCATAAACGGGGTCGCAGCCCAACCTCTTCAGCAGTTGCTTCGGTCTCAAAAGTTTTAAAAGATTGTACAGCCGATAGAATAAGTTCACAAGATCGTTTTGCAATTCTGGATGAGGAATCCTCGGAAGCACAAAACGTTATCAAATCTTCTAAGCCACCCCTGATATATCTTAGAGAGCAAAACTCAAATGAATTAATAAAGAATTTGACCTAATAGGTGAAAATTCTTTTTATGTAGCTGCAATAAAGCGTGGTAGTATAAATGAGACAAAAATACAAGTTAATCGATAAGATGATTTTCGTAAAGTAATAACTATATTAGAAGCACTAAATAAAAACTTTTACACATACCAACTGAAGAGCAGTAAATGTCTTCAGGTAGTGTTTAAGGGCATTGACTCATGCGTGGACCCAGGTGAGATTAAAACGTTTTTAGAAGAGAAGGGCTTCAAAATAAAAAATGTAATAAATATTAAAAATAGAGAAAAAATCCTCACTCAATATTTCGAGTGGAGTTAGAACCCGGCGACGTTAAGCTTAAAAATAACGAAACGCATCCCATTTACAGTCTGAAATATATCCTGTATAGAAAATAACGATAGAGGAGCCACACAAAAGCATTGCACGCTTAAACTGACAAGATTTTGATCACACTAAGGCATACTGCCATTTAACTACTGTTTGCGTTGTATGTGGAGAATTACATGGTACAGCTCCCTGCGATAAGTCTAAAAACGACCCCAATGTAAAAAAATGTAGCAACTGTGATGGTAATCACACTGCCAACTAGAGAGGATGCCCTGTATACTCTATCGTCAATCGATCTGTTGAACCAAAACCTAATCCCCTTCAAATGCAGCCAACAAATCAAGTTAGCACTATTTACAATAAGGTACCACAGCCTAGTAACAACAGTACATCCTACGCTAACGTCCTAAAATCAAACCATATGCCAATGCCAAATAATGATGAAACTCCAGTTTCTTATTTAAGTCTAAAACCATGGAAACATTAGTGTAGACATGCTAGAAGAATGGGTCTGGTATTCAATGACTTCTGTAGAAGTTGTCATGATGAGGAGGAAGAGGAAACTGTGCTTCACTTTCTCTGTCAATGCCCTGGGCTACGGGGCATCAGGGAAAAATACCTGGGAGAACCGGTGTTTTCCTGTTTGGAGGATCTATCAAAAATAGAACTAAGATTGCTTTTCTCTTCATTAGGAAGACGAATTGGCTCAACCTTGCAGTGACGCCATCTGATAACGGCTCTTCGGGATGGGCATTGGCGCTGGGTATCACAAAGGGACCGCTAAAGGACCCAAGTGAGCTGTCTCTCGATGGCTGCCCATGGAACCTAACCTAACCTTAGTGCAGACAGTAAATAACTTTATGAACACAAAGGGTAATATGATGCAGGAGATGTTAAGAATGCAATCGATGTTATTGCAAGCTGTACATAACAAGCCATGAATTGTTTAAAATTTTGTTTTTGGAACGCAAACGGCATTCGCCAACATAAAAATTAACTAGAATACTTTCTTAAAAGTAAACAAATTGATGTAATGATGGTTTCTGAAACTCATTTGACCTCAAGAAATACGTTTAAAATCAATGATTATATATTATATGATACCAAGGAACCTCGAGATAGAGCTTGTGGAGGTTCGGCTATTTTGATAAAAGCCTGAATCAAACACTACTTAATGTGTGATCATCGTGAAGATTATCTGCAAGCAACGAACATTTGTGTTAAAGATCTAAATCGAAACTTAGTACTTTTATCTTTATACTCTCCACCTAGATTTTCAATATCAGAAAGCCAATATTATAAATCATTAAGACCCTGTTTACTAACCGCTGGCGATTACAATGGTAAACATACCTTCTGGGGATCACGACTTATAACACCAAAGGGCCGTGTTTTGTATAATACAATCTCTAAAAAGGATTTAAATGTGGTCGCGAGTTGACAACCAACTTATTGGCCTACTGATCAGCAAAAAATTCCAGATGTCATCGATTTTGGCGTGGTTAAAAACATCCCCGCAGAAACGATTCATGTTAAAGCTTCCTTAGAACTATCTTCCGATCACACATCTACAATTGTTACTTTAATGAAACCAAATAGAATTGTATCTATAAAAAATATCTGAGTGCACATTGCACAGAAAATATTCCGCTTAGTACACCGGAGAACGTGGATCTCGCTATTGATAATTTTGACAGTTATCTTAAACTAGCTTTTCAACATTGCATCAGAGAAGCAAACTTTTTTTACTCTTTGACTCTTATTTTTGTGGAGTAGTTGACAATTTTTTGGTCCACATCTACTTCATTGAAATATACATAAACATTTGAAATCACTGATGCAGCGCAGTGATGCATTTACGAACGTACCCTCCAGCATAACGCTCAAAAAACGCAAAAACAATAACATATATTCTACAGATGTCGAGCGTCTTTTGACTGAAAAAAGGAGAGTTCAAAGAGAGTGGCAATTGCACAGATCCCCCACAACTTAAGACTTTATTAAAAGAGTGCACAAAAATGCTAAGAAAGTTACTGCAGTCTCAGAAAACGGCTTCCCTGGAAAAATATCTTAAGGAAGTTTATGCAACTTCACAATCAGACTACTCATTATGGCGTGTAGCTAGAAGTCTCAATAGACCAGTTATATCTAAGCCACCATTAAGAAACTTGAATGGAAGTTGGGCAAGAAATGATATTGAAAAAGGAAATCTGTTCGTAATCATCTGAAAAATGTATTTACCCTTAATATATCTCACGATATAGCAGTCGAGTTAACGCCGGTAAATGTTAGAGCAGCGATGCCCCTAAGATTCGAGTTTAGAGAAATCGAAAAGGCTATTTGTGATTTAAACACCAAGAAGGCATCCGGTATTGATAAGATCAGTAATAAAATGCTTTTGGAGCTACCAAGTATAAACAAAGAAAATTATTCTTATTATTTTTAATGCTATTTTATGAATTCAATAATACCACCAAGAATGGAAGGTTTCCTTAGTAACCATGATACCAAAGCCAGGAAAGAATCACATAAAAGTTGAGTCATACAGGCCTATTAGCTTATTATCTAATATTTCAAAGCTATTTCAGAAACTTCTAGTATCAAAATTAATACCGATTTTAAATGAAAATAGATGTATTCCAAACCATCAATTCTGTTTTAGAAGAAAGCACAGCACAATTGAACAAACTCATCGAATAGTAAATGTCATAATAAAAGCCTTTGAAGAAAGAAAAAAATTGCTCAGCACTCTTCATCGATGTGTCTCAAGCTTTTGAAGGATTATTACTGAAATTGCAGCAAAACTTACCAGCAAACATACACAAGCTGTTAGAAAGCTACTTAGTCGGTCGTCAATTTATTATTAAAGAAGGCGATTTTTTAAGTTCTCCTCAGCCAATTAACGCTGGAGTCCCACAAGGCAGCATCATGGGCCCTCTGTTATACTTAATATATACTTCGGACATGCCAAGAAACAGCTACACCCAAACCTCAATACAATACGATACAGCTTTTCTAAGCGTACACGCAAACTGTCAAGAAGCATCTTGTTACTTACAGGATCATATATTTAAGCTGGAAAAGTGGTTAAAACCATGGAGGATAAAGATCAATGAGCAAAAATGCGCACTTATAACATTCACATTGCCTCGGGAAACATTCCCCCCTATTAAAATCAATAATCAAATAATACCTCAGCATTCGCATGTAAAATATCTCGGTATACATCTAGATCGCCGTTTAACGTGGAAATGGCATATAGAAACAAAATTAACTCAAATGAAACTAAAAGCAATTCAAATTAATTGGCTTATTGGACGAAATTCTCTTCTTAGTCTCTATTGCAAACTTCTACTTTACAACTCTTTCTTAAAGCCAATCTGGTGCTACGGTACTCAGTTATGGGGCACTGCCTCGTCTTCTTACATCAAAAAATTCAAAGGTGCCACAATACACTTCTTCAAATAATCACTGCCGCTCCCTCGTATGTCAAAAACTCAAATGGATCTCAATGTGTCATTAGTAAAAACTATGATAACAAAATAAGCAGTAAAATATTTAAAAAGGCTGGAACTGCACCCAAATCCATCAGCTTGAAATATTTTAAATTATGGCGGCCACACTCGCTTAAGGAGAAGAGACACTGCAGTACTCACCCAATCAGATGAGCGATAAAAACCAACATATGTGAACAGAAACCGTGATGACGAAATCTTTATTGTCTGGCACTGGCAGGACATAAAGTTAATATTAGAATAAGATTTGGTTAATTATTGTTAGTTCATATTTAATATATGAAGATTCAATAAATAAATACTGAAAAAAAATTTATAATAATGGGTGGTATTATTGATTCCGCACGGAAAAGAAAATTCAACGGAAATAAATATCGAGCGGTATAATATTTCCGCAAAAATTTTTCAACATCTCTGTGTTAATAATTTGTAGGTTGATATTGTGTCAACTGTTGTACAAAAATATTTATATCAAATTGTTGAAATTTTTGGAAGTATGTAATAATTTTTATGAGATAAAATTATGTAAATAGACAAACGCAGAAAATGTATAATTCTAATATGGATACAATTGCATTTTTTGAACACAGCAGTGACAAGGATTGCTTAGACATTCGGATAAAAAGATCAGTTTTACAATTAAATCTGAAGAAGTGTTGCCGATGAAAGATAGGGAGTAAGTTGAAATAAATAATTCAATACCTGGTTGTTGTTGTTATTATTATATCGCTCATTTCGTACAAGACCGTCACAACTCAAAATTTGAAACTTTACAGGAGAGCCTTTATAAGATTCCAACCTATTATTTCTCACCTTCTCTTTCACTAAAATACAGTTATAAAATCAAATGTTTCTTTTTTGCTACAAAGAAAACCACATGTACAAGAGGAATGCCAAACACAAACTGAAATGTAACCTTGTTGATGCTAATTGCTCAAGTTTGTTACGAGAGTTCATAGCGTCACAAGCATCTGTATTACCGTTATTTTTTCGATAATTCTCTCCGTTCTTATATAAATTTGTAGAGATTTAAGAGAAGAACATTTCTGCATTACTAACTCGAAAATGCCAAATTTTGAGTTGTGACGGTCTTGCACAAAATGAGCGATATTATTATTAATATTTTATTAGGCTGGGGAGCCAATTTGTAAATAATTGTAATATATATATTGTACTTTTGAAGGTTAAACTTCATTTACTGGGTTTTACTGATATTTTTTGAAGGTTAAACTTCATTTACTGGGTTTTACTGATATTAGTATAAAATGGATATATTCATACCTAAGCAACAGAACAAAATCCATTAACTTTAATAACGCGATTTCTAGAAGCATAGATGTTCTGTCTGGTGTGCCTTAGGGAAGCCACATTGGGCCACTTCTTTTTACATTATTTATTAATGACCTACCTGAGGTGATTTATTCATCCAATATTCTGATGTATGCGGACGACGTCAAAGTTTTTCTGAGCTATCGTCAAATATCTGAGCAACAACTTCTTCAAAACGACTTAAATTCTTTTTACACGTGGTGCAATGTAAATCTTATGCAACTTAATCTAAACAAATGTAAATACATGCGTTTTGTTAGAAAGAGTCCAATACCTGCATCCTACTTTTTTGAAAATCATCAGTTGGAGTCGGTGGATAGCTTCGTAGATCTTGGAATTCTGTTTGACTCGAAACTAAATTTCATTGCACATATAACAATGACAGCTAATAAAGGCAGAGGTATGATCGGTTTTGTAAAACGATGGGCTAAAGAGTTCAAGGATCCATATGTTACGAAAAGTCTGTATACTTCCCTGGTAAGACCTGTATTGGAGTATGGATCCGTAATATGGGACCCTATATATGAAAAACATTCCGACCAAATTGAATCAGTCCAAAAACAGTTTCTGACCTTTTGTCTACGTGGGTTGAACTTTAACCAATGGAATCTGCCGCCTTATTCTGCTAGACTAGCCCTCATCAAGCTGCCAACTCTAAAGAGCCGTAGAACTGTGCTTAACATCTCGTTTATTTTCAACATAATTATTGGCGACGTTTGCTCTGGATACTTAATCAACAATATAACATTTAATGTTCCTCAACGCCCATCACGTCACTTGGTTCCGTTATCAATTCAATTTTTTAGAGCTAATTATGCTAATGGTGACCCCTTAAGAAGGATGTGTAACGAGTTCAACAAGTTTTATAAATTTATTGACTATTCTTATAGCTCCACTGATATTAAAACTAGTATATTAATCTATTTAAATCCATAATTTTTGTTACTTTTTAAAATTTATTTTTATTTAATTAAGAAGTCTGTAAGGATTATAATTCCATAGACAAATAAATAAATAAACAAATATTGTACATATAAATTTATTTTTAATTTATTGTGCTTAATTTCAGAATTTACATTTACATTTGTAATATATAATTTTTGGCCTTATGGGCTTTTTATATTACTTGTAGTGAAATAAATAAATAAATACTTGTTTAGGGCATTAAATAATATGTTTAATTTTTCACAGCTTTTAAAAGAATTTTCGCTTAAATAAGGCAGCATTTAAATATACTTTGTTTGCCTTAGAGATTGCAAGTTCAGGAAGCAGTCAACAAGGAGTTCTTTCGTTGACTCAAGCAAGGTCTTGATTTAATTTATTTAAATCCACCTTCTACTTGCAATTTGCTTGTATATTTATCTCTTTTATTCTTGCAATAAAATATTTTTTAAAATAAATAAACTAAATTTTCTTCTTTTTAAATATTATATTTCTTACATTTTTATACCTTCCGTTAGCTTCTCGCTGTAAAATTTTAACGTAAGCAAAATGGAGAATAATATCTATATTGCGGTTTCAATGATATACCAATGCCGCAATGGTAGAGATTATACCGCAACAACGGAAGGATACCGCACAAGCGGAATGAATAATTGCAAATTTTGCTTCCGCCCAAAAATTGCTTTCCGCAATCGCGGAACGGAATCAATAATACCACCCAATCTGTTTGTTTACTGTTTTTATGATATTTCTGTTATTCTCTTCGGTAACGGAGATATGGTCCATAATTTCCGTCCTGTCGTTATTGTCCATTTTTGTATTGTGCCTATGAAATAATTTAACCTCTCTTTTCTCTATGTTTTTTTGGCTTTATTGTCAGAATCTGTTCGTGTATATCTTGTACTTTTTGTAAAAGTATCTGTCAATTACTTAAATCTACTGTTTTAATGTTTTCTTCCAACATGCTTAGTGTTCTCGATATTTCGTTAACATCCACGATGTGTATAACGGTATTGGTAGTATTAACTACTTCTACATCGCTAATATGTATGTCTATATACCCGTTGTTGTCCGGTAGTTGACTGATCTGTAAGAATCCCTCAGCATAGGAGGTTGGTAGAAGGAGTACAAGAATGGTTGCTAGGGTCTGAAAATTTAAGAAGACGTTTAATGTTGGATTGATGAATATTTTCTAACTTGTACTTTCTGAATTTATGTTGTTTTTTATGTCTAACGTTTGCATAATTTTTTATGAAACATATTGACCTTTTTTCTTCGTAATTTTCTCTTTACTCATTTATTTTGTTTATTTTCAATAGCTTTGAATCCGTTAACCGATCCCTCAATAAAACTTTTGAATGCTACCATTGTGTGCTCTAAAGGGTGTATCCTTTATTTTTGAGTGATAAGTTCTATTATAAGCTCTATTTTATTTACAACTCAATTGCTTTTGACATTTGCTAGTTCTAATTCTTTCTGTTATTGTGTTATTTAGATTTTCAACGTCATAGTTGCCAGTGTGACTTTTGGGTTTGGAAAAATTAATGTCTATTCCTTCATTTTCGCAGATATGTTTCACGTTTACATTGTTAAATTCATTATCACACACTAATTTCCTCATCTGTCCAAAAGTCGATATATACAGTTTAAATTCTTCTACCCGAATCGAGCTATTTCTGTCATTCAAGTAAAAACTCGTAGCGTGCTTTAAAAACTTATCTATAAACATTATAAAACTTTGCCTAGAATTCACATAATTATCTACATGAACTATCTCGTTAATATCGGAAGGTGTTTCCGTGTGTCTAAATTTCTTTTTAATATGTCTTCTATCGTATTTTCCGACGGTACAAACATCGCAATTATTTAAAATTGTATGTACCAGAAGTCTCAAGTTAGGATAGTAAATTTTGTGCTTTAATCCTTCGAATCATACCTATAGGTATGGTTCCAGAATTACCAGACTTCACAACATGAAACAACGATATTTGTCTCGAAGCCTCATCCTCGGAAGACATATCCCTTGCGTTATGAGTGCATCTTACGAATTTTACTTGACCGCTATACTTATTTTGTAAAATGTTGTATTCATGGTAATTTAAGTAAGTTTAAATTCCTACTCTACCCCTCGTAATATATTGCCTTAGTATATCCTCCAGATTATTATTATGTAAATCGTTTGAGTCCACATAGATCTCTTTGTTTATGTGTACCTTATCTACTTCTTTAGTTTTGTTATTTGTCAACATTATCTGAGTCTTAAATCGGTTCACAAACGGGGTCCAATATAGGAATTTGGTCATTTAGATCATCTTGTTGTGAGTGTATTGTCGCTGCTGTTGAGTCGTTACAGTTTTCGAAGTTATTCTTGTTGTGTACCCTCGTCAATCCGGTGAAATAGATACTCAATTTTATACTTCATTTCTTAAATATAATAATTCAATTACTGAGATCGTTAATATTGAGAGATGTGTTAAATTGAGATGCCAAAACAGGAATAACCAAAAAGATCAGGGTACCAGTTAATTAACATTCAATGCTGCCAGACTTAAAACTATTAACAATAATGCTAACATTGTTGCAGCGTATCACCCCGCCTGGCCATTCGAGGCGGGGAGATACGGAGCGCAGAATTTATGGCAGATTTTATTAGATTTAATAAATTCTCGAAATTCTTGTGATGTAAAATTTGCTCCGTTGTCAGAGACTAGAATTAATGGGAGGCCAAACCTTGCAAAAATTTCTCGAAGTATTCCAATAGTGATAGACTGCGTTGGTATAATAGCTTCCACCCATTTAGTATATGCGTCGACAACAATTAGTATGTGGGTATTCATAAACGGTCCGGCGTAATCTATGTGTATTCTCTGCCAAGGACTAGTTGGGTACTCCCAAGGATGCGGCTTTTCTTTCGATGAGTTATTTTTGTGCATACAACATTCATTACAACTTTTCACAACCGCCTCGATGTCTTTATCGATTCCTCTCCACCATACCTAGCTTCGGGCCAAAGCCTTCATTCGGACAATACCTGAATGCCCAACATGAAGCTCTTCCATAATTCTCTTCCGGAGTGTTTTCGGTATCATTACTCGTATTCCCTTAAATACGCAACCATTTTCAAGTGAAAATTCGCCATAATTCTCGCCATTTGGTAATGTTTCCCCTATTTGTAATGCATTAAAATATTGTTTGCACTCTTCATCTTTTAATATTTCTTTTCGAATTTCTTTTTGTGTCACCGGCAGAGCCGCTAATTGGTTAATTTGAAAAGTTGTTGTTTGATCTTCTGAAAAAAAATTATTTGGCTTAGACACCGGGAACCTTGAAAGGAAGTCAGCATTATAATGTTCCTTTGTGGGTCGGTACTGTATATCGTAGTCAAACCCAGACAAAAAATTGGCATAGTGTAGTAACCGGACAGCTGACATTGCGGGTAAATCCTTATTTGGGTGAAAAATTCTAGTCAAGGGTTTATGGCCTGGTATTAGTGTTATACGACGACCGTAACAATATTGGAAAAACTTTTTTAATCCCCAGAATATTGCAGTGGCTTTTTTGTCAATCTGCGAATAGTTTTTTTTTTCCGCTTTCGTTAATGAACGTGACGCAAACGCGATTGGTCTCTCCAATCCAATTTTGAATACTTTGAACTTTGTCATTCATTGGTTTGATGCCGAATTTATCAATATGATGACCCAAGTATGTGATGTGATCTAGTAGAAACTGGCACTTGTTTTTGTTCAAATGTAGTCCAGGTCCACGCAGTCTCTGTAGGACAAGTCTAAAACGCTCTATTAGCTCTTCGTACGAACTACCTTGTATTTTAATATCGTCAAAAAAAGCATGACACACCGTCGAGGTTCTGCAAAATTGAGTTCATGAATCTTTGCCATATTTTTGGGGCGGCTTTAATACCAAACATTAATCTATTGACCTTGTATGTTCCCCTGTGCGTACTTATTGCTTGTAAGATTGATGTATTCTCATAAACTTCCATGTGTAGATAACCCTGATGTAAGTCCAGCGTAATAAAGTATTTGCCTCCACTCATTTTTGCAAATATATCATCAACTGTGGGTATTGGATAAATATCATCCTTGATGACATTATTTACCGTTACTTAGTAGTCAGCACAAAGAAGAATCTCTACATTTTTCTTTACCACTGGTACTATTGGGGTTTCCCATTCCGAAAACTCAATTTTTGTTATTGTTCCATTGTTCTCTAGACGTTGCAGTTCCTTTTCAATATTTTCTTTTAGAGCGTATGGCACTGGCCGATGCCTTATAAATTTGGGAACACTGTTTTCCTTCAACTCCAATTTGCATCTATAATTTGGTATTGTGCCCGTAGTCAGCGTAAAGCTGTCACTGTATTCATTTATTATTTTATTAATTTCGATCTTGCTTTGATCCTCGCTGAGAGTTTCCTTATTCAGTCCCTTCCCAATATGGGATCAACTTTTGCGTTAATGATATATAGATCAGCCTGTGTGCTGCAATTTTTATATGTAATGTTCCCTATTGCCTTACCAACTGGCTGTATTATTTGACCGGTGTACGTTCTTAATTGCAATGACGTAGGTTTTAACTGTATTTCGGGTAATATATTTTGTTGTTCCCTTAACGACATAGTTGACACCGCTGCACCCGTGTCCACCTCCATTCGATTGTTTGATTTTTCCACTAGCAAATCTGCCATAAATTTTTCGTTTTTAATATTATTGAGTTGGGCTATTTTTATTGTATTAATATATTCGTATTCACATGAGTCTGAATCAGTATTGTCGTCAACATCATTTGAAATGTCGATCGCTCGATTTTCGGCTATATTTTTGCTCAGACAAACTTCTTGAACATGTCCGTTTTTATTGCATTTAAAACATCTTAAGTTTTTAGCAGTGCATTTGTTAGCTTTATGGTCAGTTTTGCCACATTTATAGCATTTGCCTCTTATTTTCTGGAATCTGCTGACTGCATTTCTCTTAACTTTTTGATTCTTGGTGGCCTTAAAATTATTTTTAATTTGGTTTACCTGTGGATGTTGATTGTGTTTTTCTTTGCTTTCGAGAATCTTCTATTGGCAGCGATTGCTTTACGACATCATCGAAAGTTTTACTAAAATATTGCTGCAAGAGCCGCTCGCAAATGTCGTTGTCTCTAATGCCTCTCACGAATTGGGACCTAAGATGCGTTGAGTTAGTTGGAGCATTGCAACTTGTACATTTAAATTTACAATTTGTTGAAAGTTTCTTCAATTCGGCTTGAAAATTTGAAATTGATTCACCTTCGTGTTGTATACGATTGGCAAATTTATGCTGCTCCGAAATCTCGCTTGGCTTTGGACATAAATGAGAACGTAATAGATTAATTAATTCATCAAATTTTTTTGCTTTTTGGAATATATGGTGCAGTTAAACATGTCAGTGTATGATAAAGCTTTGGGCTTAAACAATTCAATAAAATTTTAACGCAAATTTTGTCACTCTCATCGTCTTTACTTGACCACCCTCTTAAATCCAAATAATTTTCTATTCGTTGCAAATAGGAATCAAACGATTCGTTATTCTCGTCGAAAGACTGAAGGTTAATACCATGTGATGGAGTAGCCGGTTGAATTCTTGAAGGCAGTTGCATGAGTGTATCAGCCAATTTTTGCAGCGTCAATTGGTTTAGCCATTTTGTAAAGTATGAAAAGTCCGAAAGTCTTGCCTCTGTACGTACCTTACATGTGGATTATATATAACCTCACTTGTTGCTTTGCCTCCTGTATTAGCTCCTTAAACCTGGTTTGCCAGTTGTTGTGTACCCTCGTCAATCCGGTGAAATAGATACTCAATTTTATACTTCGATTCATTTATTAATTTCTTAAATATAATAATTCAATTAATGAGATCTTTAATATTGAGAGATGTGTTAAATTGAGATGCCAAAACAGGAATAACCAAAAAGATCAGGTTACCAGTTAATTAACATTCAATGCTGCCAGACTTAAAACTATTAACAATAATGCTAACATTAGGGGCGTTTGAGTACTTTTTCAGTAAAATGCAGTAAATGAGTAAATTTAAAAACTTGCTCTCACAAAAAGCTGTTGTCCAAAAAAGTACGCGAACGCAAAATTTGTAGAAATTCGTAAAATAAAGGCAACAGCTGATGGCAAATAATTGAAGTGTTGAACAATTTTTACACTTTTGACTACTTAGCTCGTTTTTTTTTATCGGTAATCGACTAAATACTTTTTATAACACGAATATTTTTGGAAAATACAAACAAATTATTTTATGTAATCTTTCATATTTGTTCGTTTTTTTTTTTATTTTATTTGAATTTTCTGATTTGTGTCTGCTTAAATTTATTCAAAAGAACATGAATACTTTTTTTTTACTATTGATTACTTTAAAAACAAGTGCTTTTCTAAGTACCCGAGTACTTGACACTTTTACAACTCCAAAAAAATAACATAACAAAACAAAGTTTTAAATGTTGGTATTTAGCCATATAAATGCTTCACAAACAAGTTAGTGTTTATAATTCTTTATTCACTTTTTGTTTTTATTTTATTTTTATTTCAACTTTTCTTTTCTTTTAAACAATTTTTTCACAATTTGTATGCTTTTTGTTCACATGTCCCATCAACGTGGACATCATATAAGATCGTCTTCATCCCCAAGAGTGGGAAGACATCTCGCACTATGGCTTAAGACTTTAGACCAATTAGTCTATCCTCCTTTCTACTGAAAACACTGGAGAGGATTTTGGATATTCACATTAGATCATCACTAGGACCCAATTCCCTGTCACCGGCTCAGCACGCCTACACGAAGGGAAGGTCCACTGAAACTGCGCTTCACTCATTGGTGGGCCACATAGATAGATCCCTGCATTACAAGGAATTTGCTTTAGTTGCATTCATGGATATTGAGGGCGCTTTCAACAACGTTAAACCTGAATTGGTTATTAACGCTATGAGACATTTGGAGATCGACCCAGCGATCATTCAATTTGTCAGCAGTATCTTGCACTTCAGGCGTATCGAATCCAACTTGGGCGCCTCGAACATTTCAAAGGTTGCATCTGAATATAAATACCCTACTCAGAGCCATGGAAAGGACGTGCTGCAGAACGGTTGCATAGGCGGATGACGTTGCAGTTGTAGCTATGGGTAAAGATCCCAGACTTTTGTCTGAACTAATGGAGTCCGCATTGGACGTCCTAACAAAATGGTGCCAGGGATGTGGACTGGATGTAAATCCCGCCAAAACAGAACTGGTACTTTTCACAAGGAGATACAAAATTCCCAAATTTAATACCCTGAGGATAAAAGGGGTGTCACTGGAACTGTCTGACAGCGCCAAGAATCTTGGGGTTTAATATTGGACAGTAAACTGAACTGGAGGATGAACACCAGCTCCAGGACTAATAAAGCGGCTACTGCATTATATTGCTGCAAAAGGGCCATTGGCCTAAACTGGGGAATTAACCCGAGAAATGTATACTGGCTATACGAATGTGTCATTAAACCCATTCTCTTCTACGGGGCAGCTGTTTGGTGGCCGGCGCTCAAGGCGAAGAATCATCAAACCAGGTTTGAACGTACAATGTGAATGGTGGCGATAGCGGTAACAGGTGCCATTAGAACAACCCCCTCTAAGGCATTGTTTACGATTCTAAACTGGTTACCACAAGACATTTTGGCGAAAAGGTTAGCTGCGAACGCGGCGGTAAGACTAAGGGCCACCGGAGCATGGAGGGATTATAATATCGGACATGCTAACATTCTGAATGATTTTAATTGGCACATGGATGTTGATTATGTCACACCCGAGCCAATCTTTGATCCTGGCTTCACGGTAAGCATTGTGGATAACGTGGTCCACTATGATGACCTGCAAATCCCCGCGAATGCGTTCGAATCATCACGGACGGGTCTAAAACACTGTATGGTGTCGGTTCTAACATATACTCCGAGCAGCTAAACTGGAGCATTCCTATAAGGCTGCCGGACCACTGCAGTGTCATCCAGGCCGAGATAATGGCCATCCACACAGCCGCGAAACGCATCCGGTACGGTGAAATATCTGGAAGGGATATTCACATTATTACCAATAGCAAGGCGGCCATAAGATCCCTGGAGAATGTGTTCATCACATCGAGAATTGTCCGAGAATGCCGGATGTCTCTGGAGGAGATAGCGAGACATTCACTGGTCACCCTTAATTGGGTCCCCGGACACGGGGACATACATGGGAACTGCATGGCGGATTTGTTGGCGCATGCAGGTACCACCTTGAATCGGGACGGTTCCATCAAACCACCTGTGGGGAAACCAGGAAAATCTGGCCCATCATATATGAAAAAAGGACACGGCGGGCATTACAGCTGTCCAGACATCATCTAAGAAACCCAACTGCGGTTATAACTAGCCACTGGCCAATTGGGAGGCGCGCCCAGAGGCTGGGGCTCCCTTATAACGACTTGTGCAGAAGTTGCGGCGATGAGGAGGAGGAAGAGTCAACGGAACATCTTCTCTGTAACTGCCCGGCTTTCGGAGACTTAAGACTCAAAATGTTTGGTCGAAGAACCCTTGGGGACAAAACTTGTCTCTCTGATGTTGATGTAAACAGGATCCACTCCTTTATTGAATCGACCGGTTGGCTGCATGGGAATACTAGCAGCCAGATTTCATAGGACCCATGGGAGACGGCGTGATATGGTAACAACGGGAACTAAGTAATGGACCCACGTGAGCTGTGCTTGATCACGGCTGCCAACGGAACCTAACCTAACCATGCTTTTTGTTTGTTTACCTTTTGAAACATGTATTTTTTTTACTTAATTTTACTGCAAAAATTTCTGCAGTAAAAATTTGTAAGTACTCAGTCAAGAACTGTCACTTTACGCTCTCAATTTGTGTTCTCATTTACTGCATTTTGTGTACTCGAACGCAATTTCGTAAAATGCAGTAAAGTTCAGTAAAAAATAGTAAAAACTTTTGTGTTCTCGAACGCAGCTATTGTTCCAGCGTTTAAATATATAATAATTCTGATCCTCAATATTTTAAATTTCGTTTATGTCGACATCAATACGACTCAAAAAGTCAGCAATTTTATTTCCGCTGCCTTTAATATAATAAATCTTAGCATCGTATTCTCCCAGATGAAGAATATGGGATTAATATCTCTTGCAGAGTTTTTTATTTGTAACCACTTAAGTGTCTGATAGTCGGTTTGCAAGCCAAATTCCCTGTCGTATAAATACGGTCTAAAATATTTGACGCCCAGAACACTGCGAGGAGTTCTTTTTCTATGGCTGAGTAGTTTTGCTCATGTTTGTTTAGAGTTCTCGATGCATAACATATAGGGTGTCCTTCTTGAGAGAGGACTGCACCCAAAGCAATCTGTTGTTAACTTAAATCTTTTATTAAAGTCCGGAAATCTCAAAATGGAAGGAATGACATTATGTAGTTGGGGTCTTTAATATTAACTTCCCTTTCATTCCTTAGGTATTATATCATTGGGTACGCTACTTTTGCGTAGTCCCTTACAAACTTGCGGTAGTACCCTGTAGCTCCCAAAAACGATTTAATTTGCTTTTGGTTCGAAGGCAGTTTTAAGTTCCTAATAGCGTTAATTTTGCTTATATTTGGCTTTATTCCATCACGAGACAACACATGCCCCAAATAATCAGCCCAATTATGAAAGAAAAACTCCCCGGGAGTTTTCTCCCTTCTCCCATTTTTCCTATGTTAATTCAATTGTAGAAATGGGAAAAGGGAAAAAACTCCCAGGGAATTTTTATTCATAATTGGGCTGAATATGTTTCCCTTGCCAGAAAATTACATTTATCAATCTGAATCTTAAGATTTGCTTTTTCGAGAGCAGCAAAAATTTTATTCAAGCTATCTGTATGTTGTTGCAGTGATGTACTGGAAACCAGAATGTCGTCCATGTACACCACACATGTTCTATTGATGTATTTTCTCAGTACTGAATTCATGAGCCTTTGGAATGTGGCAGATGCATTCTTAAGTCCGAATGGCATCCTGACAAATTCGTAATGCCCAAAAGGGGTTGAGAAAGCTGTTATCTGTATCTGTGTTTGGGTTCTACCATAATTTGGGTAAAACCTTTGGAAAAGTCTATTGTTGAGAAATACTGAGCTCTCCCCAGTTTGTTTAATATATTTTCTATATTGCAATTGGGAACTTGTCAGTGATGGTGTTATCGTTAAGGTTTTAATAGTCTATAACAATGCGCCACTTTTTGGTCCCGGAATTATCTTCCTTTTTAGAAACGATCCAAAGTGGGCTGTTATATGGAGATGTGTTTTCGGTTCTTATACACTGCCTCAACATCTCTCTCTTCGATTTGCCTCTCAATTTCATGCTCGTGGATCTTAAGATATCTGTACGCCCTATTGTAAATTGGTATATCCGTTTCTGTAACTATTTCATGGTTATATTAGGTGCGTTTGAGTACTTTTACAGTAAAATGCACTTAATGAGTAAACTGAAAATTTTTCTCTCACAAAAAGCTGTTGTCCAGAAAAGTACGCGAAAGCAAAATTTGTAAAAATTCGTAAAATAAAGGCAACAGCTGATGGCAAATAATTGAAGCGTTGAAAAATATTTACACTTTGACTACTTAACTCGTTTTATTATCGGTACTCGATTAAATATTTTTTATAACACGAACATTTTAAGAAAATCCAAACAATTTATATCATTTTTCTTTCACATTTTTAATTTTTTTTATTTTATTTGATTTTACTAATTTGTGTCCGGCTAAATTTGTTCAAAAATAAATGAATAAATTTTTTGCTATTGATTACTTAAAAAATAAGTGAAGTACTAAGTACCCAAATACAAATACTTTTAACAACTCTAAAAAATAAAACAACAACAAAAAAGTTTAAAAGTTGGAATTTAGCCATATAAATGCACCTCAAAGAAGTTTAATTAATTAATATATATTAACTTTTTATTATTGTTTAATTTTTATTTCAACTTTCCTTTTTCTAAACAGTTTCTTCACCATTTGTTTGTTTCTTTTGCATGTTTACCTTTTGTAACATATGTATGTATGTTTTTTTGATTTACTAAATTTTACTGCAAAAATTTATGCAGTAAAAATTTGTAAGTACTATACATAAGTAAACAAATTTTAACTGGGTCTCTTTACATTCCCTGCAATTTTCCAATTACAGATCTGTACAATGGACTAAATAAAATTTTAGATGCTGCAAGTAGTTTCGACGGCTTTATTTTAGGTGGGGACTTAAATGCTAAGCACGCCGAATGGGGAGATATCGCAGACAATTCTAATGGTAAAACACTACACAATTGGCTTCAGGACCATTCTTTGGAGATATTTCGTCTTTGTGATAGTACACCATCGTATCCCAATAGTTCATCATTCCTAGACCATTTTCTTGTTAGTGCTAGCCTGATAAACAACAGTGATCAAAACTTTAAAACATCAACACTTCCATCGTTTTCTGACCACTTTCCAGTGATGCTTGAATTGCAGTTTGATTCGTCCGATCTTACCCTGCGAAGTCCTCGTCTTTATACTTCCTACAATGCCACTAACTGGAGCCATTTTAAGCGGGATATGGAAATTTCTTTACTAAGCTTTATGCCATCTGAAAATAGAAGTTTGCAAAATGTTGAAATAGATGATTTAATAAATGAGTTTGATTCCAATTTTAAAACAGTTCATAACATGCACTCAAAGACAATAGAGTTAAAAAATAATAAGATCCCACTGTCAGAAAATGTAAAAAAATTTTATTCTATAAAACATAGATGGCAAAAGGAACTAAAAAAAATTTACCATCGTACCGGAAATAGACTTAGCTTTGAGTATAACATTCTATCAAAGCAAATACAACTGTTAAAGACTATTATAAAGGAACTTGTTAACATAGAGCAAGCTAGGAAATTTAATGAAAGGCTAAAAAATATAAAACCGGGTCCTTCAGCTTTTAAAGAAGTGTATAAAGTAGTGGGCAAAAGAAAATCTCCATTTTGTCAACAAATAATACGTAACAACAGAATTATATCTGATGACGCAGAAAATGCGGATCTCTTTCGTGAATATTATTCGTCCGTTTATTCAGAAAAAGTGCCTGAAAGAGCATTCACCGGTTTGGAGGACCGAGTCTCTGCGTGCGTCAGTGCTACTCCACATCAAATTTATTCTTTTGGTTCCTCTTTTAATTCCCTGGAAAGTAATGATGTATATCACTTTACCAATTTTGAAGTAATAAAGTCAATAGTAAAAACTATAAACAACAAAAAATCATTTGGTTTTGATGGTATCTCCAATTTTATGATTAAGAAGCTTCCGGACATCTGCTTTAAATTTCTGACCATCGTATTCAATAACTGCCTAAACAACTGCTACTTTCCTACCATGTGGAAATCAGCAAAGATTCTGCCTCTCAAGAAAAAGGAGAATAGTAACAGAGTAGAGGACTTCCGCCCTATATCAATGTTATCCAATGTTGGTAAAATATTTGAACATATTTTGAAGATGAAACTTGAGGGTGAATTTGTGATCAATCCAATTTCGGATTTCCAATTTGGTTTTAAACGCTTTCACTCAACACAAAATGCACTTTTGAAATTTCAAAGTGATATAGTCAATAATTTGAGGAGCAGGATATGTACCGTCGCTATATCACTTGACATCGAAAAAGCGTTCGATTCGGCCTGGCATACGGGAATACTTTACAAGCTAGTTGATCTTGGCACTGATCCGTTTTTGGTGAAAATGTTCCTCAGCTATCTATCGGATCGTAAATTCAGCGTTCAAATCAACGACTCATCTTCTAGCTTCGGAGTTGTAAAAAGTGGGGTCCCTCAGGGGAGTGTTCTAGCGCCATTTTTATTCAACCTGTTCCTTCATGATTTTCCACATAGTTCTGGTAACTCAAATGCTATTCTTTATGCAGACGATTGTATAATATACTCCCATGATGAATCACCCATCCAGGCATTAAATAATGCTGCTTTTCATCTGGGCTTAATCAACGTTTTCTATCAAACATGGGGCATAAAGATAAATGCTGCCAAATCTGAAGCTATATGCATAAGGAATGCCTCAGGCAAATGCGCTAGTTATGTAGTGCCACAGAGTAAACTCTTACAACTTTCTCTTAATGGCGTTGAAATTCCCTTTACATCAAAAATAAAATACCTTGGGGTCAACTTTAACAAGTTATTTAAATTTAACGAGCATGGTAGATCTATTCTGAACCGAGCCAGGCGAATTTCGGGTATGCTTGCCAGTTTGCTGAATAGTAAATATCTCCCTCAGAATACTAAGCTAGTGCTGTACAAAGTAGCCATAAGGTCAACTATAGTATATGCTTTTCCAATCTGGTTCTCTATTTCGCCAATAGTGGCCAAGGAGTTGGAAATATTCGAGCGGGGGATTCTGAGGAAGTGTATCAACAAAAACTTCGAGTCCTATTCAAAAAGATTTTCTAATAAATACATTTACGTAAACTCAGCCGTAACGCCACTCTGTAGATACGCATTGGAGCTACAAAAAAAATTTGTGGACAGACTTTCCATCCACGAGAACGTCCTAATGAATGAAATAGTAGATCTGGAAAATAACACTAACTGGTCATCTAGCTCTTACCTCTCCCCAATTGGAGTGGTCTTGGAGAAATTGGAGGATGACCCGGATCTACACGCCCTTCCGGCTTTTTACCAGGGGGTGCAGCCTGGCACTCATAGAGGCTAGCCTGTGTTCCTTTATTGTTGTATCAACGTACTGTGATAATTTATATACCTTTTAGTATTATTTATATGATTTTCTATTTTCTATTAATATTGGAACACTTAAGTGCAAAAAATTTAAATTTTACATATATCTTAGATTATAACGATGAAATTTTCATAGTATTTAACACTGTGTTTACTTATAATTTTGTGAACATTCGACTTTCATTAACATGCCTGTGATACGTATGTAAACTCTGTTTGATACTTTTGTTTAACAGTTCTGTTACTTAGTTTTAAGTGTTGGTTTTGTTTTTATTTAGTATTATAATTATTTAACAGACTTTCGCTCTGTGTGTCACAATAAATGCCGTGAGCAAGCATTGTTTATCTATGTAAAAGAAACATTTCATTAAAATGTAAACCAAAATAATTTAGCAAGTAGCTTAAACTTTTAATGTGTATTAGAACAAGACAATAATAGTTCTAAGAATTTCATGTTATACTGTCGATTTGTATTTCATTTTAACATTGTCAAAAAAAGAAAAGAAGACTCAATAAAAAAAATTTACTTACTTACTTGTAAGTACTCAATGAAGAACTGTCACTACGCTCTCAATTTGTGTTCTCATTTACTGCATTTTGTGTACTCGAACGCGATTTCGTAAAATGCAGTAAAGTTCAGTAAAAAATAGTAAAAACTTTTGTGTTCTCGAACGCAGCTATTGTTTGAGTAACTTAAGCATTTTGTAGCTTTCTTCTTTATTTAGTTTTGAATTTTTTAGCAGATCTAAATTCGGCAATTGTTCTTTTTCCAATGCACTGACATCATAAACATTAAAAGAATATAAGTACATACGTTAAAGTTTATTATGTTATTACCAACTTTGATGAAATTTTTCTCAAAATCTTTCTTTACACCCCATCTATGCAAAACATCCTGTTCAATTATAGCATTGTAATTACTTCCTATCAACTTGCTAACCGTCTATTCTATTTCGTCAATCATAAGCGAGTAGGCAATTGCTAGCGCCATTGTCGACTCCCCCGACAATATAAACTGTCTAACATTATGGCGCTGTCTAAAGGTTTTATTCTTCTAAACTATAATGTGTTCATGATTCAAACAAAGTCCCTCGCGCTGCTGTT
Organism: Pollenia amentaria; assembly: GCA_943735925.1. Classification (NCBI taxonomy): domain Eukaryota; kingdom Metazoa; phylum Arthropoda; class Insecta; order Diptera; family Polleniidae; genus Pollenia; species Pollenia amentaria. The sequence goes on from OX031007.1 coordinate 105,615,251, forward strand.
GTTGTTGAATAACATGCAATTGATGTTGTTGTTGTAAATTTATTTGGTGTTCTTGTTGCTGTTGTTGGCGGCTTGCTTCTGATTTTGTTGTGCAATTCTTTGCTCTTGTTGGCGTAAAACTGCTTCTAATTTGTATATTCGCTGATTTAATTCTTCCATCTTTCCTTCGTTAATCACTTCCTGAAGGTTTCTGCTTTGGTCAAATTTACTCATTTTTTACTTCTTTGCATCTTTATATATTTTTTTTTTTTTTTTTTTTTTTGTTATTTATTAGTTAATTGTTCTTTTATTGTTTTTTTTTTTTTTTTTTTCAAATATTTAATTTCTTTTTCTGTTTTGGTAAAATTTCTTATTCTTTACTTCTTTGACACCTTATTTCACATATATTTTTGTTTTTTATTTCTTTCTTTTTTTTTATTCTTGTTAAAAACTATTTACTACTTTTTATTTCACTTAGTTTTAGGGAGTCGTTTTTGCAAAAATATTCTTTGGAATATTTGGTTCTTTTGTTTTTACTGCGCCAGAAATGTTGATATATAAAACAAACGGAAACTTAGATTTTAAAAAGTTATTTTCAGGAATACAAAATTTATTATTAATTAATAGGTGCGTTTACCACAAAATTTGCACAAATTTGTGCAAGTTTTTACTGGATTTTACTGAAATGCGTTCGCTTACACAAAAATTTGCAAAAGAGAGCATCTACTGAGAGAGTAAAGAGACAGTTGTAAGCAAAGAGTCTGCAAATTTTTACTGAACAAATTTTTACCAGTAGAAAACAAAAACATATGTTTCATTTAAGTAAACAAACAAAAGTAAGCAAACAATGAGCATACAATTTGTAATAAAAACATTTAAAAGAACAAAAGCTGAATTAAAAGTGCAACAAAAACCAAAAATATTTATTACATCCTAAACAATTTTACTTACCACTGTACCTTCCCAAATGTTCCGGGAGAGCATGAAATATTAAGTTTTCTTTTTTTGGCATCCATGGTAAAATTTGTGTTAATTGTTCAATATTACTTATTTTTGTTTTTGTTTACATTAATATTTTAGAGATGTTAAGCTAATGAATATATGATTACTTCTTATTGCATATTATTGAGGGTACCAAATATCAAAAATCAAATATTGATGTAGTTTCGTATGTAATTCAACTAGAAACAAAATTAAAAGTCATGTACAAAATAAACAAGTCTTAAAACTTGCACAGAAGCTCATTTAATAAATAAATTTGCTACGAATTTATAATCATTACAATGCATTTCATCAAGTACCAAAAACATTATGTACTGGGTAGTCTAAACAACACATATTTTACAACACTAAGCGTTTTAGCGATCAGCTGTTTGAATTAACCTGCAAGTTTTTGCAATTTTTCCGTTCGTTTACTTTTTTGTGCAAGAGCCATTTTTGAGAGTAAAATTTTCATATTGCCCAAAATTTACTCAACTACTGGATTTTACTGGAAAAGTAAACAAACGCACCTAATGACGTGCTAAACTCCCAATTTTTATTTAGGATTAAACTTAGATTTTTGTAGTTTTATTTACTGAATTAATCTTAAGAATGACTTATTTAACCTTTTTTAAAGTTAACTAAGATAAGCAACGTAAGGATTTAATCTTTACGTTGCTGTTTTTCAATTTTTATAATTTCTAAAAATAACTTATGTTTACGTTGCTGTCTGGCAAAATGTGAGAATGAAAAATAAAATGTGTAACTTTAAACTTCTAGTTTTACCTACACTTTACCAGCAGATATGTTTAGTTGGGGTGATCTGGATGTAACTCACGTAATAAAATGTATTGTTCCAAACAAAACAAAACTTTTGTGTGAGGTTTTCTTAACTTGATTTATTGAATTCTGATTTTCTACTAACTTATGTTTTACAAAAATGTTTTAATATAAATTGATTCCTTAAATAAAAAATGCTTACCCCCCGTTTTCACAACTTACCGATAGCTAAAGGTAGGATTTTGTCAGCCGTATAAAAAGTGTTCCATTATAACAACTATACTTTAGCCTACCAGGTAGGAAGAAACTTCCTTAACTTATCGCTCACTATAGGTTAAAGTAAAGTTGCAATAATGAAACACTTTTTATACGGCCGATAAAATTCTACCGTTAGCAATCGGTAAGTTGTGAAAACCGGCCTTAGTCTACGTTTTGTTTTTGTAAAATTGGTTTTAAAATTAAAAATGCTTACTCTATTTTATTATTTTATTTTTGTTCATATTGCCTTTCCTTATCACGTTATTAACAAAAGGTTCGGTGGCTTTAGGTAATAATAAAAAAATTTCTGAATTTGTATAAGTGTGTCAATTGCACAATTTTAGTTGGGCAATTGACCTCTTATTATTTTTGCCAGTCAAGTTTAATTTTGGGTGAAGTCGGAGCTGTCTGACGTAACTCGCGCGCTCTGTAGATTTCTGTCAAAATAAGTTAAACTAGTGTATTTTCATAGACCAAGTTACACTAGAAACTCTTTGACGCGTACACGGCAGACAGTTGGTTAACTTTGAACTTTTTAACGTGTTGATAAATGATCAGCTGACAACAAAAAGAATAATTTAACAAATTTGTAAATCGTGGAGGAAAAATTTATTGAAGAGCTTATAAAACATTCAGTACAGTATAAAAAAAGAGCTGAGGCTTGGAATTCTATAAAAAAAAATTTAAATAAATAAAAAACTGCTGAAAGAAATGGCTTTTATAACGCGCTTGTGTATTTTGCCATTTTCTACGCGCTAACGTTTTTAAACGCACGATACTCGTCGACGAATTAATGCGTGTTATGTACTTCTACCTGATTCCTTGTTATATCAGAGACTGCTGAGAATTCTTTGTCCAGCAGGAATGGATAACCCTTGGTCATGCTCTCCTTGAAGCGTATGCTTTCGAACTTGTACCGACTATACTGTTCGGATTCAAGTTTCAAGACAAACACACTACAGCCGACACTTAAGCCACCAGATCCTTTAACATTTGAGCAATTGAAAGGCAGGCAGACAAAATTTATAGTCAAGGCGTCCACTGTCTGTACTGAAAAATTTTTTCCTTTCTTAATTTACATATTTAGTATTGTTGACTTACTAAATCTGTGGATGTGTATTGTAAAATAAAACCGAATATATTTCTGTATGGCTATTAATTTCTCAAATATGGAAGCTTCAGGCAAGATTAAAAGAGAATTAAAAAATGTCCGTCAAGAAATAACTCAACTGTAAAAGGGGAGATAGCTTTAAGGTATCTTACAAAAAGGTTGCAACTTTGGCTTGAATCTTGATTATTCAACATTGTTTGTGTTCAGAAATGGATTTTAAAATCGCTCGAAATTGATCACACCTTTTAAAAAATATTGCTTTGAAATCGATCGGTTTTCATCACATACCTGATATAAGAAAAAACTATTGCATTTTCTAATACCAGATGTTAACACAACTGCTCGTAGTACCAGATTTGTTTAAAAGTGCAACAATAAATCATATTAATTAAACTATTTTTATATATGTATGTATTTATTTTCAGGGAGATATCGCTTTTGAAAGAATTAAAACATCCAAATATTGTTTGTCTTGAAGATGTTCTAATGGAAGAAAATCGACTGTATTTAATTTTTGAGTTCTTGTCTATGGATCTTAAAAAATATATGGACTCTTTGCCACAAGAGAAGACGTTGGATACTGAACTTGTAAGAAGTTATCTATATCAAATTACAAGCGCTATATTATTTTGTCATCGACGAAGAGTTTTACACCGAGATTTAAAACCACAGAATTTATTGATTGACAAAAATGGTATTATAAAAGTGGCAGACTTTGGACTTGGTCGCTCATTTGGTATCCCTGTACGTATTTATACGCATGAAATCGTGACTTTATGGTACAGAGCTCCAGAGGTTTTGTTGGGCTCTCCACGATACTCCTGTCCAGTAGATATTTGGTCCATTGGATGCATTTTTGCAGAAATGGCAACAAGAAAACCACTTTTTCAAGGCGATTCTGAAATCGATCAATTATTCCGAATGTTCAGGTGAATATGTACTCTTTTTCTTTTATGACTTGTTTTTGCAAAATAAAAAAATATAAATTTGAATATTTGAATTACATATACCTATACGATTGACGCCGGCATCATCAGCGGCGCTCATCATGCCTATCTTAAGGGTAGGTCTGTTGAGAGTGCGCTTCATGATGTGGTGGGCTATTTAGAACGGGGATTGCGAGATAAGCAATACACCATGACGGCATTCCTGGATATAGAGGGAGCCTTTAACAATGTGAGAATAGAGGCAATAAGGCAGGCACTGGGCAGGGTTTCGTTATTCTTGGTCGAATGGATAACTCTGATGCTGCCGAGTATAGCGCACGCTGTGGCCGATGCTTAGTAGGTAAAATTCGGATGCGCTGCTGGAAAAGAGTAGGGCCTGCGTGCGGACCATAATAGGTATTATCACGGGACAATGTATGATAGGCAGAATGGCGGTGAGAATGGGGTCTGGCTAATCGGATATATGTAGGCTCTATGGGGAACCAGAGGAGTTGGAGACAGTTGAGCACTTTCTGTGCCACTGTCCCAGGCTACAGAACAGCAGGCTGAGGTGGCTGGGTAGCAGATTCCTGCACGAATTGGGAGATGTCTCGGGCTGCGGGCTCGAGAATCGGACGGGATTCGTAATAGGAATGACCTGGCTGCGCGGCAGGAGGCTGGGGACTGGAAACATGTAGGGCAGTTTTCCTGTTTGGTAGGGTTGTTTTTGCTTGTTCTGTCGGATTTCTAATCTTCCACTATCTTTCTTTCCTGTGCTTTCACCATTTACTTCTCCTACTCTTTCACACTAGATTTCCTTCTCATCTTTCGTTCTTTCATTCACTAATTAAGGCGTCACAATGTACCATAATGGTCTCAGCCTTTCTAAGCTAACCTAACCCATACGATAGCGAGTTTATTTTAAACTTCACATTTTTCGAATATCGAATAAACCGGTTATTTTGGAATAATAAAATAATAATGTGTAATTTATAAACGTTTTCCCTAACATTGTTGTAAATTTACCGGTAATTAAAGTATTTTTATAATTGTAATATTGTGCAATCTTAAACTTTTATAAAGAATGTCAAAACAACATGTAGCAAAAGTCAAAAAATATACAGGTGTGTGATGAAAATCGGTGGATTTAAAATCGATCGTTTTTGAATGGCAATCTTAAAATTCATTTCTGAATTAAGAACTTATTTTTTTGTTCAAAACGCAGTTCAATTAACATATATCATATAAAGTTTTAAAAAGAAATTATACAGATATTATAAGGAAAATGTATTAGAAATCAATTTTAAAAGATACTGAAAACGTATCGAATTTAAACCGTTTCGCTTTCAAAATTGAATTCCATCACATACCTAATTATTAACAATGTAAATACAAATCGCTTATAAAAGCGTGCTTTCTTGTAAAAAAAATCTAAAAACAATTCAAAATATCACAAAAACAATGTTAAGTTTAACAAGTAAGAGTGCTATATTCGGCTATGCCGAATCTTATATACCCTTCACCATGGTGCGATAAGAATAATCTACATATATAATATATCTGTGGCATTAAATAATAATGGCTTAAGTAGGAATTTCTTGTTTTGAGATATTAAGGGTATTACCAAAAATAAATTGTTTGGTTTTTATATAAAATTATTAGCCACATAAAAAAATGCGCATTTATTTAGAACAAAAGTCTAAATTTTATAAAAAAAAGTGTTTTTTTTTTAAGAATATACAAGTAAAAATAGCAAAAACTGATATATTTTTTATTTAATTAAAAATAATTTATAAATACCTAGAGAAAAAAAAAAATTATCGAATGGGATTTGAACCAGTCAACACTCAGACGATTACTTGTGACATACCGGCTAGACCACTCGACCACTGGTACGCATGCGAACTTAACTTTAATATAAGTAAATAGGCCGTGGAATATTTTTTTCATATAAGCAAATATCTTTGTGTGAGTTTGTTGTTTGGGTATGAAAGGTGAATATGCGAAAAAGGGAAACACACCACCACCACTGGCGTGTTGCCATACAATAGATTTATCTGTTTTTGCAAGTTTTTAAGATGCAAAATTTCCCAATCTCTATTTGTAGAAATTATTTCGTTAAATAGATCACAGTTTAAAAGCAGAGTGATAACGGAAGTCATATTGGACATGATGCCAGTGCCTGTAAACAAATGGAAAAGGGGGGGACGCAAATAAAACAACTTAATTATATAACAAGTAAGAGTGCTATATTCGGCTATGCCGAATCTTATATACCCTTCACCATGGTGCGATAAGAATAATCTACATATATAATATATCTGTGGCATTAAATAATAATGGCTGAAGTCGGAATTTCTTGTTTTGAGATATTAAGGGTATTACCAAAAATAAATTGTTTGGTTTTTATATAAAATTATTAGCCACATAAAAAAATGCGCCTTTATTTAGAACAAAAGTCTTAATTTTATAAAAAAAGTGTTTTTTTTTAAGTATATAAAAGTAAAAATAGCAAAAACTGATATATTTTTTATTTAATTTAAAATTTGGGTATTTTCAATAATGTCTTTGTACGGGAGGTACCACGCCCACTTTTCCCATCGCGCCCATATTTTGTGGGATACTGTGTATTGATAACCGATATGTTTGTACCTCATTTGGGAACTTTAGCTCGTTTCGTTCTCCAGATATACAGAAATGTATAACGTCTTTGTATGGGAAGTGCCACACCCACTTCTCCAATCCCGCCAATTTTTTTTTAGAGAGTTTGTGTATTGGCAAGCAACATGTGTGTACTAAATTTGAAAGCTGTATCTCTTGCCGCTCTCGAGATATGCAGAAAAAAAGAATTTAAAAAACAACAACAAGATGGGATTTATTGAAAAAATTAGAGGTAGTCGTGGTTTTTTGCTCATATCTCAGCCATTTATGGACCGATCTTCCTGAATTTCAATAGCAAACAATTCCGGACTATATGTGACATAAATGTATAAAAACCTAGCCTCCATCATATCTGGGGTCTTCGGAAAACCCATTTCAACGGACGGACAGACGGACAACCGGATTTGAACTTCCCTTCTCATAAGAAGCCAGAATATATATACTTTATATGGTCTTAGATCAATATTGTAGAAATTACAAACGGAATGACAAAGTTATATATACCCTTTTACCTTCGGTGAAGGGTATAAAAAGTAATTAGCAATGTGTGTGTGAGAGTACTCTAAATATTAAATATATTAAAAGATTTTGTTTGTTTTGCTTATTTCACTTTTTTCCCGTGAAATACGCATAGGAACAGCATATAAGTTTGCGCAGGATTTCTTTCTATCCGAAATAAATTGCGTAACAACCGATGTTATCTAAAAAAGCGTTTATTAAAGACTTAGAAATATAATCAGTTAAAATAGAATTAATACAAAGCAGAATAGCAAATTATACTCATAAAAGTACAGAGTTGTATTTTCGAAGAAATACTCGCATTGTTAATCGATTAACTAAAAAACATTCCAAATTCATATTTCAACAATATCCTCCAGCAATAAATTTCAGTTTTTTTTTATCAATTATTAATAAGAGGGAATTAAGTAAGCACAACAAACAAAATCTTTTAATAAATAATTGTATTCCCAAAAACAACTTTGATAATAAAATTTTTTGCAAGTGCAGGTGCATAAAAAACTGAACTGGCAAAATGTTTTTATTTTGATTTCTTGCGAAAGCAATAACAGCAATTTGTTTTTGTTTTTAATATGTTTTTTCTTTACCCACTTACAACTACAATTAATGTTGGGAGAATTCCAACTAATTGTAGTGGGGAATGTAAGAAAAGATAACGTCACTGTTTTATTGTTGGTATTTTGTTTAAGCTTTGATATCGTTGCAAATAAGACTATCAGCCGTATTCATAACAAAAAGTTAGCCACAGTTTGTACACTACGTACAACGAGCTGCTAATTAGAATGCCGATTAAGCTTAGCAGCTTGTTAGCACAGAGTTTATTAATAACAAATTTTATCCGTCTGCTAACGTTTAATAAATCAACTCTGAATTTTAATGATGCCACATTATAATACTCAAAAATGCAACAAGTTTTGCATTTATCATCGCTGGTTTTGTCATTTCATTTCATTTTTTTTTTATTTCCCTCTATATAAAAATTTGAAATGTTTGTAAATTAAAATATATTTAAAAAAGGACTCTAAACTAAAAAAAAAAACAGTGTATTAAAAAAAACAAACAAAATATTCAACATAAAACGCCTGTTTATCACAAGTTGGCAAACGTTTGGCAGCTTGTTGACAAGAGTTTAGCAAATCGTTATCCAGAGTTTGGTAAGTGAATTATGAATAAACTTTGTGCTAACTTCATGCCAAATTATCGTTATGAATGCGGGTGTATATGTATATATATAATTTGTTTTAACTTTCTCAGGAGATATTAACTTGTTATATTGTTATTTTGGCCTCTAAGGCTTAATATTGCAGAAATAAATGAAATAAATAAATAAATTTATAAAAATAAAAATTTAGCTGCGCTTACTTGAGCGCATGTTATAATTTCTATTTTTTTAGTGTCAGGCAAAATTAAATGCAATTTTTTTAATTCTTGGATTGAGTTAAAGGTAAACATTTAAGAATAACAATATCATTGCAGAACTACATAGGGGGAACTACATTGACTCTTGGCAAAAACGTAGACTAATTTGTTCTGCGGCAACGGCCCCTAGGATATATGGATTACCAAAAATCAACAAACCTGGAACACCTCTTCGACCTATCGTGTCCTCAATAAAAATACTAAAGCATATAATTTCAAATAAATATAATGTTAAGAATTCCACGCAGGTAAAAACAAAATTTGAAACTATGCAACTCAACGAATTGCCAGTCTATACGGCAATTAAAAATATAATTAAAAAATGGGACAACATTAAGAATTTACAAAGATCCTTCTAAATTTCTACAAATCCTCCAATTCTGCTTAACGGACAATAGCTACTTTGTGTATGAAAAAAGTCTATAGCCAGATTTTCGGCATGGCAATGGGCAATCCTCTTTCGCCTACTATAGCAGATACTTGATGATGCAATCACGGAACTTAGAAATAAAAATATTCACATTAAATACATAATCAAGTATGTAGACGATATATCGTCCCCTTAATAAAACAATAGTGTATACGCATGTACACCATTATTTTTTTATTGCATAATAAGAATCTACATAACTGATTCTAAGTGTGGTAAAAATTTGGTGAAATTCTACTTTCACAAAGTGGGTCAAAATATTAATTGAAATATTATTGTATAATTGCGTGTTTGAAATTTTTCATTAATAATTGTGTAAGTGCAGGTATGGTGTTTTAATTAGTTGTTACTCTGAGTATCATTTCAAAGAAAAATAGGGTATAAAAAGCAAACACTATTTTTATTATTCACTATTTTTATTATTTCATAACAAAATAAAATCGAAAAATGACGTATATTGATATACACAATTTTGTAATAATATATTTGGTGTAAAATATTCAAATAAAATAGTGTATACAATACAAAATAAAATAGTGTATTATGATTTTCATACATATTATAAAACAAATAAAATAGCCTAAGTGACATCATGGTACTTTGAATCCCATTTATTTGCAATTAAAGCACTTGTAAATTAATGAAATATCATCTCCTAGTAGCCTGATGATTCCATCACATATTTAAATGACCACAACTCAAAAATATCGATTATTTTCTGAGATATTCGTGCTTTTCCATTTGTCTAATAACTCAAAAAGTTTAAACTCTATTATCTCGAAATGGCAAAAAAATTATACACTATTGTTTTATTAAGGGGACGATATTAGCCATAATTAACATCAAGGGCAAGGATATTATTCTGAACAGATTTAATAGTCACCACCCCAAAATTAAATTTACAGTAGGTTAGGTTAGGTTAGGTTCCATGGGCAGCCATCGAGAGACAGCTCACTTGTGTCCTTTAGCGGTCCCTTTGTGATACCCAGCGCCAATGCCTATCCCGAAGAGCAGTTATTCAGATGGCGTCACTGCAAGGTTGAGCCAATTCGTCTTCCTAATGAAGAGAAGAAGCAATCTTAGTTCTATTTTTGATAGATCCTCCAAACAGGAAAACACCGGTTCTCCCAGGTATTTTTCCCTAATGCCCCGTAGCCCAGGGCATTGACAAAGAAAGTGAAGCACAGTTTCCTCTTCCTCCTCATCACGACAACTTCTACAGTAGTCATTGAATACCAGACCCATTCTTCTAGCATGAGTCCCAACAGGCCAGTGTCCAGTTATGACCGACACAATGGTCCTGATTTGGTTCCTATTGAACTTAAGTAGAGATTTGGTTCTCCGTTCATCATATCCAGGCCAAAGTGCCCTGGATGTGGAGCAGGTGGACTCACGGGTCCATCCCTCTTGCGCAATTCTATAGTTCTCGCGCCTCATGAGTGACTTACAGTGTGCCATTGGAAGGCCAATGAATTGATCAATGAATGTTTCATCCATACGTCCACCTTCCTTGGCCAGCTCGTCTGCTACCTGGTTTCCCGGGCAATTTGAGTGCCCTGGTATCCATGTAAGCGTTAACTCTGAATGTTCAGCAATCTCATTCAAAGACATCCGACATTCCACAGTCAACCTATCATCGCACGGTACCTACCTTTGTCCAGCGCAGTCCACCATACGACAACACCGTAATAAAGAGTCGGCTTTACTACAGCCTCAAAGATCCAATTGACACACCTCGGGCCCATGCCCCAGTTCTTGCCGATTGCACCTCTGCACGCATATATAGCAACAATTGCCTTTTCCATCCTCGTCTGGATGTTCAGCCCCCACGACAGTTTACTGTCCAGGATTACGCCCAGATACTTGGCGCTGTAAGAGAACTTAAGTTCAGTCCCATTTAGCCTCGGAAGTCTCATGACCTCAGTCCTATACTTCCTCGTGAAGAGTACCAGTTCCGTCTTAGACGGATTAACACCCAAGCCGCATTATACACTCCAGGTGCTAAGTACCCTTAATGCAGCCTCCATACACTGAGACATTATGCTCAAATGTTTCCCCGTGATGGCCACTGCAACATCGTCAGCGTACTCCACAGTTTTAATCCTCATGTCGTCCATTTTCGTCAACATGGTGTTCATAGTCAGGTTCCACAATAGTGGGGATAGTACTCCTCCTTGGGGAGTACCCCTGTTAACCAGTCTCTGAACGCTGGTCGCACCTATCGTGGAACAGATGACCCTATTCCTGAGTAGATTATCCACAAATCTACATATGCCGTCATCAACCTCCAGACTCCTCATAGATGCAACAATAGAATCCGGGTTGACATTGTTAAAGGCCCCTTCAATGCCGAGGAAGGCCACCAGAGCACACTCCTTAAATTCGAGTGATCTCTCAATAGTTCCAACTAATGAGTGAAGAGCCGTCTCAACAGACCTACCCTATGTGTAGGCATGCTGAGAGGTCGAGAGTAAACACTTGGGGATGGTCATCCTCAAGTGAATGTCGATAACTCTTTCAAGAGTCTTGAGAAGAATGGATGCAAGACTAATCGGTCTGTAATCCTTCGCTTCGGTGTGAGAAGTCTTCCTTCCCTTGGGGATGAAGACCACTCTACACAAGGTCCAGCTCATAGGTACATACGAAAGTCTAACGCATCCCCTATATATAGCCATCAGCCAGGATATAATCACAGTCGAATTCCTCTGCAAGTCCGCCGGAATTATACCATCCATACCCGGAGATTTGTACGGGTCAAAGCTGTCGACAGCCCACTTAATCCTGTCGTAGTCCATTGGGATGGACAAAGGACCGGACATCGACTCACAAACCTGATCCCGCAAGCTCCCTTGGGAGTTTCCAGGAAAGTGAGTGTCAATTAACACCTCGAGTGTTTCCTGACTAGTCGTAGTCCAGCAACCATCCGATTTACGGATATAGGTCGGGACAACAGGGCTCGAGGCCATTATCTTACGTAAACGGTTTGTCTCAGAGGATCCTTCCACGCCGCTACAGAAGTTCCTCCAAGCACTCCTTTTCGCCGATCTAACCAAGTTTCTGAATCTATTCAGTGAAGACTTGTACTCCGCCCAATTACCATGACGCTTAGCCATATTGAACAACCTACGACAGTCTCTTCTTGCCTGCGCAATATCAGGATCCCACCACGGTGGACGATCCCTGCCCCTATGCACCATTGGCTTGCACGCCAAGGAAGTCGCTATCTGCAGTGAGTCTGTAAGCAGACCCACTGCCGCATCGATCCCCCCTATATCATCAACCCGGGGAGGATCAGATAGAGACCGAACCAGAGAGGATGAATGAATCCCCCAATTCGTTCGTTTCCTATTCAACATAACACTCGATCCTACAGATCTAAGTACCAGACTAAATTCCACATATCTATGATCAGAAAGTGAACAATCATTAGAAACCATCCAGTTTTCGATCATGTCAGTGTGGTCAATGCTAACCAGCGTGACATCAAGAACTTCACACCTATTTGCTACAACAAACGTTGGCTCACGGCCCCTATTTACTATTCCTAAATTATAATTCATAATAAAGGAGAATAGTGACTCACCTCTAACATTCGTATTCGTGCTACCCCATATAGTGTGGTGCGCATTAGCATCGGCACAGATTATGATCGGTGTTCCAGTGCCTGCTGCCCTCGTTACTGCATCACGGATGAGCCGATTGGGTGGGTCCTGTCCGTGATCATGCGCCATATATCCCGAGACCATCCAGATTATACCGTCCCGTGTCTCGAGAGCAACGGTTGTGGTGTCTTCATCACTGTAATCAGAGAGAATGAAGATATTCAACGAATTTTTAGCTAAGACACAAGATCTTATGTTACCTGTACCTTTCGCAAACAATAGCTTATAGCCCTTGAGATTAAGTCCGCAAACCCGATCCTTATGAATCCAGGGTTCTTGGACCATCACAAGCTCCTCCCCTCTTTCTACCACACGGAGGAGCTATGCAGCAGATGCTGCTTTAGAATGGTGGAGGTTAATTTGTAGGACCTTCACCATGATCCATACTGGCGACCACCGTGATGTTGACGTCCTCCTGGTCAGATTCCAGAAGCACGTCCTCATCAACCATATCACCCAAGCGACCAAAGAAGTCACCCAATCCGGAGACAGACTGGGTATCCTCTTTGTCGCTTGAGCTTACGGCATCGTCACCAGCTATGCCTTCTTCAGGCTGCTTGGCCTCACTGACCGGAGGAGCCGGATTGCCCTTGTCACTTCGGTAGACGCAGAGCAAGAACGTACTAAAACCATAGTAGATCTTGCCCTGCCTCTCCCTCAGTGGTTCCAAGGATTGCTGGTTAATCACCACAATCGCCGTCCTTGAGGACCCTTCAGCAGCAGAAACCTTCACAACTTTCCAGTCCTGTGTGGGCAGTTGAGGGTTGCAGCACTGAATGATCTTCAAGATCTCCTCAGGTTCCGATGGATCGGCAGGGATGGTGGCAATCGATCTAGGCCTCCGTGGTATCTCACCAACTAACACCACATCGAGCCTAGCACCTTCCCAGACCTCCTAACAATTGGATGGCCCGCTTCAGAAGCAATGCTGAGCGCTCATCTGCACAAGCCATCAGTTTCACGTGAACCTGCAACCAACCAGCATCATCGCATTGAGGAGGTGGCCCTGGATTCTTCGTGAGGATCGTCCAGAACACTCCCATTAATTTTTGTTTAACCAGGTCCCACTTGGTATGGGAGATGGCACCATTTTCAACACCTCTGTCGATGATAGCCCGCACAAAGTGACCTTTGGCCACCTCGCTGAAAGACTTATTCATCGATTTCGGCGCAATCTTAGGACGTTTCGTCCCTGGTTGCTGTTTCACGGCTGCAGCTTCCTCCTCCGAACGTTGCCGTTTAGGCATTGTCACCTTCGCAGGGACTGAAGGAGTAGCACTTGGCAGCCCAGCTATGTGGGCTCTTGCCAATGCCAGTGAAGCTTTTTGTTCACTGGAAAGCTCTTCAGCTTTTTTGGAGCCTAGAAGCTCAATGAAACGCAAGGCGGCACGCCTTGTGTTGGATGCCCTCTTTGTAGGGTTTTTGTGCCTTGGAGACTTTTTATGGTCGCCGAATTTGGCGTGGGATGGTGCAACCCTGGGATTGGATGTTTTCATCGCCATCCCTCCTTGCACAATGGGCACATGGGAAACTGCAATGTTGGACGACTTTGTCATTCCCAACTTAGCAGCACCCGAAGCAGGGGTTTTATCCGTTCCAATGACGGAAAGGGTTGAAGCGGTTTTGGAGGTGCTTGGATTAAAGCACAGAGGCACCCCGCCGCAATTTTTAGAGCAGCCGCCTTCTGGTCGAGCTGCCTTACCACTTCCAATCAGCCTAGGCCGATCTTCTTTGGCCGCCGGGACTGTTACAGTCCCTGGTTTTGCCGTATTTCTGTCTATCGTTGTCCTCGTTCTCGCCTGTCCGTCATCATTTTCCGTTAATTGTTTTTGTTGTTGTTTGTTGTTTTTTGAGTTGTTCATTGTAAATTTTGGTCCCACGAGTGTAGGGGAGTTGAAAGGTCCGCCACGTCATAGCCCCTAATAACGTGGTAAGGGCGTGGTCTATTTGCTGAGGTGTCCAGGTATCAGCAAAGCTCCGTGATAATACAGTCGGTAACCCCTGACTGCAAACCAGACCGATAGGCACGGGTCGCATGACACCTCGGTTTAGGGGTGGATAACCTTTCGTCGTCAAGGCTTTTAGGTTCCGTATCTCAAACCCAGGCGCCGCTTGTGACGTTACCTGTACTTGAAATACAAACCACAGCCTAGCCTCTTTAAATCTATTAATATCGCCTGATCCCCGAAATTATGATTTTTTCTTTCTTCCTAAATCTAAGCTTTTTACAAATTTCCTGACTTGGGTACGACAATGCACTCAATAATAAGAAAAAAAGTCAATGTCTACTATAATAACAATTTAAAATAACAAAAAAAAATATAATTAAATGTACATTTTTATACAGTAAAAGTGCGTAGAAAGAGAGTACAATGAAATGTCGAATATATTCGACAAAAACACAGAAAGGGTTAATGATAGCACATCCAATGACTACACAAAATTTCATGAAATTTGAGCTTTTTCTAACTTATGACATTTTTTTAATTCAAGATATATGGGAAGGTTACGAATTCTTGCTCCAAATTTGTTGCAAAAATATCCAACTGCCAGATTCACAAGGTGCGCATTCTAAAGAATATCGGATAAAAATATCAAATAGATATATGTAATTTGTATCATTATTATCAGGGACAAGGACTTCATGCACTAAGAAAGGTACTTTAGGCACCTAAAATATGCCTTTAAAAACTCGAAATATGCCCCAGAAACAAACAAATGTTTTTTTTTTTTTTTTTTTTTTTTTCATTATTTATTTATTGAATCTTCATATATTAAATATGAACTAACAATAATTAATCAAATCTTATACTAATACTTTATTTTTGTCCTGCCAATGCTAGACGAAAATTTTTCTCCTCACTGTTTCTGTTCACATATGTAGATGTTTAGCGGTCTTCCCTTCGGATGAGTCCTGCGGTATCTCTTCTCCTTAATCTAGAGTGTCCACTGTCATTTAAAATATTTCGAGCAAGTGGATTTGGGTGCGACTCAAGCCTTTTTAAATATTTTGCTGCGTACTTCGTTATAATAGTTTTTACTAATGGCACATTGAGATCCTTGTGAATATTAGAGTTTTTAACATACCAGGGAGCGGCTGTGATTATTCGAAGAAGTTTATTTTGGCGCCTTTGAATTTTTCGATATTTGAGGCCGAGGCAGTGCCCCATAGCTGAATACCGTAGCACCAGATTGGCTTCAATATAGAGTTATAAAGTAGAAGTTTGCAGTCGAGGCTAAGAACAGAATTTCTTCCAATAAGCCAATATATTTGAATTGCTTTTAGTTTCATTTGTGTTAGTTTTGTTTCTATATGGCATTTCCATGTCAAACGCCGATCTAGATGAATACCGAGATATTTTACATGCGATTGCTGGGGCACTAATTGATTATTGATTTTAATAGGGGGACATGACTCCCGACGCAAGGTGAATGTTATATGTACGCATTTTTGCTCATTGACCTTTATCCTCCATTGTTTTAACAACTTTTCCAGTTCAAATATATGATCCTGCAAGTAACGGGATGCTTCATGACAGTTTTCGTGTACGCTTATAAAAGCTGTATCATCAGCAAATGTTGAAGTTAGGGTGTGGTTGTTTGTTGGCATATCTGAGGTATATATAAGGTATAAGAGTGGGCCCATGATGCTTCCCTGAGGGAAGAGGAGAACTTATAAAATCACATTCTTTACTAATAAACTTTCGGCCGACTAAGTAGCTTTCTAACAGCTTGTGTGTGTTTACTGGTAAGTTTAGCTTCAATTTATGTAATAACCCTTCATGCCAGACTTTATCAAAAGCTTGGGAAACATCGATGAAGAGGGCGGAACAATATTTTTTTTCTTCAAAGGCTTTTCTTATGGCGTTTACTATACGATGGGTTTGTTCGATTGTGCTATGTTCTCTTCTAAAGCCGAATTGATGGTTAGGAATACATCTATTTACATTTAAAATTGGGGCTAATTTTGACACTAACAGCTTCTCAAACAGCTTTGATATATTAGACAATAAGCTAATAGGTCTATATGACTCAACTTTTGTAGGATCCTTTCCTGGCTTAGGTATCATTGTAACTAAGGATACTTTCCATTCTTGTGGGTAGTATTCAAGGCGTAAAATGGCATTAAAAATTAAAAGAATAATTTTCTTTGCTATGCTGGGTAGCTCTAAAAGCATTTTGTTGCTGATCTTATCAAACCCAGGGGCTTTCTTGGGGTTTAAATCATGAATAGCCTTTTCGATTTCTTTTATCTCAAATCTAAGTGGAACAGCAGCTCTAACAGCAACTGGTGGCAACTCGACTACAATATCGGGAGATGTATGCGGGGTAAATACGTTTTTCAAATGATTAACAAAAAGATTCCTTTTTCTTCATCATTTCGTGCCCAACTTCCATTTAAGTTTCTTAATGGTGGTTTAGTGATAACTGGTCTTTTAAGATTTCTAGCTGCACGCCATAATGAGTAGTCTGATTGAGTAGTTGCATCAAGTTCCTTAAGATATTTTTCCAGGGAAGCCGTTTTCTGAGACTGCAGTAACTTTCTTAGCCTTTTTGTGCACTCTTTTAGTAAATTCTTAAGTTGAGGGGATCCATGCAATTGCCATTCTCTTCGAGCTCTCCTTTTTTCAGTCAAGAGACGCTCAACATCTGCAGAATATATTTTACTATTTTTGGTTTTTTTGAGGGTTATACTAGAATGTTGAACAGCTAGTTTCAGATAACTGTCAAAATTTACAATAGAAATATCCACATTCTCCGGTGTACTAAGCGGAATATTTTCAGTGCAGTGGGTACTGAGATATTTTTTATATTTTAACCAATTTATTTGAGTGGCTGACGACACTAAGTTATCAGACGGAGATACAATTCGATTAGGATTTGTTATTGTAAGAATTGTAGGTGTGTGATCAGAAGATAGTTCTAAGGAAGCTTCAACATAAATCGTTTCTGCGGGGATGTTTTTAACCACTCCAAAATCGATAACATCTGGAACTTTTTGCTGATCAGTAGGCCAATATGTTGGTTGTCCGCTCGCGACCACATTTAGATCCATTTTACAAATTGTGTTAAACAAAACACGACCCTTAGGTGTAATAAGTCGTGAACCCCAGAAAGTGTGTTTAGCGTTATAATCGCCAGCAGCCAGGAAGCAAGGTCCTAATGATTTGAAATATTTATGATATTGGCTTTCTGATATAGAAAATCTAGGTGGGGAGTATAATGATGAAATTACTATGTTTCGATTTAATTCCTCAACGCAAATGTTCGTTGCTTGGAGAAAGTCTTCACGATGATCACTCATTAAGTAGTGTTTTACTCGGTTCTTTATCAAAATGGCAGAACCGCCACAAGCTCTGTCTCGAGGGTCCTTGGTATCATATAATATATAACCATTGATTTTAAACGTATTTCTTGAGGTCAGATGAGTTTCAGAAACCATTATAACATCAATTTGTTTATTTTTAAGGAAGTATTCTAGTTCATTTTTGTGTTGGCGGATGCCGTTTGCGTTCCAAAAGCAAATTTTTAAACAGTTCATGGCTTGTTTAGTACAGCTTGCAATAACATCGATTGCATTCTTAACATTTCTTGCATCATGTTACCCATTGTGTTAGTAAAATTGTTAACTGTTTGCACTAATGTTTCCATAGTTTTTTCTAGCCGAGTTAAATTAGAAATGGGAATTTCGTCGTTATTTGGTACATCACCTTGCAGTTGCATAGGATTAGATTTTAATACATTAGCGTACGAGGTTCTGTTATTATTTGGTTGAGGCATCTGGACGCCGTACGTGTTTGCTTGATTAGTTGCCTGCGTTTGAGGGGGATAAAGTTTCTGTCCAACAGAACGCTTGACAATCGAATATACCGGGCATCCTCTATAGTTGGCAGTGTGGTTACCACCACAGTTGCTACATTTTTTTACATTAGGGTCATTTTTGGACTTATCGCACCGGACGGTACCATGTAATTCTCCACATACGACGCAAACAGGGGGTAAATGGCAGTATGACCAAATTCTTGGCAGTTTAAACACTGAACGGGCCCATTTCTTTTGTGCGGCTCCTCTATTGTGATTTTTCTGTACAGAATGTATTTTAAACTGTAAATGGGATGCGTTTCATTTTTTTTTAGCTTAACATCGCCGGGCTCTAACTCCACTAGAAATAGAGGTTGGGGATTTTTTTCTTTATTTTTAATATTTGTAACATTTTTTATTTTGAAGCCTTTTTCTTCTAAAAATGTTTTTATTTCGTCGGGGTCCACGCATGAGTCAATGCCCTTAATCACAACTTGAAGACCTTTACTGCTTTTCAGTTGGTACGTATAGAAGCTTTTTTTAAGTGCTTCAAACTTATTAATTATTTTACGGAAATCATTCTCATGATTAATCTGTATTTTTGTCTCGTTTATATTTCCACGCTTGATTGCAGCAACGTAAAACGAATTTTCACCTATCACCGAGATTAAACTTTTTATAAGCTCACTTGAGTTTTGCTCTCTAAGATATATCGGGGGTGGCTTCGACGATTTTATGACGTTAGGTGCTTCAGAAGATTCATCCTCCAGAATTGCAAAACGATTTTGTGAATTTATTCTATCAAAAGATGGAACTTTAGAGGCCGAGGCTACAGCTGAAGAGGCTGGGCTGCGACCCCGTTTGAGAACTGTTATATACCTGTCCATACCAACTTGCACTTGTGGTTTTTGAAAATTGTTTACTTGTGTGTTTTCCGTTGCGTCTGTGTTTGAGTTCATGGTATCATTTCCTACTAGGAATGTCTTTTCAATGGTAACACTTGATGGTTTTGCCGTTAGGTTGTTGCTATTGTTTTCTGTTGTAACGTTTATTTCCACATTGCTTTCGCTAGCATGAGTATCATTTATTTTTGTTGTTGTTTCATTGTTATTACTCATATAGAGTTGTTTTTGTTTTTTTCACCGTTTTTTTTCTTCATTTCCAATTCTTGTTAACTGTGCTTTGTATTTTTTTTTCCTTAATATTTTTTTTTATTGTTCACTTTTATATTGAGCGTCCAAATTCGCTTGTTAAACTGATATTATTAACTAATTTATGTTAAAAAAAAAGAACCGTATGCGGAGTTAAAAGAAACACGTCTTTTCTCATCGAGCACGACCGACTGACTGAAACAAACAAATGTGAACTTATTTTAAATATGTATTTTTATTGAAACAACATAACATTTTAATTCTTATTAGAAAAACATAAATGAAGGTACAGAATGTTAAAATATAATATATGTATGTATATAGAAATTAATCTTATTTATTTACATGTCAAAATAACATTTGCTTTATATTTTCAAATGTTCATCCTATATGTTCTTAGAAAGTTTTTGTACATTGAAAAAGACCTTTCAACATCTACAGAAGAGATCGGCGCATATTTAAATGATTCTAAATCTTAAATGGAATATATTTCTTTTAAAGAATCACCACAAGGTATTGAAGCAAAAACAACAACAATTTGTTAAATTTTTTAAAATCCAATATTCTTTTTAATATCGGTATCAATTTTTTCACTAATTTCGCTTTATAGCTTCGTCAACTATTTAGATTTGGCTGTGCAACTAATAAAATGGTTAAAACTTACCAATAGTGTTAACGAATAATTTACTTTAAAAAAAACTAGTTGATCTTTAATTGAATGCAGATTTAAAATTTTTTTAATTTTTTTTATTGCTGTAGTTTCCAGAACATATATGATCAAAGTAGTTTGCATAATAGACGACAGCCTCTAGCCACGTTCCCCACCTTGTAATTACAGGTTGAGGTGTAAGACTTAGGTCAGGATACTTTTCTTTAAAAATTGCTACCCGCGATCTTGAATTAAGAATATTTTTTTCCCATAAGAAGTCAAAAGATCGATGTCATAGAATTGATTCCTAATTTCTTCTGCAACTCTGTGTATTGCATGTGACATACAAGTGACATGAATCATTTTGCGGTACAATACGTTTAAATATTTAGCAGATTTCATCATATATGGTGCAGCATCAGTCACGTACAATAATATTTGATTTTTATTAAAGTTTTCACCTAATATTCCAATTGAATCATTAAAGGCTATTTAAATAGCACTTACGGAAATTATAGTGTAGAAGTTTTACTTAACTACTTTTCAACAAATTAAAGCTATTAAAAGTTTGCACAATATTTTACATAGAAATGTTGACAAATTTAATTTTTTATTTATACCAAAACTACCTTAAAGCAAAAACAAAAGTACCCGCTTAAAAAAATTAAAAAAAAAAATTTAATTTTTCTAAAAATTAGAAAGATTGAAGAAATAGCTGTCTTATTTGTTTGAGAAAGATTTTGCTAACGCCAATAGGTAATAAGTTACATCGATGAGAACGAACACCTGTTTGGGCAAAATGTCAAATTTTGACCGCCCTCTAACTTAGAAACTTTTTGACCGATCTTGTTTAAAATTTGTGTCTAAACTACTTCCCAATAGGACTAACCACGGTGAAAAAAATGTAAACAACAAAATGTTTGACAATCTAACTTCAAACACGGCGAAAAACACCGTGAACAGCAGGCCTAGTGAGCCCACCTCCTTTTTCATCATGAGTGTTTTTTTTCGATTTTGTTGCGTTTTAGAATTTAAAAGTTGACCACGCTGCGTGTAATCCCCAAGCAATCCTGTCAGTACATTTGTTTTTAATACCTACGCTTACTAAAAACCCGATCTCACCTTGATTTAGTCATAAAAATCGAAGAAAATACAATAACCAAAATTAGGTTCCTTAAAAATAAATATGTATAGTTCTTTTGAACTAAGGGCCTGATTTACAAAGAAGACAACAAAGCAATTGAGCAAATTTCGTATGAAAAAAATACACAAATTGAGCTCTTTTTCATACAAATTTTTTAAAATTGCCCTGCTGTCTTTGCGAATTGGGGGTTAAATTTTTCAACGACAGTTTTAATTTATTTCAGATACAAAAAACAAAAGGTTATTTTAAAATAAATTAGTTATTTTGATCTTAATCTTAAAATGATTGCTTTTGGTAATACATACATACATACATTTTTTTTTAGCGATTTTTTGGAAAATAAAATTTTTTTAGCACATATTTTATCACCAATTTTTCATAATAATCCAATATGAAAAAAGTACATTCATTTTGGCGAATATAAAAAATCCATTCGATTTCCGCTACGCTATTTTAGTATCAAAGAAACCTACATGTTGGGATTTTCACAACTTTCGGCAACACTAGACCCAAGTAAAAACATTTACTTAAACAGTAGTTTTTCTTCGAGTTAAATTGTCGACGAACAGAACAACATATTTTCTACTATACCATTTGCTGATTATAACATTTTAACAAACAATTACCTCACCACCATTGAAAATGTCAATATAAGTAGTGAATTTAAATTTCGCTGTGTTAATAGTGAAGAAGTATTATCATGCTTCATTTGCTATGACAATATAGATCCCCGTTTCATAAAAATCCTACTACCAAGGCTATTACCATTTCTTTCACATATTTTCAACACTATTTTTACAACTTGCGTCTACCCCAGCAACTGGAAACAGGCTAAAATAATTCCGGTTCCTAAATCTAACTCCGAATTCAGGCCAATAGCGATACTCCCATATATTTCTAAAGTAATGAAAAAACTGATGTACCTACAGATTAATGAGCATATACAACGTTTCAGTCTATTAACATCCCTTCAATCTGGATTCCGATCGAAGCATAGTTGTGTTACTGCTTCAAGATATTCGTATGGACAAGATGAAGATGAAGATATTCGTATGGACATTGATGTGGGAAAGTTAAATATTCTTGTACTACTGGATCACTCAAAAGCTTTCGACACTGTTGACCACTCCATGTTGAGTATTAAACTACAAAAATTGTTTCGATTTTCCTCAACATCTAACAGATTACTCAAATCGTATTTATCAAAAAGACGCCAATCGGTATTCTTAAATAATGGATATTCATCTTCCATCCCAGTTCCTAAAGGAGTTCCACAAGGATCAATTTTGGGGCCACTATTGTTCTCAATGTATATAAATTTTTTTTTTTTTTCATTATTTATTTATTGAATCTTCATATATTAAATATGAACTAACAATAATTAATCAAATCTTATACTAATACTTTATTTTTGTCCTGCCAATGCTAGACGAAAATTTTTCTCCTCACGGTTTCTGTTCACATATGTAGATGTTTAGCGGTCTTCTCGTCGGATGAGTCCTGCAGTATCTCTTCTCCTTAATCTAGTGTCCACTAGTGGATTTGGGTGCGACTCAAGCCTTTTTAAATATTTTGCTGCGTACTTCGTAATAATAGTTTTTACTAATGGCACATTGAGATCCTTGTGAATATTAGAGTTTTTAACATACCAGGGAGCGACTGTGATTATTCGAAGAAGTTTATTTTGGCGCCCTTGAATTTTTTCGATATTTGAGGCCGAGGCAGTGCCCCATAACTGAATACCGTAGCACCAGATTGGCTTTAATATAGAGTTGTAAAGTAGAAGTTTGCAGTCGAGGCTAAGAACAGAATTTCCTCCAATAAGTCAATAAATTTGAATTGCTTTTAGTTTCATTTGTGTTAGTTTTGCTTCTATATGGCATTTCCATGTCAAACGCCGATCTAGATGAATACCGAGATAGTTGACATGCGATTGCTGGGGCACTAATTGATTATTGATTTTAATAGGAGGACATGACTCCCGACGCAAGGTGAATGTTATATGTACGCATATTTGCTCATTGACCTTTATCCTCCATTGTTTTAACCACTTTTCCAGTTCAAATATATGATCCTGCAAGTAACGGAATGCTTCATGACAGTTTTCGTGTACGCTTAAAAAAGCTGTATCATCAGCAAATGTTGAAGTATGGGTGTGGTTGTTTGTTGGCATGTCTAAGGTATATATAAGGTATAACAGTGGGCCCATGATGCTTCCCTGAGGGACTCCAGCGTCAATTGGCTGAGGAGAACTTATAAAATCACATTCTTTAATAATAAACCTTCGACCGACTAAGTAGCTTTCTAACAGCTTGTGTGTGTTTACTGGTAAGTTTAACTTCAATTTATGTAATAACCCTTCATGCCAGACTTAATCAAAAGCTTGAGAAACATCGATGAAGAGGGCGGAACAATATTTTTTTTCTTCAAAGGCTTTTCTTATGGCGTTAACTATACGATGGGTTTGTTCAATTGTGCTATGTTTTCTTCTAAAGCCGAATTGATGGTTAGGAATACATCTATTTACATTTAAAATTGGGGCTAATTTTGACACTAAAAGCTTTTCAAACAGCTTTAATATATTAGACAATAAGCTTATAGGTCTATATGACTCAACTTTTGTAGGATCCTTCCCTGGCTTAGGTATCATTGTAACTAAGGATACTTTCTATTCTTGTGGGTAGTATTCAAGGCGTAAAATAGCATTAAAAATCAAGAGAATAATTTTCTTTGCTATGCTGGGTAGCTCTAAAAGCATTTTGTTGCTGATCTTATCAAACCCAGGGGCTTTCTTGGGGTTTAAATCATGAATAGCCTTTTCGATTTCTTTTATTTCAAATCTAAGTGGAACAGCAGCTCTAACAGCAACAGGTGGCAACTCGACTGCAATATCGGGAGATGTATGCGGGGTAAATACGTTTTTCAAATGATTAACAAAAAGATTTCCTTTTTCTTCATCATTTCGTGCCCAACTTCCATTAAAGTTTCTTAATACTGGTTTAGTGATAACTGGTCTATTAAGATTTCTAGCTGCACGCCATAATGAGTAGTCTGATTGAGAAGTTGCATCAAGTTCTTTAAAATATTTTTCCAGGGAAGCCGTTTTCTGAGACTGCAATAACTTTCTTAGCCTTTTTGTGCACTCTTTTAGTAAATTCTTAAGTTGAGGGGATCTATGCAATTGCCATTCTCTTCGAGCTCTCCTTTTTTCAGTCAAGAGACGCTCGACATCTGCAGAATATATTTTACTATTTTTGGTTTTTTTGAGGGTTATACTAGAATGTCGAACAGCTAGTTTCAGATAACTGTCAAAATTAACAATAGAAATATCCACATTTTCCGGTGTACTAAGCGGAATATTTTCAGTGCAGTGGGTACTGAGATATTTTTTATATTTTAACCAAAAAGACGGAGATACAATTCTATTAGGATTTGTTATAGTAAGAATTGTAGGTGTGTGATCAGAAGATAATTCTAAGGAAGCTTCAACATTAATCGTTTCTGCGGGGATGTTTTTAACCACTCCAAAATCTATGACATCTGGAACTTTTTGATGATCAGTAGGCCAATATGTTGGTTGTCCGCTCGCGACCACATTTAGATCCATTTTACAAATTGTGTTAAACAAAACACGACCCTTAGGTGTAATAAGTCGTGACCCCCAGAAAGTATGTTTAGCGTTATAATCGCCAGCAGCCAGGAAGCAGGGTCCTAATGATTTGAAATATTTATTATATTGGCTTTCTGATATAGAAAATCTAGGTGGGGAGTATAATGATGAAATTACTATGTTTCGATTTAATTCCTCAACGCAAATGTTTGTTGCTTGGAGATAATCTTCACGATGATCACTCATTAAGTAGTGTTTTACTCTGTTCTTTATCAAAATGGCAGAACCGCCACAAGCTCTGTCTCGAGGGTCCTTGGTATCATATAATATATAACCATTGATTTTAAACGTATTTCTTGAGGTCAGATGAGTTTCAGAAACCATCATAACATCAATTTGTTTATTTTTAAGGAAGAGTTCTAGTTCATTTTTGTGTTGGCGGATGCCGTTTGCGTTCCAAAAGCAAATTTTTAAACAGTTCATGTCTTGTTTAGTACAGCTTGCAATAACATCGATTGCATTCTTAACATTTCTTGCATCATGTTACCCATTGTGTTAGTAAAATTGTTAACTGTTTGCACTAATGTTTCCATAATTTTTTCTAGCCGAGTTAAATTGGAAATGGGAATTTCGTCGTTATTTGGTACATCACCTTGCAGTTGCATAGGATTAGATTTTAATACATTAGCGTAAGAGGTTCTGTTATTATTTGGCTGAGGCATCTGGACGCCGTACGTGTTTCCTTGATTAGTTGCCTGCGTTTGAGGGGTATTAAGTTTCTGTCCAACAGAACGCTTGACAATCGAATATACCGGGCATCCTCTATAGTTGGCAGTGTGGTTACCACCACAGTAGCTACATTTTTTTACATTAGGGTCATTTTTGGACTTATCGCACCGGACGGTACCATGTAATTCTCCACATACGACGCAAACAGGGGGTAAATGGCAGTATGCCCTAGTATGACCAAATTCTTGGCACTTTAAACACTGAACGGGCCCATTTCTTTTGTGCGGCTCCTCTATCGTGATTTTTCTGTACAGAATGTATTTTAAACTGTAAATGGGATGCGTTTCATTTTTTTTTTAGCTTAACATCGCCGGGCTCTAACTTTATTTTTAATATTTGTAACATTTTTTTATTTTGAAGCCCTTTTCTTCTAAAAATGTTTTTATTTCGTCTGGGTCCACGCATGAGTCAATGCCCTTTATCACAACCTGAAGGCCTTTGCTGCTTTTCAGTTGGTATGTATAGAAGCTTTTTTTAAGTGCTTCAAACTTATTAATTATTTTACAAAAATCATTCTCGTGAATAACCTGTATTTTTGTTTCGTTTATATTACCACGCTTGATTGCAGCTACGTAAAACGAATTTTCACCTATCACCGAGATTAAACTTTTTATATGCTCACTTGAGATTTGCTCTCTAAGATATATCGGGGGTGGCTTTGACGTTTTTATGACGTTAGGTGCTTCAGAAGATTCATCCTCCAGAATTGCAAAACGATTTTGTGAATTTATTCTATCAAAAGATGGAACTTTCGAGGCCGAGGCTACAGCTGAAGAGGCAGGGCTGCGACCACGTTTACGCACTGTTACATACCTGTCCATACCAACTTGCACTTGTGGTTTTTGACCAATTTTTTCTTGTTTGTTTTCCATTGGGTCTATGTTCGAGTTTATGGTGTCAATGGTAACGCTTGTATTGCTTTCTGTTGTTGTATTTATTTCCACATTGCTTTCACTAGCATGAATATCATTTATTTTTGTTGTTGTTTCATTGTTATTACTCATATAGAGTTGTTTTTGTTTTTTTCACCGTTTTTTTATGTTTTTTATTTTTGTTGACTGTGCTCTTTTTATTATGTATAATGTTGTTACACCGAGATAATAAAAGAAAAAAGAATAAATATTTTTTTTTGCACAGATTATTTGCAAGTATGTATGTGCGTACATACATACATACATATGTAGGTATATTTTTTTACTTGTATTGTTTTTTTTTTTTTATAGTTATTCTATTGTTCACTTTTATATTGAGCGTCCAAATTCGCTTGTTAAACTGTTATTATTAACTAATTTATGTTAAAAAAAAAAAAAAGAACCGTATGCGGAGTTAAAAGAAACATGTCTTTTCTCATCGAGCACGACCGACTCCAATGTATATAAATGACTTACCACAATGTCTAAAATATACAAAGGTCCACATGTATGCAGATGATGTGCAAATATACATTTGGGGGATTCACAAGGTGTCATAAAGTCATATGTCTTAAAATAATAACATGAAAAAATACGACTGTTGTGAGCAACCCCTCATAATTTAATGTGCTATTAATTACGACAGCACAATAAACATAGCAAGCAACGTTCTATTTATTTAAGACACTTTTTGTTTACAAACCAACAACAACATTTTTAAACCATTCTAAAATGTTAGAACATTATGACAATAAACCATGATAGCACACCTTGTGAATACCCCAATTAATAGTACGGTACAGCTTATTGAAGAAAATGTGGATAAGTTGAATACGGATTTGAACAACGTCTACAACCGGGCCACTGCCAACAAACTTTTAATTAATCCTCATAAGTCAAAATGCCTTATTATACACAAAAAAAAACAACTTGGGTAAACTTGAACTTTGATATCTTGCTAAATAACCAGAAAGTTGAATGTGTATCATCTGCAAAAAATCTTGGTGTAATTTTCAACAACAACTTGGTCAAGCCACATCAGAAAAGCCGCTGCAAATACATGCCTAAGGTTACGAGAATTATGGCCTACACAATTTCTTACACCTCTTGATACTAGAATTTTGATAGCAAAAACATATTTAATACCTCAATTATTATATGGTAGTGAAATTTTCACTATCTGTGACTCTGCAAGTAATAACATACTACGCAAAACATATAACAACATTATAAGATACGTATACGGTTTATGCAAATATGATCACATATCGTCGTTTTCAAACAAACTTTACAAAATATCTTTTAAAAATTTTATGGATATGAAAATACTTGTCATGATGCACAAAATCATATATACAAAGGAACCATCTTATTTATATAATCGCATAGTATTTGCAAGATCCAATAGAGGTAAAAAACTTGTTCCATGTAGTCATCGTAGCCTTGTCTCTGAGTACCAATTTTTCGTATATTCTATCCGTCTTTGGAACTCACTTCCTAATTCTCTCCAAGCAAACAACAACGCTAGAGATTTTAAAAAAGTTTTACTTGCACATTTTGCTTAAAAACCATTAATTTTAATTATTCCCAATAATATCTATGTTTGTATGTCTAATATAGTATAATAATCAGTAAACATTGTATTGTTATTTATAATTTTTAATTATTGTATAATTTGTTATTCACTAATGTATTATCTACACAATCTACTTTTTATAACAAACTTAATTCGCATACTATATTTATAAGATTTAAATCTTGTTGTATGCGATATACAAATAAATAAATAAAATAAATTTATTGTATAGCCGTTTTTTCTTGGTACAGTGGAATCTCCCATGAGCGGACACCGAAGGAACCGTTGAAATGTATCCGCACAAGGGGGCTGTCCGGCCAAGAGAAAACTACAAATTTAAATCAACAAAACTTTGCCTTATATTTGTTTGTTTTTATTTAAAGATACATACTTTTATTAAACAAAATATAAAAAATAAACAATTCAATTGGGTTTAATAACAAAAAATCATTAAATGTAGTTCTTTATGTAATAAAAGTTTAAAATGTTTTATGAGTATGTACTATATTACGTTTTTCGTCTTGGCAATAACATCTTGAAAATGTAAGTCCAGCGATGAAAGTATATTCATAGCTTCTGTATCACCTTGGCATTTCACAAACGCTATAAGATCCTGCGCTTTCGCCAAAGCGTCTTTATATGTAAGGATGATCTGAAGGTTCAATTTCCTCTGTTGAGTCATCAGAAATTTCTTGAACTTCAGAAATTTGTTCTTGCAATGGCACGCGTAAATCCAAAGGTGATCTCTCAATTGGTAAATCATCATCGATCTGATAAAAATCTTTTAAGCTTTGCTCACTGACCCCTGCAATACATCTTTTCTCCATTTCGGCTATTAGGTTTAATGGCAAATCATCCTCATGCTCAAAATCAACATCAAATGCTGTCGGACATTCATGGCTGTCAAATGTAAGCCCTGCCTTACGAAAACAGTTCTGAACTGTTTCAGAAGTAACTTGGTCCCATGCACTTTTAGCAAAATAAACTGCATCCAATACGTTTATACGTTTAACTTAATCATAGGCTGTGTTAGAAATTTCAATGTTTGCTAGTAAGTGCTTCAGTATCAATGTTCTATAATTATGCTTAATATTTTTAATAACACCCTGATCAAGTGGTTGGCTAATTGAAGTACAATTAGGAGGCAAAAAATGTATTTTAATGTTTTTCAAATTGATGTTTTTTTGGATGCGATGCCGCATTGTCCAAAAAAAGTAAAATTTGCCTATTTTGTCCTCCCATTTTTCGATCGAAATTTTCTAACCATTCACTCATAATATCAGACGTCATCCACGATTTGGTGTTTGATTTCCATGTCACCGGTAAATTATCTTTTATTAAATTTTTAAAAGCTCTTGGTTTAGATGCCTTTCCAATAAGAAGCAACTTTTCTTTGTCTCCAGCCATGTTCGCACAGTGCAATATTGTTATCCTTTTCTTAGACAATTATCCTCCCACACATTTTTGATTTTTTAAAGTCATGGTCTTGTTTGGTAATGCCCTAAAATAACGCCCAGTTTCGTCAGCATTGTAAATATTTCGTGGTATGAAACCTTTTATTAGAGAAGGTAGTTTCTCCATGAATGCTGCTACATCGTCAGGATTAACGGAGGCGGCTTCGCAAGATATCGCTTTGAACGTAATATTGTGACGAATTTAAAACTTGTTAAGCCAACCCGACGAGGCATTAAAAGTGTTGTTACCCAAGGATTCAGCTATTTCTTTAGCTTTGCTTTGTATCAATGGACCTAAATACAAAAGTAAAATTATAAGAACAAAACATATTAATCAATCAGAATCCACTTAGTAAGTTAATGATAAAATGAATCATTTTGCTGTAAATTTGTAACGTACCAGTTAATGGAATCCCTTTATTGCGTGCTGCAATAAACCATTCGTAGGACAACTGATCAATTGTCAGCCCCTCAGCATTAAAAAAGCTTTTCTCATTTAAATTTACATTGGAATGCCATTTTTTTTATTATCTCTTCTCTTTTTTTTATAATTTCAGAAGCTTGAGTTTTACTAATGCTAAATCGCTTCGATAAATTTCTCACGCTTAATTTTTCTTTGTTGTACACTTCAATCACTTCTATTTGTTGCTTAATAGTTAATACAGACCTCTTTATCCATTTTAAAAAGTCTTACCGCACTAATGTATACAAACGAATGAACAATGCATTCCAAAGTACAATAAGCAAACGCACATCGATTATTATTTGGGGAATCCCCTAAATCGCATAAGTAATGGCATAGATTACAAGCTGTTGGTCAAATAGGTTTGTACACCATACGTACGCACCACAAACATTGCAAGAATTAGTATTGTCAACTCTCCGAAGCAGAAGCGTAAATCGTAGAAAAAACGTTAAATTGAAAACATTATGTAAGAGAGAAAATATGTATTTAACATACCCACATTTAACTATGTTATGTGATGTAGTTAATATGATAAACCGTGCCCTGTTGTTAAA
Source organism: Pollenia amentaria (assembly GCA_943735925.1). Lineage (NCBI taxonomy): Eukaryota > Metazoa > Arthropoda > Insecta > Diptera > Polleniidae > Pollenia > Pollenia amentaria. The sequence goes on from OX031007.1 coordinate 105,646,083, forward strand.
GCGAACAAATTAAAAGAGTCTTGGCAAGCTTATTTGTAAATTATGACATGAAAAATTCGGAAAAAAAATAAGCTAAGTGTCCGTCCAAGAGAATTTTTTTTATCTAGCGGATGTCCGCGTCCGCTCATGAAAAGCGTCCGTTCAAGGGAAAGCGACTGCAATGCTTTTCTTATGGAGCGCTGCCGGGACCTAGCAACAATGTCCGTTTAATGGGGGTATCCGCTTATGGGAAGTGTCCGTTAAGGGAGATTGCACTGTATTAACTAAAAACCACTTTACATAAACACGCAAAGTTACACAAAACTGTAAAAAATGAGGGTTGTTTCATTCAAATTTTTAAAAAAGTTTTTTATTTGAAAATATTGAAAACTGCGGTTAAATTATTAGAAATTTATGTAATTTCCTGTTCTATCGATACGTCTTTTACGTTTAAATAAATACAAACATTTGTCTAATCAAAATTTCCTTTTCTTTTAGAATTCTCAAAACACCAACGGAGGAAATTTGGCCAGGCGTCACATCCCTTCCCGATTACAAAAATACATTTCCGTGTTGGTCAACAAACCAACTACCCAATCAATTGAAAAATCTTACTAGCGAAGGGCTCGATTTAATCCAAAAAATGCTTATATACGACCCAGTTCATCGCATTTCCGCGAAAGACGTATTGGAACACCCATACTTTGATGGGTTTAATAACATTCTAATAACGCAGCGCTTTAAAACTGAAAACTGATATAAAAGCATAATAAATTTTAAATATTAAAAAGTAAATTTCGATTTGCTTTCTTACGTATAGAAGTGTAATATTAAAATCGGTACAGTTTATCTAAAGGACTTAATTTTATATGCACTCAATGTTAATATTTAATCCATTATAAATTTTAGCAAAAAAAAAAAAACAACTAATTTAAAATAAATTTATATAATACTTATTAAGCAAAATTTAGTTTTCTTTGTATGTATTTTATTACTATGCACGTTGGGGCAGGTAAATATATGGGGGTTATTGGCACAACAATTAAATTTTTAAATTTGCTATTTTTAAAAGTTTCTTTTAACATTTGAAGCTTACATTTTTCTACACTTGACTGAGTATTTTTTTTATTTTTTATTGGCACAGTGTTAAACTTGGAAAATTGCTTTTCTAAAACTAAAGGGTACGCCATCTAACTTTTTTTCAACTAGTGCTTATTTCGTGAATGGTAACACTTAGCTCATGTCTGATTTGACAGATAATTAGTTTTATCCTTCCGCTGAACGAATATGGTTGTGTATACGCTTGAACAACGCTGGGAAATATTGCGACATTACTTTGAAAATTATGGTAATGTTGCAGAATGTGTGCAAAAATTGCGTGCGGATTTTGGAAGAAGAGAAGCACCGTCAGCTCCGTATGTTCGGCCCACTTAGCGATCGACTTACAAAAAATGCCGATTAGGCCAAAAAAAAAAATCATCTTTTCAGATGAAGCTCATTTTGATCTTGGCAGGTATGTAAACAAGCAAAATTGTCGCATTTGGGGCACAGAAAACCCGCACGCATACATTGAAAATCCGATACTCCCAAAACGAGTCACTGTTTGGTGCGGATTTTGGTCCAGAGGCATAATTGGGCCATTTTTCTTCGAAAATGAGCAAGGAGTAGCCGTTACAGTCAATGGCGATCGTTATCGGGCCACGTTGAAAGAATTTTTGTTCACAAAAATTTAAGAGGAGGATATTGGCAACATTTGGTTTCAACAGGACAGCCGAAGCTACACTCGATGTTTTGCGCCCTGTTTTTGAAGATCGCATTATCAGCCGCAGAGCTGATGTCGTTTGGCCACCTTGGAGCTGCGATTTGACACCGTTGGTCTATTATTTGTGGGGTCCAGTCAAAGATAAGTGCTACGCCGACAAGCCAGAGACAATTGACGATTTAAAGGACAATATTCGTGAAGCCATTGGTGAAATACAGCTGCACACAATCGATAATGTGCTTAAAAATTGGACCGATCGTGTAGGCTACTGCATGGCCAGCCGACACATACTGCGTATGCTTATGCAATAAGCAGGAAAAAAGAATTTTTCTGGAATATATTGAATTCTACTAAACCTTTCCTGTATTATGGGATACATTTTCAAAAGATTGTTGTGACAGAAAGTTGAAGAACGAGCTGTATACCGTTTTACTAGAAAAATATAAAGAATGGGACCCAAAGGCCACAAAAGAAGATATACATAAATAAGAAGATACATACCTTAAAAACTAATTACAGGCGGGAAGTCAAACGCCTATTCCAGCAAATATCATTGTCTGGTATTATTATCAAATCGATGCATTTAACTGTTTTTAAATTTTATTTTACATAAAACAGTCCATTAGTTTTTTATATTCCAATTTCCAATTCCAACAAAACTAGTTAGATATAGATCTTTAAATAATTTAATGAACTTCGGTACTAGTGATTTGGAAATTAAATTAGTTGGACTTCCCAAATCAATCAGACATGAAACATTAAAATAATTAGCATACTTGTTTCTTAAAGGGTTAAAAAATGCCACTCTCACCATTAACATTTGCTCAACAAAATCGTTAATATTAATATTATTCCCGGTAATATTGACGGGGCAACTCTGACGTTTAGGTTTTTGTAAAAATTACCAATTTCTATATTGTAGCCATTACTTGACATTTCTCGTGGCGTTTTTCATATCGGTCAATACCAGCAATTTGGAAAATCACCTTTTTGTGACCCTTTTAGATAATTTCCAACGGTAGCCCTGGTGGTCAGCTAATGAGAAAATACTAGAAAGGAAACAAACGAAGAATGTGTAGTTCAGAGTTGCCGTTTAAAAAATGTTTATTCGACCAAAAGTGTCTGCAAAACCTACCGTAATACTTTGAAAACGACCAAATTTTAAATATATGCAAAAACAAATATATCGTCATATAAAATGTAATTTTCAGGAGCAATAGGTTAGGTTAGAAAGGCTGGTGTGAAGCAAACTTCACACCCTCACCCAGAGACCAATATGGTCCATTGTGACGCCTTAATTAGTGAATGAAAGAAGGAAAGTAGAGAAAGAAATCTAGTGTGAAAGAATAGGAGAAGTAAATGGTGAAAGCACAGGAAAGAAAGATAGTGAAAGATAAGAAATCTGACAGCACAAGCAAAAACAACCCTAGCAAACAGGAAAACTGCCCTACATGTTTCCAGTCCCCAGCCTCCTGCCGCGCAACCAGGTCATTCCCATTACGAATCCCGTCAGGTTCTCGAGCCCGCAGCCCGAGACATCTCCCAATTCGTGCAGGAATCTGCTACCTAGCCACCTCAGCCTGCTGTTCTGTAGCCTGGGACAGTGGCACATAAATTGCTCAACTGTCTCCAACTCCTATGGGTCTTCACACAGCCTACATATATCCGACAAGCCAGACCCCATTCTCACCGCCAGTGGCCGATTAGTCCCGCTCAGAATCCATTCTCTAATTCTCCCAAAGAAGAAGCCCATTGGAGGCCTGACCACCTGCAAACTGTCAGGATCCTCCATTTCCGAGCCCAGTCTTGCCAACTCATCAGCTATCTCGTTGCCGGTGATGTTGCAGTGACCCGGTACCCAGCAGAGCCTCACAACATAATTCCCTAAGGCCCTAAATGCCGCCTGGCTGTCCACATATATAGTGACCTCCGAGCCCTTGGCAATGTTAGCTCCTACCATGTCCACGGCGCTGAGAACCCTCAGAACCTCCGCCTAAAATACACTGGAGTCGTCGGGAAGTCTATATGACCTTCGGATGTCCAGATCCTCAATGTAGACCCCCGCACCCGTGCCCTTCATCTTCGAGCCATCAGTGAAAATACCACATCCCCTATACAATTGCTCTGCCCTGACCAGCTCTCCCTAGAAGACAATATCACCTCTGGAAAACGCCCAAAATAGACCCTAGTGCCCAAATAATCCGTCGAGCCGGGCGAGCCTAGGTGATAACCACTACTAATTTCACTTAAGATCCGCGAGTGACCCTCCGTGAAATTTCCCAACAGCCCTAGCTCCCTCAGCCGAAGAATGCTCCTTGCTGCCATTCCCATCACATACTGCTCTATAGGCAGAAGATGAAGAATAACATCCAGAGCCGCCTGAGGGGCACTTCTCAAGGCACCTGTCATGCCGATCAAAGCATACCTCTGAGCCTTAGACAGAAGGTCCCTCCGACTAGTTAGTTTCAATGCCTCCCACCAAACACAGCATCCATACGTAAGAATGGGTATAACCACCGAAGTGTACGGCCATCCCACAACTGACGGCTGGAGTCTCCAACTCCCCCTAGTACCGGCAGCCTTTAATTAGCCACCTTGTACCTCCTAGTAAAAAGAATTAATTCTGTCTTCTCCGGATTAACTCCCAAACCCTTATCAGTCGCCCATGCTGACAGTTCGCCCAGCGCCCCTTGCATGACATCGCTAATTATCGGCAGAAACTTGCCCGATACCAATATAACTACATCATCCGCGTAGGCGACGACCTTCTCACCTATCCGGTCAAAACGTACCAGAACGACATTGACAACCAAGAGCCACAATAAGGGGGAGAGAACTCCCCCTGTGGGGTCCCCCTAGTCACGAGTTTCCTTAAGCGCTCGTTTCCCCAGTCCGAGTGAATAACTCTGCTACTAAGCATCAGAGTTATCCATTCGACCAAGAATAACGAAACCCCTAAATCCCTCAGTGCCTGCCTTATGGCCTCTATTCTCACATTGTTAAAGTCCCCCTCTATATCCATGAATGCCGCCAAGGTGTATTCCTTGTCTCGCAATCCCCATTCTATATAACCCACCACATCATGAAGCGCACTCTCAACAGACCTATCCTTAAGAACGGCATGCTGAGCGCAGCTGATGATGCCGCCGTCAATCTTCATCCTCAGATGTAGATCAATCAGTCTTTCTAATGTCTTCAAAAGAAAAGACGATAGGCTGATAGGTCTAAAATCCTTGGGGTAAGAGTGACCGGTTCTACCTGCCTTAGGTATGAAAATAACCCTGACCTCTATCCACCCTCTAGAAATGTAGCCATTTAGCAGACATACCCTAAACAGTTCCACCAGAAATAGGAGTGATGATCCCTGGATATTCTGTAGCCTAGCCGGAAATATACCATCTGGTCCTGCCGATTTGTAAGACCCAAAAGTATTAATCGCCCATGTAACCTTATCCAAGGTGATGATATCCCCCAACGCCTCCCTTATCTCACCTCCCGAGCCCGATCCAGAAAAGGGGCTACCACATATTACCTGTTCCCCCGTCCTAGGATCTACACAACCCGGGAGTCTCCATAAGCAAACAGAGAGACTCGGAGCTAGATTCCGTCCATGAGTCGTCCGGTCTCTGAATAAATCCCGGGAACACAGGGTCCTTGGATAAAATCCTTCTGAACCTGGAAATCTCATTTACAGATTCCACAGACTCTCTAAATTTGATCCACGAGTCCCTTTTAGTCTTCTAATATCTCCCTTATGCCTATTATAACTTATCCTTAAGTTACTCCAATCCTCATCCTACGCGTATGCTTCGCTCTATTGAATAACCTTCTGACAGTGGTCCTTTGAATCCTCACCTCACCTGTCCACCATCTCCGTAAATGTACCCACTAGGTGCTCCACACCGGCCGAAGTCGACCCCCAATCGTGTGTAACTCTAAGGTTACTATTCACCAATCCCGAAAAGGAATCCCATTTCGTCCTTGGATTCCTATAAGGACGCCTTTTTGACTTTTCGAAGTTTAGAATAAAGGATATACGACCATGGTCACAGAAGGAAAATCCCAAAGCAACCTTCCAATCATCTACTAAGTCTATAGTTCGACAATGTTACATCTATTACTGCCTCCCTATCTCTAGTTCTGAATGTTGGCGTATTCCCCCTATCACAGATGTAAAGATTGCTAGCAATAATAAAATCAAACATAGACTTACCCCATTTGTTGCTGTCGGCACTTCCCCATTTGGTATGGTGTGCATCCACCAACTCACGTACTTTCACACCAGGTGGATCGGTAGTCTCATATGGTAAAGCCTATACGTGTACTATAGGCATGTAAAAAGTCACATGCGCATGCGACTCCGATGTCATGAGAATGCTAAGCACATCGGTTACAGTTTTTGAATGATACGCAGTGATAACATGCAACGAAATTTTGATAGAACACGAAATGTAATTTTGTCCCTAAATTAAAATGTGACGCATGTGGCGGAAGCTGTCACATTTGCAAAGATAGCACATGTATACACATCAGAGAACTGCAAAAATCACTATTTTTCTTGATTTACTCATACGCTTAAATTTACATCAATTATATGCCTGCAAAATAAAGTTCGACGTTGGCAATATTAACATCGATTCGTAAACATTTTATTTGTACATGTGTGGGTTTGATGATTGAACGTGCTTTGTTTGCATTTGTTGATGCGCACGCCATAACACAATAGCGGAGTTCAGTGTTTGGTGCAAATCGTCTTGCGAAAGAGTAAATGCAAAATTTCGTAGCTTTTTTATGAAATTTAACGGAAACTCTGTGTATTTTGTTGTTGGATTTTACAAAAAAGCTATGATATTTTGCATTTGCTCTTTCGCAAGACCATTTGCACTTATCACTGAACTCCGCTAATTGCTCAAAATCAAAACGCAGGCATTCTTATGCTTTTGAATTCAAGTAGTCATTGTCCACTAGATGAGACAATGACAAATGTAAATTGGTATGAGTCGCTCTGTTGGTATGATTGTAGGCTTAAGCAGCGTTGCCATTATTTTTTTGAAAAAAACTGCATCTTAAGAAAAAACATAACAAATACCCAAAAAAATATGTTATTTACTTAGTTTTTTCAACATACATATATGTATGTATAGAAACAAATTCAATATTATATAAAGGGTTTTCATGATATCGCTTAAAATTGCTATTTGTACAAATGGGCAAAATTCAAGACTCGTTTCATGAAGACCCTTTTTAATGTTTGTGTTATATAATCAATTAATGTCAGTTTGCAGGACAAAAAAAGAAAAAATATTATAAAAATAAAAATTGAAAATTGTGGTTAAAATTTTAAATTTGTTTTTAAAAATGCATTAAGAACGCCAAAAGACTAATTTGCTCGAATTATTTAAAAATTTGTTGTTTGTGATTTATAAACACGTGAATTTTTATTGAAAACGACGATAAGCATTAAAAAATCTGTTTGTAGAAATGCACAATTGAACAGCGTAAGTTTAGGAGGTAAAATTGTTGGGCAAGTTTACTAAGTTTGTGTAAATGCATTCTCATACAATTTTTGATAGTTCATTTGCGAGGGCTTAAAAATGCACAGATTGCGAGACTTTTGAGCGATACTATGAAAACTCTTAATAACGAATATCGTTTCTTTGTAGGCCAGATAAAAGAGAGTGGAATTGGGAGTACACAAGTTTATGCAGTCTTGCGTTTTTTTTTTTTTTTTGTTTCCTCATTTGATATAGGCGCAGATTTTCTAGTTGTTAAGTGTACATACATGAAAATTTGCAGCAACAAATATTTTACAATGTAAACCCAAAACAACAAAAATCGCAAAATATAAAAAGGGACTTTCAAAAGGAAAGGCGAAATAAACTAGTAAAACGGGATAGCAAACATGTCAAAATTGTACGTATGTATAATCCTTTTGCGTTGTTAATTGGGTTATTTGACAAACGATTAAAATATGTTTGCAAAGGGTGGTTCAACCAAGCCGCACGATGTTAATTGTAAATTAAAGCAAAAGTTTTCAGAGACCTATAATTAAGGTTCAATGTCATTAATGTGCCAAATTATTTCATTTATTAGCTCATGAATTGTTCTTGGCTTATTGACGTAAACTTTTTCTATTAAATAAAATTTTCTTTAAATATCAAATCACATGATCGTGGCGGCCAATTAACATCGCCCGATGACGCCACTAGTTCATAAGCATGCATAGGTGTTTTCACATTTCCTACACACCCGGTTTGCTGAAATTCGCGCACAATTCTCCTGATTGTGGACACTTGTTCGATTATGCTGACCAAAAAAATCACAAAGTTCATTTTGATTTGAACGCCCATTTTCGTAAAAGGCTTCAACAATCTTAACGTTAAATTAAGTTGGACAAAAAACTTGACCTTAAGGTGTGACCCACAATAAACACCGTGCATTTTGGTTGGACCACCCTTTAGAAAAATTTAAAGGTTGAATATTTTACAAACTGTTTGCGCTACCTAGTTCTAAATTTAATCATTTAAGTTGAAATTTAGCAGAGTAAAGAAGGAAGAGACGAAACTTAAAAAAATTAAGAGGATAAGTTTTTTATTAGAATCTATTAATAATTGATTAGTTATGTTTGGGTCGTTTGTTTGTTAACGGGAAGTGTGTGTATTCCAAGCCGTTTGTGCGGTTTGTTTGGCTCTTGCCATTATTACACGAGTGTGTGTTAAGCAAATTAGGCAAGATTTTTGCTTAAGAAATAAAAAATAATATAACAAAATTGAAAGTAAAAAAAAATAATGTAAAAACTGCGAAATCTGCACAATATACAAAAAACTTATTTTTTGAACAAAAAACTTCAAAACTGCTCAATGCTTAGAAAAACTGCAAAATGCAGATAAATCTGCTTATTTGAATATGTATATAAATAATATATTTTATTAAATACTATTTTAAGTTTATTTAAAATTATACGTATGACATACAAAACTACTGTACTTTTTAAGAAATGATAAAAAATAAACACAGTCTTCTATTTCTATGGAAATTGTTTGTACCCAAGGCGAATTCAACTACAGGTGGTGTCGATACTACAACAATCCAAAAACAACAGAAACAACACAGGGTTTTTTGTTAGTGCATTGTTAGTGTTTACTGTCCAAAATGTCAACCATTCCTAACAAAACACTAACAAATCAAAACAAAGTAGCTCGAACTGTCAAAATCAGATGGCGTTTCAACACCACCTGTAGTTGAATTCGCCTTGTTTGTACCTATGTGTGTTTGCGTTTCATTAAAATCATGGTGGAATAAGTAGGTGGCAGCGCTACGGCAACAAATACAACATTACATCAAAAATGAAAAATAAGTCTCCGTATACGTCAAAAATTATATTCAGCTAAAATCAAATTTTGCCGCCGAACGCAATGAAATAAATTAATTTTTAGCCAATTTTTATTTCACTATGGTTACTATCTTATTTAATTTTAACTTAAATAATCAAAAACTTTAATACAATACAATAATCACAGCACAAAACGTGGACTTTTTGTAAACATAAACAAAACTTTGACATAAGACTAGACAAACAATACAAGAGCAAAAAATCGTCATCTGGCGTAGTAATGCCACCTGTTTATTTCATCATGATTAAAATTTTTTTTCTTTCGAATCCAGCATCAGTGATGCCAAAAGTGCATTTTGCAGTTCTCTGATACACATGTACATGGCTATATGAATGTTACTAGTACACGGCATGGAGCAAATGTACGCATTTTACGTGCTTGTATTGACGAAATCTACATGTACATGCGAATTTCTAGTACACGGCATGTTACCAGTAGTATTATTGACAGCGTTGTCAATTTTATTCTTTGGGCAATGTTTTAGCGCTTTTTAATAATTCTTGGCATTGCAACTTGTGCAATTATAATTTGCTATTTAAAATAGCAGAAATTGTTTTGTGTATATCTCAGGGCTGTGGAGTCGGAGTTGAGGTTTTTGTACCGGAGTCGGAGTCGCAGTACCCAAAAAAACGCGCGACTCCGACTCCAAAATTTTTCGGCATAAAAAATTAAAAAAAAATTCTAATACTTTCCAATATAAAAATTCTTCGAAATTGGCGATGCAATATTTTGCAGATCAATATAAGTACGTAGATTTTAATTTATTTTATGAGAAATGGTTGATTCAAGTACTTTACTATTTAAATATATTTAGGTATATTTTTTATACGTGCGGGAAAAAGTCTAAATTACATTAGCAAAACTCAGTTATTGATCTAGTTGAAAAAGATGTGTGATTTTTTAAATAATTTACTCATGCTAAAAAATGTTAATGAAAGGAATTGCCAATAATTTTAATATCAGAATTTTTTAACCATCAACCCTGAAATATTTTCAACATTGTACAGAATAAGTGTTGCTATTGCGCATAAATACTAGTATGTATTAGAAAAATTGTGACGTAAAATTATTTCTCTTTTGTGTAGAAACATCTTTATCGGCCTGCCTTTAATTCCTACCATAACACTCATGTTTTTCTTATGCACATTACGCGGGGATTCCCATAATTCGTTTAATAAAGATATTTCTACACAAAAGAGAAATAATTTTACGTCTCATTCATTTCGCATCACGGTTAGAGTAGGAGTCGGAGTCGGAGTCGCACTTAAAAAATTTCAGCGTTTGGAGTCGGAGTTAGTACTTTTTTCGGACGACTCCACAGCCCTGGTATATCCATATCCCACATTAATGCATTACAATATAATACAATTTAATAAACTAGTTTTCACTATATAAAACATTTTTTTATTGTATTTTAATGCCTGTGCTTGCAATAAATTGAGAATTAACATTAAAAACAAATTTAATTTGTATTTGTTATCTTCTATACATAAATCGGCAAAGGCAAAACAGTTAATAAAACTTTCCCCATCTGTTTGCCAACCAATTTGAACAAAAAATACACCATTTGAAAGGTATATTTAGGTACAGAAGTGCACAACATTTTTTTTTAATATATAAGGGGGTAAAAAGGGCAAATACGGGTAAATCCGGTTAACTCATATCTCCAAAACTAAAAGAGAAATCCAAAAAAATTTTATAATTATCGTTGTTCATTCAGAAAATAAGCGGACAGGTGTCTGGTACTTTTTGAAATTCGACTATTTTGGGGAGTAAGTGGTTATAAACTATATTTTGGAACTTCTTTGTCACCCCATTTATCTGTCAAACCAATCAGCATAGACATAAGGATTATATCATATTCGTAACATATCTGAAAAAAAAAATAAACAAATATAAATTATATTAAATTGTACCTTTTTACAAAACATTTGTCCGTATTTATTGAGATATACATACGTGGTAAATTATGGGCTCCCACTAAGATATTGAAATTGTGTATACTTTCATGGAGATATTGGACCTTGAAACATAAAATTAAACATGCAATGTCCTGAGTGGATGAGAATCTATAATAGAGAACTTTTTTGTTATTTTTTTTTCAACTGGAAATTTTTGAGAATCTGTAAGGGGGAGATTTTTGGTATTTTTTCGTTCTTTAATTGGTACTTTTTGAATTTTTATAAACACTGGACTTAATACTTTGGTTGGTGTTAAAATTTTTTTCATATGCCTTAAGTAATTAAAAGTTTTATAGACATAATTATAATAATATATAATTAAACATTTTATACACATTGTAATAAAATAGTGATCATAATTTAAACAATTTTCTTTAAATTTTCATAAAGACAATAAATAAGAAGAATTCATGCCATTTATTTATTTATTTATTTATTTATTAAAAATTCAAATTGATTACAAGCCTATAAGGCCTAATTAATCTAGAAATTCACTATGACTATACATTATAAATTTTATAAAACAATTTCATTTTTAAAACTATTATACAATTTCTTAAAACAGAAAGTATTTCTATATTTGCCCCCCTTTTTGCACAACTATTGAAGCTAAGTAGCATCATATGTTATAAATTGCTTATATAATTTGCAGTTCTTTGTTGAGTTAGTAACAGCAAACACAAAACGTTACAAATATTGCTTTACAGTCTTCTTAAATTCCTTAATAGATTTAGTAAAATTCCTCTCATTATTTGGAAGGCAGTTGTTCCATATTCTCGCAACTCTAACTAGGAAAGACCTTGCCATATACAAGGTAGAATGGTTTGGACAAATAATACTGTTGATTCTAAACGACCTACCAAAATTAAACTTTTCAAAAAGATAAGAAGGTTTGCCATACTTTACAATTTTATAAAATTGAAGCATTAATCGTAAATTAATAAAGCTCTGAAAGTCAGAACCTAATATAGTTAGCACATGACCAGAAATATGTTCTCTATACCCTAGGCGACAGATATATCTAACTATACGATTAAAACAAAGTTTAAGTTTCGTAAAATTTTGCTGGGAAATTCCCGAAAAAACCTCCAGCCCGTAAAGAAACAAAGGAAGACATAAAGACAATGCCACCCTTTTCCTTATATGTTTTGGAAGGTATAAACCCACACAATAGAGTTTTTTTTAGAGTAAAAGATATTCTCGATATTATAAAATTTATCTGATAGGAAAAATACAATTGTGTGTCTATATAAATACCTAAAGTCTTGTGATGAGATACAAACTGTATACTTGTATCAGATATATATATATTAGGCAGAACTACATTATTAGAAAAATACATGGCTTTAGTCTTATTAGGATTCAGATTTAAATAGTTAGCTTCTGCCCATTCTGCAATGAGTTTAAGGTCATTATTCACAATCGACTCGAGATAATTTGTACCAAAGGTAGAGTCATTAGCTAGTAGTTGAATATCATCCGCGTATGTATAACACTTGCAGAACTTTATAACACTATAAATATCTTCCAAGTATATTGTAAATAAAAGAGGTCCTAAAATAGATCCCTGTGGTACCCCTCTAACAACCTCCCGAACACATGATTTTCTACCTCCAGACTCAACATATTGAAGTCTGCCATTAAGGAACGACCGAACCAAACGACACGAAGACGAAGCAAAATTAAAGTTATTTTGAAGTTTGGTGCATAAAAGTCTGTGACATATTGAGTCAAATGCTTTACTAAAATCTAGGAAAATTAACAGCGAACTCAAGGACTTGCCAAGGTTAGCACGTATATTTTCAGATATATCTAATACTAAGCCCGTAGTGTTGTAACCTCTTCTAAAACCAGATTGGAATGGGTTTATCAACTTTCTTCAGCTTAAATATTCTTGCATTTGTTTTCTCATTAAGATTTCTAGTACTTTAGAACTGGCATTCAATATACTTATTGGTCGAAAGTCCGAATTTTCTCGAGGTGATCTTATTTTAGGTATTGGTATAACACGCCCAATTTTCCATAGTTTAGGAAATAATGAAGACGTAATTATGGAATTTATTAGATAGGTAAATTGCCGAGAAATCATGGGAAATATAATTTTCAAAAATTTTATTGGAATACCATCAGGTCCAATAGAATTTGTTTTAATGTCTGACATTGCCTTAAAAACTTCCAATGAATCAACGTTCCTAAATGTGAAACCTCTGTTGGCATACAGTACATCTAACCCTCTGTCGTACTGCTCAATGGGGGGAAGTAAACATTTGTCATTGAAATCATTCACATCTAAAGAAGAATTAATAATACTGTCATTACCAACAACACCATTAGATCTTAACCTTTGCCATAACTGAGACTGAGAGCAGTTATTAAAAAAACGAATGCAATGAACCCTTCTTAATCGCCTTATAATAGATTTGACCCTATTGCGATATTTACAATATATTTGCCAATTAGCAATAGAATTACACTCGGAGTATGCACGGTATGCTAAGTCCCTTTTGACCCTTGCAATCTCCAATTCTCTAGACTTCATCCACTCATCATGTTTACCAGGAATATACTTTCTGAGGGGAACACTATCATCTAAAGTCTTTTTAACAATATCATTAAAAATCTCCGTTTTTCTATCTACACAATCAGTTATATAAAAATCCGAAAAATTCAACTGATTTAATCCTTCAATATACCTATCTACATTTATATTTTTGTAATCCCTATACCAGTGTATCTCCGGTAGTCTCTCATTACGTATTCTACAAGATAATGAAATAATAGCGTGACAAGAGTTTAATGGGGGAAATTGGTATTGCCAACTCCCAACAACGAAGCTTACATCAGAAACAAGAAAATAATCAATAAGTGTAGAACAACGATGAACTTCATTAATATGAGTAGGTATACTGTTGTGAATCACCGAAAGATTTGACCGAGAGCAACAGCCTCTTACAGTTTCACTTTTAGAGTACATATCAGTATTGAAATCTCCCATAAAAACAGATTTATCATACCTGTTCGAAAAATCAATTAAAAGATCCTCACAACCAGTGAAATTGCCATGAGGTAAATAAATAACCCCAACTAATATCCTATTATTACTACTCAGTTCAACTTCAACAAACAACGTTTCTATGTTTCCAAAAGTTATAATATGTATAACTCTTTTCCTATAAATGAGTTAGTGTGATGTTTTTGTAAACTCCCTAATTTATGAAAATACAACAAATAAAAATTAAGCTTAAATTAATATATAGCAAAATTGATAAATATTATGGATTTTTTCTAGATCAGTGCTTTTCAAAATTTAAAAGTTGGCAACACTGATTATGTGCTATTGTTTTGAAAAAATATAAAAAAAATTTATCTCCGTGAACATAACCAACTTTTTAACAAACTTTTTTGTTCACTTATTGTGCAGAGAGAGTGTGCAGGAATCTCTCATGAAAACAATATGGCGATTGAGTAGTTTATGCCTTGCAGACTAAATTTGAGTGCTACCAAGTTCAAAAAAGTGTTTTTAGTACAAAATTTCATACATTTAATGTGAATGCCTGTTCTTCTTCTTATTTCGGTTTTCAACAAACTTTTTAACAAACCTGCGCGAATTTGATAATTCGTTAAGATATATTTTATTTAATTAATTTAATTTAAGACTTGTGACAAAAATGTGAAAACGGGGCGTAATAGAGAAATATCTGGGCTACATTTCCTCATTTTTACTTTTTCTAGTTAAAGTTTTTTTTAACAATTATTTCTTAACAACCTTATTTCAAAAGTCACTCATACTATATTTCGACCCACTATGCAAAATTTAGAACTTGTGACAAAAATGTGAAAACGGGGCGTAATAGAGGAATCTCTGGGCTACATTTCCTCATTTTTAATTTTTCTATTTAAAGTTTTTTTTTTAACAATTTTTTCTTTACAAACTTTTTTCAAAAGTCACTCATACTATATTTCGACCCACTATGCAAAATTTAGAACTTGTGACAAAAATGTGAAAACGGGGCGTAATAGAGGAATCTCTGGGCTACATTTCCTCATTTTTAATTTTTCTATTTAAAGTTTTTTTTTTAACAATTATTTCTTAACAACCTTATTTCAAAAGTCACTCATACTATATTTCGACCCACTATGCAAAATTTAGAACTTGTGACAAAAATGTGAAAACGGAAATGTAGCCCAGAGATTTCTCTATTACGCCCCGTTTTCACATTTTTGTCACAAGTCCTAAATTTTGCATAGTGGGTTGAAATATAGTAAGAGTGACTTTTGAAAAAAGTTTGTTGGAAAAAATTGTTAAAAAAAAACTTTAACTAGAAAAACTAAAAATGAGGAAATGTAGCCCAGAGATTTCTCTATTACGCCCCGTTTTCACATTTTTGTCACAAGTCTTAAATTAAATTAAATAAATCTTAACGAATTATCAAATTCGCGCAGGTTTGTTAAAAAGTTTGTTGAAAACCGAAAATTCTTCCCATATAGCAAATAAGAAGAAGAACAGGCATTCACATTAAATGCATGAAATTTTGTACTAAAAACACTTTTTTGAACTTGGTAGCACCCAAATTTAGTCTGCAAGGCATTAACTACTCAATCGCCATATTGTTTTCATGAGAGATTCCTGCATACTCTCTCTGCACAATGAGTGAACAAAAAAGTTTGTTATGTTCACGGAGATAGCAAATTTTTAAGTTTACTCATTTACAGTACGTTTACATTTGACAGTACTAGCAAGACAGTAAGCAAATACATATTAGTTGCCAAAAACACTACTTGCTGTCTTGGTGACGTAGGCGTCCAGACAGTAGTTAAGATAGTTCACTTAAAAAAAATGTCTAACGTGAATGTCGCAGTGCAAAATCTAGCTAAACGTGTTCTATATGAACTTAACAAATTGAAAATAGCATTTAACAATTATTTTTTGTGAACATAGATAACCCTTAAACATACAAAACCAAAGCATAATTTATTAATTTTCTTTTAATTGTTGATTTTTTTTTTACTTTTGCGAACAAAACTTCAAATTACTGTCAGCAAATGTCAAATCACTGTCCATTTTACTGTCTGCAAAATTTGCAAGACAGTAGGTAGATAAGACAGTTGGAAAAGTGTACATGTATTAGTGAAAAAGTTTGCATGTATTGCAACTGTCTTTCCAGTACTGGCAAATGTAAACACCGTGTTACTGCATTTTACTGTAAAAGTACTCAAACGCATCTAAAATCACTATGCTAGTTGAAAAAGCAGACAAGCCGGGCACATGACGTTTTAACATAATTCGGGTACGCTGAATACAGTGGTGCCCGCGGTTTTTTAAGATTGGCTCTGGTTTTCGAGATATACCGTTATTTCGACAACATATATTCGCGTAACTCAAAAACGGTTTATTTTATTGAAATTATTAAAAAATTCCGCAATAAAATTTCATTGAAGAAAAGTAAAACTTTTTTCTAGTATGAGTAGTCGTTATTGATACATAATTTTTAATTTGAAAACATATAAAAAACAAAGCTGCAAACAAAACAAGCCATAAATTATTAAAATCTGTAAGCAACTTTTGATTTTATTCACAAAAGTCGACAAATTTTAATTAATTTAAGAATTTCATTAAACGCAATATTTGTATGGGAGCCCCCCTAAGGGATGGTGATAAAGGGAAAGTATAATTTGAGAAAATGTTGAGAACAAAAAACTAATGGAGGTCAGTCATACATTATAATTATATACCACTAGGGCGACTTCTTGGAATTTATTGTACTTTTTCTTCAATATATATGAAGAATATAATTTATATGGATTATTTCATAGGATTTTTTAATCATTAAATTCTTTATTCAACATTATGTATGTACATATGTATATATGAAGAATGTGCCAATGCAGAAAATTTATTTTCAATAGCTGCGTTCGAGAACACAAAAGTTTTTACTATTTTTTACTGAACTTTACTGCATTTTACTTAATTGCGTTCGCGTACACAAAATACAGTATATGAGAACACAAATTGAGAGCGTAGAGTGACAGTTCTTGACTGAGTACTTACAAATTTTTACTGCAGAAATTTTTGCAGTAAAATTTAGTAAAACAAAAAAACATATGTTTCAAAGGTAAACAAACAAAAAGCAAACAAATTGTGAAAAAAAGTTCAATAAAAGAAAAGTTGAAATAAAACTAAAATAAAAACAAAAAGTGAATAAATATTAATTAATTAAACTTGTTTGTGAAGCATTTATATGGCTAAATACCAACTTTTGAAATTTTTTTCTGTTATGGTAATTTTTTGGAGTTGTAAATGTGTCAAGTATTCGGGTACTTAGAACAGCACTTATTTTTAAGGTAATCAATAGTAAAAAAAAGTATTAGTGTACTATTGATAAAATTTTGCAGGACACAAATTAGCAAAGTCAAATAAAATAAAAAACAAGCAAATATGAAAGATTACAGAAAATAATTTGTTTGTATTTTCCAAAAATGTTGGTGTTATAAAATCTATTTAATCGAGTACCGATAAGAAAACGAGTTAAGTAGTCAAAAGTGTATACATATTTCAACACTTCAATTATTTACCATCAGCTGTTGCCTTTATTTTACGAATTTTTACAAATTTTGCGTTCGCGTACTTTTTTGGACAACAGCTTTTTGTGAGAGCAAATTTTTAAGTTTACTCATTTACTGCATTTTACTGTAAAAGTACTCAAACGCACCTAATGACATTTTGACGTAAAATTTTTTTCAATGCGGTTTTTGTGCCATTTACAATACAAAACAAAAGAACAAATATTCAAATTTATGCTATTCCAAAGAAATATGCATGCATTATTACCACACTTTCACTTTGCGGTAGGAATTTTGGAAAATCCACAGTTACCGATTAAAAAATTCTTAGAATTAAGAAATAGTCATAAATGCTTACATCTTTGTATTTTAGTGTGCTTACAAAACCACACAAATCGGTCTTTTATTGTGCAGTCAAAACCGCACTAATCGGTCTTGTAAAAACTTAAATAACATATTCTATTGTTATACCTGGAACGGGTAGAAATATTAATCGTCCTGGCTTTGTTTTTTTTTACAAAACATGGTCATGAAGGTCTCGACAGGTACTTTGATTAAAACAATTACAGCATAAATAAGAGTTCCTCAACCCCTTCACTTTCATATGAAGGGGTCATTTAAAGCCTTTGACAGTTTTGTATCTAATCAGTTATATTGAAATATCTAAGATGGAGGCGATTAAAAAGTTTAATTACTATTGTTATGTGTGTGGAAAATATAAAAATATGCCAAGTCGCCGTAAAATCACTATTGAAACAAGTACCTTGTATGAATCATATTTTGCTTTAAGTTTTATATATGGTAAGAGTTGGACACCATCAATAGTGTGTACACACTGCATTTACTATTTAAGTGGGGAAAAATGGAGACGCCATGCCATTTGGTGTTCCAATGATTTGGAGAGATCCATAGTTCATGTTGAAGATGAGTGTATTATATATCTTATACTTGTAACGATTCTTTAAAATTAATTAGGATCTGGGAACTATGCTACCTTTTAACTTCGGCTGTGCTCGTCGGATGGGTATGGGTGAAATGTTCCCCAATGAAATAAATACGCAGTTTGTGAATCAATTACAGTGGAATTTAAATTAAGGTAGCTAACTAAATCATGACAAAATACAACGATCAAATATATATGAAAAAAAAGAAGCTAAACATTGATGAGTAAGGTATAGCTTTAGGTGCAATTCGCTATACAATTTCTAAACCCTCCCATGCCATGCTGACAGAAACAAAATTATTGTCAGTCCAAATTTAAAACCAGAATTAATATATTACCCCATACTATCCACTTCACTTTTCGTAACTAAAATAATAATCTTCAATATTCCATGGTTAAAAACATTATACAAAGTCAAAATTTATTTTAAAAAACATAATAAACAAACATCTAAGCGTTGAGAAATAATTTAAGTAAAGTCATGCAAATATAAAAATCAAATCAAGTTATAAACCCCTAGTCACCTATCGATAATCTTTTTGTTAACTCGTTTATTTTGCAATGATATTCTTTTTTTTTTTTTTTTTTTTTTTTTTTAATGTAATGTGTTTATATTTAAGTTCGTTTTAATAAAATAAATAAAAATTTTAGATTGGATTTCTATTTTGGCAAATCGTATTTTTCATTATCTACTCTAAATTATATTTAAACTAAATTAAATAACATTTAACATGGTCGACAATCATTATAGAAATCCAATCTTAAATAATTTTCGGTAATAATTTTTTTAATATGGTTGATATAAATAAATCAAAATTGAAGAACTTACATTATATTATCCATCGTTGTCATCAGGCGCCGGAAGACAGTAGATTTAATAAGATGTATTAGTACTAGTTATGTATATTCAACCAATAAACGAATAGTTAAGATAGTTTATAGGAGTGAATGTGTACAGGTATTTACATATGCGTGGATTGTAATACTCTCGAGTTAATTTTCCTCGTTGTATTACAGTCCACAACAATCAAGAATAAAAACAAAAAAAAAAATATTTTAACCGCGTTTCAATTAAAAGAATCAACAAAAGATATAAATTTTTATTTTAAAAAAAAAAAAAAAAAAAAAAAAAATATAAATCTCAAAATTAACTTTAACACAAAACAACAAAAAAAATTAAATTTAGAAATAATACTAAAGTTAGTAATCAAATTGAAATTTAAGATTCAGAAGTACGATTCTCTTCCCTTCTCCTTTTTCCCCCCCCCCCCTTTTACAAAAAAAAAAAAACAAAGGTTCGTGTAATTTTCCTTTCCAAACAGGTCTCCCCAATTATTGTTCCAAAATCCTTCCTATCAATCGAATCCAATTCCTGTTGATCTTATTCGGCAGCAAAGCCTAATCTTATATTGTTTATTCCAGGTCAGTTGACCCTTATAATTTATACGATATTCCAACCGGCATACAACACCTACAACCATATAGGAAACTACTGATAGGATATTACCCCTTCTTGAATCAATTGATTATCTTTCAATGCATACAATAACAAAAAAACTAAGTCTTGATTCCTGGTTCTTTAAAATATCCTTATAATCAAGCCTCCAATGGAAATTAAAATTAAAGTTCCGTTACAACTTCCCTTGACTTTACTTAATGAAAATTTTTACATTAATGAAAAATTTCTCAATGAAAAAAACCATTTTCCCTTCAAAAAAAAAAACTAGCAAACTTGATTAAAAAAAAAAAATATTCCAAACACCTATACCCCTAGGAAAATTATCAGTAAAAAAAAATTATTTCCATCACAAAGTAGATTAAGAACCAAGCCTCCTGCAGATCTTAATCTAAAAAAAAAAAAATAATTTAACCACCATGAGATCAGGTCCACATATCATTAAGGTGATATACACTAATATATCCACTATCTATGTCCTGTAACTCATAATTTGTATTACCAATCTTCCTCTTGACCACCGCTTTTATTCCCGTTGGCGCAAGTTTGGCATTAAATTGATTGGCCAACGAACTTTGAGTAAAATTGCGACGTACCACCTCTTGACCAACATTAAATTCTCTCCTCCGAGATCTCAAATTATAGAATTTCATATTGCGTTCATAAGCCTCTTTCATTTTCACCTGTATGGAGTCGCGTAAAATCGTGAAATTTTCCTGTCTTTCCAATTCCGAGTCCGACTCCGCCAAAATTTTGAGGTTACGTAATATCTTATAGTCCTTTCCATTGCCAATCATTGCTTGTCCGAATACAAGTTCATATGGGGTTCGTCCAGTAGTCTGATGTACGCTGTTACGAATTGCGCAATTAATATTTGACAAATACATATCCCACTGTCTCTGATCATTACGGACGTAAGCACGAAGTGCTTCATTAATCGATCTATTAACTCTTTCACAGGCGTTCGATTGTGGACTATGTATTGCTGTCAACTGATGATTAATTCCGAATTTTTCTAATAGCTTTTGAAATTCTTTTGCCTTGAATTGACTACCATTGTCGGATATTATAATTTCTGGAATACCAAAACACGTAAAAATTTCATTTTTTAAATATTCCACAATGGGTTTTGTAACGAATTTCTTTAACGGTTTTAAGAAAGTAAACTTGGTGAAATGGTCTAAAATAATTAAGATTCCAATGTTTCCATTCCTTGTTCGTGGTAGTGGTCCAATGAGGTCTATATAAAGACGCTGAAATGGCCTCTCTGGAATTACCATTTGTCCCATGGGTGGTTTAAGAGCTGTTGTTGGCGTTTTAGATGTTTTGCAAGACATGCAGTTTAATACATATTTTTTAATATCTATAACCATCTTTGGCCAAAAGAAAAACTGTCGAATCCGATGTAGTGTATTGGCAATGCCACCATGTGATGCATTTGGCACGTCATGAGCTGCATAAATGACCTCCTTCCGTAATTCTGTTGGTACAAATAGCTTCCATGCATTTGAATCATCTTCATTACCGGAGGCAAATTTAGTCCTTTTATATATATATTTCTCAATAACTTTATAATCAGGTAATTCTGTTTTCAAAAATTCATTACGTAGTCTTAAATATTCTGAACTTTCGAATGCATTGGAATTAAGATCTATTGAAGGTAATATTTCTAAATCTACTTCAGCCAAAATGTCTTCATTTTCATAAGTTCGCGATAACGTATCTGGAACAACATTGTCCCTTCCCTTGCGATGTTCAATTGTAAAGTCAAAACCTTGTAACTTGAGAGCCCATCTGGCTAAACGTCCATTCAGATCTTTTTGCCTCATTAACCATTTAAGGCTTGCATGGTCAGTTATGACCTTAAATTCATGGCCCTCAATATATGCTCTGAACTTTTTTATTGCTAAAACGACAGCCAGGCATTCCAATTCTGTTATTGAATAATTCCTCTGGGCCTTATTTAACTTTTGTGACATAAAGGCTATCGGCCTCTCGTTTCCTTCGTTATCAAGTTGGGCCAATACAGCACCTACCCCATACAAACTAGCATCACACTGAAGCATAAATGCCTTGTTGAAATTAGCGTGAACTAAAACTGGTGCTGAAGTTAATTTTTCCTTAATATGCTCAAATGACTTTTGAGCTTCATCATTCCATGAAAAGGTTCTTCTTTTAGATAACAATTCTGTCAAAGGAAATATAAGTGTGGCATAGTCATCAATAAACCTCCTATACCAGCCTGACATACCCAGAAATTGACGAAGTTGGCGAACCGATTTTGGTACAGGAAATTGGGAAATTGCTTGTACCTTATCAGGATCGACTTTTAGACAGCCTTCTCCTACGATATATCCCAAATACTGAACTTGTCTAATGACAAAGTTGCTCTTGTTAACATTGATAGATAAATTTGCTCTTCGAAATTGTGTTGCCACCTCCTGCAAATGTTGTAAGTGCTCGTCAAAGTCTTTAGAAATTATTAAAAGGTCATCCAAGTATACGAATACATTCGTTTTCAAACTATACGGAACAACTCGGTCCATCAGTCTACACATCATCTGTGGGGCATTGCACAATCCAAACGGCATTCTCGTAAATTGGTACAAAGGCCGGTTAGGGATTGTGAAAGCAGTTTTCTGTCTCGAAACTTCGTCCAATTTAATCTGCCAAAATGCATCCTTTAAATCCACTTTAGAAATAAAATAAATTGGAAGAAGTCTTGATATGAGTCCGTCTATGTTCGGGATGGGATATGCGTCTTTTGTTGTCACAGAGTTAAGCTTACGACTGTCCAAACAAAATCGCACTTTTCCAGGTTTTACAATTAAAACCCCAGGAGACGACCATGGGGATGTGGGGCACTCTTCAATGACCCCTAAATTTAACATACGGTCAATCTCACCACATAATAGTTTTTCCCTTGCAGGAGATATTGGATAATATCTTTGTTTGATTGGTGTGGATTTTCCCGTATCAATATTGTGGTCAATTAAGGAAGTACATCCTAGCCCATCGCGCTCCGAATTATGAAAATAGTCGAAAACTTTCCGCAGCTTTTGTTTTTGTAAAGCTGACAATGGAATCCTATTTGGATCTTCTTGAGAAACAATTTCGCTAATGGTATTAATTGCAGCAATCTGTATACCAAATTTTTGCCAGAAATCAATTCCACAAATAATTTCCTGTGTTATGTTTGGAATTAATAGAAATTCCACTGGTTCTGACTGTCCATTATAGTTTACATCCAGAATCTTGGTTCCTAAAATACGTTGTCGATTTCCGTCAGCAGTTTTAACCATACCAATACTACGTTTAAAATTTCCAGTTTCAGCAATTTTGGAACATAACTCCACCCCAAGAACACTAACATTTGCCCCACTATCTAGTAATGCAAAATGATTTTTATGCTCAAAATTTAATAAAACGTATGGTATATTATCATTGGTCCTAGATAAAATTGATGATATTACGAATTTCCTTAATTGTTTTTTCCTTTTGTAATAATCTCGTATCCTTCTTGAAGATCTATTCGGTTCACGTTCTAAAGCAGTGACATTGAAAATGTTATTTCTAATGCGATTATACTCCGCTAGCCGAACATGAAAAGGCCGTTGCAAAGAATGTTTATTAGTAAAATAAGTCTTATTTGTCTTATCCGGTGTAATTACCATATCAGGTGTATTAACTTTTGAATACAGGTTAGCTGTACCAAGAATTGAAAAATCTGGATTTCCTAATTTTGTAATGGATGCCCGTCCTTCTTCGTACGGACATCCCTTACTACGTTTCCCTTCTTCTGTAAACAGTTAGGACATTGTGGTTTATACAAATTCTTCGTTCCGCAACCGTAACAAAATATACTTCGTGACTCTAAACAATCCACAAAGCTGTGACCTGGCTTATCACAATTCCAACATTTGCCTTTGTGTACTACAAAACAAACTTCTAAACTTTCATCCAAATCAGAATTTAAGTCCAGTTGAGAATCATCCTTAACAACTTCTGACACTTGACTTTTTACAATTGAGCGCTTTACCGCGTTTGACATTCCCATATCCTTCATAAACTGTTCATGTTTTCGTACAGCACGTCGTAACTGCGCTACTCGGGTGATTTCCAAGTGCAAAAGTTCATGTCTTACCTCAGATTTTAAATTACGTTGTATAGTTTCACAAAGGTCAATATCCGATAAAGGTGTTCGTAATCTGTCGCAAAGCACCATAATTGAGTCATAAAATTCATCAAATGACTCGTTGGATTTTTGCTTTCTTCTCAAAATTTCATCCTTTATATCAAAATCTGTTTTATAATCTTTATAATGACGTTTCAAAGCTTCACATAAGTCACTCCAATCTATAATATCATAGCTGCGATGAAATCTCCAATACCATTTTAACGCTTTGCCCTCAAAAAGGATGTGAACATGTTCACATAGAAGTCGATAATCACCACGTAAGTTTGCATTTGTTAAAGTGTTAACTCTATAAATAAATTCGTCTACCGTAATCTCTGAAACTTCACCAGTAAAACGAATTTTCCAATTCCGAATTAAGTTTAATGCCTTTTCCGAATTGTGTTCAAATTCCCGAGATCCACGATTCTCACGAATATGTCTATTTGGTGACGATATACTACGATCATCTCGAACTTCGTGATCAGCCCGTTCATCCTGAATATCATGTACATAAGGTCCTCTATTCCCTAAGGTCAGATTTCGAAATGTGTCCTGAATCATTTCACCTATTTCATTTCTAAATCCCCTAAAAGAATCTTCAACGATTCTGCGAATTCGAGAGTCGCTAAAACTGTCTTGTACTAATGCTTCCCTACGGGTTTGTAACCGAGTTCTCGGTCTGCCTATTCGATCATTCGGAGTATCTGCATCTCCACCAGCGCCCTGAATATTAAAATTCATAGACTCCTGCTCAGCCTGCGCCGAAATATCATCGCTGCTACGTACCAAAGGCATGATAACACAACTAACTAAATTCAAGCACAAGTGCGGACAAAAATAATGAGAAAATACAATAAAACAAAAAAAAAATCGTCAAAACCAGGTGTAAAAAAAACAATTATAAACGGATTATAATTTCCTAATATATGATTATAAAAAGTTATCAATAAATTACCACAAATTAGTACTACTCAGTGAAGTATTCCAGTAGGAGTAATAAAAAAAAAAAATAAATAAATAAAATTTTAATCGAATACTACATCAAGTTTAGCATACAGAAAGTTATAAAAGATAAACTCAAAAACGTTATTATAATTTTGACGTATGCCAAAATATATAAGATCTACAAACAAATTTGAGTGAAAAACTTTGTTTTTTCCTAATGCAGGGTAGTAATCAATATAAATCAATATACATACTAAATATCCTTTACATCAGAAAAATCAAAATAAAGGTAAAAAAAAACTTAAAAACAATAAAGAAATCAAAATCAATTTTCATTAGAATTAGATTCGTTCGACAATTGAACCGTTCCCAAAACAGTACAACTTCTCTAGATCGAACCCAAGCCCTGAGAATGTTTAAATCAAATAATGCTAATAATGGATTGAAACTTGCATAAGCCAATAACAATTATGTCCTTAATAACACTTTATGATACAAGGAAATTAAAAGAATAAAAGAAATTAGGAAGTTTACATATAAGAGATCGCCACCCATTAAAAGTTCAATGGCCCTCAGTGCCTAGATAAAAAGAGCACATAAAAAATCTTAAAAATAACGAACACTGAGGCCCCACGTTGGGCGCCAAAATTCTCTGTAACGATTCTTTAAAATTAATTAGGATCTGGGAACTATGCTACCTTTTAACTTCGGCTGTGCTCGTCGGATGGGTATGGGTGAAATGTTCCCCAATGAAATAAATACGCAGTTTGTGAATCAATTACAGTGGAATTTAAATTAAGGTAGCTAACTAAATCATGACAAAATACAACGATCAAATATATATGAAGAAGCTAAACATTGATGAGTAAGGTATAGCTTTAGGTGCAATTCGCTATACAATTTCTAAACCCTCCCATGCCATGCTGACAGAAACAAAATTATTGTCAGCCCAAATTTAAAACCAGAATTAATATATTACATAATAATATTATATAATAATCTTCAATATTCCATGGTTAAAAACATTATACAAAGTCAAAATTTATTTTAAAAAACATAATAAACAAACATCTTAGCGTTGAGAAATAATTTAAGTAAAGTCATGCAAATATAAAAATCAAATCAAGTTATAAACCCCTAGTCACCTATCGATAATCTTTTTGTTAACTCGTTTATTTTGCAATGATATTCTTTTTTTTTTTTTTTTTTTTTTTTTTTAATGTAATGTGTTTATATTTAAGTTCGTTTTAATAAAATAAATAAAAATTTTAGATTGGATTTCTATTTTGGCAAATCGTATTTTTCATTATCTACTCTAAATTATATTTAAACTAAATTAAATAACCTTTAACATGGTCGACAATCATTATAGAAATCCAATCTTAAATAATTTTCGGTAATAATTTTTTTAATATGGTTGATATAAATAAATCAAAATTGAAGAACTTACATTATATTATCCATCGTTGTCATCAGGCGCCGGAAGACAGTAGATTTAATAAGATGTATTAGTACTAGTTATGTATATTCAACCAATAAACGAATAGTTAAGATAGTTTGTAGGAGTGAATGTGTACAGGTATTTACATATGCGTGGATTGTAATACTCTCGAGTTAATTTTCCTCGTTGTATTACAGTCCACAACAATCAAGAATAAAAAAAAAAAAAAAAAATATTTTAACCGCGTTTCAATTAAAAGAATCAACAAAAGAGATAAATTTTTAGATGAAAAAAAAAAAAAAAAAAATATAAATCTCAAAATTAACTTTAACACAAAACAACAAAAAAAATTAAATTTAGAAATAATACTAAAGTTAGTAATCAACTTGAAATTTAAGATTCAGAAGTACGATTCTCTTCCCTTCTCCTTTCCCCCCCCCCCCCCTTTTACAAAAAAAAAAAACAAAGGTTCGTGTAATTTTCCTTTCCAAACAGGTCTCCCCAATTATTGTTCCAAAATCCTTCCTATCAATCGAATCCAATTCCTGTTGATCTTATTCGGCAGCAAAGCCTAATCTTATATTGTTTATTCCAGGTCAGTTGACCCTTATAATTTATACGATATTCCAACCGGCATACAACACCTACAACCATATAGGAAACTACTGATAGGATATTACCCCTTCTTGAATCAATTGATTATCTTTCAATGCATACAATAACAAAAAAACTAAGTCTTGATTCCTGGTTCTTTAAAATATCCTTATAACCAAGCCTCCAATGGAAATTCGCTCGTAAATTAAAATTAAAGTTCCGTTACAACTTCCCTTGACTTTACTTAATGAAAATTTTTACATTAATGAAAAATTTCTCAATGAAAAAAACCATTTTCCCTTCTAAAAAAAACTAGCAAACTTGATTAAAAAAAAAAAATATTCCAAACACCTATACCCCTAGGAAAATTATCAGTAAAAAAAAATTATTTCCATCACATACTGAAACAGCATACGCTCGATTTCCGCTGCCACATTCTGATGAAATTCCTGTTCCGGATAGCCAAATACCAACAGAACATATTCCCTCAATAATTCATTCTGTTGAAGCGGGTGGACCAGCTACTTCAATGTATCAACCGTCATACATCACGGTTCCATGCAGTCACAATGAAATCACGCAAGATCGACTGGATATAATGGTACGGCGTCTAAAATTATCTCAAAGACAGAGCATTCTCTTGACAAAAGAGTTAAAACGAGCTAATATTTTAGCACCAGGTGTACAAATATACGGGGCTATCAATCGCCATATACGATTTACGACTTTTTTTAAATCTATTGAGAATAATTCTATCGCGTATTGTACTGACATCCGCGGCTTAGTTTTAACAATGCAAAATAAATATAATCCTGGAGATTGGCGCTTACTCATTGATTCTTTCAAAAGTAGCTTATCTGGTATCTGAATGGCAGTTTTTCGTTCATAGTATTCGTCTTTGGAACACACTACCAGCATCTGTTCAATTTACCAGCAATGCAACGCAGTTTAGGAAATCTAGTTTTAATTATTATTCCCAAACTTGAAAATTTTAATTTAAAAAAAAAAAATTTTTAAAAATTGTTTTTATATATTTATTTCTTTTATTTTAATGTTTAATATTAAAATATTTTATTGTATGACACATATGAAATTGCAACAATTTTTTATCCTGTACTAGAAATTTAGGAATTGAAGTCCTGTTGTATAGGAATACCAATAAATAAATAAATAAAATAAAGCAGTTTTGCTACATGTCACTAATTTAAAAAGTCCTATTCCGATAGCACTAAGCACAAATACTAAAGAGACATACACATCAATGAAAAAAATAATACAGTTAATTAAATATGAAGACCACAAGTGCAAAATATGCGCAGATTTAAAAGTGGTAGCTCTTTTAAGAGGCATGAAATTGGGCTATACTAAAAAAATGTGCTTCATGTGCTTATGGAATACGCGTTTCGATGGCGACCAGTACAATACACGGAATTGGGCTTTACCGAATTGCGCCGAATTTTTCCACGATTAAGCGGCATGAAAGTAAAAGAAGGTATGAACTCTAACTACTTTATTAAATTAGATTTATATTTCATATCATAATGTTTTTATTTTACAGGAATTCTTAATGGACCGGACATTCGTCGTCTTATGAAGGACCATCAATTTGTGGTTGCATTGAATGATATCGAGCTATTGGCCTGGAATTGTGTGAAATCAGTAATCGAAAATGTATTAGGAAATCATCGGTCTGAAAACTGGCGAATTTTAATCAAAAATATGCTAACCGCATTTAAAAACTAAAACGTTAGAATGTGATTGAAAATACATTTTTTGCATTACCATGCCGAAAAATTTAATGAACGATCACCAGCCGAGTCTGATGAACATGGCTAGAGATTTCATCAAGTAACAGCCAGGCTCGAACACTGGTATAGCGGCAAACAACTTGATTCGCTATTAGGGGATATTTGTTGGAATCTGCTGGAGGAAGAAGAATAAATTTCTAAATAAAAACTTTAACTAATTAACAACAAAAATAATTGTTTTAAAATTTTTAAGTTTGGTTATTACAAAAAACAAAAAAATTTCATCTTTTCTGAAAAAATCAAAAGTTGTAGACAGACTTTAATCACTTATAGCTTATTTTGTTTGAAACTTGGTTTTTTATACGCGTAGCACCCTAACCTTAAATATTGCACCTGCAGCGCCTGAGATACCCCTGGACGGGCCAAATGTATGACCAGCGCAACTTTATTTTTCATTCCCATCATTTGTTTCTAAGGCCTAGGATTCACTCCTAGGGGGATAAAATGTATGACCGACCTCCAATGTTTTTTGTTCTTAACATTTTCTTAAAACATAGCTGCATTATATCACCAACCCTTAGGGGGGCTCCCATACAAATATGGCCGTTTAATGAAATTCTTAAATTTGGCCCCTGCAGCGCCTAGGATGCCCCAGATGGGTCAAATGTATTACCAACCCCACGTTATTTTTCATCTCAATCATTTATTTCTAACATACCCACACGCTATCTCCATTTCTTAAGGGGGCTTCCATACAAAATGTTCAATGCAGACTAGAAATATATTGAAGAAAAAGTCCCATAAATGCCCAGGAGTCGCCCCTAGGGGGATAAAATGTATGACTGACCTCCATTAGTTTTTTGTTCTTAACATTTTCTCAAATTATACTTTCCCTTTATCACCATCCCTTAGGGGGGCTCCCATACAAATATTGCGTTTTATGAAATTCTTAAATTAATTTTTTTTTTGTGAATAAAATCAAAAGTTGCAAACAGATTATTTTTTATGTCTGGTTTTGTTTGGAATTTCTTTACGTCTGCAAAAAATTAGAAGCATAGCTGCATTTTCCAATTTTTTATGAATTTTTAAAAAACAAAAATTTCGAAATTTTCTTGAAAAAATTATTTTTTTTCCAAAAAAAAAAAAAAATTATGTATTAGAAAGAAGTTTTACTTTTCTTAAAGGAAATTTTATTGCGGAGTTTGGGTTTTTTAAGTTTTTTCAATAAGCTAAAGCGTTTTTGAGTTACGCGAACATATGTTGTGCAACCTCCTCCATTTTCGAAATAACGGTATATTTCGAAAACCCAAGGCAATCTTAAAAAACCGCGGGCACCACTAGATTCAGCGTACCCAAATTATGTTAAAACGCCAGGTGCCCAGCTTGTCACTTTCTTTGTCAACTTTCCTTTTTTAAAATAATTTCTCGAACGCAGCTATTGCGAAAACATTGGTGATAAAATTTGTTAAAGCAATGCCATATTTTTATGGTCCAAATTCTCAGACAATGAATGTTCACTACCTTATTCATGTATCAGATGATGTTATTAGAATGAAAGGGACATAACCACAATTCCCGACTTTTGATTTCGAAAATAGTCTGTTTTATTAGGTAGGTAGAAAGGCTGGTTTGAAGTCTCCTTCTCACCTTCACGCAGAGACCAATATGGTCCATTGTGATGCCTTGTTTAGATATAGATAGATGAACAGATGCTTTTTAAATAGGGTTTCGCTATTTAGAAAGCATAACACAAGATAAACATTACAACGATATCGGCCCAAACCCGAGAGAAACCCCACTCAACACAAATCCGCCCTATGTTCGGCTAGCACCCAGTCTCCTGCCACGCAGTAAGGTCATCCCCATTACGAATTCTATCAGACTCTCGAGTCCACAGCCCGAGACATCCCCTAATTCGCCTAGGAATCTGCTGCCCAGCCACCTCAGCCTGCTGCCCTGTAGCCTGGGATGGTGGCACAGAATATGCTCAATTGTCTCTAACTCCTCCGGATCCTCACACAACCCGCACATATCCGACAAGTCGGATCCCATCCTCATCGCCATCCTGCCTATCATACAGTGATAACTCCTATTATGGCCCTAACGCAGACCCTACTCATGCCCACCTGCCCAGCAGACTCCGAATCGGACTTCCTAAGCACCGGTCACAGCGTCCGTAATACCCGGCAGTCCGTTCGGTTCCCCCAGGCCCGATTGGTCGCGCCCAGAATCCATTCCCTGATCCTTCCAAATAGAAGCCTATTGGAGGCATAACCACCTCCAGTCGGATCCCATCCTCATCGCCATCCTGCCTATCATGCAGTGGCCCGTGATAACTCCTATTATGGCCCTAACGCAGACCCTACTCCTGCACAACAGCGACTCCGAATCGGACTTCCTAAGCACCGGTCACAGTGTCCGTAATACCCGGCAGTCCGTTCGGTTCCACCAGGCCCGATTGGTCGCGCCCAGAATCCATTCCCTGATCCTTCCAGCACAGTTTCAACACATACCCTACTAATCAGAGCATCAGAGTTATCCATTCGACCAAGAAACACGGCACTTTTAGATCCACCAGTGCCTGCCTAATATCCTCTATTTTCATTCGCGTAGGCCACGACTTTCTGACCCATTTTGTCAAAAAGTCCCAGAACGACATTGACATCCAAGAGCCATAATAAGGGAGAGAGAACTCACCCCTGTGGGGTCCCCCTAGTCACCCGTTTCTTTAAGCGTTCGTTTCCCCAGTCCGAGTGAATAACTCTGCTGCTAGCATCCAGAATAACGGAACTCCTAGATCCACCAGTGCCTGCCTAATAGCCTCTATTTTTAAATTTCATAAGGTGGCCTCTATATCCAGGAATGCCGCCAAGGTGTATTCCTTTCTTCGCAGTCGCCGCTCTACAAATCAACCACATCATGAAGCGCACTCTCAACAGATCTACCCTTAAGATAGGCGTGTTGAACGCCGCTGATGATGCCGGCGTCAATCTTCGTCCTCAGATGTAGATCAATCAGCCTTTCCAACGTCTTTAAAAGAAAAGATGAAAAGCTGACTGGTCTAAAATCCTTGGGTATACAGCCGGGTTTTCCCGCCTTGGATATGAAAACCACCCTGACCTCCCTCCACCCTCTAGGAATGTGCCCTTTCAGCACACAGACCCTAAACAGTTCAACCAACACCTGGAGTGATGATCTCCCGATATTATGTAGCATCGCCGGAAAGATACCATCTTATCCTGCCGATTTATAAGACCAAAGGTATTAACCGCCCGTGTTACTTTATCCAAGGTGATCATGTCAACCCCGTCTCCCTTTCCTCTCCTCCTTAACTCGACCCAGAGAAGGGTCACCACATTTAACCTGTTCTCCCGGGACTACCAGGTCCCTGGATAAAATTCTCCTGAACCTGGACATCTCATTTACAGATTCCTCGGACTCGCTAAACTTGACACACGAGTCCCTTTTCGATCTTCAATATCTCCGTTTTATTAAGACCTGTTTGAAATCTCCCACTAATCCACTTTCACAAATTCAAAGAAAACTACATATTTATCATTCTAACCACTCTGAAAACAGTTTTCCATGACTTTATCGTTTAAATAAAGCTGAAAAGTATTCAATTGGTAATATTAAAGAGAGCGCGGACACAAAAGTGGTTTGAAAATGACATTTTATTCCGATAACGTTTGTTTTTAAGAAAATGGATATATGTATGTATAGCATTTTGGGTTTAACTAAAACCTTTTTCAAATTAAACGAAACCTTTTTAAATTACACGAAACCTTTTTCAAAATAAACGAAACTTTATTCAAAATAACCGAAACATTTTTCAAAATAAAATAAACCATTCTTAAAATTTTGTAGGGAATTTGTTTTTTGTATTGCCTTGCATTACTGATTAATGAAGAGCTTGTTCACTCGCCGCTTTAGTCGACACTAACTATGTTACGATCAGTAGTAAAATAACTTAATAATGATTGGGCATGAAATTTTAACTTTGTGTTCTCTATCAGGTTCAGCATAGAAGAATAATGTGGTAACATTTTAATGAACATTTACTATTGTCCACCATATGCCATATTACTTTTGATTTATGTATTCTGGCATTATCCATAATTAAAAGTGCGTTTTATAGCCTTGGGCTGCTTTCAATTTTATCTAAGAGCACCCGAAGAAATACTTGGCAACAGGCCGATTCACAGTGGAAACAGAAATAACTTTATGGTAAACAACGCGAGTATTATCTGTCATAGCAATTAGAGTCATGTTCCTTCCCCTAACGGTTGGCAAAACAACATGAGCTCTTTCACCTACTTTAGCCCGTGCATGTGAGCGCCGTAAGTGTATGTTAAAGCCGCACTCATCTATAAAAATCATTTTTTTTTTTGTTGTTGCGGAGACCAAATTGCAAATTCTCAGGCATACTGTCGACGGTTTTCAATAGTCGTATTCATACGGTCCATTTCGATGGAAGCCATTTCAGCGTTATCTCAAGTTCATTCAGGCCATTGAAAATTGTAGATAAAGCTAACGCCACATTGAAGTGTTCAAATAATTTTTTGCGAATATCTTTAAAGGCAATTCCTGGGTTTCTTTCCATAATCGTCTCAATGTTTTCTAGGATTTTAGGGTTCAATTTGTTTTCCTATTTTTTCCACGACGAAGTTCCACTAGTTCGTAATGGTTATTTTTATATCTTGAAATGATTGTTGGCGGTGTTTATATTTACAGAAGTTATACGAGCTGCTTCCGTGATGGTATTAACCTTCCTCATACAATTTTATAATCATAAGTTTCTCTTTTTTTGAAATGTTAGCATATTTTTTTCTTCTTATGGTTCTGATTACTTCTGCTTCATTAAAATCACTAATTTTCAACTTTTGACTTTTAATGTGTAATTAAGTAAATATAAATCGTACAACCGTCATCCGCAACCAATAGCAATAGGTAACAGCGAATTCACAGTAATGGCTCAAAAAAACCAACACAAAGCCAAAATACAAAAGCCCTAAAAATGGTTTAATTTAATTTAAAAAATGTTTAACTGTATTTGAATAAGGTTTCGTTTATGTTGAATAAAGTTTCGTTTATTTTGAAAAAGGTTTCGTTTAATTTCAAAAAGGTTTCGTTAATTTGAAAAGGGATTTATTTAAACTGTAAATGCTATGTTCATCTTAATAGCAAAATCTTGAAGCTTGTGAGTTTTTTGATTATCCACTGTCATCAAAAGATGTAGGAGTATTTAACGTAAAAAATTAGATACAAAGATGATTGAGGTTATCATAAATAATATTCAAAACAAATGTATTCTGACTAAATTTTATATGGAAATTATTGCTATTTCACTTTTACACACATTAATTAAAAAAAACATTAAATCATTATAAAATGTATAAGATATTTGTTGAATAAATAAAAATACTGTTTTTCTAACTTAAAAAATGATTTGTTTCTTTTTTGCAACGTTAATTGAAGTAATTTTTGTGAAGCAAAGTTATTGTGAATCAAGAGTAAGGTACAATATTTTTGTCAACTCGAAAAATAAAATTTAGGTAAATTTTTTGTACTTTTAATGTTGTAGGTGTGCAGGAATATTTTTAGTATGGTAATGCAAAACGTTAGTCATATTTTTGTATTAGTAGTATTGTGAAGTTTAAATATTGTTTTATAGTGTTACTAGTGCTTCATTTTTCGTAAAAGTCCAAATTTCTGCCTGGGTAGTTAAATAGAAATAAATAAGTACAATACGGAGGTATAATGAAATTACGGGCTTTTTGTTTTTATTTCAGGTGACTTGATTTTTTTTTTAAATCAAATACAGGTCTATAAAACTGTACAGAATTTGTTTTTATTAAAAAAAAAAAAAAAAAAAAAAAAAAAAAAAAAAAAAAAAAAATAAAAAAAAGATATAATAAAAAGAATCTTACAAAAATTAAAATTCAAAAGTTCAATAATTTTTCCTTTTTAGAATTTTTTGTATAATTTTTTGATAATAGCATATTATTTGCTAACATTTCCTTCTTCAGTACATGAATTATTAAGATCATTACTACTAGATTCTCCGGAATTAAGAGCTACATTGGCCACATACAATGCTGGGTCAATAACCTTAGGTATAGGTTTAATTTCAGTTCCAAGTTCCTTTTCAATTCGATGCAAATCAAACCTATCCTCATAAGTTATTAAATTGATTGCAATACCTGTAAATAAATGCATAAAAATATACATTTTTTTAAAAGAGTGAGTGGTTGTTATAAAATGTAAGAGTATATACCTAAATGGCCAAAGCGACCAGAGCGACCAATGCGATGCAAATAGGTTTCGGCCATTCTTGGAAAGTCGAAATTGATGACAACATTGACGGCCTGAACATCTATACCACGAGTAAATAAATCGGAACAGACAAGATTCCTACACAAGCCCTGCCGGAAGTCATGAAATACACGATTTCTATGAGCCTGTGCCATTTTCGCATGTATGTAGTAACAGCAATAGCCGAGTTCGGTTATTTTCTTTGCTAAAAGTTCAACGCGTTGCGTCGAATTACAAAATATGATAGATTGATTGATCTGCAGTTTAGAAAATAGAGTGTTTAAGCAATGTACTTTTTGGCGTTCTTGAACAAATGCATAGTATTGCGTGACACCTTTCAACGTTAGTTCTTCCATTAAATTTATCTCATATGGTTCACGCAAATGTTTTTCCATAAAGTTCTTAACAGTCAATGGAAAAGTAGCAGAAAAGAGAAGAATCTGAGGATCCTTAGGCAATTTTAAAATAACATGATCCAGCATGCCTTGAAAATCAAGTGATAATAGTTTATCTGCTTCATCTAATACAAGTATCTTGCAATGAGACATATTCGCAACTTTTTTATCCATTAGGTCAAGAATACGTCCAGGAGTCGCAATTATAAGTTGAACTGTAAAAAACACAAGCATTAATAAAATTATAAAAAATAGTGGTAAAAATCTGTTGGTCTCGGATTTGTACCTACCCTTTTGATATATACGGAGTATATCATCTTTTAAAATTGTACCACCGGTTGTAACCATTACTCGAATATCAAGATGCTTCGCCAACTCAATACAAATTTGCGATGTTTGCAAAGCAAGTTCTCTGGTGGGAACCATTATTAAGGCTTGTATGTAATCCTTAGTTGGATCAATTTGCTCCAAGACGGGTATGCAATATGCTCCCGTCTTACCGGTACCATTTTTGGCCCTAGCCAAAACATCTTTTCCACTTAATGCTATTGGAATTGCTGCTTCCTGAATGGGAGATGGTCGTTCCCATCCTTTTTCAAAAATTCCCATTAAGAGTTCTCGCTTTAAACAAAATTCTTCAAACTCATTTCCTCGAGTGTCTGTTACATCCTAAAATAAAAATGTGACGTGTAAAGATTATTTATGTACGTATATTTTTTAATTATATTTTGAACTTAAGACTATTTGCAAAAAAAAAAAAAAAATTAAACCTAAGAAGTTTTTAAATATGTAGTTATTATGAAAAAAATTTAGAATGTATGTACATACTATCATTAGGGTGACAATAAAAGATATGGGGAAAAATGTTTTCGGGAATTGTCAAGATACGGGAGCAGATTATTGTGCCACTTGTTTTTAAACTCACATGCTGCAAATTTGAACCAAATCGGATAACTCTACCACATGCACCTTTGAGGTCAAAGTTAGGCCCTAATCATCTAAAACGCAGCGCAACGCCAAAGAATAACATTGAAAGCACAAACAATGTCATAAATATTTTGTAATATTGTTGTTGCTTTCTACATAAATAAATTCATGTACCGTTTTAAAATTTTCAACGGCACAAGCAATGCAGCGTTTGAAATTTTAAAACGCAATGTGAATTTCTTTAGAAAGCAACAACAAAATTACAAAATATTTATGACATTGTTTGTGCTTTCAATGTAATTCTTGGCGTTGCGTTGTGTTTTACATGATTAGGGCCTTAAACTTTTGGGAAATTCAGTATATTCAACTATAATAGAGATAAACTATTCGTTTTGTGTTTTAATTCAAATAAAATTTGAGCGGATTATTACTCCACGTTAGAGATGAGCGATATTTCTGTACCTGTGATTTAATCACTGTTACTGAAAAATCACGAATCATAGTTGTGACCAAATTTGTCAAGTAATAGGTACTTGCTAAGTCGTTCTTTTTGTTTTTTGTCACATACAAAAATTTATGATATTTCACTGTTTGCGTGTGTAATATCGTTTTTTTTAATGCAATGGCGAATAATGCTGCTGTTCCTTTCATTCTTTCTTCTATATTATTAGTATTTTTTTAAGCCAAAGTTAATTTGTTCAAGTATGTATGCATATGCAAGTAAACAACTTTGAAAGCTCTCAAAATTTGTTGTTGTTTCTTTGCAAAGTACTTACAAAAGCTCATGCGAAAGCACGCGCATTGTACATATACATAGCTTGGACGGACTTGCTATAAAAGAACTAAAAACTGACAAACCGTGATCACAATCACAGTTTTAAGGAGCAGTGATTTTTAAATCTCGTTCACTAATCACGATTTTCTTTAAAAATCACGGGATCGCTCATCCTAACATGCATAGTATGCATGCTGGAAAAATAAGCCAAATCTGATAACTCTTATGCAAAATATTAATTCAGAAACACGAAAACTATTTTTGAAGGAAATATTGAGACTTTTTGCTGTGAAGGTCAAAAAAACGTATCAAGTTTTGACGAATCAGAAAACAGCGAATCTATTGGGAATAACGATCAAATTATATAAGTAATGAGCCAGAGTTGTCCTAATACTTTAAATATTTCACAAAAGTAAAATGCCTTAAAAACGATAAGGCCATCTAAAAAGATTTTGACGCCCAGAATTGCTGCAGTTTTAGATAAATTAAAATTAAGCTTTAGAGATACTGTTCATATGCTAATTGCAGTTTTGGATGCAGTTGGTGTAGACTAGAAGGTATGTTATTAATCATACTTCTATTCATAAAACAACGAGATGCTTTTAGAAATGCGAATAGTACACGAATCGCTTTAAAACTAAGAACCAATACTCAGTAACTTACAATTCACTGGGATACAGACCGGCTATCTACATAAAAAAGATGATTATTTGACAGGGTTAACGATTCCTCGAATAAGAGAAATATTAGGTGAACAATGCACTGTAATATAAGACTTTGCGTATAATAAAGAGTTCCTGGAATTGATTATATTTTTGAGTGGAATTCCTCCTAGTGGCATACAATTTTTTAAGCCGGGTGCTCTTCAATTAGAAAGATGGATGGCTAAGGGAAATTCCTGCCTTAATATATTACTATTCCGCAATCAATTCCCAGAAATCACAGACTTAGAAATAAGTGTTTTAGTTGAAGTTGCACCCTTTATCATAAAGTGTTATGCGTTTTCCTGGTTCAATGCAGATAAAGCTGATCAAGCTCCCTTAAACGATTTATTATTTTTGAGAAATTTTGAAGACTATAAAAAAAATATGCAAATAGCAGATAGAGCCATTTCGAAGTTCATTAATCACCTTTATTATCTTAATAAAGAATGCGCAGCAATTAATTCATTTGATGATAGAGTAGACGTAGAAACAAAATCCAAAATGATCGAAAAAATGTTGATGTTTAGTGAAGAAGAACCCCTCGAAGAAATAGAAGAAATTTAAAAAAAAAATTTATTAAAAAAGAAAATCTTGAAACATTCTTTGCTTACGATATTTCATAAATTTTGATAGGACTAGTTTCTAAAAATACGAAAAAACTTTTTAAGAAATTTGAATGGATTTTTTTCAAAATGACCCAATTATCTGGAAAAATTGTGAGCAATATATAAAAGGAAAACATATCATTAAAAAACTAAAAATTGTTAATGATAGCGCCGAACGAGGTATTAAGCTTGTGAAAGACTATCATGAAAAGATCAACAAAAGAAGAGGAGTAGCGTCAATATCTATTTAAAGTAAGATATTTTAAATCTGAACTAATCTAAAATTAAATAAATAATTTATGTTTATTTTCAGGTTGTACAAAACTATCGACAACAATATACGAAGCATGCTGATTTACAAAATTTAAGAAAATATAAAAATGACTTAGCACATTAATATAAAAAATGCAATTTTAATACAATTTAAGCACAATTAATTTTTCTTAAAAATGTGTAAATAAGCATTAACATGTTTTAAATGGGTCATTGTGTCACTTAAAGCACAATAGGGTTAATCGGTATATTACAAAATTTATCTTGTGTTTAATGATTATTACTTTACATATTTTTAAAAATTTTTTGAAGTTAATTTAAGAAAAAAGGTAGTTTTGACCCCCGTTCCACAAAAGGGTTAAATTTACTTAAACTATTTCAAAATACTTTAACAAATTCTCTCAACTCATGTTTGTCAACAGTTTTATTGAAAAATGCTTAAATTTCAATCAATTATAGTTAAATATAGAGAATTTCCAAGAATTGAACTTTGACCTCAAAGTGCACGGATTCGAGTTATCAGATTTGGCTCATTTTTGAGCATGCATACTTTATACTCTGTGGAATACAAGTCCGCTCAAATTTTTTGAATTCAGATTCAGATACAAAACGAATATTTTACCTCCATTTAAGTTCAATATAGAGAATTTCCCAAAAGTTGAACTTTGACCTCAAAGGTGCACGTGACCAAGTTTTCCGATTTAACTCAAATTTTCTGCATGAGTGTTTTAGACCAAGTGGTTCAATAATCTGCTAACGTGTCTAATAATCAAAAGTTTATTTTTCATTTTCACCCTAATAATCATATTATTTTCTTAATAAACTAAAACATTATAGCTAATGTTATTTTCGCCTCTTGGATTTACTATAAAAAACGTTACAAATAAATTTATCGAAAAAAGAATATATGTAATTTCTTTTAGGTTTTCATTAAAACAAGACACATTGTTGACAAAAAATAATTTTCTGCACAAACAATATTTTTTTTTTGGTAATGACGTTCGTTTAATTATATAAGTGCAGCATAAAAAGTGTAATTTTGATATTAGTTATTAAAGAAAAGGAAGGAAATCGTGCATAATATATAGAAGAGAGGGGATAGTAATTAATTAATAAAAACCAAAATATTTTGGTGTACTTTATTGCTTTTGTTAACAAAACGTTTAGTTCTAACTCAACCTCAAATAAATGACTTTTCCATAAATATAAACTTTGCATAAACTTTTGATAATATTCGCCGTGGACTGCCGTGTTTTTCCTTGCTGAAAAATGTTAAGAAAAGAATTTGGAATTATTTTGCTTTATTTTTGTTTCGGTTTTTAATTTGTATTATTTTCTTCCAGACAACCTCAGCTTGTAATATAGTGAATTTTTCAATGTTTGGATTTGTGAAAACAATAAAAAGAAAAAAACTGATGCTGTTTACAATTTTATTATCACTGAAATCGATTTAAACTTATGAGGCACTTCGCCTTATTAGTTTAATATTTGAATCACCTGTAGAATCAAAACATTTGAATCTGCTTCTTCATTATCGAATGTACCTTTTATTGCTGGAGTTTTTCGTTTTGGGTACTTTTGTCATCCAGATATAGCAACGTCGTATGATCACTGGGATCGTTTCATTCAACTTACCGAACGACAAAAAAACAAAAAAAAAAAAAAAAAAAAAATTCAAAACACGTAGCATAGCATAACACATGCTGGAAGTTAATGGCTTATTGACAAATCTATAGAAACTAAATAAAAAAAGTTTTAAAGTCCAGAAAATTTTAAAAGATGCTATTAGAGGTTATGTGTAAGTTGAATCTAACATTGTAAAGTATCAAAAGTAAGTACTTTAAATTTCAGCTGCAGTTACTTGCCAACTTAACGAAACAGCTCCAAAAATAAGTTCCAATAGGAGCCGAAGTACGTGCCAGTAATAGCCGGAGTACCTGATAATAACCGACAACATAACTATCAGTTACGATCAGTGATGCCGTTTGGTTACATTTGTAACATTTTGCTATCTTTTGAAGGCCCGACGTAAAATATATAATTTTGTTATATTTGGCAAAATATTCGTATCTTTTCGTACTGGCACAGATAGAAGAAATATTTTTAAAAAAAGGACTTGTTTCATTAATAACGATAAGAACATCTCTGAAAGCAATTTATTTGTTCAAACTCGATTACTTTTTACCTATTGATAAAAATTTTCCAGGAGTCTTAGCTTAATAGATTTAAAACAAGTTCCGGGTGCAATTTATTTATATATGAATGTGTTTAGAAAAAAGTTCAGTTATTTCGTAAAGTAATAACTAAATTAGAAGCACTAAAAAAAAACTTTTATACATACCAACTGAAGAGCAGTAAAGGTCTTCAGGTAGTGATAAAGGGCATTGATTCATGCGTAGACCCAGGTGAAATAAAAACGTTTTTAGAAGAGAAGGGCTTTAAAATTAAAAATGTAGTTAATATTAAAAATAGAGAAAAAAATCCCCAGCCACTATTTCGAGTGGAGTTAGAGCCCGGCGACGTTAAGCTTAAAAAAAACGAAACTCATCCCATTTACAGTCTGAAATATATCCTGTATAGGAAAATAACGATAGAGGAGCCGCATAAAAGGAACGGTCCCGTGCAATGTTTAAACTGCCAAGAATTTGGTCACACTAAGGCATACTGCCATTTAACACCTGTTTGCGTTGTATGTGGAGAATTGCATGGTACAGCTCTCTGCGATAAGTCTAAAAATGACCCCAATGTAAAAAAATGCAGCAACTGTGGTGGTAATCACACTGCCAACTATAGAGGATGCCCTGTATACTCTATCGTCAAGCGCTCGGTTGGACCGAAACCTAATCCACCTCAAATTCAGGAAACACATCAAAATAATACTAATGACATTCAGGTACCGCAGCCTAGTAATAACAGAACATCCTACGCTAACGTCCTAAAATCAAACCATATGCCAATGCAAGGTGATTTGCCAAATAATGATGAGACCCCAGTTTCTAATTTAAGTCGTCTAGAAAAAACCATGGAAACACTAGTACAAACAGTAACAAACTTTACGAATACAATGGGTAATATGATGCAGGAAATGTTAAGAATGCAATCAATGTTATTGCAAGCTGTACTTAACAAGCCATGAATTGTTTAAAAATTTGTTTTTGGAACGCAAACGGCATTCGCCAACATAAAAATGAACTAGAATATTTTCTTAAAAGTAAACAAATTGATGTAATGATGGTTTCTGAAACTCATTTGACCTCAAGAAATACGTTTAAAATTAATGGTTATATATTATATGATACCAAGGACCCTCGAGATAGAGCTTGTGGAGGTTCTGCTATTTTGATAAAAACCCGAATCAAACACTACTTAATGTGTGATCATCGTGAAGATTATCTGCAAGCAACGAATATTTGTGTTGAAGAGCTAAATCGAAACTTTGTACTTTCATCTTTATACTCTCCACCTAGATTTTCAATATCAGAAAGCCAATATTATAAATATTTTAAATCATTAGGACCCTGTTTCCTAGCCGCTGGCGATTACAACGCTAAACATACCTTCTGGGGTTCAGGGCTCATTACACCAAAGGGTCGTGTTTTGTATAATACAATGTCTAAAATGGATTTAAATGTGGTCGCGAGTGGACAACCAACTTATTGGCCTACTGATCAGCAAAAAATTCCAGATGTCATCGATTTTGGCGTGGTTAAAAACATCCCCGCAGAAACGATTCACGTTGAAGCTTCTTTAGAATTATCTTCTGATCACACACCTACAATTCTTACCATATCAAACCCTTATAGAATTGTATCTCCGTCTGGTTACTTAGTGACGTCAGCCACACAAATAAATTGGTTAAAATATAAAAAATATCTCAGTACCCACTGCACTGAAAATATTCCGCTTAGAACACCGGAGAATGTGAATCTTTCTATTGTAAATTTTGACAATTATCTCAAACTAGCTGTTCAACATTCTAGCATAGCCCGCAAAAATATCAAAAATAGTAAAATATATTCTACTCATGTCGAGCGTCTCTTGACTGAAAAAAGGAGAGTTCGAAGAGAGTGGCAATTGCACAGATCCCCTCAACTTAAAAATTTACTAAAAGAGTGCACAAAAAGGCTAAGAAACTTACTGCAGTCTCAAAAAACGGCTTCTCTGGAAAAATATCTTAAGGAACTTGATGCAACTCCTCAATCTGATTACTCATTATGGCGTGCAGCTAGAAATCTTAAAAGACCAGTTATCACTAAACCACCATTAAGAAACTTAAATGGACGTTGGGCACGAAATGACATAGAAAAAGGAAATATTTTCGTTAATCATTTGAAAACCGTATTTACCCCTCATACATCTTTCGATACTGCGGTCGAGTTACCACCTGTTGCTGTTAGATCAGCTGTTCCACTAAGGTTTGAAGTAAGAGAAATCGAGAAGGCTATTCATGATTTAAACCCCAAGAAAGCCCCTGGTTTTGATAAGATCAGTAACAAAATGCTTTTAGAGCTACCCAGCATAGCAAAGAAAATTATTCTACTAATTTTTAATGCTATTTTACGCCTTGAATACTACCCACAAGAGTGGAAAGTATCCTTAGTTACCATGATACCTAAACCAGGAAAGGATCCCACAAAAGTTGAGTCATATAGACCTATAAGCTTATTGTCTAATATATCAAAGCTTTTTGAGAAACTTCTAGTGTCTAAATTAACGCCGATTTTAAATGGTAACAGATGTATTCCCAATCATCAATTCGGTTTTAGAAGAAAACACAGCACAATTGAACAAACTCATCGAATAGTAAATGTCATAAGAAAAGCCTTTGAAGAAAAAAAATATTGCTCAGCACTCTTCATCGATGTGTCTCAAGCTTTTGATAAAGTCTGGCATGAAGGTTTACTACTGAAATTGCAGCAAAACTTACCAGCAAATATACACAAGCTGTTAGAAAGCTACTTAGTCGGTCGTCAATTTATTATTAAAGAAGGCGAATTTTTAAGTTCTCCACAGCCAATTAACGCTGGAGTCCCACAAGGCAGCATCCTGGGCCCTCTAGTATACTTAATTTATACTTCGGACTTGCCAACAAACAGCTACACCCATACCTCAACATTTGCGGACGACACAGCTTTTCTAAGCGTACACGCAAACTGTCAAGAAGCATCTCGTTATCTACAGGATCATATATTTGAACTA
Source organism: Pollenia amentaria (assembly GCA_943735925.1). Lineage (NCBI taxonomy): Eukaryota > Metazoa > Arthropoda > Insecta > Diptera > Polleniidae > Pollenia > Pollenia amentaria. Next base: position 105,690,237 of record OX031007.1, read on the forward strand.
GAAAGGTGGTTAAAAAAATGGAGGATAAAGATCAATGAGCAAAAATGCGCACATATAACATTCACATTGCGTCGGGAAACATGCCCCCCTATTAAAATAAATAATCAAATAATACCCCAACACTCGCATGTAAAATACCTCGGTATACATCTAGATCGGCGTTTAACGTGGAAATGGCATATAGAAGCGAAATTAACTCAAATGAAACTAAAAGCAATCCAAATTAATTGGCTTATTGGAAGAAATTCTTTTCTTAGTCTCGATTGCAAACTTCTACTCTACAACTCTATCTTAAAGCCAATTTGGTGCTACGGTATTCAGCTCTGGGGCACTGCCTCGGCCTCAAATATCGAAAAAATTCAAAGGCGCCAAAATAAACTTCTTCGAATAATCACAGCCGCCCCCTGGTACGTCAAAAACTCAAATATCCACAAGGATCTCAATGTGCCATTAGTAAAAACTATGATAACGAAATATGCAGTAAAATATTTAAAAAGGCTGGAACTGCACCCAAATCTATTAGCTAGAAATATTTTAAATTATGGCGGCCACACTCGCTTAAGAAGAAGAGACACTGCAGCACTCACCCAATCAGATGAGCGATAAACACCTATGTATATATGTAAACAGAAACCGTGATGACTAAATCTTTTGTGTTTGGCACTGGCAGGACATAAAGCAAATATTAGGATAAGATTTGATTAATTATTGTTAGTTCATATTTAATATATGAAGATTCAATAAATAAATAATGAAAAAAAAAAAAAAAAAAAAAAAAAAAATTTTGTATTAAAGTTTGAGAACAAATAACCCTGCGGGAAATTTTTGTCAATTGAAGCACAGCCGCGAATAACGTTGTAAATTACAAAATAATAATTTTCCAGGAGAGCAAAAAAAAAACGGTTTTAACAGGCAGGATTATTTATTTTTAAATTTTGTTTCTTTCTTTTTTTGGTTATCAAAAATAATGACAATAAAAACTTTTATGCAAAATATCAAGAAAATAGAATTTTTAATTACATGCTAAATAACAGATTATAATTTTATTTTTTTTAGTCGAAAAACGTTTCATATCCACAATTGCTGTCATTTAAAACGTTTTTCCGCTACGCAAGCGGCTTTTAAAACGTTATTTCACGTTGAAAAACCAGTTCGTTTGTACCATTTTGTAAGTAACTTACAAAGTTCTTCAGTGGCTGACTCTCTGTATCGCATTTTGCCGGCATCAAGGTGCATAATTTTGGATGATTTGATTTTTAAACAGTGTAAAAGGGAAATGTTAACGGAAATCTGCGAAAAAAAACAGTTTTTAAAAAAATGGCTTTTACAACGTTATTCGCGGCTTTGCTTCAAGTGGCCTTAAAACACTTATCTCGTAACCAGTGCACACAATATTATAAAAAAATGCGATTTGTGAAACTTAAGTTTGTTTAAAAACCATTAAAAAATTATGAAATTGTCATATTTTCTGCGACAGGTTTAATTTTATTAACCGAAATTGAATGTGTCCATTACGATTATTTCTGTTATCTGTTACCAAATGTCAAAAAGGTGGGTGACAATCAACCCCCTACTAGGACATCGATATGTTGAAGTGACAAGCCCTCTTCATATAAAGAACTAGAACCGGTCCCTACCACTTAAGAACTACCACGTGACAAGTTTGGTGTTAGTTCCCTTTCCCCAAGGGAAGGTTCAAATTTCACTTTAACAAAGTTATTTTTAAAATTATTACAATATCAATTCCTATCAACGCCCAATCATTCTATCAAAAATATTTAACTAATTTATTTAAAAGCATGGCGTGAGAATGTACTTCTCAACTTCAATTTTCCAATGCGTGTGTGGAGAGAATATTAGGCCAACTGCAACTTGTAATCGATTGAATACTGATATAAAAGCTATTCAAGGCGTTTCAAAATATGAGCCTTCTAAAGCCATAATTTCCAGCAATTTGAAATAATACTGAAGTTATAATATTTATATAAGAAGAATTAAAATAAGTACGTAAAGCATGAATTTATGTAAGTTAAGCCCTTTTTTTAATTTTCATGCAATAAGCATGGGCATAATAAAACTTACACAGCTGTGTATATATGTATCTTATTTTTATACCCTCCACCACTAGTGGACAATGAGGGTAACTAAGTTTGTCATTCCGTGTAAAACTTTTTTAACATTCATCGAAGGCCCTTTAGAGTATATATATATATTCTAGGTCCTTGAGTAGTTTATTATCGATTTAGCCATGTCCTTCTGTCTGTCCGACCGTCTGCTGAAAACACGCTCATTTTCGAAAAACTCTAAAGAAAAGAACTATATTGGTGTCAAATTATTCCTAGTTATCCTTAGCAGTTTGGGATTGTTATCCAGCAAAACCGGTTCAGTTGGATAAGAGTTATGAATCCAAATGTGAAACCACCACCTTAAAAAAATTTTAATTTTGAGAAAAAAAGTAACAAAAATGGTGGCATAATATACATGTTTATACAAGATTTTGCAAAAATTCGTTCTATATGACTAGATATCACACTATTAAATTTCGTGAAGATTGCTCCACATTTTACCATATGCTCCCTAAAAATCCTAATCTCGGAAAAGTTTAGTCCTAGAACCACCTTGGATAACGATCTTTCAGCGATGTGGTGGCTGAGTCTAGGCTGTGGTTTGTATCTCGATTACAGGCAACGTCATAAGCGGCGCCTGGGATGGAGATTCCCTTGACGACGAAAGGTTATCCACTCCTAAACCGAGGTGTCGTGCGACCCGTGCCTATCGGTCTGGTTTGCAGTCAGGGGTTACCGACTGCATTATCACGGAGCTTTGCTGATACCTGGGCACCTCAGCAAATAGACCACGCCCTTACCACGTTAATGGGGGCTATGACGTGGCGGACCTTTCAACTCCCCTACACTCGTGGGACCAAAATTATAATGAACATACCAAAAGGCGAAAAACAACAACAAACACAAATACCGGAAACTGATGATGTACAGGCAAGGCAAGGCAGCTTGAACAGAAGGCGGCTGCTCTAAAAACTGCGGCGGGGTACCTCTGCCCTTCAATCCAAGTACCTCCAAAGCCGCATCAGCCCTTTCCGTCATTGGAACGGATAAAACTCCTGCTTCGGGTGCTGCTAAGTTGGGAATGACAAAGTCGCCCAACATTGCAGCTTCCCATGTGCCCATTGTGCAAGGAGGGATGGCGATGAAAACATTCAATCCCAAGGTTGCACCACGCCACGCCAAATGCGGCGACTGTAAAAAGTCCCCAAGGCACAAAAACCCTACAAAGAGGGCTTCCAACACAAGGCGTGCCGCCTTGCGTTTCATTAAGCTTCTAGGCTCCAAAAAAGCTGAAGAGCTCACCAGTGAGCAAAAAGCTTCACGGGCATGGGCAAGAGCCCATATAGCTAGGCTGCCAAGTGCTTCTCCTTCAGTCCCTGCGAAGGTGACGATGCCTAAATGGCAACGTTCGGAGGAGGAAGATGCAGCCGTAAAACAGCAACCAGGGACGAAACGTCCCAAAATCGATGAATAAGTCCTTAGCGAGGTGGCCAAAGGTCACTTTGTGCGGGCTATCATCGACAGAGGTGTTGAAAATGGTGCCATCTCCCATACCAAGTGGGACCTGGTTAAACAAAAATTAATGGGAGTGTTCTGGACGATCCTCACGAAGAATCCAGGGCCACCTCCTCAATGCGATGATGCTGGTTGGTTGCAGGTTCACGTGAAACTGATGGCTTGTGCAGATGAGCGCTCAGCATTGCTTCTGAAGCGGGCCATCCAATTGTTAGGAGAGGTCTGGGAAGGTGCTAGGCTCGATGTGGTGTTAGTTGGTGAGATACCACGGAGGCCTAGATCGATTGCCACCATCCCTGCCGATCCATCGGAACCTGAGGAGATCTTGAAGATCATTCAGTGCTGCAACCCTCAACTGCCCACACAGGACTGGAAAGTTGTGAAGGTTTCTGCTGCTGAAGGGTCCTCAAGGACGGCGATTGTGGTGATTAACAAGCAATCCTTGGAACCACTGAGGGAGAGGCAGGGCAAGATCTACTATGGTTTTAGTACGTTCTTGCTCCGCGTCTACCGAAGTGACAACAAGGGCAATCCGGCTCCTCCGGTCAGTGAGGCCAAGCAGCCTGAAGAAGGCATAGCTGGTGACGATGCCGTAAGCTCAAGCGACAAAGAGGATACCCAGTCTGTCTCCGGATTGGGTGACTTCTTTGGTCGCTTGGGTGATATGGTTGATGAGGACGTGCTTCTGGAATCTGACCAGGAGGACGTCAACATCACGGTGGTCGCCAGTATGGATCATGGTGAAGGTCCTACAAATTAACCTCCACCATTCTAAAGCAGCATCTGCTGCATAGCTCCTCCGTGTGGTAGAAAGATGGGAGGAGCTTGTGATGGTCCAAGAACCCTGGATTCATAAGGATCGGGTTTGCGGACTTAATCTCAAGGGCTATAAGCTATTGTTTGCGAAAGGTACAGGTAACATAAGATCTTGTGTCTTAGCTAAAAATTCGTTGAATATCTTCATTCTCTCTGATTACAGTGATGAAGACACCACAACCGTTGCTCTCGAGACACGGGACGGTATAATCTGGATGGTCTCGGGATATATGGCGCATGATCACGGACAGGACCCACCCAATCGGCTCATCCGTGATGCAGTAACGAGGGCAGCAGGCACTGGAACACCGATCATAATCTGTGCCGATGCTAATGCGCACCACACTATATGGGGTAGCACGAATACGAATGTTAGAGGTGAGACACTATTCTCCTTTATTATGAATTATAATTTAGGAATAGTAAATAGGGGCCGTGAGCCAACGTTTGTTGTAGCAAATAGGTGTGAAGTTCTTGATGTCACGCTGGTTAGCATTGACCACATTGACATGATCGAAAACTGGATGGATTCTAATGATTGTTCACTTTCTGATCATAGATATGTGGAATTTAGTCTGGTACTTAGATCTGTAGGATCGAGTGCTATGTTGAATAGGAAACGAACGAATTGGGGGATTCATTCCTCCTCTCTGGTTCGGTCTCTATCTGATCCTCCCCGGGTTGATGATATAGGGGGGATCGATGCGGCAGTGGGTCTGCTTACAGACTCACTGCAGTTAGCGACTTCCTTGGCGTGCAAGCCAATGGTGCATAGGGGCAGGGATCGTCCACCGTGGTGGGATCCTGATATTGCGCAGGCAAGAAGAGACTGTCGTAGGTTGTTCAATATGGCTAAGCGTCATGGTAATTGGGCGGAGTACAAGTCTTCACTGAATAGATTCAGAAACTGGGTGGGATCGGCGAAAAGGAGTGCTTGGAGGAACTTCTGTAGCGGCGTGGAAGGATCCTCTGAGACAAACCGTTTACGTAAGATAATGGCTTCGAGCCCTGTTGTCCCGACCTATATCCGAAAATCGGATGGTTGCTGGACTACGACTAGTCAGGAAACACTCGAGGTGTTAATTGACACTCACTTTCCTGGAAACTCCCAAGGGAGCTTGCGGGATCAGGTTTGTGAATCGATGCCCGGTCCTTTGTCCATCCCAATGGACCCGTACTTTGACCCGTACAAATCTCCGGGTATGGATGGCATAATTCCGGCGGACTTGCAGAGGAATTCGACTGTGATTATACCCTGGCTGATGGCTATATACAGGGGTTGCGTTAGATTTTCGTATGTACCTGTGAGCTGGACCTTGTGTAGAGTGGTCTTCATCCCCAAGGGAGGGAAGACTTCTCACACCGAAGCGAAGGATTACAGACCGATTAGTCTTGCATCCTTTCTTCTCAAGACTCTTGAAAGAGTTATCGACATTCACTTGAGGATGACCATCCCCAAGTGTTTACTCTCGACCTCTTAGCATGCCTACACAAAGGGTAGGTCTGTTGAGACGGCTCTTCACTCATTAGTTGGAACTATTGAGAGATCACTCGAATTTAAGGAGTGTGCTCTGGTGGCCTTTCTCGACATTGAAGGGGTCTTTAACAATGTCAACCCGTATTCTATTGTTGAATCTTTGAGGAGTCTAGAGATTGATGACGGCATATGTAGATTTGTGGATAATCTACTCAGGAATAGGGTCATCTGTTCCACGATAGGTAAGACCAGCGTTCAGAGACTGGTAAACAGGGGTACTCCCCAAGGAGGAGTACTATCCCCACTATTGTGGAACCTGACTATGAACACCATGTTGACGAAAATGGAGTACATGAGGATTAAAACTGTGGCGTACGCTGACGATGTTGCAGTGGCCATCACGGGGAAGCATTTGAACATAATGTCTCAGTGTATGGAGGCTGCATTACGGGTACTTAGCACCTGGAGCGTATCATGCGGCTTGGGTGTTAATCCGTCTAAGACGGAACTGGTACTCTTCACGAGGAAGTATAGGACTGAGGTCATAAGACTTCCGAGGCTAAATGGGACTGAACTTAAGTTCTCTTACAGCGCCAAGTATCTGGGCGTAATCCTGGACAGTTAACTGGGGCATGGGCCCGAGGTGTCAATTGGATCTTTGAAGCTGTAGTAAAGCCGACTCTGTATTACGGTGTTGTCGTATGGTGGACTGCGCTGGACAAGGGCAGGTACCGTGCGATGCTTGAGAACGTTCACAGACTGGTCGCATTGATGATCACAGGATCAATGCGCTTCTGGTTCGCCGTGGATAGGTAAATAAGCCTGCACCATTGTGAAGCAGCTTCAGCCAAACTAGCGACTTTCCTCTCAAACACTCGGACGGACGTAGCCCTTATCCAAGAGCCTTGATAAGGAGGGTGGCAGTGGACTGTACTTTTTCAGATCATAGTCGTATAACCTTAACACTGAATTTCGACCTGTCTAAGGTTGATCCGTTTAGGAACCCGAAATAAGACTCCTTTAATAAAAGAAACCGGTCTGGGCTGGCGCAATGGGTCCTGTGCGACTTGCTGCCGACTGATATGGAAGGTGCTGTGATTCATTCATTTGCTAAGAAAGAGCAATAAGCTGACCTGCCCGGTTACATTTCCGGGTAGGCGCAGTGTTTAAAAAAAAGTACCAAAATGTTGAATAAAGTACTCTTTGGTGGTCAATACCATCTCAATTTTTAAATTTTCCATCACTGTAACAAAGACAAAGCGCAATAATTGTGACGCTGATTTGATTCTTTGATTCTGAAAATATGGCAAATATAAAAATTTAGGGCCAAAGCCAAAAATTTCATTGAAAGCTAAATCAAATTCAAAAATATTTTACAATTTTGTTGTTGCTGTATACAGGAATTCATATTAAATTTTTAAAGCCCCTATTACGGTTTACAACTCAACCCAGTTGAGTTGTAATTAAAACGACTGGTTGTGATGAGTTGTAATTTTTTGATGTTTTTGTTCGCCGCAATATAGCAAAGTTGTAAATCATAATACAAAAATTAAGAAATTACAACTCAACTGAGTTGAGTTGTAAACCGTAATAGGGGCCTAAATTGCAAACACTTCATATTTTGTGGCGTTGAACATTTTAAAAAGGAATATAGGGAAAACCAAAGCAATGATGTTTGGCCCCATGTCTCGTTTTTTTACTACCATGGATATTTTTGTTGGTGATGATGAAGTTCAATTTGTTGATAATCATAAATGTTTGGGAATTATTCTTGATAAGAAGCTGTGTTTTAGTAATCATATTGATTCCTTGTCGGGGAGAGTTTGGGGTTCGTTGCGGAAAATTTACTGTTCAAGTATATTTCTACCCTTTCACGTTAGGAAGAGATTAGCGCATGCGGTTTTGATGTCACAGGTTCTCTATGGGTTTGAAGTAATATCTGGGACTGTTGGTTTCCTTCTTGCCAGATTGAGACGTTTGGTAAATGCAGTTGTTAGGTTTGTATATAATGTTCGACGTAGGGACCATATTTCTGGTTTTGTGAAGAGTTTTCTAGGCTGCTCTTTTGATGAACTCGTATCGTTTCGCAATCTAAGTCTGTTTCATAAGCTTATAAAAAGTGGCAAGCCCTTGGCGCTTCGTAATGCTTTTCTATTCTCACCTCGTACTAGAAACCCACACCTTATTGTTCCTAGAATTGTTAGATCAGCATTTGCTAGATCTTTCCGTGTCAGAGTTATTTATCATTGGAACTACCTACCATTAGAATTACGTACCTTCACGCACTCTAATAATGCTTTCAGATTGAAACTAATGGCGCATTTTTCGGATGCAGATTAGTAGTTATTATTATGTATTGCTTGAAAGCTTAGCATATACGCACTTTCCTATTTGGACCGAATTTAACTCTTTATTCTTATTAATCAATTTTAATATATGTCCTTGTGATTTTTTTTATGCTCGGGGGAGCGAATGAATTGAGATTGTTTGTTATTAGATTTTATTAATAATATAATGTCTATATATATGCTTATTTTTTATACATATTGTTCTCTGATGTAATACTTAGGTACTAAGTGCTATGTAATATATATTTGGCCTCAGTGGCTTATATTACGAAAATAAAGAAATAAATAAATAAAATATGAATTTCGGTAGAAAACAACAACAAAATTATAATATTTTTGAATTTGTTTTTGCTTTCAATGAAATTTTTGGCGTTACGTTGCGTTTTACATAATTAGGCCCTAAATTTCTATATTTGCTATATTTTCAAAATAAGTTCTTTGATAATTGCTTTGAAAAATATTGAAAAATTTCCAGCTGCCCGTCCTCGCTCCATTTTTTGCTAGAGGTAAAGTTTTAAAAAAGACATGGTTTCAAAAATGTGTTGCAAAACGAAATTTTATAGGAGAAAGTTTTTTTTATTTATTTCTTGTTTAAATTAAGTTAGAGCAACAAAATTTTGTTAGAAGACTTATTTTGTTCCAATGCATAAAATTCATCCAATTGCATTCTCATATCAGCAGAATGATAGGAATTTTTGGGGATTAAACTACTGGAAAAAATTGTGTTGTTTGAGACAAAATATTCTAATGACGAAGGGGTTTTTTCAATTAGTAAATCATATTTTTTGCAAGATATTTCTTTTAAGTCCATTATTATAACATTTTATACAGAAATTTATATATATACATATAAAGGGTTTTTATATGTATTATAAATTAAATATTTTTCGTAATCAATACAGTGGATGTCCAATAGTACGAATCATTATCGTAATGTTGGAAAACTCTTCATAAATTTGACGAAGAAATGAAAAAAAGCGTCACCAGTGAAATAGTCAAACTTTAGCTCATTTCTTGGCGATACTTTGCTGTCGACACGACGATACTTTTTATATTTTTAAGAGAAATAACACATTAAAAAGCAGAACATAAAATCAAAACAGAATAATGAAATTGTTTCATATAACATATGAATTAACGGAGATTTAGAATAGCCCCACAATAAATAAAAGATTTGAGCCTTTATTTCAAAGACAATCGACTTTAATCATATCGAAAAAACGTCTTATTGAGCTACTTAAGATGTCTTTGCATTCCGAACGTGTTAAAAACACGATCACTCCTACAGGTGTTGCAAGTTCTGATGTCTTAAAGAACTTTGTATAGTTTGTGAAAATTTTATAAGAGAATCCGAGAAGGATGAGCCTCTTTGCATCCTTTGATGTGAGTCTGCTTAAGAAGAAGTAGGAAGTTACCCAAACTTAAAAAAATAGCGCAGAAATTCTTAAGTTTTGAAATTAGTTCTGTCTTATCTGAGAGACTATTTTCTACTGCAGAACTGATTCAAAAGAACTTGCTAAAACGCATATATCCGCAAAAGTTGAGAATACTTCGTTTTTTAAGCAAAAATATTAATAATGTCAATTTTAAATATTAATAGCCTAATTCCGATGTGCGAAAGAATTCTTTCTTTCGTATAACTATATTGAAAACAAAAACAAATTTTTAGACTTTGTTTTTATTTTCAATGTACTTATGCGAACGAAAGAATTCTTTCGCACATTAGAAATAGGCTATAATAATTTAATTCTTACGCTATTATTTAAGAAAAAAAAAATATTTTTTTTTTGTAAATTTTATCATGAATTCAAATTTTATTCCTTGTTTTTTAAATCTTATTAAATTTTAAATATTAATAACCTCTTACTCTGAAATTTTGTATAGTAAAAAAATACTCTTTTTGAGTTTTGTTAATTTTAACTTGAATTCAAGTTTAATATGCGTTTTGGTATCGATACCGGCGATATTTTATTTTGAGTATCGGTATCGTGTCGGCAAAAAGTCTTTTCGTTTCATCTGTCCTTCTTTTCCCTCGTCCATTTTTTTTAGAAGAAAATCCCTACGAATAGGGAATTTTCCCTACGTATAACATTACTGGTTATTTATAACCAAAAAAAAAAAAAAATCTTACTTTAATTGATTACGATAACTAAAATAAGATATACATACATATTTAATGATAATTGTTGATTAAAACCTTCATCTAAAAGTAATCAATATTAATGGTTAAATATGATTTATTTTCGTCGTTAATCCTGTTAGGGTACCTGCAAATTAATGAATCTACTGCGATAGATATGTAGATAGAAGCGGTTTTCACCCTTTGTGTTAAGTAACCAACTATGTTCTATTTAATACGATCTTATGATATAAAGCGGCAGTGTCTTGTTTATATGTATCGTAAATCAATGAATTTGCTAAGAGGGAGAAAGAGTTTCGTCAACTGTTTTATTCTGGTAGATTTAACACTAGTGTTTACTACAGCTGTTTGTGTGATTTTTCAAATAAAACGTAGAAAGTAAAGTTTAATACATTTAGTTGTTGCGGTGTTTTAAGTGTTTGTACGCTAACTACATTAACATGTGCATCTTTCTATGTTACACTTCGTGTGTTTTCCTATTCATCTTTATATGCATTTATTGAAAAAATGGCTTGAAAATGTGAACTTACAACAATGACCATTGTTGCCAACTTTTTTTGAAGACTTCCCGTCAAATCGCACAATAAAAACCGCTAAATTTTTTATTTAGCTTAAAATGTTTTAAAAATATCTTTATTCTTTTTTTCTTTAAATAACATTTATACATTTATTCTTTAAATAAAAATGTGATAAATCAAATTATTATAAAAAAAATACAAAAACTTTAATAAATTACTAAAAACAATCATAAAATTCAACAAACAATAATGGTTTGTTAATAGTATTATAGTGCTTTCTTTAAAGTTAAAATAAAAGTTGTTGTTGTGTTGATCTCAAAAAATTTATGTATACATACACAATTTTTGGCATACAAAATCTTATTAAGCAAATAGACAAAATACCACAAAAGACTTTCAAGAAGAAGGAATATATGTACACACAATTTACCAAATAAATTAAACATTGTACCGTAAAACTTTGTAAAAATGTCTCCAAGTGATACGGTTCCCTGTGGCCTTCTTTGTGGCAAAAATGTAACAAAATCTACTGGTGGTATTTCTTGCTGTCGTTGCCTTAAATGGTTTCATACAAATTGTGTTCAAATAACGAATGAACAAATAAATGTCTTACAAAAATCTAAAGGTAAAATTTTGTTCGAATGTGATATATGCTCAGCATCTACTTCTCAAATGAGCGAACTTAGAGAAGAAGTTCGTATGTCTAATGATTCAATCCAACTTAAACTTGATGCCTTACTGGAAAAAATTGGTAGCTACGATGAACAAATTAAAAGTGTTGTGGAAGATGTCAAAAAGTGCAACCACTTAATAAAACATGTTGATGCATCATATTCTAGTAAAATAAAAGAACTGGAAGATAAAAATGAAATTCTTCAAAGGCGTTTTAACAGACCAGACATCATTATCAATGGACTTCCACGCAAGGATATAAAACCAAATGAAATTGTTTTAAAAATTTTTGAGTTTCTGGGCGTTAAGGTGGATTATGATGACATTAATGTTTGCTGCTTCATAAACAACAGAAAATGTATCCTAGTTAAATTCAACGGTTTGTCGAAAAGAGATATAGTCATGCATAATTATTTCAAAAAAGGCAAAATATTTGAGGAAAATATACTAAATAATGAAAGTAGAAAACGGATATATTTAAACGATCATTTAACGGAAAAGGGCGGTAAGCTAAGTAGATTGTGCCGTGATATTAGAAGAGATGGTTTAATTGCAAAATATAGAATATTAAACTCGGATTTACCTCGTGTTAAAATACATTTTAAGGACACTACTGAGAAAATATTTGAGTACGAGGAGTGTTTCTCTTACTTCAACAAAAAAAGTGGTCAACATCTAAATGAGCCTAATTTGGAATCTTCTACTCCCGCTGATACTACTCCAATCTAAATAATGTATTTTCTTTTCACTAGTTTCTAGATTTAAATTGTGTTTGGCAGGATAAAATCTATTTAGATCACTTTTGTTTTTCTTCTTTCTTAAACGAAATATTTCTTTTTTGTATTAAAGCTTTTTGCTTAATAATTCAATGGTTTTCTACAATTAAATGGATTTGTGTGTTTGTAAAACCAAAGAATTTTGTAATTATATACTTGTATTTTTAAACTTTTTTCTTTTTTAAACTTTTTTCTTTTTTGTATTTTTTTTTTGATTTTTTTTTGTATTTTCTGAATAACTTTGTTAAATTTATGCCAATATTTAAACATGTATTTAATTATTATAATTTTAGTAACGTTTTGCAATAGTGTGTTATGGGTATTGATGTGGTTCTTTTTAATCCTTCAGTATGATGTCCCATAACGTTAATATGGGTCCAATTATCAGTGAAAGCACAAATTTAAAACAAATTTTTTCCAATTGTGGTAATAATCTTAACATAGCCCACGTTAATTGTCAAAGCATAAATCCACAGTCCCAACAAGCAAAATTAGACGAACTTCGGAACTTATTAATTGATTCAAAATTACACGTCATGGGTCTTTCAGAAACATGGCTTAAACAAGATATGTCTGATAGATCTATACAAATACCAGGGTACAAGTGGTGCCGTAGTGATAGACCTTACCCTACTAGAGCAGGAGGTGTTGGAATTTTAATTCAAAATGGTATTAAATATAAAACTATTTATTCCTCTACGAGCTACAATATTTGTGAGGCAATATTAGTTGAAATTTTTTGTAAAACTAAAACTGTTCTAGTGGGTGTGGTCTACCTCCCTCATGGTAACTTAATTGAAATGGAAAACTTACTTGGTGGTTTATTTAGTAGATATAGTAATATTATCATAATGGGTGATTTCAATTGTAATTTATTTGATCACACAAAGTCGTCGAGTCTTAGATCGCTTTGCAACAGAGTTGGGTTATCCTATCTTCATAATTCCTTACCTACACATTGGGATGTGAGTCATAATACAACATCCCTTATTGACTTCTTTCTCGTTAACAATGATTGCAATATTGCTTTTTCTGGTCAGGGATCGGTCCCGTTTCTTCAGTCCTATCATGCGTTAATATATGTCTCCATGAGTTGTCCGATTGAAGTTAAGAGTAAGTACGTGGAATATAAAAATTTTAACGGCCTAGATCTTAACATGGTAGAGTTTCATATTAATAATTTTGACTTCACATCGTTTTATAGCAATAACTCAGTTAATTTTAAAGTTGATATTTTAAATTCACTGTTATCTGAACTGCTTGATCTTGTTCCTATTGTCAGATTTAAAATTAAGACCCAAAAGGACCCATGGATGAACAGATATGAGGTTGTTAACGCCAGACACCTTCGTGATTGTGCATATGTACATTTTAGGAATAACAAAAGTGAAGAAAATCGCAGAATCTACTCAAGACTTAGAAATAAACTTAAATCATTAATTCGTAAATTTAGAAGGCAACATTATATGAGATTGTTTGAAGGTGCTAATTCTAGGCAATTGTGGAGAATATTAAATAATTCCGGTATTGTTGATAATAATCCTGTAGATAATTCCTATTTGGATGTTAATGAGTTAAATAGAAGTTTTGTTTTAGAAGATGTTAGTAGGGCTCCATTTGATTTTCGTAATTTTGGTGAAGGTTTTTCGGGTTTCTCCTTTGATATGATATATAGTGATGATTTGATTGATGCGCTGCAGAAAATTAAGTCTAACTCCTTAGGTGCAGATGGATTTCCTATCAAGCTTATTAAGCTTGTTTTTCCTTATATTTTGGACCCTCTACTACACTTATTTAATATGATTATAATGACTTCTACATATCCTGATCAATGGAAATTAAGTAGGACGGTCCCTATACCTAAGAGGGACTCGAGCAGGACTTTTCGCCCAATTAGTATTTTACCGGCCATATCCAAGATTATGGAACATTTGCTAAAGTATCAGATTATTGACTATATTTCGAGGGAAAACTTAGTTTCGAATTCACAGTATGCTTTCAGGGATAAACACAACACTACGGGTATGCTTCTAGGAATTACGGATGGCATCAGAGAACATTTGAATAATAATAGAGATTGTGTGATGGTTTCTCTAGACCTGTCCAAAGCGTTTGATCGTTTGAATCATTCCACTTTAATTTACAAGTTGAGAGATAAATTTAAGTTTTCTATTATGGCGTGTAGGCTAATTCATTCTTATTTACATGGCAGATCTCAATTTGTGGATTTTAATGGGATTGTTTCTGAAGTTATTCCGAATTGTTGTGGTGTGCCACAGGGTTCAATTATCGGCCCCATCTTGTTTCTTTTATATTTAAACGATTGTGTTGAATGTTTGGACATGAATCTAGTTAAACCTTTCATCTTTGCTGATGATATACAACTGCTTTTTGGAAATTGTAGAGAATTTCCTGACGTATTGGAGGCAGTTATTAATTTTAATCTCCTTAAACTTCATGACTGGATGGTGTCGAATTCTTTTTTGATTAATATATCCAAGACTAAAGCCATAATGTTCCGTACTAGGCACCGTAATGTTGTTCATCCTAGGATTGTAATTGGTAATGTAATCATAACATACACTAATTCTATTAAGTGTCTTGGTGTTGTACTTGATCAATTTCTTAATTTTGATGAGCATATTGATACCATAGCATCTCGAGTGACTTTTGGACTCAGGAGACTTTATCATTGTGGTCTATATCTTCCAGTTAGAGTTAAGTATATTCTTACACATTCACTATTAATGCCTCTTGTAAATTATTGCATTGAGGTAGTTTCTGGAACTTTTTACTATAATCTTCGTAAAATTGAGCAAATTGTTAAAAGAATTGTGAGATTTGTTTATGGTATCGCGTATAGAGACAGTACATCACATGCTGTAAATTTTTTTCTTGGCTGCTCCTTCAAACAATATTTAGGTCTACGTAATTTGTTGTTCTTTTACAAAGTAATGAGGTATAATATACCTAATGAACTATATACTAAATTTATATTTTCCAGATCTACAAGAAATCCTCAACTTATTATTCCTCTTGTATCATGTTCCCTTTTTGAACGCTCCTTTATTGTTAGGATAGCTAGATATTGGAACACTTTACCATATGATCTACGCACTTTCTCTATATCATATGAACTTTTTAAAAAACGGCTTTTACTACACCTACAGGAATCTAGCAATTATAATTCTGCGTAGTTGTCATTTTTTGTAATTGTTAACTTTTTTGTTTATGTACATATGTCGGGAAATGTAGAAAATACGTATGTTTAAGGATGCTGGGACGTTATTGTCGGTCTGGAGAGTTTTACTTTTTTATAGTTTTCTTTTACAAACCTGATTCTTGTTTTTTTTGCCTTCACTGATAAGCTTTTTGGATATTTGTTTAATAAACTGCAATTTTAAAGGATTGCATCGTATACCCATAACCGAAATTGTAATTTTATAAAAAATTCGTTTTTCCCTTTATTCATTAGGAGTGTTTCTGTTTTGTTAAGGGATTACTTTACGCATACTAGGATTAATATTACACTGGTGCCCTTTTGCAAACCTTAAATACCTCATGAATATTTATTCTTTAAATTTTGTTCTTATTCTTGAATTTTTTTTTTGTAGTATGATATAACTTAGTTTATAATATTTTTAACTATAATAATTTATATGTCATAATATTTTCAATACAAAATGTACGAAATATTCCAGTAATGCGCCTTGGCCTTGAAGGCTTTTTGCATTACAAGCAATAAATAAATAAATAAAAAAAATAAAATATCTTAAATCTTAAATTTGACAAAATGTGTATATAAATCTAGATATGGGTGCTTTTTTTAAAGGTGTAATGGCGATTTCTTTTCTGAGAAAAATGTCGCATAAATGGTACATGCTCTACACAAAAGAGATAGAGCATGTGCCATTTATGCAACATATTTCTCAGAAAAGAAATCGCCATAAGACTTTCAATTAAAATAATAAGGAAAGGTAATAATTAGAAATGTTTTATTAAACTGTTTATCGTTTTTAATCAAAATTTTTATTTTTTAATCAATTCTAATTATTGTTAAACAGCTAAGACACAGGCTCTGTTTTTACATTTACATTTGTCCTTTAAGTTGTGCTGAAAAAGGTCAACGAGAAAAAGAAAAACAAAAAAAAAATGTACTTTGGACTTCAAGAAGAATTCTTGACAAAAAGTATGAAAAACAGAAGTAAGGAAGAACATGATATTATTATTATGTTCTTTATTTAACCGAGCCCATAGGGCTATATATGGTATTATTCGTGTTTTACAATAATGAGAAAATTAATTTAATAACTTATTAATGATTAATTTCTAATTAAACTAAACTAACTAATTTTTAATAATTGGGTAATCCTTAGTAGACAAATATGAATACTTAATGATACAGCTTCCGTTTAAAGCTTGACGGTGACAATTCAAAGGTTCTGAGGCTGATAGGAAGATCATTATAAAGTATACATGATCTCACCATAAATGATTTTTCATAGTACGAATTATTAATTCTCGGCAAAATTAAGTTCGGATTTCTAGTTGATCTAGAAAACTGGTAAAAGGGTTCTATGTACATGATGAAACGAGATATTATGATCTTGTAAAACGAATATAATGCATGTATTTTAACATAATTCTGAAATGAACATTCTAAAAATTTGTGAGCATAGTTGGATACATGGTCATGACTGCGCAGGCGAAATATATATCTAATAATTCGATTAAATATAAGCCCTACCCGCCTCATATTAGAAGAAGTTGTGCCACTATAGATCTCAAGACAATAGAGAATATGACTCATAAGAAGTGAATGGCCCAATTTAATTTTAATTCTTATCGGTAAGTAACAATTGAAACTGTATAAAGCGCGCAACATGCCATTGATTTTACAGGTAATAGCTAAGATATGCATATCAAATCTTAGATTGCCGTCGAGAATTAAACCCAAACATTTGATAGTACTAACAAAAGGTATTTGTACCCTATCAAAAACAATTTTAAGAGGCATATGATCACCATTTCTGTTCCCAAAGGACAATGCTCTTGTTTAAGTAGGGTTAAACCAAAGACAATATATAATTAATAGTCGACTCGTGACAATCTAAGATAAGATAAGATAAGAGATAAAATGTCTATTAAACTCATCCGGGTCATGGATATCAAAATAATCCGAGCAATTCTTATTTTGTCGATTGATAATCCTCCACATGTCCCTAATACTGCAATTTTTAAATTTACCATTCCAATAACTTGCCTTATACCTTCTTAAAATGGTCTTTACCCTATTTCTGTGCTTACAATATATTATCCAATTACCTTCATTCATGCTTTCCTGATATGCTCTAAACGAAATGTCCCTTAAATTCCTCGCTATTTTAACTTGCTCAATATTACAAACACTTTTATTCGAAAATTTTATTACCTTAGTAATGGGAACTGCCCCATATAATTCATTAAGCAATAAATAAAGTGATTCCATCTGATGTTCAAAATTGTTCGTACAAAAAACATTGTCAAGGTTATGATTATATATTATATCCTGAAAATTATTCCAATTAATCTCGTTATAATTTTTGTATTGAATAAAATTGTCCTCAATTACGAGCGGTAAATCGGTACTTAAGTAGATGAGAGCATGATATGAAAGAGAAGGTACAACACTTTGACCAGCTCGCTGTACTGAGTTTAGGTTGCTAACTAAACAAAAGTCTATCAATGACGTTGAACTATGACTATTAGTAGGCAGACTATTATAGATGTAGTGCATATTATTCGCATGGCATAAGTCTCTTATTAACGAAGCTTTCGAATTATTAAACAAATTAGTATTAAAGTCACCTAAAATAAATGAATACTGGTATTGACAAGACAGATCACCAATAACATCGTCTAATCCTTGCAAGTTACCGTGAGGCGAATAGACCACGCCCACCAAAACTTTCGATCCTTGAGCCTTTAGCTCGATAAACAGACATTCAAATCTTAACGGGTCAGTAATTTTAAAGATACACCTCCACCTCTCATTTCAGTACAATCATTTCCAGACAGCCAGAACATCCGTAAAAGAACCATTGAGAATATACTTAAATTCTTCAAATTTAACATTTCTAAAGGAAGGATTCAGGCTTTGAATGTTTGTATGTGCAAGTTTTAAACCATTTCCATTGATAAAATTTCCGCGTAATACACTATTATCATTTACGATAGTACCCAAATTTTGCAACAAAGGATTATTATTATTCATTAAAAATTTAATAAAAATATAAAGAAAAAAAGAATGAAAACAATATGTATGAAAATATAAATCTAATTTAAAGAAAACATTAACATCTTGGCCAAGAAAAAAATAATTCACAAATTTGCCACAAACGTTATTGTATCAAATGATTAAGATTAACTGCTTTTTTTAAAGTTCAAATGGATATAAGGAATCTTTATCAACAGTACGTAGTAAAACACAGAGAACTGTCGTTTTAGAAATATTTTCAAAGCAATGGTTAATATACCAAATACATTCTAATTTTTAAAAAGTGATTGGGTTCGGTGAAATATTACAATTGGATATAAAACTGATTCACTTAAAAGATTCCAAATAAATAATACGTAAAAAAGAAAATACTTAAAAATGTAACAAAATGTTAATTAATATTAATAATATTTAAGTTAGTATAGTTTGCAAATTAATTGATTCACCACCCTCCGTATTAATAGAAACGTTGAATAAGGAACAAAAATCGGGTAAATCTAGTATTTTTATGCTTTGATCGCAATAGGTTATTTTGACCTTGGGCTTATCTGAATTTATATAGCAATTAAAATAGAAAATCAACAACAAACTTCGACCCATCACCATTTGGTCGTCAATGGAGGTAAGTGTTAAACTGCGAAGATTTCTGAAGAGATAGTTTTGTTACTATCGAAATATGTCAAATCGTGGGTTCAATCACCCGGTCAGTCAAGAATGAAAAATTATAAACAAATTTAATATACATTTGAAAAATTCCTTTCTTTATAAAAATAATTTAATGAAAATTAAATTTAATGAACTTGAGCCTGATTAAAAAATAATAATATAGTAATGTTTTTCCTGATTTTTTTTTATTCCCAGAAACGTACGATATTTTTTTTTTGAAAGTGTGTAACAGCTAATAAGATTAATTGCCATTTTTAGCAGCAAAATGTGTTTAATCAGATCCAATTAAGGGAGTTGTATTGCTTGGAATCTATCCAGGCATTAGAGTTCAATTTAAATGTCTTACCTTTTGGTAAAAATTTTTTTTAGCATCAGTGCAAAATATAGAATACAACAATTTTCGACGCTTCATTTCCCACTTACAAATGTGCACAGCCAGATATACATAATTATTGTGCAAAATATTGATTTTATTTCGCGGCATCATAGGTACTTTATTTTCAGTCAAATGATTACTTAAAATACATAATACGTGAACCGAAAATTCCTTAATTTTCCGCGAATTTGTTGCATTTGGGTTTTTTCATCTGAAAGAGATTGGCGCCATAATTATTCCTTAATAATCCACGCAAGTGCACACATAAAATAGTAAATAAAAAATATGTACATAAAATTGATGTATGAATATAGAAAACAACAACAGATGTTTAACTAAAAAATTCAAATCATAAAAAACAAAAGCAGTCATAATTTTTTTTTTAACTTGAGTAATGCAAAGCACTACAACAATTTTCGATGCTTCATTAACCAGTAGGTGTAAATATACATACATATATAATTGTTTGTGCACATTTGTAAGTCTCAATTTACACGTTTCATCTTTTGATGCTCAACTTCTTTTCAATTCCCTTTTGAAGATGCCATTATGTTCACACGCAGCAACCGGTTTCAACTTTTTTTGCTTCAAAACAACAACACTTTTATTCAAAGAGAAAAAGAAAAGAAAAAAATTTACATGCAGCCATTGTTTTGCATATACCTACGAATGAGAACACAAAGCGTACTGCCCGATTACAGGCATCTCCGTACCAACCCCTTTTATTCTTGCTTCCCTCTCCTTAAAACACAAGAGTTGAGCATCAAAAGATGAAACGTGTGAATGTAGACTTACAAATGTGCACAAACAGTTATATATAATTACACCTACGCATACTCTTGACCCTTTACAACTGATCTTTACTTACAATGTGTTTTTCTCTGCTGCATACCAGCGTTGACCTGCTATTACAATATCGCAATTGGTTTTTCTATTTTGAATACATCCATCCGCATCAACAATTAAGTAAACCAAAATCACAACAAAATACGTTATAAAACTCTGATCAACACACCCACGCATAAAAATGTCTACCCTTATATTTACTTTGATGGTTTTAAATAAATTTCTCAAAACACAAACGCACTTGTTTTTACTCTATTTTTGAGCGACTGTTATAAACACCTATTTAGATTTATTTTTTGATGTAAATACTATATTTTATTAAAACATTAGTATACTTTTGCATGTTTCTTATATTTTTGAACTCCTCTTATAAAACTCAAGTTCAAATTATATTTTGGGTTTTTTTTTCAATAAATAAACAAACAAATAAAAAATTATATTTCTTATTTTCTTTCCCATACATACAGAGGATTTATTATTTTAAATATAAAAACAGTAAGTAAGTTAAATGTTTACTACGCAGACACTAAAAAAACATATCATGTTAGCTAAAAGTTCACTACGTGTTCACTAAAAAATACAGAATAAGAACCTCAAAAGAACTTAGCACGGACTCTAAAATAAGTTCAGTAAGTTATCTAAGTGTTTCTGTTCGTCAGCTCACAATAGTTATGTAACATATTTTATTTGTTTACAAATTCACAAACAAAAATTTTAAAAACAGTGTGGTACTTTAATTTGCTGTACTTTTCTGTTTATTTTCGAACTCTGGTTGCGACCGTAACATGTTCGAAAAATTTGTAGAACATAAGGAAGAAATAATGCTAGCTGGTAGCAACAAAATCCAAACCGAAAGAAAAGGTCTAGTTTACATAAAAGAGTTTTGATATAACATTGAAAGATGTGCTGTATGTTTCGTGTTTGCAATGTAATTTTATTTCAGTTGGCAAGGCTGTAAGCAATGGCTGAACTGTAATTTTTAACGAAACGGAAGCTTTAATAAAAAAAGACGGTAAGGTTTGATTCACGGCTAAGAGAGTCGGCGGTTTATTTTTATATGGTGCAAAGTATAATGGATGCTTTTTTCTTGTGAAACTAGTGAGGCGTTGAGATGGCATAAACGTTTTGGTCACATACATTTTTTTAACTTGCGAAAACTGAAAATTGTTGCATGAAACTAAATATTCCTGATAACTTGAGCTGTAATATTTGCTTGCAATGTAAATGCAGTGTCAGACATTTAAACATTCGGAGAATAGAGCCAATAAATTGTGGGAAATTGTACATACTGACGTTTGCGGCCCTATGAACACAACATCCAGTGGCGGTGCAAAATACATGCTTACGTTTATCGATGACAAAAGTTGATATGTTTTTGTTTATTTTCTAAAAAATAAATCTGAAGTGTTCAAGAAATTTAAAGAATTCAAATCTATTGTTGAGCATCAGGTTGATCGAAAAGTTAAAATATTGCGCAGCGACAACGGTACCGAATTTGTAAATTCAGCTTTTGATAACTACCTGAAAGAAAATGGAATTGTTCGGCAGTTGACCGTTCCCTATACGCCCCAACAAAATGGCGTTGCGGAAAGATTCAACCGCACGTTAGTTGAGATGGCATGATGCATGCTGGTCGATAGGGGCGTTAAAGAAAGTCTTTGGACAGAAGCAATTAATACAGTTGCTTATTTGAGGAACCGCTGCCCCACAAGCCTTAGGCGACGTAACGCCGTACGAGGTTTGGTTTGAGCGTAAACCAGTAGTAAAGCATCTAAAAACGTTTGGCTCAATGTCTATAGCTCTCGACAAGAAACAAAACAACCAAAAAATTGAGCTTTGGGAGAAGCAGGTTTGTAAGGAAGAAACGTAAAAGTTTCGCTTACCATATCGCTTACGGAAGACATGAATTTTATACCACCATGTTAGAGATTTGTATGAAAGGAAACTGATAAGTTTGAAATATTGCAACACTAAGAATATGGTTGCAGATATATTGACCAAGAATCTACAGAAGCTTAACCATGATCGTTTTCTGAAACTTTTGGGTTTGATTAATTGATACTTATTGGAGTTTATATTGTATTGAAATATAAATATTGGCATTGAGGAGGAGTATTGAGGTGTAATGTGCATATACAATGCGACTCTGTTTTACAATACTAATATTTTACTTCTCTGTTTTAATGTTTTTTCTTCTTTTGCTTTTTATATTGTTTTTTATTATACATTCTTGTATTTTTGAATCTAACTGAAATAAGCTCTTTCAAGGAAAAACGTTTGAACTGTAAAGAAGTGTTGTATTTTTATTAAACAAGAGGATTGAATTCTAACACAAATAAAGCAAGAGATTTTTTGTGTTTTTAAACACGAATAAAGCAAAACATAACAACGATTAAAAAATCAACATACGCGCATATTTACATACTAAAAAAAGCAAATGTGGTTTGGAAGACCAACCACAATCGATTGTTGGAAGACCACAATCAGCAGGATGCTGAAGCAGAAGCTTTGGCGGCGGGGATCAACTCTGTACAGCATCAAAAAAAAAAAAAAAAAAAAAAAAAAAATTTATTCATGTGCTTAAAAATAAAAAAAATTCTTAGGTATTCATTTTACTGTGCGAGAATAAAAAAAAATGTTACAAACATTATTCCTGACAATTTGTGCGAATGTTGGAATTTTAGTATTCACACATGAATAATGCTTTTTTGGCAGAATATAGCACTCTTACTTGTTGTACTTACACTTGTTTTAAAGCGATTGTCTTTTGGTGGTATTTTAAGTTTAGATTTCCAACCCATGTCATCTCCAATGTTTGTAACAAGCTGATGTTCCTTGTTTATACTAAAAATTTTAATTTTATTAAGGAATAAAATTATTTTTAACTGAATTTATAAGCAAAACTAAAGATTATTTTCAACATATTCAGAACGTACCTCTTAATTATCATATTTCCATGTGCAGAATTAATCTTTTCTGTCATCATTTTAACGACTGCAATAAATTAAATACGTCAACTTTTAAAACAAAACCATTAAACAATAAGCCAGAATTTGTATATACGGTAATAACTTTTCTCAATTCTGAAAATAAATAAAAATAAAATAATAATAATTATTATTTAAAATGTTTTAACTTGAGTTGGGCAAATTATCAAGCATCTCAAAGCGGCACATTTAAAACAAAGCATTAAGAAATATGTACAAAAAGAAGTCCCACATCGCAAGATCACAAAAAATACAACATTTAAGTAAGATTTGTATCACAAGTAACAAAACTGGTAGCCCAAAAAAACTTTTGCCAAAAGATTGTGACGTAGAAAAAAATACTGAGCAAAGAGTACAATTTAGATGTTATCACTAAAATCGAACGAAGTAGCTTAAGTGCGAGTGGATAAGCAGCTAGAATAAAGAGCAAAAACAAACGCTGAAAACGACTGAAACTTGCATAAAAAAAAATTAAGAAAAATTCAGTGTTAAAGATTCAATGCGTGTAACATGCTTAAATCAGACAAAAATTATGAGATTAGGGCCAGAAGGACGGCAGTAAACATAGCTGGACAAACGTGTTAGCGTAAAAGAACGGAATAGTTCTTTATATTAAAATTTTGATGGGCTCATAAATGACTTGAGATTGTTTTCGTGGGAATCAGCTTCGA
Source organism: Pollenia amentaria (assembly GCA_943735925.1). Classification (NCBI taxonomy): domain Eukaryota; kingdom Metazoa; phylum Arthropoda; class Insecta; order Diptera; family Polleniidae; genus Pollenia; species Pollenia amentaria. The sequence continues at coordinate 105,714,367 of OX031007.1, forward strand.
GCACTCCACTAATTCAGAGGCGAAATGGGTGCCAAGTACTACATACCCATCCTTGAAGACCCATACATTCAAAGATTAGCAATACTCGGCTAAGAACCACCACAGGATGATAACTATATGCAGGACAACGATCACAAGCATACTACGTTGATAGCTAAACTTTTGTTTAAAGAAAATTGGAAATAGGCCAATAAATTTACCTTCTCCGTCGCTAGACTTGACACATTTGGTCCATTCCAAAACGTAAAATTTTTGCTCAGAGGAATCCGCTAACAGCCCTCGCCCGGGTAAGAACTAATGAGGCGGTAGTGATAATGTTCACTGTCTGGCTAATTATCAGTAAATAAAGACAGCCCACGGGTTCGCCCCTGTAAGGTCTCACTGGCTTTACCACTGGCTGGTTCGCGACATATTAATTTTTAAGGTCAACGTGATGGTGCCGAAGTCGTGGGGGACTAGTTAACAGCTCTCCAGAGCGTCAGGGCAAAGCGCTGTTGAATGTTAGTTGCCTAGTCCACGCGCGCCGTCACTGCGTACGAGCAAACTCTTGGGAATAAAATGAAGCCAACCAAATTACAATTAGCGTACATAAAAACAAACAGGAAGAGGACGCGACGGACGGAGTGATCGAACAGCGAAGAGACGTGGGTCATTCGGCCGTCACGGTGGGGAGTCTGACTGTACTTGTGTGGGAGGGTTGACTCTTTCGGTTGTTTATGACAGCATTATTGGGCATGAACGGCAAGTGCTGACTGACTTATATGTGGAAGGTCTTCTGGGACTGTCGAGTGACTCCTGTGGTGAAACCGGGGCTACTCAGAGGTTGGAGAAGCTAACTCTGTTCTCCGACGAGGAGCATGATATCGAAGGGATATTTGCTCACAGTCAGACTACAGAGGCTGCCTCTTACACCGGCGAGGCCTGGAGACATCAGGGGGACACGCGGGAAAGATTGTTCAAAACTTGTTCGGCAGGGCGCCGTGGAGGAAATGCCAACCGCCCCTTCGCGTGATATTAACAGCACCAACCGAACGATGAAGACGTAAAACGGGACAAGGAAATCTCTGGCATTTCTGGAAAAGATGGCGAAGATAGATCCTTCAAAGCTTACTGCGAGTGACAGGTACCTTCTGAGACGGCAACGATAAAGGTTGCTAAATTCGAAAGAATTTACGACCCTGTCAGCTTCATCAACATGCCGTATGTAGAATGAAAAAGGAGATGCGCCCCAATGAACAAGGTGGAAAGAGCTGCGGAGGGCAAAGGGGCAACACTTAAGGTAGAAAACAAAATTGTCAAGGCAACGCATACGAGGAAGAAGGCTAGTAATCCTCCGTCCAATTCCTCTAGTGGCTCCCTTAGGGAGACCAGTATAGGAAAAGGCCCAGGTAGGAAGTCCAAACCAGATTGCCGGTGCCACCGAGCACAATGAAGAGGTCTGCTGCATCTCCGGCGGAAGCTCCTAAGGCTCCTAACAAGGAGACCATTAAAAAGGTCAGATCTGAAGATGATCAACGTTCATCATCGAACAAGACGGTGAAGAAATCGATGAGCCTAGAAAATCATCTTCAGGTGGCTGTTATTGATCGGAATGATCCAGATGGGAGGATCAGTACCGATTCATGGCAGCTAGTTGAGGGTTGGCTCATTAATGAATTAGCCCTATGCAGTGGCAAAGAGGAGTGCAGACTGGGTTTAGGGAGTGAAAATTGTCAATTGTGGTGACAAGAAGTCATATAAGCCTTCGAACTGCCACTCAGATCCATAGTGACAGTATGGATTCTACCACCTGTAAGCTCAGTGGAAACCATACTGGCAGTACTGGGCAAGCAGGACGGTTGTCCGTCGCACAGTGGATGAAAATCGTTTCATCGGCCAAAAATCTGTAACTTTTGAACCGACTTCTGCAATTTTTATTTTTTTAGGAAGAAGACTTTTTGAAGTTTTAATTTTATTAAAATCGATTTAGCAGTTGTTGAGAAATTTAAGGTCAAAGTTGAACTTATGATGTTTTTTTTAGCATTTACTATGAAAATGCTTTTGATTGAGATTGAGAATTATCGTATTTTTATTCAAAAAGGGGGATGTTTTTAAGTGCACTATTTTACGTAGTTTTTAATCTACATAACTGCAAAATTTCATTATGATGTATTTATTAATGTCAGATTTATTGCATGTCAAACCTTAAAATGACTATTTTTTACTCATATTGAAACCTCTTTCATTCATTTACACTATAGATATAATAATATTAGTGTTTGACATTCCATGAATCTGACATGGATAGAGATATCACAATGAAAAAATGAGGTTATGCAGACCTTAAAAATCTTAAAACAGTGGAATAAAAGGCATCCCCAATTTTGATTAAGAAATACCCTAAATTCCCAATCCAGGAAAAAGGCTTTTAAAAAATATTTTTTTACAAAAATGGCCATACTGCCACTATTTACCACCCGATACTGATCAGAATTTTTAAAAAAAATGTGGACATATTACAAAACATTACTGTTCTAATACTTATGTATATTAATTTTTTTGTTTGAAAAATTTTAAATTTATTTATTTATTAATTTCAACCAGTAATATAAATTGTTTTGGATTTTTTTGGAAAGGGCATATGGGAGAAACAAATTGACTAAAAAGCATACTCATAACGTTTCCTTTCGAAATATATAAACATTTTTATACATTTCTGGAGAAAATATTTTTTATTAACGATAGAACATGGCCATCTTTTGGTGAGATAGTAAAAATGAGTATTCATATATATTACCTTTATACGTATGTATATACATTCGCCTCGTATATACCACGTTACTTATAGAAAAAATGCATTTAAAAACACAACATTCCATTGCTTAAAGTCTGATTTCCTACCTATATAATTAATGTTTAACCCACTATTGATAACAGTTTGATATTAAACATAATCTATCCGATTAAAAAAACTCAAAAAATCGTTTAAAAATCAAACCAAAAAATTCGTTTTATCCGAATATCTATAAAGGCAAAAGAGATAACCTAAACATTTAAGCATATTTTTGTAGGTCAGCTTAATTCTAATTTTTTTGCAATCCATAAACACATATATTTTTCGCGAATTTTTAAAGGTTTGAATATCCGAGGTTTCTAGTTTTAGAGGTCCACAAGTCACTCTCCCGACGCTCTATAGACCCGTGTTATGTTAGGTTAGGTTAGTGTAATGTACATAATGAATAGTTGGTAACCCTTCTTTATAATCTGTCATTTCTCAATTCTTTATATACTTATCCTTCTTAATTTTATGTATCAGCTAATCATTCTTAAACTAGCGTGCATTCAATCATCTACTTCCTTTATATCACACATAAATTAATAAATCTTTTATAATTAGTTATATTTTAAATAGTTAATAAAGGGCGTTTTATTTCAATAAGACATAACAGTATTGGCGACGAAGGTGAAAAATAAAGAGCAAATTCATCAAACGGGGGGAAAAAAAATATACATTGGTGGTGAACGGTCTTAACCTCAAACAAAATGGAGGCCCAGGTGGAGCAATTGTTACGAGCAATAACAGCCATGACTACGACGATGCAACAGCAACAGCAGCAAATACAGGCAATTCAACAGCCAACTAGCACAAGTGTCAATATCATTTCTAATTTTGATGTATTCGTTCCAAAAACAGAATCGTTTCGGATGTACAGAGAGCGGTTGGAAATTCATTTTCAAATTAAGAAAATTTTTGATGATAAGGACATGTGTGCCAAACTTTTGTTGCAGTACATAGGGTCAGAGACATATTCACTGCTGACGACATTAGCTGCCCCTAAAAACATAAACCAGCTCAAATATAGCGAAATAGTAAGGCTGCTGGAAACACACTTCTGCCCCGAAAAGAACGTGTTGGTAGAACAACACAAATTTCTTTCTGAAATCCAGAATAGTGAGCAATCTCTTTCAGATTTTGTAGATGTTTTAAAACGAAGGGCAACGGAGTGTGATTTTGTTTGTGAATGTGGGAAGTCTGTTTCCGAAATTTTTCTTATATCGCAGTTAATTAGAGGATTGCGTGATGGTTACATCAGAGAACAGCTACTACAAGATACAAAGTCAACTTTTACACAGATTGTCGAAAAGGCAAAAACACTGGAAGCCGCTAAAATAAACAACAAAGTAATTGCAAACAATGCAACTGGGTCTACAGGTGATATCCATCAAGTCCGTCATCAACAGGGCGATACTCATCGTGGAGGTAGAAATCGTAATCGGAGTATTTCAAGAAATCGAACATCAAAGTCATCAACAAGGGTTAACTACAGCGAATTGGGCATAGAAGGTTTGTGTTTAAGATGTGGCCGCAGTAATCACTTATCGAAAGAGTGCAAAACGAATAAAAACAAATTAAAATGCAACTCATGTGGTAAAACTGGTCATGTACAAAAGGTTTGTATTCAGGATAGAATGAAACAAAAGAAATCGAAAAATACCAACAACGACAGCAACGCATCAAATTCTATCGAATCATTCACAACAACAACAGATGATTTTTTTGGCGTTAATCAAATAATCGACATCTACAGCAAAACAGCTGTGTCACATACAGATGCACAAAAATTTTTTACAAAAGTGTTTATTGAAGGCAAAGAGCAGCAATTTGAAGTAGATTCGGGTGCAGGGTATACTTTAATTCCCGAAAATGATTATAACAAATTAAACATAAACACGAAAATAGAAAAAACTAATATTGCTTTTCGATCCTACACGGGGGATATTTTCATACCGTTGGGTGTCGTGAACGTAAACGTGGAATACAACAGCAATACATCAAAAGAGCAAATGTATGTGGTGTCAAAAGAGCAGTCAGCTTTGTTGGGACGTGTGTGGATTCGCCATTTGAAAATTAACTTAGCGGAAATTGATCAGCAAAGTGGCAATAAAAATCGCATTAGTGAAAATATGAAAATAAATTCGATTTCTCAAGTACAACAAAAATTTCCACGAATTTTTCAGGAAAAGGTAGGATGCATCCCAGACTTGGTGTGTAGTTTAAAGCTGCAAGAAGGAGCGAAACCCGTGTTCTTAAAGGAAAGGCAAGTACCCTTTGCTCTTCGTGAGAAAGTGGAACGAGAACTTGATAGTCTGGAAAGAGATGGTATAATTTCGAAAGTAAATACAAGCAATTGGGGGTCACCGTTGGTGGTGATTCCGAAGCCTGATGGGAATGTGCGGTTGTGCGTAGATTATAAGGTTGCTGTGAACCCTCAACTAGAATCAGCCCATTACCCAATTAAGAGAATCGACGAAATATTTAACAGCTTAAAAAACTCTAAATTCTTCTGTAAATTAGATTTATACAAAGCGTATCATCACGTGATGGTTGACGAAGAAAGTAAACAGGTACAAACAATTTCGACACACCGAGGTACGTACCAAATGAATCGCTTATCTTTTGGAATCAAAACTGCTCCTAGCGAATTTAACCGCATTTTAGATCAAATTTTACAAGGACTACATGGTACTATCTCATATTTCGATGATATCATTATTCATGGCGCAACGTTGGAAGAGTGTGAAGAGCGTTTAATCAATTGTTTTGAAAGACTGAGCAAATATCAACTACATGTAAATAAAAACAAATGTGAGTATTTTAAAGAGCAAATTAGATATCTCGGGTATGTTATTAGCCACAACAAAATATCGAAATGTCCAACCAAAGTACAAGCGATCGTAAACCTCCCAAGGCCTGAAAGCGCGGATGATATTAGGAGATTCCTCGGAATGATAACATATTACTCCAAATTCATTCCAGATGTTTCTACACTCACATTTCCATTACGTCAACTTTTAGAGAAAAATCGGAAATTTACTTGGTCCACAAAATGTGAAGAAGCATTCACAAAATTAAAACGTGAAATATTGCAAGATAGAGTTTTGGTGCCTTATAATCAACAATTGCCAGTAACGCTAGCTTGTGATGCAAGTCCAACGGGGATAGCAGCTGTGTTATCTCATATAATGGATGGGGAAGAACGCCCTGTAGCGTTTATATCGAGAGCATTAACAAGAGCAGAACAAAACTACAGCCAGCTAGACAGGGAGGCATTAGCGATTATTTTTGCCGTAGATAAATTCTTCATGTATTTACATGGTAGGGAATTCACCTTGCTAACGGATAACCGACCACTTTCTAGAATTTTCCATCAAAATGCAAAAACACCAGCCATGACATCAGCCAGACTGCTTCGGTATGCGTCATTCCTTCAAGGATTCAACTACAAAATCGAGCACCGAAAAGCCGAAGACAACGTAAATGTAGATTGTTTATCAAGAGCACCTATAAATGAAGCATCAAAGTTCGAACATTTTTTAGATGAAGAGGTACGTGTTATTCAGGATCAAACTATTAACGAAATTTCTACTTTTGCAATTACTGCCACTACAATAGCTAATAAAACAGAAACCGATACTGAACTTAGTAAGTTAAAGAAAGATTTAATAGAAGGAAACAACTTTGATACCGAATATTCTATACAAGATGGCGTGATATTCAAAGGTGATCGTGTGGTTGTTCCTACAGGGTTGCGAGAAGAAATCTTAAAAGAATTGCATCATACACATGTTGGCATCGTTAAAATGAAGCAACTAGCAAGAAAATATTGTTTCTGGAAAGGCATAGATTCCGACATTGAACGTTTGGTAAGAGCATGTGCCAGTTGTGCAAAAGTAAAAAAAAGTCCACCCAAAGTGGTAACTCATCATTGGGAAGACCCAAAGGAAAATTTTCAGCGGGTCCACATTGATTATGCCGGTCCATTCCAGAATCATTATTTTTTCGTACTGGTTGACGCTAAGTCAAAATGGCCGGAAATTCGAATAATTAAAGATGCTCCTACGTCCGAAAAATCTATAGCGTTATTACAGGACATTTTTGCTACGCATGGTTTACCTCAAGTCATTGTCTCAGACAACGCTACGATTTTTCAAAGTTCAATTTTTAGAAATTATTGTACCGACAACGGTATGATTCAAAAGTTTATAGCCCCAGGGCATCCAGCTACGAACGGGTTAGCAGAGCGTTACGTGCAGATTTTAAAGTCGAAGTTGAAGGCGATGGAAGACGATCAATTGGCGTTAAACATCAGAGTGCAGGAGATCCTTTTTCGTTATAGGGCAACCCCATTAGACAATGGTCAAAGTCCCGCACAAAGATATCTTGGTCGTGAAATTAGAACTAAACTAGATGCAATGCGTCCAGTAAAACAAACTACATCAGCAATAATCACACCAAGAGTCCGCCAAATTAGCGTGGGAGATAGGGTGCAGGTACGGTGGTACGAAAAAAATAAATCAACTTGGAAATTTGGAACTGTAAAAATGAAGTTTGGTCGTCTTCATTATCAGATAAAGCTCGACAATGGGTACGAGTTAAAACGCCACATAAACCAATTGTATCAGTCAGGAGTAGCAAAGCCGAAAAAATCGGTAACGTTTGCTGATCCAGCAGTACAAGAAAAACCGAGAATTGAAGAAGTTCAAATAGAACGCAGGGTTGTCACCCCATCTATTGGCCAAGCTCATGAAACAACTCTGCAATCGCCGTTTTCAAGAATACAAGAGGATGCTGTGAGAAGATCCGGTCGTATTAGAAGACAACCAGCTTACCTCAATGACCACGTCCAGCATTAGCGTGGGAGATTGTAATGTACATAATGAATAGTTGGTAACCCTTCTTTATAATCTGTCATTTCTCAATTCTTTATATACTTATCCTTCTTAATTTTATGTATCAGCTAATCATTCTTAAACTAGCGTGCATTCAATCATCTACTTCCTTTATATCACACATAAATTAATAAATCTTTTATAATTAGTTATATTTTAAATAGTTAATAAAGGGCGTTTTATTTCAATAAGACATAACAGTTAGGATGGGTTATGGGCCCAAGGGCACACCTCCACTCGAAGGCCAATACAGTCAATTGTGAATCCCTTCAGTAAGGAGGAAGAGAAAAGAAAGAATTGAAGAAGGAAAGAAATAAACAGATAGATAGAATAAAATATATCTACAGTCCCCTCAACAGAAACAGCAGTCCTATTTCCCTGACAAACCCCAGTAAATCATCTGGATTACATCCAGCGATGCACACCAGTTCGTCGTAAAATCTATCCCCCAGCCATTTCCGTCTGAGACCCTGCATCCTGTGCACAGTACATGCTCAACCGTCTCTAGCTACTCAGAATCCTACTCAGTCCCATTTACTCGCAAAAGCCCTAACAGAACAATGACCCGTCAAGAACGCTATAAGAATCCTGAGACTATTCCTATCCAATCCCAGCAGAACACTGGTTCCACCTGCGTCCAATCCAGGCCATAGTGCCTTAGACGCCCTGCAATCCGTTCTGTCCCTCCAGGATCGGTTAACGTCATCACGGAATCTTTCCCGTATCACCTCATAGTAGTGACATAGGGGGCATTACCCCACGTCCCTTACCATAAAGTCCAGACTCGATCCCTCTCGCGAGTTCGTCCGCCTCATTGCCATCTACCTTGCAGTGTCCGGGTACCAAACACAGCCTTAATATGAATACCTCCATAAGTTCCCACAGAGCATCCCTACACCGAGCGACCAGGCACGATCGCACCGTATAATTTGTCAATGCCCTAAGCGCTGCCTAACTAACGACGTAAACTGTCACCTCAGATCCACCCACCATGTTATTCAGTAACACCTCCGTCGCCCTCCAGATCGCTAGGATCTCAGCCTGGAAATCACTGCACTCATCCGGGAGTCTAAATGACCTTTTTACGTCAGTGACCGCAATATAAACCCCGGCACCAGTGCCGGTTTCCATCTTAGATCCATCCGTAATCAACTCAAAATCTGCCATGCTATGACATTTTCAAGAATTGCATCAGCTGAATTATTTTTCAAAACAAAACGTTCGTAAACCATTGTTATATTTTAGTAAAATAAAAACACAAAAAAAAAAAAAAAAATGTTGAGAGTAATTTCATTAAAATGAAAACAAGTGTTCTACAGACAGTTCCAAAAGTATATGTGGGGTTAAAAAGGATACTTTCAGCTTTCTGATGGTATGAAAATCTCTTTAACCCCTTTTGACCCTTACAAGTTTTACTTCACTGAAATTCGGATTTAACTAAAATATAGAACCTGGGGCAACATTTATTTACAAATCAGGTATAAATGAGACAGTGATGTAGCGAACCATTTCTTAAAGACTACTATCCCATTAATGTAACAAAAAAATGTTGACCCATTATTTTTAACAGTTTGCGAGAATCCAGTTTTTTGGATACCTCAGTTCTAATATGTTTGCTACCGAATGGCATTAAAATTTTTCAAATCGGCGATGGAAAACAATTTTACTTTTGGCCGATGAAATTTAATTTCAGCCACAGTGCGTCGTAAATGGAGAAGCCAAAGGTATACGCACTCTTACACTAGCTTCGGTGTTTATGCCGTACGAGGCAATATATCCGCCTAGCACCGAGGTGAGGGAATTGACGGCATATTCAAGAAGGAGTGCTATCCTTGTATTGGGTTGTGATGTCAATGCACATCATAGACAATGGGGGAGTGCTGACATCAACAAAAGGGTTGAGTTAATGTTTGATTTTATCAGGGGTGTGCTGGAAATCAAAAACGTAAAACACAAGAATTTGGAAGTTCTTTTTGATACACTTTTAATCATAATAGAGAAATAGTTGTATGAAATTTGTCATAAAATTCTTTTATTAAAGAAATCTTTTTAAAAAAACGACTATTAAAATTCTTGCGTTTTACGTTTCCGATTTCCAGCAAACCCCTGTATAACTACTAACAATCTTATTATCTGTTATATAGGTAACATGCCGACGTTCAGAAATAATGATAGGCAGTAATAGATCTGACATTAGTGAACGGCGACGTGCAACTCGTTGCGGATTGGAGGGAGGCATCGGATTGTACTTTTTCAGACCATAGTCGTATAAACTTTACATTGAATTTTGACCTTTCTAGGGGTAGTCCGTTTAGGAATCCCAGAGGGATAAAATGGGACTCCTTTAATGAAAGGGCCCTTATCGATTTGTTACCGACTGATATGGAAGGTATTGTGAACAGGTTCACTCATCTGTTAAGAGAGTTATGAGCTGTCCTGCCCGGTTACATTTCTGGGTAGACGTAAACAGCCCAAACTGTGGAACAGGGAACTTTAGGATCAAAGTTCAACGGTTAGGAGACTGTTTAATAGGGCCAAGCTTACGGGAGCACCAGGTGGAATACTCACAGGGTGCATTTCAACAAGTATAAGACGGATCTAAAGGACCAGAAAGAATCGAATACGGGATGCGTTTTTCAAACAAGTTGGACTAAAAGTAGACCGCCCCAAGAACGGATATGGAAACTCAAACGATGGAAACCCTTCGAGATTTTTTGAAAATGATGAGGTTATAACTCGAATCACTGGAATAAACAATCAAATCGTTAAGAGATTGGGAATGATCTTGAATGTTTTAAATTGCAAGGAAAAAATTGATTCTGTAAAATATGGAGAATATGCTTCGAAACTGCATCAGTTCATAAAATACTGTCGCATGGCAAAAATATAATTGAGTACCAGACTTTGCTAATTGGAGAGCTTTCTGAAGAAGCACAAGAGTCCCTAAACAAATTTTATAAAAAATATAGATTGCTGAACACTTTTAAATCATCAAGGGTGAGACAAAATGAGGATCGCTTCAACATGTTAGCAGCATCTTCCGATCCACTTATTTCTTCACTGTGACATGTAAAGTCAGGAAAAGAGTTAGAAAATAATTGTAGTTCAGAAATGGTTAGTCTTTTAGATATACAAACCATCTTTTCGGATTGTGAGTAATAGTTTACAAAAATTTTAAAAATAAATTAAAAAATATTTTTTTTAAATCTTTTCTGGAACAATTTTAAATCATAAAAGCCATTAAAAAGAAATATAAAAGATCCAAAATTTTTTAAAAAATATTTTATTTTACTTCCAATAAAATTGATATTTCTACCAATTTCAACTTTGCTAACACATATGTAAGTGGGCACCTAAAAGGCGTACAACCCTTATCTATCATATGCCTTATCTATTATATGCCTTTTGATTATCTCATTTGCTTCAAAAGTTCGGATTTTTGCAACGAAAAACTTAAATGGCGCCACTGTGCGACGGTGCAAATAAATTTAAAAAACTTGTTGGAAATGTAAATATTTGTAAATTTTATTGTTTTCGTATACCAAATCCAAATACTACATTGTTAATCAGTTTTGTTAATTTTGTACAAGTCTAAGGTCGTAAATAGCTATTGGAAAGGCTCGTTTTTCTTTTAGAAATAAATTCTTTTTTTGCAAATAGAATTTTTATCAAAGTTCAGCATGTAAAAAGGTGGGATGAAACCCGACAGAAACATAATGGTTTGCAACTAACCATAATTTCTGCGTGTTATTGTTTAACTTTAATTTTGTCGAAAATCGAATAAGTTCATATAATAACTTGTTATAAAAAATTTAAAACAATTTTGTATATCCAAAATTCAAAAGCTTTCAAATATGTAATAAAAATATTAACCGTATAAGTTCAGAAATTATTTTTATTTTGTTTAGAGCTGCGTTAGTGAACTAGATTTGTTCCAAAATGGCTATTAATTGCCAAAATTAGCGTAAATCTTATAAGCTATTAAACACTTTTATTAAAAACAAGAAATTATAGTTGGAAATTTCATCCCAACAAACAACATTAACAACCCACTGTGCTAGTTTAAATCACTCTCCGGACTTTTAGAATGTATCAGCTTTAAACACAGAACAAAATTATAATTTATTTATTTCTTTATTCACAATAATATAAGCCTATTTAGGCCAATTGACTTATATTACATATCATATTCCTAAATACTTCAAAAAAGAGAAATAATTAACAATAAAATTTTACTGAAATTTATTGTTGGAGGATAAGCTGTTCCTATGCGCATTTCACTGGTTGCTTAGGCCAGATCGTCAGGAAACGTTCTCCTAAATAATTTTAGAAAAGCCAAAGCTATCAGCAAACAAAACTACAAAAGGAATGAGAATTACCTACAATACCCTCAAAAAGTTTTATTTGCAACGATATCAAAGCTTAAACAAAATACCAAACAATAAAACAGTGATGAGTTTTTATCTTTTCTTACATTTCCCACTACAATTAGTTAGAATTCTCCCAACATTAATTGTAGCTGTAAGTGGGTAAAGAAAAAACATATTAAAAACAAAAACAAAGTGGGAAATGTAAGAAAAGATAAAAACTCATCACTGTTTTATTGTTTGGTATTTTGTTTAAGCTTTGATATCGTTGCAAATAAAACTTTTTGAGGGTATTGTAGGTAATTCTCATTCCTTCTGTAGTTTTGTTTGCTGATAGCTTTGGCTTTTCTAAAATTATTTAGGAGAACGTTTCCTGACGATCTGGCCTAAGCAACCAGTGAAATGCGCATAGGAACAGCTTATCCTCCAACAATAAATTTCAGTATTTTTATCAATTATTAAAAAAGGGAATTAAGCACAACAAACAAAATCTTTTAATAAATATTTGTATTCCCAAAAACAACTTTGATAATAAATAAAATTTTACTTCAACACATAAAATTATATTTGTTCCCAAACCAAACAACAAACAACCACTAAACAGAGTGTAAGAAGTTATAGTAATTGATCCCAAAAAAAATAGCAAGAGCAATTTATATAAATAATATAAATAATCAAGTTTATTACAATTGGGTAAGGGCTAACAGTAGTTTCAGGCGAAAAGCATTATTCGTATGGGAGAAAATTGCCGTTATATGCTAGAAATGTTGCAAATCATAAAGGTACCAAAATTGTTAAGGATTTATTTTAAATCTGACACGGAAAATGTAGCACAAAATTATAGACATTTATGGCCGTTTTCTTATTAGCCGATTATTTTTTCCCCAACGAAAATCTGCACATTAAAGAAATTTGATTTTCTCAATGTCTCATTTGCTTCTATTCTGTTGTAAAGCTTACCTTTTTTTTTTTTATTATTCCTACACTAAATCCCGCGAAGCTTTTTGCTTGTCTGCAGGAGACCAGAGTCTCTGGCGGGAATCGAACCCGCAACCCCGGTACTGATAGACTAGTTCACTACCAGTTAGCCTACCGGCACTCATCTGCCAATTTTTTAATGCCGTTTATTTGCCGTACAGATAAATTTAATCAGCTGCCTCCCCCCAACTTTTTACATGTATTTTGAGAGGTGTTGCCAACTAAAAACAATGTTTTTTGTCGGTGTATTAAGAAAACCAAAATCGTTAACGATCAGTTTATCGGTCTAATAAATTTATGTCCACATTAACTGTCCGTTTTTCAAACTGAAATAACATTTTCGTTTAGAAATTTATATTGAAACAACGATAAAAAAAAACTCAAATTGGTTTTTGTTTTCAACATAAATTTATAAACGAAATTTTTTTTAGTTTGAAAAGCAGACAGTAAGTTACAAGCAGTTTGTCGATACATTGAGAAAATGGCCATAAATTTATAAAAACAAAAAAGGGAATTTAAAATTTTTTAGAATGTAATATATTATTTGTATAAATAATTTTTTTAATTGTAAATAACTTTTTCTATGTGACGATTGTTAATAAGTTAAGTTAATTTATTGAGTCTTTTTTATAAAGAATTATACAATATAAAAGTTATATAATAAATTTGAAGCATTTAAGATTGTAATGTAATGTCTTAAAAATTTCATCATGAAAATTACAGTACCAAACTAAACAGAAAATGTATAAATTGTATAATGAATAAAAAATAAAAATTGCTAACGCATTTGCTCCCGATGGTAACAGACAATTGTTAATGTTTTTTCTTTATTAAAAAAAAAAACGTTAGTTTAATTGTTTAATTTTTTCCTAGTATCATATTTAATTTTTTGCGGTATCGAAATATTGGATTAAAAAATACATGTCAAAAATTTTTTTTTAGTTAAAAAAAAAAACCCCAAGCTAAATAAATTTTATACAACTATTTAATGTGGGTGAAGATAAATATGTCAAAATTAATATGTTTCGACGTAACATCTTACGTCTTCACATATTTCAAATACGTTTTTCGTATTTGGGACATTTTTCCAAATATGTTTTTGACAAGCTATTAAATATGTTTTCGTAGTTGTGACATATTTCAAATATCAAATTATTAAATACATACATATGTTTCTTCGTATATGTTACATATTTAATGAAATTTGAAAGAACTTGAAAATTGTATTACAAATACAATATGTGGACAAACTGGAAGACCTTACAGGATGGGGCATACCTCATTTTAAAGATAATTACGCCCAAATTTGTAATCTTTTGGAGAAAAAAATCCTCTGGGCTATTTTTATTTATTTTTGTTCCATCCTGTAAGGTCTTCCAGTTTGTCCAAAATTTTCAAAAATCCCTCAGAGAATCACTACTAGTACATCTGAGAACTTAAAAAATGTTTTAAAAATAGCCCAGAGGTTTTTTACTCCAAAAGCAAAATAGATTACAAATTTGGGCGTAATTAGCTTTAAAATGAGGTACGTCCCATCCTGTAAGGCCTTCCAGCTTGTCCAAAATTTTCAAAAATCCCTCAGAGAATCACTACCAGTACATCTGAGAACTTAAAAAATGTTTTAAAAATAGCCCACAGGTTTTTTCTCCAAAAGCAAAATATATTACAAATTTGGGCGTAATTAGCTTTAAAATGAGGTATGCCCCATCCTGTAAGGTCTTCCAGTTTGTCCACATATTGCATTTGTAATACAATTTTTAAGCTCCTTCAAATTTTATTAAATATGTAACATATACGAAGATACATATGTATGTATTTAATAATTTGATATTTGAAATATGTCACAAATACGAAAACATATTTAATAGCTTGTCAAAAACATATTTGGAAAAATGTCCCAAGTACGAAAAACGTATTTGAAATATGTGAAGACGTAAGATGTTATGTCGAAACATATTTAGTCCGACATATTTATCTTCACCCACATACTATTTAACGGATGGATTCTTTTCAAAAACAACGTACTATACGAATAGGCTTGCCAGATGACTTGATTTTTCTTGATTTACAAGAGTTTTAAGCGCTCGTCCAGAATTAAGAAAAAAATGTTTTGTCACGATTTTTCAAAGCAAAACCAAAATTACGCTGTTTTTTTTAAATTTTTTTAAAATTTTCCTTAACCAAAGCTGTGTAACAAGCAAATAAATATTTCATCATTTTTTTAATGTATTTGTTCGGCAATCTATCAAAAATACATCACCTTTATTTAACAATAATCGGCCATGTGCTGAAAATCGCATGATTTGAAAATCACATGCGATCTGAAAATCGCCAATTTTATTTAAGCATGTGCTAGAGTTCACGCGTTTTGTTTTTTTTTTTCGAAGTAGTGGTCGAAAAATAAAACATATGTTTTATCTGTCAAATTTGAACAAAAAAAAATAATTATTTGCATGAAAAATGCCGGCAGCTTTTATATTACGTGTTATTTCATTAAAAAAAACTGTATTTTAAAAAAGAACGTATCAGAAAACGTCTTCTAAGGGATTATTACAACCCCAGAGATATTCCTGAACTGTAAAAAGTCAAATTCTCAAGTTCATTTACGTCTGAATGTCTGGCATCATTTTTTTTTTTCGAAGTTAAATAGAAACAGCTGCTCACAATCAAAACGCAAATTTAAAAGAAATTGTTAAACGACAATCAGTATTAAAACAATGTTGTTTTTTAATTTTATATTTTCTATGAAAATTTTCTCAAAAGATTATCTGCCGTATTCATAAAAAATAAAATAGATTTCAAACGTGTTTTAAAACTAAATTTCCATACAAATTTTTCTTAAAACAGATTTCATATCCATTTTAGTTTTTTATGAATACGGCAGTATGAGTTTTTAAAATAAATGGAAAAGAAAAACATTAAATTTCCTTTTTATATGCTATTTATTGATGTTGAAAATAAATTTTAAAAGAAATTTACAAGTTCACATGTGGATCACATTACTGTAGGCTTGTGATTTAAAATCGCCAAATTTAAGGCGATTACGAACTCCAGCACACCTTCTTTGCGATTTGCGATTTCTAGCACATAGGCGAATAATTTGACAACACTTAGACGCTAATTTGAAACAGAAACCCGTATCAACACTTGTTTTTTCCCTATCTTCTTCTTTATTTGCATATTTCATTTGCGAATTTTAGCGATCATACAATAATATTCTTTACATTACAAACATATTTAGTCAATTCACAAGGTATCCTAATATGTCATATTGTCAAAATGTCCTAATATTTCACAATGGTTTAAAAATATTTGGGGGATTCACAAGGTGTCATAAAGTCATATGTCTTAAAATAATAACATGAAAAAATACGACTGTTGTGAGCAACCCCTCATAATTTAATGTGCTATTAATTACGACAGCACAATAAACATAGCAACCAACGTTCTATTTATTTAAGACACTTTTTGTTTACAAACCAACAACAATATTTTTAAACCATTGTAAAATGTTAGAACATTATGACAATAAACCATGATAGCACACCTTGTGAATACCCCAATTGTTGTTGGTTTGTTAACAAAAAGTGTCTTAAATAAATAGAACGTTGCTTGCTGTGTTTATTGTGCTGTCGTAATTAATCAGAAAAGTCCAGCGCTGAGCGGCTGAGCCGTACAACAATATTTTTAAACCATTGTGAAATATTAGGACATTTTGACAATATGACATGTTAGGATACCTTGTGAATTGACCAATTATATTATATCTTATAAGATATTTATTTTTCGTCTAATTTTCCTTTATTTTTAGTTCGATAAATTGTTTGGAGTAGTTTATATTTACGAGTTTCTCATTATATGACTTAAGTAAGCCGTTTTTTCCTTTTTATATGATTGATCAATTCTCGTCTTCGTTTCATTCCAGGATATTTTCAGTACTCGTCGATAAATCTACTTTTTAAAGGATTCTAGTTTCTTTATATCCATAGATTAAAGTTTCCATGGTTCCACTGTGTACAGAAATACTGACAATATGTAGTTCTTAATTATTCTTGTCTTTGTCTCAATACTTATGTTTTTCCCCTATGCTCAACATTAATAACACCGTGTTTGAATCGGCAAATTTTTTTTATAAAAAGAGGAGCCTAATTCGAGTACGTAAATTCCTGTGGTGCAAACAGTTTTTTTAGGTTAGCTTTAATTTTTTAAATTATTAAGTATAAAAATTATAGTTTAACGTACCTAGAAACGCAATTTTCTGAGTTTTTTACAATATATAAATTTTTATATCGTTATACAGCTGTATATTGATTGCAAAAACATATTATTAATGAAAATGGGTTCAGCGTACTCGAATTAGGTTTATCCGACTGGTATCTCGCTTCTTACATTTTTGAACTAGTACAGTGTAACTAAAAACGTTAAACAGCTGATTCGAAACTAAGGCCCTAATCATATAAAACGCAGCGCAACGCCAAAGAATAACATTAAAAGCACAAACAATGTCAAAAATATTTTGTAATTTTGTTGTTCCTTCCTACAAAAATTCACATTGCGTTTTAAAATTTTAAACGCTCCATTGCCTGTGGCGTGGAAAATTTTAAAACGGTACATAATTTTCTGTAGAAAGCAACAACAAAATTACAAAATATTTATGACATTGTTTGTGCTTTCAATGTTATTCTTGGCGTTGCGCTGCGTTTTACATGATTAGGGCCTAAAGCGTACAGAAGGTTTTGATGCAAATAGTGAGTTCATTTGTAGTTTTTGTTTTAAATGGTTTTAACAATTCGTCAGCTAATTATTGGTTTGGCGCATATGCCAAAAAGTCGTAGTGGAGAAAAACGACAATGAAGGTTTTCTAAAAATATATCCAGGTAATGGTAATGCCATCTCAAATCGACCAAGAGTCGGACCTGACTGCTTTCGATTTGAGTGAAATGTGGTGATAATGATCCTTACATCCTATTAGGAACATATTGTCCCCTTAATAAAACAATAGTGTGTACGTATGTACACCATTATTTTGGTATTGCATAGTAAGAATCTACATAACTGATACTAAATGTGTTGAAATTCTACATCCACAAAGTGGGTGAAATATTAGCGTATAATTGCGTGTTTGAAATTTTTCATTAATAATTGTGTAAGTGCAGGTATGGTGTTTTAATTAGTTGTCACTCTGAATATCATTTCAAAGAAAAATTGTGTATAAAAAGCAAACACTATTTTTATTATTCACTATTTTTATTATTTCATAACAAAATAAAATCGAAAAATTACGTATATTGATATACACAATTTTTTAATAATATATTTGGTGTAAAATATTCAAATAAAATAGTGTATACCATACAAAATAAAATAGTGTATTATGGTTTTAATACATATTATAAAACAAATAAAATAGCCTAAGTGACATCATGGTACTTTGAATCCCATTTATTTGCAATTAAAGCACTTGTAAATTAATGAAATATCATGTACTAGTAGCCTGATTATTCCATCACATATTTAAATGACCACAACTCAAAAACATCGATAAATTCTGAGATATTTGTCTTTTCCCATTTGTCTAATAACTCAAAAATTTTAAACTCTATTATCTCGAAATGGCAAAAAAATTATACACTATTGTTTTATTAAGGGGACGGACGGTAGGTTAGGTTAGGTTAGAAAGGCTGGTGTGAAGCAAACTTCACACCCTCACCCAGAGACCATTATGGTCCATTGTGATGCCTTTATTTAGTGAAACAAAGAAAGAAAGAAGAGAAAGATATCTAGTGTGACAGAGTAGGAGAAGTTAATGGTGAAAGCACAGGGAAGGAAGATAGTGGAAGATAAGAAATCGGACAGAACAAGCAAAACACAACCCTACCAAACAGGAAAAACTGCCCTACATGTTTCCCAGCCTCCTGCCGCGCAACCAGGTCATTCCCATTACGAATCCCGTCAGATTCTCGAGCCCGCAGCCCGAGACATCTCCCAATTCGTGCAGGAATCTGCTACCTAGCCACCTCAGCCTGCTGTTCTGTAGCCTGGGACAGTGGCACAGAAAGTGCTCAACAGTCTCCAGCTCCTCTGGGTCCTCACACAGCCTACATATATCCGATAAGCCAGACCCCATTCTCACCGCCATTCTGCCTATCATACAGTGGCCCGTGATAATACCTATCATGGTCCTGACGCAGGCCCTACTCTTACCCAGCAGCGCGTCCGAATTTGACCTACTAAGCATCGGCCACAGCGTGCGCGATACTCGGCAGTCCGTTCGGCCCCGCCAAGCCCGATTAGTCCTGTTCAGAATCCATTCCCTAATTCTCCCAAAATAGAAGCCCATTGGAGGCCTGACCACTTGCAAACTGTCAGGATCTTCCATTTCCGAGCCCAGTCTTGCCAACTCATCAGCTATCTCATTGCCGGTGATGTTGCAGTGACCCGGTACCCAGCAGAGCCTCACAACATAATTCCCTAAGATTACTCCTAGAGCCCTCCTACAATCGTCCACTAGCCTGGAGTTCACATAACAGCCCTTCAAGGCCCTAAGAGCCGCCTGGCTGTCCACATATATAGTGACCTCCGGACGGACGGTATATCAACGAAAAAATAGGTTTTTGACTTAATCCATTTTTAAAATTTAAACTTTTCCAGATATTACATTTAAAAAAAAAATTTTTTTTTTATATCTTCCTCGTAACTGAAGTAGTTTTTGAGATATTGAAAAAATAAACTCAACACATGCGGCGAAATTATGACATTTCGAATATGATATAACTTTTGAAAAAAAAGTTTTTCATTTTTTTTCGTTGATAGCAACAAATTTCATCAAATCGAGCGGGGTCGGGTCCCACTCTTGGTCGATTTGACATGGAATTACCCACCAGATAGATTTTTCTTTTGTATTTTCATCACTGCTTCTATACCTATAGATTAAGAAACTGGTATTCTATATTCCATTGAGTTTATGCTATGACACTTCCTGGCATAAATCAGCAATGATTTTCACTTTATACGGTATTGTTCCATATTCCGTTGAGTTTATTCCCTGACACTACCTAGCTCTTTATTAAAAATATGCTAACATTCACAGCTGTTTATAAATAAACTGAGTTACCAACTAGTGTTAAGAACTAAAACGTATTTTTTTAATCGGAAGTTAAAAATTTGAATTTTTGTCCCTTATATTAAAAATGGACACGTAGTCCAATGCTTGATTACATATGACATATGATTACACTATGCCACAAAACAAACGTACCTTAAAAATGAGAGTTTTTAACTAAATTGAATCATGAATATGGCATTCATTTATTTTTCTAAAGCGTTTCGAAATATGCGCGAAAATTTGGATTTTCTGCAGATGTTTTAGCTATTTCTAAATACCTCGACAACTGTTTATCTAAATTTTTCAATATTTAAACTGTTGCATAGATATGTCTTTTCTTTTTCAGCCCATATCTATCTATATTGTTTCGATCGGATAATTAGTAAAAACATCCGTTTTTAAATTTTTATAAACATTTTTTTTTAATCATCGCTATTGTATTTATGTGCTTTATTGCAGTTTAAAGTAGTATGCTTTCACTTATCGGTCTATTTCAAAATACTGGATGACTTTATAAAAAGAATCACTAAAAAAATGCGTTAGCAAATTACCACAAATTAAAACAATGCAAATATTACGCATCCGTTGTACAGTAAATACGGTTACCATGCAATTAGAAACTCAAGGCATTGTTTACAGAAAAGGAATTCTTTGACTTTCTATACAGTAATTCACGTTGGGTGCCCCGGTAGGCTAGCTGGCAGTGAGCTAGGCTATCAGTTCCGGGGTTGCGGTTTCGATTCCCGCCAGAGACTTTCGTCTCCTGCAGACAAGCGAAGAACTTCGCGAAATTAGCGTAGGAATTAAAAATAAAAAACGTCACAGTTTCTAGTCTTATAATTTCAGTAATAAGCAACATTTTAATTAAAAACTTCATGGCGTTTGGCGCGTGTACTTTTTTAACGATGCCCTACACGATTTTACCTTGAGAGAAGTGAAATTTGCGAAAAATTCAATAAGTTATAATCCTATTACACAGTCTCCAAATTTTTTTTTTAACATTTCTTTAGTTTATAAAAGAGGGTTCCGTTTATTACATATATCGATGTTTTTAAGTTTTAACGCCGATGTATCGTCCATCAAAACATCGATGTATCGTTTGCATCCCTCATTGTGGCGAAGTCTTTAAATCAAAACTCAATGTTCAAAAGGTTGTAAAAATTCTTTAGACATGTCTTGCCAATGAATGTGTCCTAAATTACAAATTTGAAGAAAAATTGCACACAATAAACGAACAAATCTGCTTTGTTAAAATTAGTTCAACCTGCATAACCTTATTGTTTTTCTTTGTTTGCATATTAATGGTTGATTACAAAAAAAAAAAGTCAAATCATATCGATTGTGGAAGTAATATAGAAATGGATGCACATGTTAAACGGCACGTCTCGAACATAGGCAGAAGAAAAGTACAAGAATGTTTACGTTCAAGCTTAAGCAACATATATTCTTAAAATCGCTGTAAATTTTTATATACTGCCCGATCAAAATTCTTACAATAAATTACACAAATATTTATTTTTTAAGGAAGCATTAGAAACTTACCTCTAAAACTCTTAAATCTATAGAATGTGCTCATTTTTTTTTATTAACTTGCGGAAATAATAAATGTCAAGGAGATGACAATCACATTTGACGGTTTATGTTGAACATTATTTCTTCAAAAAATTTTCGAATAGAAAAACTTGGCTGTCAAAAACTAATGAAAATAACTCAAAGTAATGTTACACACAGATTACACGTGTAACAAATTACACATAGACCACACATGTAAGTAGTAAAAATATATGTGTAATTACACATGGATTGGCAACAAAAATGCAGTCCAAAAATTATTGACAATTTATTTCAAAAAAAAAAAAAAAAAAATTTCAAAACCTTCCAAATATGCATGCTCCGACTGTATCAACTGCCATAGTTATTTCATTTAGCGATGATAACGATGTGGAATTGATTGGTTTCTCTAGCAATGACAGAAATTTTGCACCAATTCAAAATCGGTAGAGGCCCTTAAGTTTTAATAACTTTGCGGTTATTTAATTAATACTTCATAATTGTACATTACGGAAAAGATGTAGATCTAAACAAAATTAATAAATAATGAAAAGCTGATATAGGTATTTCCCAAAGTAGATACCGATAATTTGTTGTTTTACTTTTATATTTGGCAAAAGTTCAGTTTACGGGGCACACGAAAAAAAATTGGACCCCCTCTGGGATTAAAAAAAGAAAAAAAACCAAGTTATTTTTCTCCTCTATAGTACAACAAACACCGGCTTCGCTTACTAAAGCTTCTCTGCATCTAAAATATTCTTAAATTAACCTAGAGGTGAAAATAATGGCGCCTACGCGCCTCTGCCCCCCTAAAATTTAATTTTGGTTTTTTTAATTCTGAATCGAGTGGCATATATATTTTTCGTGTGCCCCGTAAACTGCACTTCAGCCTTACATTTTATAAATAATTTTTTGTTTCTAGTTCGTTTTTATTTATTTATATTTATTTTTTAGCTACTTATTCGCACTTACATTACTTATTTTTTTTTAACTTTTTTAAAACTGGGTTAACAAGATAGGTATATGTGATAAAATGGACTCACTGTTTTCTCTCTCTTTATGTGTTTTAATCTAGAGGTGAAAATAATGAACGAATAGGAACAAAAGAAAAATACGTATTTTCAATCGTGGGCAAATTTCCTTAACTTTGAGTACCCACACATACCACTAAGTTGGCGGGGCGGTTTTCTGGATCCAGGGCGCCTACGGGCCTCTGCCCCCCTAAACTTTAATTTTGGTTTTTTTAATTCTGAATCGAGTGGCATATATATTTTTCGTGTGCCCCGTAAACTGCACTTCAGCCTTACATTTTATAAATAATTTTTTGTTTCTAGTTCGTTTTTATTTATTTAAATTTATTTTTTAGCTACTTATTCGCACTTACATTACTTATTTTTTTTTAACTTTTTTAAAACTGGGTTTACAAGATATATGTGATAAAATGGACTCACTGTCTTCTCTCTCTTTATGTGTTTTATATTAAATAAATAAATTGTATATGGAAATTTTTTTTTTACGAGTTTTTTATGCGATTTCGATTTAATTTTTACACCAATACTTAAAGTTATACGTTTTTTTCCTTTTCGGAACTTTTCATCCATTTTGTGTTGAAATAGTCATTCATATGCGGATTTCCTTTATGCGAAACCATCTACCTTTTTAATCATTTGTCAATTCTGTTTTAGTTATTCTGAGGCCAAAGTTAATGATTTGGATTTTTTAATTTTAGAAAACTAGCCTTGGGGCTTTAATCGGTTTTTAAGGATTATAATAATAAGTTCCTTAAGTATCCATAACTACGGTTATTTTATTAATAATACTTCATAGTAGTACATTATAAAAAAATGTAGATCTAAATAATTTTAATAAATAATGCAAAGCTCCTACAGGTATTTCCCAAATATTTCATGTAATCGGAATGTAAATAATTATGCCCTAGTCAAACACTTATATACTACATAGATGCAGTATGTATGTAAATACGTACATATATATGTTCATATTGATTTAATTCATGCTGGACGCTGCCTTAAAGATCTCAATAAGATTTTTCCGATATCGATAGCATATACCTTTTAGAAATACATTATTTACACTTTTAAACTGTCTTCAGAAAATAATTTAAAAGACTAATTATCGACTACTTTTAATTTAGAGAAAATTTTAATAGCAACTTATTGTACTTTTTCAACATTTGCAAATTTTTTATTTAGCACTTTAAGTTTAGTTGCAATTGGAAATTATAATCTCAACTATTTGTAGTATGTATTTTTTAATGCACCCTTTCACTTTATCAGAATTAAAAGTTTTTAAAATTACTTTCACTGTGTCGGCACAATTTAGAAAAAAAACAATACCATAAACATTCAAATGCACACAAGGAATATTTAAACTTTACATTGATTAACGATGTAAATTTTGTTCACAAATTGTGTAAATTATCTTTAGAATCACACAAATTATATTTAAAAATTGTTTGGGATTCAATACATACCAAATATATTTAGATTTTGTTTACTTTGCTGTTTTATTATAAAAAGACAATATAAAAATTCCACGAATCCGATGTGTTCTCTTCTAAATGACTTAAATACAAATCAGTTGTGCCAACCATGACTTTTTTGCATACAACTTCCAACCAGTGATGCTAACTGGATTTCTTGTTGCGTAGTACATTTACAGCGAACGTTATTTAAATACAACGTTTAAAAAACCTCATTCGAGTAACATGCGATATTTACAGAAACAAAATGTTTCTTAAATAAAAAGCAAAATAATTTTAATTAGATTTAAATTTTTCACAAAAAAACAATACATAAATATATCAAATAATAAAAAATAAGTATAGTTAAAAGTAAAATGTAACTAAACTTATTCTGTACTCATTAAGATTCATTTCATTACCAACTGACCTAACAAGTTTTATATTACGTTTTCATTTACGTGTTTTGAGGCACAAAACTAATTTTGAAGCAAAACAAGTGATCGGCTAATTGCTTTCCCATACATTTTTTATGACCGAAAAATGAGACAAAAACTAGTTTTGCTTCTAAACATGTCGAAAATTATGATTACAGCCCTAGATTATACTTATATTAGCGGTGATTAACAAATTCCATAAAAGTGACATATGTTACAAACCCGCTACCGGGGAATTCCTAAACTTATTTTTGATAATTTATTTATGATTATTTTGGTCTTTTGCAATCCTTTTATTTTTATTACTGTGGCATCACTGCCTCGTTGTGAAGTTTTATTTTGTTTTCTCTTTTTCATTATAATGTCATATTTGAATTAAACGGTGGTAAAGGAAGACCAAAGTAAGCATCAATTTTCTCTTTTATTAATTTTCATTGTAATTAACTTATATTTTTATAGTTTTTTAAAGCATTTCAACTAATTGGAATACGAAAATAAAATTGTATTCTTATTTAAACTGCACAAGTTTGTTTATCTGTTTTGTGGGTATTTGAATGCTATTTTAACTTGGTCAACCCGAACAACATATTTACCAAAATAGCAAGGCGTATTAAATAGGTCTATAAACCTCTCCAGTTGATTTTTCGCCCCATAAAAATAATAAAATACTGTGAATTAAATAACAAATAATAAAACAAAATATTTTTTTTAACACGAATTCTGTTTTGCTTTTACGTTTGTTTACATCATAAATGTCAAATTGATTTCGAATATATATTTATATACAATTTGTATGAAATTACTCAAAATGAAAGCCCTTATCATGTAAAACCCAACGCAACGCCAAAGAATAACATTGAAAGCACAAACAATAGCGGAGTTCAGTGTGTGGTGCAAATGGTCTTGCGAAAGAGCAAATGCAAAATTTCGTAGCTTTTTTATGAAATCTAACGGAAACTCCGTGTATTTTGTTGTTGGATTTATCAAAAAAGCTATGATATTTTGAATTTGCTCTTTCGCAAGACCATTTGCACTTAACACTGAACTCCGCTAATGTCATAAATATATTGTAATTTTGTTGCTTTCTACAGAAAATCATGTACCGTTGTAAGACTTTCAACGCCACAAGCCATGGTGCGTTTGAAATTTTAAAACGCCAAGAACTTTATTTGAAAATCAGGAGGAAATTTCAATCAAACTATTAGGTAAACCAATTAAATGAATAATTAATTTTGTTTAAAATTTTTGATTAAATTTTTCGTTGAATTGATTAAAAATAAAAATAAACTTTCTTAGATTTTCAAACAAAATATTAATTGAATTAATTAAAAAATTATAATATTAACTGAAGTTTTTAAAAATATCAAGCAATAAATTGTTTTATTTTTTAAAAAATTTAATTAATTAGTATTTTAAAATCAATTAAAATAGTAACCTCTTTACTCACAGAAGATAAAGCAGGTAAATAGAAGGTTTATTAAACAAATGTTCATAGAAAATTTGTTTCATAAACGTTTTATTAACCTGTGCCCATGTTCTGTAACTCCCGCGGCGAGAAACTTTTCGATTGAAATTTGAGAAATGAAACAAAAATGCCAAGGCGAATTCACTAGAAGGTGAGGTCAACTCTACAACAAAACTGTTTCTGTGGTCCATCTGTCAAAAATATTGCCAGTAAAAAAATGTTTGTTTACATAAAAAAAACTAGTTCGTATACAAACTTTGACAAATCGACCACCGAAAAAAATAACCATATGCTGACTTGACCCCACCTTCTAGTCAATTCGCCTTGCAAAAATGCCATAAATTGAAACAAACAGCGGTTTTTTTTCACTTAACTGCGTCTGTAACATTTTTGGCGAGTAATAACTGTCACTTAAGGAAATTTCTCGCCAATATACTGAAAAACTGTGTCTATAAAATTTTTGGGAGAAAGTTCCCGCTTTGAACTGTCAAATAAACTCACTCGTAAAAACGGGGTGAGAAAAATTTTTAACACTAAAAAATAAATTAAAAATGCAAAATGCAATGAATATTAACACGGAAGAGATAAGTATTTTGTTCTTGGCAGATTTTTTCATTGTTTAATTATTTTGCTTTTAACATTTTGTAAAAATATACATACGAATGTTTTCAAAGACTCCTTTCAGACAAGCAAAGTTTACTTTGCAAAGTCTTGAGTTTATAGAAGAGAAGGGAAAAGAGTATAGCGGAGGAGTACATACTTTGCTGTACTCGCAAAGTCGTTATGTTTTTCGTTCGTAGATTATACCTGAAGTTGGCTGCAACTTTATATTTATATACAGCGTTACCAGAATCTTTGGAATAAAAATTGTCATATGGCGAAAGAAATCATATTTTGAAGAGGAAAATCTTAAATTTTTTTTTCTTAATTTAAATTTTTTAAAACAAGGGCAAAATAGTAAGAACTATTAATTTTTTATAAAACCATACTTCTTATTATTTAAATTGAAATACATAAAAACATAATTCGTCAGTATATGAAACTTTATAAAAATACATTTTTTCTTTTCACCTATTTCCGATGTACTAAAGAATTATTTACTTCTTAAGGTACGTTCAGACTAATGAAATATTTATCGAAAATATTTGTTCTGATATTTGCTTCAAACTGTGTGAAACAAAAAAATATTTTGTTAATGTTCAAACTAAGCTCAAATATTTGATAATTTTTGTTTGATGAAACAGTTGGCAAACAGTGTTAATAAAATAAATTAATTCATGTTTGCCATGCGTTCAGAATAAAAGAAATATTTGCATCAAATAATTATTTAATGAAAGTGTTCAAAAATAAAAATATATTTCTCAAATGGTAAAAATTAGCGCAAAAGCTAATTTTTTTATTTTATTCTGTGGATCAGCATCTCTTTTAGTGTTAGAACAGGAGAATGTAGAAGAAAAAAAAAATGGAAGCCACTGGGTAACGGGAACATGGCTAAGATTTGCGAAAAATTGCAAAGTTGGAAACAAACCCTAAAATATATTTGAAGTCGCTAAATCGGTTAAAAAACAAAATGTCAAGAAAAAAACAAAAAAAATGTTGCAAAAATAGCGAAAATTCGCGAAAAATTTAGATATTTTAAACAAGCCATAAAATTTATTAAAGGTGCCTAAAACTATAAGGAATAGCAAAAATTCGGTAAAAATTGCTAAATTAGCGGAAATTCCCAAAAATTTGCTAATAGCGGCATGATACCAAAGTTTAGTACTCATAATTATTAAAAATAGTTAAAGCTGCAAAGAATCACAGAAAGAAATCGCTTCTTTTGCGAACATGGCTAAAATTCGCGAAAAAATGCAAACTTGGAAACAAACCCTAAAATATATTTGACATTGCTAAATCGGTTAAAAAACAAAATTTAGGGGAAAAACAAAAAAAAAAATGTTGCAAAAATTGCGAAAATTCGCGAATCATTTTAATATTTCAAACAAGCCATAAAATTTAGTAAAAGTGCCTTAAACTTTAAGGAATTGCAAAAATTCTATAAAAATTTCTAAATTGGCGGTAATTTGCAAAAATTTGCTAATAGCGGCACGATAGCAAAGTCTAATAGTTATAAAAAATCTTTAAAATTGTAAAGAATCCGAAAACTTACAGTAAAAATTGCTTCTATCTGGAACATGGCTAAAATTATTTGTCGTTGTTTGCTCTTTCAATTTTTTTGTAATATCAAATAAATGTTTGCTCAAAAATTACTAAAATATTTGATTTTTTGTGTTCACATTGGACAAATATATGTTTGCCGGCAAATACTTTTATTTGCTCAAAATCAGCTGTTATTTTATTTGATACTCAAAAATATTTTGTGTTCAGACTACGTTAATGAAATATTTGATGTTTGCTTTCAAATATTTCATCAGTCTGAACGTACCTTTACAAATACATTTAAAACAAAAACAATTTTTAGAATTTGTTTTTGTTTTAAATGTAGTTGGTCGAAAGAAGGAATTCTTTCGCACATTGGAAATAGGTTATAATATGCCTTTTTTAATATTTTTATGTCCAGAAATAATGATGCAATTTTGTGTATTCTAGATACTGGGTACAAAAGTGTGCAGCACCAACACACATCAAGCTGATGCAAAACTTCATTGTTTTTAAAATTGACTGTTTAAGTAATCGTGTATTTTCTATAAGCAAAATTAAAGTAAAAGTCAGAATTTCTAAAAATAAAAAATCATCATTTGAGAAAAAAATCTTTAATCATATTTTTGTTTGAAAAAATAAAAAAAAATATGATAAAATCATCATTCTGGCAACGCTGTTTATATATTATATTCAAACAAGAGAAAACAAAAATTTGTCAAATTAATCTTTGTGTGTCTGAGCACCAAACAAAGTTTAAAAGAGAATTCAACAGACTTTGTCAAAGTAAACTTTGCCTGTCTGAAAGGGGTCAAAGCAATTTTGTAATCAACAAACATTAAAGTCGCACTTTACATTTTTAAGTATAGCCGACGGTTGTATTTTCGCCGCCGTCGTTGAAAATTTATCATTCTTAGTCAAATTTGGTCGCCGTCAACGATATGTTTGACTGGCGTACTCAACATCTGCAATTTCATGTCGGCTTCAGTGGAATATTATGACATTTATAACGTAACGACGGAATCTATTTTGATAGTTTTCGACATGAGTTACAGACACACTTTTTTCTCACTTTTTGAGAAACGATGGAATATTTTGTTTCACATATTATCGATGCGTGAAGTTCTCCCCAAAGTTACAGAACATGGGTAGGTACTGTATTATATTTTATGAAATTTAAAAAAAAAATAAATATGTATTTAGATTTATCTTTTTTAATCAATTTTAGATTGTTTTATTGTCATATTTTTATTTAAAATTACCATAAAATAATTACATATCAGAAGTAGGGTTGCCAGTTTTGAAATCAGAGAAATCAGTATGTAAGAGAAAAAAAATCAGTACAATTGCATAAAAAACAGTACATTTACTTTTTAATATAAAATTGCATATTACTAACATAAAAAGCTATAATCTTTTTTAAAACAAAACTTGAAATCATTCTATAATTTGAACAGTGACAAAATTTAATTAATAAAACCGAATTTTTTCCAAACTAGCCATGTCACAGAGTACAATTCCGTTCGGAATGATTCCGTTCGGAATTGAAGAAAACATATTTGTTTATTGATAGAAAGTATATTTTGATAGTTTTTGATCTTTCTCTCCCCCATACTCCCATACCGTTCATGTAAACAAAAATGGTTTCATTCCGCAAAGTTTTTTCGTAATTTTCTGAAGCACCAAAATACGAAATGAATTCCGTTTCCGAACGGAATTGTACTCTGTGACATGGCTGTACAATTCAATTCCGTATATATTTTTAGCGGGAATACAAAAAAAGAACACAAGTTGTTCAAAATTCGATTCATAATTTCTTGTTAGCTACTTGGTTTAATATTTTTCAAAGAAACATGTCTGATACTTGGTACAAAAAGGGCCAATGTCCATATTTACTTGTTTCGAGTTAATTTTTGCATTAGCTCTCTTCTGAAGCTACGGTCACACCTAGCAAATATTTGACGAAAAAAACTTGACCAACATGTGAACTAAAGTTGTATTTCCTTTATTCTATTATATTTTTTTAATAAAGGTCAACATAAAATTAAATAAAAGTAGTTTTTTGCTATATATCTACCAGCATAAATAATTTCATTTTTCAATTAAAAGGTCATGCTGAATCTCTCTTATAAGAAGAATTTCTTTCCTGTCATCAAGAAATTAAAACAATAGCCAAAGTTTGTCTTTATCTGCAACTCACTTTCTAGGTTTTATATTAGGAGCCCGTTTCTCTCTTTTCTCCACTTTGAAAACTAAAGACTCGTTCTGTAAAAGCGCTTGAATGTGGAATGAAAGAAATAAAATTTAACATTTCCTCAAATTCGTAAACACACCACCATTTAGAAACACTTTCCATTTTTTTTCTACTGTCTTCTTTTTTCGTACTGACGCGGCAAAAATCTTTATTGTTAATAACTCATCGATAAGAACATCTATATTAATATTTATATCGCAATTAGACAATATGACAAACTATATACTGAGCCCAGTTTGTATAATATAATAACAGTACAAAAACAGTACATTAATAAAAAATCAGTACATTTGCGTACTGATTTGCTTGTAATGTATAAATCAGTACACTATTCTTTATAGCTGATACTATAAACTATTCACACCACTTTATTTAGAACTTAGTCACTTTAACAATTTACAATTGCGATCTACACCTTCACGAGTGTTTATACTCTGTTTGCTGACATCAAAGTGGCTCTAGAACATTCGACTTTTTCGAAATATCTGGACCATCCGAGCTTTTATTATCTTAACAGCTAATATCGTTATGCATTAACACTATGCCTGAATTCAAATTGAGCTATTATACACCAATAAACTAAAGCATACTTTATGGGTTAACAATAATCTTAACACTATTATGTTATACAATTATAACATTACATTTGTACTAGAAAATTCTGTACAGCGGTTTTACATTAGAAATATGCGTCTCTAATACAATAACAGTTTAAACTAGTAAAATTACTAGAAAATACAAGATAACTAATAAATTAAACTTATTCTTAACTAGAGTTACTTTCGTAACAATATTTTTACATTTAACATATTGTAGCTGATGAATTATTTAAGTTTTGCAAATTTTTAAATCCCAGTCTTTCATCCTCCCTATTTATCGCCTTTATTCCGTATAAAAGCATGGTATTGAGCGGTGCCATCGATTCTTTCCGCAGCATGGAATATGTTTTTCAGTGTTTCCTCATGAGCCTCTTTGCGTTTAAAAACTTTTTCAGTTTCTTTACAATGATTCCTTGCCGAATGGAATAAAGCAGTCGCATCTAAGATGCGATCTTATTGAGATCACCGGAGGTTATACTTCGCTGCATATCTTTTGACGCTTGCTCCAATACCATCACATGCTCCTTTACCATGAGCAGTAGGATGAAGATGCCACTCAGCTGTCATTTGAAAATCTTTTTCACTTGCTATAAGACTTGCGAAACTACTCTTGTTTTTAAAATGTTGACGAGCTCCGTCTGAAACGTTGTATGCCTTCTCTACTGTTAATTTAGATTTTATATATGTAATTTAGTATATACAGTCGAACATCTCTGTGGTGAACTTCTATACAATGAAGCTCTCCCTACTATGAATCCATTTCAAAAACACAGCTTTCTCGTTCCATTGTTAGTGTCTTTTGATCTCCTTATAGCGAATTCTCATACAGTGAATTTTTCTTTACAATGAAGCAATTTTTCAGATGTAAATTTGTGGTTCTTGCGAGTTTGTCTCCATATAATGAATCATTTCAAAAAAGTTTCCGTTACGCATACTAACAACACTGTCTGACGAGAATAAAGTAATACATTAATAAATAGGGGATTCCCAAAAGATGAAAAACAACAGCGAAAATAAACAAAGTCCTATCACCAGCTTTGCCATTTTTCAAGTTTTCCCCTTTTTTGCAAGTTATTTGAGATGCAAAATGTTTTTGATTTTTATAAAGTTTTTTCAAGTTTTTTATAAAAACATAATTTAAAATTTTCAATATATTGGATGAAAATATTAAGTGTTTTTATGCAATTTAACGATCTTACTATATTTTTGCTCTGACCTTTATAATTGCAACAGAGTTTAGTTGTGTTAACTCCTTCCTACCTAAGAGATCACAACTATATATTTTTAGGTGCTGAAGTATTTTTAACACTAGATTCATATAATTTATCTGAAGGTGATGAAATGGACTTAAGAATTTATTCTTTAGTTTTATGTTGAATTTTTTAAAGTTCGTTTTAATAATGACTTTCTTGAACACTTTAAAGTTTAAGCACCTTTAAGGTTTTAAATAATAATTTCCCTGTAAACTAATTTATTGGCTAAAAAGAAAAAAAAATTATTTTTATGTATTTACTTTTTTCTATATTTTTAAACAAAATTAATTCCAATTAAAGTTTTGTATATTTAATAATTAGTATTGTGGTTATTTTATTGAACTGTTAATGGTTTTTAATCCAAATTTAGATATTTTTAATTAGGCTTAAGTTCATTGAATTTAATTTTCATTAAATTATTTTTTATGAAGACAGGAATTTTACAACATGAAATTAATTAAAATTTTTTTATTGATAATTTTTCATTCTTGACTGCGCTGAGATTTGAACCCAGGCGTTCACGGACAGGTTGCATAGACTAGTTTCGATTGTAACCACACAATCTCGTCGGTGGGGTTTGCCGTTTTACTCACTCGGCTATTGAGGGTTTTGTATATTTTTTATTTAATTTTTAAACAAAATGACTTTCATATAATTTTATGTGTTTTCTTTAAAAATGTTGGTTGGTAATTTTGTAAAAAAAATTTTTTTTCTTAAATAAAAAAGGGTTTTATTCAGATATCTGTGGTTTTTATGGGTAACCGCGTATGTCCTTTTTTCGATTTAGAGATGTTGATGCCATATTGCTTAATTTTAAACGCTCTTTACATGGTTTTTAAAATTTCAGAAAATATATGAATCAAATCCGATTTTTTTATGTAATGACCAATTTCAAAAAGTTCAATACCTCGTTTATAGTTCGATCTATAATGTTTTTTCCGATCTCCTGAAAAATTTGATTCTTAGACATACGCGGTTACCCATGAAAACCACAGATATAAGAAGTTTTTTAAAAAATATATATGGCAATGCTGCCTATCACTAACAATATAGACCGCAGTTGTCCGTGATCAGTGAACAAAAATGACTAAGCTAAGTAGCATTTATTTTAAAAAAAAAATTGTTATTAATTAATAAAGTTGAAGATGGAGGAAAAAAATATCTGATTATATAAAATAAAAGTGCAAGAAATATAATTTCTTTGTCAAGAAGTTTCTATATAATGAAGCGATTTTTTGGTTCCATACAGATTCATTATAGGGAAGTTCTACTGTACTTTATTCTGGTATACACAAACTGCAACGATATCATTACTTAAATCGTCGGATATGATTGCCATACTTTTGTGTTCCAGTTTTTCATCTTTTTTGTAGTAAATAACTACTGTGTTGTTTGGTCGTTATTGATGTGGAATAACTGTATGGCATCCTGTACCCATTTTCTGTAACTTTGGTGAGAACTTCTCATGTCTAACACAGGGTCTTCACCTGACATGAAATATAAGATTTTTATATCAGCAAACGTCAAATTCAATCGCAGAGAGTTTTATCTTACGTGTGGGCTCTCAAATAGTGTTACAGCCGTACCTAAACAAGAGCGGAAGGCGGAACGTTTTCTTCCGCGTAGCATTTACGCTGATATGCCATACCTAAACAAGAGCGTCAGCGTTGTGTCACAAACAGTATTGTTAACTTTCGTGCTTACTAAAATCATCATAAAAGAAATAAGAAATGGAATTAGTTTGACCTAAAAATAGCTAATTTGCCATTATTTATTATCAAAAGATAAAAACAGGATTGACAAAACAGCAAATATAGCAACACTGCGCTCACAAAATCGGATTTTCCAATTGCAAAGCGTTGACGCCGCGCTTTTTAGGGATGCTTCATACAAATTGTATGGGCATGAGGATTTTTGACAGCTAGAAAACGCTTTTCGCTCTTATTTAGGTATGGCTGTTAGTATTAATATTGTTACGTTTTTACTAAATAAAACGCATTAAGGTTTATTCCCCTTTCTAATAAACCTTTGAGTTCTTTTAATTGCAAATCAAAATTGATACACACACGAATTCAACTTAACAAACTTTATTGAAATTAATTATAATGTTCACAAAATTTAACCACTATTGTAAGTAACGATCTGAACCGTTTAATGTATTCAATCAAACTAAACTAAACTTTCATGAGTTAGACTGTATTTATAGTTCAAAACTATTCCTAGTTGATTCAAGAACCGTCTAGTATTTTCCAGAATGTTGTGTTCGAATTATTTTAAAATAACTTATACATCTAAACCTAAAGTCTACAATTACAATTGCTAGAAAATTTAGTACAGTGGCGTTCATAAAAATAGTAACTAATATGACATAAAACTATAATTTACAAGATAACTTATAACTAAAACCATAAATAATTATTAGACAAATCTAATTTCGTAACACTTCCCTCCACTTAAGCCTGTTCGTCCCGAATAGGCTCAGATTCTCCGTTTCCATAATGGGATAGTCGTTCTAAATGTACCACCTTCATTTTTGATCTTGGACTCTTATATTTCTGAATTCGATACACCACGACATTTAGTTTCTTTATCACCTTATATGGTCCATCCCAATGAGTCGGCCTCTTGGGAGATAATCCTTTCTTGCGTTGTGGATTAAAAAGTAAAACCAACTGGCCTTCTGTAAAGCCTTTCGAATTTGCCGCTCGATCGTATCTGGCTTTTATCTTGTCACTGGATAGCTTAATCCGGGTTCGTTCGAACTCATGAAGTTCATTAAGGTTATCTTGTTCTTTTGAGGTAGAGCCTTTATAATTTTCATCTGTTGGTCCAGGCTTAACGCCAAATTCTAGATCTCCAGGTAGTCTGAGTTCTGTTCCAAAGACAATTTTGGCAGGTGTACGAGAGGTGAAATTGTGAACAGCTGATCTGTATGCCAACAGAAACTTTGAAATGTGTTCATCCCAGTCCTTCTGATGTGTGCTTACTACTTTACGTAAGTGTTCTTCTAATGTGCGGTTAAATCTTTCAACCATGCCATCGGATTGGGGATGCAAAGGAGTTACTCTAGTTTTCCTTATACCGTACAATTCACACATTTCTTTGAGCACAGCAGATTCAAAATGTCTGCCTTGGTCGGAGTGTAATTCTATTGGAACTCCGTAGCGGCACACCCAGTTATTTATAAATACGTCTACAACGGTTCTGGCTTCGTGATTTGGGATGGCATACACCTCTGGCCACTTACTAAAGTAATCGATGACTACTAACACATAACGGTTGCCGGAATCACTCACAGGAAAAGGTCCAGCTATATCCATTGCGATTCGCTTAAATGGGGCACCTGAATTGTACTGCTGTAGCGGTCTCCGATATCTTTTCGCTGGACCTTTTGCGGCAATGCATTGGGTGCAATTTGATATCCAATCAGCCACAGCTTGTTGGCACCCAACCCACTAGAAACGTTGTTTTAATTTCTCTAGTGTTTTTGTTGCGGCAAGATGGCCACCACTAGGACCGTTATGGTATTCATTTAAAACTTCATGTACTTTCGACGACTGCACTACAATTAGGTTCTGAACTGTCTTTCCATCGGTACTTTCCCATGTACGGTAAAGGCAGCTGTTTATCAATTGGAGGCTGTTCCATACGGCCCAATATGCTTTTGTTAGTGGACTTTCAGATGAAATTCCGTTTCAAGTCGGCCTTCTACCTTCTTCTTTGGCCTTCATAATTTTTTTCAATATAGGGTCAGTTTTCTGTGCCATTGTCCAGCCTTCGCTGGACTCTATCTGTAAAAGGCGAACTTCACAGCTATATTCTTTACCTTTAGCTTTAACACAATGCTTGCAATCCAGTTTGCAGGGTCGTTTTGGTAGGGCATCCGCATTTCCATGTTTCACGCCTTTTCTGTGCTCAATGCTAAAATCGTAACTCTGAAGGCGCTCAATCCATGGAGCTATCTGTCCTTCCGGATTCTTGAATTGAAGCAACCACCTGAGTGCAGAATGGTCTGTTCTTAACTCAAAATGTTGACCATACAAATACTTGTGAAAATGTTTTATGCACTCCAGTACTGCCAGGAGCTCTCTTCGCGTCACGCAGTAGTTCATCTCGGGCTTTGAAAGTATTCGACTGTAATAGCCTACGACTCGCTCTATGCCATTGACCACTTGGGAAAGCACACCTCCAATTCCGTATCCGCTCGCATCGGTATCTAACACAAATTTCTCTCCAGTAATAGGATAAGCCAAAATTGGTGCTGAGCACAATAATGCCTTCAGTCTCTGAAATGCTGCTTCCTGTGCTTCACCCCAGATGTATTTTTGCGCCTTTTTAGTCAACTCGTGTAAGTTTGCAGCACTTTTTGCAAAGTTCGGTACGAAACGCATGTAGTATGTACATAAGCCTAGAAAACTGCGTAATTCATGTAGATTGTTCGGACGAGGCCACTCCATTACAGCTTTTATTTTATCGTCATCCGTTGAAATACCTTTAGAGGTTACTCGAAATTTTCGAAAATTTCTTAACACTTAGCTTAAGTCCTGCCATGGATACACGTTTCAACACTTCTTCCAGGTTTTTCAGGTGTTCATTAAATGCTTTCCCCATGACAATAATGTCGTTAAGGTACACCAAACATGTCTTTTGGAGAAGACCTTTTAACACCTGCTCCATTAAACGCTCGAATGTAGCCGGAGCATTGCAGAGTCCAAATGGCATCACATTAAACTGCCATAAACCATCACTTGCGCATTAAGTTTTCTGTAGTCTACGCAGAATCTGGTACTTCCATCTTTCTTTTTCACTAACACCACTGGTGAGCTCCATGGACTTGATGATGGTTTAATAACTCCGCTCTTTTCCATCTCTCTTACTTCAGTTCGCTTTGCTAGAGGAATGCTTCTAGGTGCCTGTTTTATTGGCTTAGCACCGCCGGTGTTGATTTCGTGTTTTACGATTGAAGTTCTACCTTGTTTTTGACCTTTACTTAGTAGTTGTTTGGCCTTATTTTTACTAGGCTGCGTTAGTGTTTGTGTCCATTTTCGCACATGTTCCTCAAGAGATTCATGGTGCTTAATATTTTTCATTGCTGCGCCTTGTTGCTGCTCGCAATTAATTATTGCCTCCGTTGAAGTGCATTGTCCAATCTTGCCATTCTGCGCAAGGACTTTTACACTACTCGATAAATTTATTATTCTCACGGGAACTAAACTCTTGCTAGGTTTTACAAGGGGATTTGCTGTTACAACATCGCTTTTAATTTCTGCTGGCTCCACCACCCACAAACTGTTGTCCTTACATTCTCCATCCATTCGCGCCCATACTAAGGTTTCTGATTTGGGTGGCAACTTATCACATTCAAGTGCGATTAATTGTCTTACATGAGCCTTGATTTCGTATCCAACTTCAAGGGGTATTTCAACATCACGCCAATACATAATTTGCTGACCCATATCCAAACGAATACTCTGTCCAATCATAAAATCTGCGCCAATGATTACCTCGTCTACATAATCAGCCACTATAAATACGTGATGGACGATTGTATTAGCCATATTTAATTGTACTTTTACTTTTCCATAGACCGATGTGGAAGCTAGCCCATGCCCCGCAGCGCTAGCTCTTTCTAGTTTAAAAGTGACTCTTGTGATGAATGTCGATAAGCACTTTGGTTGTCTCGTTGTGGCGAAGCAGATCGGGATCGTTTTCTTGGTGACTTGCAGTTTCTTTGAATATGACCAGTCTTACCACAGTTATAGCATTTTATTTTGTTTGTCGCCCAAAGCTTGCAAAACTGCCTCCTTCATGCTTCTCATTTCCTTTAATATATCTCATTCGTCCTCAGCAGAGAAGTCAAGCTTTCGTACCTTATACGCTTGCGGCCTTGAAATTATCCTGGCGGTTTCTTGGGCTAGGGCAAATGATACCGTTTCTGCAAACGAAGATTTCTGTGACGCACATACCGTGAGTTTAACATCAGAATCTCGTATACCATTTACAAATGCTTCAGTCTTAAAGTGATCTAACAATGGATGACTTGCACCTGGATAAGTAAGCTGCACCAAACGCTCGATCTCTAATACGAAATCCTGTAGTGTCTCGTTTGCCTTTTGTACTCTGCCCCGTAATTCCATTCTGAATATTTCTTTTCTGTGTTCACCACCATACTTACGTTGCAGTGCTACCATAATGTCATCATAATTGTTTCTGCAACTTACTGGTACACTTTCTAGAATTTCAGCTGCAGTTACTTTTAAAGCCAGAATCAACTCTATGACCTTTTCTTCATTGTTCCATGCATTTTTGTTGGCAACTGTGTCAAACTGGAACTTAAACACATTCAATGGTGAGCTGCCGTCAAAACTTGGAGCTCTTATTCTATTCGAGACTTCTGGAAAAATTCGCACCGCTACCTCTTGGTATTGAAGACTATTTACTTTTTCTTCCAGAGGATATAGTTTTCCATCAAAACCCGTTACTTGTGTTTTTACATCCAAGACTTGAGTTTTTACATCAAACATCTTCTGGTTGAATTCTATCTCCACATCGTCTACTCTTTCATTTATAGCAGGAGAAATTTCTTGTAGCTTCTCAAATTTTTTTATTAGTAGCATGGAGTTTCTCGCTCGTCACCATCGAATTTACTTGAATTTCGGCAAGAATGGTGCTTGAATTTTCTTCCATTTTTCTAGAAGTTTCTGCCGAATTTTCTTTTACCATTCTCTCCATGTTTTTGGAATTTTCTTCCATTTTCTCCATCATGGTAGCAAACATTGTGCTAAGATCCATGTTGCTTGTTACTGCACGGGTAGCCACTTCTTTTTCTTCTTTTTCATCAAATTCATAAGCTGCGATGTCAATATTGCGTCGCTTAAATTCATCGATTAATCTTCTCTGCAGCTCAGCTTTATTTCCTGCAGTTGGCAGATCCAACTTGCCCAACTCCTTCTTAAGCTGCTCAACTTTAAGCTCACCGAATTTCATTGTTAACCAATTTTTTTTTATTGCAATCCCACTTCTGACACCAATTGTTACGTTTTTACTTAATAAAACGCATTAAGGTTTATTCCCCTTTCTTTTAATTGCAAATCAAAATTGATACACACACGAATTCAACTTAACAAACTTTATTGAAATTAATTATAATGTTCACAAAATTTAACCACTATTGTAAGTAACGATCTGAACCGTTTAATGTCTCCAATCAAA
Organism: Pollenia amentaria; assembly: GCA_943735925.1. Classification (NCBI taxonomy): domain Eukaryota; kingdom Metazoa; phylum Arthropoda; class Insecta; order Diptera; family Polleniidae; genus Pollenia; species Pollenia amentaria. Next base: position 105,753,922 of record OX031007.1, read on the forward strand.
CTAAACTAAACTTTCATGAGTTAGCCTGTATTTATAGTTCAAAACAATTCCTAGTTGATTCAAGAACCGTCTAGTATTTTCCAGAATGTTGTGTTCGAATTATTTTAAAATAACTTATACATCTAAATCTAAAGTCCACAATTACAATTGCTGGAAAATTTAGTACAGTGGCGTTCATAAAAATAATAATTAATATGACATAAAACTATAATATACAAGATAACTTATAACTAAAACCATAAATAATTATTAGACAAATCTAATTTCGTAACAATATTATAATAAATGTTATGAGACAGTTGTTATAAGAAATCTTATAACAACTATCTTATAAGATTAGCTGTCAAAAATACACATACATACACACATATAAAACAATAATAAGCCACCATTAATAAAATGTGTAATTTATTAATGCAAATAGTGTCAATCTTGTGAAATGTGTTTAAAAAACAATACATATTTTAAACAAAAAACTAAAAAAAGAATAAAAACTAGTTTACTGTACGAGAGTCAGGCGATTATAAAATCTTGTAAGATACGTGTTCTCCTTGTTTAATATAAAAACTAACATTAAGAAATGTGTTCTCTCATTTTGTCGACGTTCTCTCAGTTATTATATAAGTTATTATCTCAGGTGGAGAACCTGTGTAAAAGATGTGAAACAAACAGCGTTACCGTTCAAAAATTTAAAAAGGGGCACAATAAGGGGATTTTCATAATAAAAGTGGCACAAAGAGGGGAATTCTGAGGAAAAACAAACATATTTATTATGCGGTACACTAATAAATCAGGGCTAATAAATCAGAGCAAGTTAAACTCTGTTTTTGGTTTAAACTGTGCTTAAACCGACATATCTATAAATCAGTAAGCATATAAACCACCTTTAAACGCATAAAATTGGGCGTTTAAACTACCAATACACCCAAATGAATTTGACAACATTTATCGTAGTGCTGCCACATGTTACTTTTTACACTACAAATAATACATGGGACACTGATTTACAACTGTTGAGTTTAAACTACATATAAATTTAAGTTTAGTTCAACTAAACCAGCGTTTAAACACTCACTGATTTATTAGCCATAAGCAATGCATTTACGCAATCTAGCAAATTTCATTCATTCGAGATTTAATCTACATCAAAACGTTTTGATATTTTGAGATTGCATTGCTGTAGATTGCCCTGTCTGTACCCAGCATTAAGTTATTTTCATTGAAAACATAAACATGAAAAAAATAAACTTCTTATATATAAAAAAAAAATATATCGCACTTGTTCAACAATAGTGTATTAACTCAAAATTTAATTTTTTTTCACTTTTTGGGAAAAATCGACAGGCAATATTCATATCTAACCGCTGTAAAAATATCGTGCTCTATCAATTTCGAGGTAATACACTATTAATGAACCAGTGCGATCGATATATGTATGAATATATTAAGTTTGAAAGTAAGCGTTTATGAATTGTTGTTAAAAACAGTTGCTGATTACTTGTTAATAGGACGAGCTTAAAAGTAACAGTTAAAATTACTTAAAGAAAATTATTAGTAATATGATTTGATAAAAAAAACTTAAAAATCTATGTATATCAAATTTGTTTGTCTTCAAATGATCTTGGAGACCATATTTATATGGTGCATATGTTCAACGACATAATATAGTAGCAGTTGTACAAGTTATGGTAGCCAAATTTGATGGCAATACCAACAGTTAAAATATATTCGGATGTGGTATTTTTTTAAGGAGCTGTGGTAATATATGTGCATATGGACCTATTGTAATAACATTTTCTTACAATAGGTCCATATTTGACCAGATACTTGGAGACATTATAATAAAAAATATTTTAACCAAATTTAATCTATATACCAACACAATTATATGTTTATTGGCCACAAAGACTCTATTCCGAAAAAAAGTTTGTTTGTGAGTTATGTGAAATTAAGGACCGATTCTTACCAGTATGACACTTAAAATGTATGTACCAAATTCAGAAAAGTGTTAAATTTATTCAAATGTTACAATCATCAGCACACACGCATAATAGTCTATTCACCTAAATATCTACTTATATTGGTGTACATTATAAAAAAAAAACCATTTTATATTAAGCAAAAACACAGGTTTTAAAAAATTGTTATTTTTTCATACTTATTTAGATTTATAATACGTTATTTTGTTTTAGGAAATAACAATTCTAAATAAACTAAGCCACACATTATTAAGGATATTAAAAAACAGATGTTTTCATCCTATATATATTTTTTGTTTCATTTTAATCCTGACTTAAAATGTTTTTTCTTATAACTTTATTTTCCTTCACCTGTCAGCTTCGGAAATTACGTTGATGTGACTGATAGGTATCTACTTTTAGTATATTTGACAAGTTATTTTTTAAAAATGCTAAATTACGATGCCACGATGCACTTTAAGTAAAAACATACGAACATATAAAAGCTGGTAGGCACATCTGCATTAATTTAATTTTTTTTCAAAAAGGGGCACAAAAAAATACAAAATGATACAAAAGGGGACTTAAAACAAAGGGGCAAAGAAAGTGGCACTGCAGTCAAAAAGGGGCAAAATGCGACTTTAGTCGCAAACTGATAACGCTGGAAACAAAATATTCCATCGTTTCTTTTAAACTGAGAAAAAATGTGTGTAACTAATGTCGAAAACTCTCAAAAGATATTAAGTTATTACGTTAGTATTTTCATAATATACAAACAGCGTTACCGCTGTGATACCAAAGTATCAATTTGACCCTTTTTCGACGGTCTTAATACCCCTATGACCCTTTTTTTAAATTGCCCTTTTATATCATTTTTAATTATTTTGTGCCACTTTTTGATCTTTTTAGAAATACGAGTATCACTCACATTTTGTTTTTTTGTCAACACTGCTAAACTGTAGTGCTTCAGCTAAACAAGTATTATCGAAATTAGCATTGCTGAAAAATAAACATTGGAACAGACTCCAAGTAGAAACTAATAATAACATGCATTCCTCTCTTTCTTCGACGCGGGGGTGGATGAATGGACTCAAGTGCAGAGTTAATAACATAATGTAAAACGAACATTTTTAAAAAGTAGTTAGTTTTCGTAAAAAGTTTGTGTTAAAACATTTTTACGACTTCTAAATAATATTTTCGACATTAAAGTACAAATTAAAGTACAATTTCCCTAATGGCAAACATAACTCATATACATACATACATATTTGTTATTTTTTATATATATTTTTTATTTATTGACTAACTTATGGTGTTTTCTTTTCCACAAAAAATGAACTCCAGGCTAGTAGACGATTGCAGGAGGGCTTTAGGAGGAATCTTAGGGAATTATGTTGTGAGGCTCTGCTGGGCAACGAGATAGCTGATGAGTTGGCAAGACTGGGCTCGGAAATGGAGGATCCTGACAGTTTGCAAGTGGTCAGGCCTCCAATGGGCTTCTACTTTGGGAGAATTAGTGAATGGGTTCTGAGCGGGACTTATCGGGCTTGGCGGGGTCGAACGGACTGCCGAGTATCGCGTACGCTGTGGCCGATGCTTAGTAGGTCGAATTCGGACGCGCTGCTGGGTAAGAGTAGGGCCTGCGTCAGGACCATGATAGGTATTATCGCGGGCCACTGTGTGATAGGCAGAATGGCGGTGAGAATGGGGTCTGGCTTATCGTATATATGTATGTAGGCTGTGTGAGGACCCAGAGGAGTTAGAGACAGTTGAGCACTTTCTGTGCCACTGTCCCAGGCTACAGAACAGCAGACTGAGGTGTCTAGGTAGAAGTTCCTGCACGAATTGGGAGATGTCTCGGGCTGCGGGCTCGAGAATCTGACGGAGACTGGAACGATGTAGGGTAGTTTTCCTGTTTGGTAGGGTTGTTTTTGCTTGTTCTGTCCGATTTCTTATCTTCCTTTCCTGTGCTTTCACCATTTGCTTCTCCTACTCTTTCACACTAGATTTTTTTCTTCTCTTCTTTCCTTCTTTCTTTCACTAATTAAGGCGTCACAATTGACAATATTGGTCTCTGGATGAGGGTGTGAAGTTTGCTTCACACCAGCCTTTCTAACCTAACCTAACCAAATTGTTAAAGGGCTGGTCACCAGGCAAGCTGGAAAGGCTGTCCGATATACAAAAAATTTCTGGCTGCTAAAAAAAACTTGACAAAAATAGAAGAAGAAAAAAACTATGGAGATAAAAAATGTCAACAGGGCTGTAAAAATGTCAATGATCTAAATAAAAATCATTTGCTCGGTTATTCCAGCAGGATACCATACTATAAAACTCCCACAAAAAAAAACCGGTTGTTGTCGTGGAGTTTTAAAGTTAGCTAACTATTTTCTCAATCAGGATATATCGTTGGAGCAAGGACTTGATAATTAACCAAAAGAATTTAAGACCATATCAAAGTCTGAATTCAGAACAGAATTATTGCGCCTCTTACAGAAAGTAAGAACACAATATGGACCGTAGATTTTAAACATTTAACGGTCGATCTTTGATTGAGAAAAGCAGGCAAATAGATTTAAGAATTACACTCAGGAGTGTCATCTAAGAAGAAAAAAGTCAATAAAGATTAATGGCTTTAATTTTATTTATGACAATTCCCCGAGTGGGTTAAAAATTCGTTACAGTACAAAAGAGTTTATGTAAACAATATCGGAATAAATACATCATTTAAATAAATATATAGTTCACACGGTAACTTAAGGAAGAGATATTTACTGGGGTCCATTTATATTCCAAGCAATTATCCAACCTAACAGCTTGAGTCGGATCTAAATGCAGTTATGAAAATTTGTGTGGGATTTGATGGTTTTATTCTTGGGGCGATTTTAATTCAAAATGTACAGCATGGGGAGACATAATAGATAATCCCAACGGAAAAACTCTTAAAAAGTTGCTGGAAGATAAGTCGTTAGAAGTTGTTCGTATATGTGATTCTACACCATCTTGCCCAAATGGATCTTCTTATTTGGATCACTTTCTCATCATCACGCAATTAATGGATAGTAATAATCCAGATTTATCCGTCTCTTCATTGCCATCCTTTTCTGATAATTTTGCAATCAAACTAAAGATAAAACTAGACTCCACAAGCATAGTTTTAAATCTGCCTCATTCAATCACCTCGTATAAATAAACCAATTGGGATGAACTCTACTGCGATTTAGGCAGCTCGAGTAAATACATCATCCCACCAGCAAACGTCAACTTGGAAAATTAAGAAATTGATATACTTGTCGAAAAGTTTAATAATACATTTACAACAAATCATGATCAATTAAGAATGGAAGAACTTCTCTATCTGAGAGGACCAAAAAGCTTTTTAAATTAATATATCAATGGCAAAAATAACTGAAGAAAAATTTCATCGTTCCGAAAACAGAATCAAATATTATCTAAACAAATTCCGCTCCTAAAATTATTATAAAAAGTATCAGAAGAAATAGAACAAGCGGAAAAAATTAACAACAAACTGAAAAATATTAAACCAAGACCGGCTGCATTTAAACAAATGTATCATTTTGTTGGGAAAAGAAAATTACCTTTTAGTCAGTATCTAAGAAATAACGAAATTATTATAACAAGTCTAGTTGAAATAGCGGAACATTTCAAAAACTTTTATTTTCAGTCTTTCGTCAAACAATCCCAAGTCAGCCGGCATATGACCTGGAGTCAAGAACCTGTATGGAGGCAATTCCAAATCATACTCTCTCGTTTGATAACACGTTTGATGCGATTTCAAATTCTTATGCATACCATTTTATCAACACAGTGCAAATAAAAAACATAATTCAAAACATCAACAAAAAAAAAAAAAAAAAAACATGTGATTCAGATGGGATCTCAAACTACAAAATAAAAAAGTTTCCAGATACAACAGTTAAACTTCCTACATATAATGGGTGATTCAATTAGAGATACTTTTTCAATAGCCTTTTTTAACAAATCACGTGTGAGTCGTGTCATGCTGTCATGTTATTTTTGTTTAGTATTGTTTGGCATTCCATAATGAATAGACTTACGCCTGAACAACGTTTACAAACCGTTCAACTTTATTACGAAAATTCACGTTCTGTGAGTAATGTGTTTCGTGCACTTGGCTCAACTTATGGTCAACATAATCGGCCTACTGAGCGTACTATTCGCAACACCATCACCCATTTTGAGACCCAGCATTCATTATTGGATAATATTCGACCGAATGGACCACGTCCAGCACGCTGTGAAGAAAATATAGCGGCCGTAGCTGAGAGTGTACACGAAGACCGTGGAGAGCCCATTCGGAGCCTTTTACGTCGAGATCTTAAATTGAAAGCGTACAAAATACAGCTTGTACAACAACTGAAGCCACTCGACCTTCCCAGCGACATCGCTTCGCTCTATGGGCTCTTGAAAAGTTCCAAGAAGATTCGACGATTTTGAGGCAAATTTTGTTCAGCAATGAGGCCCATTTCCGGCTCAATGGGTATGTAAACAAACAAAATTGCCGCATTTGGGACGAAGAGCAGCCTGAAGAGATTCAAGAACTGCCACTTCATCCAGAAAAAACAACTGTTTGGTGTGGTTTGTGGGCCGGTGGAATCATCGGTCCATATTTCTTTAAAAATGATGCCGGTGCGAACGTAACCGTCAATGGCGACCGTTATCGTGCCATGATAACCGACTATTTGTTGCCTGAAATTGAAGCTCGTGTTCTCGGCGACATTTGGTTTCAGCAAGACGGCGTCACTTCCCACACATCGCATCAATCAATGGATTTATTGAGAGAACACTTCGGTGAGCACATAATTTCACGTTTTGGGCCGGTCGGTTGGCCACCAAGATCGTGTGATGTCACACCGTTAGACTTTTTCCTGTGGAGATATGTAAATTCTTAAGTTTATGCGGACAAACCCGCTTCGATTCAGGCCTTGGAGGAAAACATCACGCGTGTCATTCGCCAGTTACCAGTCGAAATGCTCGAACGAGTCATCGAAAATTGGACTCAACGGATGGACCATCTGCGACGGCCAACATTTGATAGACATAATCTTCAAAAAATAAATGCCAAAGAATGTTCTTTCAAATGATAATAAACATTCCCCATTAAATTTGAATTTTCTGTGTTTGTTTTTCTTTATATAAGTAGGGAACCTCGAAATGGATCACGCTTTATAAGAATATTAATTTGCTACGCAAAACGCAATTGATAATTTTAAAAAATTGTTTTATATTAATTTATCAATGGGTAAGCAAATTATGAATGAAGAGAAAAAAACGAGAAAGAGTTTTTTTCTCTACATTTTTTTCTACTAATTGTTGTTTTTGCATAGCGTAAACAGTAATTAGTTCAGTTTGCTAAAATCAACGAAAAGAAGTAAAAACGGAAAGAATACCATTTATTAATTTCCTTTCATTCATAATTGTTAATCTACTGTTGATGACTTATCATGTAGGTTGAGGACATTGGAAACGCCCATGGCTGTAGACAAGCAATTATCGAGGGGTTTTAACGCTTGAACAAGAGCCTTCCACTCTTACTCAGGGGTCTAAAACAATTTTTGTTTTTAACAATGAAGTGGAGGAAATGTGAATTTGATAGGGTCATTGAATACGAAGTACAGGGAGGACGCACTTCGTGTGTTTATTACTGTCTTAAGAAAACCATTTTGTGACATTCTGTTTTCATGCAGACCTTCGGATATGCCAACGGTTTTGACACTGGCACAGGAGATGGCAATAAATCAATCTTGATATAATTTTGCTAGAAACTTTAATGAGGATACTAATAGACGGATGGCAAATCTATATAAAAAGGGAAATTCAAATTCAATGGTTCAGAGAACTTTACTTCAATCCAGACCACAACAAATGACATCGTTGCCAAATTATCGAAATACTAATGTGATGCACAATAACGTTCGTTGCAAACCCCCTCGAATTTTCAACCGATAAACTATAATAATATTCGGTCATAACAGAGTTTTCAACCAGATAATAGGGTTCAACAACATCCAATTGAAAATGATGTAAGTATGAGGACTGTAGGTACAACCCAACAAAATTCAATTGCACGATAGACACCCGGCAGCTCTCGCTAAGTTTGGAACAAAACGCAACGTGTTTTTAACTTATCGGATAACCAGGATGGATGTCATACCGTGAATGAGGGGCGATTTCCCGAATATCTTGAGCAGGAACGGAATAATTTTTAGGCTTAGATCCCTCTTGACATAGGGCATTTAAGAGAAGAAAATTAAAATTTCTGGTGGACACTGGTTGTTCAATAGGGCCGCGAACTTCTTTGTACTTCCTTGTCTCACTACATTTAACGGTATTATAGGAGTTGAGCATCTTAACGAGATAATAGCACATTTTGATATGGAAAATGGTATTTTGAAATATGAGGGTGGAGTAGAGAAATTAATGTTTTTTATGGAAATGGAGTGAACTATATCTCGATCGGTTCAGGTGATATTCTTGAGGACAGTTTATTGTGCTTTTGGAAAAATTTAAAGGCGTTTATGTGAGCTCTAATGAAGCTCTCCCATATAACACGAATTTCATAGCTAGTATTGGAACGACGGATGACGAACCAGTATAGTCAAGGTATTACTGTTATTCTATGGCGATGATAGATTTTGTGAATAAGGAAAGAGAGGAGTTATTAGCGAACGGAATTACAAGACCATCACGATCACCGTTTAACAATCCGATATTGGTTGTTGATAAAAGGGGATTGACGACTTGGATAAAAAAGCGCTTAGTTGTTGATTTTTGAAAGTTTGACTCAAAGAGAGTGAGCGATAGATATTCAATACCTGAAACTTCTGTTATCGTGGCAAACCTTGGTAAGGGCGAATATTTTACAACTTTGGACCTGAAATCCGACTTTCACCAGATACATTTGAGGGAACAGGATAGGGAAAAGATGGCCTTTACGGCAAATACGAGTTCTGTAGACTACCGTTCGGGCTAAAGAATGCACCTAGTATATTTCAACGTGCGATAGATGGTATATTACGTGAAGAAATTGTTAAATGTTGCCATGTTTATGTTGACGATATTAATAGATTAATTTCCTTTTGCTGCTCTAAAATCAACAGGTGGTAACTCGACCGCAGTATCGAAAGATGTATGAGGAGTAAATACGGTTTTCAAATGATTAACAAAAAAGTTTCCTTTTTCTTCCAACTTCCAAGTTTCTTAATGGTGGTTTAGTGATATCTGGTCTTTTAAGATTTCTAGCTGCACGCCATAATGAGTAGTCAGATTGAGGGGTTGCATCCAGTTCCTTAAGATATTTTTCCAGAGAAGCCGTTTTTTGAGACTGCAGTAACTTTATTATCCTTTTTGTGCACTCTTTTAGTAAATTTTTAAGTTGAGGGGCTCTGTGCAAGAAAACATTACTTCAAATAAAGAAGGTGAAACTTAAAGAATTTTCGACGATTAAAGCAGTTACGGCGACATAAATTATGTAGCACGTCAGGTTATCAGTTAATTTGGAAAAGGTAAAGGTATTGTCATTGTTATGAACTTATTGTGGGAGAACGGATGCTGCAAAGCTAATTAAACTACAAAGTTAATTTAGCCGAAAATTTCAACTTAATTTAAAAAAAGGGAAAAGCAGGTAAATGGTAAAAAAACTAGCACGCAGTTATATTTTACGTGAAAATTAGCTACATTATTTATTTCCGGTATGTTATAATTTAAAAAAGTGTGAAAATAGGTGTTTTTTATGTTTCAAAGTAATGTTAATAAATGATTAAATTTGTATTTAAAATAGGGGTTTTATGTTTCAAAGAAGTGGTAATAAAAAATTATTTAAAAAAACTTATATCTAGAGTATACAAATGCATTTATTCATAATTTTTTCTTCATTATTGTTTAAACAATGGATAAGTTCAGTTATAAAGTTCTCGCTGATATATATTTTCAACAGAGAGATAAAACAAATTTTGTGTTACACATAATGAATAATCCATTCTTTAAAATTTGCAACGAACAAGAAATCCAAATTCATAAGATAAAAATTAAAAATTTTTCATTTACGTTAAGAAAACGGTACCTTAAATGTTCTAGATACAAGAAAATGTTTTACTTACGCAACCAAAAATGGCTAACAAATGATCTGATTTTTAAGAAGCCGTCGATAACCGCTAAGGAAACTGGAAAAGTGGGTCGACCCACAAAACAAATTGACAATTGCAGTGAAAGATCACGAAGACGCAAGCTTGCATATATCAAGTGGAAGTGAGCCCTAGACGCACAAAGAGGATTTTAAAAAGTATTCCTACGAGATTTAGTTTCTGTCAAAAAAGAGTGATTACCTTTCCAAACGGCTATTAGTGTAACTTCAAGTTCAGCAGAAGTAAAATTGCAGGATCTTCTCGAACACACTGCAGAATGATTAGTTAATACTAGGGTATTCATTTAATCGGGCTTTTGTTTTAATTGGTTAATCGCTCGATTAATTAACCGAGCTTTTGCTTTAATCGGTTAATAATCGGTTAAACTTGATGTTGATCGGTTAACCGATTAATAAAGTTTTTTTTTGAATTAAGTAATTTCAATATATAAAGTGGCATAAATTATTTATTACTCGGAGTTTATTAGTAAAAACAATACCCAATGACATAACAAACATAACAATTCTTAAATTAAAAGCAAATAAAAGAATAATTCATAAGTATGTAAGATCATTTTATTAGTAATTTTAATAGTTTAAGATCTTATAAAATAATTTGGTTTAAATGTTTACGTTTTAAGCGTTTATTTTCTTTAGTTTTGACTTTGAAAAATTCTTTCATTTTTCGTAGATGTTGGAGAAATCAAAAACAACCCATGATACAGAATATCTCATTTCTCAGTCCTCTTCCTGGATTTTTTCTTAAACATATGAAATCTTCCATTATGTCATTAGAGTCCTGTTTTAATTTTTAACACTTTTAATTTATTTCGGTTAATGCTGTTAAAAGATTGATATGAACAGATATGAGAAGAAACAAATAACTAAACACATACATATAAAAAGTGCGTGAAACAAAGAGCTGTTGACAGCAAACAGTTTTTAAAATGAATATCACTGAACACCTTCTTTGTTTGTATGCAAATATATTTTCTAAACGCATACCTTTTGCATATGAAACGAAACAGATAATTAAAAACGCAAAAAATATGTAATAATACTACAAAAAGTTAAAAATTTTGTTACATCGTTAAATTGGTTAATCGACTGAAATTAACCGGTTCAATAATTAATCGAAAAAAGACAATTTTAAATTAACCGATCAGTTAATCGGGTAGTAATTAATCGGTTAACCGTTAAATAGTTTTAATGAACCATATGAATTTGGAGTGCCCCAAGGCGAATTCATTCCAGGTAATCTCGGTAGTACAACAAGTACAACTCGTACAAAAAACACAAGCAATTTGTTTTTGTAAAATCAATGTACAATGTCAAAAACCGAAACAAATCAAAACAGAAACAAAGATAATAAACAAAATTTTGACTTATTATTAATAAGTCGATTCCAGAACATTTTACAAGTTATAGCATGTAGCAGAAAGATAAATGCAAAAAAATATGGCCAGTATGCAAATAAAACAGCAATTCTTTATAACAAAAAATACTCTTGGAGACATATGCCAACCACAATTCATAAAATGTTGTACCATGGGCAACAAATAGTTCAAGACAATATGCTACCAATTGAAGATCTATCTGAAGAAGCGCAAGAATAATACAAGAAAAATATCCAGATGTTGTACTAATAATGATCTTATTACAATTTTTGGGCACATCAGATCCATATATGTCAAGGAATTCGACAAAAATGGAAATCAACCTCAATCGTATTAGAGGAAGACGCTAAACAACTTCTGGAAAATGAAACCCATGCATAAAAAAACCGATCTAGTCAAAAGTTATGGAATTTTGAACGCCTACTCATAAAATTTTCCACTGTGCGTCGGTCGAATTCTTGGTCTTTACGGTTTCAACAAGGGTCATTAAAACTTGCCCTGATATAATGGAGTCTATAGTTAATTATCTAGTACCGTCATCTCTTCGTGGTTTGCGACCCTTTCCTGGTTTGTGCGGGTATTATATGTGATTTGTTGAAGACTACGCAGCCATACCGAAGCAAAAAAACTTAAGGGTGAAAATGGGCATATAGTGGCTAGACAATCGAAAAGCACAAAAATTAGTTTGGATGATGAGGCCGAGGGGGTTTCAATAAAATGAAGGAAATACTTGCCTCAGAAGAAATGTTACTGCTCTACCCAGATTTAGAAAAACCTTTTGACCTTACCACAGATGCTTCCGCATATGCGATTAGTGCAGTGTTGTCACAGGGAGATCGTCCAATTTCGGTGATATCCAAAACATTGTCCCCAGCAGAAGAAAGTTACGCAGTAAATGAAAGAGAGTTGTTAGCTATTGTTTGGGATTTGAAGAATCTTCGAAACTATCATTATGGTGTTAATAAGCTAAACATTCTTACTGTCTATCAGCCGCTCATATTTCCAATATCCAAAAAACCCTAACTCGAAATTAAAAAGATGGAAGCATTTATTGGAGAATATGCACCGACGTTTCATTATAAGCCTGGCAGAGACAATGTAGTCGCGGATGCACTTTCCGTAAAATTGTTTCCGGAATCAAATTATACTTACTCAGGGAACGGACAACAAGAAGCAGACGAAAATAGTTTTTAAAGATCGGGATCGTCATACAAATCCTGTTTTTAACTTTGAGCTCGTTTTTGGAAGTTTGAAACAGGCATTTAATCCTAACGTTGTGTATGCCATTCAGTCCGATTTGCCAATTTTGGCTCAGATTCAGCATTTACTGCGTACCCATCTGTCAAGCCCTTACATACTAGATTTGTGACTGATATATTTAACACGTACGATCAGCTGGAAATTTTAAATAATGAGCACAATAGGGCTCATCGTGCACTTGGTGAGAATGTTAAGCAAATTTTGAAAGACTATTTTTTCCCAAATATTCGTAGGAGATTAAAGGAGGCTAAATATAATTGTAGGGACCCGTGTTATTCAGGTCAATTGTTGCACATTGATATCTACTCTACGGATAAGAAATTTTCTTTGACATGCGTGGACAAATTTTCAAAATTTGCCATTGCTATAGCTTCAAGATCTATAGTCGATGTAAAACCTGCTGTGCAAGAGATTTTGAACATTTTAAAATTGTCAAGACTATAATTTGTGACAACGAAAAATCCTTGAAATTGGAATCAATTAGGACATTAGTTAGGAACTTTTATGGAGCTACTTTGCTGTCCCTACTCTGCACAGTACGTTAAATGGTCATGTTGAAATTTTTCACAGCACACGTTCGAGCTAATTCTTACGGCGGTTTGGAAATAATATCAGACCATACATTCGGTTGTTAATCACAGACCAATTGATATTTTACATGCAATACCGGAGGGTAAAATTTATATAGAAAGGGAAATTCAGAGGGATTTGGGTTCCACGGTCCAAAATGGGAAAAAAATTGTTCATAAAGACAATATTTGCAGACTTTTGATGTAATTCATTTCTTTGACCAGCGTTAAGCTTTCGATTTTACTATACCAAAGAAGGGGAAAAAAATATAATAATTGCTATCGGAAAATTGTAACAGGGACAGGGATATGTAACTTTAATCAGATTGTACTTATAAGTCATAATATTAGTATTAATATGTAAATTTATAATTTATCTATAAATTGTTCAGAGTCGGGGACAACTCTTTTGGAAAACGGGAGAAGTTAACGGCCTTTAGTATAATGAAATTTTTTTTAATTAAAATATTTTTACTTTAAGAATATTTAGTTGCTATGCAAAACGCAATTGATAATATCAGAAAATTGTTTTTATATTAAACAATCAATGGGTAAGCAAATAATGAATGAAGAGAGACAAAAACGGACTTGGAAAACAATTTATTATAAAAAAAAATTCGAAAATAAAATTTCAAACAGAATTATTTGTTATAAAAAAAATTAAAAATCCATTAACTTTAAAAATATTTATGCTTAAATAAATTTTAAATAATACATAAAACTCGTACTTCTTATAAAAAAGTTTATACATTACAGCCGGCAACAATGGCAGGGTGTTTCAAAAATTCTTAAAATTAAAAAAGTATTGAGAGGATGATGCATCGGTGAAAAACAGAAGGATCTTTTGCCGAAATCTATATATTAAAAAAAATTTTTTTTTAAGATTTTTTTGTATATATAAAAAAAATATGCATTGTAAACCATACGCAACAATACGCAAAAACAAATCGATACCATTTTAACGCAAATTTAATGATTTGGATTCGGATAATGGGTCTACATCGCTCTTAGACTGTCGACAATAAACATGCATTTGCATGGAAATCGCAGCCATATTAATTACCAATATAATTTGGCAGCATAATTTATTATAGTAATTTTATTTCAGAAATGTCTGAACTAAAAACTGGAGTTTGGAAACCTTTCAAATTACCATATCACCAGTCAAACACAACAATATGCAAGATGTGTTAGAAAAACCGAAAACCGAACTGCAATCGACCGGTTTTAATAATTTTAAAACCGAAACTGCGGTATCACATTTTTACGGTTTTTAGCAAATTTTACATTTATGTATGATAACATTTTTCGATATCGCAAAATATCCCGGGATCCCGGTATTTGATGTTTTAAAGTCCCGAGACTTCCGAAAACCAGTTCCGCTTGGCATCCCTAATCTATACGTATTAAAGCCAGCGGTTCACTATTCTATTCAGTCGTACGATTTGTTAAAAAAATCGTGTGTGATCATAAAGTATATAGTCTGACCTAAAAATTAATTTGATGGACAGATTTTTTTGACAACTTTATCCGAATTGCAAATGTTTGTGAACATTTTGATAATCATTTGCAGAATGTATGAGGGATTTGCTCTTTTATGCCATGTTTCCACGGTACGTGCTTCGCTCTCTATTCATGCTTCACACCCTAATCATGAACGAAGCAACTTGCTTCGCCATACAAAATTTTGAGAGCGAATCAGGTAGATTCATATTGAATCTACTTGCGTTTGTGTCAGCGTTGTCAACTCGGTGCGTTTTGTACCATTTTTGGTGCTTTTTTATATTTTTTATAATGATGAAAATATTAGCTTTATTAATTTGGAATAATTATTATAAATTTGTGATCTCTTTTTAAAAAGATCTAAACAGAATTTATTAAATGAATGTACGAAAATGTATCACCTTTTTTATTAATTTTTTTTTCTAAATATATTCAGGGGTGTTCTGGAAATCGAAAAAACGCAAGTATTTTGAAGTTCTTTTTAATACACTCTTAATCCCCTTTTTTATAATTTTCTTATAGAATTCTGTATAATAAGAGAAATAATTGTATTGTATTGTATTGGAATTTCTTCTACTACAAAAATCTTTTTAAAAAAACGACTTTTAAATTCTTGCGTTTTGCGGTTTCGATTTCCAGAACACCTCTGATTTTCAGAGGCTGTTTTATTGTTATATTTTATTAATATGAAAGTATTAAACTTCTGAAAACAAACATTTTTTTTTTTAATATTTTAATAAAAGGATATATAGATAGCTATTGTTAATTTTGAATCCGTACTATTAATCGTAGATCCCTTTTAAAAAAGTTTTGTATAGAATTTATGCAATTAAAAATAATTTGTTATCTAGCATACTCCACATTGGTGACCCCGAAATTATAAAATGTCGGAAGATGGCGATAAAGCTGAGCAGGTTGCTATATCAGCTTCCACAACTCAACAATCTTGCGAAGTATTTCGTGTTGGCGTTAAACCACCAGTGTTTTGCAAAGAGCAGCCTGACCTGTACTTCATTCTAATGGAATCCCAATTTGCCGTTTCGGGTGAAAAGACGGACGATACAAAATATCACCATGTTGTATCCTCCCCTGAGCCACAGTATCTGTTGCAAATTGCGGATATAATACGGAATCCACCCCAACAGGGTAAATATGAGGCTGTAAAAAAAGCTTTGATAGTGGAATATACTGACTCTGACCGGAAGAAGCTAAGAAAATTAATTAGGGAAATAGAGCTGGGCGATCTAAAGCCGTCTCAGCTATTAAAACGGATGAAAGATTTGGCCGGCGACAAAATATCCGATGAAGCTCTAAAATCTCTATGGATGGAACGGCTGCCCGAATCAATTCGTGCAATAATCGCAATCGTCGATGGGGATTCGGTGAAAATGGCAGCACAAGCGGACAAAATGATGGAAATGCAAAATTTTGCCTCAATAGCGACCATCCAAAGTAGTTCACCTCTTCAGGTCGAAATAGAGCACCTTAGAAAGGAAGTGGCTGAATTACGATTGTCCCGACAGCAAAATTCAAGTCGATCATACTTCAGAGATCGTTCTTCACAACGTGGTAATTCCAAAGTACGTTTTCCATTTTGTAAGTATCATTATCGTTATGGTGACAGGGCAAGAAAATGTATCGAACCTTGCCAGTTCAAGAAATTGACTCCGGAAAACTAACTGCTGCTCTGTCCTCGGCGGCGGATAGAGAGAGCGCAGCAGAATGCCGTCGCCTTTTTGTAACTGATCGAAAAACTAAAATTAAATATCTTATAGATACCGGTGCCGATTTTTCAATGTCCAAAATAATGTCCAAACAAATAATTTATTTGCATCAAACGGCACACCAATTAAAACGTATGGCACTAAAGTAATTCCAGTGAATTCAATGTCATGACATTTGGACTGCGAAATGCAAGTCAGACATTTCAAAGATTTATGGATGTGATTTTTAGAGACTTGGACTTCGTGATAGTGTATATCGATGACATATGCATCGCATATGCATCTTCTAACAAAGAGGAGCATTTACAACATATAAAAATAGAAGAAAATGACAGATTCTCAGAAGCGGCTCAGCACGTACGACAGGGAGCTGCTGGCTATCTACCAAGCCATCAGGCATTTTGCACATTTCATCGATGGCCGGGACTGTGTTGTGCTCACTGACCATAAGCCATTAACGTTCGCCTTTCATCAGAAACCGGAAAAATTAACACCGAAACAATCCCGTCATTTAAGTTTTATAAGTGAGTATAGAACAAACATTCAACATATTTCAGGTAAAGATAATTTAGTAGCTGACATATTGGCACGGGTGGAATCAATATTCAATGGTAAGCAAATAGATTTTGAGAAATTATCTATGGACCAAAGTAATGATGCAGAAATTGATGATGCTAAGTTGGACAGCAGTCTTCAGTTAAAACTTGTTCCCATACTGAATTCTGGTTGTTCAGTATGGTGCGATATATCCAACAATCGCATGCGTCCTTACGTCACTAAGAAGTTCAGAACACAAGTTTTTAATTCTTTCCATAATATGTCACACCCTGGTAAACGTTCGACCATAAAACTGATAACCGAACGTTTTATATGGAAAAATATTAGGAAAGACCTTGCTAACATGGTAAGAAACTGCATTCCTTGTCAGCGTTGTAAAGTAACAAGACACAACAAAAGTGCTTTGGAAAGTTTTAACGTACCAAATGAGCGATTTAAACACGTAAATATAGACATTATAGGCTCGCTTCCGATTTCAAACGAGTACAAATACTGCCTCACATGTGTGGATCGGTTTACACAATGGCCAGTTGCAATACCTATGAAAGACATCACTGCCGAAACAGTTGCGAGTGCATTTTTACACGGCTGGATAGCACAATTTGGATTGCCTGGCGCAATTACAACTGACCGAGGCAGGCAATTCGAATCGACATTATTCAATAATTTGTCTCGACTCACAGGGTCAAAACACTGACGTACTACTGCATATCAACCACAGGCAAATGGTCTAATAGAACGGACGCATCGTACACTGAAAAGTGCTATAAAATGCCACGCCTCTAGCAACTGGGTTGACAGTTTACCTATTGCTCTTCTTGGTCTACGATCAACTTTAAAAGAAGATCTGTGTGCTTCACCGGCTGAAATGGTATATGGTTCAACCTTGAGGCTGCCTGGTGAATTTTTCGAAAAACCATCTAAGGGAAATATTAACAGTGATTTTGTACAGAACCTACGAAATGTTATAAATGATTTGAAACCTGTACCAACTTCCCAGCACTGCACAAATAAAATATTCATTCAGAAGGATCTTGCACATTGTACTCACGTATTCCTACGGGACGATACAGTACGACCACCATTATAGCCACCATATGATGGACCCTACGAAGTTGTAAGCAGAAATGACAAAACTTTTAGCATAAAATTCGGTGATAAGGTTACAAAGGTCAGTATCGACAGAGTCTAAGCAGCATACATCAGCAATCAGGAAAGTCAAAATTTTTCTGAGTTACACCCTACAACTACTGATCATGCTCAATCTTCAGAAACATCTCAACAACAAACGACTACTGAGCATCCTCAGTCTGTGGAGGTACCAGGTGAAATTCAACTTGAGGCACCAGGGTGCATCAGGACTAATCGTAGGGGTCGTGAGATAAGACGCCCAGGAAGATTTGTTCAATTTACGTTGGACAGCATCACTGAAGGGGGAGTAATGTAGCGTTTAACTCTTGCAGTTTAATATTGTGGGTAACCATATTTATGTATATAGTCTGGCAACGCCAGACAACTTGGCATTAAGGCCGTGTCAGATACAACTTTGTCGCTTTGCGTGACGTTTCTACCTTCGGCAAAAAAACGCAAAGCAAAAGGTGTATGCCACAATGAAAACTTTGACAACACTCACGCATTGTTTGTTTACTTATAAAAGCGGTTGGTAATTTGTACATTTAATTATTTGTTACAAAAATAAAATTTAAAAATTTAATTGGACGGATTTTTGGAAATGAATTTTGCAAAAAAAATTAAAAAAAAAAGAAAATTATACTAGCCAATTGTCAAAGCGCGCAAAAAGATGAGAGTTGGCTAACTTTTTGCTTCGCTCCGCTTTGAAAGTACTTTATGTGACATGTTTCGTATAAGTACGTATATTTTATCTTAGATGTCAAAGCGAATCGGTAACGCAACGCGAAGCAAAAGTTTTATCTGACATGGCCTTTATTCTTAACACGCGTGTAGAGCAAAAAGGCTGGCGCAATACCTGTTGAATAATAGAATATTAAATAAACATTGTCAAGAACTTGATTTGTGTCCTGTGTTGTTTTACTACCGCATACTCCACAAACATATTACATGTAATTCCATTCTTACTTTTTATTGTTACTTTTAATTTCAAATTTACTGCCTGTCTCCACATTCGCTTAAATTTTATTAAAAACAAAAACCAATTTAAAAATTTAGATTTTAAAATTGGTTTTTATGCGAACGAAGTTTTCGTTTGAAATCGAGGGACCAGCAGTTAATTCTACAATTAAAAAAAAATAAAAAAAAAATTTTTATTTATTCGCCATATGAAATCTAAAAAAATAATTGGGATTATATAATCCCGGATTTTATACTGCCGGTAAACGAAACTTGTGACACATACTATACAAGTAAACTGTGCAATATTTTATTTTTAATATATAAGAACATCCTCAAATAAAAAATAAAAAACAACAAAATATTTTTTTTTTATTATTAACATTCCAACTTATGAGTCTATTGCTGCTAATACGCCATAATTAAGGTGATTCTTTGTATAATTCTAGGAACCCTTTCCAGAATATTTTTTCCGCGCTTATTTTTTTGTTGTAATCTCTTAAAAACCCGAGACAAAACTGAACTCTGTAATCTATGAAAATGTACAATGGAAAAGCGCGGTCATGTTCTTATATTAGTTAAAAAACATGTGATGCAATTCTTAAAAAACAACAGTATTGTAAGCAGTTGAGCAACGGTTAAAATGTTGAATTTTATTATAAAGAGATCTTAAAAATATCGAATTCGATAGTCGTAGATAAATATCGTTGTATCGATATATGGGTACTTTTAATATCGGCGATATATATCGATTATAATTTTTTTAAATATCGATATTTTGATATATCGATATTTATTGCCCATCCCTAGTGCGGGGTCCACCTTTAGGATCTTAATATTATAAGGTCATATATGATTTCCGACGACTTTAATGTATTTCAGCCGGGGTTCTAGGGATCTTGAAGCCCGTAAAATTTATAAGGAGAAACATTGGGGCTCAGAGGTCACTATATACTTAAGGCGTTGATTGGGTGTTTTGTGATTTCCAGATTGGGGCTTGGAGGTCACTATATACTTAAGGCCTTGATTGGGTGTTTTGTGATTTCCAGACTAGCGGATAAGTTAAGGAGAGCTTAAAGGGAGATCTTAGGGAAGTATGTAGTAGGCTTCCAATCGGGACTGGTTTCTCTGAATCCCGGGATTACTTTCTAAACTGTTTGGAAAACAACTTAATTTTTCAGTAAAAATACATATTTCATGAACTTTGTAAAAAAGTTAGTTTAATTGTTTAATTTTTTCCAATATTTTTCCCTTTTTTTTTGCTGTATCAAAATATTGGAGTTATAAAATATATGCAATAAAAATTTTTATATAAAATGGAAAAAACCTCAAGCTCAATAAATTATGCAGCAATTAAAAAAGTAAAGGTTTAATAAAATAAAATTTATACAATTGAAAATTTGTAAAATACATTAGAAAAATTTTTCAAAACATTTGGAAACTTTTAAAACACAATTGGAAATTATATATTTTAAACTTTTAAATGGAGTGTAAAAATTTTAAAATATTGTTTTTGTTTTAAGTGTAAGTTAAGCGAGTCACTAATTAGTATTTGAAAAAGTGCATAAATGGTTTTTTGCGTTCCAGCAATTTTGGGTAGTTTTGGGAAATTTAGAGAGTAATTTTCATTTTATTCTCATTAGTCCGAGCTTGCCCGATATCTTGTGGAACACACACACCTAGTATTAACATGGTCCACAAAAAATTCCAAACGAACAAATTTGAAACAGAAATACCAACCATTATAAATTTAAAATAAAAATTTACAAAAAGCCACTATATTTTGTTAGCAACTATATTTTGTTGACCAAACCCCAAATGCATGCATAAATACATACATACTTTAAAAGTCATCAGGATTTTTAATATAAGGTACTCGTATTATTTGATTCTTTACCACCAACAAATCTTAAACCACCGGAATGACCGCTACTCTGTTGTTTCCAGACAATCCACCGCCATATACTCTTTTATTTTTCTTTACTTCAATAGCAAATATGTTGTAATATTAAATTGAAACATTTCACAAATTTTTACAAGAATCAGCCAGTAAAGCGTATGACAAAAAAATTAAAAAATTTGCATTTTTTAGGAATTATTTTTAGTTGTTCCACTCTAACATACATGTAATGTAAAATTGTTGCAATTGTTTTAGTAATTTTTTTTTTAGTTTTGGTTATGCATTTCTTGTAGGCAAAGAAAAAAATGATACCTAATATTAAAAATCCTGATGACTTTTTAAGTATGATGTGTGTATGCATTTGGGTTTTTGGTTACAAGTTAACAAAATATAATGGATTTTTAAGATCTACGAGAAATTAATTGGCCACAAGTTCGTTCATATCCATTTCAAAAGAAATTTTATAAAGAAGATCCTAAAACGAGATGCAGGCCAATACAATAAGTTGAACGTTATAGAGCAGAAACAGAAATAACGGTACGTGGTCCCGCATCCAAACCTATTATAGGTATCAATGCGAATTCATACAAGGTGGTCTTATTTTGAAAATGTATACAACACTGTAAAATACTTTACCGTTGTGGCAAAATATTACAACACTGCAGTAAACAAAATAGCTGTGTGTCAAAAAATATGCTGTAATTTTTCATTTTGTTTTTAATCTTAATTTTAAATCGTGTGCCTTGGAATGTAATAATTTGAAAACGTGTGTTAACAAAACATTATTTGCATGAAGTTTCGCTCTTTTTTAATTTGGATAAAGTGCAAATGAAGTACGATTGCTCATTGAATATTTTTGGGATAACGTTTCATTGAATTTAACGAGCGAAAGTTATAAAAAATATACCATTATGTAAAGAACTCAATGGAAAAAGAGTTACATATATTTATACCCACACAACAGCGGAGAGGGTATTATGCGTTTGTAACATCTTCAAATATTGTTCCTTGACCCACCTTTAATTATACCCATCGACTCTGAATCACTTTCTGAGTCGATCTAAAGATGTTGATCCAGCTGACAGTAAAGGTGGCTGTTTTGGAGATAATTTGATTGAAAGTGGTGAGAATCGGTCCATAATTTCACATAGCCTCCGTACAAGCTTCTCTCTGGAATAGTTTGTCTGCCCATAATCCATCTTATTATGTTGGTATATATCTAGATTAAATTTGGTAGAAATTTACTTTATTGCAATCAAAATTATCTTACAAAAAAAATTATGTTGAAATTTAAATAAATATTTAAATAAAAATGCCAAAAAAGTAATGGCATATAATTTTGACATATAGGCCCTAATCATGTACAACGCAACGCAACGCCAAAGAATAACATTGAAAGCACAAACAATGTCATAAATATTTTGTAATTTTGTTGTTGCTTTCAACATTAATTCATGTACCGTTTAAAAATTTTCAACGACACAAGCAATGGAGCGTTTGAAATTTTAAGACGCAATGTGAATTTCTGTAGAAAGCAACAACAAAATTACAAAATATTTATGACATTGTTTGTGCTTTCAATGTTATTCTTTGGCGTTGCGTTAGTTCTGTGGCGTTGCGCTGCGTTGTACATGATTAGGGCCATAGTTAGTTATCAGGTGTTGCTTACTATAAAGCCAAGGTTACCTTGTACGAATTCGCCTTGTATTATATGCTTTAATGAAGCCTGCTTGATTACAATTTATTTAATACAAATTTAAATTGAAAACTAAAAAAAATATATTATTTTATAAAGGTTGGTACTAAACAATTTTAACGTTACGATTTCCTAGTTAGTTCTAAGCAATATTTACGTTATGAATAACTAGGTCGTGTTAGCCCAAGGTATGTTTATAGCAGGAAGTCTCGGAAAGCCTGCGTATTTTTTTTTATTTGCTTGTTTTGTGATACGAACTGTTAAATTTTGTTTATGTTTTATCAACACGTGTTAAATTTCTAGCTTAAAAAGTAAACAATTTTTTTAATCAAAGTAAAAAGTGATAAAATTAAAAAGAAAATCAAAGTGATTTATAATAAATAATAATATAAATAAAAAATAACCACATATATAACAAAAAGTTTAATAAATGATAACAAACGTTTAATGTCGTTTTTTCTTGTTTGTCTTTCATTTGTATTTTATCAAACCCTTTGCTGTTTGACAGTTCGTATCACATAACAACAATAAAAAGCGCTGTTGCTTGTTTTATTGTACAATTGTTGTATAATCGCGGCTACCTGCTATAACTTAGCCTTGTTTGAAACTATACGCTATGTGCTGTCGACATACAATTTAGAACTCTAGTCGTTTAGACCTGGACGGCAGATCAAGCCGGACGATGTGCTGTGTGCATTGGTTCTGAATTATTGGCAATTTTCGTTGCACTCAATTTGTACATACGAGTACTATAATGCATTGGATGTTAAATAACGCGCCCGGGCTGCTACAATAACTGGAATTTATCATGCATGTCACAGAAGCAAATTTTGATCAAAAGAAACCGTATTTGGCTTCTTCAGAAAACGAAAACAGGCAAATTTGATCGAACTGAAACCACTTTACTAAGTGGAATTGATATTTCAAGTAGCATAGATACCAAAAAACTATTCCAAACAACTTTAAAAAAATAAAAATACTATTGGTTTATTAATTTTTGGAAAATATACACATTTTAATCTTTAAAATAAATTTTATTGCCAATTTAAGAGAAACTTCGTAAGCGTGTCAATGCACCTTTTTATATCGTACAAACGACGTCTTATTAAGTTCAAAATAATAGTTTTTTCTAACAAAATACAACACTGACATCAAGGGTTTTAAGAACTTTTTCATTCTAATTTATGTGTATTTTTATTTCCTTATACATAATGAATTTTCATATATTGAATTTTTCTTTACAACATACAAATGTTGCAAATAAAACTTTGACTGATATACATACATATTTGTCTCCATATTAGGAATTATTTAAAAAAAACGTCGGTAGCGCATACTTACAACGCTATGTACAAGTAAATTTTAATTAGGTTATTTCTGAAAAATTGAAATAAGAAAAAGGAAAGAATGGTCCAATTAAGAGTAATAATATTTATAGCAGCCTCCGTATTCAATAAACAAAAATGTTGATAAAACTAGTATTTCTCCTTAAAAAAATAATAAAACTGGAGAAAGGGTTAAACACAAAATATAGCTAAACCTTTTATATTTCAGCACTTTAGAAAAAATTAAAAACAGGCAGTTATTATTTTTTTTATCATGTGTTGTGCTAATATGTTTATCAAATAAAAACAATTTGGGAAAAATGGAAGGTGTAACTGATATTTTAATAGAATTTATTTATAACAATTCATAGAGGAGTAAGCTTTTATTATCAAAAGAGTTCGTACTTTTTCATGGTGTCAATAAGTTTCCCTTTCAAGGCATTTGTTAAAAAAAATAATAGGCACAACAAAAGGTGCGTTTGCGTACTTTTACAGTAAAATGCAGTAAATGAGTAAACTTAAAAATTTGCTCTTACAAAAAGCTGTTGTCCAAAAAAGTACGCGAACGCAAAATTTGTAAAAATTCGTAAAATGAAGGCAACAGCTGATGGCAAATAATTGAAGTGTTGAAAAATGTTTACACTTTTGACTACTTAACTCGTTTTCTTATCGGTACTCGATTAAATCCATTTTATAACACGAACATATTTGGAAAATACAAACAAATTGTTTTATGTAATCTTTCATATTTGTTTGTTTTTTATTTTATTTAATTTTGCTAATATGTGTCCGGCTAAATTTTGTCAATAGTACATGAATACTTTTTTTTACTATTGATTACTTTAAAAACAAGTGCTATTCTAAGTACCCAAGTACTTGACATTTTTACAACACCAAAAAATTAACATAACAAAAAAAGTGGTATGTAGCCATATAAATGCTTCACAAACATGTTTAATTAATTAAAATTTATTTACTTTTTGTTTTTATTTTAGTTTTATTTCCACTTTAACAATTTTTTCACAATTTGTATGCTTTTTGTTTGTTACTTTTGTTTGTTTACCTTTTGAAACATATGGTAAACATTTGTAAGTACTCAGTCAACAACTGTCACTTTGCGCTCTCAATTTGTGTTCTCATTTACTGCATTTTGTGTACTCGAACGCAATTTCGTAAAATGCAGTAAAGTTCAGTAAAAAAATAGTAAAAACTTTTGTGTTCTCGAACGCAGCAAAATATGGCACTCAGAACATAAAATAATCGATAACTAGAATAGCAAATTTTGTTTATGAAAAAATTGTTCTAAAAATGAATTTCAATGTATTTTGTTCCTGAAAGTTTATTTATTTATTTATTAAGAATTAACATATAATTAAAATTATAAGCTAATTGCGCGGATGAGCAATAGTGACTTAGACCTTCAACTCATGTAAAAATATATGTATGTACTTAAAAATATATAATAAGATCAGTTGTATCAGTGGTTGTATTAGATAGAGTTATCTTATATAACTATGTTATATAGTAGACTTCAAATATTGAATGATTGATGTTATGTTTTCATCAGTTGGATCTGCAGGAAGATGTATTGGATCATTATTTCCAAAGAATTGTATCCTTTGAGTGTTGAAAAAGGGACATTCTGAAAGAATATGTGAAGAATTAGTTGGGTAAGAGATGTTGCAATTACAAGTATATGTGTTCGTGAACTTCAAAAGGCAGCCTTACGATTTTGACAAGATCTAATCTACATGTTTTTGAGGGCGTGTTAAGGCCCAACTAAAATGTACTTAACCAAACTTAAGCTAGTGTCAAAATTCAACGAAAAGCATGTCAAATGCTTAAGTAAATTACTGAAGACTTTTAGGTGGCTATATTGTACTTATTGAGCTTAAAGACTTTCTACACTTAGTTGCAAACATTTGTACTTTTGGAAAACTATTTTCGTTTTAATTTCTTTAAAATGTAATATTTTTGACGAAATGTCATTTAATTTGTAAAAGTTATAAATATATTACCATAAACAAGTAAATCTATGTTTATCTTTTATTAATTTTTAAAGTAAGCGAAAACTAAAATAAAAAAGTACTAAAAAAGCAACTGCGGTTGCATCTTTTAATTGTTAACAATTATATGTATCTATAATGTGTCATTTGCTTAAGTAAGAGCGAAATTGACCGCACTTTCCTTAAGCAAATGACACTTGACGAAACTTAACGAAAAGTGTCTTAAGGCTGGTTCACCCACAAGTTTCTGAAACATTTTTGGTTCGGAGAAATTTATTGTTTACTGAGTTTTCTACACCATGGTTCACCCATTTCAGAAACTTGGTTCGTAAAAACAGTGCTGCCATATATAATTGAAAATGAAGTAAATACATATGTGCATAAATTTAAGAAAACTAATTATATTTGTGTCAAAATAAAGAAATAAAAAAATTAATATTTATAACAAAAAAAAAAACAGCATTTGTTGTGAATTATTTGGTAAGAATAAAAACATCTTTTTCTGCGATTGATGAAATGGATATAAATTATTTGCTACTCTTGTTCGCCATTGAAGTGACTAAAGTAAAATTACTTTTAAAATATATTTATGAAAAACGAAAATCAAAGATAAACAAGAGGACGGCTGTAAAATCACTTTTGAAAGAAAGAGAAGCCAAAGGGTATTTTCACTCACTGATTTCTGAAATGCGTTTAAATGACGTAGATTCATTTATTAATTTTCATCGCATGGACCCCGGGACTTTCGATGAACTTCTGAAAATATTGGGGCCTTACATAAAAGATATGCCTGTTCGCAAGCAAGAATATATTACTCCGTCAGAGAGGCTTTCCTTAACGTTAAGGTAGGTGATAATCTAAATGATTAAACAAATTATTTTTACATTCCCCTCCTGGCTTTTTTATTTCATAAATTAAATTTAAGACAACATCTTCTGACAACTCCATCTTAAATTTGTATCTAAAGGACAAAGAAAATTTAGAAATTATAAACTAAATTGCTTTAATATTACAACTTACCTAATATAATATTTTTTAATTTTAAATTGTTTTTCCAAGTTTTTTATTTTTACCGCCAATACTTCTTTTTCTTTATATGTTTTTTTCTTTTTTGCTTTTTGTTTACATTTTTTAGTTTACCATACTGAATTTAAAAAACAAATTCCAAACAATATGGCATGTCTCTTGTACAAATTTCACATGGTGTGGCAACCTTTTCTAAAATGGTTCGGACCAAATTTAAAATTAATTTAATTCACACTGAGAGTCGTTCGCACAAAATAATTTTTCTTGCTCTCTGAGAGAAACGTCAAACTACATATAAAAAAAATTTTGTGCGAACCAAAAATGTTTCAGAAACTTGTGGGTGAACCAGCCTTTAAGTACATTATAGTTGTATACATTTGATTGTGTGTATTCGCACATTTGCTTAAGGTTCATTAAGCACATTATAGTTAGGCCTTTAATGTTTTTCATGATTCCGTAGTTGTTTTTGTTTATTTTCTTATACCAATTAGATGTCATATGGTAAGTGTTATCGTTTTCTTTGTAGTGGAATATAATGTATCTATATGTATCTTTGGAATTATAATTTTCTGTTGTAATCAGGGGTGTCCTTGAAGTGCTTTTTGCTGCAGTATCAGCGTATTCATTTCCTGGGATTTTGCAGTGGCTTGGGACCCATATTAATTTTATTTCAGGGTATCGTTTGATTAAGATATTTCGTATTTGGGTAGCGTACGTATTGTTGTTAGAGATATTAGAAATAAATTTAGGAGATGAAAGTGAATCTGTGCATATTACATATCTACCGCTTTTACTTTGAATATATTCAGTAGCTTTAGCTATAGCGAATAATTCTGCACTGAGTATTGAACTGTGTTGTGGTAAGTTGCCTAAACAGATGATCTTGTCTTCAGTTGTGATACTATATCCGACATTGGTTAAAGTCTTGGAGCCATCTGTGTATATAAAGTAATAGTTGTTTAATTGTTGTTGTATATTTTTTAAGACAGTATAGAATTCAAGAGGGTTGTGGTTGTTTTTAGTAAATTTATGTAATGAGATGTCGATGCTATTGCTTTTCAAGAGCCATGGAGGGAGACTATTACATTTAGATTGTCGTGTTTTAATTTGGATACTAAGTTCATCGCAATTATGCTTTATTCTGTTGATAGTAGATAAAATTCTGGGTGTTTCTTTTGCTCTCTTTAATTTTGCCATAATTTTGTTGAGTGGGGAATTGTTCTCCAGGAATGATCGGTGTAGTTTAGTTGTAAGTATGTCCCTCTGACTTTCAGGTGGTAAGATGTTAGCTTCGGCGTAAAGATTTTTTGTACGGGTGGTACGAAAGGCTCCTAATGAAAATCTGATGGCAGAGTTTTTGCTTATTAAGTTAAGTTTTCCAATTAGAGATTTCGGAGCATATCCGTATATGGGCAAACCGTGGGCAAACTTGCGGTTAGCCATAAAGTTAGTTACGTAATTAATTATATTGGGACCAACTTTCCAGATGACTAGTTGATCTATGATGGTATGTAATCCAATTCTGTCGAATGCTTTTTGGAAATCAAGGGATATTATAGGGGAGTGTTTCTGTAGTGAATGTGAATTTACAATATGATGGTCGACGTAGAGTAGACTATCGATTGTAGATTTTCCTTTTGTGAAACCAAATTGTCTGTTGTCTAATAGGTTGTAAGTATTTACAAACCACCATAATCTGTTTGCAACGATTTTGTCTAGCACTTTGGAAAGACAAGAGTTTAACGATATGGGACGATAGGAATTAAGAGATGTTTTATATGATCCATGTTTATAGATTGGTATGGTAATACTAACTTTGAACTGCTTTGGAATATGTGAGTTCCATATTTTGTTGTAGTGCTTTAGTAACCTTTGTTTCATTACGGTTGGCAGATTTTTAATCATTGTGTATGAAATACGATCTATTCCAGGTGTTTTACCTTTTATACTACCTCATACCGTGTTCAGTTCGAGAATGTTGGTAGCGGATTCAATCTTAAGGGCTTCAGGACTGGGACTTGTGATTGGGGGGTTTTGTAAGGTCCTATGTTTTTGTAGCCGGAATTCAGTTGAAAAATTAGAGTCAGAGGAATTATTGGACCAAAGCTTGGCTATTTCTGTGGCTATTGTTGCTTTATTAGTTATAAGTTCATTAACCATAGTAGAAGTGGTTATTCCATGAATGATTTGGGAATTTTTGTAACCTGTGAATGACCGTATATTTTTCTTTCCGATGAGGAGGTTGGGTTTATGGTGGATGTAAAGTTGTAAATAGGTTGTCGTTTTAATATTTTTATTTCACGTTTCAGCAACGCGTTATTTTTTGTACGTTATGAGGTTTACTGTGGTCATGTTTCTTTTATATACACTCCAGGATTTGTTTTTATTTCTCTTTAGACCCTCAAGGCTTGAGTTCCACCAAGGAACATTATTTTGGGGGGCTGGGTGAGTTTGGGGTATAAAAATATTGGCAGATTGGTGCATAATTTTACATATATTAGCTGTTTCCTTGTTCGGATTATCACTTATTGGGCGCTGGGATTCGTAACATATGCATATATTTTGAAACGAGCTCCAGTTTGCCTGGTTCGTTTTGTATTTTGGTATGAAAGTGCAAAAGGTTTCTGGATTTTGATAGAATAGAGAGATTATAATGGGGAAGTGATCACTTCCATGAAGATTTTTTTATATTTTCCATTCACTATGTATTGAAAGCGAAGGTGAGCAAAATGATCAATCTATGTGTGAAAATGAGTTGGTGATGCATCATTTAATAATATTAGGTTATTGTTGCTTATGTAATTTACTAATTGGTTACCTCTTCTATTAGAAGATGCTGAACCCCAGATTCTGTGCCAGGAATTGAAATCCCGGGTGATCATAACAGGGGGAGCGATATTATCAAAGACGTTACAGAGCTGTTGTGTAGAAAATGTTTGGTTTGGAGCAATATAGGAAGATACTATTTTGAACTTTATTTTTTAGTGTATTTCTATACATATGGTATCGAAATCATTATTAACATTAACTTCCCTATGTTGTATGTTGATATGTGAATAAGAAGAGCAACACCACCATAATTACTGCTGGAGGTGTTAAGCGTAAACAGATTAAATTTATAGGAATAGGGATATTGGTTAAACTATGTAAATGTGTTTCTTGTAACAATATTATTTTTGGGGAGTATTGTTTTATTAATAGTTGCAGTTCACTGTAGTTATTACTAAATCCATTAATATTCCACTGTAGTATATTTAATGTCATATATAATATATAGATAATAGAGAGAAAAAGTTTAGCTGTGAATATATTTTAATGTGTTCCTGTGAACTTATTTTTTTATACATTTTGGATAGAATTTTAAGTTTTCTTAGTACGTTTTGTCGTATTACCAGAATTCTTTTTTAATTGATTTCTTGTTCTTTTTGAGGTTTTTAATGGGTACAATTTTTGTTTTGCCATATTTCGCATCAGTAGTATTTTGTGATGATGCGCTGCCAATGTCTGATGTATCAGCATCCGACATGACATCACAATAACTAGTTTTTTCTCTAGTTGTTTCTATTTTACTTGTGGGTGATGCATTAAACACATCCGAGACAGCAGGCAACACGAACGCACGACTACAAATGCTGCAGGTTGCAATTGTAGCTACTGAAATTTTTTGAAGACGACAGCTACAATTGAAAAAATATAAACAGCTGTGTTTTTTATTAAGTATTTACATTTCAGTGGTGCCACTATCATTTTTAATTTTTATAAATTTAACAACATGCATAATTACAGACTCGTACACAAACTTAATTTAAGCCTACAAAAATATAAATACTTGTTTATGATAAATTTTTTAATGTAAAAACAAATGAATTTATTAAAAAACATTTAAAATATTTTAATTTTATTGTTTTTGGAACTCATAAAGAATATCATCTTCATGGCAGGTTGAATAAAAAAATCCTAATATACAGTATAATCGCGAAAAAGTAAACTGAAATGTCCTAAGGGTTGTTAACTTTTTCGTCTTATTTATTAACTTTTCTAAATTGTAAAAAAATGCAATAATAAACATATGTACCTATATTTTTTTCAATGACTTAGTTTTCATCAGTACAAAAAAGAAACTTAGATCTAATTTGTACCGGCTACAATTAATAATTATACAATCAGTCATGTATTATGTGTTAGGTGCTACATATGACGTTTGTCAGAAAATTAGTTCTTCAAAAATTTTCAGATTGCGAATTCTGGGTATTTTCTAAGCATTTGCCAGCCATCCATTACTGACATTATTGTCTTTTCAGGTTGCAGTTACACGAACTCGCGCTTAGCTATTGATATTGAAATTAGAACAGTGATTGCGCAATTACGTTTTCGATGCTTCAAGAAAACATTTGTACAAACTTGCTTTAAGATCGGCATATTTTGATCTATGTAATGTTTTCCTGTGTGCTTTTTCCTATGTATTCTTCAAAGCCTCGAAAATTTTGTGACGTTTCGTTTTTATTTTTGAGATGGCAACTTCAGATATACAATAATACAACGCCGATAGTTTTTCTTTAATGTATTTCTCAATTTTGTTTAAACTCTCAACTTTCAGCTTAAAATTTAATCTAATTTGTTATCGTTTGTACTTTTACTAATACGATCTGAAAAGTTAACTTAGAGTTAACGTTTAGAGCGGCACAGAAGCGCTAAAATTTGGTTAACTTGACCGCAAGATTACTGTATCACGATTCTACTGTAATTTTTTGGTTCAACGCACTAAGTTTATGAATTATAGGTCGTAAAGGTTTCAGAGCACTTTATCAATAGTATAGGAAGAAAAATATAATCTGAGTCTTTAAAGTATTGGTATCATAATAAAGTCTTTCGAAACATATTTCATATGATGTATTATATATACCGATTTATTAAACCCTTAAGACGATTTATCTTAAAATTTTGTCGATATGTATAAATATATTTCCTCAAATATAATATGTTATAGAGAACACCCCAAGTTTTTGTATGCTATATTTTTAGAAACTCCATCATATAAAATTTTAAAGTTATTAGGGTTAAAAAAAATTTATTTTGGAAAACTTCACAATTTATTTATAAGTTTGAGTTAAAATATATAGTGGTTATAGTTTTTGCACTTGTAACATATTGCAATATAGTAATATGTAAATATTTGAAAATTTTTCCGGAAGGCTGAAAACCCGCAATACAGAAAAACTTTATTAATCAAAGTCCTAATAACTTTGGAAACATGTGTATATTATTGTTAAATAATTATTATTATATCGACATAATTTAAAGATAAAGCAAATTTAGTAAAAAAGTCAGTCAAGAAGTATGAGCATTTGAAATGTGCTGTTAATGGGTTAATAAATCGGTGTGCTTTAAACACCATGTGAAAAGCACTTTCAATTTTTCAATGATACCCATACTGCTAAAACTAAGAGCGTTGGCGTAACAAACATCTTCCTATATACCTTCTTTTAAGGATACTAAAAAGTATAATAATATAGATTTGGTGTTGAGCCGCGCTTATATTCTTGTTTCAATCCGGTTCTTTGCTGTTTAACCAAAAAATTATTATTATATATTATAAGCACTAATTCTTCTAATTTTTGATTATATTAGCAGCACTTTTTCTGTTTTGTAGCGTACAAAAATAGAAATTAGTTTAATCTGACTACAACGACAAAATTAGCATAGACAACAACCTGCAGCCATTTTGCCGTGTCGTCGCTAAAATAATCATTTCCATATACACACATGTATTCTATTGTTGACAAATTGAAGTCGGTAGTCTGCTGTCTCGAATGTGTTTAAAGCATAATGCTGCATCGCTCATTTTGTCCAGAACACTATTTACTTTCAGAAAATATACAGTTTATATCGTGCAAAAGCCCGTGGTAAATATTTTTAGTATTTTTATTAAAAATATAAATATATTTTTACTTCCCCTTTTTAAATTCCTAAATTCGACGATAACTTTTTGTTCATATACTGTAAATCCCCATTATTTGGGTATTTTGGTTTCCCGGTTTTTAAATTCCCAAATTCGACGCTATTTCGTCGACGCTATCTTGGCACGCGTAAACTCTTTCATTCAATCAGTATATAAAAACAGCTGTTCAAACTAGTTGCAAAATCTTACCAGAGGAAATTTCTCCAGTAACATTTTGCAAGTTCTCTAACTTCCAACTGTCAAAAAATTCTCTTTTTGGCTCTCTCGCTGTAAGAGATTTGGAGTACGCAGACAACATTTTGCAAGATTTTGCGACATTTTGTACAAAATTATGCAAAATATGTGTACGCAGACAGACCTATAATTGACTAAGTTCTAAATAAAGTGGCATGAATAGTTTATAGTACAGCTATAAAGTTCAGTGTTTAAGGGGTTTTATTTATTTTATTAAAGTTGCAATAAAAGAACTCAAGAGGTTTATTATAAAGGAAATAAACCAAAAACGTTATTGAAAAGGCAGTAACGTAACAATTGATGTCAGAAGTGAAATTGCAAAAATAAAATAAATTAGAAAAAAAAATAATAGATCTAGCAACTGCAGGAAATAAAGCAGAGCTGCAGAAGAGGTTAATAGATGAATTCGAACGACGCAATATTGACATTGGTAGCCACGAATTCGAGGATAAAGAAGAAATAGAGGTATGTACACGTGCAGTTGCTAGCAGTATGGATTTAAGCACAATGTTTGCTGCTATGATGGCAAAAATGGAAAAAATGTCGGACGATAATTCCAAAAGCATGGCTATGATGATTAGAGAAAAATCGACCGATATTCTAGCTGAAATTCAAGAGAATTCTAGAATAACCAACGAGAAACTTCAGGAGAATTCCAGTGAAATAAATTTTTTTTTTTCTCATTATTTATTTATTGAATCTTCATATATTAAATATGAACTAACAATAATTAATCAAATCTTATACTAATACTTTATTTTTGTCCTGCCAATGCTAGACGAAAATTTTTCTCTTCACGGTTTCTGTTCACATATGTACATGTTTAGCGCTCTTCTTGTCTGATAAGTCCTGCTGTATCTCTTCTCCTTAATCTAGAGTGGCCGCTGTAATTTAAAATATTTCGAGCTAGTGGATTTGGGTGCGACTCAAGTCTTTTTAAATATTTTACTGCATAGTTCGTAATAATAGTTTTTACTAACGGCACATTGAGATCCTTGTGAATATTTGAGTTTTTAACATAGTTTCATTTGTGTTAGTTTTGCTTCTATATGGCATTTCCATGTTAAACGCCGATCTAGATGAATTCCGAGATATTTTACATGCGATTGTTGGGGCACTAATTGATTATTGATTTTAATAGGGGAACATGACTCCCGACGCAAGGTGAATGTTATATGTACGCATTTTTGCTTATTAACCTTTATCCTCCATTGTTTTAACCACTTTTCTAGTTCAAATATATGATCCTGCAAGTAGCGAGAGGCTTCATAACAGTTTTCGTGCACGCTTAAAAAAGCTGTATCATCAGCAAATGTTGAAGTTAGGGTGTGGTTGTTTGTTGGCATGTCTGAGGTATATATTAGGTATAACAGTGGGCCCATGATGCTTCCCTGAGGGACTCCAGCGCCAATTGGCTGAGGAGAACTTATAAAAGCACCTTCTTTAATAATAAACTTTCGACCGACTAAGTAGCTTTCTAACAGCTTGTGTGTGTTTACTGGTAAGTTTAACTTCAATTTATGTAATAACCCTTCATGCCAGACTTTATCAAAAGCTTGAGAAACATCGATGAAGAGGGCGGAACAATATTTTTTTTCTTCAAAGGCTTTTCTTATGGCGTTTACTATACGATGGGTTTGTTCAATAGTGCTATGTTCTCTTCTAAAGCCGAATTGATGGTTAGGAATACATCTATTTACATTTAAAATTGGGGCTAATTTTGACACTTACAGCTTCTCAAACAGCTTTGATATATTAGACAATAAGCTTATAGGTCTATATGACTCAACTTTTGTAAGATCCTTCCCTGGCTTAGGTATCATTGTAACTAATGATACTTTCCATTCCTGAAGGTAGTATTCAAGGCGTAAAATAGCATTAAAAATAAAGAGAATAATTTTCTTTGCTATGCTGGGTAGCTCCAAAAGCATTTTGTTACTGATCTTATCAAAACCAGGGGCTTTTTTCGGGTTTAAATCATGAATAGCCTTTTCGATTTCTCTTATCTCAAGTCTTAGTGGAACAGCTGCTCTAACAGCAACAGGTGGTAACTCGACCGCCATATCAAGAGATGTGTGAGCGGTAAATACGGTTTTCAAATGATTAACAAAAAGATTTCCTTTTTCTATATCATTTCTTGCCCAACTTTCGTTTAAGTTTCTTAGTGGTGGTTTAGTGATAACTGGTCTTTTAAGATTTCTAGCTGCACGCCATAATGAGTAGTCTGATTGTGGAGTTGCATCAAGTTCCTTAAGATATTTTTCAAAGGATGCAGTTTTTTGGGACTGCAGTAACTTTCTTAGCCTTTTTGTGCACTCTTTTAATAAAGTCTTAAGTTGGGGGGATCTGTGCAATTGCCACTCTCTTCGAACTCTCCTTTTTTCAGTCAATAGACGCTCGACATCTACAGAATATATGATATTGTTTTTGGTTTTTTTGAGGGTTGTGCTGGAATGTTGAACAGCTAGTTTGAGATAACTGTCAAAATTAACAATAGCGAGATCCACGCTCTCCGGTGTGCTAAGCGGAATATTTTCTGTGCAATGGGCACTAAGATATTTTTTATATTTTAACCAATTTATTTGTGAGGGTGATTTCGATAAGTACCCAGACGGCGATACGATTCTATTTGAAATCATTATAGTAACAATTGTAGGTGTGTTGTAGGAAGATAATTCTAAGGAAGCCTCAACATAAATCGTTTCTGCGGGGATGTTTTTAACCACTCCAAAATCTATGATATCTGGAACTTTTTGCTGATCAGTAGGCCAATATGTTGGTTCACCGCTCGCGACCACATTTAGATCCATTTTACGAATTGTGTTAAACAAAACACGACCCTTAGGCGTAATAAGTCGTGACCCCCAGAAAGTATGTTTAGCGTTATAATCGCCAGCAGCCAGGAAGCAGGGTCCTAATGATTTGAAATATTTATTATATTGGCTTTCTGATGTTGAAAATCTAGGTGGTGAATATATTGATGAAATAACTAGGTTTCGATTTAATTCCTCAACGCAAATGCTCGTTGCTTGGAGATAATCTTCACGATGATCGCACATTAAGTAGTGTTTTACTCGGTTTTTTATCAAAATGGCAGAACCTCCACAAGCTCTGTCTCGAGGGTCCTTGGTATCATATAATATATAACCATTGATTTTAAACGTATTTCTCGAGGTCAGATGAGTTTCAGAAACCATCATAACATCGATTTGTTTATTTTTAAGGAAGTATTCTAGTTCATTTTTATGTTGGCGGATGCATTTGCGTTCCAAAAGCAAATTTTTAGACAGTTCATGGCTTATTTAGTACAGCTTGCAATAACATCGATTGCATTCTTAACATTTCTTGCATCATGTTACCCATTGTGTTGGTAAAATTGTTAACGGTTTGCACTAATGTTTCCATGGTTTTTTCTAGCCGAGTTAAATTAGAATGGGAATTTCGTCATTATTTGGTAAATCACCTTGCAATGGCATATGATTAGATTTTAAGACATTAGCGTACGAGGTTCTGTTATTATTTGGCTGCGGTATTTGAACGCCGTTAGTGTTTTCTTGATAAGTTGCCTGCGTTTGAGGGGGATTAAGTTTCTGTCCAACAGAACGCTTGACAATAGAATATACCGGACATCCTCTATAGTTGGCAGTGTGATTACCACCACAGTTGCTACATTTTTTTACATTAGGGTCATTTTTTGACTTATCACACTGGACGGTACCACGTAGTTCTCCACATACGACACAAACAGGGGGTAAATAGCAGTATGCCCTAGTATGACCAAATTCTTGGCAGTTTAAACACTGAACGGGCCCATTTCTTTTGTGCGGCTCTTCTATCGTTATTTTTCCTGTACAGGATGTATTTTAAACTGTAAATGGGATGCGTTTCATTTTTTTTTAGCTTAACGTAGCCGGGCTCTAACTCCACTCGAAATAGTGGTTGGGGATTTTTTCCCTATTTTTAATATTTGTAACATTTTTAATTTTGAAACCCTTTTCTTCTAAAAATGTTTTTATTTCGTCTGGGTCCACGCATGAGTCAATGCCTTTTATCACAACCTGCAGACCTTTGCTGCTTTTCAGCTGGTAAGTATAGAAGCTTTTTTTAAGTGCTTCAAACTTATTAATTAATTTACGAAAATCATTCTCATTATTAATCTTTATTTTTGTTTCGTTAATATTACCACGCTTGATTGCAGCTACGTAAAACGAATTTTCACCTATCACCGATATTAAACTTTTTATTAGCTCACTTGAGTTTTGCTCTCTAAGATATATCGGGGGTGGCTTCGACGATTTTATGACGTTGGGTGTTTCAGAAGATTCATCCTCCAGAATTGCAAAACGATTTTGCGAGTTTATTCTATCAAAAGATGGAACTTTCGAGGCAGAGGCAACAGCCGAAGAGGCAGGGCTGCGACCACGTTTAAGCACTGTTATATACCTATCCATACCAACTTGCACTTGTGGTTTTTGACAACTTTTTTCTTGTTTGTTTACCATTGCGTCTATGTTTGGGATTATGGTATCAGTGGTAACGCTTGTATTGTTTTCTGTTGTTGTGTTTATTTCCACATTGCTTTCACTAGCATGAATATCATTTACTTTTGTTGTTGTGAAATAAATGAAATGGAAATAGAATTTAACCATAAGCTGTCTGATGTAAAAACACAAGTCTCGGATGTGAAAACACAAGTCTCGGGTGTGAAAACACAAGTCACGGATGTAATAACACAAGTCACGGTTTTTGATGAAAAACTACACCATCTGGAAGCAAGAGTTAATAACATTCAATGCCAGGAGGCAGCGGTGCGGGTTATACCAGAAGTTTCTAGTAGAGTAAAGGCCCCTTATTTTGATGGTAGTGTTCCATTTAATGTTTTTGAGTTCCAGTTTGATACAGTTGCTAACAGAAATGCATGGAACAGTGATGAAAAGGCCATAGAGTTAATTCTTGCTTTAAAGGGGACTGCGGCTGAAGTTCTAGAAAGCGTTACAACTAGTTGCAGAAATTATGACCATATTATGGTTGCACTGCAACGTAAGTATGGTGGTGAACACAGAAAAGAGATATACAAAATGGAGTTGCGAGGCAGAGTGCGAAAGGCAAACGAAACTTTACAGGATTTTGCACTCGAGATAGAGCGTTTGGTGCAGCTTACGTACCCTGGGGAAAATCATCCATTTTTGGATAATTTTAAAACGGAGGCATTTGTAAACGGTATTCGGGATGTAGATATACCAATTGCGGTATGTACATCACAAAAGTCTACATTTGCAGAAACTGTTTCATTTGGCCTAGCCCATGAAACCGCCCGAATTATTTCAAGACCACAAGTAGCCAAGGTGCGAAGGCTCGATGTGACCACAAATGGTGAAAGGGATATTGTGCAGGATATAAAAAAGGCAGTTATGGAAGCTTTAAGCGAGAAGCAAAGTAAAACTAAAGTAAAATGCTATAACTGCGGAAAGATTGGTCACATGCAGAGAAACTTTTAAGCACAGAAGAAACGTTCAAGATCTGCTTCACCGCCCAGAAACAACCAGCGGGCTAACCACCACTCATCGCAGGAGTCACCGTTAAACTAAAAAGAGCTAGCACTGCGGGGCATGAGCTAGCTCCCACATCTAAGGGCCCCACAATTTCCATCTCAATAATGCAACAGAATAACAGAAATCTTACTGCTTGTGGCTATATCAACGGTCAAAAACGGGTTCTGACTGTGGACACTGGGGCATCTCATTCAATAATTAGGCCTGATTTAATACAACAGTCCATCGAACCACTATGTGGTGTAAGTCTGCGAACAGCTACGGGGGAGCCTGCCACTGTCTATGGGAAAGTAAAAGCTAAATTATGTATGGCCAATATAAGCGCCCACCATGTGTTTATTGTGGCTGATATTGAAGATGAAGTAATCCTTGGCTCAGATTTTATGATTGGACAAGGTATTCAACTGGATATGGGTCAATAAATTATGACTTGGCGTAATGTTGAAATTCCCCTGGATGTTGGATACGAAATCAAAGAAAATGTAAGACAGTTACTTGCCCTTGAACGTGAAAAATTGCCACCTAAGTCAGAAACCATCGTATGGGCTCGAATGGAGCGAGATTGTGAGGACAACAATAGTTTATGGGTCGTAGAACTAGCAGCAATTACAGGTGATATAGTCACAGCGAATGCCCTCGTTAAAACCAGCAAGAGCTGAGTTCCTGTAAGAGTTTTAAATCTATCTAACAGCGAGAAGGTCCTTACGCAAAATTTTAAGATTGGACAATGCGCTTCAACAGAGGCAATAATAAGTTGCGAGAACCATCAAGACGCAGCTAAAAAGAGTACCAAGGAGCAGGAATTACTGGAGGAACATGTGCGGAAATGGACCGGGAATCTAAGGCCGCCCGACAGAAATAAGGCAAGACAATTGCTAAAGAAATATGCCTTTATATTTGCGTCAAAAGGTAAAAACCAGGGCAGAACGTCAATCGTGCAACACGAAATTAACGAAATTAAACCGGTGACGCTAAGCCAATTAAACAGGCCACAAGAAGCATTCCTCTAGCAAAACGAAATGAAGTTAGAGACCTGTTTAATGAAATGGAACAGGATGGCATAATAAAACCATCATCAAGTCCCTGCAGTTCACCGGTGGTTTTGGTAAAAAAGAAAGATGGAAGTACTAGATTTTGCGTAGACTACAGGAAACTTAATGACGTCACCACGAAGGACAGTTATCCATTGCCTAGGATGATGACACCTTGGACACGTTAGCTGGAACAGAACGGTTCTCCACATTGGACTTGCAGAGCGGTTATTGGCAAGTAGAAATCGCAAACAAGGATAAAGAGAAAACTGCTTTTAGTGCAAGTGATGGCTTATGGCAGTTTAATGTAATGCCATTTGGGCTCTGTAATGCTCCAGCTACATTCGAGCGTTTGATGGAACAGGTGTTGAAAGGTATCCTCCGAAAGACATGTTTGGTGTACCTTGATGACATAATTGTCATAGGAAAAACCTTTGATGAGCACCTGAAAAACCTCGAAGAGGTGTTGAAACGTATATCTACAGCCGGACTCAAGTTAAGTGTTAAGAAATGTTCACTGTTCCAGAAGGAAGTAAAATACCTAGGGCATCGTGGTCTGTTGATGGCATTTAAACAGACGAAGAGAAAATACGAGCAGTCATGGAATGGCCTCGCCCTCAAAATCTTCATGAGTAACGCAGTTGTCTAGGCTTATGTACATACTACAGGCTTTTTGTACCGAATTTTGGCAATATTGCTGCCAGTTTGCATGAATTGACCAAAAAGGCGCATGGATATAACTGGGGTGAAGCACAGGAACAAGCATTTCAGAAGCTTAAAGAATTATTGTGCACGGCACCAATTTTGGCTTATCCAATCGCGGGAAAGAAATTTGTGCTAGTTACCGATGCACGCGGATTTGGAATGGGAAGTGTGCTGTCCCAAGTGGTCAATGCTGTAGAGAAAGTTGTAGGCTATTACAGTCAAATACTTTCGAAGCCGGAGAGGAATTACTGCGTAACTCGGCGAGAGCTTCTGGCAGTACTGGAGTGCATAAAGCATTTCCACAAATACTTGTATGGTCAACATTTTGATTTAAGAACAGACCATTCTGCACTCAGGTGGTTGCCACAATTCAAAAATTCGGAAGGCCAGATAGCGCGTTGGATTGAGCGCCTTCAGAGCTACGATTTCGGCATTGAATATAGAAAAGGTGGAAAACATGGCAATGCGGATGCTCTGTCTAGGCGACCCTGTAAGCTGGAATGCAAGCATTGTGTAAGGGCTGAAGGAAAAGAAAACTTCTGTGATGTTCGTCTAATGCAAATAGAGTCCCATGAAGACTGGTCAATGGCGCAGAAAAATGACCCCATTTTAGCAAAAATTCTGAAAGCCAAGGAAGAGGGCAGAAGACCCACCCGAAGCGAAATTACGCCAGAAAGCCCATTGATGAAAGCATACTGAGCTCTGTGGAACAGCCTTCAAGTAGTAAATGGCTGCTTATACCGTACGTAAGAAAGCACTGATGGAAAATTAGTTAAAAACCTTATAGTAGTGCCGTCAGTGAAAGTAAAAGAAGTTCTGAGGGAATTTTATAACGGTCCAAGTGGTGGTCATCTTGGTGTGACAAAGGCCTTAGAAAAATTAAAACAACGGTTCTATTGGGTTGGCTGTCAACAAGCCGTAACTGAATGGATAACCAATTGCGCACAATGCATGGCCGCCAAAGGTCCAGTAAGGAGAAGTCGCGGGCCGCTACAACAGTGCCCCGTTTGAAAGAATAGCAATGGATATAGCTGGGCCTTTTCCTGTTAGTAATGCCGGCAACAAATATGTGCTAGTAGTCATTGATTACTTTAGTAAATGGCCGGAGGTATATGCCATCCCAAACCAAGAAGCTAGGACGGTTGTGGACGTCTTTGTGAACAATTGGGTGTGCCGCTATGGCGTTCCATTGGAATTGCATTCTGACCAGGGCAGAAATTTTGAATCTGCTATATATAAAGAAATGTGTAAATTGTACGAAATAAAGAAAACAAGAACAACCCCATTGCATCCGCAATCTGACGGCATGGTTGAAAGATTTAACCGTACATTAGAGAAACATTTGCGAAAAGTAGTTAGCACAACAAAAAGACTGGGATGAGCGCATTTCAAAATTCCTTTTGGCGTATAGATCAGCGGTTCATGACTCCACCTCTCGTACACCCGCTAAAATTGTATTTGGAACAGAGCTCAGACTACCAGGAGATCTAGATTTTGGCGTTAAGCCTATACCAACGGGTGAAAACAATGAAGGCTTCATCTCACAAGAACAAGAAACTCTTAATGAGCTTCATGAATTTGTACGAAACCGTATTAAGCTGTCCAGTGACAAGATGAAAGCCAGATACAATCGAGTGGCAAATTCGGAAGGATTTAGGGAGGGCCAGTTCGTTTTGCTTTTTAGTCCCCAACGAAAGAAAGGATTATCTCCTAAACTACAGACACATTGGGATGGGCCATATAAGGTGATTAAGAAATTAAATGACGTTGTATATCGAATACAGAAACACAAAAGTCCAAGGGCAAAAATGAAAGTTGTTCATTTGGAACGATTAGCCGCTTATGGAAGAGGTGATTCTGCGCCTATTCGGGACAAACAGGCTTAAGTGGGGGGGCAGTGTTACGAAAGTTAAGAATAAGTTTAATTTATTAGTAGGTAATTTTATTAATTTAATATGTTATTGTATTAGTTACGCATATTTCTAATGTAAACCCACTGTACAGAGTTTTCTAGTACAAATGTAATGTAATGATTGTTATAGATAACTAATAGTGTTAAGATTATTTTTAGCCCATAAAGTATGCTTTAGTTTATTGATGTATAAATCAATTTAAATTCAGCCACAGTGTTAATGCATAATGATATTAGCTGTAAGATAATAAAATCTCGATTGGCCCCGAAATGTCGAAAATGTTACAGACATTTCGACGAGTCGAATGCTCTAGAGACACCTAGATGTCAGCGAACAGAGTATAAATACTCGCGAAGGTGGGCATAGATAATCAGTATTAGTACGATTATTTAAGTGTATACATCGCAATTATTAGTGTTATAATTGACTAAGTTCTTAATATAGTGGCGTGAATAGTTTATAGTACAGCTATAAAGTACAGTGTTTAAGGTGTTTTATTTATTTCATTAAAGTTGCAATTAAAGAACTCAAGAGGTTTATTATAAAGGGAATAAACCAAAAACGTTATTTAAAAGGCAGTAACGTAACAATACGTTTTGATTCAGAGAATTACAAATTAAAATAACGTAACACTCATAACTAAATAAATAACAATAATGTTTTTTCCACAAAAATATATCGGTTATCGCATTTTTATTCTAAATATTTGAAATTGCTTTTATATCTCGATGTAAACTGTGATGTTATATTATTCTGCATTTAAGATGACGGTATGTGCATGCAGTTCTTTTTTCTTTCAATAATTTTTGCTTACGAAAAAAACCAACACATACATTTCGGTTCACTAGCCAAGAAATAATTTTGCAAAAAAAAAAAAAAAAAAAAAAAAACACACACACAGGATAGCAAGCGATTCATTTTTTAGGCCTTTAAAAAGGTTTACAATTGAATTTTTAGTAGTTTAACTTATTCCACTCTACCTTCTTTGAAAAGGTCTTTTAGAAAGGTTTTTATTAAATATTTTACAAATTAAAATTTGCTATTCTAAGATAAGGTCTGTCGAAATCGTTTTATTAGTAGTTATGTGGGAACGTGTAGCAAGTTTAGTTATTAACTTACTCACTTCGCATTATCAGCAACAACAATTAACTGGCATAAAGGTTTATTCTTAAATCTTTTTAGAAGGCCTTCCAGAATCCTTTAAAGAAGATCCAAGAGGGCAAGGCAATGCCCCAGATTACACACAGATATGTTACGAGACAGAAGATTTTTTGTCTTTTTCTTAGAAAGCTCCACTTTTTCATTTCTCTTTGAACGATCTTTTATGCCGCAATACAATGAACACACATTTATTTAGTTGAGATTTATTTGCAAAGCTGTTGTAAAAATTAACTTTTACGTTTATCGCAACACTAGTAAATAATCACCC
The DNA here is from genome assembly GCA_943735925.1 of Pollenia amentaria. NCBI lineage: Eukaryota > Metazoa > Arthropoda > Insecta > Diptera > Polleniidae > Pollenia > Pollenia amentaria. The sequence continues at coordinate 105,797,916 of OX031007.1, forward strand.
TAATTCTGCGTTTCGATTCGGATCGTAAATTTCTCAGTTTGGCAACTTTGGTATTTTGCGTTCCGTTCCCCGTATCAATTCGATTTGTTTTTCGATTGTATGTATTCTGCAAGTTGTTTATTTACTAACGGAAAGTTTTTTGTTTCTGTAGTTAAAAAATTTATAATTAAATAAAATGTGAGTATAAAATGCTATAAATGTATTTTGTAATAAATTTTGTTTTTTTTTTGTAACTTTAAAGCTTTATTTAATTTATTGCAGGTCAAAAAACACAACACCTGAGCAGTATGAAAAACTGGCGAGTTTAATGGCAACGAAATCTATAAAAATTAATTATATTAATTGTTTCACACACATTTAAAACAAATATCTTACAATTTATCAATCATTTCGAATGTATTGCAACTGTCTCTCAATTTCCGCTTTTCTAGTCTTGATTCTGCATTCTGGACCACGTTGTTCTCCTCTTCGAACAACAACGCCGCTGCTATCGATTCCATTACTTCTCTAAACTAAATTTTTCTTTTGCAATGATGTGTAGAAAATGAAAATTTCGCTCCGGCGCTTCAGGATTCCTCACCTGGAATAGTTTGGCCACAAATACCGTTTGCTTATAATCTGGATATTTTCTTCCTTTCCGCACTGATGAGTTTATTTAATTATAGTTACCACAATATTTAGTTCTTATATATGTATTTATCACTATTTATTCATAAAATTTTACATTTTATAGTTTAACAATTACAATGTTTACAAATTTTTTTTTTTATGTTTCTATTTCATACGTTTCATAACAAAGCAGCTGGTTTAAACATACTCTTCTCTTTTTCTTTCGATTAGGTTTTTTTTTAGAATACCTATTTTCGATTCGAGCGTAACTGAATGCGGGAACGTAATCGAAACGCAGAATAAGGGTTAATATTTAAGTAAGGAAATAACATCTATATATATAAAATAGGATGTGTGTATGTATGTAACGTATGGACTCCAAAACGGCTGGGCCGATTTTGATGAAATTTTCAGGGAATCTTCAGAATATTCAGGCGGGTGACACTGTGAAGTCTGATCTTCGGTCTGGGGGCGGAGGGGCGTGGCAAAATCCATTACTTGAGAACGGCTTGACCGATTTGAACGATTTTTTCTTTAAAATGATCGCCATGGTCCAACTTAGGTTTTTACGGAAAGAAAATTTTGCCCCGCCCACTTTTACGCCCACCTTTTTCGATTTACCTAAAATCAGAAAACGGCTCCATCGAGTTGACTAATTTTTCTATCAAATGTTCGTATTAATCAACTTTAAGTTTTCATCGAAAGAAAAATTTACCACGCCTACTTTTACGCCCACTTTTCCATTGATTTTTATTTAAAGGCCGTAAATTTCGTTTAAAGATCAATTTAAATCGTCTGGTAATACAACACTAATGTTTGCTTAGGGCCAGCAGCGCGGACCGGGTCAGCTAGTAATAAAATAAAACAATACAACTAAATACATTTTTGTGTACAAAATAAAACGTTTGTTGAACTGATGCTTTTGTTAAACGTGGTTTGTGTTTTGATCACGTCATTTTGTTGGTTGCAGCGGCCTGTTTTTACACATTGCCACTTCAGTACCAAAAAACGCTTGTTGTCTGTTTCTTCGAAAGCTGCAATCGCAACTGATTTGTGCCTTTTTCACACGTCACATTTTACATATCTGTGCGTAATCTGTGGTGTTGGTCTCCAATGACACACCTTGTTAATCAGTAATAAATTTGAAATGCGGCTGGGAGATCTTATGTCTGTTAAAATGCCTTATGTAAGGCCATTTTACTACTTCATCTACCCGCTGGAAATGGTCGGGCAAATTGCGTTTTTGAGAATTACCTACAAACACTCAAAAAGTCTTCTTTGCAACAATATCAAAGCTTAAACAAAATACCAAACAATTAATCAGTGATGAGTTTTATCTTTTCTTAGATTTCCCGCAACAATTATTTGGAATAAATTTTAGCAAGTGCACGTGCATAAAAAACTGAACTGGCAAATTGTTTTTATTTTGATTTCTTGCGAAAACAATAAAAGCACTTTGTTTTTGTTTTTAATATGTTTTTTCTTTACCCACTTAAACTACAATTAATGTTGGGAGAATTCCAAATAATTGTAGCGGGAAATGTAAGAAAAGATAAAACTCATCACTGATTTATTGTTTGGGATTTTGTTTAAGCTTTGATATCGTTGCAAAGAAGACTTTTTGAGTGTTTGTAGGTAATTCTCATTCCCTCTGTAGTTTTGTTTGCTGATAGCTTTGGCTTTTCTAAAATTATTTAGGAGAACGTTTCCTGATGATCTGGCCTAAGCAACCAGTGAAATGCGCATAGGAACAGCTTGTCCTCCAACAATAAATTTCAGTATTTTTTATCAATTATTTAAAAAGGGAATTAAGCACAACAAACAAAATCTTTTAATAAATAATAGTATTCCCAAAAACAACTTTGATAATAAAATTTAAAACAACAAATGAATATACAAAGTAGAAATTGATAAAATAATGAGACATTTTAAATTGTTACTTGCTTTTGTTTTAATTTTCAAAGCAAAACAATGTTCATAAATGTAAGAAGATTTGTTGAATTATGATATGCCGTGCGAACAGCATAATTTGCATTCGTAATTCAAAGGGCGAACAACGTTATTCAACATGCCGTGCGAACATAGCATAAGAAATAGAAATAAACATATCGCAGAGTTAGGAACCGACGACGAATTTCTGTCTACGCAATTATTGTGTGTATTTTCATATACACTAATATGTTCTATTTTGTAACGAATCTTACCTTAAAGGCCTTGCCTCTGAATGGAAGTTGACTATCTTCTTCTACCAGCCGTGCTCAGTCTGGGGGTGGTTTTTTTCCCATCAAAAGCAAGTGATGATACATAACATAAAAGTTAAGTTTTAAAGATAGCTCCTTAGTAAACAAAAGTAAATAAACATAAAGTAAAAGCAAAACTAATAATTTAGAATATTGGGAATCATGTAACCTTTCGACCCTCCCTCCTATGATAGCACTATAATTCCTCATTGCTATCCCTATTATTTTAGGTTATCCAGATAACATACCTTTTGTGATTAACAGTATAGTAAGTTTTAAAATTATTTTTTTTTTTAAACTGACTAAATTTATTTATTAAAACATTTAAAGTAAAAACAAAGAACGTGGACTAAATAGACATTAACAATCGTGCTTGTGTAAGATAATGCAAATCGAAAATAATATTTAGAAAGAGTAACTAGTAAAAAAATTAATTTAATTATTCATATACTAACATTAACAAAATTTTATCGTCGAGGGTTCTCTTTTTCCTTTGAAAAAAATTGCATTTAAAAAAAAAAAATAATGAAATTCAATAATAAAAAAAAAAAATAAAAATATGGATAGAGTTAATTTTTTTTTACCCTCTTCACAAAAAAAAAATTACATGAATGTACATATATATTGTATAATGTTTTCCTTTTATATTTATATGTATCAAAAAGTCAAAACTTACTTACAGTTATTGAAATCCACCGTCGACAAGCGCTTGCTGACACGAATTTTCGTATGAGATATTATTTCAATATGTAGTGTGGTGAATTTTGGTGGTTATGTTATGTTAATATAACGTCAAGTTCAAATAAAAAAAAAATATTTTAAGTAACATTATTTCTTTTTAGGTCACAATAACAAAATAAAATTGAAGGATATAATAATGACTCATACGTAATGTGAAACAACAAAGTTAAATATTATTAGAGAGAGATTTCTCTTTGAAAATTAACAGTTAATAGAATTCGAAATACTTTAAGTTTTCCGAAATTAAACTAATTCAAGACGATTAAGACAATTAAAATTCCTTAACTAAAGCAAAATTCAAAATAAGATTTAGTTACGTTAAAAGGAAATGTTGATAAATCATGGCGATAACAGTTAGTTTTGGGGTCTTGAGATTAAAGTTTGAGGAAAAAAAAATTATTTTACTCCATCGGGAATTTTCTTTAAAACTAGAACATTTAATACACGAGTTCACCGTTTAAATTAATGAAAGGTCTAAATAAATATGTTTTTGTATATTTGGTTCACTTTTTGCTGATAAGCTATGTTACTTATCCTGTTCGACCGACCAGAAAATATGTTATCACACTTTGGTTAATTTTTAAAAGACCTTATTGATTGGAGATTGTAAATAAAGCTGATTTAAAATTGAGAACACTGTAGGTATAGAATACTTACAGCAGCTTTAGAACCGTGCTGAATTTTGGGGAATAACGATCTTCAAATCACTGTTAGCGATAAAAAAAAATCCTGTATTGTTTCCCAATTTAAATTAATTTTCATCCGCCTTATAAATATGTGATTATATTTTGCTTGAAAATTGAAAACCAAAAGTTTGAATAATGAAAAATTTTCCAATTCAAACTTGAAATGTAAAATATAGAAAATATGTATAGATTTAAAAATAAAATTATAAATACAGTATTTATAAATTGCCCTCACAATTTCTGACGACGAATATTCGTTGCGAATAATTCGTCGTTCGTCCCAGTTGTGTTTATACCAATACTTACATTTTTTAAAAACCATATGGGATATATTTTTTTTATTTATTTTCATAATTCAAATAAATATTAACATACACAACACATTTTTTTATGTAGACAAATTTCTAGATGTACATTTATTTATCATTTTTTTGTGCTTTTTGCAAATAACTATACAAAATTATTTTGTAATAAAAATATAATTTGCTAATTGAATTTAATATTTATGTATGCAAGTAGTTATTCCTTTGTGTCTCTTCGTAATAAAATCCAAGAATAATTTAATTCAATATGTTTTAATCTGTTTCGATCCAATGAACGCTCGCCCAATTTGGTAGCATAGTTTCATATTCCCATCCAGGGCCCTAGAATAAATAAAAAATATAAACACATAAGGTTTGTTCAATAAAAGAAAATTATTGCTTATTTTCAATAATTATTAATATAAGAAACGAGTGAAAAAAAACAAATATTTGAGACACAAAATTTTTTTCAGTTTCTTTTAGTAAAATTTTTGCAAAATTTGAGCATTCCAATTGCAAGCACGGCTAACTTCAAAAAAAAAAAAATCTGTAGGACCCGCCGCACATTGGAGCCTTTAGACTTTTTTCGTTGCAAAAATCATTAATTTTGAAATCATTAAGATATTTGAATGAATTAAAAAGATATTGAAAGAGAACACTTTAGGCTTCAAATAAGTTTACGACATACTGCTAGAGGTACAGGGTACTCTAAAAATTGCAGTCAAAGTAGGATAATTTTTCCGGTATAAGTTTAACATGTTTTTTTATATGTATTTTTTATTTGTATCGCTAGTACACATTTTTGTATACTTTTAATACGTAAATCAAAGTTAATTTATATTATATAACTAGTGTAACCGGATGCGCTTTGCAATTCATATTGTTTAAATCCAAAAGTATAGAAAATAATACAACTCTAATATAACATGTTAAACTAATATTAAATTCAACATTTTTTATTTTTTCGAATTTATTCTATGAGCTAAATATCATTTATTTATTTTATGCAAGACAATAGTCTGGTAGTGTATAAAGTCATTTCTAAAAATTTAAGGAATATAACTATTAGAAAAAGCTTTATAAAATACATAACGGAATTTTAGCTCTTAGAATAAATTCGGAAAAATAACAAATGTTGAATATAATAAAGTAACTTATGAAAATAAATAATTCCCAAATTCTACTAATATAAAATTTTTTTATTTATATTATAGAAACACATTTTTGAAATATTTTTAATATTTATAAATTAATGTTATATATATTAAGCTATTTAGTATATTTTTTTTAAATTAGAATAATTTTTTTTTGTTATCTAGTTCTCTTTAAAATAGTCATTAACATTGGGAGCGTTATCTAACAGACTTAACATATAGGAGCTATAATTATGTTTTTCCAAATCCTTTTGAGATCTTATATTCCTTCTTGATGAAATTAGTGGGTCTGTAGGGGCCGCCAACATATTTAAAATGTCCTTATTCTGTCTAATCCGTTAAATCTTGCAAGAATGTTTGTGTTTGTGTTTCCAAATTTGTTCTTGCATTCCTGGGCTTCCTCTGACAATTCCCCAATTGCTAAGCATTGATATTCAATTAAATTTTTACCATGAGCCAAAATCTTATGCACCTCCTATGGTTTCTTCTCAGGGTGCATTTGAGCCAACAGATGGTCAGTTTTTGATGCATAATCATCAAGCTTTAGGCCATTTACCATTTCTCTAGAGTTTATAAAATTTTGGATAACTGCCAGCCGTTTTATATTATTTTCGACCCCAGTAATTCGGGTTGTTACCTCATCATTTTCAAAAAATGCTCTGGAGATATTACCATCGTTAGTATTTCCATACCCCTGCTTTGGACAGTCTACCTTCAGTCCGAGCGTCATAATAAATGCATTTTGTATAATTTCTTTTCGAGCAGATAGTTTTTGGTGTTGCGTTCTTATCAAAACATTCTTCTTCTCGCGGAATTGTATACGCTAGCTTTAAAATAATTTTTAAAACTCCATGCACCTAATTCCGGCATGTGACGGAGAAATTCCATATTAATAGTTTTGCTCATCGCTTGAATCATCAAAATTTTTAAAGTCTTCCTGTGACTTTTTGTAAATTGCACTCTTCAAAGTTAACGAGGTATCTGTTATTACATTAAGGACTTTACCATCAATCAGTGTTAGAAAAAATTCATAATTAATCGAAACAGTATTTTTCCTTTGATAATCCCAAATCCATAAACAACGCTTAAGCTTCTTGTATGCTTCAATTTGTGGGTAAAGCATTTGGAGGAGTTGGAACCCTGTCTTTGATCCTATGCAGTTGAACTGGGCTTGCAAGCAAAACAGCTTTTGTAATGTCGGACCTTGATTTATCTTTATCTTTTACATACATAATTTTTCTGAAAGATGTATCTTTTGTGGCATTTTGAAGTTTACGCTTTCTTGTGTCCTCAGAACACTCGTTTATAGTTTGGGCAGGTCTTCCAAAAATCGTGTAGTTTTCCCAAAATAGCCGATTTAAATACATTTTCATTATCTGAGTTTTTGAATAACTGAAACAACTCCGACTTTTTATATGTCATTATCGCACTTTAAAATAAAATTCTATAAGTTTTGCTACTGATCACTACTTTTACAATGTAAAAACTTAACTGGCTGCATTACTCAATTGCGGTTTAATTTATACCCAAAAATAAAAAAGGTTTAATTTTAGCACAAAAAAGTAACTACCCAATAAAAAATTTTCCTAGTTTGTGAAGCCCTTATTTTACATTTTTAAAAGTAAGCACACCTTTATGCGCTTCGCAATAAGACATACAGAGATGCAGTATGGTAAGTGAACGACTTCTTAATAAATATATAAAATTAAAAGAGCCACGAAGCAGGTTTGTAAGGGAGCATATAAAAGAATAACGGTAACAAAATATTCAGTGTGTAAAGGTGATCGTTACATTTACCAATTTTTATATGCGCTGAATAAAGCGCTTTCTGTGACAAAAATGAATTGCTTCAAAGTAGGAACTCGCCATATAAAATTCATGTCTTCCGTAAGCGATATGGTAAGCGAAACTTTTACGTTTCTCCCTTACAAACCTGCTTCGTTGGAAGCTCCATTTTTTATTGGGTAATTATACAATTGCAGTTTATATTTAACTCTGTATAAAAAGTTTCAAAATAACCTGCTTATTTTTATAATAGGTGTTTACAATTTAAATAAATAAAAATTGCAATAGTTATGCCTACCCGGTTGGCAGAGCAAAATATTGTTTATTATTTAACGAGAAGCAATAAAAATATACAACGACATATACAAATTTATTTTGCACTAAGATTGCTGCAGTGAAAAAATTTTGGAGAGCCTTTTTTTATTTCTTTTCACATTTTGAACACATCTTTGTTACATACTTTAAAAATGAGAAAAAAAAATTATTCTCGTTTTCGCTATTAGATTGTAACAGTTTTCTTTTTTTCACCTAAAGCAGCAACTTGTTGTGGCCAAGCTTAGTAAATTATTTAAAGTATTGTGTAGCAAATATGCTCAGAAAATATGGGCAAGACCATTTTTGGACATTTTTAGATATGCTCCATTTTATTTGTAAACTTGACCTAAATATAGGGTATCTGAAAAGCGGCTACTGCCGAAAGAGTAGGGAATCTGATGAACATTTTGTTACTTATTTTAATAAAAAATAAACACACCATTAAAACATACCCGGTAGGCTAGCTGGTAGTGAGCTAGTCTATCAGCGCCGGGGTTGCGGGTTCGATTCCTGCCAGAGACTCTGGTCTCCTGCAGACAAGCGTATAGCTTCGCGGGATTAGCATAGGCAATTTAAAAAAAAAAAAAAAAAAAAAAAAAAAAAAAAGTAGTTATCAAACGGCAATATTTCTGACACTTCAATTCTAAAACGCATTTTATTTTATCAAATTCACGTTTTTTTGCTTTCTCAAAAAATTGTCGACTTTGAGCAGCTCCACCACATAGTATTTTTATCAAATTAAGAAAAACGTTTTTGAATTGTGATCAGTAAGTAGCTCCTAATACGATGTGTTCACAAAATTTTGTCATTAAATTTTTTATTTTTGCCACGGGTTTTAGGAAAAGGCGCTACTGTGCGCCGCTTTTGAATATGTGTAACAAATAATTTTCATAATTTTTAAATTAAAAATTGTTTAATAACATAAATACTTTATATTTTTTTTCTTTAATTAAGTCTGCATTCACACGTTTCATCTTTTGATGCTTAACTCTTGTGCTTTTGGGAGAGGGAAGAAATAAGAAAGGTGGTTGGTACGGATATGCCTGTTAGAGATGAGCGATCCCGTGATTTTTAAGGAACATCGTGATTATTCAACGTGATTTAAAAATCACTGCTTCTTTAAACTGTGATTGTGATCACGGTTTGTCAGTTTTTAGTTTTTTTTATAGCAAGTGCGTCCAAGCTATATGTACAATGCCCGAGCTTTCGCAAGATCTTTTGTAAGTACTTTGCAAAGAAACAACAACAAATTGTAAGAGCTTTCAAGGCTGTTTACTTGTAAATACATACATAAATACTAATAAGATAGAAGAGAGAATGAAAGGAACAGCAGCATTATTTGCCATTGCATTCAAAAAACGCTATTACCGGTACAAACAGTGAAATATCATAAATTTTTGTATGTAACAAAAAAGTACCTGTTACTTGACAAATTTGGTCACAACAGTGATTCTTGATTTTTCAGTAACAGTGATTAAATCACAGGTACAGAAATATCGCTCATCTCTAATGCCTGTACTTGGTCAGTATGCTTTGTGTTTTCATTCGTAGGTATATGCACAACGAAGGTTGCAAGTACATTTTTGTCTTTTCTTTTTCTCTTTGGTTCGCTTTAAATAAAATTGTTGTTGTTTTGAACAACGTTCTCACCTTTGAAATTTCAAAACGCACCGAAATAGAGAAAAACACGCCAATTAAGGAAAAACGCACCAAGTTTTAAATTTATTTTTTATTTGAAATTATAAATTTAAATTTTTCTTTACATAATACCAATTATCTACAACAACAAGTCCGTTTTACTTTGTGAATATGATTTGGTACGTCTTAAACATCATTACTTGTTGTTCTTATTATGGTCTGTAAAATTGTTAGTAAAACTGTTGGACTGTTGAATGGAATGGTACTGAAGCAGATGTATTTTATTGTACAATGATTTTTTGTCACACTGAAACAAAAAGTTGTGTTGAATTTGCTTTAGTGCCACCAATAGTTAAAAAACACCGAAATTTAAAAAAAGCGCACCACGCACCAACAAGAAATTTTTCGCACACAAAATCTAAAAAGCACCCAAAATGGTACGAAACGCACCGAGTTGACAACGCTGGTTTTGAAGCAAAAAAAATTGAAGCCGATTGCTGTGTGTGCTCATTTTGGCATCTTCACAGAAAAAAATAATTTTCATATTTGAATACGAAGATCGCATATTTGATAAAAAAAAATTTTTGAATTTTCTGCGATGACGATTTTTGCGGTGATAAAAATGATAAAAAAGTTTGTAGGTATAGTTATTGAATTTTTAGTCAACAACCAAGTTTTGTGAGTCAATGAAAAACTTGTAGCCCAAATAAATTTTTTTTTAAAAAAAGGTTAACGTGATTTGTTTAAATAAATTTTTGGAAATGTTGAATAAATCAAACAAAATGTTTATCGAATCTTTATTTATTTATTCATTAATTAAATTTCCAGCTTTTATTCTTTGATATATACTTTAACCTTTATTTTTGGGGATTAAGCTAGTTTCTATACGCATTTCATCCGGAAACCTGTTTCAAAAGACTTTGGAAAAACTAAAGATATTATAAAACTGTAAAACGACAGAGAATTACAAACACTCAAATGTTGTTTGCAACGATATTAAAGCTATTAAAAAATGGACAAGAGTTGTAAAAATACTTTCTTTCCTTTGATTCAAATATTTTTTTATTGAATATGAAGAAATATTTATTTATTTCATTGTTAAATATCTTTTATTGAGTGCTATTTTGCAAGGTGCAGTTTTGATAAATTTATTAATTGAATCAAATAAAGTTTGTTGACCTAAATTTTTTTTTTAACAAACTTTGTTGTTACAAATTTTGCAATATTGTAGTTGAGCAATTTATTTTCTTTGTTACAGTTTCATAATTTATTTTTTTTTTTCATTATTTATTTATTGAATCTTCATATATTAAATATGAACTAACAATAATTAATCAAATCTTATACTAATACTTTATTTTTGTCCTGCCAATTCTAGACGAAAATTTTTCTCCTCACGGTTTCTGTTCACATATGTAGATGTTTAGCGGTCTTCTCGTCGGATGAGTCCTGCAGTATCTCTTCTCCTTAATCTAGAGTGTCCACTGTCATTTAAAATATTTCAAGCTAGTGGATTTGGGGGCGACTCAAGCCTTTTTAAATATTTTGCTGCGTACTTCGTAATAATAGTTTTTACTAATGGCACATTGAGATCCTTGTGAATATTTGAGTTTTTAACATACCAGGGAGCGACTGTGATTATTCGAAGAAGTTTATTTTGGCGCCTTTGAATTTTTTCGATATTTGAGGCCGAGGCAGTGCCCCATAGCTGAATACCGTAGCACCAGATTGGCTTTAATATAGAGTTGTAGAGTAGAAGTTTGCAATCGAGGCTAAGAACAGAATTTCTTCCAATAAGCCAATAAATTTGAATTGCTTTTAATTTCATTTGTGTTAGTTTTGCTTCTATATGGCATTTCCATGTCAAACGCCGATCTAGATGAATACCGAGATATTTTACACGCGATTGCTGGGGCACTAATTGATTATTGATTTTAATAGGGGGACATGACTCCAGACGCAAGGTGAATGTTATATGTACGCATTTTTGCTTATTAACCTTTATCCTCCATTGTTTTAACCACTTTTCTAGTTCAAATATATGATCCTGCAAGTAACGGGATGCTTCATGACAGTTTTCGTGTACGCTAAAAAAAGCTGTATCATCAGCAAATGTTGAAGTAAGGGTGTGGTTGTTTGTTGGCATGTCTGAGGTATACAATATATAAGGTATAACAGTGGGCCCATGATGCTTCCCTGAGGGACTCCAGCGTCAATTGGCTGAGGAGAACTTATAAAATTCATTCTTTAATAATAAACCTTCGACCGACTAAGTTTAACTTCAATTTATGTAATAACCCTTCATGCCAGACTTTATCAAAAGCTTGAGAAACATCGATGAAGAGGGCGGAACAATATTTTTTTCATTCAAAGGCTTTTCTTATGGCGTTTACTATACGATGGGTTTGTTCAATAGTGCTATGTTCTCTTCTAAAGCCGAATTGATGGTTAGGAATACATCTATTTACATTTAAAATTGGGGCTAATTTTGACACTTACAGCTTCTCAAACAGCTTTGATATATTAGACAATAAGCTTATAGGTCTATATGACTCAACTTTTGTAAGATCCTTCCCTGGCTTAGGTATCATTGTAACTAAGGATACTTTCCATTCTTGTGGGTAGTATTCAAGGCGTAAAATAGCATTAAAAATTAACAGAATAATTTTCTTTGCTATGCTGGGTAGCTCTAAAAGCATTTTGTTGCTGATCTTATCAAACCCAGGGGCTTTCTTGGGGTTTAAATCATGAATAGCCTTTTCGAATTCTTTTATTTCAAATCTAAGTGGAACAGCAGCTCTAACAGCAACAGGTGGCAACTCGACTGCAATATCGGGAGATGTATGCGGGGTAAATACGTTTTTCAAATGATTAACAAAAAGATTTCCTTTTTCTTCATCATTTCGTGCCCAACTTCCATTTAAGTTTCTTAATGGTGGTTTAGTGATAACTGGTCTATTAAGATTTCTAGCTGCACGCCATAATGAGTAGTCTGATTGAGAAGTTGCATCAAGTTCCTTAAGATATTTTTCCAGGGAAGCCGTTTTCTGAGACTGCAGTAACTTTCTTAGCCTTTTTGTGCACTCTTTAAGTAAATTCTTAAGTTGAGGGGATCTATGCAATTGCCATTCTCTTCGAGCTCTCCTTTTTTCAGTCAAGAGACGCTCGACATCTGCAGAATATTTTTTTTTTTTTTTTTTTTTTTTTTTTTCATTATTTATTTATTGAATCTTCATATATTAAATATGAACTAACAATAATTAATCAAATCTTATTCTAATATTTGCTTTATGTCCTGCCAGTGCCAAACACAAAAGATTTAGTCATCACGGTTTCTGTTTACATATATAGGTGTTTATCGCTCATCTGATTGGGTGAGTGCTGCAGTGTCTCTTCTTCTTAAGCGAGTGTGGCCGCCATAATTTAAAATATTTCTAGCTAATGGATTTGGGTGCAGTTCCAGCCTTTTTAAATATTTTACTGCATATTTCGTTATCATAGTTTTTACTAATGGCACATTGAGATCCTTGTGGATATTTGAGTTTTTGACGTACCAGGGGGCGGCTGTGATTATTCGAAGAAGTTTATTTTGGCGCCTTTGAATTTTTTCGATGTTAGAAGCCGAGGCAGTGCCCCATAACTGAATACCGTAGCACCAAATTGGCTTTAAGATAGAGTTGTAGAGTAGAAGTTTGCAATCGAGACTAAGAACAGAATTTCTTCCAATAAGCCAATTAATTTGGATTGCTTTTAGTTTCATTTGAGTTAATTTCGCTTCTATATGCCATTTCCACGTTAAACGCCGATCTAGATGTATACCGAGGTATTTTACATGCGAGTGTTGGGGTATTATTTGATTATTTATTTTAATAGGGGGGCATGTTTCCCGACGCAATGTGAATGTTATATGTGCGCATTTTTGCTCATTGATCTTTATCCTCCATTTTTTTAACCACCTTTCTAGTTCAAATATATGATCCTGTAGATAACGAGATGCTTCTTGACAGTTTGCGTGTACGCTTAGAAAAGCTGTGTCGTCCGCAAATGTTGAGGTATGGGTGTAGCTGTTTGTTGGCAAGTCCGAAGTATAAATTAAGTATAATAGAGGGCCCAGGATGCTGCCTTGTGGGACTCCAGCGCTAATTGGCTGTGGAGAACTTAAAAATTCGCCTTCTTTTATAATAAATTGACGACCTACTAAGTAGCTTTGTAACAGCTTGTGTATATTTGCTGGTAAGTTTTGCTGCAATTTCAGTAGTAAACCTTCATGCCAGACTTTATCAAAAGCTTGAGACACATCGATGAAGAGTGCTGAGCAATATTTTTTTTCTTCAAAGGCTTTTCTTATGACATTTACTATTCGATGAGTTTGTTCAATTGTGCTGTGTTTTCTTCTAAAACCGAATTGATGATTGGGAATACATCTGTTACCATTTAAAATCGGCGTTAATTTAGACACTAGAAGTTTCTCAAAAAGCTTTGATATATTAGACAATAAGCTTATAGGTCTATATGACTCAACTTTTGTGGGATCCTTTCCTGGTTTAGGTATCATGGTAACTAAGGATACTTTCCACTCTTGTGGGTAGTATTCAAGGCGTAAAATAGCATTAAAAATTAGTAGAATAATTTTCTTTGCTATGCTGGGTAGCTCCAAAAGCATTTTGTTACTGATCTTATCAAAACCAGGGGCTTTCTTGGGGTTTAAATCATGAATAGCCTTCTCGATTTCTCTTACTTCAAACCTTAGTGGAACAGCTGATCTAACAGCAACAGGTGGTAACTCGACCGCAGTATCGAAAGATGTATGAGGGGTAAATACGGTTTTCAAATGATTAACGAAAATATTTCCTTTTTCTATGTCATTTCGTGCCCAACGTCCATTTAAATTTCTTAATGGTGGTTTAGTGATAACTGGTCTTTTAAGATTTCTAGCTGCACGCCATAATGAGTAATCAGATTGAGGAGTTGCATCAAGTTCCTTAAGATATTTTTCCAGAGAAGCCGTTTTTTGAGACTGCAGTAAGTTTCTTAGCCTTTTTGTGCACTCTTTTAGTAAATTTTTAAGTTGAGGGGATCTGTGCAATTGCCACTCTCTTCGAACTCTCCTTTTTTCAGCCAAGAGACGCTCGACATCAGTAGAATATATTTTACTATTTTTGATATTTTTGCGGGTTATACTAGAATGTCGAACAGCTAGTTTCAGATAACTGTCAAAATTTACAATAGAAATATCCACATTCTCCGGTGTACTAAGCGGAATATTTTCAGTGCAGTGGGTACTGAGATATTTTTTATATTTTAACCAATTTATTTGAGTGGCTGACGACACTAAGTTATCAGACGGAGATACAATTCGATTAGGATTTGTTATAGTAAGAATTGTAGGTGTGTGATCAGAAGATAATTCTAAAGAAGCTTCAACGTGAATCGTTTCTGCGGGGATGTTTTTAACCACGCCAAAATCGATGACATCTGGAACTTTTTGCTGATCAGTAGGCCAATATGTTGGTTGTCCGCTCGCGACCACATTTAGATCCATTTTACAAATTGTGTTAAACAAAACACGACCCTTAGGTGTAATAAGTCGTGAACCCCAGAAAGTGTGTTTAGCGTTATAATCGCCAGCAGCCAGGAAGCAGGGTCCTAATGATTTGAAATATTTATTATATTGGCTTTCTGATATAGAAAATCTAGGTGGGGAGTATAATGATGAAATTACTATGTTTCGATTTAATTCCTCAACGCAAATGTTTGTTGCTTGGAGATAATCTTCACGATGATCACTCATTAAGTAGTGTTTTACTCTGTTCTTTATCAAAATGGCAGAACCGCCACAAGCTCTGTCTCGAGGGTCCTTGGTATCATATAATATATAACCATTGATTTTAAACGTATTTCTTGAGGTCAGATGAGTTTCAGAAACCATCATAACATCAATTTGTTTATTTTTAAGGAAGAATTCTAGTTCATTTTTGTGTTGGCGGATGCCGTTTGCGTTCCAAAAGCAAATTTTTAAACAGTTCATGTCTTGTTTAGTACAGCTTGCAATAACATCGATTGCATTCTTAACATTTCTTGCATCATGTTACCCATTGTGTTAGTAAAATTGTTAACTGTTTGCACTAATGTTTCCATAATTTTTTCTAGCCGAGTTAAATTGGAAATGGGAATTTCGTCGTTATTTGGTACATCACCTTGCAGTTGCATAGGATTAGATTTTAATACATTAGCGTAAGAGGTTCTGTTATTATTTGGCTGAGGCATCTGGACGCCGTACGTGTTTCCTTGATTAGTTGCCTGCGTTTGAGGGGTATTAAGTTTCCGTCCAACAGAACGCTTGACAATCGAATATACCGGGCATCCTCTATAGTTGGCAGTGTAGTTACCACCACAGTTGCTACATCTTTTTACATTAGGGTTATTTTTGGACTTATTGCACCGGACGGTACCATGTAATTCTCCACATACGACGCAAACAGGGGGTAAATGGCAGTATGCCCTAGTATGACCAAATTCTTGGCAGTTTAAACACTGAACGTGCCCATTTCTTTTGTGCGGCTCCTCTATCTTGATTTTTCTGTACAGGATGTATTTTAAACTGTAAATGGGATGCGTTTCATATTTTTTTAGCTTAACATCGCCGGGCTCTAACTCCACCCGAAATAGTGGTTGGGGATTTTTTTCCCTATTTTTAATATTTGTAACATTTTTTTATTTTGAAGCCCTTTTCTTCTAAAAATGTTTTTATTTCGTCTGGGTACACGCATGAGTCAATGCCCTTTATCACAACCTGAAGACCTTTGCTGCTTTTCAGTTGGTATGTATAGAAGCTTTTTTTAAGTGCTTCAAACTTATTAATTATTTTACAAAAATCATTCTCGTGATTAACCTGTATTTTTGTTTCGTTTATATTACCACGCTTGATTGCAGCTACGTAAAACGAATTTTCACCTATCACCGAGATTAATTTTTTTATTAGCTCACTTGAGTTTTGGTCTCTAAGATATATCGGGGGTGGCTTTGACGTTTTTATGACGTTAGGTGCTTCAGAAGATTCATCCTCCAGAATTGCAAAACGATTTTGTGAACTTATTCTATCAAAAGATGGAACTTTCGAGGCCGAGGCTACAGCTGAAGAGGCAGGGCTGCGACCACGTTTAAGCACTGTTACATACCTGTCCATACCAACTTGCACTTGTGGTTTTTGACAAATTTTTTCTTGTTTGTTTTCCATTGGGGGTATGTTCGAGTTTATGGTGTCAATGGTAACGCTTGTATTGTTTTCTGTTGTTGTATTTATTTCCACATTGCTGCCCAAGGCGAATTCATGTATACGGTGATGTCGATACTACAACAAGTTACAACACCAAAAATACAGCAATGTATTTTTTTGTTACTTTCGTTGATCGATATGTCAAAAACACAAGCAACTTTTGACATTTCTCTCTCTAAGGGCTAATAAATCAGAGCAAGTTAAACTCTATTTTTGGTTTAAAATGTCTTTAAGCCAACAAATCTATAAATCTGAAAACATATAAACCATCTTTAAACGCATAAAATTGGGCGTTTAAACTACCAATACAAACCATATGAAGTTGTCAACATTTATCGTAGTGCTGCCACATGTTACTTTTTACACTACATATAATACATGGGACACTGATTTACAACTGTTGAGTTTAAACTACATATAAATTTAAGTTTAGTTCAACTAAACCAGCGTTTAAACACTCACTGATTTATTAGCCATAAGTAAGACAAAAAAGTAGCACAGCTGTGCTTTCAACGCCACCTGATAAATGAATTCGCCTTGTGGCTGCCTTTACAAGTGGATACTGCCAATGTGACTAAAGGCCGGTATTCACTATCCAATTTAGTCGCACGATATGTCAAAAAATCGTGTGTGCTTATAATGTATGACAGTGTGGCTTAAAAATGAATTGAGCAACAGATTTTTCTGACAAGTCTGTCCGACTTGCAAAAGTTTATGAAAACTTTCATAAAATGATAGATTCTATGCGATCAGAGTTGCATTTTCTTGTAAAGTAGCTGAGTCATTTGAGTTTGCATCTTTTTTGTGGGATAGTGTGGATTTGACAGCAGATTTTGCAGACATTTTTTTATGTCGGATAGAATTTCGTCAGATTTTCGTGTGAATGAATCGTACGATTATGTAGGATAGTGAATACCGGCCTTAACCTGCACTGTTGTCACTTTGCCGATCTTCCGCGATTTTAGCGGTTTTTATGTGCCCATCGCGAAAATTTTCATTTTAACGGTAAGGCCGAAAATCGAGCGATTTTTTAGTATTATTAGAATATAAAATATTGTTCTAGGTATTTGAAAATTTAAATTTTTTGTTTACAAAATAAAAGATTTCAAATATTTTTTTGTTGAAATTGTGTTCGTTTATGCTATAAAAATATTTTAAAACTTTTTTTGAAACAAATTTTTTTTAATTTTTCTAATTAGATTAATTTGTTTTTTGTTTTTAATTATCAAATTTTACCGATCAAAAAATATTCCATAGTCAGAGCTAAAGTAAATAAGTATGTTATCTACAGTAAATGTTTATATTGAAACACTTAAGCAGTCGATAATGAAGGATAATTTTTATTAGTATTTAATTCCCCGGTATAAAACATTCATACGGTTGTCAGACCTTACGGCAAACAACGTACAGTAATTTGAAAATGTCAATAAATACGGTTTGGTCCGCTTTATTTAACAAAAATATAGCGCAATTTAAAGCATTTGCCTGGGGTAATATGAATTTGTTGGTTAGGATTAACAGGCCAGAAACGCTTGACTACACGCAGAAAAAAAATATGTTTAAAAATGGCCACCTCCAACAAAACTATTTTTAAAGAAAATTTTTAAACATATTATGTTTAATTTAACCATATTATTGTCACCGACAACCATATTTTTGTTAAATTGGTCCTCCATCAAGAAGCCACAACCATATTATGGTTGTCTTTAAACATGTTTTGGTTAAATATGACAATAATTTGTTTTTAAATTAACAATAGTATTTTCCTCTTTTCCAAGAGCAACATGCTATGGTTGAAAACCAACCATTCTACTATAAGTATTAAGTATATTTTAGTTATTATTAACCAAAACGTGTTTGGCGGCAACCATAATATGGTTAAGCCTTCTTGATGGAGGACCCATTTAACCATAATATGGTTGTCGGTGACAATAATATGGTTAAATTAAACATAATTTGTTTAAAATTTTTCTTTTAAAATAGTTTTGCTGGAGGTGACCATTTTCAAACATATTTTTTCTTTGGGTGTAGATATGGTCAAATTTAGTAAACGGGAAATCCAAGCCTTAATAGCGGGAAACCATAAATATGCAATTGCATGTTTTTCCTTGTGCAACCAATGAAGGCAGAAACAATATATTTATCCGTTTTAGAGCTTTTAATGAATTTTGGCGTCGATTTGTAAATGCATATTTTAACCTTTACGGCATTTTTTTTTTTTATCAGAATTCAGCTGAAACAGCATTTTTTACAAGAGCTTTCGCAGAAAATAAAAAAATTATTTTTTTTCCAAATTCTGATTTCTCTGTTTTAAATATCTCTCTGTATACCCAACGTGTTTCTTCACTTTTGCCATCAACATTTAATTTTTACTCTAAAATTGTAAGCCAAAGCCGGTTGTCATTAAAGATAAATGTTATTTAAAATTTTATATTTATATAAGCAAAAATTTAGGAAAAAGCAATTATATACGTTTTTGGCGATGCAATACGTAGAAATTTGGACCAATCTTTTAGTATACCGTCCGATTCAGAATCACTGTTTAAGGTGATCTAACGATGTCTATTTGTCCGTCTGACTGGTTGGCTATCCGTGGTAACTTTGTGCACAAAGTACAAGTTGCAATTTTGTAGACAATTTTATCACATTTGACAAATACATTTGAATTGTACTAGTGACAAAGTCTATGTAAATGTTGAGAATCGGTCTATTACTTCACATATTAAATTCTTTCCAATTTACACTTTTGCGCCCGTAAACCATCTGTGGAGACCGGTATCGGACAAAACTCAACAAACATAAATAATTCATACAATTATAAACATTTGTATTACCTTTGAGTTGAACGAGGAAAGAAGTTTGATATCACTATGCAACAAGCAAAAATTCCTTGAATAACCACTATATTTTTTTGATCCGCTATAGTCATCTAACTACAAAAATCATCATTATTTCAAATTCTATGGTAAGATTTTTTTTAAAAAAAATTTTTCTAAAAATTGAGATTTTTTGAACGACGTACCCGATTTTGGCATACGATCCGTCAAAACATTTTAAATTACGCCAGATTTAAGTTTCTCTAATATAATTTTTTAATTTAGCCATTATTTTTGGAGTAATTGAGGCCAAAGTAGCAAAAAAAAAAATATTTTTTTTTGTTTTTTTGTAAAATTTTTGAATTAAAAAAAAAAAATCATAAAAAATTTAAATCAACAAATACTTACCAATTCTAGTACTTAAGCTCAAAGCTGCATGTATTAGAAGTAAAATAAATTTTATTTCATGAAAATCCATGGATAAATTCCCGTTTTATTCCCGATAAAGTGAAAGTACCTACTTTGAAATTTTTTTATCGCAAATTTGCGTAGAGCTAAAAATTTTGTTATTTTTTAACGGGTTTACTCTGTTTATATTTTTATTATTTTTTTATAAAGCTGCATATATTAGAAAAAAAATTAATTTTATTTCATGAAAATCCATGGATAAATTCCTGTTTTATTCCCGATAAAGTGAAAGTACAAACAAAGTTATCAAGTAGTTATTTTTTTAGCAACAAGATTTACAAAGCATAATCTAAAAATAATTTCGACTTTTGTTTTAAGAAACCAAATAAAATCTCCTATCATATTTTCATTTCATAGACCCTGATAACGTTGCTCCCCCTTTCTTTATACGTTCAATCCGAAGATGTAACTGATGTGGTGAAGAAAAAAATTAAATTACTCCATTTAGGTGGGCCACAACTGCAAGAGGTGGTGTTTAATATTCCCGAAGCTCTTGAGGTATATGACGAAAAGCTTAAGAACGATGTGGTCAAAACTCTGGTTAATAAATTGCATCAGTATTTTTCTCCGTAGCTCAATTCAACTTTCGAAAGGCAATTGTTTCGAACTCTTACTACTGCAGAAGGGGAAGACTTCAATAAGTTTATGTTGCGCCCAAGACAATATGGGGAAAAATGTGATTTTGGATCTACTCCAAGTGAAATAAGAGAAATATCTCTAAAAGATAACACCATTGATTCCTGGGCTCCAATTGATGTAAAGAAAAGGTTATTGAAGAAAGAGCTTAGCTTAGATTACATTATTTCCGCTTGTCACGAACAGATTTACAGGCAATCGCCGACTATGATTCCGAGTGTCGAGTGCGAAATGGTCAGTATGGTATCTACAAAGCCTGAATGAGTAAAACAAGATACGATGAGTGTGGAAGGTGTGGTAAGAAAGGGTATTTCAGTTATGATATAAATTGTTCAGCCAGGAACTCTAATTGTTATAAATGTGGTTTAATTGGGCATTTCGCTCGTAAATGCAAAACTAAAAATGAAATGCGAAAATCAACTGGGTTCAAACGGGAGAATATGAAACAGCGGCGCATGCAAACATTAAGGGTTAGAGGTATCGAAGAAAAAGACTGTTGCGAAGAGGGAGGAAAAATCTATTTCGATTGCCTCAAAGTTGATAGTACTGAAACGGTGGATGAATTTATACAATGCTGTAAAGGTGGAAAAGATATTTCAATGATCATAATGCTAACCAGTCATTGTTGGGTCGTGATACTGCGATTATACTAAGGGTATTAAAGCTGGGCCTAGATAGTATCAATAGAATTTAAAATATAAAACCATCTTCGAAGTTTAAGGATATCACAATTAAATTAGCTGTGGATTCCACAGTGAGACCGGTACAACAAACTTTGTTGCGGATACCAGTTGCTCTTGAAGAAAAAGTTGTGAAGAAAATAGATGAAGCATTGGCGCTTAATATTAGAGAACCTGTTTCAGTTATTGTTTTTAAAGATAATGCTGAAATTTGTCTTTGTCTTGACATGCGGCGAGCCAACCAAGCTGTGCTTCGAGAAAATTTCCCTTTACCAACTTTTGAAACATTGACAAAGTTAAAAGGAGCCAAATTGTCTTCATTTAAAATGGGCATTCCGAACATTAGCCGCTAAAAAAGGCTAATGTTCGGAATCAGTTTAGCTCCAGAAAATTTTCAGCGTATAATGGAAAGTTTTTTATCTCCATGTCCTAATGCTTTAAATTACATTGATGACGTCATAATTTTTTGGTAAAACGGAAAAATAACATGAAGAGACCGTTAAAAAAGTTTTGCAAATATTTAAAGATAATAATGTTCTGCTTAACGATAGCAAAAGCGTATGGCGGGTTAACAAACTAAAATTTTTAGGACATATTTTGTCCGATAACGGAATATCGCCAGATAGTGACAAGATACAAGCTATTATGGGTTTTAGAGCTCCACAGACAAAAGAAGAGACTTCGAGTTTTTTGGGTTTTGTAACCTACGTGGGTAAATTCATTCCTGATTTAACAGATATCGCAGAGCCTTTAATGAGTTTTTTAAAATTGAACTGTAAATTTGTTTGGAGCCAAGACCAACAAAGGTCATTTGATAAACATAAAAGTTTTTTGGTCAATAAACCAAATTTAGCATATTTCAATCCACAAAATAGAACACGAGTAAAAGCAGATGGCTACCCGGTAGCTTTGGGCGCCATGTTAGTACAAATTGATTTCAGCGGGAGTACACAGATAATATATTTTGCTAGCAAGAGTCTATCGGATGTTGAGAAGAGGTATTCTCAAACTGAAAAAGAAAGTCTGGCACTAGTTGGATTTGAGTTTGAGTTGATTACCGATCATATGAAATCCTAAAGCTATCCTAAAGAAAAGAATTCGAAGGATCAAGAAATCTTAAATGCAATCGAACATATCAAAAATGACTCCTTGATGTCAAATACCGGGAACAGCTTTTATCCATTACGGGTACTCGCATCGTTATACCAAAAGTACTTCGTTGGAAATTATTGGAGCTTGCTCATGAAGGATATTTGGGAGAAACAGTAATGTAAAGGAGAGTAAGAGCAATAGTTTGGTGGCCCTTAGTGGACAGAGAGGTGGAGACCACAGATTACACACAGATATGTAAAAAGTGAGGTGTGAAAAAGGCCCAAATCAGTTGCGAAGGCAGCTTTCGAAGAAAGAGACAAAAAGCTTTTTTTTGGTAGTGAAGTGGCAATGTGTAACAGCAGGCCTCTACAATCAACACAAATTGCGTGATCAAAACAAAAGTAACAAAACACAAACCACGTTTAACAAATGCATTAGTTCAACAGACGTTTTATTTTGTGCAAAATATGTATTTAGTAATTTTGTTTTGTTTTATGATGTTATTTACTTACTTAAACATTATTTATTAGTGTTGCGATAAACTCAAAAGTTAATTTTTACAACAGTTTTGCAAATAAATCTCTACTAAATAAATTTGTGTTCATTGTATTGCGACATAAAAGATAATTCAAAGAGAAATGAAAAAAAAAGAGCAGCTTTCTCAGAAAGAGACAAAAAGTCTTCCGTCTCGTGACATAAATGTGGTGGAGACATTTGTTAAAAATTGTTGGGATTGTTTGTTGGTTTCACAGCCAACTAATCCAGCTTCATTGAGACGGCATCTATTTCCAAATGGCCCGTGGCAGTGTGTTGGAACAGATTTGCTTGGTCCATTGCCGAGCAATGATTCTATATTCGTTCTTATGGATTATTATTCTCGATACCAGGAACTAACATTTTTGAGAAAAAAATACTTCAGAGGAAATTATAAGCTCATTACAGGAAATTTTTAGTCGTTTAGGATAACCCAAATCGTTAAGAGTAGATAA
Source organism: Pollenia amentaria (assembly GCA_943735925.1). Classification (NCBI taxonomy): domain Eukaryota; kingdom Metazoa; phylum Arthropoda; class Insecta; order Diptera; family Polleniidae; genus Pollenia; species Pollenia amentaria. The sequence goes on from OX031007.1 coordinate 105,821,343, forward strand.
TGGAACGCAATATGTGAGTGTCGAGTTTAGAAATTTTTGCAAAACCAACAATATAAAATTAATTACAACACCACCTTACTGACCACAGGCTAACGAAGTGGAAAATATGAACCGGTCTTTAGTAAAACGTCTTAAAATTGCACATGCGAATAAGCAAGATTATAAAATTGAACTACAAAAATTTTAAATGATGTATAACGTGACGCCTCATTGAACAACTGGCTCCCCTCCGACGGAATTGATGTTTAATCGTGTTATTCGCGATAAAATACCCTGAATCCAAGATATAACAGATGATGAGGTTAGATTCGGGGGCTAGGGATTTTGACGCGATAAACAAGCAAAAAGAAAAGGCTAAGACGGACAAAAGAAGAGGAGCGAGAGATTCTGATAATGTGGTTGGAGAAAGCGTTTTATTACGAAACGTTGTTTTCTCAAATAAGTTGACCCTCACCTTTGATACAGTGGTATATAAAGTATTGGAAAGGAATGACAATACAGTAGTAGTAAGTGGTGGTGGTAAATTATTTCGCAGAAATAATAGTCTAAAACTCAAAAATATAGGAGGGATTTGGAAAAAAAAATAATTTATACAATTATAAAGATTTGTGTTAGCTTTTAGTTTTCTGTCAATACTGCGCCCATGTTCTGCAACTGTCGCTTCGAGAAACTTTTCGATTGAAATGCGAGAAATGCTTTTCTCACTTAACTGCGTGTGTAACATTTTGGGCGAGGAATTGCTGTCACTTATGGAAATTACTCGCCAATTTACAGAAAAAGTGTGTGTGAAAAAGTTCCCGCTTTGAACTGTCAAATAAACGGGTGAACTGTCATAAAAACGGGTGAGAAAAAATATTACCCCTAAAAATATATTAAATATGCAAAATGCAAATTTTTTCATTGTTTAATTATTTTGCTTTTAACATTTTTGGAAATTATACGAATGTTTTCAAAGCTATTTTTTAAACAACAAAATTAAAGTCGTACTCTTCACTATTTGCTATAGCCGACGGTTGTATTTTCGCCGCCGTCATTGAAATTTTTTTAATTTTAACAATTTTGGCCGCCGTCAACGATATGTGTTACTGGCGTGGTTGGAATATTATGACATTTATAACGTAACGACGTAATCTCTTTTGATAGTTTTCGACATGAGTTATAGACACACTTTTTGCACACTTTTCGAGAAACGATGGAATATTTTATTTCACATCTTTTCGATGCGAGAAGTATAAGAATAGATAATGGAACTTTAAATGAAATAAAACATAATTTCTCTAATTATGTTGGTATTTCGATTAAATTCGCCCTAAAAATATTTAACTGCAATTAAATTCTTTTCGAGTCGGCTCATATTTGCCTAAAGCTACCATCTTTAAATAGCTTTTATTTCTTTTTAATGTTAACATTACAATTTAGCGGCCGTCCCTGAAATCTCTTTAAGACAAAAAATCTCATATGGATGTTACTATCTAGATAATATTCGCCACAAATAACTCTCATGTGAATTTTAACCACATAACATAACTTTGTTTTTTGTGAGGGCATGACTGCCCTTCGTTTCCAAATAGGGTAAAATCTCGAAAATTCGAATGGTTTCTGTATAGATTTTTTTTAGTGAAAAGGCGACAAAAGCTATTTTTTCATAATTTATTTATTTAATCTCCCTATATTTAATATTAACTAACAATAACACAGTGCTAGTTAAAAAAACTGACAAGAGGGTCACCTGGCTGGCGTTTTAACCCAATTCGGGTTTTTTGAATCCAGTGGTGCTAACGGTTTTTTAAGGCTAGCTCTTGTTTACGAGATATATTCAAAAACGGTTTCGTTTATTTAATAAACTAAATGAAACCGGAACAACCTTTAAGAAGGGCTAAGGTGCTCGCTTGTGCCAAAAAAATTAACTAAATATTATCGTAGCTCCTAAGTTTACCTGCCAATGCCAACCAAGAATTCTCCTAATCACGGTCCCGTTTACATAGGTGTTAAGCACTGTTCTAATTGGGTGGGATCTGCAGTTTCTCTTCTCCTTAAGCGAATGTGGCCGTCATCACATTTAGAGCTAGTGGGTTTGGGTGCAGCTTAAGTCTTTTAAGATATTTTATTCTCTACGCAAAGTTCATGTTATATATATACACATTTTTTTTCGTTTACCTTTATTTTCCATTGTTTTAAAAATTTTTCCAAATGAAATATATGGTCCTGTAGGTATCGAAAGGCTTCATAGCAGTTTTTGTGGACGCTTAGAAAAGTTGTATCAGCAGCAAAGGTTGATGTTTGGGTGTATTTGTTGGTAGGCATGTCTAAAGTATCAGATACAATAGAGGTTCTAGATTGCTTCAATGTGGGAATTAAGCATTAATCGTTCGAGGTGTACTTCAAAAATTTCTTTTTTTTAATAATACATTTTCGACCAATCAAATAGCTCCCAAACAGCTTGTGAGTATTTATGGGTAACTTTAGCTTCAGTTTCTGTATTAAGTCTTCATGCCTCACTTTATCAAAAGCTTGAGAAACATCAATGAAGTTTTTCAAGTGGCGTTTACTAGGCTGTGTGTTTGTTCGATTGTGCTGTTTTTCTGAACCCAAATTGATGATTTGGAATACATCCATTTTCTTCCAGTTTTGGAGTTATTTAGAAGTTCTTATTTTCTCGAAAAGCGAAACAATAAACTAATAGGCCTATATGACTCAACTCTTGTGTGATCTTTCCATGGCTTAGGTATCATGGTAACTAGAGAGGCTTTCCATTCTGAAAGATAGTATTCAATTCGGAAAACAGCATTAAAAACTAGAAGTAATTTTTTTATTCCTTGCGGGGTAGCTCCATAAGCATTTTATTGCTTATTTCATCAAAAATATGCTTTTTGGTGGTTTAGATAATCAATAGCCGTTTCAATGTTCCTTGTCTCAAATCTTAGCGGTATACCTGTTCCGGAAACGACAAATGGTAACTCCAATGAAATATCGCTTGGTATATCAGGGGTAAATAAATTTTTCAAACATTCAACAAACAGGTTTCCTTTTTCAACATCGCTTCTTGCCCAACTTCCATTCGAGTTTCGCAGTAAGGTTTAGAAATTACCGGTCTATAAAGATTTACAGTTGCACGTCATAATGAAGAGTTAAAGTGTGGAGTTGCATCCAGTTCTTTAAGATACTTTTCCGAGGATATTGTTTTTTTTTAGCCTGGAGTAACATTCTAAGCTTTTTTGTGCATTCTTTCAGTTAATTTTTAAGTTAAGGGGATCTGTAAAGTTGCCATTCTCTATGAACTATTCTTTTTTCAGCCAAGAGTCGTTCGACATCTGTTAAATATATTTTATTATATCTAGATTATTTGAGAGCTATGGAAGAATGTTGGACAGCTAGTTTGATATTTTTTTCAATATTGGCAATATATAGGTCTATGTCTTCTGGTGTGCGAAGCGATATATTCACCGTGCAGTTGGTGCTGCTATATTTTTGTTATTTAACCAATTTGACCGTGTGACAGCTGTCGCTAGGCATTCGGTCGGGGATTCAATTTTGTAGGGCTCCTTTTACTAACTATAGTGGGTGTGTGATTAAAAGATAATTCAAGGGTAGTTTATACACAATAAGTTTCCATTGGGGGTGTTTTAAACTACGCCAATCCATGGAATTTTCTGCTAATAAGCAGGCGGGTTGTTCTCTCGCTATCACATTTAATCCAATTTTAAAAATTTTATTAAATAAAATTTGACCCTTTGGAATTATTAGGTATGATTTGCATTGTAATCGTCAGCACCAAAAAAAAAAACTGGGGCCTAGTGATTTATAATATTAAAAATATTGCCTTTCTGATATTGTAAGTCTAGGTGGACAGTATAATGATGAAATTACAAGGTTTCGATTAAACTCTTCAATACATATTATTGTTGCTTAAAGGTAACCTTCACGAAAATCACACATTATGAAATGTAAAATTCGAGGTCTCATTAAAATTACCGAAGCCCCACAAGCTCTCCTTGGTACCCTCGAGGGTCCTGGGTATTATATAGTATATAACCAATAATTTTAAACGTATTTCTTAAGGAGCTTAAAATTGGTACATTATTTTTCATCACTGATGAAATCACATTTGTTTTGAAAGCAGCGTTAACATTTGTCAAGTTTTTCCTCTTCTGCAAGTCCTTTTTGTTTATTTATTTTATATTTGTCAACAAACTGAATTCCAAAATTTTTTCTTTTTCTTTTCTTTTTAAATTTTGGCGTTTTTTTAGAAGAAAAGTTAAAAAAAGTTTTTTTAGAAATCGTTAAATTTTCGATTGAAAGTAGGTGTTAGATGTTGCATGTGTAACTGCAAGTTTCAAATTTTCAACATCTTCCATGCGTTTATTCGAAATGTATGCATGTGTGAAAATGCTATAAAATAATAAGAAGATGTATAATGGAGTACAATGAGATAGAAACATTTTGTTAATATGTTGATTTTGAGCCCTATCATTTCTTATGAAAAAATTTCAACATCTTCGATGTTGACAATTGCAAAAAGGGGTATTGGAGCAAAAAAAAAAATTTATTTGTTAGGATTGTAAATAGTTTTCAATCCTTATATTTGACATAATATTTAAAACTTATACAAATTAAAAACGCAAGTAGTGGCCATCATATCCATATATTAATTAAAACTTTTTGAAATAAGCTTCCTCAGAAAGTTAAAAAAGACATATCCTTATTTCAAATTCAAAATAGTGTAAGATTTATAATCGGTTGTCTCACACTTCCTTTTCTTATTTTCTTTTATAATTTATTTCTTAAATCTTGGGATTTATGGCACAATTGGGGCATTTTGTCACTATTGAATGTTACTTGGCCCTATTATCCTTTCGCTCTTTTTTTGGCTCTTTTTTGCAAGCTTGCGTCTTCGTGATCTTTCACTACAATTGTCAATTGGTTTTGCTGGTCGACCCACTTTTCCAGCTTGCTGGACGGTTATCGACTTCTTAAAAATAAGTTGATTAGTTAACCATTTTTGGTTGCGCAAGTAACCCCTTTTCTTGTTTTTAGAACATTTAATGTAAAAAAAAATTTTTGATTCTTATCTTACGAATTTTGATTTCTTGTTCATTATGTACTACTCTCATTTTTTCAAATTTCTGTAGTTCGCGAGGTCGGTGTACAATTGGGCATTAAAATATAGGTTAGAGTCCGGACACCAAGCGATTATGCATTTTTTTGACTCACTTTGAAAAAAAAAAATTAGATAGTTTTACAGGTGACAGAGTTTAATGCTTTAAACGCTAATAGTTAAGATGCTAAACTAATACACAAAACTTATTCTGTCAAAAAATCTTGAAAAACAAAAAAAGTTATGAGCATTTCAATTTTAAATATTGACTAAGAAATTCAAAACTATTTGGTTATAGTGAGAAAGTCCATTTTGAATACCCTGTTCTCAATGAAATAGTTGAAGTAGGGTTAACATTTTTTGGCTTCCGAGGTTAACTAGTATTTACTTTCATATAAAAAAAATAATTTTAAAATTGGAGAACACAAAAAAAATAATTTTGGCCGCCTTCTCAAATTATGAACCAGTGTGGACCGGCCAGAACAAAATTATGTTAGGAGATTGAGATTCATGCGAAAGTTTTTTGGGCGGAATAATATTAAGATATCTTCATCTATATGAGATTTTTTTTTGCCCTTAAGTGATTTTAGGAAGGGCGATTATATGGGACCTATGTGTAGTTTTTACCTACCAGCACAACATTTTTCATGACATAGTAGCTACCGTAAAAGCTATTGTAGTTTTTATATGGGAGACATCGTCAAATATGGACCGATTCCAACCAAATTTGGTAAGATGATTATGTGGGTGAAGATAAATATGTCGAACTAAATATGTTTCGACGTTACATCTTACGTCTTCACATATTTCAAATACGTTTTTCGTATTTGGGACATTTTTCCAAATATGTTTTTGACAAGCTTTTAAATATGTTTTCGTATTTGTGACATATTTCAAATATCAAATTATTAAATACATACATATGTTTCTTCGTATATGTTACATATTTAATGAAATTTGAAAGAACTTAAAATGTATTGCAAATACAATATGTGGACAAACTGGAAGAGCTTACAGGATGGGACATACCTCATTTTAAAGCTAATTACGCATAAATTTGTAATCTATTTTGCTTTTGGAGAAAAAAACCTCTGGGCTATTTTTAAAAAATTTTGTAAGTTCTCAGATGTACTAGTAGTGATTCTCTGAGGGATTTTTGAAAATTTTGGACAAACTGGAAGACCTTACAGGATGGGACATACCTCATTTTAAAGCTAATTACGCCTAAACTTGTAATCTATTTTGCTTTTGGAGAAAAAAACCTCTGGGCTATTTTTAAAAAATGTTGTAAGTTCTCAGATGTACTAGTAGTGATTCTCTGAGGGATTTTTGAAAATTTTGGACAAACTGGAAGACCTTACAGGATGGGACATACCTCATTTTAAAGCTAATTACGCTTAAATTTGTAATCTATTTTGCTTTTGGAGAAAAAAATCTCTGGGCTATTTTTAAAACATTTTTTAAGTTCTCAGATGTACTAGTAGTGATTCTCTCAAGGATTTTTGAAAATTTTGGACAAACTGGAAGACCTTACAGGATGGGACATACCTCATTTTAAAGCTAATTACGCTTAAATTTGTAATCTATTTTGCTTTTGGAGAAAAAAACCTCTGGGCTATTTTTTAAACATTTTTTAAGTTCTCAGATGTACTAGTAGTGATCCTCTGAGGGATTTTTGAAAATTTTGGACAAACTGGAAGAAAATGAGGTATGTCCCATCCTGTAAGGTCTTCCAGTTTGTCCAAAATTTTCAAAAATCCTTGAGAGAATCACTACTAGTACATCTGAGAACTTACAACATTTTTTAAAAATAGCCCAGAGGTTTTTTTCTCCAAAAGCAAAATAGATTACAAGTTTAGGCGTAATTAGCTTTAAAATGAGGTATGTCCCATCCTGTAAGGTCTTCCAGTTTGTCCAAAATTTTCAAAAATCCCTCAGAGAATCACTACTAGTACATCTGAGAACTTACAACATTTTTTAAAAATAGCCCAGAGGTTTTTTTCTCCAAAAGCAAAATAGATTACAAGTTTAGGCGTAATTAGCTTTAAAATGAGGTATGTCCCATCCTGTAAGGTCTTCCAGTTTGTCCACATATTGTATTTGCAATACATTTTTTAAGTTCTTTAAAATTTCATTAAATATGTAACAAATACGAAGATACATATGTATGTATTCAATAATTTGATATTTGAAATATGTCACAAATACGAAAACATATTTAAACGCTTGTCAAAAACATATTTGGAAAAATGTCCCAAATACGAAAAACGTATTTGAAATATGTGAAGACGTAAGATGTTACGTCGAAACATATTTAGTTCGACATATTTATCTTCATCCACATAAGATGATTTAGAATGCAATAAACTAAGTTTGGCCCAAATTTAATCTAAATACTAACATAATAAAATGTAATTACCTTTAAAATTGCGACATATACTTTGCGCACAAGGTTACATGGACATACAACCAGCCAGCCTCCTAGGCACCCAGACTGACGGAATCGTTAAATCGAGTCAGAAAGTGAAATTGAGTCGATCGGTATGCCAAAAGTTGGGTCTAGGAACAATATTTTTTAGTGTTACACACATCAGCACAAACGCATAATACGCTCTCCACAATTGCTCTTTTTATGTCAAAGGAAGACAAAAGTGTAGAGAGTGTCACCAACACAATCGACAAAATTGGCCGTTCCCAAGACAATCGGTTCTGCGCACCGGAACGACTCGGAGTTCAACGAACACTGACCAAGGATTGTCATCTCCGCAATACCTGTTTTTCAAGACTCGCTGCTTCAACTAAAACAACAACAACAAAATTGGGGATTTGGAGACATTTGATCCCAGGCTTCCTACAGGGATAATGATATCTTAATAAAAGTAAAACCTTTCGTATTAATATATATAAATTTTATTTAAAGTTTTTTTTATTGTTTTTTTACTTATAAGCTCCAAATAATAAATAATTTATGCATTTTTATTTATTGAAATTATTTAATTTATAAAAAAACTTTATTAATCGGTTAACCGTTCAATTACAATATTAACCGATTAAACCAAAATCTCGGTTGATTAATCGAGCGATTAACCGATTAAAGCAAAAGCCCGACTAGATGAATATCCCAGTATTAACTCAAAATTTAAAATTTAGAAACGCTCAAAATATTATACAAATAAAACTGTAAAGCCAATACGAATTTTTAACACTCAGGTCTTACTTGTAGCAATATCAAAACTAAAACAAAACAACAGCAATAAATAGTGAGTATATCTTTTCTTACATTCCCCTACAATTGGCCGGTTTTTCCGACTCGAACTGTAGTTGTAGATGGGTAAAACAAACAATAAATTAAGCAATAGGTAAAAAAAAACTTCTTTTGCTCAACTATTTTATTATTATTAAAAATATTAAATAATTATATTGTTTAGGAGGGTATTTACATATCTCCTTACAATTTTTATTAAGACTAGAATATCGCTTGGGATAATATGGGTTAATACGCACCTTATACTTCCAGGCATGCAAATACATAACAAGATCTTTAGGTTTAGGATCTCTGTAGCGAACTTTACATTCGTAACAATGTTTGTCTGAAGTCATTTTTTCAGCATTAAATGCCATGTCTGGGGAATCATGGCCTGTTTGTGTAGCAACAGTTACCTAATTAAAAGGATATAATTTTTTTAAATTTATCAATAGAAATTATATTAAAAATAAACAAAATCTACAAAGTCACCCACTTCTACCTTGATGTGAGAATATGAATCATTCTTCTCATAAACTTCATTGCAATTGTTAGTATCGGCAGTTGCAAGATTGACAAGATCGGTTCCATCAGTATTTTTAACTTGTATAATTTCATTGTCAGGCTTTTGATGAAGTACAGAAGAATCCGTTATACGTGGACTATTCGGGCAAGTTGGCGAAGTTTCACGAGATGTTATTTCCGAATCGTCATCGCTTAAAACATGTCCTGAAAAAAGTAGACAACAGATAAAATTAAAACTAAACAAATGTTTTGATAAATATTTATCTTTAGTAAATATGAGCATACCTTTTGTTTCGCTACCCAAACTTATAGTATCAACATCACAGTCTCCTTTAACAGTTTTAAACATCGATATATCTGAGTCTCCATCGATACCCAACCAATTTTCAGCATTATGAATATTGATCAAATCACGCACAAGCTCTTCATCAGTTTTACCACCAATATCACCCCCTCGGCCTTTAACGGGTCCAAAAACTTCATGATTGTACAATGGGTCATTAACAACGGGAAATCCTTAAATTCAAATAAATATTCGAAGCAGATATAGTAAATACATCTTATTTATTGACTAAATGAGAAACATTTAATGCAAACTTAAGAAATATATATTCAACTCCTGATCTTTCATTGCTTAGAAGTTATGGGACCTAAGATTTAGAACGACTGAAAATAGCATTTTTAATTGTTTTTTATAGTTTTTAAAGTCCCTACGTCATATTTTGGTTTAAATGATACAAAAGTAGACAAAAAATCGGTAAATCAAAATGAATTTTCGTTTTTAATAAAATAAACCAAATGTACTAAATTAGTATTGGTTTTTTTAAATACAAACCTTTTAATCTAATATATTCCAAAAATGTTGGCCTTATCAAAGCGGAAGAATAAACCGCTTAATCCAATACTTCTATACGTTAAAAACATTAGGACAAAGAAATAAAAACTTTTCCAATTATGGTAGTTCAGGGCATGGGGAAACGACTAGAGTACAAAACAATAAAAAAAATTCTCTCAAAATTTCGTACCGTTCTTTTCTGAAGCAAATATTTTGTAATTACTTCTTCTGTGAAAGGAATCAGTTGCTTAAAAAAATTAAAAAAACATTGAATTGCGTAAAAATTAAAAAAAAACAGCTGATTCGTACCAGAGGTGAAAAAGTGATGTGTCAAAAAGGCCCAAATTATTTGCGAACTAAAGGCCGTGTCAGATACAACTTTGTCGCTTTGCGTGACGTTTCTACCTTTGGCAGAAAAACGCAAAGCAAAAGGTGTATGACACAATGAAAACTTTGACAACACTCAAGCATTGCTTTTTTTCTTATAAAAGCGGTTGGCAATTTGTACATTTAATTATTTGTTATGAAAATAAAAGTTAAAAATTTAATTGGACGGTTTTTTGGAATTGAATTTGGCAAAAAAATTAAAAAACCGAAGAAAATTATACCAGCCAATTGTCAAAGCGCGCAAAAAGATGAGAGTTGGCTAACTTTTTGCTTCGCTCCGCTTTGAAAGTACTTTATGTGACATGTTTCGTATAAGTATGTATATTTTATCTTAGATGTCAAAGCGAATCGGTAACGCAACGCGAAGCAAAAGTTTTATCTGACATGGCCTTAAGCTATCGAAGAATGAGCCAGAAAGCGTTTTTTGATATTAAAGTGGCAATGTGTAAAAACAGGCCGCTGCAATCATCACAAATTTCGTGACCAAAACAAAATTAACAAAACACAAACCCCGTTGAACAAATGCATTAGTTCAACAAACGTTTTTTATTGTGCAGAAAAATTTATTTAGTAATATTGTTTTGTTTTTTTATGTTATTTACTAACTTATGTATATATTATTGACTCTTGTTGTAGTAAACTTAAAAGTAAATTTTTACAACAATTTCGGAAAAATAAATCTCAATTACATATATTTGTGTTAATGGTATTGTGGCATAAATGATGGTGCAAAGAGAAATGGAAAAAGGGCAGCTTTCAAAGAAAGAGAAAAAACACGATATTTTCCGTCTCGTGTCACCTCAGTTTATACTCTGCGATTAATTGTAGCTTGCAACAAAAAACATAAATTCTGAACCTTTACGAGTTTTTGAAGGGACTAAGAAATCTGACAGCAAATTATCTCAAAATACCATCGACATAACAGTATCAAAAATAGTATAACCAGCCATGTCACAGAGTACAATTCCGTTCGGAAACGGAATTCCTTCCGGATTTTGATGCTTCAGAAAATTACGAAAAAAAATTCCGGAATGAAACGATTTTTGTTTTTATGAACGGAATGGGAGTTTTAATTATCTAAAAGGCCAAAAACTATCAAAATATTTTTTCTATCAATAAACAAATATGTTTTCTTCGGTTCCTAAAGGAATCATTCCGAACGGAATTGGACTCTGTGACATGGCTGAATATTTAATAAGGAACCATCAAGATTTCATATGATGTATAAGTTTCATATCTCACAATCTAAACCCTTCTTGTCCAAAATTTATTACTCATTAAAAATAGAAAACTTTACAAATGGTTAAGATTGATAGGCTACACCTCATGTTAATTTCAGCCCTATTTAATTACTTCTGATGCAAAAAAAAAAATAATGAAAATGGACTTCAAATGTACATATTTTAAGTAATCTGTGTTTTATTTTATTTTTGCCGTCGTAATAAAGTGAATGAAAAATTGAAAAATTTGATGATTTTTCTCTTAAAAAAATGACTTTTATTTCGCCATATGATGATTTTCTTCCCGTAGCTTCTGGCAGTGCTGATTCTACTCGTTCCCTACGGTGCGCACTGCAAAATAAGGCCAATATAGCGGCGGAAAAAATTAAATTTATTTATCACTAAGTTTTCTCGTTCGAAAAATATGGCCTTTTCAACATTGAGAGAACAATTGGTTTCTAAATCTTTATTGATTTTTATATCAAATTTATTACTATATTGAATCGTTAATGCTGACGATTTTAAACGTCTCTTCTTTATATATTTTCTATATCAGTTAAGGTTTATAATCATAAATACAGAAAAAGTCTTGTTTTAAAAACTTTTCTTAATCATTTAGAGATACAAAAAATATACCAATTTTTGTAGAACCTTAACATACATACATAAATTTCATAGAGTAATATGGTTCCAAAAGTTAGGTGCGGAGACTTGCGGATGTATCAGTCATTCTAACTATATATCTTTTTCAAATTTTCGTTCACCTATAATTAGATATAGTTGATGAATTGAAGAGACAGATGCATCATATACCGGCTAATATACCTAAACCAGGGGTTGGAGCCAGTCATGATGGCAATACCGCAAGAATTTTTTTTATATCCTAATATTGCTGCATCAATAACAGGAGTTGACGGAAATCTTTTTAAAAATTTTGAAACCATTCTAAGAACTATGGCTTGTGGCTATGCTGCTGATCCAGAAGCATTAAGAAAACTTCGAAAGTTACAAAACGGGTAACGTTCTAAAAAAATTTAAATTTCATTATTTAACTTATTTAACAGGCCTGATCTGAAAATCATTTAACACAAATCACCTTTTTCAAATCACCTTTGCCTTTTAAAATCACATGTGTGATATTTCGGTGTTCCGTTTTTGTGTGCTTCGGTGTGATTTTCAATTGCCGAAAGCAAATCGGGAAACACAAAAACGGTATAATTTTTAGAACAGTACAAAATAAAACATGTGATATTTAAAAGACCGTGATTTTAAATCACGGGATTTTCAGAGCAGACCGGTAAATAAAATAAATTAGAAATTAAAAGTGCTAATTTGTGTTGCATTTAAAACTTATACTGGTAAAATACTGCATGTAGGGTACTTTTCTAAGCTCTCACGTATTTTGCAATAGCAATAAAAAGAAATTAAAGAAATAACACTGAAAACTAAGACAGTTGTATACTGAAGAATCTTATTTTCAAAAGAGTTCTCATCTTACAACACCCAATGTGTTAAAAATAGCTTCCTAATTTTTAACAAGTTTAAAGCGTACGTCACTCCAAAAATAATTTTTTTTGTGGTTGCCGATTTTAAAATTTTCTTATCTTTTTGAAAGTAAATACCAGACATCGGGAGCCAACAAATTACAATATAATTTTAACGATATCACAGCAAACGGTGATTCAAATGGACTTACATAACATTTTGCTTAAATTGAACATTTTTAGAAATTAGATATTGGGAATTATTTCTTTTCATAAGCAACTTTATTATTAGTCAATTCACAAGGTATCCTAACATGTCATATTGTCAAAATGTCCTAATATTTCACAATGGTTTAAAAATATTGTTGTTGGTTTGTTAACAAAAAGTGTGAATAGAACGTTGCTTGCTGTGTTTATTGTGCTGTCGTAATTAATCAGAAAAGTCCAGAGCTGAGCGGCTGAGCCGTACAACAATATTTTTAAACCATTGAGAAATATTAGGACATTTTGACAATATGACATGTTAGGATACCTTGTGAATTGACTATATATATCATAACTTAAATTTAACTCATAGAATAAATTTGAAAAATAAAAAAATTTTGAATATTTTTAGAAATTTATCAATTATAAATGCCTATAACTTTTTTGTTTAAAAAAATTTTTGTGCGAAATAAATTTTGACTCCTAGGTTTTTGAAAATTTTATTATCTTTAATTTTTTGAAGGTCCATATTTCTCGAAAAATCTTACTCATTAGAGCACAATTCATTCGAGTCAGAACGGGTCAAAAGATCTTTTTTGTAGTACACACCTTCCCCTACACTCCTATACCCCATTGTATATCCGCCAGTTTTCGCCCGTGTGTACCATAACCATTTTTCGAACCCGGGTACTGTTGCAAAATTTTCGAACACACATTAAAAAAAGAAAAGACCTGTAATTTTTTTTTTATATTTTTTGTAGCAGCTTTAAAACAGAAATATCATATAAATAAATCTTTGAACCCATATTAATGAAAAAATTAAAAATAGAAATCTTACATACATATGTATCTAAGTGTCCGACCGATTAATCGGTATCGGACAAAAAATGCTAATCAGCAGATAATCGGTGTTAAGCAATAATTTGGCCGATTTTTCTGAAGGCCGAACTTTTTTATACCTTATTATTATCATTATATGCAAATGTTACAAAACCATGTAAAAATAATCAATTAATTAATAAAACAATATCGGAAGGAGAAAAAAGAGGAAAACAAATAAATTTTTCTACAATATCGTGATTTAGTTTCTGTCAAAAAAGAATGCCTACCTTCACAACCGGATTTCTGGCAGAAATAAAATTGCAAAACCTTCTTGAACATACCGCAGAGCGATTGTTTAAAACGATTGATTGATTGATGATTTGAAAAAACTTGCAAATGACGGCATTTCTTTAATTTATAAATGGGGATGTGATGGACCCTCTGGCCAGAAATAATACAAGCAACGTAATGGCGAAACTTCTTCAGATGCTAATTTATTTATGGTACCTTTGGTTCCGTTACGTTTAACAAAATGTTATACTGGCCTGGATGCGTCAATTAATACAGTGAGAGAAACTTATGTATGAAAAAATGAAATTCCGTCTTCAACGAAGTATTGCTTGAACTACCTTAAGTTATGCTTGTTCTTATATAGATAATAAACTGTTTTTGATATAACAACTTATTTATGTTAATTTATCATAAAATTTAATAGAGAATACTTACATATTCAGCCATGTCACAGAGTACAATTCCGTTCGAAAACGGAATTCATTCCGTATATTGGTGCTACAGAAAATTAATTACGAAATTTTTTTCGAAATTTGAGTTTTCTGAATCTTAAAGGGCAAATAACTATCAAAATACTTTCTATCAATAAGCAAAGAAGTTTTCTTTATTTATTTTTCAAATGAAGTATATTTTGATAAACTCTTAACAAAAACTTTTACAAAAAAAAACAAAATTTTCGTAATGGATTTATGAAGCATTGCCATATCTCTTTCTTGTCATATTTAGCCAAAATTTACATACCGGCAACACACAAAATAAAAGAAAACTGAAAAAAACAAAGGAAATTTAGAAACAATTACATTTGTTAAAGTTTTTTTTAGCCTGCAGTTCCCGCATTTTAATTTAGAAATATTTTAAATTTATGTTTATCGGTTGTGCTGGTTTTTTTGTAAACAAAAAAGAAAAAAAAAAAAAAGATTAGAAGCATTCCTTAACTTTCGACTACTGAGTTTTTCTTCACTATGTTAACTTCTTTTTTCTTCCATTGCAGCAATTATTGATACATATTTCCCTTTTAAATTTTAAAGTTTGTCAATTTTTTATACATAAATAAAAAGTCAACAGTAAATCTTTTGGTACAAAAATATAAATAAAAAGTCAACAGTAAATCTTTTGGTACAAAAATTCTGTTAGCAGCTGTTTTTTGTTTTGCTAATGGAATTTGTGGCCATATTATACAGTGATAAATACTGATACGCCAAATTTTTATATAAAAATCGCTGAAACAAAATTTTTTGGATTGATGAAAAAGATTGAAATCTAAAGCACAAAAAATGATTTCAAACGGAATGGTAAATACGGATTTGACAGCATTCCGAACGCCTGATATACATAATATTTTTTCAATACTTAATGAATTATTCATTAAACAATTTTATAGGTAAGTTTAAATTAATATATGGAAATTTTATTTTTTAAACTGTAAAAACAAAAATTATTTTTAATGAGTAAATTTATGAATATTTTATGTGGGCCAAAGATTGCCGTTTCTAGACGAGATTTATGTTGGAAAATTATTATAACTAGTTTCGGCAAGTGGCCGAAATTCGACCACTTGACATTTATTTAAAGAGAACTAGTGCGTAAGACAACAAAAACGTACATATTTTAAGAAAACAACAAAATGCACTTTTTTCACACATGTCTGTTTGCAAGTACAAAATAAAAAAACGAAAACATTTTAAAACAAAAAGCATTGAATTTTTCAACCACCGTTAATACATGTGTGTACAAAATAAATTAAAGCGCCTTTAAAAACTTTAATATAAAATTTATCTAAACACAAATACATTTAAAACGCTAAATGTTTCATTTAAATCGGTGGACGATAAGATACTTAAGAATCAACTACAAAAAACTTTTTCCCGTATTTACCCTGTTGAAAATATGGGAAAAAAGTAAAGTTAACTCATGGTTAATCAGAAGTTAGTCACAGTTGGCTCACAAGCTAACTCATTTACATGGTTAAAACCATGATGAAATAAACAGGTGGCATTACTACGCCAGATGACGATTTTTTGCTCTTGTATTGTTTGTCTAGTCTTATGTCAAAGTTTTGTTTATGGTTACAAAAAGTCCACGTTTTGTGCTGTGATTATCGTATTTTATTAAAGGTTTTAATTATTTAAATTAAAATTAAATAAGAAAGTAACCATAGTGAAATAAAAATTGGCTAAAAATTAATTTATTTCATTGCGTTCGGCGACAAAATTTGATTTTAGTTTAATATAATTTTTGACGTATACGGAGACTTATTTTTAATTTTTGTTGTAATGTTGTATTTGTTGCCGTAGCGCTGCCACCTACTTATTCCACCATGGTTAAAACTATTCAGTTTTTACACGCAATGTCCGCAGTACGAGTCAGTACTCACTCACACTGCATAACTTTCAGACAGAGTGTCCAGGTTAGGGGGTTTCCCCCCCAGATTTAGGGGCTTTTTTCGTTTAGGGGCAAATTTAGGGGGTACAAATTTGGGGGCATATATTTATATTTAGGGTTTTTTTAGGGGGTTTCACTATTTGTTTATCTGTACAATAACTAAGTAATTCTATATTTTACAGCTTGCATTTGGTAAAAATCGCTAGATTCGAGGGAAAATATCTAAATTACCATCTCTGAATAAAATAACTAAAAGTACTACATTTTCCAACTGCTCAAATTTGTCTTCGCCATATATACCCTGCAAGAAGACTACCGGTCATTTTACTAGTTTTGACCACTATATTGGATAAAGTTTCTATTAGTTTATTAAGAGTAAAATGAAAAAACTAACCGAAACTCTTGTGTACATGTGATTTTGCCTCTCTTTCTAACTAGTTAATTCCACTCGACTACGGAACATATATCTGTACTGCTTACTACTATGCTTTATATAAGTTAGTAATCGCGTAAATAATGGTTAACACTAACTAGTTAGTCATAACGTAAATAGAGGTTAACACTAACTAGTTATTCATAGCGTAAAAATTGGTTAGTACTAACCTTTATACAATAATGTTTTTGTTTTATTTTAGTTTTAAAATAGTTTTTATTAAAAAAATATAATCAAGCAGGTTTCATTAAAGTTTATAATAGGTGTGGGTGCGGATTTCGTTTTTGGATCTTATTTATTAAAGTTCTTTTGTAATGGAGGTAAACGTACTCATTACCAATTAATTTCTCGTAGATCATATAAAGAAATATTATTTTGTTAAAAACTTGTGACTAAAAAGCCGAATACATACATGCATACATACTTGAAAAGTCATCAGGATTTTAAATATTTGGTATAATTTGCTCCTTAATTATCACCACCAAATCTTTAACGAGTATCCCGGCCAAAGCAACCACCCGAATGATCGCTACCTGTTGGAAGACCACTTCTTTTAAGACGACTGTTTCGTACATGACCTGTTATTTCCAGAAAATTAAACATCACGTTTTCTGGAGCAACGTAGTTGCAAAGGAGATAATCAAATTAATTTTTTAACTTAACATGGCAAATAACGTTTGTAATATTTAATATAAACCACAGAACTAAAATTTAAACAATTCAGTTTTTTTACAAGAATCGACAGGCCACGCGTGTGAAAAAATTATATTAAAAAATTGGCATTATTTGGGTTGTGTTATTTGTTGCACTCTAACATATGTGTTAGAGTGGAGCAACGAATGTAAAATTGTTGCAAGTGTGTTAGTAAATTGTTTTTTTTTTTTTTTAGTTTTGGTTATGCATTTCTTGTAGGGCAATTTAGCATCAACATGTTTACATTTTTTCCTACTAATTCAAGTGTCAGTTAATTTTTGTTTCGTGGAATTTAAAAAGAAAAATTTACAAAGTAAAGCTTTTTGAAAAAAATATTATTTTTCAATTTTATTGCGTTAACATGTCAAAAAAAGATAAAAACTATAATCAGAAATATAAAAAGGAGTGGGAAATAGATGGAGCAGTTTAAAGGTACTGCATTTTAAATCAAAATTGTTAGCATATATAATAAAGTTATAGTACAATTTCAGATTGGTTGGCTCCTGTACAGGGAAATAATTATAAAGCGTTATGTAAATATTGCAAATGTATTATGGTGGCTCACCGAAAGGACCTTATTGCTCATCGAAACACCAAAAAACATATTGGATTTGTTTCCCAAAAAAATGAGGTACTTGTACCCGTTAAAAACGTTCTTACACCTTCTTTTACAAAAGAACGAAAGATTGCGGAATTAAAAATTGCTGCATTTGTTGCTGAACATTCTTCCGTCAGAAGCGTTGACCACCTTGGTGATCTTATAAAAAAACTCGACGAAAAATCTAATACTCTAAAGGATATTCAAATCCATCGACCGAAATGGACTCCGTTAATAAAAAACGTTTTAGCTCCAGCATTTTTTGAAAAACTCTTGCAGGACTTAGGAAACAGTTACTTCTCCCTTATAATCGATGAAAGTACATCCATTGATAATAGAAAATTGCTTTGTATTATGATAAAGTATTTTAATATTGAAAAAGTTTTAGTAGTTACAACTTTGTACAGAGTCGTTGAAATAGAAAGTGGTACAGCTGAAGTAATTACTAAAACAATAGTAAGTATTTAGGAAGCAGATGGTATTAATATAAAAAGATTACTTGGAATAGGAGTAGATGGTGCAAACGTAATGGTAGGAAAGCACAATTCAGTAAGTAGTAAATTGCAAGATATTGTGCCAAACTTAGAAAGAATTAAATGCATTTGCCATTCGTTGCATTTAGCAGCGAAAAGTCTATGAAAACGTTACCTTCTGAAATTGAATATATAATTAGTGAAACAAATATGTGGTTTTGTCATAGCTCTAAGAGACAAATTGAATATTCAAAAATTTATCGATTAATTGCGGACAGCAACCCTGTAAAAATTAGTAAATTAAGCGCCACAAGATGGTTAGCAAGATATGGGGCCATAGAAAAAATCTTAGAACAGTGGGAAGCACTGGAGCTTCATTTCAAATTGGCGTTTACGCAGGAAAAATGTCACACTGCATTAATTTTAACTAAATTATTTAATAGTGAATAGTTAAAATCTGTTTCAAAATTAAACAGACTGTTCCAAAGTAAAAACTTTAATACTTTTAAACTATATGAAGATTTAAAAGAATACTTTTTGACTCTTTTGCAAAAAATAGTTCACCCGGATATATTAGCTAATGAGGATAAAGCAAAAATAACAGAATTTGACTTTGATAAATATTTAATGGTAACAGAATATCTAACATTTTGTTACAGCTTTACCAAATATGCCTCATCGGTGCCAATAAAAGACATTATGATCATTAAAGAAAACTGCAAATCATTTTCGGTAGAAATATGCAGTCAAATTAAAAACCGACTGCCAGATAATATTGATATAATGGAAAAGATATCACTATTCTCCTCCGAAAATGCACAAAAAGCAATAAAACCAGATATTACCGGAATCGTAGTACATTTCAAAGCCATATGTGAAGATATCGATGAAACTGTTACCGAGTGGAAAAATTTGCATTTTATATCGTGGAACAATGCATTATCTTTAGAAAATTGTTGGTATGAAGTTGGACAAAAAAAGGATGCTGGTGACAATCCAAGGTTTCATAGAATTAGCAAATTAGTATTATCTTTATTGGCTCTTCCTTACTCGAATGCATCAGTTGAGAGGGCCTTCTCAATGGTTGACCCATAATGAGTTAGCTTGTGGTGCATATAATATGGTGACTCTAGTAAAAGAATACAAAAAAAATTACGTATTTTTTGCTTTATGTATTTATTTTTTAAATCAAGATTGTGATTCTAACATAAACACTAACCCCTCCCAGAGAGACAGAGAATATTAATATTATTAAATTACCCGCCGTTACACATATGGTTTCTTTCACCCTTTGTCTACAGAAAAACTCTCAATTATAAGACACCAGCAGCATGCCCGATATGGTGTTCACAATAATTCTACTTTGAAAATTAGAAGCATTTAACTTAATAATATTAGCAAATAGAATATGGGAACTTTTGCTTCTTTTTTAATTTTGAAAAAGAACACAAAGCAAGGAAAACGTTTAGTTTTACCAAAGTTCACTGCATCAGCTTTGAGTTAGCCAAAGGCTAGTTCAATACTTATCGAGAAGAAGTTAGTTGTACAAAACACAACTGACTCAAATCTGTATAAATTACGAGTTAGTTTAGATGTCAGTTGTAAATAAGAATAATAAGATAAAAGTCAACTAAATGTTGAGCTAGCTAATAAAAATACGACAGGGTATATACATATAAGATAAACATTCATACATATATAAGTATATACTTACATAAATCTTAACAGTAAATGAAAAATAAGACATTTTGAAAAAAGCCTTTTGTAATACGTATGTATATATGTATGTTTTATCACTTCACTTTTATAATAATGGGTCGATTACGGATGGCAAGTTAACTGAAGTTGATTTGTCAGCAGCTAAATCAGGCCACAAAAATTCCGTTTATTTTACATGAGCGGCTTTGCCTAATTTCGCTGCTGGCAACCGTGTGTCGAAATTATAATCCAATCAAAAGTTATAGATTTTGACCGCCTTCTCGGTAAATGTATCACTGTCCGACGCTAGATTGGCCTTATTTTCCAGTGTGCGATGCAGGATATAAATGAGATAACCTAAGAAATACATATTTTTTGTGATATCATAGTCCTCAACTAATTTTTGCTTCGGTTATTTTAGCATTGATAAAGTAAGCCAAATATTCAATGCAATCAATTGTCCGCCAGATAGCAAGACGAAAATGCAAAAGCCAAAAAACAGCATCCCAAGGATGCCATTGAAATGGAACCTGCAAGAAAGTCGACGCCCAGGTCGTCTACAAAAACATATGGCGCAGAAAAGTCCTTAACAAGTAAAAAAGAGCAGACAAAACTTTTAATGTAATAAGAATCTTATGAAATGAGAGAATAAGTTGGAATACTCTTGTAGAAGCCCAAATGGAATAGAATAAATGAAAAAAAAAAAAAAAATAAAAAATAGTAAGTAAAAAACAAAATAATCTTAAAAAACTTACCGAGATACTGTAAGTGGACGCGAATTTGATGCATGCGTCCTGTAAGTGGTTTGCATAAGACAACACTTGTTTTCCCATTGTAAGAAACCTTTTGAAATGTTGTTGTGCAATCTTTGCCCTTTGGTGACACCTTGCACACTCCAATTTTATAGCTTACAACTTCAATTGGTTCGTTGCATTCGATAATTCCCCTAAGAAGAATTAAATTTTACATTCAATAAAGATGTACATATGTATATAAAAAGTAAATGAAATCAAATATTAACACACATACATATGTATGTTTATATGTATATGCATATGCATGCATGTATGCATGGATGTTTGCAAACATGTGCTATAAATTTATTAAATATGTAACACATCCGATGAATGAATGCATTTGGGAACAACAATTTTAATGGAATAATTTAATAGAATTCACATCAAATGTGTTGATTCCATAGATGTGCGTAATATACATTCAAATGTAATGTAATTGTGATTTTATACATTTGAAATTAGAAAGATGACATTTAACATAAATCTATGCATAGCAGATAAATAACATAGAGCGACAGTAAGTATACATTGCTTAAACGACCTAGACCATTGGTGTTCAAGTCATTGGTGTTTTGCATATGTATTCTGAGAGAATTTTTTAAGTACAGTTACACGCAAAACTAAACGCACAATTTTTATTAATATTATATTACAAGATTTTTTTTTTGGTTATATAAACTTTATAATAATGCAGTTCACACTGAATTAAGTGTATGTGATTAACTTCCGTTGTTTAGGGGTTTTTGTAGAGTTGGTGATTAGGGATTAATTAAGAAAATAATGATTCTTTTCATAGCTATATGACTAGGTATACCGATGAGGAAAAAAAATGTTTTTATTAGAAATAAAATTTTTTTTTTTTTAAATTTAAGGAATGGCTATCAGGGGAAGAAAATATTGAAAATAAATCAGATTTTATTTTTAAAAAAGCCATTTCATGTCAGTACTTTCATCTAAGCAAAAGGAAAAAAATACACAATTTCTTAATTTTTCCTTAATTGCCAACTCTACCGATAAATATCTTTTTATTTCTAATAAAATTTTCCCAATGTCCTTTAAATGTTTGATAACATAAAAGACATTGGGCATTACCAAAGGCATTTTTTATCATAAAATAGTTTCACAATTCCATATTATTTAGCAACAAACTAACGTAGCTTCCGCACATGTGCATTCGTCGCTGTCTGACGAGCAACTAAATTAATTTCATTATTATTTATTTTACACACTGTATTTGAACAAATATCAATACAGCTATCGTACATGTGCACTTGTTGCTCTCACACGTACGACAAAAATAATGAGCGTAAAAAACAACGGGGTGGGGCTTCTAAACAATTGTTTGCCTGAATGAGCATCACTGACCTAGAGTATAGATTAGGACAAATACTAGATTGGTTAGATCCTGTTATAATTTTCAGAATTTTGAATACACTCTTAAAATTTAAAGGAGTACAAGGATGAAAACTTTTTTAAATAAGGCAATTTTGCTCCGATTTTAAGGAGTTAAGCTGACATCAACATCGGAGGGAAACAAATTAATTTTCAATATTTTTTTAACTTTTACAGCCAATTTTTTGACTTTATTAATTAATTAAGGTATTCTGAAATATCACTAAAAAACGAGTTAAAATAACAGTCAAATCAACTTTAAGGCCTGATTCACAATGACAGCAACATTTTCACTTGGTGTTCACAATAAAGCAAACATTTTTTTTCCGTAGCATATAAATAAATAAATAATATTTTGTTCACTTGCACACACATTTTCAATCAAGAAAACGTTTGCAAATTTTGCCCAGAACTAAATTACGTATTGATTTTTATTGTGCGTGCTATCAAGTCATATCGTTATAATGTCCTAAATAATATTTTCCAATTGTTTAACAAAAATTTTCTGTTAAAAAAAAAATTAAAATTTTAATGCTGTGTTCATTGATTCGCCATAATTGTACAGTAGGATTCTAAATTATAAGCGGTTGCCCACAGCAGTCATATATATTTCTTGTAATTATTTTAAGGCATATAGACAGACGGACATCGTGGAATAAACTTTGCTTCTCACAAGGGCCCATAATACAAAAATGTATACATTTTATAGGGTCTAAAATTGCATAAATCATAAACGGAATGACAAACTTGCATAATTATTATGACAAACTTGTAATTATTATAAACGTCATTTACAATTTTAAACAAATTGTTGCTGAAGAAGAAGTAGACTGATTTTTTTCCAAAACTCAAGGCCCAAACATAATATGCATAAGTAAGCTTGAGGTACGAGAACTTCCAATTACAAAGTATCAAAAATTACGGCCCTGTATTTGCTTATTTTATGTTTTATTTAACTTGCAATCAACGTTTTAAAGAGACAAAAATCGGTGATTGTTGAACATACTTGTTAATAAGAAATGGATACAAAATTAAAGTATGTAAAATACCTCTATTTCTTTAATCTTATTTTTCTTTATCCATTTCCTTTAATTTTATTTTTTTTCAACAATGCACAAACAGCTGATTTTGTACAGAATGTGCGTTCAGTTTTGAACTTTGCTTAGGCAAATGACATTTGACGAAACTTAATAAAAAGTTTCATTAAGTACATATGGCCACATATGTTTTATGTATATGTTTTCGCACAGTTGCTTAAGTTCACTTAAGCGACCTCATGCAAATTGTGGTTGGGCCTTTAAGTTACATTTTTGTTTAAGGAAAATATACGAAATACTTTGGATATATGTAAGTAAGATAGAAAAAAAAACGAAACTGCCGCTATCATTGTGAACGAAGCTTAATAAATACGTAATATTGTGTTGGGCAAAATTGGCAAGCGTTTTCTTAAAAATGTAGCCTAATTGTAAACACCAAATGAAAATGTAGGAAAATACATAAATTATAGATTTGTTGGTTTAGTAAGTCGGAAAAAAAGAATAATTTCTTAACAAAATCTTCAGATATCAATTGTGTCGAAAACTTACAAAATTATTAACTCAACTATACCCGAACGATTTATCATTTCAAAATTATATTAAATATTTTCTCTCTTCTGACACATCTTTTTTTTTTAATAAATATTTATGCCGTATGCATGTGTATATGCCTGTATGTACCCTGTCGGAAAATGAGTTAGCTTAAAGTAAACTCATGGTTAATCAGAAGTTAGTCAGAGGTGACTCACAAGCTAACTCATTTACATGGTTAAAGCTATTCAGTTTTTACACGCAATGTCCGCAGTACGAGTCAGTACTCACTCACACTGCATAACTTTAAGATAACCATAAGTTAGCTCTTTATTACTTTAATAAGAGAATAAAAAAAAATTACGTATTTTAGCTTTATTTATTTTTTAAAGAGAGACAGAGAATATTGCACATATGTTTTCTTTCACTTTTGTTGTATTGTCCCTTTGTCTACAGAAAAACTTTCAATTATAAGACACCAGCAGCATGCCCGCTATGGTGTTCATAATAATTCTACTTTGAAGATGAGAAGTATTTAACTAAATAATATTAGCAAATAGAATATGGGAACTTTTGCTTCTTCCTTAATTTTGAAAAAGAACACAAAACAAGCAAAACGTTTATTTTTACCAAAGTTCACTGCATCAGCTTTGAGTTAGCCAAATGCTAGTTCAATACTTATCGAGAAGAAGTTAGTTGTGCAAAACACAACTGACTCAAATCTGTATAAATTACGAGTTAGTTTACTAGTCAGTTGTAAATAAGTTAGCTAAAAGTCAACTAAATGTTGAGCTAGATAATAAAAATCCGACAGGGTATGTATGTATATATGTATGTATGTGTGTATGTATATCAAGGTGAACAAATTGTCATATGTGATATTGTCGTCAACGTTGTCTGCAGGACATTTTTAGAACTGTGGTCTATAAAATGTTGATCAAGGCAAGTTAAGTATTAAAGTCGTTTAATCTGTCGTATTTAAAACTATTATGTGGACTATCGTAGCGACTAACTGGGCATTTACACATAAAAGTAGTTACTTGAAAGTTGCAATACACTCACACTTTTTTACTAACACATTTACATTTTTCTACTTTCAGTCCAACTTTCAGCTAGCTTTCAATGAAAAGTTCAAGAAAGCGATTTCATGAAAGTAATAACTAAGCAGTGTTACCAATTGAAATTGTTTTTTTCGTATTTATAAAGAATTTTAATATATTTTTTCAACTAAATATTAAGAACACAATGATTCTAATTAAAATTTATAAATATAATGAAAACTAATAAAAATAAATATTATTTTGAACGAGTGCCTGAAGTTCGGCGTGAATAATTGGCTCGGCAACTCTTAAGCTTGAATTAAGCAAAACAATAAAAGAAGAACAAGAGAAATTTTTGGTAGAAGTTTGCCCTTTGACGACATTTTGAAAATGAAATTTCACTTTAATGAAAATTTTCATGAAATTTTATTATTTTTTTGTGAAATTTGTGGTGATAATACGTTTACAGAAATTTCATGAAAGTACTTTAATGTGTAAATGCAGCGTAACTGCTTTTTTTTTAGAAAATGAAAACATTCAGCAAGTCCTGTATTTGTGCAAAATAATAATATTTGAAGGACTAGTTGCATCCATACTGTCGTGTTTCAAGACTTTTTGAAGACAAGATGAGCAACAATGTCTTGCACTAGTATTATTTGATTGTTATTAAGAACAATTTAGACATAAGTTGGAAACATTTGCCGTGTTTCATATACTTTAAAGTTAATAAGCAATGAAGTGAACAAAGGGTACGTTCGTAAATGCAGTTGTTGCTCATCAATTGCGCATCAGTAAAGTTTAATGTTCGTAAAAGCATCACATGTAAGAAACTTGGCGTCACTCTCATAGGACAAAAGTTTTTTTATGCAGTGATGCCGCAGCTCTGCAGAAAATTTTTGCAATTATTGCATCAGTTATTTTTCTGATGCAATAAATTTTGATATTAAAGAAATCGTGTTATTTTTCTTTTTTGATGCTGTTTCTTGTTATTTATAGGAAAACTGTCCCATTTTGTTTCAATATATTCAATAAAATTTGTCATCACTATTGTTGACAACATTTTTATTATTATTTTATGTTCGTTTATGAAACTTCTGAAATTTAGCTCGTGCTCAAATATTAAATTTTTTCACAACTGTTGTGCAGTAAAAAAGCATCAGCATCACAACTGCAACTGGTGATCACGCATCAGCAACAAAATTTGCATCACAGTTTTTATGCATTTACGAACGTACCCAAAATGCTGCAATAACCGAACATGTTTTTACCGAAACCAAATTTATGCTAGGAACACAACTGGGGCGAACGACGAATTTTTGGCCGCGAATATTCGTCGCCAAAAAAAAAATGCACACAATTAGGGCGCCGGCGAAAATTCGCCAGACGCGGCGAACTCTAAATAGATTTAATTCCATTTCATACGCCGGCGAATGACGAACAAATCAGTACTAGGTGACAATGTTTGGTTTTAGTTAAGAAGTAGTTTAGTAAATAAAGTTACTTTTTACTTTAATAATTGTTTTTTTTTTTATTGTATAACACATAAAATAAGTATGCAAAGTATTTTGCTATAAAAATAGTTTTTAGTTGTGTTTTTGATTATGTTTTTATTTTTAAGCATTATTTTTTGGAATATGGTCACACTATTTCTCTCTCTTTGCAAAAACAGTGATCAACTTTCTCAATTATAAAAATTTACGGAAAAATTCGTCGTGTTGGGCGAAATTCGTCGTTCGTTCCAGTTGTGTTCCTAGCATTAGTCACTCAACTAAGGGCTTTACTGCAAGTACTAAACCAAAAATATATAGCAGTACAAAATTCCTCAAAAAAGTCCTTTGTACCTATAACAGATGATCCTGTCAACTATTGTTTTTTCATATCATTTTGGGTTGAGATATCAATTAAACAAATTAAATAATGATAAATTTGCCACTGACGTTATTGCGATGGATGGAATACCACTTTTCAAGAGTAGCTCTGTACAATTATGACCAACTTAACAAAATTATAAATTTAAATGAAAAATTAATTCCTCCAGTTGGAATATATTGTAGAAATATTTGCATGATTTTGCAAAAGAATTAACTACCACTAGGATTTCCATTAAAAATATTCAGTTTTCAGTAGTTGGAAGATCCTTTGTTTGGAATTCACAGCACGGACATGCGTTGCAGGATTTGTAGGGTATAATCTTTTTTTTTTTTTGGTTGCAGCAGATGTTTGCAAATTGGCAGAAAAATAAAAAAACGTAACCGTCTACAAACGAACTGATTGGATGTTCACTAAAATGGCTTATCCTGATCATTGTTCTGCGATATTGCCGCTATAACGTCCTAAACGATTTAGCGGACATGTTGTATGCTGTCGCCAACATATCGTCAAGATTTTACTATGTATCTTGTTCGTGCATGTATGCATATGTGGTTCCTAATGCGGCAGTGCATATTGTAAAAAAATACTTACTCTGGAAAGTCACCTTCCACACGACAAATATATTCCTTTTGCACTTGTCTATTGCGAATTTGATGTTCCATTTGACGGGCTTTCTTAGGACTGCGTCCAAATAGAAGAAGACCCGAAGTAAGACGATCTAGGCGATGTATTGTACGCAAGTTTTTTAAATTATATTCTTTGGCCAATATAAAGACTACAGTGTTATGACGATATCTTCCACATGGATGAACCTGTAGAGTGTGTAATAAATGCATATAGTTGTTTTTTCATTATAACAAAATATCAAAACTTAAGCTTTATTAATGTTTTACAATTATAAATTTTACTTATAGCTGCTTTACACTATCACACAGTCTTACGTATTTTGAAAAAAAAAAAAAAAAAAAAAAAAAATATGTAACCCTGTTATGATAAGTTGTTATTGTTTTTTGAAAACTTTTAAACAATAATTCGATCAGAGTTGCTTTTTTGGCCAAATACGTAAGACTTGTGCGATAGGGTAAAACAGCCTTTAGTTGTTTAATCCTTAGCATTTGTTTAGACATGAGTATTTAATATGGGTCCAGAAGAATTAGTTTTTGTTATATTCTGTGCAAATGTTCTATCCAATATGGATTTTATAATTACGACTTATACAAATTTAATCTCTTTAAATAAGATACGTGGAATTATTGAAATCACTGTGCTAGAATTCGATACTGTTTTGAGACAAGCGAGGCACCTAGCGTTGTACCCTAATTCGAGTTAAAACGGTTAGCACCACTGGATTCAGCGTGCCCGAATTAGGTTAAAGTGTCAGGCACCTGGCGTTTTAACATAATTCGGGTACGCTGAATCCAGTGGTGCCCGCGGTTTTTTAAGATTGGCTCTGGTTTTCGAGATATATCGTTATTTCAAAAATGGAGGAGGTTGCACAACATATGTTCGCGTAACTCAAAAACGCTTTAGCTTATTGAAAAAAGTGTATGCGGCGTATAAAATGGTGAATAAAATCAAAAGTTGCAAACAGATTTTAATCATTTATGGCTTGTTTTGTTTGGAATTTCGTTTTTTATACGTCTGCTACTGAATCATAGCTACATTTTCCAATATTTTATGAATTTTTAAAAAACAAAAATTTCGAAATTTTGTTAAAAAAATTATTTTTTTTTTCCAAAAAAAAAGTTATATTTCTAAAACGACTGCGGATATTAGAAAGAAGTTTTACTTTTCTTAAAGGGAATTTCGGTTTTTTAAGTTTTTTCAATAAGCTGAAGCGTTTTTGAGTTACGCGAACATATGTTGTGCAACCTCCTCCATTTTCGAAATAACGGTATCCAGAGCCAATCTTAAAAAACCGCGGGCACCACTGGATTCAGCGTACCCTAATTATGTTAAAACGCCAGGTGTCCGGCTTGTCTGTTTTTTCAACTAGCATAGTGTTATTATACATTTTTGATCTCTTTTTTAAAAAGATTTAAACATAATTTAAATTAGAGGAAGAAATTAATGTACGAAAATGTATCATCTTTTTATTTATTAACAACCGTATTCATAACGAAAAATTGGCATGAAGTTAGCACAAAGTTTATTCATAATACACTTATCAAACTCTGGTTAACGATTTTCTAAACTCTTGTTAACAAGCTGCCAAACGGTTGCCAACTTGTGATAAACAGTCGTTTTATGTTGAATGAAATTGTTTGTTTTTTTTAATACACTGTTTTTTTTTTTTAGTTTAGAGTCCTTTTTTATATATATTTTAATTTAAAAACATTTCAAATTTTTATAAGAAGAGGGAAAATAAAAAAAAAAATTAAATGAAATGACAAAACCAGCGATGATTAATGCAAAACGTGTTGCATTTTTGAATATTATAATGTGGCATCATTAAAATTCAGAGTTGATTTATTAAAAGTTAGCAAACGGATAAAATTTGTTATTAATAAACTCTGTGCTAACAAGCTGCTAAGTTAATCGGCTTTTTTGTTATATTTTAAATATGAAGATATTAAATTCTGAAAAAAAAAAAATAAATTTTTTAAATTATTTTAAAAAAAGGATAAATAAATAACTATTGTTAATTTTGAATCTTTCCTATTAATCTTTGATCACTTTTTAAAAAATTGTGTATAGAATTAATGTAATTAAAAAAAAAATTAATGCAAGTCAATTTGTTTATTTTTCTTTTTTCAAAAAAACCTGAACTGCAAAGGCTGTTTTATTCTTATACAGTAGAATCGCGAAAAGGGTTGTTTAGTTTTTCGAATTATTAACTTTTCTAAGCGGTAATAAATTATAAAAAATGCAATATTAAACAAAGATTTTTCCAAATTAACACACTAAATTATTTAATTTACTTAGTTTTCATCACAATAAATAAGCTTAAATTTAATTTGCACCGGCTGGTTTAAAATGGAAAACTCCTCTTGAACTACAATTTATATTTAATAATTATGTAAATGCATGTACTAATGACTTTTATATTATAGGTGTTACAACCGACTTTTGTCTTGAAAAGAGTAATTGGCAAATGTTTGGAGAGCGAATTCTATGTCATTTTGAAAACTTAACTTACTTAGAAAAGTTAACTTACTGCCTGTGATTGGAGCTTAAAACAAAATTTCAAAATTGGTTTTTTTTGTAAATGTTAGTTATACGGATGAGTTTTGCGCTCGTATTCTAAAAACAGGCAGTTAGAGTTAAGGCCCAACCATAATATGTATAACCTTGTTTAAACTACTGTCAAAAATTAACAAAAAAGTCTCTCAAATGTATTTAAAAAAAAAGAATGAAAATAAAATAAAATAGCATTTAATTCCGTACGAAATGTGCGATCAGTTTTGCACTTTGCTTCAGCAAATTACAGTTTCATATAACTTAACAAAAATATGGTTCAATATGGTTTTACTGATATGATTTACATGTATTCGAACAGTTTCATAAGCCAACTTAAGCAAATTATGGTCGGTCTTTAACTTTTTAGAGGGACACAGGGGCGCTTAAATTTGGTGAGATTAACTTTTTCGCGATTATACCGTATTTTTAATATAAAACTATTATGCAAAATTAATTCAATAAACTTTTAAAATAAAAAAAAAAGAGTCTAAACTTGCTACGTTTTTTTAAATGAAGCGTTTTTTCTCCATATTGGTGCGTTTTGAAAATTCAAAGTTGACAACGCTGATTTGTTAATTTAATACAACTGTCAAATCGAAGCAAGTAGATAAGTCGTGTAAACACCATGATTCATTACCATGATTCAGAGTTTGTTCCTCCAGGAAGAACTGATTTTTATTTTGAAATACACTGAACGACAAAACACATTTAATATTCAAGAAGCAATTAATAACTTTTGATATTTTGTAACCCACGACCACCCAACGACAATCTTATTTATTTAAAAAAAATAAGACTTTCTTTCACAAAAAACAAAAATCAGGAAAAATGACAATGTATGTAGTTCAAAACACAATTGTGTTTCATAACTATACATACTATACATACATATACATACTATATATACTAAAGTAATGCAATTCAAATTTCAATCAGTACAATTCAAATGAGTTGGAGATGAATTGCTAATTCTTTTTTCTAATTCATTTGAATTAATTCAAAATCAATTCAATTCAAATGAATTTGTAGAATGAATTGCAATTCACATTATGAAATTCATTTAAATTGGAAACGAATTGCAATTCATTTTTACCAAATTCATTTGAATTGACTCAAATTTCATTCAATTCATTTTTTGGTGTGAAAAAAATTAATTCAAAATTTTTTAATTCAGTGCATGAATGATTCGCGAATTAATTCAAAAATGAATGATTCATTTACAGCTCTGTTGGCTGTCCGTGGTAACTTTGTGAATAAAGTACAAGTTGGAATTTTGCAGATAATTTTTATCAAATTTGGTAAATACATTTAGTTTGTACTAAAATAATTTGTACTATGTAAATGGTGAGAATCGGTCTATAATTTCACAAATTAACCGTAAAAACTTCTTTCCAAATTAGACTTTTTGTGCCCGTAAACAATCTAATTATGTTGGCATTTAGATTAAATTCGCTGCAAAAATATTTTACTGCAAATTAAATTCTTTTCGAATCGGCTCACATTTGCCCAAATCTTCCATCAATAAATAGCTTTAACTTCCTTTTTAATGTAACGATTAATAAATAATTAAGCGACCGTCCCTGAAATCCCTTTAAGACAAAAATCTCATATGGCTGTTAACATCTAGATTATATTCGCCACAAATAACTCTTGTATTTGTAAGCCCATGACTGCCCATCGTTGTCAAATAGATTAAAAATATTAATTTTCGGACTGTTTTTTTTAATGCAAATTTTTTCAAATTGTTTAATATTTTTTTTCAATTAAGCAATTTTTAATTTATTGGAGCATATTTTTGAGTTTTTACTGCATATTTTTAGAGCATATTTCTGCTTTCCCTGATCATAAATAATAAAAAAAATCAAAGAAGTATATATTTATTTAAATCCAAATTTATGAAGTTTTGCCCGCAAAAGAAAATAAAATCAAAAGAGAAATTAAAATATATATACGATTAAAAATGTATTTATTTTATTGAACTGCTTATGGTTTTTAATCAAAATTTTTATTTTTTAATCAGGCTAAAGTTCATTTAGTTTATTTTTTATAAAATTATTTTTATGAAGAAAGGAATTTAACAACATAAAAGAATTAAAATTTGTTGATAAATTTTCATTCTTGACTGGCCGGTAGATCGGACAGACGTTCACGGACAGGTCGATTTGACATGTTTCGATATCTATCTTTTCAGAAATCTTCGTCGTTTAACACTCACCGCCATTGAAGTCCAAAGTACATTTTTTGTTTTAATGTTTTTTTGTCTTTCTTTTTTTCCTTGACTTTTTTCAGCACAGCCTGAAGTACAAATGTAAACATAGAGCTTATGCTTGTCAAGAATGAAAATTATCAATAAATTTTAAGTAATTTCATGTTGTAAAATTTCTTTCTTCATAAAAATAATTTAATGAAAATTAAACATAATGAACTTTAGACCGATTAAAAAATAAAATTTTTGATTAAAACCCGTAAACAGTTCAATAAAATAAATACATTTTTAATCGTATATTTATTTTATTTTCTCTTTTGATTTTATTTTCTTTTGCGGGCAAAACTTTAAATTTGTCATGTAACATAACAATTTTACCTATATCGAGAGTTTGCACAACTTGACGTTTTTATTCCATCTGTTTTTTATATTGTCGTTTGGTAAAAAAGGTATTTTACCAAAGTTTATATATTTGTTATAAAAAAATTTAATTAAAAACAATGTGAATTATGGATGAAAAACTGTAACGTTAGGTCGGATAGAGGGGGTTAATAGACCGATCATTTGGGTGTACAACGACGCCAAATTTTACATGTTATGTGCTCTTTAAGTAGAATTTCTCCTATCCATAAGCCAAAACCCGTTTCAATACTATCTCACTATATACATAGTTCCACGAGGGTTGCTATATTTTCTTCACAGCGTGGTGGACGTGGTCTATTCGGTCGAATATTATCCAATAATGAATGCTGGGTCCCAAAATGGGTGATGGTGTTGCGAATAGTACGCTCAGTAGGCCGATTATGTTGACCATAGGTTGAGCAAAGTGCACGAAACACATTCCTCACAGAACGTGAATTTCCGTAATAAAGTTGAACGATTTGTAAACGTTGTTCAGGCTTAAGTCTTTCCATTATGAAATGCCAAACAATACTAAACAAAAATAACATGACAACGTGACACGACTCACACGTGATCTGTCAAAAAAAGGCTATTGAAAAAAGTATCTCAACTTGAATCACCCTTTATTTCCCTCTTAACTTTTTCGCTCCTAATACGATCATATCAAGACATTTGCAAAAGTAGTGTTCCAGTGTCTTGTTCACTACGCCACATGCTCTACATTCTGTACGTTGGCCCATGGAAACTAAATAAGTTAGGAGTTGCGTATGACTCATTCGTTTTTAATTTTTGGGCCAAAATTACGACTTCAAAGGGCCAAAATAACTTTGATAGGGCCAAAAATTTTCCCCAGAAATATCCTGCGTATATTGTGGTCAAATGAAATCAGTGATGTTGGCTTGTGGTAAAAAGCAAATCAAAACTAGTGCAATAAAATAAAAAGTCGAAAATGCCAATGGATCTATATATTAGAAGAACCAGCCAAAATGTTGCTCAATTTTGAGCTAAATTGGAACCCTATAAGTAGAGGACGCTCCGTCGCACTCTTAAAAAACCTGGTGGAGAGCTATTGATAAGGAGTTGCGTCCCGCAAATCACAGTAAAGCGAATAAAATATTGAAATACAGATGCACGGTAGCGGTCCTATGGTCGAATAGGAAAAAATAATGACAGAAGGTAAGTTTTTTGACAGTCTACTACAGTGATTTTTGGTATTAACTTGATATACATACTTACAAAAAAGAATTTTTATTGAAGACAAGATAGGTTTGCCAATAAAATTATGAATTTCTTTGTTTTTTTTAACAAACGAAACAATGTTGTAAATAAAATTCGTGTTTGAAACAGTGAGAAAATACACTGAAAAATGTACTGAACCTTTAATAGTAGTTAGTTCAATTTTGATCTGAAAGGGCCAAAATAGATTAGATAGTACCACAGGGCCATCAAACATTCAAAAGTGCCACAAATGTCCCAATTGTGCCACATTTTGCATTACTGACGTTAACTAGTGTTCTAAGTTTTGGCCTTTTTAATACTATAATCTCTTTTGTTCTATTACGATTTGCGTTTTCCCCTAGGATTTTCCTTATTCTGCCGACGATAGTGTGTTCTGCCAACTTTTAACATGTTCACCCAGTGTCCATTCTTTCAGTTCACGTTTTAATAATTTTTAAAACGTGTCCCCAGTTTTGGAATCCCGTTGGCCTATTTGTCCCCTTAGGGACTTGAATTCAATATTATCTCCAAATCAGTGTTACACCAGCAGAATTCAAAACTACACTTTAGAAGACGCAAAATACCCAATTTAAATGAAATTAAACCTGAAATCAAATTAACGTTTAATTATAAAAAACATTTTGCAAAAAAGAACAAATTAAAACGTACATAGTCGGTCAATTCCGAATATTTTAAACCCTTCATCACTGTATTTACAGACAAATTTTTAAATGTGTTCCCTTGTTAGGTCCCAAATGCAATTATGGACCTATTAAAATATAATTATGTTATGAGTTCAAGGCTAATAACATAACAATTCTTAATGTCGAATATTATCTAGGTAACTAGTTTCGTAAGATAATTTAAGTTGAAATAAAATATATTTGGGCCTAATTTTGTCCAAATACCAACATATCAGATGTTTATGGGCATAAAGACTCTCTTAGGAAAAAGTTCGTTATATTAAAGATCGGACCGATTCTCAAAATTTTCAAAAAACGTTTGAACCAAATTTCATTACATTATCTTAACAATTACAAATATTTGAATGTGTTTCATGTACATATAAGAACAAACTCATAATACCCTATTTATTTAAAAATTATCATTATTAGTCATGTTACTACGATTCATATAGTGATTCAAAAAATTTAACAAACAGTAAAATCAAAAACTTCGAATAAATTAAATAAAAACTTAAAATAATAAGTTCTACTTCCATATATCTAGGGAAGGTTCAAAATGTTCATTGCCATTTCTTTGTGTACTTTATTTAGAAAATAAAATTCCTATAATCATATTTTTCGAAATCTAATTGTCCGTCTGGCGCTAATCACTATCAATCTTTTGCCGCATAAGCTATGGAAATCTTTTCTTTTTTAAATTAACAATTTCTTAAATGGTATAAATTTTATTACTTAAATCAAAATCTTTTATTATTTGTTTGAAAATGAAAGAATTTCAAATAACACCTGATCTACACCTCAAAGAAATTACCCACGAGTGTAAAAATTGCACCATATTCGAGCACTGCTCCAAATATCAGTGTTCGAAAATACACATTAACTGTTCTTTAGTGTTCGGTACGGTATTATATGGCGAACACAAACTCTAATAGTAAATCATTAAAAAAACGTTTCCTGTTTGTTATCTGCGAACACAAAATAGAACTGTCCTTAACCGACTAAACAAAAAGATGAGAACATTTTATTGCGTAAATTTTTTTTTTTTTTTTGTTAAGCCACAAACTTCGTTGTCTTCGGTTCAGCATATTAGTGAACGTTCGTTTATTTGTTCTTAGCGCCATTTTGTCAAATTAAAAAAAATTACACAAAACACACACAAGCTATTCGTGCTGTAGTCGTGCTAATTGCCAAGCAACAACAACAATACTAGTGATAAGCGCTCAACAAACACGGAGGTTTGATATCAACTTGAAAATGATTTGAAATCAAACAACAAACGTTTGATAATGATTTGAAAATCATAGCATTCTCAACAAAAAGGGGAAATTATTTTCAAATTGAGGAATGCATTTATTTTCAACTGGCTTTCAAACGTTATTCTCAAATGTTTTTCAATTTGGCTTTTAATACAATGTGGAACATAAGTGAAAAATATTTTTTTTATTTAAATAAACTGTGAGCTTTACATTTGGCACCATAGCTAAAAGATGAAATAGTGTTCTTTTCTTCCTTCCTTCCTTCTTGAAAAGACGAAATATTTGGCTCCTTTTTGTTTTGAGGATTGTCATGGCGTATCACCGCGAGCGCAGTAAAGGGGTCGCAAAAAAGGGGGGCATTTTAAAGAAACAAATTAGACCAAGTTTTTTATAAACAAACAAAAAAGATTTATTTCCAGCAAGTAGTGCTGAAAAAACATATACGTTTAATTTGTACTTTACTATTTATTAAAACATAATTTAACATTTTTTTGTTTCAGTGTTTGGCAAATTCATAGCTGACCATTTTAAGCGTCGTTAATACGCCGAATGGTTGGTTGAACAGACAAAAGTGAATGGTGACTTTACAAAGAAATTCATCTTCAGCGATGAGCAGCGTTGCCAAATGTGCAACTGCATTGTGCAGTTATTCTAGACATTGAGCAGTTTTGAAGTTTTTTATTAAAAAAATAAGTTTTTTTTTGTAAATAGTGAAGATTTTGCAGTTTTTGCATTACATTTTTTTTAATTTCAATTCTGTTATATTATTTTTTATTTCTTTTGCCATAATCTTACCTTAACACATACTCGTATAACAGAGGCAAGCTTGAAGAGGCAAGCTTAAAGAGCAAAACAAAAAACACAAACGGCTTGGGAAACATGCACTCTCCGTCAACAAATAAGCCACACAAACCTAATTAATCATTTTTCAATAAATTCTAATCAAAAACTTTTATTCTTTATAGTTTTATATGCTTCGTCGTTTCCTTCTTGACTCTGAAAAATTTTCACTTAAGTGCTAGGTAGCGCAAACAGTTTAAAAATATACAACATTTCTATTTTTGTATAAACATGTTTTAACCGTTTGTCAAATACCAACGCAAAAGGATTGTACAAACGTACAATTTTGATATGTTTGCCAAGCCGTTTGAGTAATTTAATTGCAATTAAAAGCATTTTTTTTATGTATGCTCAGTTAACAAATAGCAAATCTGAGCCCTTCCTAAAATGAATTTTGTATTAAATGTAGAAACAAAACAAATCGCAAAACTATATGTACTTTTGTACCCTTCTTAATTCCACTCTCTTCCATCTAGCCAACAAAGTAACGATATTTGTTAATAATATAATATTGTATTTGTTTCTGTATTGCACGTATGTAAAAAAAATTAAGTACATTATATATATTTTGTTGGGTTATTTTTATGTGTAGTATTTTTAAGTTAAAATCCGTTTTTTTTTTCTTAAGATGCAGTTATTTTCAAAAAAATATGGCAACGCTGGCGACGAGGCACACTTTCACCTCAGTGGATTCGTTAACAAGCAGAATTGCCTCATTTGGGCAATGTTGAAAAGCCGATGCATCCACAAAGAGTGACTGTTTGGTGCGGTTTATGGGCTGGCGAATTCATCGGCCGTACTTCTTCGAAAATGAAGTCGGACAAGCAGTTACCGTGAATGGTGTATGAGATGATAGCGGACTTCTTGTGGCCAGAAATTGAGGATATGTACCTTTACGATACGTGGGTCTAACAGAATAGTGCAACTTTTCACACAGCCAACGAAACAATGGCTCTTTTGCGCTAAAAATTTATATGGCCGTGTTATCTCACGTCGTGGCGATGTTAATTGGCCGCAACGATCCGCTAAAGGATGAAATAATTCGGCACATTGACGACATTGAACCTCAATTATGTCTCAGAGTCATTGAAAATATGTACCATCGGATAAAGGTTTGCCACCGAAGCCGTAGCGAGCATTCGGCCGATATTTTGTTTCACATGTAATTGTCATGGATCCTTCTATCATAAGAAAAAATATTAAGCTAATTTTCTGAAAACTTTTTGTTATATTTCGTGTGTTTCGATTGTACCACACTTAGGCCCTAATCATGTAAAACGCAACGCAACGCCAAAGAATTACATTGTATGCAAAAACAATGTCATACATATTTAGTAATTTTTTTGATGCTTTCTACAGAGCTTCATGTACCGTTTTAAAATTTTTAACGTCACAAGATATGCAGCGTTTGAAATTTTAAAACGCAATTTCTGTAGAAAACAACAAAATTACAAAATATTTATGACTTTGTTTTTGCTTTCAATATAATTCTTTTGCGTTGCGTTGCGTTTTAACAAAAACTTTTTAGCATACTAACTACTTTTTAGGAATGTGCATTCTATAATCTATTATTAAATCCTCACTTTAAGTTCTTTCACATCCGATTAAGAGGCGAAAGAATGGAATTGCAAGTTTCTACTTTAAGTCTGTTCCAAAGTTTATTTTGGGGTAAAGAAAAAATAGATAGAACGAATATATTTAAATCTGAGTAAGTATTTACGTTGGACAATAACTAGTATTGTGGTAATTTTATTGAACTGTGTATGGTTTTTAATCAGGTTTTAATCAGACTAAAGTTCATTAAATTTAATTTTTTTAAATTATTTTAATGAAGATTTTTACAACATGAAAAATTTATTGACACGCAGCTGGCAGTCAATAGTCAAACATCAATCTTTAAACCAAATGGTAGTAATTTCAAAAATGACCAAAAAGGGATTGATTTTAAGTTATACAAAAGGATACATCAAAAAGAGGGCCATAAGAGGCCAGGACCTCAAAAATTTTTTTTGGCCCTTTAGAGGCGCAACGGCAACGCTGTGGTTATAAAAGCTTCATGCGACATGAACGTTTTTACTAATTACAAAAGCTGTTACAGCAGTGCTGCCAAAAACAAAACGTAGGTGCTTTTTCTAAAAAGGGTCAAAAAGGCCCACGAAATAGTTAAAAATTATACAAAACCGATATTTTAAAAAAGGGTCATTAAAGGCATCAAGAACGTCGCAAAAAGGTCAAATTGATACTTTAGTGTCACAGCGGTAATGCTGGTGCTGTGTGAATTCAACACCTTTTTGAGAGGAGAAATTAACACAAATGTCACAAAATTTAAATTGAAAATTATGAATTGAAATACCAAACGAAAACACTATTTCGCTATTTTTTTGCATCGCTTTTATTATAATTTCACTGGGAAAATGTTTTAAATTTGCACAAATTAAATTGTTTACATTTGACAAGAATTTTTTTTGGGGTGAACTTTATACTGAGTGTATAAAATTACAAAGAATTAGAACAAAATACAATTTTGAAATACGACTATGAAACTCTGTATCTCTAGTGAAAGCGAAAAATGTATCAATACATGTAAATTTTTTTTCGCTGACACATATTTGAGTTACCAATAAAAAATGGAGCTTCCAACGCAGCAGGTTTGTAAGGGAAAAACATAAAAGTTTCGCTTACCATATCGCTTATGGAAGACATGAATTTTATATGGCGAGTTCCCAATTTGAAGAAATAAACTTTTGATGCAGAAAGCCCTTTATTCAGCGCATATAAAAATGGGTGAATGTACGGAATGTTACCGTTATTCTTTTATATGCTCCCTTACAAACCTGCTTCGTAGTAAGGCAATGTCGTGGCTCCTCAAATGTTATATATATTTTTTTAATTTATTAAGAATTCGTTCACTTACCTTACTGCATTTCTGTATGTCTTATTGCGTAGCGAATAAATGTGAAAAAATAGGAAATTTTTTTGTTGGGGTATGTCCGACTAGGTACAGGTACAGCTGCCTGGGATTGTTAAATAATCGAGTTACTTTACGCGGTTTTCATGGGTAACCGCGTATGTCTTCAAATGAAATTTTTCAGGAGAGCCAAAAAACATTCTACATCCGACTACGGGCTAGGTATTGAAGTTTTTGAAATTGGTCATTACTTAAAAAAATCAGAATTGTTCTAGATTTTTTCAGACATTTTAAGGACCATGTAAAGAGCGTTTAAATTTAAACAATATGGCATTAACATCTCAAAATCGAAAAAAATGGACATATACGGTTGTCTATGAAAACCACAAGTATAACTATTAGATATGGAACTGGCATTTTTTTAAATATTATACGAGTGTTATAAACCTCTTCACATATATAGGAACCATAGCTGCTAAAATTGATCGAAAATTGTCAAATTTTCAGGAAAAAATCGTCAAATTGACTAAGCTAAATCGTCATTTTAAAAAACCACTAACTTTTAATAAGTTTTAAAAATTAATTGTTATTTTTAGTTTCCTTTGCTAATGTAATTTTAATATATCGAGCCTTTGGTGCAATACCGTAGTAAGTCAAAAAATCGCGAACTGTGAAAAATGCATTTGAAGTTTTGAATCACCTTTTTGATAGTATTTTCGTTTACTAAAGTTATTTTTTTACAAGTTTTTTAATAAAGAGGAATGTTTTATAATTAAATTAGGTAAAAAATTACTAAAAATATGAAATATTTATTTATATTTAAGTATTTTGTATCAACCTATCAATAATGTATCGTTATTGTCACAAAATTAATGACAAAATTATGAATTAATTCGGAATATATCGATATATCAAATAAAGCATAAGAAGAAATGATAACTAATTTTTTTTCAACAAAGATGAATTGTGAAATAATACGAACAAGTAAAAAGAACACAAATTATGCAGTTGTGTTTTTGTGCCTAAAACGTAGCAAAAAAAATTATTGCCTTATTGTTTTTTCACAATTTGTTTTCTGTTTGTAAGTTAAAGGAAATATTTCATTATTGCAAATAAATATTGTTGGACAAAGCTAGAGGCAATAAAGCCATTTTTAGCTGTAAAATCTGAACAGTTAGAGATAGAACCATAATCTTTTTTTCTTCAGATAGATATATCCCCAAAGATCATTACTGCATACCCAGTTCAAAAAATTCAAATTTTGAGTTACTACGGTCTTGCACCAAAGGCTCGATATTCTAACTGTTTTGGAAATTAAATAAAGATTTTCGTTAAGAAACTTATTATTGTTCAAATGTATTGGCATTCATAAGAAAAGTAAGAACATAAACTAAAACCAAGAAATATAAAACAACTAACTTAAGAGCTTGATTCTGGTAAACACCAATAAAATCAAACTTTCAAAAAGAAAAGTTTCATAATGTGAACGCAGACTAAAGAAAGT
Organism: Pollenia amentaria; assembly: GCA_943735925.1. NCBI lineage: Eukaryota > Metazoa > Arthropoda > Insecta > Diptera > Polleniidae > Pollenia > Pollenia amentaria. The sequence continues at coordinate 105,862,596 of OX031007.1, forward strand.
GGTTTTAAGAAGCAGTGCTAACCGATCAAATATAACTCTTAAAAATATGCATCGTGCTAAAAAAATCTTTTTTTATATGAGAACAGATATAAAAAGCACTGGCAGTCAAATAATGCAAATAAATCAAATTATCTAAGAAGCTAAAATAAAATGTGAAATTATATTATAAACATTCGTAAATTTGAACAAAATTTGCCGTTTGAAAAATCGTCAAATTTAGGGTGTAAACATTCCCGTCAATAGACCATTTTTATACCTAAAAATCGTCAAAATGGCGATAAATAGTAAAATCTGGCAGCTATGATAGGAACTGTGTGAATTCTACACACTTGTAAAAGTTCACCTCAATTGTTTGACAAATATTTTTCAAGTCCCAATTTACACGTTGCAAGTCTTATTGATCAGCTTGCTAATTTACAGGCGAGAGAGATAGACAGCGAATCGTTTCTTTCCACGTCTTTCTCGCTTATAAAGTAGCATGCTGATCAATAAGACTTGCAACGTGTAAATTGGGACTAAGCAATAAACAATTGAAAAACTAATTTTTTTAATAATGTGCTTTAATAACAATAATATTATAAAAAAAAACATTTAATTTTGAATTGCATTTCAAAACGATACCTAAAGTGTAATTCCATACTGTCCTTGACGCTGGATCATTAAAAAGTAAAAACAAAATAAAAGTCACATTAGGGTTTTTAGTGTGGCCGTGGGTTGTTCGTATGCATCTTGAAGAGCTCCTTTCTTTAGGCGTTGCTCTTTGTGTAAAGCAGCCATCAAGACATCAAGCGTTTATGGCATATAATTAGCACACATTTAACAAATAGCGTTTGACCAAAGTCGTATTTGGTATTATGGTAATCAGCATTCTCAAAAAAGAAAAGTTTGATATTTTTCAGACCTTTAATTTGTGTTTGATGGGAATGTGGGGAATATTTAATTCATACTAACACAACGATAACATTTTTACAAAAACATTCTCAGTTTTTTTCGACAACATTCTTAGGTTTTTGACAAACGAGTTTCATATTCAGCTGTTCATCTATGGTAACATGTTATACTAATGCCCGTAATTTCTGCAAAAAGAAATCAAGCTGTGTATAGAAATCTATGGTGTAAGTGCTGTAAGGATGCCAATCGGAACTGATTTTTAAAAATCCCGATCCCGAAATCCCGGGATTTTCGAGATCCCGGGATTTTTCGGAATCAATGTGTTTCTTTAAGATGCTACTTTTTTTTTAAATAAACAACACTTTTTGAATATTCAAAAGGTTTTATATACGTAACATAAATTTTTAAAATTGAAAACATCAAAACAAATTATTTTATACATATGTTTTTAAAACTGATCAGATTCTGAAAAAGCTTAAAAAATAGACGTATCTCTTAGATTTTCTAGATAAGTTCATTTCGGTTTTTTGACAGGAATTAAATTTTTAATGTGAATTAAGTTGTGACGACATTAATACACTGCAAAGTGTAGTCCCTCGACGATCTCGATAGCTGAGTTAAAAACTGTAAAACTATGTTGACTGCAGTGCAGTACACCTCCAGGGTGAGGGCGAGATTCATAATCAATAATTTAAGTACGTTTGAAATTTATTTTAAAACAAAATTTTTATACAAAAGCTTCTTAAAACCGATTTCAAGTTTAAATAATTTATTTATGAATACGTCAAATAGTGTATATTTATAAACAAATTATTTTATTTACCGTATGTTTTTTAAGCTAATTTTTTATTATTATTGGACCGGAAGGAATATGAGCTATTTCATCAATATTACGACTTAATTGTTACAATTATATCAACTTTTATTCTTTGGTTTCTGAATAAAACTTTAATTGGATCGTGAATAATTTTTATTTTTTGCTTGATATATAACAATTATTTCTTGATTTCTATATTTTGCATAAAAATAATCATTTTTATTTCGGTATTATGTCTTAAGTCAAAGCTGAACTTGCTAAACGTAATTGTAAAAAAGGCTTGAGATGTGAATCATCAAATATCCCTAAAGGCATCCCTAAAGTGCTGCCATATTTTAAAAGAAAACTTAAGGTAAAAACAAGAAGGCAAATAAATGTTGAAATAGGTAAAGCAAACGGTTAGGTACGAACGCGACCAACTTTCTTTTTTGTAGAAATTACGGGCATACGCTGCTAACGTTGATGTTTACACGTTTCATTCTTGGTTCATTTTGACATTTCTTTGTTTTTTGTGCAAACTTATATTATCCGCGGCATTTTGGACTTTTAAATTATCTGGAGCTTTGAAAGCACCCGTTTCGTTTAACAATTTCTTATTTTTTTTAATTTTTATATAAAAAAGCCCATATATCATTTTTTTTTTCTTAAAAGAGTTTAAAATTATTTTATTTTGTTTTTTCTTTGTTTAAATTTTCTTTTGACAGCTAGTTCAGATAAACTTGCGATAATTTGTTATCAATACTAGAGATGATAACATTTTTTTCGTGTATCGGTGACAGATTCAGAATGAACCAAGATGGTTCGCTCTAATGCTATGTTCATACGACGATAAAAACCACTCGTTTCGCTCTCTGAAACTCGATTGCCAAACACGCTGTTCATACGATTCATTCTTGTTTCATGTTGACATTTTTTTTGTGTTGTTAGTGTGAATTTATTTAAAATAGAATAAAATGTAAGTAAAAATTCAAAATATATTATTTAAAACTTTTATTAATATTATTATTTAATTATTTTCACTTTATATTATTTAACATGAATTTTTATTTTGTTTTTTTCTTTGTTTTGATTTTTTTTGAGAGCTAGTTCAGATAAACTAACGATAATTGTTATCAAAATTGGAGATGGTAGTATATTTTTCCTGTTTCGCAACATGTTTCAAAATGAAACGACCTGTTTCGCTCTCAAAATTTTGTATGGCAAAACATGTTGTTTCAATCATGTTTGGGGCGCGAAACAGGAATGGGAGAGCGAAACACGAATATTGCTGTCCGTGTGAACATGGTATAACAATAATGTATGGCGAAACATGTTGGTTAAATTAAGATTCGGGCGAAAACCAGGAATGAGAGAGCAAACCTCGATATTTTCTATCCGTGTCAACATACTCGTATCATTAGACACATACATAAAAGCTAATTATGTATCATTATTAACGCTTAATACTAAGTTAAATTATGAAATTTTGTTTTATTGCTCGTAAATATTATGTTATTTGATAAGGATATGCTTTAAGTATGATAAATAAATAAAATGGCAGTCTTTGAGCCACTTACTGGTATAGATGCTGGTTTATTAACAACCACAATATCGTCATCCATGTGTACTATTGTGATTGGTTGACTAGTAACTGGAACTTCATGCCTGAAAATATATATATACATTTATACATATAATAAGTTTATGTAAATATTATGGATGATAGATACTACTTTTTTATTTTTCACATGAAATATTAATAGTACTTTATATTATTATAGTTTTTAATATAGTGAATAATGTTTTTAGAACTGCGATTTGTTATAGTAAGTGCATTAATCTAAACATCTTCTTAAAAATATATATCGAGATTATTGTTTAAAAATACACACACTTAACATTAAGAGTTTTAATTTTAGCAAAACAAAAATAATATTAAACTCTTTAAGAATTGTTTTTTATAAGCATTATAATCTCAGCTAAAACTTTACTTACTTAAACGAAATAATTTTCTAGCAAAAACTTGGTAATGACTTGCAATTACTGAGAAACTTACTTTTCAATGACTACTTTAGACCATCTGCATTACATAGAAGTAGTTTTGTAATGGCTGGCATATAATCTGATACATAAGCACTTGTTTATTAGTTGACTAACGAAATTTATAACTTATTCAAAAATGCATTAAGTTTTATTTATTCAAATCTAATAAAAATTGATTTAAATACATATTTGTTCTTACAATTTATTTTTTTTAGTTGTCATAAATGAAGAACAATTTGTAATAGATTTGAATATGAAAAATTTAAATACTTAATTGATTTTGATATGTATTTTAAAATTAAATATTTGAATAAAAACTACACTACCCAATCAACCAAACGATATTATAACGATATCGTCTAGGTGATACAAATTATAATATATGATATCGATCTTGTATCATAAACGATAGTATTTAATTGTAACTTTCCTTATAATATCGTTTTCCATGAATATATCATATCGTTTTTGCAATCATATCGTTCTCTGGTTTATTGGGTATGAATATGTCCTTAATGCAGGGTAGTCAAATTTTGCATTAGAACGTAAATTAATTAAAAACACAATTTGTTAGATAAGTTCAGTTGTGTTGATACAAATGTGAAGTAAACAAAATATTCTCATTAAAATGTAGTCATGAACTTCGTAAAGGGCTCAGGTACAAATTATAGGAAAATAAAGTTTTTTGCTCTTTTTGGAGGTACACACTACTGTGCGCTAAGCTCTACGCTTGTCTGCAGGAGACGAGAGTCTCTGGCGGGAATCGAACCCGCAAGCGCTGCACTGATTGATTACCTAACTATCAACTAGCCTACCGGGGCACCCGATGCTACGAATATCAATTTTTTTTATTTGCAAATGCGAATATCTGCGCCAATATTCGCCGTAAAAGAATACGAATATACAATTTTAAATTTAGCGCCGCACGATATTTAAAATTTGATTTCTCTCATTCTCATCCATAACAATAAATGAGAAAAAAACTGGCGCACTATTAAATGTATTTTACATTATTATGACATTCCGATGACTGAGTTTGAAATATCAAGTTCGCACCTGAATGCCAATACTGAACATTTGTAAATTTTTATACTAACATAATTATTATTATATAAAAGCAATAAGCACCACAACCCAAAGAGTCGAATGTGCAGCCCAAGTGTTCACTGAAATAGATTAAGGCTGAAATAAATAAAGCCAATTATTCTACGCGGTGAGAGATTGTATACTTCACCTGAAGTCATTAATATAACTCAAAGGAACTGTTTGCATGCTTATCAGTGTGACCAGATCTTAAAATTGATTACAGCTAAATCTTAAATTGGACAAGGCCGGAAAATACTTAAACTGATTTAAAAAAATGCTAAGATTTTTCAAATTTTATGCTAACAATTTATTAACAGTATGAAATTGTATTAAAAACTACATAAATTTTAGGAAATTATTTCAAACAAAATAACCTGGTGTGAGCAAAATACAAGCGATGTTATTTCTATGCTTTGGTCTGATTGAAAAGATTCTATAAAAAGAAATTTTAGATCCGTTTATTTCTTAAAGTTTAAAAAAGCTGAAATTTCAATGTTATTATTTTTTCACCAGTTTACAGCAGAAATTTGGTTCAGATACTTCGTTGGATTAACATGAAATGCCCAAACATTAACACTATAGAATTTGTATCTTGGGATCATTAAATTCAATTTTTTACATTACAATGTAAAATTTTCTTAAACTTTTATACGTAATAAAAATATCGAAAATAATTTCTATAATCAACAAAACAGGTAAGACGTTTCTTAACATAAAACTAATCTATTTTAATACGGAATTTATTTTTGAGTGCAACTATTAGTAGTCAAAGTTTATATGTAATATTTAGTTTAATAAAAAAGGTTCAGTTAATCAATAAAACTATTCCTCCAAACTTAAAATAAAGCTAAAAAAGGCTGAAAACATTTAATAAAAATTCTAAATAAAATGACGAAATGCTAAAAGAAAGTTTTGCAGCTAAATCAAAATTTTGAATGCTAAATTTAACTGCAAAAATGCTTAACCCTTTCGGTACGGGAGACGATTAGTTAGTTTTAAACTTTTATTAAGGTGCGTTTTTTTTTCAGAGATATGCGTACTAAACTAATATTCATATTTTTTGTATGCCCCTACCCTGGAAAGAGACCCTTAAGTGGGACATATATATTCCATCAGGAGTTTGGTATGGTACATTGAAGTCCTATCAGTCAAAAACATATAAAAATGGTATATACAAAAAAAAAAAAAAAAAACAGTATTAAAAAAAAAATATTTATTTTAAGTTTTATGGTTTTTTATTTATCCTTTAAAAATTAATTTTGTTCATTTTTAAAGTAAAAAGGAAATAAAAGCAAGCATTTGAAAATTATTTGTGAAATGATGCAAAACAATCTTTGCATAACGGAAGTTGACACTCCTGACACAAAGGTTTAGCCCGCAGTTTTCTGTCCTTCTGCAATAAGACTTTCTGCTAGCAGAACTAAAAAATCAAGAAATGGTTCTATTTTACAATGTAAATTCATATTTACCAATCATCATTACCAATCTAAAAAAACTTTCTTCCACCATTTCTGTGATTAACGGTCTAGTTCATACATTCCGGATAACTGATCAGATCGATCTACGCCTCCCATTATATTCCGGTAAAATTTTTTTATTTCCGGACACTGTACAACTTCAATTTTATCATTCCGTTGCTTCTTGTTTTTTGATTCCATTGAAGAACCATGGGAATTGCTTATATCTGATACATGGTATAATGACATTTTGTATACACAACTCCGGAAGTGCACGATTTGAAAATATCTTCACCCTTGGGTAGGTTTTGACGGAAACAACACGTGTTATGATTGCAAGCAATACTTTTTTCGATAACTGTACTTAAACGTCTAAATAACTAAATGGGACATTTTTGAAGCATTTAAAGTAAAAAACTATTACTAGGGCTCTCTGAACATTCAGTGGGACACATAAGTCCCAATTGGTGCGAAAGGTTTAAACAGTCCCACTGATACTTATACTTAAATACGTTTATTGACTTTTATTTTTCTTTTAAAGAAAAGATTTTTTTTAATAAAATTAATATTTTTTACACTTTTGCTCTTAGAATATATTAACAAAATATTCGTGAAGTATTCGCTTGAATTTGACGAATAAAAATGTCGTAAAATAGGCAAATATTCGGCATTTCGAATACGAAGACGAATATTCGTAACATGTCACCCCGCGGTAAAAATCCACCATGGAGTGGGCCATAGGGCTGGTATCCATGTAAATCTTTTCTACAGCTGTACTTTTGAATTTTTACCGTTTTTGCCGTTACCGTTATACACAAAAAATTAAAATATAAACTCAAATACTATGGTCGAATAGAGACTCCCCCAACAAAATATCTATCAGCCCAATTTTGAATAAAAATTCCCTGGGAGTTTTTTCTCTTTTCCCATTTTTACAATTGAATTTACATGGGAAAAATGGGAGAAGGGAAAAAACTTTAGCGGAATTTTTATTCATAATTGCGTTGTATATAAATATCTAAATTTTTTTGCAAAAATGGCCGAAATTACCAAGTTTAGACGACTATAAAATAGGAACCATAAGAGAACCATGTAAGAGCAGTATATAAACGTCGAATTTCATTAAAACCGGAGATGGTAAAAATATAAACTCTTATAGAGGTATATTGAAGTCGTTTCCGGGCCCAAAAAGATTAATCGGATTTACTCCAAATTTGATAAAGATACTTTCCTAATATAAAGGAACAATAATCTTCCCGGTGCACAGTGGGTAATTTCACGAGAAGGCAGTAAAAATTCCATACATTTTTACTGGATCGGTATTTTTTATGGTATTTTTATGGGATCTTAGATTTTAATTTTCACGATAAGCCCCAAAACTCGACTGATAGGAAAAGAAAGGTTTGGGTAGTTAAAAATACATTTTAATGTTTTTGTTGAGTTTCAGTTTAAAAGTTGAATATTTCAAATAATTCTCGAACTTTAATCTTGTTAGAAAATGCCAACATTTGGCGTCCGTAAATTTTTTTTAGACCCAATATTCACAGGGGCCAAAGGTTGGTTTTTTGGGACAAGGCGAGTTTATATAAGGTTAAAACTGAAAAAGGACATTTTGAAAAATGCACAAATAGTAATCCAACTTTTATTTTTGGTTTAATATATATACGTATTTTATTTTTATATATCAATACAAATATATACTTAAATCAAAAACAAATTATAATTTATAAACTGTTTCAAATTAAACAATATTAGAAAAAATTTCTTCTAAGGCATAGTTTACACGGAGTCTTTTCAGACATGTCTTTTTTTGACATTTTCTTTTGAACATGCTACCAAAAACCTATTGTCTTTTCACGATGTCTATCCAAACATGCCTGTTTTCATGTCTAATTGTCTAATATACAAATACATACAAATCAAAATACATGAACATTCATAAAAACAAACATGAAAACTCATTTCGTGTTTGTTTGGCAACCCCTCTTTCTTCTCTACCCCGATCGCCTACAAACAAAACAGACGTGTTTGTCAGACATGTCTGAATAGACACCGTGTAAACTACCTCTAAATAGCTTTGAGTTTAATTTTCCAGAAGTTGTTTAGATTCTTCCTCTAATTAGATTGAGGTTGATTTCCATTTTTGTCGAATACTGGACATATATTGATCTGATGTGCACAACAAAATAGTAATAAGATCTTCATTAGTACAACATCTGGACATTTTTTATACTCCCGTGTTATGCTCCCGGAAGAATCTTTAGTATTTGTTCCTTTTTTCTTGCGCTTGTTCAGATAGATCTCTAATTGGTAGCATTTTGTGTTGAACTATTTGTTCCCCATGGTACAACATTTTATGAATTGTGGTTGGCATATGTCTCCAAGAGTATTTTTTGTTATAAAGAATTGCTGTTTTATTTGCATACTGGCCAAATTTTTTTGCATTTGTCTTTCTGCTACATGCTATAACTTGTGAAAAGATCTGGAATCGTCTTATTAATTCATAATGTACTCCGGTGATAGATGCTGCAGTTTCTGGATCGGAAACTAATCTCCTTGCCGTGTTTTCATCATTTAAATTTCCTTCTCCTTGTTTTGGCTGATCAATTATAAGGCCTAGCTGAAGGTATTTTTCTTGAATTTGCTTTTTTGCTTGCTTCCTTTTCCACATTTTCTTGGGTTTTCTCACTGTTTCGCCTAGCGGGCCAAATTTTAGAATATGCGCCATAAAACAAATTCTGGCATGAAGAGGGGACATTCCAAATACGTATGCTTCATTGAAACTATCGTCTTGTGAGGGGGGTTGGCTTAATTGCCTTGATATCTTTTGGCATATGGTGCATAATTTCATTAATTTGATCTTTTATATTTCGAACTTCTTCAGTTATGACATCTTTAGTTTCGTTGATTTAAACCAACTTTATTGGTCTGCAATACTTTGTTGAGGAGGGAAGTTCATTCTTCCATACATCCATTTCTGTAGCTCTACTAGGTCACGGCTCTAAGCCAATATAAGTTTTTCTCAAACGTAATGGAACGAAAGATACCATGAATAATTAAGCATAAGATGAATTTTAAAGTGATGCTGCAATTTTCAAGTTTTTTTAAACAGTCAGCATCAAGTGTATTTAATAATCGTTCTGCAGTGTGTTCGAGAAGATTCTGCAATTTTACTTCTGCTGAGCTTGAAGTTACACTTGTAAAGGTAAACATTCTTTTTGACAGAAACTAATAGGGCTGTTCTAAAAATCACTTTTATTAAAATCACGTGATTTCAAATCACATGTGCCTTTTAAAATCTCACGTGTGATATTTTTGTGTGTTTTGGTGTGATTTTCAATTACCGAAAGCACACCGAGCAACACAAAAACGAAATGATTTTCAGGACACCAAAAATCATTCGTGTGATTTTAAAAGCACGTGATTTGAAATTACGTAGTTTTCAGAACAGCCCCGTTAATTTCGATATGTTAATTTCTAAAATAGTGCAAATGGAGTAAATTTCATTTCTTCAGTTGGTGTCGGCATACTTTATAAAATCCTCTTTGTGCGTCTGTTCGTTTCCACTATTTTTTTAATTTTTTTTTAATTTTTATTTTGCGTTGGTTGAATTTGATGCAGAATAAATCTCTTATGATACTAAAAGAAATTTCTTAATTGATATTTACAAGCTTGCGTCTTCATAATATTTCACTACTTATGCTCTTTCATATGAATAAAATACTTTTAAAATTGGAGAACATAAAAAAAAATAATTTTGGCCGCCTTCTAAAAATAAAAGTGTGCGGCGGTAAGAACACCCCTTATATATATAGTACAAATTCTGCTCTTTCCCCACCATGGCGAAGGATATACAATTTTCGTAATAGCCGAATATAGCACTTTTACTTATTTTGTGTGTGTTTGTTTTAAGACTTTATGAACAATCATTTTAAAAGTATAAATATTTATCCTTAAAGTACTTTAAACACTAATCTTTTCCGGCGTTGGGACAGTTTCTATATATTAATTTATACGTACCTATGAACGATATTTGCAAGCAAATCATTATGTTTTAGTCTATAATCTACAGGCACTTTTTCATAATTTACTGTTAATGTTCCCGATTTAATGCAACGTTCATATTCTTCAGCCGGATGTGCTCTAAATTCACGCGCAAATACATCAAGAATCTTTTCGCCAACCCAACGTCCTTTGGTGAATGTTGTAAAAGTAAAATAATATGGGTAGACTTTTCGCAAACCTTAAATGAAAATTTTATTATAAGTATAACTTTATGTTTATGTATGTATGTATGTATATATGTATGTATGTATGTATGTATGTATGTATGCATGTATATATGTATGTATTTATGTATGTATGGATCATAGATGGGGGTAGTGGACTAATTTTGCAGTTTCAACTCACAGTTAGTGATAGTTAAAAATTATTGCAATCATTTTGTTGATGTTGAGTGATGAATGGACAATTAGCAGCCTCACTAAACTCGAGTGATAGTGATGTTAAAAATTTTGCACTCAAAAAAAAAAAAAAAATAGTGCGATTTAAGAAAAAGCAATCAGCAATTTATTGCAACTTTTTTGTTCTTCACTCATTTGAGTGCAACTTAAAATTTTGCACAAAATTTGCAAACAAAAAACTTTTTTCATTATGATTAAAGCCATGAGATATTCCGTTATTGACAAATTTTCATGTTGTTTAATTTTCTTTGCTTATGAATATCATAACAAGAATCAAAAACTATGCGCATTGAAAATTAAATTTTCTAATGTTTAGTGAGAGTCTGTTTATATGCAGCTTTTTTGATTGCGAGTACAAATTTTGCACTTTTTGAATTGAGTGCAGATTTTATGTATTCAATCACCGTTAGTGATAGTGAAACAATTTGCAATACTACTCAATTTTTTTAGTGCTACTTAAAAAGTACCAGTCATCAGTAAAGCTGGTAAAAAACTAGAGCAAACTAAATTTTTTGCAGTTTTATTTAGTGATAGTGCAATGCTGATTTAAATCAATATTTAGTGCACTACCCCCAACTATGGTAAGGATGTATGTATGTATGCATTTTATTTGTAGTTTTTTTATGTTATTGGTCTTATGTAGAAAGGCCATAATTAGATTTTTTTTCGAAATTTAGTTTTTAGTGATTCCAATACATTTCACATACATTACACATCCTCACAAAAATTAAATGCAATAGTATCAAATATAAAGGCTTTACAAGCAATTTTACATTCTGATACATACAGTTTTTACATTCTGATACAAACAGTTTCTGCAAAGTTTTAATTGTATATTATTAAAAATTGTTCATACCATTTTCAATGTAGTACGATGTTTCGTGATATCGCTCGTCAGTAAAGCCAGGTCTTTTAGCCTTTAAAGCCTTTGTTTCCAGTTTTGCCTGTAAATCATAGTCATAAAGAAAAAAATTAATAATTTTTAATGTAGCTTGTATAAAATAGCCTTTACTAAATAAATGTTGCAAACACAGATGCCCTCCGATAAATTTTAAACAATATGTCCACCATTTTATTGTACGGAAAAAATTAACTAAAGCAATTGGCGAATTCAACAAGTGTTCTAGGGTGCTAAGTAGCCTTACAAGAAACCTAAGTTCAAATGACTGCACATGTAAAAAATTCACCTGGGGTGTAATCACCTTATACGATATCGAGCAAAATGAATGGAAATGTTTCATTTTGGTATCATGATATTCGATATCGAATGAAATGTATCGTAATTTGAGATTATTGCATTCAATATTGTGCAACCAAAGACATTACATCTCTCGAGTTTTCATTCGATACGTCAATGTCTATCGTGTGCAGAAAAATACGATAACTTACTCGATACGATAGCTTACTCGATATCGAATGCGGTGATAAGACCCCTGATTTAAAAAAATTAAGTGGACAATTTAAAAAGAAACTTATGCTTTGTTAACACGGGTTTTTAAACGCGTTTAAGTATCTCGAACGTAATTTAGCTATAATCACTTCAAAATCGAGATGATTAACTAAACATTTAAGTGAGTTGTTGATCATATCAAATTGACATCATTAAAACTAAATCATTTAATTAAACACATATAATCCTCTGAACTTACCTCAAACTGAGTATGATTTTGCATAGGTCACAATAAACGTAGCTCGCACGTGAACAACCGACCATGATTTCGTTAATGTTTTTGAAATAATGCATACATTTTCACAATTTCATCATTAATATGTTTTAAATATTCTTCTGGTAACTTTATTAAAGCATTTTTTTATCAATTTCTAATACTTTAAAGAAATATAAATTTGTTTGTTGTGTTTTACTTATTAATCAACTGTCATCTTTATCATCTCCAATTTAATGCGAACGGCTTTGATTAACTTTATCAAAATTTTGCTTAAGCGCGTTTAAAAACCCAAAATGTAAATGTAGACGAGTATTACACAGTTATCCATACGGAAACAAAAGGCAAACTTTGCATCAATAACTTTGTTGATGCCATGTTGACATTTTTTTTCATGTGTTTTGATGTTTTAGAACTCACCCAGTTATAAAAATAAATAAATATATTAAGTACGGCTGTTCTTTAAATACACATTTCTCTATTTAAGTGGCAAATTATTTTTTTTTACGCTTAAAAAAAATCAACACACCGATCTGGCTGAATTATATATACCAACCAAGTCCACATCATATCCGGAGTCTTCGGAATACCCATTTCAACAGACAGGCAGACATCATTAAATCAACTTCGCTCCTCACCAGAGTTGTGTCGTTCATGAACGGCCTAGTTCAATTGAACTAATAAGTCATCGTTCCTTTTCGTCAGTTGTTCTCCTGTTTGAAGAACAACTGATTGAAAAGAAACAGCAATACTATTCTTGAGTATAGGGTATACCAGTATTCCCCTTTGTGCTTTCCGTTATTTTGCCATTTTTATTGACAGTGATGCCACTTGATGCTAATTTTTATCTATGTTGTTAAGAATAATTTACAGAATCGCATAATCGTTAGTGCAAACAACAAAACAGGTTGACTGTTGTAACAACTGTTGTTATTGTTAACATTTACAGAATCCAACTACTGAAGAAATTGGCTTCGAGCTAAACAACAAAAGAGATCTTCACAAAAACGTGAACAAATTTGTTATCATTACTATCTTCTAATATATATTTTTATCTCTTTTTTTATGATTTATTTTCTTGTTTTTCTCTATTAAAATATTTAATGCATTCTTATTATTTTTAACATCGAATTTCTATATTTAAATATGTGAGTACACATATACTTATTACCCACTACAATTTACTAATATTTACTATAAATTCTGACAATTATACTTTTGTTTTCTAGCTTTTTTATTATTACTGATTATTCGATAATTCTGTGGTTTTCACGAATAATCGCGTAAGTTATAAAACCAAACTTTTCAGGAGAGCAAAAACAATTATTTTTTTCAATTGCGGCTTCTGTAGATGCTTTTTTAAACTTTTTTCTTTACTATCCTCTTAACAGTGACTTTCTACGTATTATACATAGTTTTCATGAAAAAATCCTGACAGGATCACAATCTGTAAAAGGATTAAAAATGCATATGTTTGATTGACTCATTAAGTGTGTGCAATATAACATCATATCTCCACATAAGTTCTTTTTTGTGAAAATAAATGTTATCATTTTAATCACACATGACGACTTACGTTGTTATTTTTACGACTTTAGTTGTTATTAATAGAAAAATTTTCAAAAAATACTTTCATATTTTTTGCACGAATAACAACATAACATCACATATGCTTTTTATTTGGAAACATATTCAGCAATTTTACAATTTTTGGCGATGTATGTCGACATAAATCGTTATAATAGCAAAATATTTTATTAAACAGTTAACTTAAGTTGTTTTTAGCAGAAAAAAATTAATAATACTACATTATATTCTAAAAAGCTTAATACTTATAAAAACCTAATGCAAAATGTAGCACTTTGACATCATTATCTCAATTTCGGCAAAAACCGACTTACGCGATTATTCGTGAAAACCACAGAATTCATAACTATTGCAACACGTATTAATTAAGTTATCATAAGTTAAAATATAAACTATTCTAATATCTTAAATATTCAAGCGCAAGGTCAATTATATAAAAAATTATTTATTTTTTATCCAATATTTCGCTTTCTCAATGGATAGCTTCTTCAGGGATTCAAATATTTCGTTTTTTCTTTTTTCTTTTTATAAAATTTTTAAACAAATTCTTAAAACAACAAAATTGTCAATTATGAAAAACCATAAAAATTATACACGGAAAACAAAAATTATTCTATTACATTTTCATAAACTTATTTAATTTCCTATCTTATTCTTATAAATTAAATGTCTTTAGTTTTGAGCTACATTGTCTGTATCTGTTTTAAAATTTATTCTTTGTTCTATTGGTGTATTGATAATTTGTAACATTTCTAACATGAAACATCGTTTGTAGTTTGTTTCTGCATTTAAAACTGTTGTATTTTCAAAATCTGGTGTATGATTGTAATTGGCACAATGTGATGACAATGCAGTTTTTTGAGAAGACGTATTTTTGCATTTTTGATCAGACCTATGTCCTGCTAATCTTGTTTTCAATTTGTTCTTCGTTGTACCTATATATACTTTACTACATATTTAATTATCCTTACCCTTGCAAGGTATCTTGTAAATAACATTAGATCTATCTAATTTATCCGTCCTATCTTTCATTTTACTAAATAATCTATCTAATGTACCATATGTTTTATGAGCCATCCTATAATTATTAATATCATAAATATTAGAATTTTCTAATCTTTCAGAAACTATTGGTACATAAGTTAAGGACTTGTAAATTTTAGGTTCAGTTACCGTATTCACATTACTTTCCCTATGTCCTTTGTACTGTCCAATCAATTTATAAATCAATTCCCTTGGGAAACTATTATTCTCCAATATATTTTTGATCTTCATTTTATTAGTTCCATGAAAAACTATATCACTAATATTTAGGACTTTCTCTATATGATTTTTGGCTGTATTTATAATAACTCTTCTTGGATGTTTTGAATAATAATTAATTATTCTCCCTGACGAAATTAATGCAGATAAGGGTAATATTACGGTTGCGATGAATAGACTTGACTATAGTTCAAGAATGGATAATATTCTTAGTGATGACACACAAATAAAATATAAATAAAATATTGACAAAAGATCCAACGACTAAACTACAACAGACAAATAATGATATAGTAGAAAAACTTTTCAGATTAGAGATAATAACACCTTTTGAGAAGAAAAAATTAAAGATAACAACTGCTACGGCACCCAAATTATATGAAGTTCCGAAAGTCCATAAGGAAACATTTCCATTAAGACCAATTTGCTCGGGCATTAATGGTCCATCTCATGAACTAAGTAGATATATAACAGGAATTCTTAGAAAGATAACGGAAAATTCCGTATATAATGTAAAAAACTCATTACAATTTAAAGATAGGATTAAAAATATAAAGATACAAAATGCGGATAGGATAATTTCGTTAGATGTAGTATCCTTATTTCCTAGTATACCTATAGATGTAGCCTTAAATATTATAGAAAGGAAATGGGATATAATTAGAGAGCATACTACTCTTGAAAAGGAATTATTTTTAAGAATTCTAAAATTTTGTATAGGCGATAGTAGATATTTTCAATATAGTAGCAGAATATATTCTCAGCAAAAAGGATTTCCTATGGGTTCTCCAGCTTCTCCAGTTGTAGCAGATATAGTTATGGAGGAGCTACTAGATACATGTATTGGAAGATTATCTAATAAACCAAAAATTATAACAAAATATGTAGATGATTTATTTTGTATTATTTCAGAATGTGAAATAGATAATATGTTAAACATATTAAACTCCTTCCACCGGGATATTAGATTTACAATTGAAACGGAATGTGATCATAAACTTTCATATTTAGACACATTAATAATAAGAAAAGGGAACAATTTATTAGTAGATTGGTACCAAAAACCAATTTCGTCAGGGAGAATAATTAATTATTATTCAAAACATCCAAGAAGAGTTATTATAAATACAGCCAAAAATCTTATAGAGAAAGTCCTAAATATTAGTGATATAGTTTTTCATGGAACTAATAAAATGAAGATCAAAAGTATATTGGAGAATAATAGTTTCCCAAGGGAATTGATTTATAAATTGATTGGACAGTACAAAGGACATAGGGAAAGTAATGTGAATACGGTAACTGAACCTAAAATTTACAAGTCCTTAACTTATGTACCAATAGTTTCTGAAAGATTAGAAAATTCTAATATTTATGATATTAATAATTATAGGATGGCTCATAAAACATATGGTACATTAGATAGATTATTTAGTAAAATGAAAGATAGGACGGATAAATTAGATAGATCTAATGTTATTTACAAGATACCTTGCAAGGGTAAGGATAATTAAATATGTAGTAAAGTATATATAGGTACAACGAAGAACAAATTGAAAACAAGATTAGCAGGACATAGGTCTGATCAAAAATGCAAAAATACGTCTTCTCAAAAAACTGCATTGTCATCACATTGTGCCAATTACAATCATACACCAGATTTTGAAAATACAACAGTTTTAAATGCAGAAACAAACTACAAACGACGTTTCATGTTAGAAATGTTACAAATTATCAATACACCAATAGAACAAAGAATAAATTTTAAAACAGATACAGACAATGTAGCTCAAAACTATAGACATTTAATTTATAAGAATAAGATAGGAAATTAAATAAGTTTATGAAAATGTAATAGAATAGTTTTTGTTTTCCGTGTATAATTTTTATGGTTTTTCATAATTGACAATTTTGTTGTTTTAAGAATTTGTTTAAAAATTTTATAAAAAGAAAAAAGAAAAAAACCAAATATTTGAATCCCTGAAGAAGCTATCCATTGAGAAAGCGAAATATTGGATAAAAAATAAATAATTTTTTATATAATTGACCTTGCGCTTGAATATTTATTATATCAAACTTATTAAAAGGTCGAAGAAAATAAAACAAAATAATCTATTCTAATATCGTTAATGAAATAAATATAACTTAAGAGAAAAAGAAAAAAAAAAATATAAAAACAAGTAAGTAACAAGTATAGTCGGTCAATCCCGACCAAATGAAACCCTACGCCACAGTATATAAGAACAAATTTTTTCAAGTGTGCCTATTTAGGACCTAGAATTGAAAAAGGCATAACTAATATGGTTATATGAATTAAGTTTCATGTTTTATGTTTAAAATTTCATTTAAATATGTTAGATAGATTCGGAGTTAGAAATTGCCTCCTATCTCCCCTCGTGGTCCTATTTTTAAAAAAATTCAAAGCTGATGTGTCCATGTAAATATGGATCTATCTATGTTTTAAATTTAATTAAAATTGCTTTGGTAATGGGTATAAAGACCCTATTCCGGAAAGCAGCTTGTATGGGGGCTATAAGAAATTATGGACCGCATCGCCCCACTTTCAATAGGCTTGGTCCTTGTGTTAGAATCTATATACTAACTTTCTTGAAATTATCTTTAAAATTGCGACCTGTACTTTGCGCACAATGTTACATGGATAGTCAGCCTGTCAGCCAGGCGGACAGACATCGTTAGATCGACTTTAAGGTGGGGGTAGGACCAATATTTTAATGTGTTACATACATCAGCAAAAATTTTAATTCGCAAATTATGGATCAGATTCGAAATTTGACAAACGCAGTCCAACAACTGCGACCGAGCCGAGTGGAATCTATAACACTAGTAACTATTCAGCCCGGTGTCGGCATCGGTTACAAAAATTTGAATTTTGTTAAGTCTCTCGCAGTTTGGTGGGGACTCAACTGAGTACCCAGTTTGGAGAGAAGCAGCAAATTTTTCTATAAAATGCATCAGACCACAAAAAGTCGCAATAATAAATGTTAAAGATGTATACAATTAAAGGACTTTTAATTTGAAAAAAGCATGGCTTGCTAAAATAAATGTAAAAAGAGTACGTTGTTTAAAGAAGTCGTTCGTCCCGAAAATTATCCCAAAGGTTTACACACCAGCAACAATCCAGGCAAATCACCTGTTCAAAAGCTGCAGAGAAAATAAAATCATTAAATGGCTATACCTGAATTAGACAAACATGCGAAATAAATCTACTTCATCCCACAACAAAATTTTTTTTATTACCGTCTATGACTTCCTTTGACGGAATAGTAGGATTTTATTTTTTGAGGGAAATTGAACATTCGATCGATACCAAAAATGGAGTTCATTTTTATTAATTCAATAGAAATTTATAGAGACAACGTTTCGACGGATTTAATAAGTAAATTCGAAATTATTCAATTTAATTTTAATGCATTTGCAGATCCAGACAGAGCATTGCCAGCCAACATGCAAGTCAAAGCCACAATAAATTTTACAAAACAGGATCCTCGTAGTTATCCATATCCGACTTCCGCATCCGAATTTATAAACAAAGAAATCGAAAGCCTTCTCTAGGACGGCATTATAAGAAAATCTTTCTAGCCTTATAATTCACCAATCCTTGTGGTCAATAAAAAAAGGGGTTGATCACAGGGGTAGACAAAAATAACGACGAATAGGTTTTCACTTCCGTAAAATTAACGATTTTACAATCCCGGAGAAATATCCAATGCCATATACTACTACAGTAATTTTGTCGAATTTAGGTAATTTGGAATTTTTACAACGCTGGATTTCAAAATCCGTATTTAACCTCGTCACGAAACCTCATCACCATAACCAAATCTTGCCGGTCAGAAACTGCTCTTGGATATATTTTCAACAAGCAAAGTGCATTTTCTCACTTGGCTAGATAAATTTTCTTAATTTGCAGTTGCTATTAGTAGCATTTTTCTTTCTATTGGTAACATGTATTCAACCTATGGCGTTCTAGGACAAAACAGCCTGGGGATATTCATCATACTGCAGAGGACTACAACTCACACAAAATATGTTGCTAAAAATACTGTGGAAAAATCATTCTTTCTTAAACAACATAAGTAGAAACACCGACATCGCCAACAACAACTTCGTCAACCGCAACAACTACATTAATCGTACAAAGCAAACATCCAACAACCTTGCCAAAGACCTCAAAGTATTAAATGTAAATAGTATATTGTTTGCAACAAGCGTAAATGAATTTTAAACCGACACAAGATTTCTTTACGTTATCGACCACCAACACAACACAAGGCGGAAGGGAGATTTGAGGACAAACGATTTACAAACAACTATGGAAAAAAAACACACTGCCTGTTACCTTACCAACAATTTCAAACATGCTGCCAGCTCATGAATCAAAATAACAAGATTACGCATTGCGCAGTTCCGTTATTTTGTTGTGTGACGAAGACATAGAATTTGTGTTGTAAACAAAGTACATTTGTGTATGAAGCTGCAAAAGGATTACAACAAGTCCTCATTTGCATTCTATGATGCCGTAGATGCGCATTAGAAAATTGTTCTCTGTTTGTTATTATTGCTGCCAGCTTATATGATAAACATCACTAATATATATAAGAGGGAAAACTTAATTAAAGGACACTTTAAAAATTCGCAATCTACAAATATACCTTTTTCCTGCAGACAAGATTATGGCTTCGCGGGTTTAAATTAAGTAACATGTTAAAATAATTATATCTTAATTAATACTAGTTTCTCCCGGTAGCCGAAATTCGACCACTTGACATTCACTTAAGAGAGAACCAGAGCGTTATTCAACAAAAAACGTACACATTTTAAGAATACAACAATGTGCACACTTTTCACCCATGTGTGTGCGAGTCTGTTTGCAAGTACAAAAAACAAAAACATTTTAAACAACAAAAAACATTGGATTTTTCAACCGCCGTTAATACATGAGTATTCGTGTGTTTGAAAAATAAATTAAAACGCTTTTAAACACTTTAATTCGAAAAATTTAGAAAAGAAATTTATATTGTGCATATCTACACACACATACCTCTTAAACGATATATGTCTGTTTCATTAAAATCGGTGGACAATAAGTTACTTAAAAATAAACCACAAAAATTGTTTCCGTATTTATATATCAGATTTTTTTTATCAATAATAGAAATAAAAGAAAAAAGAACCTACGTACCTTTTTTAAATCCTTCAATTGATCAGAGTCTTCAGCTTTCCTTTTCTCAGGAGTTGGAATTTTTGGTTTTTCCTTATCAGTGGGAGGCAGCAACTGGAATAAAATGTAAGAAAAACCTTATGAGTTGAAATATTCAATAGGATTATGTAAAAAAGTAAAAGCTATAAGTGTAGAAAGTTGTGTCTAACATAGTTTGTTTCAATATACATAATAAAGGGCTGCATGAATAACTTCATTCATAAACATACTGAAATGTTTATTCAATGAAGTTCGTATTCAAACAAACTTCAGACCACTGAACAAACTGTTGTTTTATTCATGCTACTAGCAAACACATTTCGTTTCATATGGCAAACACAAAGACTTTGCTCAATGAAACGACTTTTGTTTTACAGTTTTCACTCTCTCTAATTTTTTTCTATAAATACTCAATAGCAATGTTGCCACTTAGTAAAGTTATGTATTTTTTTCTTTTTTGTTACCTTTACAATAATATATGTAATTTGTAAAGCATTTTTTAAATTAAATTTTAATTTTTTTCCTAACAACCTTTTTATGTACTTCCAAGCAAAACACATTGCTGAAAAATGTTTTTGAAAATAAAATGAAATTTTTTTGAAGTTTATAAATTTACATTAAAAACAATTAATTTACATTTAAAACAAAGTCAAATTTGTATTATTTTTATTATTTTAATATTAATGTACTTCCTTATCTTGTTGCTTTTACTCTTCATGGTTATTTTTGTTTTTTTTTTATCTTTCCTAATATTTTTCATTTCTTTCAACTGGCAATACTGACTTTAAAATAAATGTGTTTTTCCATGAACTTATTCGACATTTATTCAGTGGTTGTTTTGTTTCAGAGTTGTTAGTATTCATATTCACTTGTTTAAGTAAACAAAAAAACTGCATCTTACTCGTCTCATAAATGTCGTGTGTTTGTTGCTTTCATTTCGTAGTTATTCATTTTATTGAATACAAACGAAACAAATACAAAATTATAATGAAAGTTTCATGAACATCATTATTAAGTTTCATGCAGATGTTTAATACATAATGCTAGGAACACAACTGGGACGAACGATGAATTTCACCCAACACGACGAATTTTTCAACAAAAAGTTGCTAAGTAAATTCGTCGTATGACAATAACAAGCAGCTTTTATAACGACGAATAACAAGCAGCTTTTATAACGACGAATAACAAGCAGCTTTTATAATTGAGAAAGTTGATTGTTATTTGTGCAAATAGAGAGAAATAGTGTGACCATATCAAAAAAATAATGCTTTAAAAGTACAACATAATCATAAACACAACTAAAAACTATTTTTATAGCAAAATACTTTGTATATTTCTTATAAATGTTATACAATAAAAAAAAAACAATTATTAAAGTAACAAGTAACTTTATTTACTAAAATACTTCTAAACTAAAACCAAACATGGTCACCTGGTACCGATTTGTTCGTCGTTTGCCGGCGTATGAAATAGAAATAAATCTATTGCAAAGACGCCGCGTGTGACGAATTTCACCGGACGCTATTATTCGTCGTTCGTCCCAGTTTTTTTTATGCTAGGAAATAAATGTTAAAAACATTAATATTTTAATTTTTCGCAGTAGTCCTTGTATGAAATCTGTAGTCAAGTGTGAGTAGCGGGTGTCCGAAAATTAATGGAATTAGGTGTTGGAAAAAAAAAATTTTTATACTCGTAAAATAGCTATGGCACAATCTGATTCTATTTGTCCTTCAAGTTATACAAATAAAGGTCAATGAACAAAAAAAGACAAAAAGAATGGAAAACATAAAAAACAAATGTTGAGGCATAATAAAGTAGCGTAGTATAGGTATATTTATTTGCGTATTGTGTTTGTTTTCTTTGCAACAAGTGACCTTATATTAACACTCTCAAAGGGAAAAATTAGAACAAATGGTTTTTGCATCTTGGAAATGTGTATGCCGAATTTTATGCAACAAACTTTGGTAGTTTTCATGTGCAAACTGTTTCTTTTAGTGTGCACACGTGTTAAAAATTATTTTTTGGACCGCTCAAAAAAATCCGTGGATTTCTCACACAAAAAAGTATTGGGTTACAAAAAGCAATCATGACATTTTTAGCCAAAATAGTAAAGATGGATCTACAAACGATGTGCATAAGCTACCACTTAATCCAGGCTTTATCATCTAATAGGAGGAAGGTATAGACGATGGCTTGTAAGGAAAAAATTACCCTGAAGTGTTTCCGGTAATAAAGAAGTTGTTACTCACAGATATACCACTATCATCGAAGATCAATGTGTCATCAACTTCACCGAATACGCTAAAAATAAAAATATTTGAACCTTGTACTGAGTCGCCTAATTGCAGAAAATGAAAATAATGTATTGAAGAACGACTGGCTATAGGTTCTTATATTTTTAAAGACATGACCCCCATGAAACCCTATATCACTTTTTAGATGAAGAACTGCTTATGCTTATCGCAACGCAGATCACAATAGGCTTGCATTGAACACAACAAAAGACAAGGTACTGTTTTACGATACATAGCACTGACGAATATGAGCTACAAGAAAAAAAAATAGTAAAACTAGGCAATCGTCGTCTAGAATTGACGAAGAAAACAGTAAAAAGAATGCGTCATTTGACAAGTGCGTGAAAACTCTTTGTTTGCAGAGAGGATGTTTTGGTTTTCTTTTGTAGTAAAATGGGTTAAAACGATTTATTGCAACTACTTAATTGATAAAAAAAAATAATCTATTCTGTCGAGGTTTTCCATTTTTGGTTATCATAAAAATCTTACTTAGCCATTTCTAGGGAAACATTAAGCCATTTTTTGGTAAAACTCATGCCAGTTGTGGTCGTAAAGAGTTGGCATCACTGCTGTTGTGTGCAGTCTTGGGCTTTTGACATAATTTTAAGCATAAGTAAAAGTGCAATATTTGTCTGTGGAGTGGACTTTAAATGGTATCAATAAATCATTAAACAGTCTTTGACCTCACAGTATTGAAATTCGTTGCGTTTTAAGACGCATCACAAAATTTTATGATTTTATTTCTAGTCATATACAACTTAATTGGACCTATTTTAAAAGAAAAAATCATGATTCGTTTCAGTTTTAGGCGTATAAAAGTGATTTACTCTATAGAATTTTATGTGGTACCTTTGCTAAATTGCTCCAAATTTGATCCAATAAAATTTTTCGTTACGGATTTAATAGCACAAATATGTTTTCCGAGAATGGCCTTACCATGGGGCCTATGGTAAATTATAGCCCGATCTTCACATAACGTGTTGTTGTGATTTCTAGTCTTATAAAACTAAGAGACCAAACTTTACTCCAATAGCATTATTCGTTGCGTTTTAAATCGTTCTAAACCGTTTCTGAGAGTGGATTTTATGGGGCCGATCTTTACGAAATTTATTAGTTTAATTTGTAGTCATATTAAACGAGGTTGTGCAAAATTTAATAACAATCAGTGCATTCCGCCGCTAATTAATGGTTGTTTTTGTAGCAGAAATACCAATTTTGTAGGATGGTTGTTTCACACTTGGGTTCGCATCTCTTTTCTTACTGAACCGATTGTGCTGGATTTGAATCCCAAAACTACTCAGAATAACTAGAAATCATTTTACACCAAAAAAGTTCTACTCTTTTGAGTGAGCGTGATTTGAACAGACTGAGAATTGCTCAATGGGATCTTAAATGCATATTAAAACAATTTCACACGGAATAACAAACTTTATATACCCTTTTCGCAACTAGTGGTGCCTAGATGCCACGGAATGATAACACAATTCTGGATGTTATTGATGTGACCAATGACCAAACAAATGACAGTAGAACAAATCAATAAATCTATGAAACATTTCCACAGAGTTTATGCACTTGTTTCTGTGATAAGAATTGACTTCCTAAATCCATTATATCTCCTTCTGCGGGTTTATTGTCTTAATGAAAGATAATATTCTACTGTGTCTATTTTATTTAAATCTTGCGTTATTTAAACATGCAAATGATTATACATAAAATATTTGTTTAAGATATACGAAAAATAATTTTAATAAAAACCTATAAAATAACATTTTACAATTTTGAAAAAAAAAAAGAAAACCCCACTTTGTTCTTCTGGAAACAATATAAAAACGTTTTCAAAATTTATCAAATTCTCAAGCATCTTTCGTATGTTGCGTTTTTCATGAGTATCTCTATCTTATTGATTAACAAACACATTTAAAATTTCATATTCTCTACATACTGGTACATTAATGCATACAAATGTACGCATATATCCACTTGTATATAAGTAAATATTTGAAAGCAAACAACATAAAACTATTAATGAGTGTCAACAAATTGATGAATGAATTGATCAGAATTTTATTGATCAATGAATTTTCATAGTAACGAAATATTTTTTTATTCATTATAAATTAAAAAGAATGTATATACTTAAAAAAAATATGAAAAGACTTTGGTCTTGACTGGCGAACACCAAACAACCCACGCCTTGCTTTCACACTTTGATGATCATGAAAATGAAATGTTATTAGTTTTTCAATTTATTAAATACTTGTTGAATAGTCGACCTTTAGATAGATACGCACGTGAATTCAAACACCCAATTCACATGATCATTTTTGAGACGTCTACTAGACGGCGAATTTTTATGAGATTCTATTTTGTAAAAAAAAAAAAAAATACCGACTAAACATATTTTTTCTCTTGCATCGTGGTAAATTTTTCTATATTACAATGGAACAAAATAACCAGATATGTGATAAAAATCGACAGTTTTTAAAGGTGTGATGAATTTCGAACAATTTTAAAATCTATTTCTTAATTAAATTTTATTGTATGTAAAGCAATTAGCACGGTTATAGTTAGCAGTAAGGCCGTCGCACAGTGGCGCCCGTAGAGCAAGCGAGGTTGCAAAAATCAAAATTTTCATGAATGCCGACGAAGTTTTGAATAAACCCATGTTATAGGAAACTTTTCAACGATTTCAAATATGCCACTCTTAATAATATCACATTTTTAGTTTAGAAGATATAACCGTTCAAAGTTGACCGACTTTCGGTTTTCAAAAAAACACACAATTTTTAGTCAATTTGTTGCGATTTCAGGTGTAATATCACGAAAAATAGGTAACGAATCGCCTTATTTTTTGTTTGTATTGATTGATGTATTTATAAAATGTATAATGATAAAAAAAATTAACTGTTTGCTTTGTGTTTCTCCTGGTAAATCACTATTTAAAAACTATCCGTTTTTTCACTATTTTTCAACTTTGACGGAAAATAAAAAAAAACTATATTTTTCTATATTTGCCATATTTGCAAAACCTGTTCTTTGATTATTTCTTTACATAATTCAAAAGGTTTTATCTGCCCGTACGTGCCCGTTTGGCTTCTAGAGGTAAAAAAGTTTAAAAAGACATGGTTGCAGAAATTGTATGGCGTCCATCCCTTATATGTTTTGACTGACAGTAGTTTGATCTAATAGTTATTATATTAGCAGGTACGTACCTCACATAAACAATACTTTGGCGTACAAATGGTCAGGAACAATATTGACTTATGGTCCCTACAGGTAGGCACAAATCTTATTTGGACACGTGCATAATATCAAAATTGCATTATTCAGCATAAATCCATATGTATGCAGGGAACAGGTAAATTTTTAGGCATGGTAGCATAAGCCTATATATTGCAAAATAAGCATAATGCCTGGATTAGTCTACGCCTGAAAGTTGGCGCAACAATTACTGAAACCATTTAACAATTTAAGTACTGAAAACATGGCGTTGTACAATTTAAAATTATTTGAACTGTTTAGAAAGTCAACCACACCAAAGTTTTTCACGGAAGTGAAAATTCTTCCTGAGAAGTTGACATTGATCAGCAAATGAGGCTGCGATGGATCATCCGGACAAAGCGTTTATAAGCAAAGGATATCTCCCGATGACGCTACAATATCGGACGGAAATATGTTTATGGCATCTGTTGTTCCTTTGCGGCTAAAATCGGATGATTCCCTACACTGAAGAACTTTTTTCAATTCAATTTATTTCATATATAATATGTTACATCTCAATTTTATATAATTAGTTGTAGAGAGTTTAAGATTAGTATCTTTTTCTGCTTAATTATAACATATTTCAATTAGTTATCATAGACAGAATTATATTGGAGGTAAAAATTTAGCAAAAACCTATTTAAACCCCTTTTTTCGTTTTATTTTTATATTTTTTTTATCGATTTTATATTATTATTTGTCAGAAGAACTTTGGTAATTTAAACGATTCTACAAATGAGGAGAATTACGAATATGGAATGTCACCATTGCACGCAAGGATAAGGTGTATGGAATTCTTGCTAAAACTGGCATATACCCTACCACAAGAGGAAGAAAACTTCGATGAAAATACATCAATAAAGGATAAGGAAAAGATCAGAAAGAAGCAAATACAGGATGCTTTTTTTAAACAAGTTGGACTAAAAGTAGACTGTCCCAAGCACGGATACGGTAACTCAAACGATGGAAACACTTCTAGGAGATTTTTTGAAAATGATGAGGCAGTAACTAGAATCATTGGAATTGACAATCAAATCGTGAAAAGATTGGGAACGATCTTGGATGTTTTAAACTGCAAAGAAAATGTCAATTCTACAAAATATGGAGAATATGCGTCGAAAACTGCATCTCTTTTAGCAGAAATGTATCCACAGAAGAAGTTGACCCCGACCGTCCATAAAATATTGGCGCATGGTAAAGATATAATTGAGTACCAGTCTTTGCCAATTGGAGAGCTTTCTGAAGAAGCACAGGAGTCTCTTAACAAATTTTATAAAAAATATAGATTGCAGAACACATTCAAAGCATCAAGGGTGAGGCAAAATGAGGACCTCTTCAACATGTTGGCAGCATCTTCCGATCCACTTATTTCTTCCCTGCGGCATGTGAAGTCACGAATAGAGTTACAAAATAATTATAGTTTAGAAATGGTTAGTCTTTTAGATATACCTTCTCTTACGAATTGTGATGAATATTTTACAGAAAATTGAAAAAATAAATTTAAAAAAAAAAATAATTTTTTTTTTAATTTGTTGGATAATAATTTAAAACATAAAACCCTTAAGAAAAAAAATAAAAACAATCTAAAAATGTAAAAAAAATTTTTTTTAGTTACCATAAAATTGATTTTTCTACTAATTTTAACTTTGATAACCCATAAGTAGGCCCCTACAAAGCGTAGCACCCTTTCCAAACGCTCATTTCATAGGCTGAACAGTTATCTATCATATGCTGTTTAAACTGTTCAATTATCTTATTCGGTTCAAAAGATATGATTTTTGCAACGAAAAAACTCATATGGCGCCACTGTGCGTCGTAACGTCCAAGTCTGTAGAAAAAAGATTTTTCTTACTATTTCACTGTATGGTAACATTACTGTTACTGTCAGCTAATTGAGGCTTAAACGCCGCTTTAGTCGACTGTAAATGTAATTAAATGCAATGTAACGTACCGTTACACTTATAGAACATTTAACAATGTGTCATCTGTTTTTCACAAACATAAACAAAAAAGTGAACACACTCAGTGATGGAAAATCAAAAGGTTTAAATGGTGACCGCTGTGCAGAAAAAGTACCAAGTGATTTAAATGGTATTAAAACAGTATTTAGTCTATGTAAAAAAATATTATAGATTTTTAATAAAGAAATATGTATTTTAGCATATACATACACATTTAGATGTATTATTTAAATGTGCATAGACAAAACAAGGTTTTGCAACCTTTTATATATTTCTTATTTCTATTGTATGTGCATATACATTTGTTCATTTTGTACATCTAAGCATATGTATATTTTTATATATGGAAGTATGTTGTATTGCAAGTAATGTTGCCGAAAGTCCTTAGATATTAGGGAGATCGATTATTCGACTTTTTTCAATAACCGGTTTTCGAATATTACGAATAGTTGCTATTTTAAAAAACCCTGTTTTCGGTTAAGCAATTTTTAAATAACCGGTTAACCGGTTTTAATTCGAATACTTAAAAACACAAAAATCAAATAAGATTTAAAAATAAAACGTTAATTTGAATAAAAACAAACCAATTTGCCAAGGTAAGGAACCAACAAAATACATAAATATGACTAAGATCAGACCTAACATATATTTTACGATAAAATCCAAGAAAAGTGGGACCAGTAAATTGTTTAAACTTTAGCTAAATTTTCAAAAATTTTTTATTGATTTACTAAACTTTATTTGTAAGAAGATATTTGTATAATGTAATTTAGAAACGGTTGAATGATATTTGATCTAGACAAACGTTTTGCAAAAGCAAATAAATTATAGGAATTTTATAAAGTTATTATTTGAAATATTCTCTCAAATTTATTTTGAATAAGTTTTAATTTGTTGGTGGTTAATGTATCTATATAAATCAACCATATTTTTTAAAGTTGCAAACAAAACCTCTTAGCCAGGATTATCAATTTCAAATTATTTTGTTTCAGCATTATAGAAACGAATAGTGAACTGCACATTCTCTTTGTGTAAAATATTTGTCAATTCGTCTACTACAATTTAAAACATTCCATGACATTGTTTGATTTCTTCAATTTTGTTTTTTAAAAATTTTCCCATATCGTTGATTCCGTCGTAATGTAGTTTTTAGCATGAAGAGATGCTAGAACTACTTATAAGTTTTTAGTGCCTTAGCGGGCATTTCGTCCTCGGCAATACAACGGGCTAATATTTTACCCAATGATTCATTTTTTGCAGCGTATTTTAGTAAAGTATTATTTGTCGTCTCCTTAGAACTACTTCAACGGAGTTGTTTCATTTGGATCACATTAATGACAAGCATGTATACTAATTAAAGGTGATTAATAAGTCGTGACATGGAAGAACCTTTGTAACTTATCACTTTAGGGCACTTTAAACACTTAACTTTGTCTTTTTAATCGCATTCGAAAAATATATAGAGATATCATTTATAAAAAATATAAATATTTAGATTACTCTTGCACAAATTACTATTTACTTTTTTGTAGTATTTTGAATAGCTTTTGGTTTTTTTTTCTATAAGAACACACACTTTTAAAAGCGATTTGTATTTACAGTGTTCATAATGTTTTTTGACCTTTGTTACATTTTGTTTTGACATTCTTCATAAAAAGTTTAAGTTTAGCCAATATTCAATTAGAAAATACTTAAATTACGGGTACATCTACAACAAGCGTAAGGAAAATGTATATAAATTACAAATTACTAAAATAACCGGTTAATTATACCAAAATAACCGGTTTATTCGATATTCGAAAAATGGA
This sequence comes from Pollenia amentaria, assembly GCA_943735925.1. Classification (NCBI taxonomy): domain Eukaryota; kingdom Metazoa; phylum Arthropoda; class Insecta; order Diptera; family Polleniidae; genus Pollenia; species Pollenia amentaria. The sequence goes on from OX031007.1 coordinate 105,892,394, forward strand.
CATTTTAAAATAACCGACTTGGGCAGATCTAAACTAACCGGTTAAAACCGGTCGAATAATAACCGTTCGATCTCCCTATTAGATATTCTGAAAAAAATAGCAAAGAAAAAAAAAAAAAAAAAAAAAAAAAAAGAAAGAAAATACCCGCATTCAATTTAACATAAAATCAACCCATTACTGTTTTCCAAATGTCACGTAACAACGGAATGAAGTTCTATTTTAAACAGAAAGAAACGTTACAACTACGGAGCATCACATTTCGGTAAGCTTTTATTCCAAAAAACGAACAGCTCACTGATACATTACATATACGGTACAGCAACGTAAGCCTAACTGAGGCTAATATATCAAATTAAGAAGTATAAAGACAGAAAATAGATAGGGAAATGTATAAGAAATCAATTTTTAAAGATACCGAAAAGGAAATTGGCTGTTTTAAATCATTTCGTTTTGAAATTCGATTTCCATTACATACCCGTATACATATCTACGTTTTACACTAAATATTTTCCTTGTCAAATATTGAACGCAAACTTTATACTAATAAGCGATAATCACCACGGTTGTTAATATTTTTATCGTTCAATTTTGTGCGGATGCTGCCTATTATTGGGATAAAATTGTTAAAAAAAACAGCTAGAAAACTTTTTTAATTAAAGTGCAACAGCAAATTACACTTTAAAAATATGTAGTATGTACTCGTATATAACTAATTAACCGATAATACAAGAATAAAGTAAGCAAGAAAAATACTTGCTTGCATAAAAAAGTACTTAACACCGCTGCTAAAAAGGGTATATAACTGGGCTTAAAGCAGACCATATACGATTCAATTCAATTGTCAACTGAGTCGGTTGTTGTCCAAATCAAAGCGTGTATGGCCTTGTCAGTTGATTAGTTTGACGGTTGTCGAGTTGGTTGAAGAAAAATCAAAAGATTTTGATTTTTTCAAGTTGACTACTAAGTCTTTCAATTCGATTGTACTGTGTGTGCTCAAGTCACTTGATCAGCTGTCCAAATTTATGTAAAAAAAATCTAAATTTGACAGTTGAATTAAAATCTTTCAATTCAGTTGAAGAAGTGTGTGGCCAAGTATCAATTCAGTTGAAAGACTCAGTTGACAACTGAATTGAAACGTGTATGGGGCGCATAAGATATGAACCAAATATACCATTTATTTGGCAACATACTCGTATTTAGAACGGAAAACAACAACTAACTTTTAACATTTCTGCATATATTTTAAGCACATATGGCGCATTTTTGTTAGAAAAGAAAAAACCATTAGCTGTATGTAATTTTCAACAACTTATTTTATTTTTTTTTTTGTATCCTGGGCTGATTTTTCGTTTTTCGGTTATTTTTTTTTCAAATTGTTGCATTAAGAAATAAAAAATTAAAAATAATAACAGCAAACAATTTAAATTATTTTTATTTATGCATATCGTTACCTAAAACGCAAGCGGGTCTGTCTAAACTTTTGCAAACTTTACAGGAGAAGATAAAATCTATTTAAACTTAAAAGGAGATTTTTAATCATAAATTGCCTTAGACTGTTTATAATTTATTTTTCTTCAATAAATAAATTGTTTGACAATAAAATCAACCAGTTGTTTTAACAGTTGAAAATGTTGCAATATTATGCAAGCGATTAGTTAGGTGGTCTCTTAGCGCCATTTTGTTCGGAATATTCCAAAGTTTTGTTTTTGGGCATTTCTGTTGAAGCAATACATCATCAGAATCAATGAAAAAGTCGGTTTTTGTTTAGTAAGGGCCGTTTGCGTTTTAGGTAACAATATTTATACATAAAAATCTTAATCAAAATGCAGACATAATTATAACATAATTTTATTCAATTAAATATTTCCAAAATTGCACACAAGGATGACATGGATATCGTTAGATGGATTATGTGTTGCACACACCAACACAAATGCATAAGAGAAACACAAATGGTGTTTCTCTAAGCCGTTTACCGAAAAAGAAATACGTCTAAAAATTCATCGTGTAAATTGGGAAATGTAAAACTATTTCAATCCACATTTTTTACATTACGTTTTTTTCCTTTTGGTTATTTAACTTAAACTTTCCTTTTTCTTAGAGAACACACATAAAACTAATTGAACTTTTTTTATAAGTATTTATAAATTACAGAAGATGGTGTAATGATCGAAGGGTACATACGTTCAACAAATATTCATATGTATGTATGTAAATCATATGACAATACTATATAGTAATTTCTTTTAGTCGTTTAAATACACATACACACATTTGTACATTTGTACAATAAAATATTCTTAGATGTTAAAACAATATTTGGCAATATTTCAAATGTTCTCCTTGTTGATATAAACGAACAAAAAGAAAAAAAATTAAAGAATAATACTTTGGTCAATGTAGACCAAACAATTTGTTACTTCTTATACAACACATTCATATATTTACTATCTACATATACATTCAAACACACGTGTGTCTGTACATCATTATGTATTAATATGCCTTTGTATGTACAATGTACATACATATGTAGTACATAGCGAGGGCTGACTACTGACGATATTTTGCATTAATAAAATTTAAATAAAAAAAAAAGTTTCACGTAAAAATATTAGATGTCGTTTCTGATGGTAGCGCACAAATTTTGAATTATTTTCATTTAAGTTTGTTGCCAAGTCTTTTCAGATACATAACAAGTGTTTTTTTTACCCAAAAGTTGTAGAATTTGCAATACAAAATGAAAACAAAAAAAAAAAAAAAAAAAAAATAAGTTTATTAACTTATTAAAAAAAATCGATTGAAATTTGAATGATTTGTTTTTTAATTAATGTGATGATGGAGAACTGTCAGTTTAACAATTTGATTTTAGTCAGGGTAGGAAAAAATTCTACTCGCGAGCACAATTCGAGTCAACTCTCTCATTTTAAAATTTGTGCTCGCGAGTTTTATTTTTAAACTCGCGAGCACAAATTTTTTACGAGTCATAAGATTTTTGTGCTCGACTCGTAAGCAGATAACAACTCGTTTTAAAATTTGTGCTTACGAGTTTTATTTTTCAACTCGTAAGTACAAATTTTATGCGAGCAGAAAACGAGCGCATACGAGTTGAAATCGAGCAACTCGTTTAAAAAAATTAATGTTTGCTTGTGCGAAGTAAAAATATACATACATATGAATTTTTAGAAACGAAGGGAAGGCAAATGTGTAGGAAGGGGTTATAAAAACATATGCACACATATGAATGCTGGGCATAACCATGTTGATAAGAATGTATGTGTGTTTGTTTGTATAAATGTTTTCTTGTTTAAAAATATGTAAACCTGCAAAATGTTTAATGATGTGTAATAAAATGTATGCGTTCTTAAATGACTTAAATAAAAGTGTTTGAGATTGGTAACATATTATTTTCATAAAAGCTGCCTTTAAAATAAACATTTGTCAATCGATTTTCATGGTTTATGGCTCATTTTATTCGCAATATATCTGGCTTTCTGATAAATAATAAAAAAAATTGTTCTAAATTTGTTAACAAATTTTTGAAAACAAAAAATAGTACTAATTTTGCTTGAAAAAAAAAAGTTTATCGCCACTAATTTCTGAAAATGTCCGAAACAGTGGAAAATATAAAATATGTTATTCGTTTGACTTAAAGGAAATATTATTAATAATCATTTGTTGGTGTTTTTATAAAAATCGGCCCTTATTTCGGGCGGAATATTAGTCAAGCCCATAAAAAAATTTGAAACTGCAAACGGATTTAAATTAACCGCTTCAAAATCTTTATATTTTATATGTTTTTATTTAAAGACTTACATTTGTTTTTGAAGACCAATGTTATAAATGAATTAAGAGTTTTTTAGGGTAGCAAAAGCCATCACATAATTGTCTTGTGACAACCAAATTAGTTGATTCTTATAGAAAACATCAGCAGGTAGTAAACAATCACGACTATTTATAGAAAATGTGATCATTGATATGTTTGTTTGATCCCTAGTGAGTGTTTAAATGTCAGTGCAATGGGTCTGAAAAACCTATTATATTAATGTTTATGTTAAAATGGCTGGCAAGACGTGTGGGAAAGGGTTGTAAAAGTAATGTTTATACTAAAAAAAATGCACACAAGTGAATGCTGCTCATAAACAGGTAGATAAGTGTGTTTTAAAATATATGTGCAATACGTATAAATGTTAAATTTTGAATGATGTGTAATAAAATGTATGCGTTCATTAGTGACTTAGATAGAAGTGTTTACGATTCATAGGAAATTAATGAACTGCCTTTTTTATATTTTCGAAACGTATAACATGATTGCATTCTTTTAAACGAATCCTTTCCTTTGCTATTTCTTCTTCATGGTTTGTTATACTTGTCACAACGTAATATTTGCTGTATCAATAAATACCTTTTCCCACCTTACTTCTGATCCATTTGCTAATGCTGTTCTGTGTTTCGATGAAATATTCATACATACACATATTTATCCACACATACAAACAAATAAACAGGAAAAATATATTTTTAATTAAAAAAAATTCATACGCAAAAATAAAACTCGCGAACAATTCTTTTTAGCTCGACTCGCGAGTTGAGTTTTATTTTTGACTCTTAAAATTTGAATTCTTTTCGCGAGCAATATTTTTCAACTCGCAAAAATAAAACTCGCTCGCGAGTTTTATTTTTTAAACTCGCGAGCAGTAAAGAATAATTCTTTTCAATGTTGAAAATAAAACTCGCTCGAATTGGACTCGCTCGCGAGCGAGTTCAATTCGAGCACTCTCCGTACTCTGATTTTAGTACCATATAAAACAAATAACAATTTGTTCATACAGTTGTTTATGTCAAGCGATGCACGTGGCGGGTTAACCTAATTCGGGTACGCTGAAACCGGTGGGGCTTACCGTTTTTTTAAGGTTAACTCTTGTTTTCGAGATATACCGTTATTCCCATTAAATTCGCGCAACTCGAAAACGGTTTCGTTAATTTCCTTTAAGTAAAGCTAATTTTTTTTTAATATGCGCAATCGTTTTAGAAACATTTTGGAAAAAAAATAATTTATAAAAAAAATTTGCAAATTGTTGTTTTTTAAAATGACATAAATGATTGAAATCTGTGTTCAACTTTTGCTTTTATTCACAAAAGATAAAAAAAATTTAAGAAATTTCATAAAACCCACCCTTAAGAGGTGAAGCGGTTTTTGAGAAAAGTATTGAGAAATTTTTAAGGACGAAAAACTAATGGAGGTCGGTCATACATTTTATCTACTTAGGGGCGACCCCTAGGCACTTTTTCTTTATTCAATAATTTTTTTTAGTTTATTCAATTAACGAAACCGTTTTTGAGTTACGCGAATATATTTTGTGCAACCTCCTCTATTTTCTAAATAACTGTATATCTCGAAAACAAGAGCTGACCTAAACAAACGATTAACACCACTGGATTTAGCGTACACGAATTAGGTTAATCCGTAGGGTGCCCCGCTTGACAGTTTTCTCAACTAGCACAGTGTAATAATTTAACTTTCGGATTGAAATTATTATATATAAAAAGGAAAAATTTAATATATATGTATATGATTTACAGACGATAAAAAAATGGAAGAATAGAAAAAATATTAGAAAATTTTACACCTGAAACGCAAAGCAAATTTTTAACCCTAACCAAAAACAAAACCCCCCGCTCAATTTCGGCCATTTTTATATCCATCACCACCACTAGTGGTGAATGAGGGTTAGACTTGCCAGACTCAAATTTGGAAAATTCTTGACATTAACCAACAAAAATCTTGATTATTAAAAGAATTCTTGAAAATCAAAGACACACACCTTAGTTTATTATATTTTTATAAACATGACGTTAGGAAGTTGTTCACACTATGAAAGTTTTTTTTCAGAAAGTCTAAGTTTAACTGTCCTTAACACATCCAAGTGCAAGAAAAAATAAAAAACCTCACACTTTTTCACAATAACCATCACAATTTTGTACTTGCAGTAAACTGGCAGCCTTACTCGCCAGACATTTCTGAAGACAGAGATTTTGTGACTCTTGCAGCGAGTTATTGTCAAAAATAGTGAATACAAAAATTATGAATAAATTTCGAACGATAGAAATATTACAAATTCTGAGATAGACTTCTATTTGCTTAGACTGAATGAATTTATTACAAAATGAATAGGAAAATCCGTTCCGAAAGTTAAAAGTACTAATTCTGTGGAGCAATTCACGAATACAACTATTGCCCCTATTGCGGTTCTCCACTCAACTCAGTTTGGTCGTGTGAGAGTCAACCCAACTTATGCACAACCAAACTCATTTTTGGTATTGTGATACCCAACGGTTTTTAGTTGAGTTTGCTATAAAGTTGCCAACTTAAAATAACGATTTGCCAACTCCTTAAACGTCCAAATTTCGAAAAATTACCAAATTCGCATTTGGATTTATTAGATAAGTTTCAAATGTGATATAACCCTTATTTCTATGTTTATGCGTTTAAAATATAGATGGGGTGACAAAAAAGTACCAAAATGCAGGTTTTACCCGTTTACTCCGTTAAAGGGCTAAATTTCCAAAAAGTACCAGACACCTGTCCGCTTATTTTTCTAAAGAACAACGATAAGCATTAAATTTTTTTTTGTATCTCTTTTAGTTTTAGAGATATAAGGTTACCGAATTTACCCGTTTTTGCCCTTTTAAGCCCCCTAAACATTCGAATTTAAAAAAATCCCGTCTTAGTGGATCGATTTGGGGAGAGACCAACCCCTGGTCCAAATTTCAAGTTTTTAGCTTCAGGCGTTTAGGCTGTGCGATGATGAATCAGTCAGTGAGTGATTCAGTCAGTCAGTAACGTTACAATTTTATATATATAGATTATCAGCCATGTCACAGAGTACAATTCCGTTCGGAATGATTCCGTTCGGAATTGAAGAAAACATATTTGTTTATTGATAGAAAGTATATCTTGATAGTTTTTTCGCCTATAAGATACAGAAAACTCCCATTCCGTTCATGAAAACCAAAATGGTTTCATTCCGCAAAGTTTTTTTCGTAATTTCTGAAGCACCAAAATGAGGAATGAATTCCGTTTTCGAACGGAATTGTACTCTGTGACATGGCTGTATATCTATTTGTGTAGATAAACTTTTCGAAAAACCAAACGTCAAAAATATAAACAGTGTTACGAAATTTACTTGATTGGGAAAACAAAAATTATAGTTTTAACTATTTTTAAGTTTATTCAAAAAAAACTTCTTGTTTATTGCAAATATGTGTACATAAAGTAGACAATTCATTTAATTTTAAAACATCAATCTCATTAGAAACAATTTAGATTTCTACGAATACATTCGGCTGTGCCCAATACCCTCCACCGATAGGTCGAATGTTAGCATTAAAATTGTTTGCGGATTAGAACTTTATTAAATAATTGACAGGCAACCAGGAAGTTTTTTGCTTTTCTTTTCAGAAATGTGAGTAAAATTTCATGAATCGTTGAAGTTTTATCCGAACTAAAATGATTTTCAGTAGGGGAATTTATATTGGACCCATGGTAAGTTATGGACTAATCATCCCAAAGTTCTGTAGAGTGATTTTTAGCATTAAAAACATAGATTAGACAAAAATTTCAATACAGTAGTAAAATTAGTTTTAGCGTTTACAGTGAATTTCAGAAGACTGCTTTATATTGATCCAAGGAAAATTATGCGTGACACTAACTATATCTGCTAGGGTTTTAGGCGTATTTAATTAATTTTACAGAGGGGGCTTTATATGGGGCCTATGATAAATTATGGACCGAACACCACGAAATTTATTAGTGTGACTTCTAGTCCTATTAAACTGTGAAGTATTAAAGTTTACTTGTTTATTGCGATTTATGGGGCACAGGCGCGGATTCAAGGGGGGGAAAAGGATATTCCCCCCCCCTAAATTATAAAAATATGTTTTTGGAAATCCCATCAAGTTTTTTTGTTTTTGTTTTTTATAGAATCTCTAATCAAATTTTCAATAAGTATCCAAGTATTTATCCTAATAGTTATTTATTATATATTTCCAATGAAACATCTAGTTTACTGTATTTAAATACATATTATTGTACATTTAATCCCAGCAAGTGCCCCCCCTAAGGCTCAAGCTGGATCCGCGCCTGATGGGGCATATGGTAAATTATGGACCGATCTTCACGAAATTGTACAGTGTGATTTGTAGTCATATATAGAGCAATTCCATATGAAAGCGATCACCTTTTGGACGACCCCTCTCCGATTTTAAAATAAATAGTCTCAATCGATTGCCCAGCAAAAAATAATGTACCTACATATTTTTTTTTTTTTTTTATAGTGACTGGTTTAGTGGTGGTGTACACCACTGTCATGTGACAAAATTGAAGAATTCTTCATAAGGGACCTCATTGAAAGTTGTTTTAAAAAACTACTAAAGCGATCGCAACGAGTGATAGCTCGTTGGAAAGGTATTGAATCAGGCTTTAATTGAAAAATAAAATTTTCCTAATTTTTCTTAGAAATTTACCTTTAAATTTTCCCAAGAAATTTAAATTTTCCGATTTTCCACAGAAGCTCCTAAATTTTCCGGCTAATTTTTTTTTTTTGGATTCCTCATAATTTTTGCTTTAAGAATCAGCAATAAAAAAATGGGCCCGACTCCTTGTTTGGACAGGAGAAGAGCATTTAAGAGACCACCTTGTTAAAAATACATTTTAAAAATTATTTTACAGTTAAAAATACATTTATGAAGAAAAAATCTTTCTTATTTTGCTGCTTATACTTAATTACAATATTTATTAAAAATTTCAATTGTCTTGGCATCATTATAAAATTAAAGTAACTTTAAATTTAGCACGTCGGCAGACGAAGAGTACCGCTTTACATTAATTGACATATCAGAAATATTTGGTATGAAGCAATGAAACTTTTGCGTTCCAGTTATAGTTTTGACATTATTATATCTGTTTTGAATTCGTCGCTCCATGGCATCGTGTTCTTTTTGAGTGCATAAAACTGTGTTAATGGCAATTTCCTTGCTTTGAATCCACGAAAACAAATGTTGTACATTTAAGATCTGGTCAGTATATGGCCTTTGCAAACTTGCCTTAGTCGCCATGCGTTTTAGGGTTCCCCCTAACGCATCGCATGGGCCCGTACCGTGGGACGTCGCGAAAAAGTGCCACTCGACCTTGCAGTTTTGTTCTTCTTCAATTATGCAAAGATTGTAAAAATTTTTTTTATTCTTGTACTGAGAAGCCGCGCCGTCTGAGAAAAACGTTACTTTGTCGTTTGCATCGAATTTTGATCTTAAGAATTCAAACAGTTTCATTTGAAATAAATAAACGGACACATAATTATGAGCTAAACTCTCCGCGGCAACAACAAGGCTTACGGTCTGTAGTTCGTTATCTTCGTTTTTGAAATAAATGCAAAAAGGATGCACCGTGCACTGGTCGTTTGCCCAGTGATAAGCCTGAATTTCATCCTGAACGAGAAAAGTTTAATTCTCGGCAAAGTCGCTTATCACAATGAATTCATTTTGGGCTAATTTCTCCTTACTTTCCTTTAGAAATTTCGATTGCATCTCGGATATGAAATGGTGCGCCTTCAGTTCATTCAACTTGAATCCGAATTCCTCGATGAATTCCGGAATCTGCTTTACCACGGTCTCAAGGGAACATCTGCCGCTGCTAATTATCCACTGTTTGAAATGCACCTCCTGAATTAACAGCTGTTCAAACTTTTCCGCCAAATATTGATCTAGCTCGTCAATCTTCGGACAATTGTCGCATTTGGACAGATGACAATTTTCCGTGGGGTATGCGCACAACGACTTCGACAGGAGGTCCCTATATGTTTCAATTTCACCGTGAAATACTTTCAATTTCTTGCATGGAAAGAAAATAAATTTGATGTTTTGATGAAACATGCAAACGCAGACTGAATGCGTTCCGTGCCTGTCTAATGCCAGCACGCATTCTTTTGGTCGTAGGATGGCAAACTTAAAAAATCCAACTTTTTCTGCTGGGTATTTCTCATTGAACTGATGGTATGCTTCGGATAGATTACATAATAATAATCTGCGCTGCTTGTGTACTTTTTCTCCATCTTCACGTGTGATAACATAGTCACGTGTACCTGGGCAGGCGCGGCTGTTGTCATCATTGCAGTAAAAATCTTGAATCAATTTCACCGTTGCTTCGCTGAGGGTCCTTGAGCCAAATTTCTTGGTGGGAGTCGCCAATATGCCCTTCTGTCGAACTAATTATTTGCTTCTTCTCGCGATGTAAAAAGATGTTTGAAACTGTTCAGAAATCTTGCGTATAGACCATGATTTAGGCAGCACAGATAAAATGAGATATTTCTCCGGAAAAGTGGTCGCTAAATTGAATTTTCTTTTCAACTGCTCAATCATTTGTTTGCCGTCATCAACGTCATCTGCTTGACTGCATTCGTTATCAGAGCCTTCATCAAATATTGTCGCGATTGCACTCATAACCTTGCCTTTTTTCTCTTTCCTGTATGTTTCACTTCGCAACTTTCTTTTTCTAATAGGCGTTTCACCTAAAGTGATAATAGCCTCATTCAAAGGACTCAAAGACATATTGACCATCGGAATGTCTGCCTCACTATCAGATGAAACATTTTGTTCACTTGTCATTTCACTCTCGGATTGTGGCTGCATTTGTTTCAATGCATTTGCTTGTTGAGACAAATCGATTTTACACTTGGGGCAAATGAATTCTGCTTCTTCACCGTATTGTATATTTAATTCATTCATGTATCGCTTCGAAACACCAGTTAATTTTAATACATTTATCTTTTTCGAACGATGTCCACTCTTGTTAAACGGATTGCAGCAAAATTTATTCATTTTACTTTAAATTGTCTTTACAGCTTCACTCTTTACTTTACAAAAAAAAAAAAACACTTTAACACTTTCACGTTTAGTATTCAACTGAAATTTGATTCAGAGTGTGTGAAGTATTTATATTTATTTTTTGGTAAAAAATAGGTAAAAAAAAAATAAGCGATATTTGCTTTTCTTTAATAGGAAAATTTGCGTGAACTACTGGTCATAAAATGTTTTTTAAAAGGGACTTAATTGGTAATTTAAAAAATTTGCAAAACATTTTATGACCTGTAGCCTCAGTCGGGTTTGGTGTGCCATTACATGCCACTGCTGCTATTATCCATGGATTTATGGCCGATCTTGTGAAGGCAGGCAGACCATATTCACTACACACTCAACTTGGGGCTCTTAAAAAAAAAATTGATTTTTTCTTCATAAATGTATTTTTAACTGTAAAATAATTTTTAAAATGTATTTTTAACAAGGTGGTCTCTTAAATGCTCTTCTCCTGTCCAAACAAGGAGTCGGGGCCCATTTTTTTATTGCTGATTCTTAAAGCAAAAATTATGAGGAATCCAAAAAAAAAAAATTAGTCGGAAAATTTAGGAGCTTCTGTGGAAAATCGGAAAATTTAATTTTCTTGGGAAAATTTAAAGGTAAATTTCTAAGAAAAATTAGGAAAATTTTATTTTTCAATTAAAGCCTGATTCAATACCTTTCCAACGAGCTATCACTCGCTTTAGTAGTTTTTTTTTAAAACAACTTTCAATGAGGTCCCTTATGAAGAATTCTTCAATTTTGTCACATGACAGTGGTGTACACCACCACTAGGTACATTATTTTTTGCTGGGCAATCGATTGAGACTATTTATTTTAAAATCGGAGAGGGGTCGTCCAAAAATTTGCCAATTTTGATCGTTTTCATATGGAATTTCTCTATAACGAATTTTTGAGAAGCTTATAACGGTCCGTGCATTATGCAATCATTTATGCTAGTTTTTGTAACAAAATTTTAAAAATTTTAGGGTGGTGGTTCCACATTTCGGATTTCAATCCCAAACTGCTTAGGATAACTACAAGTAACTTGACACCAAGTTTGTTCTTTTTTTTGAGTTTTTCGAAATTGGGCGTGTTTCGAACAGACAGACATGGCTAAAGGGACTTAGAATTACTCAAGGAGTCAGAATATATATACTTTATGGGGTCTTAGATGTAAAATAAAAAGTTTCACACGGTATGACACACTTAGTATACCAACATTCACCACTAGCGGTGGTGGAGGGTATAAAAATAATAATAACTTTTAATCCCAACTGTTTATTTAGAAATGAAACTGCACTTCGCACTTGGTAACTATAATTTATAAAGAACTTTCACTTGACTGTGTAAACAGTCATGCAACTTGCATGGCATTCGCATATTTCATTGACATTTTCGATGTTAATAACTATGCTCTATGTGCAAGTAATGACTAGCAGTGTGGCCATTTTGACATTTTTGCGGCTAAATTTACCATAACAGTTTTTTATTTAGCTGCAAAATTTTCATTTAGCACTTGACATTTTATTTAGCATTTTTAGAAAATGTGTTTAGCTTTTTTTTAGCATTATTTTAAATTGTTATACGAATAGTTTTACTGATTTTACTTAAATTTTGAATAAAAATAGTTGCACAGAGAAGTCAAAAATTACTCGAATATAATCAATAATTTCAGTGAAGTTCCTCCCTTTTAGTGGACACCAGTAAAAATTCAAATTTAACTTAAAATAATAATTTCATGCAAGCAAACTTGAAAATAAATCTGGGTTATTTTTAACAATATTACCATTATGCTTTTTATTATATTCTTCTTTAATACTTGTATTACATATTTTTTTTTAATTAGTCTAAGTTTTTTTTCATTAGTGTAAAATGCCAAATGGTTGAATAACAAGTTTTCTCTAAGCTATTGTGAGAAAAAGTTAGAGGACATCCGCTAGTTTTTGATACAGCGTTTAAAAAAAGCATTTCTATTTAATAGCGAAATAAGTGTTAAAGCTTTAAAATTAAAACACCATCACACAGCGTTAAATTTTCTTTTGACCAATTCGAACTGAAGGGATTTGTTTAAACAAAATTTGCATCCAAAAGAGGGAAGAGAGGTAAGAAACGATCGTCAAATCTATGCAAAAAAGGCTGATGGCTGTTGGGTACTTTTTTCCGTTCTTTATAACTTTGAACCAAGGTTGGTAACCGAAACGAATTTCGGTATCGGTATTACAGTACTTGGTATTTCGGTATTGGTATAGCGGTTCAGAAAATTTTATAACGGTTTGTGTAGGTATATGGGAATTTCCAGCGAAGTCTACTTTTTGCAACGTAACGTCAGCATGTAATTAAAATTGATTTCCAAATACATTTTTTATGTATAATTTCCTTTTTTATATTTTGGTATGAAGCGCAACCAGCTTTACATTTAGTAACAAAAGGGATAACATTCGAGCAACATGGGCCTAAAATACAAGCTTATTTGCTTGCTGGCGTTACGTTAAAAAAAAATTTACAATTAAATTAACCAAACCAACCAAGAATGGTTAAAAAGACATAGAAGAGATCTTACAAATTATCACAGGGATTTTTCTCTAGAATATTGTAAATTTTATCTAGAATATTGTTATATTATCTTTACAAAATTGATATTTTATATACACTAGAGCCCCGTTTTGCGTCACTTTTTAAAATTTGGTTTTATCCGCTTTGCGTCGTTTTGATTTCAATTTGCGTCGCTGCACACATGCAAAGAGTTTTTCTTTTTGTGTGTAAAAAGGGAAATTCCCAATTTATTCTATTAGGTAAGTCAAGTTGGGTGAAAAGCTGTTAACATAGCAAGAGCCCTCGGTTAAGCCCCTGGAACAGTTAAAGCAATATGCAATAGAAATAACGTTAAAAATTAATCAGATGATGAGAGCCCGAGTTATTCTCAAATGAGATTCTGTTTTTTTAGAGTGGGTTTTTAACATCAAGTTTAATCTTAGCAGCAAACTATAATTAAATAATCTGAAAATAAATTTAATTGAGGACCAATTGGGTTTGCCGTTTTTAAGTTGTAGCTTAAACCTCGCAGCATTGCCATACTGAATAACAAAAAATGGCAACAAGATATTTCAAAATGGCAACTTTTTATCAATGCCACTTTGCATTTTATACAGAAGAAGAAGAAATTCCACCCTTCTTATTCTTATAAAAATAAATTGACTTCTTATAATTGTTTTATTTAGGTTTTCATATGTTTCAGAATCACTTAAGTCTTCATCTTCAACAGAATAATCCATTTTTCGTTTGTATATAAGTATGTATTCTTTCTTTGTATATCAAATGCTGCTTTTGTTATATGTATATGTGTTGACATTTGTTGATTAAGTTTAAACCACCAACATAGGCCGCTTAAACTGGCATAAAGTAATTAATCCTCATTCTAAAAACTAAAAACACAGATTAACGATGACTAAATCTCTGATCTCCATGTTTAAAACCCATCCTTAATGTTTATACATATGAAAATGGACAATGAAATAAATTAATTTTTGTTATGCTTTCATGAAAATATATTTTTTTTATGTCTGCACCTGTGCTAATGGAAATTATGTTTGTTGGCATCCGAAACTAATTTCGGTATGCGTCTCAATTAGGGCTTCCAATCGGAACTTGTTTTTCTAAATCCCGGGATTCGGGATTGAAGAAAATATTTCGGGATCCCGTTTTCGGGATTTTTTTAAATTACATATTTTTTTTTATTTATACCCAATATATAAAACTATTTCAAAACAACTTAATTTTCCAGTAAAAATACATACTTAAAAAAATATAACGAAAACAAATTTAAATTATTAATTGATCACAATTCATAAAGATCATTTTTTTAAAAACGTTCAAATGTACTTTAAAAATACAAGTGGCAATTTCAAAAAAAAAAAAATTTTTTAAAATTCAATTGGTCATATTTTAACATACATTTGAAAATTTTTAAAATACATTTGAAAAGTGTTTAAAAACATTTGGAAACTCTTACAACACAATTGGAAATTATGTATTTCAAACTTTTAAAAGACGCGAACTTAATTATCACCCCTATCGTGAATAGTTTTTACCTTTTCACGTATTTGCGATCATGAAAAACTCCCATGAAAAAAATTAATTCATAGGAGAATAATACCGTGAAAAAAATGTTCCCGGGATAAAATTCCCCTTATCGTGAAAATTTGTTTCCCTCGTAATTTGAACACTTTTCCCTTTGAATTTCTCACTTTATTTTTGCTGGGGAACAACACATTAATTTAAGTAATGCATCTCATAATGCGAATATTAAAGTTTACAAAATTGATTTTAAGGTCAAGATCCGTTAAAAGAGGCACAAACTTATATTTTATTGTTCAACAAAATGCAAAGCTACAGGTCGATTGCCTGAGAAGTTATGAAGCTTTTTAAACACGTGGTGGCAGAATTTTAGAAATTATTTTACTACATAAAAGTTTTGCAATCAAACTATCACTCCAATACAATATATTATATTTTGTTTTTTTTTTTTTTTCTTCAAAATATACACGTATATATTTGAACAAAATTTTTTTTTTGTTTTCTTAATGTTTTTTAAAATTTCTTTTTTACATTCACTGAGAACTGATAGCGCGAAAAATTGTTCACGGGAGTTTCGCGATAACATTTTTCCCTTCGAGGGGAATAAAAAATTCGTGGGAACAACAATTTCACATGTTTTTCACGATAGGGGTGAATAAGTACAAGTAGTTTCTTAAGAATATTAAAGCGTCCAATGTTTTATCTGCTAAACACGAACGAATTTTGTTGTTAAAATATGATGCAGTTGAAAAACATATTTCGCACCCAACGCCCGTTAATATAATTGTTTGTAAATATTTAAAATTATTGAAAAAATGTAAAAATAATAAAATATATAAAAAAAACTGAAACGGAAAATCCCGAGATTAAAACCGGCATTTAAGCATTATCGGTATTTATAACGGTATCGGTTGCCAATTTTGCTTGTTACTCTTTCTTTAAAAACACATTTTACGATTGTATGTAGTTATTAGAAATTGATGGTGGCTAAAGACAGTGTTTTGGTACTGGCGCTATTGTTTGGAATTTATAATACGTAGCACAGGTTCGTCTATCGACAAATAGTTTATTAAAAGTTAGATAGTGAAAAGGAAAAACAAAAGATTGTAGTTGATGTCATTGTTATGTTCTAATTAAAAAAAAAGTTTAAAGTGTATTCTATTGCTAGGCAAAAACAAGCAAATGCGTGTTTGGTACTTATTTTTTACAATTCGCCCCTTTATGTGATTAAAACAGGTACATTCTTAATTTGGTATTTTTTTTTAAGCTATAAACACGAAGATTGGCATTTGGTTTGTTTTAACACAGAATAATCAACATTATATAAGAATCTGCAAGGGATAAAAAGAGAAAATCGTGTTAACTGCGGTACGTTTAATATCTTTGAAATACATAGGTTTGCGGCGAATGTGAAAGCGAATAAACAAATTAAGTTTTTGCGAAAGCGAATGCGAATGCATACTTAAAAAATTTTCGAAATTCATATCCAAATAAGTTTTTATTTTTGCTTAATTATAATTAAAATACATACGTACCGTATGCATTTATGTTTATCTAAAGGTTATCCCCTCTATGCAATACAATTAAGGTTCACATGAGTTAACCAACACATTAAACCAAACCAAGCAAAAGTGAATGGGCTTAATGTGTTGGTTAAGTAATGTGAACTTTAACTTTTTTTGCATAAGGGGGTATATCTTTGGCGTTAAGCCTGGTACTCTGTTCAACATTTAATGTGAAGTGCTGTCAAAACTCATATGAAGAAAACTTGTGCGGAATTTCTATAAAATAATGTTGATAGGGTTGTACTCTGTAAAACTGCGAATTAATAGAAGCTGCACTTTTTTCACGTGGAATTTTAAGCAAATGAAAAAAGCATAAAAAACACAACTGGTAACAGTTTTTCCATCCATATTTACTTTAATTTTTTATAAAAAAAAAAAAATACTTTTCAGTAAAATACATGTGGGTTTTGTTTACATATGCAAAACAATGTCGCATACTTTGAAAGATTAAAAACGTCAAATTGTGCAAACTCTCGAGATAGGTAACATTGATACATTATTAATTTTTCGCATGAAATAATAGATGTTCCTCAACATTTTTCACAAATTGGAAAAGAGTACTAGGCCTTAGGCAAAAAGGTCTTAAGTCAGAATTTTTAGGTGTTCTTTATGTTAAATTGATCAACATTTTTTGGTGAATTTCATAGACTTTTTTCCTAAAGAGCAGATGATTACGATGAGAAGCAGTTGTGATACCAAGCAAAGAGAAACAAATTTAACTAAAACTAATCAAATACTCGAAATGAGTTTTTTTTAACTTAAATGGCTAACGGCAAAGATAATTGCGCCATATATATCTCTTTAATATTGGCCAATTTATTGAATAGTGTGTATGGATCGAAATAACAATAATAACAGAAATAAAGTAATCAAAATTGTGTAGTCGTTTGTACATTTTTAAGTGTATTAACGAGACAGGCCGCCATTATTGTTTTTGTGTTCTAATTAAAATGTCATTTTTTTCTCGTGCGGGGAAGTATTTTTTAGTGCTATACGGAGAAAACCATAGTTGCATCACTAAGTACTAGCAGATTTCGTTGAAATCTGTTCACAGTTTGTCATTAAATTGAGCCTAATAAGTCCTTTCTACGATGTCACTCAGTCATCGCACTCATATCATTTTTTATTAAACTGTCTCCTATTCGTTATTTCTCTGATGCCGATGTGGCATCCCATTGATGACATGATTTAAATGTTTGACCCTGATGACAATTTGGCCAAGTGATGTTAAGGCTGGCATCACCATGATGAAAAGTGCAATGGGTTCAAAAACGAAGCGTTATGACGCCTCTTCTATAAGTGTATAAGGTGTTCGATTTGGTCGTAAGTCATGTTTACAATTTTTAAGAAAAAATTTGTCACTCAAATCGTCATTGTAAGTAAAATAACACTTAGGCTGAATTCCAAAACGTCGGTTGTAAATCAACTCTCTTTTGTAAGTGAATACTACAATGGCACCGTGGAAATTATTATAACGTTATTTGGCCCACAGTGCACAAAAAAACTCGTTAACTCGTTTAACTTCATGGTACATTTTTAACTTGTGCTGCAAAGTATTACGATGTTTTGGAACTCAGTCTAACTTTCAATTTACTTTGCAAATTAAGTATTGATTAAGGTTTTCATTTCAAAAAAAAAAGAAAAAGTTTTTTTAAATAAAAATTTCGCTTGCATTATTAATATGTTTAGTTTTCTTAAAACAAATTATTTGAATTATTGGTTGTATAAATTAATTATTGCTGCCAATAGATGGCTTTTCCAAAAATCGAAAGGATATAAATCTTTGAGAATCTAGAACTGGAGAGGTATCTTAATTAAGATCCGGAATCAGTGGAATGAAATATATTTCAAGAGTAAGAAAATAAGGTACCACATGATATGAAGCAGAGAGATATCGAACACCTATTTTACACGTCGGAATTACTCTTTAAGCGCTTTAGAAAAAAATGGTTGAAAAATGGATCAAATAATAAAATAAAGTACATACCAGCGAGCAAATTAACGGCCAAAAATATATTAAAACATATTTATACTGCTAATTAAATATATGAAAATATGCAAGAAGCTAAGAAATGCGTATTTTATTTAACACCTTTGAAAATTTATAAAAAAATGTTTCATTTGAATCGTCAATTTAGTGGTTAAATCGTCAATAGTCCGTTTTTAAACCCAAAAATTGTCAAAATGACGACAAATCTGGCAACCATGATAAGAAGTGACGATAAGATCGAGTAAACACTGGCAGAAAGCGATGAGGAGAACTATAACATCTACTTAGTCAATTAAGATATTTAGGAAGATTATATATGTAAATATCGTCATCTAAAATGCAAAAGGGATTAACAACAAAAAAAATTCGAAATAGAGTTTTTGACTGATTTTGTTCGTTTGTTGTTATTGGTTTTGTAAAGATTTTTGCTTTAACTTAAAAATCGTGTTATTACGCCCTTTTGCAGTTTTTTACATTTTTTTTATTCTGGTATTTTTATGTATGAAATTCATATTGACTATACAAATGAATTCCTGTAATTTTATACATAAAAATACCAGAATAAAAAAATATTAAGGGTTTTCATGGTATCGCTTAAAATTGTCATTTGTGCAAAAGTTGTGTAAACTTGTGAGACTCGTTTCATGAAGACCCTTTTAAATTTTTCTGTAATTTTAAATAATTAATGTCAGTCTGCAAGAAACGTCAATACTAAAAAAATTAAAAAAAATATAAAAAAAAAAATAAAATATGTGATTGAAATGTAAAATTTGTTCTAAAAAATGCATAAAGAAAGCAAAAAAGAATAATTTGCTCAAATTATTCCAAAAAGTTTTCATTGAAAACGACGGTAAGCAGTATAAAATTTTGTTTGTATAATTGCACAACTGAACAGCGCAACGCGTTTACCAGTCAAAATTAATGGGCGAATTTACAAAGTTTGTGTAAATGAATTCTCACAAAATTTTTGATAGTTCAATTGCGAGGGTATAAAAATGAACAGCTTGCACAGATTGCGTGACTTTTAAGAGATATCATGAAACCCCTTAATAATTTTTCGTTAAAACGGAGTTGAGTAATGTGGAAATAGCTAATGAAGACATTAAAAGTTTTCGGAAAAACTGTTTTTTAATATTTAAAGTTACTCGTAAAAGAATAAATTTATAGAATGACTGAAACATGAACACTAGAGATGAGCGATATTTCTGTACCTGTGATTTAATCACTGTTACTGAAAAATCACGAATCACAGTTGTGACCAAATTTGTCAAGTAACAGGTACTTTCTAAGTCGTTCTTTTTGTATTTTGTTACATATACAAATTTATGATATTTCACTGTTTGTGTGGGTAATAGCTTTTTTGAATGAAATGTCAAATGATATTGCTAGTTCCTTTCATTCTCTCTTCTATCTTATTAGAATTTTTTTATGCCAAAATTTATTTGTTCAAGTATGTATGTATATGAAAGTAAACAGATTTGAAAGCTCTTACAATTTGTTGTTGTTTCTTTGCAAAGTGCTTACAAAAGCTCTTGCAAAAGCTCGCGCATTGTACATATAGCTTGGTCGCAATTGCTTTAAAAGAATATAAAACTGATAAACCGTGATCACAATCACAGTTTTTAAGGAGCAGTGATTTTTAAATCACATTCACTAATCACGATGATCTTTAAAAATCACGGGATCGCTCATCTCTAATGAACACAAAACAATAATCTAAGTAATTTTACCAAGGCGAACATACATACGTATTTGATAATAATGGTCGCATTTTAAACTTACCAGAAGTATTTCGTTATTTATCGCACAAATGAGGACGTGATGAAAAATTGGTCGCTATGTTTTTCTTTATATTGTGTATAAAATTCAACTTTATATTGTTATACTTTCCCCGTTTGAAGAGAATGTGTCGTTATTTTTTCCAAGTGGAGCAGCAAATCAAAAATTTTTAACACGTTTATTTCGAAATGTATTTTTTTTAATAATTACGACTTTGCAGCAAATAAGCGATATATCCCTGTCGGAAATTCAGTTAACTTTAAATTAACTGAAAGCTAACTATTTCTCAAGTAGTGGTGGTTGACACTTGCATTGCTTTTATATGAAATTAACTAACTATTTTAACATTGCGATGTCCTAGGAAGTAGTCAATTGTCCGACTCTGCACTACTTACAGTTAACTTAAAAGTTAACTTTTTGTAGCTACCCAGCAAAAACTTTATAAAAATATATAGTTACACAAAAGTCAATAAAGTAAATTTTTTTTAATTTTTTTTTTTATTATTTTTTTAATTATTTTTTTTTTTTATTTTTCTTATTTTATTTTACTTTATTTTATTTTTTCTTATTTTATTTTATTTTTTATTTTTTTTTCTGTCTCTGGTGGGATTCGATCCCGCAACCTCGGTGCTGATAGACTAGCTCGCTACCAGCTAGTCTACCGGGCAGTGTAGTTTTTGTATTAAAAAACTATGTTTTTTGACTATAATGACTATAATGACGTTTGTTTGTTAATCGACTTGGCTCCCTCTACTTAAAATTTTAAGTATTAATATACAGTGTTTGTATACACTTTGGTTAATGTAAATTTTGCATTGCTTAGTAGTTGGCTTTAAGTTAGTCCATACAAGCTAACTTAATGTTGGCTTTTTTTGTAGTTAGCTACTCATTTGACGGCAGGGATAGATTTAGAAAGACATACAAGTAAAAAGTTTCAGTAGATAATTTAGTATATTATTATACATTATGAATTGATAAACAACATATAACAATGAAATGAAAAAGGAAGTTAATTTTAGTTAAAATATGCTTACTTTATCAAAAAATAGTTTTAAAATTACTTAACTCTATGTTCTTATACAAAATTTTACATATTGCGAAACTACAATATTATTATTAATGTACGTCATTAGCGATTTGCGGTTTCTGCAAACTATTGCGATTTTATAACAAATATTGACATCACTAATGGCTTGGAAAAAGTTAATACGATAATAATATACATACAATTTTTTATTTTAACTTGTCAACATTTTTATATGTATATTGTTTTTAAACAATCTTTTCACAAAACTATAAGCAGTTTGTGTTATGAAAACAAAATTAAACCTTGGCTGTACAAACAAAGTAGAAGTACCAAGGTTGTAAACAGGGCAGTAAGTAAAGGTGAGGGTAAAATATGCAACATATTTCTCAGAAAAGAAATCGCTAGTTAATAATTTTCCAAAAATACAAATATAAAATAAATTTGCTATCATTGGTAAAATTACAAAGTTTTTAAGTAATTTGAACAATTTATTTAGACACATTTTCGAACATAGAAATTACCTACTTAAATATGTAGTTATAGAGCAATTCCATATGAAAACGATCAAAATAAATAGTCTCCGATTTTAAAATAAATAGTCTCAATCGATTGCCCAGCAAAAAATAATGTACCTACATATTTTTTTTTTTTTATAGTGACTGGTTTAGTGGTGGTGTACACCACTGTCATGTGACAAAATTTAAGAATTCTTCATAAGGGACCTCATTGAAACTACTAAAGCGATCGCAACGAGTGATAGCTCGTTGGAAAGGTATTAAATCAGGCTTTAATTGAAAAATAAAATTTTCCTAATTTTTCTTAGAAATTTACCTTTAAATTTTCCCAAGAAAATTAAATTTTCCGATTTTCCACAGAAGCTCCTAAATTTTCCGGCTAATTTTTTTTTTTTTTTGGATTCCTCATAATTTTTGCTTTAAGAATCAGCAATAAAAAAATGGGCCCCGACTCCTTGTTTGGACAGGAGAAGAGCATTTAATAGACCACCTTGTTAAAAATACATTTTAAAAATTATTTTACAGTTAAAAATACATTTATGAAGAAAAAATCAATTTTTTTTTTAAGAGCCCCAAGTTGAGTGTGTAGTGAATATGGTCTGCCTGCCTTCACAAGATCGGCCATAAATCCATGGATAATAGCAGCAGTGGCATGTAATGGCACACCAAACCCGACTGAGGCTACAGGTCATAAAATGTTTTGCAAATTTTTTAAATTACCAGGTAATAAATATTTCGCCTAAAATGACACGTGCAGAAACAAGTCATAAAACACGGATTTTCCATAAATATGGCGAAATATTTATTACCTGGTAATTTAAAAAATTTGCAAAACATTTTATGACCTGTGGTCGGCTTATTGGCAGTAACCAATTAAGTCCCTTTTAAAAAACATTTTATGACCAGTAGTTCACGCAAATTTTCCTATTAAAGAAAAGCAAATATCGCTTATTTTTTTTTTACCTATTTTTTACCAAAAAATAAATATAAATACTTCACACACTCTGAGTCAAATTTCAGTTGAATACTAAACGTGAAAGTGTTAAAGTGTTTTTTTTTTTTTGTAAAGTAAAGAGTGAAGCTGTAAAGACAATTTAAAGTAAAATGAATAAATTTTGCTGCAATCCGTTTAACAAGAGTGGACATCGTTCGAAAAAGATAAAAGTATTAAAATTAACTGGTGTTTCGAAGCGATACATGAATGAATTAAATATACAATACGGTGAAGAAGCAGAATTCATTTGCCCCAAGTGTAAAATCGATTTGTCTCAACAAGCAAATGCATTGAAACAAATGCAGCCACAAGTGAGTGAAATGACAAGTGAACAAAATGTTTCATCTGATAGTGAGGCAGACATTCCGATGGTCAATATGTCTTTGAGTCCTTTGAATGAGGCTATTACCACTTTAGGTGAAACGCCTATTAGAAAAAGAAAGTTGCGAAGTGAAACATACAGGAAAGAGAAAAAAGGCAAGGTTATGAGTGCAATCGCGACAATATTTGATGAAGGCTCTGATAACGAATGCAGTCAAGCAGATGACGTTGATGACGGCAAACAAATGATTGAGCAGTTGAAAAGAAAATTCAATTTAGCGACCACTTTTCCGGAGAAATATCTCATTTTATCTGTGCTGCCTCAATCATGGTCTATACGCAAGATTTCTGAACAGTTTCAAACATCTTTTTACATCGCGAGAAGAAGCAAAGAATTAGTTCGACAGAAGGGCATATTGGCGACTCCCACCAAGAAATTTGGCTCAAGGACCCTCAGCGAAGCAACGGTGAAATTGATTCAAGATTTTTACTGCAATGATGACAACAGCCGCGCCTGCCCAGGTACACGTGACTATGTTATCACACGTGAAGATGGAGAAAAAGTACACAAGCAGCGCAGATTATTATTATGTACCATAATAATAAGCATACCATCAGTTCAATGAGAAATACCCAGCAGAAAAAGTGGGATTTTCTAAGTTTGCCATCCTACGACCAAAAGAATGCGTGCTGGCATTAGACAGGCACGGAACGCATTCAGTCTGCGTTTGCATGTTTCATCAAAACATCAAATTTATTTTCTTTCCATGCAAGAAATTGAAAGTA
This sequence comes from Pollenia amentaria, assembly GCA_943735925.1. NCBI lineage: Eukaryota > Metazoa > Arthropoda > Insecta > Diptera > Polleniidae > Pollenia > Pollenia amentaria. The sequence goes on from OX031007.1 coordinate 105,916,338, forward strand.
TTTCACGGTGAAATTGAAACATATAGGGACCTCCTGTCGAAGTCGTTGTGCGCATACCCCACGGAAAATTGTCATCTGTCCAAATGCGACAATTGTCCGAAGATTGACGAGCTAGATCAATATTTGGCGGAAAAGTTTGAACAGCTGTTAATTCAGGAGGTGCATTTCAAACAGTGGATAATTAGCAGCGGCAGATGTTCCCTTGAGACCGTGGTAAAGCAGATTCCGGAATTCATCGAGGAATTCGGATTCAAGTTGAATGAACTGAAGGCGCACCATTTCATATCCGAGATGCAATCGAAATTTCTAAAGGAAAGTAAGGAGAAATTAGCCCAAAATGAATTCATTGTGATAAGCGACTTTGCCGAGAATTAAACTTTTCTCGTTCAGGATGAAATTCAGGCTTATCACTGGGCAAACGACCAGTGCACGGTGCATCCTTTTTGCATTTATTTCAAAAACGAAGATAACGAACTACAGACCGTAAGCCTTGTTGTTGCCGCGGAGAGTTTAGCTCATAATTATGTGTCCGTTTATTTATTTCAAATGAAACTGTTTGAATTCTTAAGATCAAAATTCGATGCAAACGACAAAGTAACGTTTTTCTCAGACGGCGCGGCTTCTCAGTACAAGAATAAAAAAAATTTTTACAATCTTTGCATAATTGAAGAAGAACAAAACTGCAAGGTCGAGTGGCACTTTTTCGCGACGTCCCACGGTAAGGGCCCATGCGATGCGTTAGGGGGAACCCCAAAACGCATGGCGACTAAGGCAAGTTTGCAAAGGCCATATACTGACCAGATCTTAAATGTACAACATTTGTTTTCGTGGATTCAAAGCAAGGAAATTGCCATTAACACAGTTTTATGCACTCAAAAAGAACACAATGCCATGGAGCGACGAATTCAAAACAGATATAATAATGTCAAAATTATAACTGGAACGCAAAAGTTTCATTGCTACATACCATATATTTCTGATATGTCAATTAATGTAAAGCGGTACTCTTCGTCTGCCGACGTGCTAAATTTAAAGTTACTTTAATTTTATAATGATGCCAAGACAATTGAAATTTTTAATAAATATTGTAATTAAGTATAAGCAGCAAAATAAGAAAGATTTTTTCTTCATAAATGTATTTTTAACTGTAAAATAATTTTAAAAATGTATTTTTAACAAGGCGGTCTCTTAAATGCTCTTCTCCTGTCCAAACAAGGAGTCGGGGCCCATTTTTTTATTGCTGATTCTTAAAGCAAAAATTATGAGGAATCCAAAAAAAAAAAAATTAGCCGGATAATTAAGGAGCTTCTGTGGAAAATCGGAAAATTTAATTTTCTTGGGAAAATTTAAAGGTAAATTTCTAAGAAAAATTAGGAAAATTTTATTTTTCAATTAAAGCCTGATTCAATACCTCTCCAGCGAGCTATTATTTTTTTTTTTCCAAAAAAAAAATTATGTTTCTAAAACGACTGCGGATATTAGAAAGAAATTTACTTTTCTTAAAGGATGTTTAAAGTACCGATATTTCGATAACTGGATATTTAATTACGACTATCGAATTCGATATTTTTTAGAACTATTTATAACAAAATTCAACATTTTAACCGTTTTTAAACTGCTTACAATACCATTGGCTTTTCAAGAATTGCTTTTGTAGAGTTCCATTGAACATTTTCATAGTTTACACATTCAATTCGAAGAATCACAGAAAAATTACTTTTATGTGGTTTTGGTAAAAAAACATTTGGTTTGTGAAAATAATTATGTCTTCCTTGTGGAAGTTTAAAAGAAAAGCAAATAAAGAACTTCTTCCTATAATGTGTGTAGAAAGACATACATCTCTTTTAGAAAGATTATTCGATTCTGTAAAATTTTGTCGACATTTAACGTCTGTTGTTTCGAAAATTACTTTAAAATATTTGATCTACCAGGGGTTCCGAAAGGTTACTTCGACTGTAGATTGACAGGAGAACACATAAAACAGAAGTTGCTAGTCTTATGTAACAGCCCACATGGAGGGCGGGCGAAAATGGCATTTTACGATCTCCTGGATCCCAATTTAGGTTCTTTCAACTTCCGACGACGTTAAAAGTTGTATTTGCTAAACAAAAATATGGGAAAACTTAAAAAAAAATTTAATGCAGAGGTAGGATTAGTTCTTCTAGGGGGTACTTTCTCCCCCTTGGTCCGATTGTATTTATTTTTAAGCTTCACCTGTCTATAACCATAACACATATTTCCGCCAAGTTTCAGCGATTAAGAGGCACTCAATAACTTTAAGCTAACAAAAAGTAATGTCCGGCTAGATTGGCAAAAAAAAGCCGTATTTACGCCGTGTAAATTAGAAATTAAGTTGGAATGCGTCTGAGAATACCTCTGTTCTACTTCTTTTTGCCACTGGTGATAAATGTCTGTTTGTCTTAAAGCAGTTTATCTAACGAACCTACCGGGAGTGAGGGGACTGTAAAAACATTTGAATTAGTCTAATGACTTTTTAGTGAATACGCATACAGTTCTAAATTTTAAAATCTAGAGTACAAAATGTAACTTTCCATTTAAATATATTACACGTTTATTTCTTATTAGTGAGTAAAAAATTATCAAACCACTTGTAACTATAATGGAACTAAAAACAAACAAAACGTTGCTTTATATTCTTACCTGTTATGCACCTGTCTATTTAGTAATTTAAACAATATTACATTAACAGCAAAATAAAAAGAAAGTAGGAAAATACAGGAAGAACGATAAAAAAAATAGAACAAACATCCAGCGTACGTATAAAATGTTTTGTGTACGAGTACAAGAAGGAGATAGTACAATTATAGTAACTTCGTTATTCTTTTGCCATCCATCCGCTTCTTGTTGACCATTTGAGGAGACATGTTCTTGTTTTAATTGGCCTAAATCAATATAGTAATTGATGCTATACATAGTTGTTGGATCAAGTAAGTTGCAGATACTGATAATGGAAATCAAAAAGCTTTTGTGCTGGTAACAAGAGAGGCACATTTTTAATGCATTTACCGCTACTGCTATTACACAAATTTATAGTATATACGGGGCTGTATTAAAAGTTTCTTCTTAATACAAAAAAAATATAAGAAATTGTAACTCGGTTTAACGAACGAAACTCGCATATCAGGCCGATTCATTAAATCAAAAAGATACGGTACCCACTTTTTTGTATACCCTTCACCCCTAATTTGTCACTTCCGGTGTAACTTTTTTAAATATTCATCTTAGACCCCATAAAGTTTATATATTTTGGATCCTTGAATAATTCTAAGACTATTTAGTCAAGTCCGTCTGTCTGTCTGTCCGTTAGTTAAGATCATGCTCAAGTTCGAATAACTTTGGTGTTAAATTGCTTCAAGTCTTTCTAAAGGCTGCTTCACACTTTCAAACAAGTCTCATCTATTTTTGTTTGAACATTTTCAAAAAACAATAACAACTCATCTTGACAGAGTTGTATTTTTTTCAAAACACGTAAGACATGTGTGATGGTGTAAAGTACCCTTAATCGATTCAGTAGAAAACGAGTTAAAGACCCAAATGTGGAACAACCACCATGAAAAATTTATATTTTTGTTTTAAAAAAACCAAAATAAATTAGGGATTGTTATTTAATTTTGCAAATTCGTTTAATATTACTTAATACCATATAAAATCGCACCACCATTTACCATAGGTCCCATATAAAGCTCCCCCTCTCGAAAAACTCTTTCGTACGCCTAAGCCGTACCAAATATTTCTTTTGTAGAAAAATTTGGTCTGCCCTGGGTAAATAACAGCCAGGCCCCCGATGTCGATCGGCAACTTAAGCGAGCGACAACAAGTCACTCATTGTCGCTCTCTTAAGCGACCCACTTTGTCGGTCGACAGGTTTTACTTGTCTAACGTAATTCATTTATTTATTGTCAAATGACTCTATTGCCACATCAATTCCATAAATAAAACGCTTGTTTGGAATTTAAAATCAAAAAGACATATAAATTAAGCCAACAAATAAAACTCTGGCTACAACCAAATCAGAATAGAAGACAAAAGAGTAAACAAAAAACAAATAAAAAAAACCCATATAATTTTATAAGTGGTGGTGTTTTAAGATATATAAAATTAAAAAAAAAATAGAATCTTTGAACTATTTATTTTTCATAAGTAACTTTATTATATTCATAATTTTTTATTTTTCGAATTTATTCATTCATTATTTAATTAGCTCATAGAATAAATTTGAAAAATAAAAAATGTTGAATTAAAACAAATATTTAGTGTTTGTGTATAAAGAAAATTTTGCTGAATATTTTAACGAAATGCCTATGTCGACAACTACAACACAAGTGACTTATTATGACATTTGTGGTCACATTATATTTCTTAGTGGGCCGCAAATTTGTATTAAAACTGTTATCAGTTGATCGACTTGTCGTGCTGAAAATTGTTAGTGAGCCGCAAATCAACTGTTTGTCGTTGAAAATTAAAGTGAACGATAGCGGTCGACATGGGGAGCCAGGCTGTAAGAATAGAAATTATAACAAAAAATTTCGTAAAGATCGGTCCTCAAGCTCATTCTCGGAAAACTCTTTAATACGCCTTAGCCCATAACAAATAATGCTACTTTGGTAAAATTGGGTATGTCCCAGTTTTACAAGACTGGAAAACATACAATCAAATTTCATAAATATCGGTCTACAATTTACTATAGGCCTCATATAAAGCCAATTCTCGGAAACTTACGTTTGGAACACGCCTAAAACAGAAACGAGTTTGAATAGTGGAGGTCAGTTTTTTTAAGATTGGGTCATAAATTTGCATTAAATTATTGCTATTTTTATTAATAATATGCCGTTTACATTACAACGAAATCTAGTAGATTTGATTTGATATCTTTCTCAATATCTAGGGAGTTTGCATTGTATTTTTTGGCATTAGCGATATTTTGTTTGCAAAACAAAAACAGCTGACTGAAAGTTTTTTGTGTTCGGCATACTAATATACAATACATATAAAGAAATATGCATTTTTAATTACCTTTAATTTATAATCAACTTTATTTATTTTATCAATATTATTTGCTTTCCATTTTTTTAATATTTTCTCAAATTTTTATATTTTCTATTTACAATTTTAACAGTTCTTGTTTTTTAATTAAAATGTATTTTTTTATTTTTATTGTGCAGGGTAGTATTTTTTAGTGCTATACGGAGAAACCCACAGTTGCATCACTAAGTACTAGCATATTTCGTCAAAATATAGTCACGGAGTAGATTGAGTTTTGTATGGGACACCAAGTCCAAGACAATAACGTTTGTTTCGAAATCTCGTAAGTACTAGATTTCGTTGTAGGTTTAATGGGCTATAGAATCAAAATTCATAAGAAATTTTTAGCAGTAATAACACTGCGGAACAAAATTGAACTTTTTTTGTGCGGCCGGGAACTTTGTGTAATTTTTTTACTAATTTGAGGTCGCAGATTCCAAATCTAACCTTCATTTTTCTCTATCAGCTCCAGTTTTAGAGATATACCGTTATGTCCAAAATTAAGGTACTTTCAGCACATATATTGAAATAACATGAAAATGGTGCATCATATTCCCTTAAGAAAAAAAAAACCGAAATTCGCTAACAATATTATCTTTAGGACGTACTAACATTGTTTTAAATTTGGCCAGTAATTTCAGAGATATTGTTGAAATTTTTAAAAAAACAAATAAAAATTTAAGAAAAAAAAATGTTTTTTGTTCTTTAAAAATTCATAAAAAATAAATGTGCAACAAAAATCACAGTTTGGGTCTAAAAGCATTTAGTTCAACATATTTCGAATGAAATGAGCTTTATTTCATTGCAATCGGTGCACAACTTTTGATTTTATTCACAATTTATCCATAAAAAACATATTTTAATGTATATTTTTTTTTTTTTTTTTTTTTTTTTTTTTTTTTTTTTTTTGTTCACACATACACTTTAAAATACGTTTTTTTTTTATGGAAATCGCAATTTTTATCAATTCGGTAAATTGTGAACACAATCAAAAGTTGTGCATCGATTGCAATGAAATAAAGCTCATTTCATTAATTTGAGTTATAAGGCCAAATTTGCCAATAGTATTTCGATTTGTAGTGATTCCTCCTCAGATAATAAAAAATTGTTTTCTGTTAGAAGTTGAGGGCTCCAGAATTTGACGGGATTCGTAACGGGAATGACCTGGCTGCACAGCAGGCGACTGGGGACTGGGTAAATGTAGGGCAGTTTTCTGTTTAGTAGGGTTGTTCTTGCTTGTGTTGTCTGATTTTTTATCTTCCAGTACTTTTTCTATTCCTCTGCTTTCACTCTCCAATTCTCCTATTCTTTTCTTACCGGAATTCTATCACTAACTAAGTCGTCACAATTGATTATATTGGTCTCTGGGAGAGGGTGTGAAGTTTACTTTGTACCAGCCTTTCTTCCTAACGTAACCTAGAAAATGTATTGCCTTATTGCTAAATATGCAATTATATGCAAATAATGCATTTTTTTAAAAAATTTTAAAAATATGCAAAAACATAAAACTTGAGAAAATTGCCCTTATTACAAGCGTACTGTAACGAAATTTATTTAAACGGCTTTGACAAAAAAATTATGTGTTCAAATTTTACCATTTAATGTTTTTAAAGGATTTTCAGTGAGCCCTCTTTTATCTAGATACAAATGCATACAACCATACACACATGAATATATAAATCTAAGCTCATGTTTGTAACGAATAAATTCATGATGTGTCTGTCTACTGCATCAGCACGAAAATCAGCAGCATCTTAAACAATTACATTTAAAAATTAATGTATGTATGTGTGTATCTATGAAAGTATGAATGTATTGGGTAAGTACCAGTATGTATCTCCATACAGTGAGCGGTATTTACGTAATCGCACATGGTTGTACACTGATTTAATCAGATTAAAACAAGTTTGATTTAACAAGAGTTTATAATTCCTGGGAGAGCATACAATTTTTACATTCCCGAGTATTTTGTTTTTGCAGAATAATATAAAAAAAAGTAGTAAATGTAATCAATTACACATTACAATTTGCACTCCATTTTGATATCAGTTTTTGAAAGTACTAATCGAAACTGGCAAATACCCGTTTTGATTTTTTTGGTTTAGCTCGGATTTAGAATTTATAGCATCATTAATAAAGTTCTCAATAAGATAAGTAATATCAGAAAACGATATCAAAATCAGGTGCTGTTGTTTTTGGAACAAATTTACATAAAGGGGTCTGTACACATTCCAAATGCTTGTCATGCGGGCGAATTAAGACATAAGAGTCCTGCGGAAGTCATTCAACTTATCTTTTATTCAAGAATGCTTTGCATCGTTGCCAACCAGTATTGCAAGAAGTTTATAACCTAAAGTGGCTAAATTTAAGAAAAAAATGGCTTAAAAAACAACAAAGTGTAATGTTGCGTTAGATTCTTTCTTACCAATTCTTCTGAAAGTCGTAAGATCTGCCTGAAAAAGTAAAACTTTAGAACTACTTGATGGCCAGACAAGAACAAAAGGAAACATTTGTTTCCTTCTATTTTAAAAGAGTACATTGATCGGTGTAAGCCTCTTTTCGTTTCAAAATATGCATTCAGTTGTAAGGCGATTATTCTGTAATTTATTTGTTTCGCAAGGAAAAATAGTCGAGCTTTTAAATAGATAATATCAGTGGCCACGTTTTAAATCTATACCACTTCTGATCCGGTTAGAAATAGGTTGGCAATTAATGTTAACCACGAACTCCCTTAGAGTTATTGACATAACTGCTTATGGAATCCTTAATTATTCAATACAAAAATATTTGAATTTAAATAAGAGTAGAAAAGCTTTAAAAGAAAGAAAATCTAACCCGTCACTTAAATTTGTTTCTGTTAATCGTTTTATAAATAATAAAAAATTATAAAATATTTAATAATTTTATTCTATCCGAGTAATTTTTTTTTTGTAATATCTTTGAAAACCCAGGTGCGACAAAGAAAAATTCCCTCACTGTAGTACAAGTAGAAGGTCTCGTAAACATTGCGAACGAACAACAATTCCATTTCTAATGCAATAAAAGTGCTCTGAATTGAGGTACTTTCATCAATAAAGAATGAAATAAGAATAAAAAAAAAAAAAATTGCATTACACCGTACGACAACAAATACTAAACAACAGTGTTGGCTAGAACAAAAGTACATTAGGTGTATTACGTTTTAGTTTAAAGATTAGTAGATTGAGCATGTTTTATTCTCCTTTGTATGTATGTTTTTAGGTAAATTATATGTTTTTTTCACTTAGTTTTGTGAAAGAAAAACATATTTAGTAATGCTACAGCGTTAATACTAAATTGAATATTTTAAAAAGCGATGACAAGCACGTGCATGTCAGATATCTAAAATGTAATAAATCATATATTACATCAAGGTCATTTAAGCCGTAGAATATTTAAACAATTTTTTGCAATAAATTAAAGAAAGATTCTTTTAAAAATTTAAATATCATTTTTTTCCTGGATATTTTATGAATTTCCTACTCCTTAAATTTAAATTAAACAAAGTATTTTTCGAATGCCATTATCTATGGAACAATACATCATGCAAACACTTGCCGAATGGCGGTCATTTGAAATATCCAATTTCCATGACTTTGCCGCATTAATCAAAATTCCACCGATGGCATAGGTTTTGTTGGTTTAGCCCTGCGACATAAGAAACCCCACAAGAAAAAAATCAAAGGCGAGCAAATCACACGATTCTGCTGGCCAGTTTACATCACTATCATGTAAGATGGCCATGGCCTCAAATCGCTCGACCAAAATGTCCAATGTGGTACTTAGCACTGTCTTGTTAAAAACACATGTCTTGTTGTCCCTATCATACAATTCAGGTCAAAAGCAGTTGGTAAACATCGACCTTATGCGGCCATCATCGTTCTCAATTAAATATGAAGCCACGAAGCCGCCAGTCATAAATCCTCACAAAACATTGTGACTGTTCAAGATGCATTCAACGCTCTTGGAGCCAGATTTAATTCGGAATACAAAAAAATAATACCATCAAGAAAAAAACAGTACATATTTTTAATAAGAAATCGTGCATATCGCTCTTTATCAATTTTTGGAAAAAATCGACACGTAATAATCATATCTACACGCTTTAAAAATATCGTGTTATTTTGTGTACTTTTTGGTAACGAAACGGTTGTTTTAAAAATTCTTTTTTATATCGCTTTAATGAATATTAAAAATAGATTTGCTTCTGCTGAAAATTTTGAGTTAATAATATTTATTCAAATTATTAAACATTTTAACTTTATTCAATATGCTGTTAACAATAATATAAAGAAACACACTTGAAAAGTAAAGGAGAGATTGAAATTTTATGGCATTTCATATACGAAATGACGCCATTTGCTTTTATAAGCAAACCTAACCTAACTTTGCTGAAAAAATTAATTAATTGATTGTGCTAGGATTTTCTGTAAACATATTGGTATTAAATTCAATATTCACTACACACATAGTTGCACAAATCGTATAGAATTTGCGAAAATTATTGTTTTCTGGATTAATTTTTAAATTTTAATCAATTTATTATTTATTAAGGCCAATTTCACGAAGTAGAGTTTTAATTTACTTTAATTTACTTATGCATAACTGCCAGTTAACGATAGGGTTTCTTAAAAGTTTTTGTATTGTATTGTTAAATATAAGGATATTATGACAGTATGCCTTGAATGCATACCATTTGAAAGACCCAAATATGTATTACATTAACAAGGGTTTCTAAATATCTTTGTTTTTTGTAGACTGAACAAAAAAAAAAAAAAAAATACAGAACAAAAATTAGTACAAAGTGTAAAAAACCGTACATTTGCGTACAGTTTTGGGTGTTGTGCATAAACAGTACAATTTGAAAAAATCAATACATGTGCTGTTAAAAACAGTACGTCTGGCACCACTATGTGGATTGGAATTGCCCCAAACTAGACACTTAAGTTTGTTAACGTACTTACATTCGTCCAAAAAGTGTTGTGAAACAATTAATTTATTGTAATTAAAGAAAATTATATTATAGTTTGCCTGTTGGTCACGTTGGTGCGTATGTGCTTTAATTTATTAAAAGAAATTAGATATTTTAACCAGGCCGATATTATTTTCTAAGGCCAATTTCACGAAGTAGAGTTTTAATTTACTTTAATTTACTTATGCATAACTGAAAGTTAACGATAGGGTTTCTTAAAAGTTTTTGTATTGTATTGTTAAATATAAGGATTTTATGACAGTATGCCTTGAATGCATACCATTTGAAACCCAAATATGTATTACATTAACAAGGTTTTCTAAATATCTTTGTTTTTTGTAGACTGAACCAAAAAAAAAAAAAAAAAAAAATACAGAACAAAAATTTGTACAAAGTGTAAAAAAACCGTACATTTGCGTACAGTTTTGGGTGTTGTGTATAAACAGTACAATTTGAAAAAATCAATACATGTGCTGTTAAAAACAGTACGTCTGGCACCACTATGTGGATTGGAATTGCCCCAAACTAGACACTTAAGTTTGTTAACGTACTTACATTCGTCCAAAAAGGAGTGTGAAACAATTAATTTATTGTAATTAAAGAAAATTATATTATAGTTTGCCTGTTGGTCACGTTGGTGCGTATGTGCTTTAATTTATTAAAAGAAATTAGATATTTTAACCAGGCCGATATTATTTTCTAACCGTTCGAAATTATTTATTTTAATATTTACTAAAAGAAAATTGTTTGAAATTTTTAGATTTTCATGAAGGTGCTGCGATTTAAATACTGGAAGTCTGTTAAACTGATTTGTACATACATTTATATACTCATACATACACATACATACATATACATACACATAACGTGTGATTTTTTAGCTATTATCTTTTTGGCAACACTGGTTTAAACAGCTGACGCACGTTTCGTGTTTTGTTTCACTGTCAAACATCTTCAGTTTGGTCTATAATTTAACCATGAATCGTCTTACAAACGAACAACGCTTGCAAATTATTGAATTTTATGATCAAAATGCGTGCTCTGTTAAGAAAGCTCATCGCGCGCTTCTTCCATTTTATGGTCAGTTTAATCGACCCACATTTTTGGCTCAATGGGTACGTTAATAAGCAGAATTGTCAATTTTGGAGTGAAGATCAGCCAGAAGCATTGCAAGAACTACCAATACATCCAGAAAAAGTCACAGTTTGGTGCGGTTTATGGGCTGGTGGCATCATTGGACCGTACTTCTTCATAGATGATCCGAATCGTAACGTAACTGTGAATGGTGAGCGCTACCGTGAGATGATATCCAACTTTTTTTGCCCAAAATGCAATATCTTGACTTTATGACATGTGGTTTCAACAAGACGGTGCCACATGCCACACAGCATGCTTAACAATGGACTTATTGAGAGGCGAGTTCGGTGAACATTTTATTTCACGTTCGGGACCGGTCAATTGGCCGCCTAGATCGTGCGATTTAACGCCTTTATACTATGTTAAAGCTCATGTCTTTACACACATGCCCGCTTCAATTGACGCATTGGAAGACAACATTGAAGCATTAATTCATGAGATACCGGCCGAAATGTTGGAAAGAGTATGCCAAAATTGGACTAAGTGGATGGACCATTTGAGGCGCAGTCACGGTCAACATCTGCATGAAATTATCTTCAAACATTAAATTATATGGACCGTACTATCGATTTAAATAAAGATTTCATGCATTTTTCTTAATTTTATGTGTTTTTTTTTAAAAAACTTTCCTATAGCTCTTAAAAAATCACCCATTACATACATACATAAATACATACATATTTACATACACACATACATACATACTGCAGTATATCTCAGTTGGCAAAACTGCCGTCGGCGACATTTTCGTCAACTATTTATGCACGACATGGTCTCTATCACTTTGGATTTCTGGAAGACAATTTTGAGGAAAATGTGGACGACAAAATACTCGACATTATCTATTGCACTGTCTTCTAAAGAATGTCGACATGGCCGACATTGTCTTCCAAGTTTTTTTTTTTTATACAAGCCTATACACGAAAACATGACCGACATTGTCTTGTAAGTTGTCTATCAAAATCTATACACGACAGTATGAGCGACATTGTCTTGCAAGCTGTCTTCTAAATCAGTAAAAATAATTTGTTCGATCGAATGAACGACATGAAGAGCGACAATGTCTTTCTTTGTGCCGTGTATGATTCTTGCGACACTTGTTCGAAAATGTCGTTGCCGATTTGTTCTGGCTGTCACTCACATGTCGTGCAGGAATTAACATTGTCGTGCATGCATTTTCAAAGATGGCTTAAAGACGTGGCCAACTGGGGTTAGTTCAGATATTACAAAAACATGTCCAGCATTGTTCCGAATAATGCCAAACACAACGGGTCCAAAATACTTACAGAGAAAAGTCTTATTTGAAGTTGGGAAAATACCATTCTGTATGCATCGCCCATATGGTCAGACTCTATGAAATTTCTTCAGACCGACAAACATGGTATTTATAATGTTGTCGTCCTTGGATAATTGGGAGCATGTAAGTAATTTTATGAGATTGGTTCTAATGGAACTTCGTAGGGATGAAAAGATTCGAAGTAGAATCGAAGTGTTTTAGTGTAGGTTTCTACCTTTCCCCAGCCTGTGGCGGAATGCTTTGCGCTAGTTCCACAGGAACTCTTCGGTTGGTGAAGTTGTTTATGTTAAATGTTTTTTCATTGTTAAAGTCTCGCACATCTGGAAAGTTGAATAGTTAGGTGAGCCAGTCAAAAAAAAAAAACATACCTACATACATACATACATACAAACATACATATATACGTACTCACATCTATTAACTTTTAAACATTTTATGCTTTCAATGATTTGTTCACATGAATTTTTGAATAGATTAAAATTTTTGCTAGAATCTTTAATACCATAAAGTAAATTTGATTAAGACAATGGACTAATAAATAAAAAAAAATCGCATCACCTTGGCCATTATCTCAAGATATACTCACGAGAGCGAACACTCTTTTGTTCTAACAATGAAACCTTTGAATTGTTTAACTACAATTTTATGCTAAATTTTAAATAAAACTACACATAGAAAACAAATAACTTCAGTTATAATTTATTTTAAAAAATTTGACTTTGTAGCATCATTAAAAATTGAGTTTAGTATTTCAATTTTAATCACTTCATCGTTTTTTGAATTTTTTTTTAAATAATAATACTTTTCATTTAATCAGGGTTTCGTTTTAACAATAGAATGTTAATGTGTGATAGTGTGAACACAAACTATAATATTAAATTAGATTTTTTGATAGTCGCAACAAAACCCATTAGATTTCTTTCTCACAAAGTATTATGGAATACGTAAGACTTAAGTGTAAACTGATAGTGTAAAGTAGCCTTAAGCACAATTTAGTACAAATAGAACATTTTGTTTCGTAAGTGATTATAACTTTATCGAGCCCTTTTACTTTTACAGTAGAAGGTTTATTTTATTATGTTTTAATTCAGTTAATTCAACCAAATTTTGTATGATGATTTTGTGCGGTCAAAGCATGAAATGGAGCTAATTCTTCACATATCAGCAGGAAAATTGCTACTTTTGGCGCTTAAGCTCTTTTGCCGCCACTCTGATGACCTAGTGAAGAAGATGGTGTAAGTTAATACAAAAAACACTTACACCTTAAAACTAGTGGCCTGAAACTATCGATAGTCGACACTATCGATAGTATGCGATAGTTTTTTAAAAACCATCGATAACTATCGATAGTTTTTTAAACTTATAATATTTCCTACAAAATACAAAACATTTTTAACAAAATCAGTAAGAGACTTTAAACAAAGAAAAATTTATATCATAGATTACGTAGAGTCCCAAGTAAGTCGTCAGAAATTTAAATCGACTATATAAAATTGTGTTTGTTTAAGTGATTGTAATTTTTTAGTCATCGTCCAGACTTGCAATATTTCTTGCTGCAATTTTTTTAAATTTTGCCTTGAAATTGCATGAGTGTCCAGATTATAAAATTTTAGTCTCCTAAATAATTTTTGTATTTTAATCTTGCCTTCCTTTTTATATTTTACATATTAATACAAATACACTTGCAGGCAACTTAAAGTTGAAAAGTATGCGAATTACAAAACAAAACAGAATTGCAGAATTCATGAAACTGAGAAACCATTACCAATCTTCTCTCCACTCTGACCATTAAGCTCAAGAATGACTCATATTGGCAGACGGAAAATTTAATAAGTTAGATTTACAGAAATGTTAAATAATTCTTTTTCCAAATTAATATCCCAATCTGAATACATATTATTCAAATAAAAAAATTGATTTGTAGTTTTAGAACTTTTATTCAACAAAATTTGTAAACAAATACAATTATTCAAATAAAAACATTTAAATCCAAAAAAATTCTATTGATTTTTTTTGTAATAGGAAAAATGGGAGAAGGGAAAAAACTCCCGGGGAATTTTTATTTATAATTGGGCTGTTAAATTAAAATTAATTGTATTGGAAAAATTAAAAAATTTCACGATATTTTGTAGAAGAACAGTCTAGTTACTAGCCTAACATAAAGTTCTTTGTCATTTTTTTTTTGGTTAGTACCAGCACTCAGGGGATGTGTTGGAACCAAGAAGAAAGGTTATGGGAAGGAGGAAAGAGGGAGTAGTGTTTGTGAACATTCGACTTAAGCTTATTCATGTCGAAAGTGAGAGGGAAGACTTCAGCAGGAAGGTTGTTCCACATACGAACAGTCCGGCCAAAGAACGAATTTTCTCTTTAATGCGTTGTACGATTTCCCGGCCAATCGACCACAAAAGGATGGGTTCTTGAGGAAAAACGTGTATTACGAACAAAGCTATGGGTTTCGGAAACTAGATCCCTAATTTCATCAAAACACATCCCATTGTAGTAACGATAAAACAGGCAAATACAACCCATATTGCGACGGTGCTCAAGGAAATCAAAAGAATTGGATACCCTACTGTCACCGATGAGAACCTTCTCCCTCTCCTGCACACGGTCGAAAAGCTCCAAAATCGACTTTGCAGCACCGGCCCATACATGAGAGTTGTATTCCATTCGCTGTCGGATATAGGTGGCATAAATAGTAAGGAGATCAGATGGAGTGAAGTATGTCTTACACCGTTTCAAAAAGCCGAGGCACTTGAAGGGTTCTTTTGAGACCTAAAATATATGCTTGTCCATCGGACATCACATTGTATCCTCATGCCCAGAACATCAAGAGATTCTGATTCCTCAATAATTATACAACCCATATATACAGATGAGGCTCCTTGATCCCCATCTATATCAACTCGTATAGTGCGATCTCTGAGAAAACTCGATATAAATCGAGAGAAACTGTCACCGACACCAAATGCAACAAGTTTTGACAAGAGTGCACAATGCCAAGTTCTGTCAAACGCCTTGAAAATATATATATCAATTACCTTAATTTCGGCAAAATGGTGAATGGAAGGGCACCATTTTTCTGATAACAGGGCCAGTAAGTCTCCAGTAGAGCGACCTCTACGAAAGCCATACTGGCGATCGCTTAGTAGGTAATTTGACTCTAAGAATTTGACAAGATGGTGATTTACCATACTCTCCATAACTTTGGAAAGCGCCGAACAAATTTCAATTGGGCGGTAATTTTCAAGATTATTAGCCATTCCTTTTTTAGGAATAGGCTTTACATTAGCAACTTTCCAGCATATGGGAAATTCCCCGGCATGGTATAAAGTGCTGAAAAGATTTGCTAAGGGACGAACTAGCGTCGAAGAGCACTGCTTCAAGGCCAGTTCAGGTATTCCATCCGGCCCTGGCGACTTATGTCGAGATCCGCAAGAACACTTTTAACAGCTCGAGCTCGAAAAAATATCCTTGGCATAGTAACCACTACTTATTCGAGTTCGGGTAGTGGTTGATTGCTAGCCGGTAAATAAGAATTATTAGCATATAATGCGGCAAAACAATTAGCCTTATCAACCGGGTCCGTGAATGTTGGGACATCCTTTAAAAGAGTTGGTATTGAGGAACTAGCATTATCCGTTACTCTTTTAACGAATGCCCAGAAGCTTTTACTGCCTCGGGAAGCAGTAAGAACTTCAGTACGAAGACGTTGCTCGTAAAGAGTTTTTTTCCTGCTTAATTACTTTAGCACACGAAGACGTTGTCATTTTGCTCAGCAATTCAGTATCAGCGTTTTTATTTTTAAGCCAATTTCTAAATGCTTCCTCCCTGGATCTGAGTGCTTTGCACGTCCGATTAAACCAATATTTAGATTTAGGTTTATTTGAAACTTTTTTAACTGGGATGAACATTTTCATTCCTAGCATTATAACATTTTCCACTATTTTCGCCATGGCATTGACACCATTGTCCAGTAAACAAAGTTTCCAATTAAGATTCCTAAAAAAGCCATTGAGCTCAGCCCAACGAGCTTTTCCGTAAACAAAAATATCGAGCGTTTCGTAGCCCGTCTTGAAACGTTTCAAAGTTCATAGAATGGAAAAGAGGCGGAATTGGTCGATGATCCGAGCTACCGAGAGGTGCTAGAACTTTAACTTCGTACTTTTGAGGGTGCGAAAGAAGGAAGAGGTCAAGGGTATTATGCTGGTGCCTATCACCACATGGAATATGTGTTGGTTCATTCACTAGTCGCACGAGGTGGTTGTGCGCAGCAAATAGCGCAACATATTGGCCTTCATAAGTTGTACGGCCCGAGTTGCGAAGCCAAGAAGAATTGTGGACATTAAAATCACCAGCAACAACGATTTCACGCGGAATAAGAGTTGGCCATAAGCTAAAACAAACGTTTGATTTCTTAAATTAATGTAAAGCGCAATTCTGTGAGGTTGTTTTGAGGTTGAATCTTTCGAAACAACTGTATGAAGGGCATGGTCTACGCTCTAAACATTGTGTCGTAAAACTTCCTTGCCGTTGTTTTCAAAATAACAACATGCAGCCCACGGATGGAATTTGTGGTACAATTGTACCAAATTTTATGGATGCAATCGAAACTTTATTGGTACACTGGTACAATTCATTCCATTTTCGTACAATTTAAAAAAAAAACAGATACCCACGAAGTTTTCATTTCTTTGAAGTGGATTACCCCACTTTTCTTTTAAATAATAAAATTTCTAATTACGTATCTCCAGCTTTAACCATAGATAACTACAGTAATTTTCACTTATAGTCCATTCCGGTTAAAGGCCAAAAACGGATTAAAGCCAAAACTGTCAAATTTACTTGCAGATTTTTTCGAATTTCATACAAACTATTTCTGGCAACTTTTATAAATGTCAAATTTTGGTTAATTCATAAAAGTAGAAAAAAATAAGTTAACGCGTTATATTGAGTGGTTTTATTGAAGCAAATAATTTTTATATATCCATAAAATGGATTATAAAAATCAATCGGTTATAGTCCACAAAAGTTGTGCAACTATACTAGTGGACTATAAGCGAAAAGTACTGTACCAAAAATTGCATTTTTGTTAATTTGTTTATGTTCATGAGGTTATATGTACTAACATATTAAATACCCGGGATTAAGTGTTTCCAAATCGCCACTTTTGTCGATTGCTTGGTGCCACTGTCAAAGAAGCGTCTTTACTTTTTCTGCCTTTGACAAAAAAGACAATTTTTTGCTTTCTATTTATTTTGTATACCCACACCAAAATAGTCGTTATTTTTGATATTAAATTTGGCGATAGTACCCATACAAATACTACTCCAATAAAATAGCTTTCAATGCCACAAATTCCTTATATATATTGGCATCGCCATAAAAATTGGCACAATAACTTTTACGATAGCTACTATGACAAAATATTGTGCTGGTAGGTCCAAAATTAACCATAGCTACCATATACTCGTAAGTGATAAACTCTTTCTAGTATGCTTTTTTTTTATTTTAAAACGAAAGTTTGGTACAATTTTGCATTGACACGGTACAGTTTAAGAATTGCCAGAACTTTTAAAACAAAAACAATTTTTGCTGTTGTTTTAAATGAAATTTTAAAATTTTGTCGTTGTTTTAAATGCAATTTTCTATGCGAACTTTAACATTCGAAATCGATGTACAAGCATTAAATCTTAAAATATTTTATTCAAGAGGTTTGGAACATGTGCATTTTATTCATATCTGACCTGCATCTGATGCGCATCTGTGATTAATTTGCGATGCTCATGAAAATCAGCTTTCCATTAGCTTGTTTGGTGCGCAGTTTGGTTATATTATTAAACACAATTAGTCAATTCACAAGGTATCCTAACATGTCATATTGTCAAAATGTCCTAATATTTCACAATGGTTTAAAAATATTGTTGTACGGCTCAGCCGCTCAGCGCTGGACTTTTCTGATTAATTACGACAGCACAATAAACACAGCAAGCAACGTTCTATTTATTTAAGACACTTTTTGTTAACAAACCAACAACAATATTTTTAAACCATTGTGAAATATTAGGACATTTTGACAATATGACATGTTAGGATACCTTGTGAATTGACTAAATATGCATCAGCCATTTGTGATACGTGTTTTAGATTTATTTGCGCATCGGCTACTTTTGTTATGTATTTTCGAACAGCCGACATTTGCAGTGATGCTTTATCGAACGCGCTGCGCATCAGATGCATATATTTTTATATTCAAGTATGTGACGAAAATCGATTGATTTCAGACCGATCGTTTTTAAAAGGTGCTATGAATTTCGAGCAATTTTAAAATCCATTTCTTAATTCTAGTCTTACCCCCTTATGCAAAAAAAGCAAGTTAAAGTTCACATTAGTAACCAACAAATTAAGCCCATTAATTTTTGCTGGGTTTTATGTGTTGGTTGACTAATGTGAACTTTGATTGTTTTATGCATTAGGGGGTTAACCTTTTGTTCAAAATACAGTTCAATTAAAATTTTTAAAAATAAAATTTAAAAGAATATAGAAAGAAAAAAAGAGGTAAATATATTTAAAATCCATTTTTAAAGATACTGAAAGCGACATTATCGGTTTCAAATCGTTTTGTTTTCAAAATAGTTTTCCATCACGTACCTGATTATTAATTTGAATAAAACAAATTGAAAAAGAGTGTATTTAACTTGCAAGAAAAGAAAGAAAATTTTAAAAATGTTATTGTAAATTACACTTCACTATTACATACTTTATTTATTATTTTATTTAAATTTTACAATTTTAATATTAAATACACACGGAATAATAATTTTTTTTTGCAAATTTGCACTCAATTAAAATGTTCTGCCAATTTGTGTCACTGTCAAACGATTAAACGATTGTAAAACGGTAAAAGCTTATCATAAAGCAATAATTTGAGAAATATGAAAACTATCGATGCTGAAACGATAGTCAAAAACCATCAATAGTATCGATAGTGCTATCGATAGTTTCAGACCAATACTTAAAACGTAACGAATAATACGATTGCAGTTTAATTTGGACTGTCATACTTCTATTAGACTATAAATTACACCACCAAATTTTGTGTAAATCGGTCGCTAATTAGCTTTAAGTGGCTAGAAATAACACCATTCACCTTTGTGATAATCGGTTCATAATTCACTATAGGTCTCATATAAAGCTGCCTTCTTAAAGGGGTTTCAAACGCTAACAAATGACAATACTGTATTTGATATTCAAATTTGGTTCAATTCAGTTTTTCACTCTAGTGAACTTTTTGTGATGGTCGAGCTTTCACGAGACGGAATATATTGCGTTTTTTATGTCTCTTTCTTCGAAAGCACCATATTTTATGCCGCAATACAATGAACACAAATTTATTTAGAAAATTAACTTTTAAGTTTACGACAACACGAGTAAATAATATTTAACTAAGTAAATAACATAAAAATACAAAACAATATTACTAAATAATTTTTTTTTTGCACAAAACTTAACGTTTATTGAACTAATGCTTTTGTTTAACGTGTTTTTTATTGTTTTTTTTTTTTGTTTTGATCACGCCATTTGAGTTGATTGTAGCGGCCTGTTTTTAAACATTGCCAGTTCATTACCAAGAAACGCTCTCTGTCTTTTTCTTCAAAAGCTGCAACTGATTGGGGTCTTTTTCACACGTCACTTTTTTTTAGCTCTGGATAGACCTTTGTGAGTTTGGTCTGCCGTGATCTTGGGAGATCTGCCAACTTGAAGTCCCAGACAGCCTTAATGTATTAACTGTACTAATATTTCCCGAAAGTGCATTGTCAAAGTGTAGATGATTTTTAAGACGCTTAAGCACATTTTCGGGGGAATTAAAATGTATAAAAATATTTTACCGCACAAGGGCATTTAGATACAAATATTTAATGGACATTTTTGGAAAGGGGGCAAAGAAATACTCGTCAATCTACCTACTTTTGTATGTTCCAGGCTTTCGGTGCAGTGTTTTCCTTACAATATGATTTTTGTAAGCAAAACATGTGACGTTTGTAATTAAACCCCATTTAAATAAAAATGCGCTTTCAAACCATAGAGCACAATAGAGATACAATTTTAAAAATAAGTTTGTACAACTGTCAAAACTGGCTTGAAATTTCTGATCCCTGCATATTTAAATGATCTTATACAATTTCGTAAGCCTTTGTCCATATCATAAAACATTAGCTGCATTCGTGTCCATACAATGTAACTTTTGTACTGCAGCATTTTAACGGCCGTATTCATAATGAAAAGTTGACATCAAATAATCACGAAGTTTTTTCATATTACACTTACCAAACGCTGACTAACGATTTGCTTAAGTCTTGTTAATGAGCTGTCAAATGTTTGCCCACTTGTAAAAAAACTGCCCTTTAATGTCAAACAATTTCGTTGTTTTTTTTTTTTTTTTTTTTTTTTTTTTTTTTTTTTTTTGTAATTTACTGTCTTGTTTTTTAATTTCCTGTCTTAAATTAAAAAAATTTATTTTAATTTAAAGAACTTTTTAAAATTTTTATATGTGGAAAGAAAAACAAAAATAAAATGAAATGACAAAATCAGCGATGATTAATGCAAAACGTGTGGCATTTTTTAACAATATAATGTGACATAATTAAAAATTCAGAGTTGATTTATTAAAATTAAGCAGAAGGATAAAAGTTTCTTATGAGTTACGCAGAAAAAATTATCCGAAGTTTTTCACCAATTAAAGCATTAATCTAAAATAAAATCGGTTTTAATTAAAAATTTAATCAAGTGAATTAAACGTTAAATCAAGTGAGTTAAACATTTATTTGATACTATTAATTTGTTTACTGGTGCAAATTTAATTAACTTTTTAATTAATATTACAAATATTTTAATTGAAATCAATTTTTATTTTTTTCTGGGTAACTCTGTGCAAACAAGCTGCTAAGCTTCATCGGCATTTTAGTTAGCAGCGCGTTGTACATAGTGTACAAACTGTGGCTAACTTTTTGTTATGAATACGGCTATAAATATTTTGTTTGTCTTTTCTCTTTTTTTCTTCTGCCTCTTTATAACAAGTAAAGTACACTTTTAAATACGCCCTTTGTTTCATAGTTTGTCATTCCGTGTAAAACTTTTTTAATATTCATCTCAGACCCTTGGCCTTGAGTAATGCTAAATCGATTTAGCCATGTTCGTCTGTTGAAAACTCGCTCACTCTCGAACAACTTAAAGGAAAAGAAAAATAATGTTGAAAAATTCTTTATAGTTATCCTTAGCAGTTTGGGATTGAAATCCAGAAAAATCGGTTCATTAGGATAAGAGTTATGAATCCAAATGTGGAACCACCGCCCTTAAAAATTTTACAAAAACTAACATAAACGGTGGCGAAATGCATAAATTCGTTTTATAAAACTAGAAATCATAGTGCTAAATTTCCAAAGTCTTCTCTCGAAAAAAACAGTTAAGAATGCCTAAAACCGTTACAAATAATGCTAATGCAAAAAAAAACAATATAATAAAATAAATCATACATTTTGTAAAGATCGGTCTATAATTTTCCATACGTCCCATATAAAACCCACTCTGAAAAATTATTTATATACGCCTGAAATGTACCAAATATAGATATTGGTAAAATGTTGTCCAATTTATACGGCCAACAATATACCATTTGTCCCATATTAAGCAGTCTTCTGAAACCCGCCTTAAGGCCTGTTTTCTCAACTTTCTCAACACTCAAAATATTATTACAGTAACGGACTGTAGGTTATTTAAGAAGTATTGCGTTCAGTCATTTTTAAATAAATAAACATTTTGAATTCCAAGCAAATTTATTTTTAACTGATTCTAAAATTTATTCAAAAAACTAAGTGCACATTAATACGGATTTTATTATCGTTAATATTGGACCTAGAAACATAAACTTCAACATGCAATGCCCTGAGTGGGTAAGAACCTATGATGAAACTTTTTGGTACTTTTTGTTCTTCAACTGGTACTTTTTGAATTTCTGTTAGTATTGGACCTAGAAACATAAAATTAAACATGTAAGATGCTTTTTAATATCCGTTAATCTTTAAGAGGATTTTTGGCACTTTTCCGGGTCTACCTGGTACTTTTTTTTATTTTTCGTTCATATTGGACGTATTAACATAAAATTATACATGCATGGTCCTAAACGAATGAGAATCTGTAAAAGGGCTCTTTGGTACTTTTGTGTTCTTTGACTGGTACTATTTGAATTTCCGTTAGTATTGGACCTAGAAACATAAAATTCAACATTCAATGTCCCGAGTGGATAAGAATCTGTAAAAGGGAAATTTGTGGTAATTTTTGTTCTTTAACTGGTACTTGTTTAATTTCCGTTGGTATTGGCCCTAGAAACATAAAATTGAACATCCAAGGTCCTGAGAAAATGATAATCTGTTAGAGGGATCTTTTTGGTAATTTTTCGTTCTCTAACTGGTACCTTTTTTAATTCTCGGTAATATTGGATCTACAAACAAAAATTAAATATGCAAGTTCCCAAGTGAATGAGAATCTGTAACTGATTTTTAGGTACTTTTTCGTACTTTATTGTTTTTCAACAGGTACTTTTTGAATTTTTGTTAGTATTGCACCTACAAACATAAAATTAAGCAAGCAATGCGTTGAGTGAATGAGCATCTTTAAGAGACGCTTTTTGGTTATTTTTTTGTCCGCTACCTGGTACTTTTTGATTTGCCAATAACATTGGACCATGAAACATAAAATTAAACATGCAAGTTCCTGAGTGAATGAGAATCTATAAGGGGGACTTTTGGTACTTTTTCTTTCTCTAACTGGTACTTTTTTAATTAAAGTGGTACTTTTTTATATGTAATACTTATTGTTGTTCATTAAATAAAAAAAGCAAACAGGTGTCCGGTACTATTTTGTTATTCGGCCCTTTTAGGGAGTAAAGAAGTAAAACCTGTATTTAAAAATTTTTTGCCGCCATCTATCTTTTAAATCAATACACATAGAAATTAAAATTATATGTATAACATTCGTAACTTATCTAAAAAATGCAAATTCGGTACATTTCGAAATGTTAATGTTTAAGGGATGAAAATCGTATCTTATTTTGTAACTTTTTTTAAAACATTTTTCTTTATCTATCTTTATAATATAAAATTGTAACGTTACTGACTGATTCATCATCGCACGTCCTAAACGCCTGAAGCTAAAATGTTGAAATTTGCACCGGAGGGAGTGCCAGACCTAGGATGGGTGTTTTGGATATTTTTATGTTTAGAGGGTAAAAAAATGTAAAAAGGGGCAAATACCCGAACCTCATGTTCATTAAAAAAAAAAATAAGCGGATAGCTGTCTGGTACTTTTTTGAAATTCGGCCTTTTTGGGGAGTGTTAGTTGGCACACCAACTATCTTTTAAACCAATAAACATTGAAATAAACAAAGTGGCGGGTTAAATGCTAGTTTTATATAATTAAACTACAAAAAAATTCATTATTAGTTACATATTTATATACATATCTGTGGCAAAAAGTAAAAGTAAAAAACGATTGGCTTATTTTGTTTAGAAAATTCCCAAACTCTATTTGTTAAAATTATTAAGTTAAATACATCAAATTTTTAAAGTAAAATGATCATGCTGCTGGAGTCTTATAATTGAAAGTTCTTCTGTGAACAAAGTGGTAAGTACAACAGAAGTAAAAGGAATATGCAGGGGTGCAAGATGATTTTGATAGGAAATCGGCATATTTAAAAAAAATCGGCATAATCGGCATTTCAGTTTAAAAAAAGTTTTATTAAATCCTTTTTTAAATAAAAACAGTCATTAGAAAAGAAAAAATTTCTTGCCGAAATTAATTTTCCAGGAAACATCGAAATTTTATTAAAATTGGCTAAATATAACTTTAGATTACCTTTAATCTTTTGTTGATATCTATAAATCATCAAATTCATAAACAAACGTTGGCTTTTTCTTTTATTTGATTTGAATATTTTTCATTTGAACACTTTTTAAATAAGGATGTATTGGGGAAGACACCCATCTCAAACACTGCGTATAATATTAAATAAATCTAACCCTTTTTTCCTTTCAGTAGAAGCGCTGAATTCATTTTAATGTAACAAGTATTGAAGTGTTGCTCAAAATTAATAAATTATACTAAAGCAATTGGCATTTTTCGAGCAAAAGTCGGAAAATCGGCACTTGTGTTATTTAGAGGCACAAAATCGGCAAAATGCCGATAAATGGCCAAATATGGCAGGCCTGCAAACATGTATAACGGGCAGCGTTGCCATATTTTTTTTAAAATAACTGCATCCTAAGAAAAAAAAACTGATTTTAACTTAAAAAAAAGGCACATAAAAGTATCCAAAAAAATAAATGTAATTTACTCAGTTTTTTTTAACACATGTACAGAAATAAATTCAATATTATTTTAAGGGGTTTCATGATATCGCTTAAAATTGCCATTTGTACAAATGGGCAACTTGCGAGACTCGTTTCATGAAGACCCTTTTTCATTTTCGTGTAATTAAAATAATATATGTCAGTTTGTAAGAAACGTCAATACAGAAAAAAAAAAAATATATATATATGGGGGATTTCATGTCAAGTGACCCAACTTTTGAAATCGATGTCTTCCGATTTGGATAAAATGTGCACCAAGGTTAGTCTTATTGGATAGTAGTTTAGACACAAATTTTCAACAAGATCGGTCAAAAAGTTTCTGAGTTAGAGGGGGTCAAAATTTGACATTTTGGCCAAACCGGTGTTCTTTCTCATCCATGAAACTTATAATCTATTGGTGTTAGCAAAATTTATCCAAAACAAATTAGATAGCTATTTCTTTAAGCTTTCGAAAAATATTTTTTTTGTTTTTTTTTTAAATTTTTTAAAAAAAATTTTTTTTTAACTTATTTTTTATTTTTTTTGAAAAGGGTATTTTTTTTTTTTTTTTTTTTGCCCAAAAGAAAGCTTAGGTCTTTTCCTTTAAGCTAGTTATGGTCGCTATTTGGGATGCGTGATGGTGTAAAATGCACATTTTGCACAGATTGCGGGACTTTTGAGCGATATCATGAAAACCCTTATAATTAACGTAGATCGTTACTTTGTAGGCCAGATAAAAAAGAGTGCACAAGTACATGTAGTCTTGCGATTTATTTTATTTTTGTTTCCTCATTTGATACAAAATTTTCTTTAGTTCTGGCGCAGATTTTCTATTTGTGAACTGTTCATACAGGAACAATTGCAGCAACAAAAATGTTACAATGTAAACCCAAAACAACAAAAATCACAAAATGCAAACAGGGATATAATCAAACTTTCAAAAGTAAACGCGATTTAAACTACTCAAACGGGTTGGCAAACATGTCAAAATTGTACGTTTGTGCAATCCTTTTGCGTTGTTAATTGGGGTACTTGACAAACGATTAAAACATGATTGCAAAGGTTCAAGGTTCAATGTCATTAATGTACCGAATTTTATCATGCTTTAGCTCATGAATTGTTCTTGGGATATTGACGTACACCTTCTCTTTTAAATATCCCCAAAGAAAGAAGTCCAACTGTGTAAAATCACATGATCGTGGGGGCTAATTAATATCGCCCGATGACGCCGCTAGCTCATAAGCAAGCATAGGTGTTTTCACATTTCCTACAGACCCAGTTTGCTGAAATTCGAGCACAATTCTCCCGATTGTGGACACACTTGGTCGATTATGCTGACCAAAAAAATCACAAAATGAATTTTGATTTGAACGCCCATTTTCGTAAAAGGCTTCAACAATCTTAACGTCAAATTAAGTTGGGCAAAAAACTTGACGTAAGGGTGTCGCAATAAACATCGTTCATTATGGTTGGACCACCCTTTAGAAAAATCGAAATGTTGAATATTTTCCAAACTGTTTGCGCTACCTAGTGCTAAATTTAATCATTTTAGTAACAACTTGGCAGAGCCAAGAAGGAAAATACGAAACATAACAAATTGAAGAGGTTAAAAGTTGTTTATTAGAACCAATTGAAAAATGATGAATTAGGTTTGGGTCGTTTATTTGTTAACGGAAAGTGCGTGTTTCCCAAAAAAAATTTATGGAAAACTGCAAAATTTTAACAATTTATAAAAAAAACTTATTTTTTAAACAAAAAACTTCACCACTGCTCAGTGCTTAGAAAAAATGCAAAATGCAGATAAATCTGCACATATGGTAACGCTGATAACGGGGAAAGTAAATAATAATATTCTCTCTCTCATTAGAAAAACAAGCGGACAGGTGTCTGGCATTTTTTATAAACTCGGTTTTTTGTATTTTTTAAGAAAACTTCATACATAAAATAACTCAAAGTTCATTTGCTTTTACGAAATTCGCGGTTGAATTTTTTACAGTAAAAATTAAATGAACTTTTCGTTAAAAATAAATGGAAAATAAGAAGACCGGGTTTGAACTGAATTTTCATTTATTTTATATTACAATTTCAGTTAATTTAACGTACAGAATATTGTGAGTGTAAAAATAAAGTTGTAATAATGGTCCACCTGTAAGTTGTGAACACGGGCCTAAATCGTATAAAACGCTAAATTAAATTTTACTTCTGTATTGAAATTTGGTCTAATTAAAATTTTTTAATACCAGAAATAGTCTACATAGTTTTATGATGTTTGATCCATAATTTACCATAGTGTCCAATATAAATTTCCCTACTAAAAAGCATTGAAAACCACTTTCTGATTGTCGGTCAGTAAATTACCATATGCACGTCTAAGCCACTACCAATTATAATAATTCTTTATAATTTAGTCTTTCATAATTTATAGATCCCATAAAAAGCCTACTCCTGAAGTATTCAAACTGTCGGTGGAGGGTATCACAGGATTCGGCACAGTCGAATATATCACTCAAACTTATTTTTTTTTTCTTTACATTAAAAATGTAATCGGAAAATTATTTCCATTCTAATTTCAGAAATTCCATTATTAATAATTATAAATATTAAATAAGCCTTATTATGCAACTGCAAAAACAAACAATTAACGAATTAAGCTTAACAATAAGATTTGTTTTGCCTTCACTTTATAAATACATTTTTTTTATCTAACAACGTTGTCCGTCTGTCCACCTACTTTTGTATGTGTATGTGTATGTGTGTGCGTGTGTGTGTGTTAGGTTACTTAAATGTATAGAAATTACTAATTTATAAATTAATTAGTGAATATGCGCTAAAAAAGATTAATATCTATAAAAAACTAAAAGTACAAAATCGTAAGTACATTCACAGAAATACCCCCCAGATACTCCTCTTATGCACACACACACACACACACAATACCTTCATCAGACTATTGCTTATTAGGTATTTTAAAATTTTTATTTTTCAGTCAAGGTAAGATTTAAAAAAAAACATCATCAACAACAATAATAATATGTATATAAAAGGTACTTTTGAAATATAAATAAAAAAAACTATGATTAAATAAATAGTTAAATAAATAAACAACAACTCATGCATATCTTCATAATATTTATCGCTAGATAGTTTCATGCTTTTGTGCAAGTATGACTATAAAAATCTTTTGAATTACAATTCAATTAAATATTTTATTTCTACAATAATTTTCATATTTTTTTTTTTGTAATTTAACATTCACATGTTTGTATGTTTGTACGTTACTAGTCCTTCAATTAAAATTTGTTGGTTTTTAATTTTTGTTAATAACTTAACAAAAAATGAGTGTTGCAAGACAACTTTATCTAAAATGTTGAATAAACATATTCCGGACGTGAACGTCTCATTTAATCATGCCACTAAAATAAACAATACAGCTACGTTCACACCTGTCAAATATTTGACGTCCAACACGTAACCAATAGTTTTGATTAAAAAATTGTTTGCTTTTACAAAACGTTTGCTAGATTAAATATAATTTAACAGTTTCTAATTTATATTATACAATTATCTTCTTACAAATAAAGTTAAGGAAATCAAAAAATTTGTTAAAAATAAAGCATTTGTATTTTTTCGGCAAAAATTTGTTAGATCTTAACATAGAATGTTAATATCTATGTACAGTGTCGGAAAAAATAATTGGAACAATATCTTTCTTTTTTATAATATATAGTAGAATTATATATAGAAATTTTTTCAAATATAATCGACAAATAAGCAGGAAATGTGGAAAAAAGTTTAAGAAGTTTGGTTTTTAATTTTCGCGGATACCTGCGTAAATCTCGTGAATTCAAAGAAGCAAAAATGCGAATAAGTAGTTTTTAAAGAAAAAAGCTTCTGCCAAATATTCCCTACCAAACTTGTCACGTGGCATCTCTAAGGTGGTAGGGTACGGTTCTAGTTCTAACCCTTTATATGAAGGGGACTTGTCACTTCAACATGGCGATGTCCTAGGAGGGGGTTAATTGGCAACTTTTTGACACTTTGTAACAGGTCACTGACATAACCTAAATGGACACGTTTAATTTCGGTTAAAATAATGCCTGTTGCAGATACAGTCTCGAGTGAACCACATTAATATAATAGATCTCATCAGCCCGTACAAAATCCAGTCACATGACTAGTTTTGTGTCAATTACCTTTTCCCTGGAGTAACTACAATTTAAAAACATTTTTTTCAGACATATTTTTTCAATTCCCCATTTTTCGAATACAGCTGGAATGTAACTTTTTTTGATATGGACAAATTTTTGTTTAGTTTAATAAATGTATTTCTGTATTTAAGTCAATTTTTTTTTTGTTTTGTAGGAGAGTAATTTTAAACTTTAAAGATGATTTTTAAAAATGTATTGCTATTCTGATACAATCAACACTTCTCTTCGGTTATAATTTTTCTAAGTGCCTATTCCTAAATATTTCTAATGCCACAGATCGGAAGTTTACTTCAGTTTTGTTATGAAATTATATTGCACATCAAACAAATATAAGCTTAAAGGCATTTTGCTTTATCTTCCTGAAAAATCGTACAAAACATTTTACATTTGCCTATGGATACTATTTTTTATTTTAATTTTTCTCTTTCGGTTTATTTAATTTAATTGTAGAAAGTTAAAAACTGCTTGTCAAACACAAAGGACAGAAATATGAGCTCAAAACCCCCCAAAAGTGGAAGGGGTACTATTCGTTTGTGCTAATGTTTGTAACACCTACAAGTTTTGGTCCTAAGTCCACCCTTTACTTTACCAACGACTTTAAATCACTTTTTGAATCGATCTTACGAAGTCCGCCCGTCCGGATGGATGGCAGGCTGTCAATGTAAACCTTGTACGCAAATTTTATTTTAATTATTTTGGCAACACTTCTTTGTAGTTTATTTTTTGACACAGCTGATTGTTTAACAATATTTCCAATCAGCCCAAAGAAAAAGTACGGGTTACTTCGTGCAAGAATAAGCAGAATATTTTTTTCTTCAAAGCTCTCTCACTTTACCAAACTTAAAGTACGGGAACAGTTCCCGCAGGCTCCTAACGTTGAGTAAGGGATTACACCTAATAAAACTAGAGGTTTTAATTTCCTAGACTTTTTTCCATCCCCGGGAGAATATAAATTTGATCTTTCATTAGCAGAAACTTTTTGTGAATAATATGAAAAAGTATAAAAAATGTAAGTATAATAAATTTTATGCAATAAAATGTGTTTAATCGGAAAAAAATAAATCGTGCGTTTAACAACTCAAGCGCAAGTAAAGTTAAACAACACGCGTTATAAATACCTTTGGTTTACTTATTTACTTATTTATAAATAGAAAACTGTACAGTTTGCAAATAAGATTCAAGCTTTGGCTATTTTCTGTTTTTTTTTTTTTTTTTTTTTTGTAGTTCTGTCTTCTTTTTTTATACAATACTGTATGTTTTTTGACCTCTTTAATAAGTTTTTTATCCATGATTCACTAATTTGTTTAAATGTTCATATTTTTTATTGTCAGCTGATTATTTGTCAAAAGTACACAGCGCGTTAAAAATTTAAATTTAACCAACTTTCAGCGGCAAACGCGTCAAAATTAAAAACGTTAGGAGAAGCTTCTCGAAATTTACCTTCCAAAAATAGCCAGGAATTTCGAAAATATTTTTCCTGGGTATTTTTTGTTCCCGAATACACTTATGAACAGTCAAAAATACCCACTTATGTAACGCATTATTTCTGTAGATAAATCGACATTTATATTTTCACCTGTTTAGAAAAAAAGCCCAGCATAATTGAACTAACCCATAGAATAGAAAAGATATAAAAAAGCCTTTGGAGAAAGAAAATTTTGCTCTGCAATCTTCATCGAGCTTTTCAAAAAGTCTGGCATAACGCGTTTGTTTGTCAAAGTTTGTTGTAGAAACTACAACAACACCACATAAGTAGGTAAAAACGATTTGCTTGTTTTGTGTAGAAACAACAAAAACTAAATACCAAGAAGAAATTCATACATTATTTCCATGTTTAAAAAGTAAAATAAGAAGCAAAAGTTCCCATTTAGTTTATATTTTTATTTAAATGTTTATACAAATTTTAAAGTAGAAACCAGGGCGGGCATGAAGCTGGGGTTTCTAATTGAAATTCTGTAAGGTGTTAAACGGGTAAGTGAATCAATTATTATAATATTCGTCTTCTTTCTCTGGGGTGGGTATTTTAGGTTAGGACCAATCTAATTTCCCTTTCGGATTTTATCAAGTACGAATTCGGGATTAAATATAGATAAGTAGAGTATTTTGCACTTCAATAGTCCGTACTTGAATCCATCTTTCTGTACTTACCGTGCTATTGATACCGTTTCAGATTGATTGATTTTTCTTTTCAGTGTATATAGGCAGTTCCAGCGAAAAGTCTATTTTTTGTACCGTAACGCCAGCAAATAATTGAAATTGTTTCTCATAAAAATGTATATGTATGTACATATAATTTACTGTTTTATATTTTGATGTAAAGCGTAGCTAGCTCTACATTTAGTAACAAAAGATATAACATAGGCCTAAAATACAAGCTTATTTGCTTGCCGTCGTAACGTTACAAAAGTAGACTTTCGCTGGAAATGCTTATATATGTATGTAAACAGACACTGTGATGGGGAACATTTTCGTCCGGCAGTGATAGGACATAAAATGAAGTATTGAAATAACAATTGATTAATTATTGTTAGTTTTTTTTAATATTTTAATTAGGCTTAAGTTCATAAAATTAATTTTCATTAAATTATATTTATTGAAGGAAGGAATTTACAACATGAAATGAATTAATTTTTTTTTTTTTTTTTTTTTTTTTTTTGAAAATTCTTGACTGAACACGGGATTGAACTCGGCTCGAATTTACATGTTTCGAGAATAACCACATTCCCGTCATCAGAATTCTTTGCTTTCTACCGTTTTCTACTGCGACGCCTGCCAGTCTATAGTTCCTTCAATAAAAATAATTTAATGAAAATTAAATTTGATGAACTTATGCCTAATTAAAATATTAAAAAAACTTCAATGAAAGAACGTTTTTTGAAATCTTTTTTCACAATTTTTGGCTCTTAGCTGGCAAACCGTGGGAAATTCAGTAAAGTAATCTTGAGAAAAAATATTCCTTATAATAAAATTCATATTTCCTCAGATTATTATAACACTGGAAAATGCATTTTTTTACATTTTCCAGCTGTATTTTACACCGAAAATTCGGGAAATATATGAAATATGTAGATAAAGGTAAACCAAATATGAGTTAGACAATATTAACTTTTCATACATTTTTCGAATTTTCGAAGTAAAATACAGCTGGCAAGTGTAAAGAAAGAAGCATTATAATGTTCTAAACGAATTTAGAATTTTATTATAAGGATTATTTGTTTTAAATATACTTTACTTAATTGTCTACAGCGTGGCAGCTGTGGGCCAAAAATGGCAGAAAAAAAAGGTAGAATAAATTAAACTTTTTCGACAATTTAACAAATTTTGCGGCACTAGATGAGGATTTTTGGCATCAGTTTGCTACACACTTTATATCTGCTAGTGTATATCTGCATTCGTGCTGATGACAGGAAAACAAAAAAATTTAATGACAGCTAAATTAGCAAAGTCCAAATAGGGTTTTGTTAGTTACGACAAGTACTTCGAGAAGTTCCACGCGAGAAGTGGTTTG
Source organism: Pollenia amentaria (assembly GCA_943735925.1). NCBI lineage: Eukaryota > Metazoa > Arthropoda > Insecta > Diptera > Polleniidae > Pollenia > Pollenia amentaria. The sequence goes on from OX031007.1 coordinate 105,948,904, forward strand.
CATTTTATGTGTAGCATATACCGTTATGTACAAAATGAAGGCAGTTCCGCTACATATATTGGAATAACTGGAAAACGGTTCACCATATTCTGTTAAAAATATCAAAACTCGTCAACATAATTATCTCTAAGCCGTTCTTAAATCGGTTTTATATTTGTCTAGTAGTTTTGAGATATCGTTGAAGTTTACAAAATGCACAGTTTAAGAAAAAAAATTATATTTTTGTTTTTTAAAAATTCATACAAAAATAAAACGCGGCAAAAATCTCAGTTTTGCTCTACAAACATTTAGTTAATATATTTCAAATGAAATGTTCTTTATTTAATTGTAATCGAAGCATAACTTTTGATTTGATTCGCAATTTACTGAGGAAACTGAATTGATAAAAATCATAATTTCCATACAAAAATAAAATTTTTTAATGGGTGTGTGTTTGCTGCTGTTCTATTTATGGACGTTTTTTCCTTCACTTAAAAATGAGGCACCTTCACTTAATTGTGAATAAAAGCGAAACGCGTTCACCAATATCTATGATCTATGTCTTATTTTGTTCATAGGTTATGTGACTTTACGTGAAAATAATAAGAATTTAACTTTTTCCCGTTTTGGGTAAACAACAATTACTTAGCCATTTTTTGGTGATTTTAAAACATGAAAAAATGGAAAATCGCTAACGAAGAGTAAAGTTATAATTTTTTTAACTTTTAATTTTTGGAAAAAAGTAAAAAATGCAATTAGTACCTGTAACTTAAAAATGCAAGCTGCTGAAGAAATACGGAGATTTGATTTGAAATCAGCGACCTCAAACTAGAAAAAAAATTGCATTAAACTTCCAATCAACACCAAAATAGTTTAATTTTGTATCCTTGTGTTATTAACGTTCTACACTTAGTGTAGAAAAAAACTCTATTTTTTCCCTACGCGCTCAAAAAATGTTCCCTACATATTGAAGATACAATTTTATGACTAAAGGTATGTTCGAACCTTCCAAATACTTGAGGAAGAATCCAAAAAATGCCATGACTAGTAAATTGATCAAACTTTAGCTCTATTTTTACCAAGTTGTATTGATAAACTAACTTTTTTTGTAAGAAGATAATTGTATAATCTTATTTAGAAACAATTAAATGATGTTTGATCTAGCAAACGTTTTGCAAAAGCAAATAATTTTTAAATAAAACTAGTGGTTACGTGTAGGACGTAAAATATTTAATAGGTGTGAAAAAGCATTTCGCTATCTGTATTTTCATGATGCCCATCTTAAACAAGTTCTCAATTTATTGCTCTGAAAAATTAAATTCTTGTAAAAGAGAGTTTCACAAATTTACCTTAAAATCAAAGTTGAAATGGGGCAAGCGATCAGCAAACAAATTTAACAATTTGTTATGTCGCCGTATCAACAATTTTATTAGTATTTTGTCACAAATCCAAAAAGATTGACAAATATGTACAGTTTTGCCACATTTTTGAAAAGTTCTGCATTTTTTGATTTGAAAATATCTGTCTCTCTTTTCTCTACGGCCATTTTTTTAGAAGAAAATCCCTACGAATAGGTATTTTTCCCTACGTATAACATCACTGACTACCAGTGTTGCCACTTTGTGGATAATTACCCGAATTCGGTGTAATTTTTACTGTCATGGGTAGAGCATGGGTAATTTCTTTGAGGTGTAGAATAGGTGTAATTAGAAATTTAAGGATTTGGTTTCAGTGATAAATTGTTGATCCAAAAAATTTACAGTCTTCTTAACCAAAGGCACTGTTTTTTTAAAAAATTAAAGATTTCCATCGTTTATCAAGAAAAATAATGAATGGCGCCAGACGGACTATTGGATTTCGATAAATATGAGCTTCATAGTAATAAGAAACTCGAAGATTATCGAAAAAATGTATTCATACTAAGAAAAAACCTGGAGGAAGACATGTTTTTATAATTACAAAAATTTTAAATTTGTAGTTCGAAAAAATCTAGCGCCCTTAATATTTGTAAAACCGATTTCAGAAACAGACTGTCTACTGAAACCATTAAAAGAAGCAGCAATCATTATTTTGAGTTTCTTATTTTATTTTTTATTAATTTATTAAATGTTTTTAATGTTATTTTTCTTAATTTATTTGAAATTGCCAAATGGATCTAAATGCATATATAGTTTGACTTAATTGCTGTATGAATCTAAATAATTTGACATAAACCATCTTATTGTGTTGGTATTTAGAGAAAATTTGGGCCGAAAATATTTTATTTGAACCTAAATCATCTTCTAAATTTGTTTTGGATTTGGTGCATATTTAATACTATAATTTCCCTATAATTGGTATTAATATTTGGCGACGATAACTTTTTTAGTAACTTCTGTGTCATGACAAAGTTTTGGTAGGTATCAGCATTAAGCATAGGTCCCATATGAAACCACTACATAAAATCAATTTCAGAAGGAAAAATCTGATATATATCTTATTAGATTATTATTATAATCTTATTGCCGGGACGATAAATGCCTTTAAGGCCAAACTTGGGAATACTCTTGAAAATGTGTCTGCAAATACTGGGGTGTTGCTTGTTCTATTATTTGTTTTCCTGTCTTCAAAAAAAAAAATTCATCTCGTGCCTCAAAATGGCTAAAATGTCGAAAAGTTTTAATTTTTGGCCCACAGATGGAAGACGGTGGAAAATTCAGTAAAGTTATCTTTAGAAAATATATTCCTTACATTATAATTAATAATTCCTCAAAACATTATAGTACTGGAAATGCTTTTTTCATATTTTTAGCTGCATTTTCCATCGAAAGTTCAGGAAATATATAAAAAATGTTGCAAAAAGTAAAAAAAGCACATGAATTAATCAATAGATGATTTTTAATATATTTTTTCGAATTTTCGATGTTAATACAGCTGGAAAATATAAAAAAGCAGTTTTCAGTATTGGGATATTCTGAAGATTACTTTACTAAATTGTCCACGGTTTGGCAGCTGTGGGCCGAAAATAGTGAAAAAAGATATAAGAAACGGAAAATTTTTCAACATTTTAGCACTTTTGAGGCACTGAATACAGTTTTTTCGGTTAAGTTTGTTTCAGACGGTTATCTCTCACCCTGTAGCTTATTGTGCTGAAGCCAGAAAACCAAATTTCAATTGGCTTCCGAGAAAAATTGCATGTTCTTCGAGAATTTTTCATGTTGCTGGTGGTAACACTGCTGACTATACTATAAAAAGCGCTACAATTTTGATTCGATTTCGTTAAGTTAAAAAGTATTTTCTCTTCATACTTATATACATACATACATACATATGTAAATAAGAAACAATACATAAATTAATTAGATTAAATTTGATTGAGAAAAAGTTCAACTGTATTTACGTATGTCTGTATGCATTTATGTACTTAGTGTCCATGTACTTTGGTGCGTCGGATTTCAGATCTAACTTACCTTTTTCAAAGAGATTGAAAGATTATTGGCCGCATTTATATTGTTAACATGATGACGCATTGCAACTACGTCAACATTCAAGTTTATTGATGCCGGTAGGGTTTGCTGATGGTGATGATGATGACTGTGGTTGTGACTGTGATTGCTGAGATGGTTTTGTGGAGAGGGGGACGAAGGAACACATGTTAATTGAGGGTTGGTCGTATTGACCTGATTTGGTGTTTGTTGAGGTATCACGTGTGTACAACCAGAAAGGGTTGTTTGGTTGGGCATTCCTGCCAGTGGATTGTTAAGTGCAGCGGCAGCAGCTGCCGCAGACGAAGCCAAATACGTACGCAGTGCAAGTGGTGAGAACATTGCGGCGGCAGCAGCAGCTGCGGCTGATGGTAGTAAAGCACTTGGATGTTGCGAATGGCTAGTTTGCATTTGGGAGCCTTGCAGATGTGGAAGACCATGTCCATGGCCATTAATCAGGTTTGATGGTGGCATAGAAGCAGCAGTATGTTGTGATGTTTGTGGTGCTGCTGACGAAGCTACAGCTGAAGTACTGTGGTGTAAGGTAGCAGGAGTGTTGCTGCATGCATATGTCCCCACAGCATTCGGATGAAAAGTTGTATGTTGATAAGTGTGTGCCCCTGCTGCTGCTGCCGCTGCGGCTGCTGTTTGCACTTGAATTGTTGTTGCAGCATTGTTGTTAACATTGCTCGAAAGTTGGTGGCTCGGCAAGACTTGGCATGTAAGGGTTGCATTGTTTGTTGCTGCATAGGGACTAATTGTTGCTGCATTTGGAGATCCTGGTTGAGGATACGGCATTGTTAGCATTTTCTGTAGTGGTATTCCCCATGGTAAGTACCATGAACCAGGCTGATACTGCATGTTACTTAATTCGTTGTTTGGTCTTTGCTATCACTTTTGTTATTTTTTTCTTTGTTCTATGTTATTGGATTTTTTTTTTTTTTTATTTATTTACTCTCTTTAATTTTTTCACTTTGTCTTAATATTTTTGGTTCTAGTTTCTTCTTGTTTATTTAAATTTGATTTTTGTCCAATTTAATCAACATTCCATTTTATGGATATTTGTTGTAGGCACATTTGTTTATATTTCATCTATAAATATTATTATAAACTATTTGTGTTAACACGATTTAAAAAGTTTTGGGATGCTATGAATACAAAGGTTGATTAACAACATACTCTCTGTTTACACAACATTCATATTTACACATTCATGCAAAAACAAAAGTCTATGATATACGCGTTTTTTTTTTTGCTTTTTTTTTTTTTTTTTTTGTTTTGATAGTGGAAATTAAAGTTATTTATTATTTCTAACTATTTGCAACTAATTAAAAAAGAGAATGTGGGCTTTTGCAAGTGAGGTGAAAATAAAACTTTGGGATACATTAGACTAGGGGTTCCCACCTGTTTTGCTTTAGGAACCGCTTAAGAATTTTTTCTTCTACTCAAAGACTTCCAACATAAAAAATATTGTAGCTAAGTAGATATATAGTAGAGAAATAGTTGTCCAAAAACAATTTTATTAATTTTTTGGACTTTTAACCCTAGAAAGATAATCATATCAAGACATATTAGCTATATTGTTGTATTTTTTTTTGACTAAGTAAGAACAAAATAATGTGGATTATATACATATTAAAATATATTTTAAATAAAATACGCCGAAGTTTTAAGTATGTTATGTATGAAATGTCTGAAGTGCAGAGCAACGTATTATTGATAAATAAAAATATATAGTAATATTTCGAATGTACATCCGTAAAATTTACGCAGATTATCTTTCTAGGGTTAAAAGACTTATCAAGATAGTAAATCTTGTATAAAAAAAGTTAAAAAAGTAAAACTTTCATTTTCTATTCCTCGGACACCGTAATATACAGTTAGGGACTCCACGGGGCCGCAGACCTTCTTTAGGGAACCGCTGCTTAGACCCCCTAATGAGTATGTGATTATTCACGCACAGCCAAGGCATTAGCTAATTTTTTTTTTTTTTTTTCAAGAGCATTCCAGTAACAATTAATTGTTTCAATATTTCTTTTGGGTTTTTGTTTGATATTTTTCTAGACAAGATTTATTATCTATTGATATCAGTGTTGCCAATAAAGAATTCGGAAGTTACACTCGAATGTGTACCAAATTACACATTTAAAACAAAATTACACACACAAATCGAAAAAGTAGCTTTGATAGAATGAATTCAACTTGCAAAAGCTTATTGATATTCCTTATTTGCAATTAAATGGTTAGGTTTACAAAAAAAGCAAAGCTATACAATTGCTGTAGTAAGAAAAAATAGGATGGACATGTATAACGGCACGTATCCACGTATTCTTTTTCAACTTTGGCAGTTCTTTTCAACTTTCTTTGAATCGTCAATATTTTCTTAATTTGTATCGAATAAAATCAAATCACACATATATTTACAAAGATATAAAATATCGTTTTTCGTTAACCAAAAACAAAAACTGCCTTTTTCCGATGTGCGAAAGAATTCTTTCGTTCGTATCGTACAACTACATTTGAAACAAAAACAAAGTTTTAAGAATTTGTTTGCTAAAACTTGTAGAACAATTTACGATAATTCACAAGATACTCTTAATTGCGTAACTAACTTTTCTATAAATCTTTGTAAATAATTTCGCGATTTTGACAATTAGAAACTCATTTGACTCGTTATCAATTGATCTTTCCAAATGCTGTAAAAAATTTAAATATTGCAAATAAAGTTCATATAACAAAAATGACCATCAAAGTTGAAAATATTGAAAAAATATGAAAATACGCTTATGAACTTCTAAAATCAGTGATGCCAACTTACATAGCTCTTTTAGGTCTAACCCATTTTAAGTACCGAAAAAGGGAACAAATAAACTTTAGCCCTGAGGGTGAGTGTGAAACGGTAGCAAAGTACTCACTGAAGTAAAATTTTGACACTGTTGAGCTGAATAAAATTTCACTAGCCCTAGGGGCTAGTATAACTTTTGACATTGTCGTAGAAATTTTCTACAATTTTAATTCACCATAGAACTTTGCTACCGTTTCACATACACCCTTAATAAAGAAACGCGAAATTCGGCCCTTTTTGCTATAACTATTTAGCCCCTTTAGCCCGTTTTAAGCTTTTTGTTCGTTATGGTTACATTTTTCGTTTTTCTTTCAAAATCGAGCAGCATAATTCTTTCTTACATGCAACATCGTAAAGGGCTGACTTTAATGTGTTTTAGGTTACTTAAGCAAATGTGCGAATACATATAATAAAATGTGCACCACTATAATGGACTTAAGAAACTTTTCGTCAAGCTTTGTCAATTGTCATTTGCTTAAGCAAACAGCTGAACTAATCGTACTTTGCTTAAGGGATCAGCTATCTGTTCGTTACTTATTGTTATTTTAGTTCAAAGCTAATAAAAAAATAATTATTATAACATAAATAAAAAAGTTATAAACCATTTAAACAATATCGCTCATTTTTATAAATTTATATAGATATTGCTGGGATTCCACATGTTGCTACAACTTTTTTAAAAAAAATCTTAAGAATAATTTAAATTATGACATTGCAACGAAAAGAAAAGAAAAAAAAACTTTTTCGCACATATTCGAACATTCAAGTTAAAAAATTAAATAATTGCGATCAAATAAATTAAGAGAACTTAAAGTATTAATTTTTGATTGGCATTTAAAAAATGATCAAGTCATTAATTATGACACTCTACGTTTGTCTTCAGCAGACCTGGTTATACTTAAGTGACATTTGCATTTATTTGTTAATTCATTATAGAATGTCAGCAAAAAAAAAATATCAGGGTGAATTTTACTTAAATAAATAGACCCAAAGAGAAAAACAACCTCGTTTTTCTTTTTGTTCTTTCAATTACTTAATTATAAATGCGTGTATGTCTATGTACATATTTTTTTCAATTAAAATATAAAATATATGTATATGAATATAAACTAAAAAAAAAAAAAAGAAAAAAATAAAATAATACAATATTTGTGTTTTAGGTATTGTTGTACATTGTTTTATTTATTTATTTTTTTTTAACGAACGCTTTCTTCTATCCTCTAAGATACCGAAATACAAATGTCGACCTAAAATACACATTCAGAAACATTAAGAACACATTTTTCTAACCAGAATAATAATATAATAATAATACAGTGTTGGAAAAACGTAATAGAGACACATACAATTTTTAATAGTTTCTTAAATTTTTATTGAGTTTTTCACATATAAGTTGAAGAAAAGGGCTTAAATTGACTTAAACTAAATTTAATTTTTATTCAAAATTTATTTTAACGTACAAGAATATCATGAATTGCCTCAGCATCACTTTATTGAAATGGAAATAAAAAATCCATGGGCAAATGTTCAATTACTTTGTACGATTTTTTGATATGCAATATCATTTCATATAAACTGCCAATCTGAGACATTAGAAATATTTAGGAATAAACACTTATTGCCATAGTATACAACTAGTATGCCGACTCAAGAGAGCGTTCTCTATTTTTGACTTCACTTGTCACAAAAATACGTTCTGTGTGAATTCAACACACATAACACACAGCATGTGATACTGTTTTGTTTGGAACCTTACAAAAGGTGTTGGTCTTGAAATACAACCTAAAAGTATTGAAGATGCATATTTTGTTAAAAAGAAAAATGAACCAACGAATGGTAATACGAGTATTTCAGGCAAGAAAACTTTGGTGGTTAAACTCAATTCAAAAAAGTCGAAAGATATGTTAATGTCGATTAAACCTAAACTGAATAAGGAGGAGTCCTCCGTTTTTATAAAGATTTTTTTTAAGCAGAGAAACGCTAAGTTTATTAAATTACGCTAAGGCTCTAAAAAATGTTGGATATCGTGCTGTTTATGCTGCTGGGGGTAGAGTTTTCTTTAAATGAAGTGAAGTGACTAAGCCAAAAATCTTACGATATAAGGAAGACGTTGACTTAATTTTGTTCGAAACAACAACGAATCAACCTCAAAATTTCAGGTCGCATAATGCTGCACCGGATGCTGATTATGATGTTTATTTATCACGATAGAACTATTTCTTTTTTACAAAAGTATTAACATTATTTGAAATAGAGTTAAATACTATTTACTTATAAGTTTTAAAACCAATATTTTTCTAATTTTTGCTCATATAAAAATAATGTGAACCAATTTTCAAGCTCATGTTTTAATATTATTTCCGTGAATGTTCGTAGCATTTCATCTATTGATAAGTTTAACAAATTTAATAACCTAATTGTGCAATTACCACGGCTACCCAGCATTATAGCAGTACAAGAAACTTAATAACGATTTACGGCAGTTATACAATATTCCCGGTTACAATGCTATTCATAGTTGCAGAGCTGACGGAAATTGAAATTGAAATATGTGAAAGTAGAAATTTTGTTGATGCATTAATTTAAATATCATATATGTGATATTAATATTAATGGAAAAGTTATAAAATTTACACATTTTTACAGATCACCTAAATGTGACCATTATATATTTTTAAAGTTCTTGCAGAATATGCTTTTTTGTTATGGCCGTAGCTCAATTGTTTTTGTTGGGGATTCTAATATCAGAGTGTTTGACCTTCAACTATCTGAGGAAATAAAAACTTGTTTCCTAGTTATGATATGAAAAATTGCAACAACATGATCTCACGCCCTATAAGTGGAACATGCATAGATCATGTTTATAGCAATATATAAAAAAATATACTGGTAGAATCAGTAGAATGTGAATTATCTGATCATAATATGATATCTATTAAAATCGACATAAAGTCACGCAATCATAATTTTCGAGCTAAAAGATATATTCAAGCTGAATTACCTTTAATTTTTTTTTTTTTTATTCCTACACTAAATCCCGCGAAGCTTTTCGCTTGTCTGCAGGAGACCAGAGTCTCTGGCGGGAATCGAACCCGCAACCCTGGCACTGATAGACTAGCTCACTACCAGCTAGTCTACCGGGACACCCAAATATATGAATCAAATGACCCATCTACTGATGCAGCAGCTTCAATTGGCTGTTTGGGTAATGCTGTTGAAAACGCATCAAATGTTAAAATACTAAAAATTAATATTAAACAAAAATAGCCCCGTGGATCAATGGAAACTTGCAAAAATTAATTATTTACAAAAATAAACTTTTACGGCTAAGGAAAAAGGAAAAAGAAACCAGATTATACAAATATCAAGAAGAGAGTAAAGGGAATTAGCAATATAATCAAAAAAGCACTAAGAGAGTGCATGAAAACAATTTGGAAACAATTTAACACGATCCTAAAAAGAGCTGGAAGTTTATAAATGAGTCTCTCGGAAGAACTACAAGAAGAAGCCCTTGTATTAAAGAAGTTAAAGGCGACAAAATTCACTTTAATTCGTTGTTGACTTTAAATCGAACCAGTACAAGATTTAGTTTTAATTGCATTACGCACGATGAGATGAGGAATGTTATACTAAAGTTAAAATTAAATAAAAGTTGTGCTCATGACAATGTTTCCACAAAAATACTTTTAAAATTTATTAATGAAGTAACTCCTTTTTTTTAACATTTTAAACAGTACTCGTATGAGAAGTACCCAAACTTACCCAAATATTTTAAAAACTCAAAAAGTAACTCCTATTTCTAAGGAAAATAATGCATCCACAGTTGGCAAGTACATACCTGTTGCCGTATTGTCAGTAATTGACAACATCTTTTAAAAAAAATTTTAAAACCAAATGTTAGCGTATATGTATGACAATTTTCTAAGTGATTTTCAATATGGTTTTAGAAAAGGATGTGGAACGGAAGAAACAGCCATTTATGTTATTAACTACATCTGTTAGGGTTTGGATGAAGGGCAGGGTGGTGTGGCTGGAATTTTTTACGATTTAAGTAAAGCATTTGATCTTATAGATCACGATATTTTGCTACAAAAATTAAAATTGTATGGTGTTATGGAAAGATTGTTTATTGTTAAAAAGATATCTCACAAATCGTTCAACTAGGTGGTAACAAAAGTGGTACACGATGTGTTCAAAATGGAGTGCCGCTGGGTAGTGTACTTGGTCCATTACTATTCAGCATTTTTATTAATGATTTGCATAATCTTGGTCTCAGTGGTAAAATATTTATGTATGCAGATGATATGTGCTTGTTTTACCCTTTTAAGCATGAAACTGTCGTCAAAGCTTACATGGAACGTGATGCAGCCTTAATATGTGAGTTTGCAAGAATAAATAAATTTATCTTGAAGGCAAACAAAACACAGCTGATAAGATTAAAGCCAACTTGTAATAATATATTTTTTTCGATAATTATTGATGGAAGAGAAATCACGGAAGTTAAGTACTCAGGAATAAATATTTAAAGTAATCTGGTTTGGGACAAACACATACAATCTCTTAGAATTAAAACCGCACAAGCCGTTGGCATTTTAAGCAAATTTCATGAAGATTCAAAACACATTATATATAATGAGTTAATCCACAGTAATTTTAATTATTTGGCCATTTTGTATGGATATGAAAAAACTTATCAATTAAAATCGTAAACGTAAACGTAGTCGATAATTTACCAATATTAGGTACGTTTGTTTACTTTTCCAGTAAAATCCAGTAGTTGAGTAAATTTTGGGCAATATGAAAATTTTACTCTCAAAAATGGCTCTTGCACAAAAAAGTAAACGAACGGAAAAATTGCAGGTTAATTCAAACAGCTGATCGCTAAAAAGCTTAGTGTTGTAAAATATGTGTTGTTTAGACTACCCAGTACATAATGTTTTTGGTACTTGATGAAATTTATTTATTAAATGAGCTTCTGTGCAAGTTTTAAGACTTGTTTATTTTGTACATGACTTTTAATTTTGTTTCTAGTTAAATTACATACGAAACTACATTAATATTTGATGTTTGATATTTGGTACCCTCAATAATATGCAATAAGAAGTAATCATATATTCATTAGCTTTACATCTCTAAAATATTAATGTAAACAAAAACAAAAATAAGTAATATTGAACAATTAACACAAATTTTACCATGGATGCCAAAAAAAGAAAACTTAATATTTCATGCTCTCCCGGAACATTTGGGAAGGAACAAAGTGGTAAGTAAAATATATACTACATTTTTAATATGTATCTTTAAACTTATAGATGAAGAATATAGAAATAACGTTGCCGTGGATTTTGCAAATGGGGAAGAATTTTTTCAAATTTGATTTACTTTTAAAAAGCACAGATGTTAGAAAACTGATAAATAACTATACTGACTACTTTAATTTTTTTCACGTTGAAAATAAATATTTTTGGTTTTTGTTGCACTTTAGCTTTTGTTCTTTTAAATGTTTTTATTACAAATTGTATGCTTTTTGTTTGCTTACTTTTGTTTGTTTACTTAAATGAAACATATGTTTTTGTTTTCTACTGGTTTTTACTGGTAAAAATTTGTTCAGTAAAAATTTGCAGACTCTTTGCTTACAACTGTCACTTTACTTTCTCAGTAGATGCTCTCTTTTGCAAACTTTTGTGTAAGCGAACGCATTTCAGTAAAATCCAGTAAAAACTTGCACAAATTTGTGCAAATTTTGGGATAAACGAACGCACCTATTATATTCTACTTCAGCACTGTTTACAGGCAAATGTCAAACTATATTTAGTCAATTCACAAGGTATCCTAACATGTCATATTGTCAAAATGTCCTAATATTTCACAATGGTTTAAAAATATTGTTGTTGGTTTGTTAACAAAAAGTGTCTTAAATAAATAGAACGTTGCTTGCTGTGTTTATTGTGCTGTCGTAATTAATCAGAAAAGTCCAGCGCTGAGCGGCTGAGCCGTACAACAATATTTTTAAACCATTGTGAAATATTAGGACATTTTGACAATATGACATGTTAGGATACCTTGTGAATTGACTAATTGTATTTAAAAAATGCAACTATTGTTATACGTATTTAAATGCTTGAATAACATTGGACATCACACCATTACATTTTTATCAAACCAAAATGTACTAAATACGAGAAACAATCAAAATTTGAGAACAGCCCGATGTAGGTTGGAAACAACTAAGCAGCGTGTTGAGTTCCTGGGTAGCCGTGAGTATAACTACTTGCCACAGGATTTAAAAAACGTAAATAGAATTTCAATATTTAAAAAATTATTGAGAAAACTTATTTTGGATCATATAGATGAGCTGTTAATGTAAAATTCAAACTTATTACTAATTTAATTTATAATTTTCTTTTATGTCTACAGAAAGTAATTTTTATTAACTTAAATGCCACTAGGCGCTGAGGCCAACTATTGTAATGAATTAAATTAAAATTATAATTGATTAATAAAAAAAAAATTGGAAATTTTTTATTTAAAAATTTTCACAATATAACACACTGTTTGTTTAATTTGACAATGACATAATTAATTATTTTTTACAAACTAAAAATTTTTATATACATTTTTTTGACACAAATTTTTTTCTGCTGTTAATATTATTAAAGCCAGCAGAGTAGCATTTTTTGATATGAAAAATATTTGAAATCACAAATTAATTAAATATTTTCCGATACTGCATATTAAATATTTAACAAACATTTTTAATCCAAATTTTTATTTTATTCAGGCTTAACTTCCTTAAATTTAATTTTTCATTTAATTATTATTATGAAAAAAGGAATTTTGCAACATGAAATGAATTAAAATTTATTGATAATTTTTCATTCTTGACTGAGCTGGGAATTGAACTCAGGTTTTTACGGACAGGTTGCCCTGACATGTTTCAATTGTAACCACTCAATCACTTCAGAGGGGTTTACCGTTTAACACTCGCGGCCATCGAATGCAGCTGTCAGTCAATAGCCAAACATCAATCTTTAAACCAAATTGGTAGATCGAAATTAGTTTTTTTTTTTTTTTAATTATTATCTATTTTTTTTTTAATTGATTTGCATGTTGTTCCTTACTTCTGTTTTTCATACTTTTTGTCAAGAATTCTTCTTGAAGTCCAAAGTACATTTATCTGTTTTTTCATGTTTTTTGTCTTTCTTTTTTCTCGTTGGCCTTTTTATCAGCACAACTTGAAGTACAAATGTAAACATAGAGCTTGTGCCTTAGCTGTTTAACAATTAGTATTGTGGTTATTGAGCTAAGAAAATTTAAAAAAAAAAATTGTTGCCACATACGATTTTATGCAACTATGTTGAGTGGTGAATATTGTTTTAAACACCAATACATTTAAACAAATCTTACTAAATCTTACTAAATCTTACCACTGACATTTGAGTTAGGTACCTGTCAAAGAGTCGGCATACTGGTTGTGTACTATGCTAATGGCGTTTTCTTTTATGAGAAATATGTTGCATAAATGTTACATGTTCTACATTTTTGTGTTCGTTGGTAGAAAAAATAAAACTGTGGGAAAATGTTCAAGTTCTTTGTGAATATGTTGATGAAAAACATGCGAAACTGTTGCATATTTTACCCTCACTTTTACTCATACGAAAAATTTGGCATGTATCAATGTTACCTATCTCGCGAATTTGCCCAATTTGACGATGTATTTTACTGAAAAGTATTTTTTTTTTTTTATAAAAAATTAAAGTAAATATGGATGAAAACCTGTTACCGGTTGTATTATTTATGTTTTTCCTTTCTCATTAAATATTAAATTTAAACGTTTCTCCATTTGCTTAAAATTCCACGTGAAATAAGTGCAGCTTATATTATTTCGCAGTTGTAAAAAAATGTTGCCAGAAACATTTCGTAACTTTTCTTTTCTACAAATTGAACAGAGTACAACTCTATCAACATAATTTCATAGAAAATCCGCACAGTTTTTTTCATATCAGTTTTGACAGCATTTCACGTGAAATATTGAACAGAGTACTAGATTTAAGGTGTTAATACTGCCCTGTTTTACAACTTTGGAACTTACTACTTTGTTTGAACAACCAATGTTTTATTTTGTTTGTCTTAATTAATACCGCTCACAATTTGTGAAAAGATTCTTAGTCAATTCACAAGGTATCCTAACATGTCATATTGTCAAAATGTCCTAATATTTCACAATGGTTTAAAAATATTGTTGTACGGCTCAGCCACTCAGCGCTGGACTTTTCTGATTAATTACGACAGCACAATAAACACAGCAAGCAACGTTCTATTTATTTAAGACACTTTTTGTTAACAAACCAACAACAATATTTTTAAACCATTGTGAAATATTAGGACATTTTGACAATATGACATATTAGGATACCTTGTGAATTGACTAAATATGTATATTATTATCGTTTTAATTTAGTTTTTACACAGTCAGTTGTAAGTTTATTTCTCAAATGTTCTCGAAGAAAAATGAAAAAAGCTTTATTTTTGGGCTTAAAAAACATTATCATGTTAACAATATCACGAAATTAATTTAATAATTTCTTCCTTGTTTTATTTTTGATTCATCTTGTTGAAAAATTTGTTTTCTTTAAAATATGCGAATTCTGTATTGCCGTAGTTACCGATATCATAATATTTCTGACAAAATATTTTGATTAAAAATTTTTGGGGTTTTTGTTTTTTATTTTTATAAATACACAGAAAATCAGTAATAGTAGATTGATACAAAACTCATCTACGATAACACTATTTTGATACAAAACTCATCTACGGTAACACTATTTCTTCCTTTGGCTTTGAGCTGCAAGTATGAAAAATGTGATGGTATTAGTGAAAAAGTGTGAGTATATTGAGTTTTTCAAACTTGCACTTGCATGTAAATAATAGGGAGATCGCTTATTCGACTTTTTTCAATAACCGGTTTTCGAATATTACGAATACTTGCTAATCTAAAAAACCGGTTTTCGGTTAAACATTTTTAAACTAACCGGTTAACCGGTTTCAATTCGAATACATAAAAACACCTACAAAATACATAGATATGACTTAAGGTATGGTCAGACCTAATAAATATTTGACGATAAAATCCAAAAAAAAGAGACCACATTTTCCAACCAAGATATTTTCGCCAAATCTTCCATAAAGTTGATGGACACATAACTAATTACTGCGAACGATGCTACGCTCTACAGCAGCACTTTCTGTACGGACTTTACTACGTCCCTGTGGATGCGTATTATCATTTAGAGTAAACGTGGTGTGATGGACGATTATGTTGACCGTAAAATGGACGTAGTGCGCAATACATATTTTGAATAGAACTATGATTTTCAAAATAAATTTGCACAAATTGGAAGCGTTGTTTAGGCATCATTCTATTCATGTTGAAATGCCAAATCAAACTTAACATAAATCACTCGACAGCTGACAAAATGGCCGCCAGTTAAAACAGTGTTGCCAACTTTTACAACCCTTTACATTTATTAAACTAATCTAAAATTTGTCTATATCAAAAATTAAAAAAAAAAGTTACAGTCCAGCTGTATTCGAAAACAGGATGGATGTAATTTAAAAAAAATATGTCTGGAAAAAAATAATAGGAACATTTAAATTTTGTTACTTTTTGCTTTCAAATCCAAATATTATTTTAATATTTGGTAGAAACTTGTTTTATTTTAAATTGCTTATTTGCATCTCCGCTTCTTAGAATTCGCGAGCTTTACGCAGGTTTCCGCGGAAATTAAGAACCAAACTTCTTGAACATTTTGTTACATTTCCTGCTTATTTGTCGGTTATATTTGAAAGAATTTTACAATAAAAATGCAATTCAAAATTTTCTATGACATGTTATTTGTAAGGAAGATATCGTCCCTATTTTTTTTTTTCAACACTGTAAATATTTTATTTAGTACATTAGAACATACACACACACACATTCGAACATAAATTAAGAAAAATCTAAAGATTTTAAAATTTCTCCGTATTTACAATAAAAAATAAATAATTAAGAAAAACATGGCAATACAAAAATTTATTCAAATATTAACCAAAAAAAAAAAAAAATACTTTGGCAATTCACTAAATTTAGTTAGTATGCATGTTTAAATGTATGAGTAGGTAAATATGTATGTACGTAGCATTAAAAAAAACACATACAACTACATACATGCCTGCATATGCATGTATGTACATAATTATGTAGTGCAAATAATCTGGCTAAATAAATAAATATTTAGCGAAATATGTACAATTAAAATAATTTTAAAAGTTGTGACAAGATATCCCAGCAAAAGTTTAAGCAAAAGGGTGATCGCCTTTAGTATCTCCTCATAAAAGGCAGTTTCATAAGCAGGGAACCAAAAATATGCTTTAAAAACTCGTTTTATGCACAATAGATATGCAGTCAAAACTCGAAGATATGACCTAAAAATTATTAAAAATATGCATAAAAGAAATCAAACATTACTCATCTTAAAACAAAATACTCCACAATTTAAAAACAATTGCATTAAAAAACAACACAATCTAAAAATTATAATCTGCACAGCTCAACCACCATATTATTTACATACGAATTTTCGCTATTTTACCCAATTTGGAAGCGATTTGCAGTCATGAGCTCTCAAAAACACAGTTATGTCATGACGTTAAAATTCATATAAGAATTATTTGTGGCGAATATTATCTAGATATTAACATCCATATCAGATTTTTTGTCTTAAAGGGATTTCAGGGAAATTGTTCATTAATGTTAACATTTAAAAGGAAGTTTAAGGTATTTATAGATGAGAGTTTTGAAAGAATGTGAACCGATTCCAAAAGAGTTTAGTTTCAGTAAAATATTTTTGCGGCGAATGTAATATTAATACCAACATAATTGGAAGTTTTACGGCCACAAAGAGGCTTATTTAGAAAGAGGTTTTTATGATAATTATGTGAAATTATATACCGATTCTCACCATCTGCTCAGACTTTGTCCTTAGTACAAATAAAATTTATTTACCAAATTTTAAAAAATTATCTACAAAACTGCAACTTGTACTTTGCGCACAAAGTTTACATGGACAGACAACCAGCCAAACGGACGGATGGACATCGTTAGATACCTTTGAAAAATGATTCTGTGTCGGTCGATTTACTAAAAGATTGGTCCATAAATTTAATTGATTTTTCCTTAATTTTTTTGGCGTACAATTTTAGAATAAAAATTAAATGTTTGATGGCGAAATTGAAGCAGCAACGCCAAAAATTCCATTGAAAGCAAAACAAATTCAAAAATATTTTATAATTTTGTTGTTGCTTTCTACGGAAATTCATCTTGCGTTTTATAATTTACAACACAACAACAAAAAGTATAAAATATTTTTGACTTTGTTTATGCTTTCTCTGTAAATGCCCAACCATAATATGCATTAGTTAGCTTAAGGGACTGTCAAAAATTAACGAAAAGTCTGTCAAATGCATAAGCAAATTAAAGAAGAATTTTAGGTGGCCATAATGTACCTACATAAACTAAAGATCCATGTTGCATATTTGTGCAAAATTTTGTTTTCTTGCGATTACTTCAAATTAAAAAGTACCAAAAACAACAGCTCTGTATTTATTTCTTTATTTTTTTTAATTTGCATGCAACGTTTTAAAAAGAAAACATTGGTGTTTGTTGTGCATACTTATTAAAAAAAAATGGATACAAAATTAAAATGTTTAAACTTCCTCTTTTTCTTCTTCTTATTTTTCTTTATTCATTTCAATTAATTTAATTTTTTTTAATAATGCACAAACAGCTGATTCCGTACAGAATGTGCGTTCAGTTTGGCACTTTGCTGAAGCAAATGACATTTGAAGAAACTTAACGAAATTATTCATTGAGTACAATATAGTTGGCCACATATGTTTTATATATATTCGCACAGTTGCTTAAGTTGACATAAGCCACTTCATGCATATTATGGATGGGCCTTAAGTTTTGGCGATGCGTTGCGTCTTCGAAATTGGTGACGTTTTTACAGTTCACTATGATTGTGTATATTTTAATTTATTATATGAGAGTGAGTAATAACTTAAATTATTTTGGTATGTTATTTATTATTGCGGGCAAGAGTCTTAATTGATCAAGTTTGTATAATCACATATGCCCATATACATTTATCATTGGAATTGGAATCGGTGTTAGAACAATTTTCCCACGACTCCACAGTCCTGGTCAAATCTTAAGGTCGCATTACTTTTACGTAAACTTAAACGTTGCGGATCAGCTGTCCCTTTTTTCTTATCAAGGTTATGTATAAATAGGAACTCTTATGTAAAAGGGGCGCTGCCTTGCTGATTGACCTGATTAAATAAAAATTTCTTCGTTTTTAAGAAAAAGTTGTTAAAGAATTTTGTGTTTGGTAATAAAGCGAACATTTCATGGACGTAGACGACGTCTTTTTTATATTTTTATACAAAATGCACATATAACAAAAGCTGAATTTTAAAAAATTTTATGTTTAACTTTTACCACGTTTACGTATTTTTAGTAATTAACAACAATTGAAGTCGACGGCAACATGAACGTCTCGGCAACATTTACGTATGAATAACGAGGTATTTATTGTCATCTGAGTTGCGTTATAAAGAATAAATAAAATAAAATATTTTCAAGACAAAGCAAAAAATTATGAAATAATTAAATATTTCAAAAATAATACAAATCATATTTATTTAAATAATAATTAAAGAGGCAGAGAAAGAGTGAGAGAGAGAAAGAGCTTATGATGTTTCGTATTACCTTACTAATCGAAATGACAGTTTTTCTTATATTCTTATATCGTTTCCGATTTTATTTAGAGATTTGGATAAATTACGCAAATCTAATACGACTGAAACATTTTCAGGGCTGTTTATTTTATTAATTTATTTAAATCTTTCTAATATGCACATACATCAAAGTAAAATCTAGTTTCGTTAGTCAAGTTGTAATAATAAAGTCACATGAAATAAAGAAAACCTTAAAATCTAATATTTTGATCACATTGAAATGAGATAAATTTCTGCTTTGTTTTGGTTTTTATTACATATATATTTTGATGACTGACTACAAGAACAATGAAATGAATTTCTTTAGTCATGGACGCCATAAACCATGTGGTCGTATGTATTTTTGCGTGTAACTGCAATTTTATTTTTTACTCGCACTGTTAAACTTAATTTAAGACATTTGCTTTCAAGATCGGTAGAGATGGTTCTTCAAGTATAAATACATACATACGCAATTTGTAGTCAGTTGTCATATTTTAGTAGTAACCTTGCCTTGCAGTCATTATAACAAAATCTTTTGTTTAAACAATGATTTAAATATAAGTATGTAATTTCAAAGTACATATTAATATGTTTCCGTATTATACAAAAAAGTTAAACAAACTTAGGACCTCGTTACTCTTACGTAAAAGTATACGTTGCGGATCAGCTGCTCCGTTTTCTTTACCAAGTTTTTCTGTAATGTGCTGGAAATGGAATTCGAGTGAAATTAAAAACGAATAAATTTTTAAAATTATCCTGTGTTTAGAGTTCATAAAACTATTTGCTTTTATGCAGCTAATACTTTGAGGACCTCTTAACTTAACTATAACTTCTTTTAAAATCAGTGTCCATGATCTGTAACTCCCGCGTCGAGAAACTTTTCGATTGAAATGTGTGAAATGAAACAAAAATGCCATAAATTTAAACAAACAACTGTTTTTCTCACTTAACTGCGTGTGTAACATTTTTGGCGAGTAATTGCTGTCACGTAAGGAAATTACTCGCCAATTTACAGAAAAAAGTATGTCTGTAAAATTGTTGTGAGAAAGTTCCCGCTTTGAACTGTCAAATAAACGCACGCATAAAAACGGGGTAAGAAAACATTTTAGCACTAAAAAATACATTAGAAATGCAAAATGCAATGAATAATAACACGCAAGAGGTAGATTTTTTCATGGTTTAACTATTTTGCTTTTAGCATTTTTGAAAAATTTACGAATGTTTTCAAAACAATTTTTAAACAACAAAGATTAAAGTCGCACTTTACATTATTTGGTACAGACGACGGTTGTATTTTCGCCGCCGTCATCGAAAACTTTTAAATTTTAATAAATTTTGGTCGCCGTCAACGATATGTTTGACTGGCGTTCTCAACATCAACATAACGAAACGACGTACTCTCCTTTGATAGTTTTCGACATGAGTTACAGACACTTTTTTTCTCACTTTTCGAGAGACGATGGAATATTCTGTTTCACATCTTTTCGATGCGAGATGTTCTCATCAAAGTTACAGAACATGAGTACAGCAAAAGTTACGTTAATTTTTAAGAAAATTTTATTTCAAATTTCCATTGATTTCAATTTAAAGTGTTTTCGATTTCCAGAACATTACAGAATGTATAAAAAGGTACTCTTGCGAAAACGAGACGTTGCATTGCGGATAAAATTAAAATTTTTCTACGTTTTTAACGACAAAGCAATAATTTTTGTTTTCTATGTTTATACAATAAGCATAATAACTACTAATCATTGAAGTCGATCGCAATATTTGTGTATCAGTAATGAGGAGACAGTTTTTTCAAAGATGAAGTTTGATTCTCTTTTTAAACAAAGTTAGCCATACTATTTTGTACCCTTCCCCACAGGTTTGTAATTTCTACAATATTGATCTAGACCTTAGAAAGAATATTATGGGTGCTGATCAGTAGCGAAGTTAATTTAACGATGTCCATTGAAATGGGATTTCCAAAGACCCCAGATATGATGGGAACCAAGTGTTTATATATTCATGTCACATATAGTCCGGAATTGTTTGCTATTAAAATGCAGCCTGATCGATCCTCGAATGGCTGAGATATGAGCAAAACAACTAGGACTGCCTCTTATTTTACCCACAAATCCCTTTTTGTTTTTTTATTATTTTTTTTTTTTTTTATGTATATCTGCAGAACGACAAGAGCGAAAGTTTCCAAATAAGGTACAAGGATCCTGGTAATCAATACACAACATCCCACAAAATGTTGATGCGATTGATGAAGTGGGCGTGGCATAAATAATATTTATTTATATCTAAAGAAGGCTTTTTATGTAACTTGCTGTTCTTATCTTACCATGGTGAAGGATATATAAGATTTGGCAAAGAACTTTTACTACGAAATGTGAAGCCATATTATATGTATTTAAGTGCAGAACTAAATATACTCGTATGTCATTAAAATCTATTTAATTTTATTGAATAATGCCGCATACATAAATCTTACTCTCTTGTTTTAAATCTACACTTGATTCCTTTTAGTGATGTCTATATAGCGTTTGGAATAACCAAGTGCTTTAAATAAACCCTAATTGTTGTGCTGAAATTGATAAGTTTGTAATAATTAATTTTTTTTTTGCTCCCATATTTTCGTTAATTTAATTTAATAGTTTTTATGAGGAATTTGCGTTTAGTTTTTGTTGTCCGAACTTAACCAAAAAGTGCAAAGAAACTGATCCATTAATGTCTTCATTTGTTTGAGAGAAAATATTTCTACGAAAATAAAAAAAAATATATTTTTTCAAGGAAAACAATAAAAAATAATTTAAATTATGATTATATATGTATGCATATAAATATATTAACCTTGTGTAAAGATTGAAGACAGTCGTTTACAAACGAATCGAAAAATAGTATTTATTGCTGGAAATTTAAGAAAAGTTGGCACAATTTTTTAGGCTCTGATATTGAGTTTTTACTAGGGTATTTTAAATTAACCGATCAGTTAATCGAGTAGTAATTATAATTAATTTTAAATTAACCGATCAGTTAATCGGGTAGTATTTTCTATTAACGATTAAACCGGTTAATTTCATTTCGATTAACCGATGTAGCAAAATTTTTAATTTTTTGTAGAATTATATCATATTTTTTTGTGTTTCTTAATTATTTGTTTGTCTCATATACAAAAGGAATGTGTTTAGAAAATGTTTTTTCATACAAACAAAGAAGGCGTTCTGGGATCTTCATTTAAAATAAGTGTTGGCTGTCAGCAGCTTTTTGTTTCACGTACTTTTGATATGTATATTTTTAGTTTTTTCAGCGGGAAAAAGGAATAGGGATGCCTTCTAAAAGGCCTCTCTCTATACTCCTTCTTTTGGATGAAACGAATTTTCTATGAAAATTTGTTTTGTAAGTCTTTTATTAATCCAAAATATTTTTTATGAATATTGGGGAATACTTATTTTTTTAAAAATATGTATTACATATTAATGAATTATTTTTTTTTGTCTGTTCGTTTAGGTTTAATAATTGTTGTGTTTGATTTGTTATTGTTTTTTTTTAACTAATAAACTCAAAATAATAAATAGTTTCTGGATTTTTTGAAAGTACTTGATTTATAAAAAAAACTTTATTAATCGGTTAACAGATCAATAACAAAATTAACCGAGGATTAACCGATTAAACCAAAACATCGGTTAACTAAACGATCGATTAACTGAGTAAAGCGAAAGCCCGATTAAATGAATACTCTAATTTTTATATGTGTTAATTGAACGGACAAAAAATAGAAATTTCATAGTAAAATTGCGATATTTTTTATTATTTTTAACTTGTTATTCATAGAAATATTTTAGATTTATAAATAATGGGTGATTCAAGTAGAGATACTTGTTTCAATAGCCTATTTTGACAGATCACGTGTGAGTCGTGTCATGTTATTTTTGTTTAGTATTGTTTGGCATTTCATAATGGAAAGACTTACGCCTGAAAAGCGTTTACAAATCGTTCAACTTTATTACGAAAATTCACATTCTGTGAGGAATGAGTTTCGTGCACTTCGCTCAACTTTTGGTCAACATAATCGGCCTACTGAGCGTTTTGTTCAGCAATGAGGCCCATTTCTGGCTCAATGGGTATGTAAACAAACAAAATTGCCGCATTTGGGACGAAGAGCAACCTGAAGGGATTAAAGAACTGCCACTTCATCCAGAAAAAACAACGGTATGGTATGGTTTGTGGGCCGGTAAAATCATCGGTCCATATTTCTTTAAAAATGATGCCAGTGCGAACGTAACCGTCAATGGCGTCCGTTATCGTGCCATGATAACCGACTATTTGATGCCTGAAATTGAAGCTCGTGATCTCGGCGACATTTGGTTTCAGCAAGACGGGGCCACTTCCCACACATCGCATCAATCAATGGATTCATTGTGAGAACACTTCGGTGAGAATATAATTTCACGTTTTGGGCCAGTCGATTGGCCACCAAGATCGTGTGCTATCACACCGTTAGACTTTTTCCTGTGGGGATATGTAAAGTCTAAAGTTTATGCGGAAAACCCCGCTTAGATTGAGGCCTTGGAGGAAAACATCATGCGTGTCTTTCGCCAGTTACCAGTCGAAATGCTCGAACGAATCATCGTAAATTGGACTCAATGGATGGACGGACCATCTGCGACGTAGCAACGGCCATCATTTGATAGATATAATCTTCAAAAAATAAATGCCAAAGAATGTTCTTTCAAATGATAATAAACATTCCCCATTAAATTAGAATTTTCTGTGTTTTTTTTCTTTAAAAAAGTAGGGAACCTCGAAATGGATCACGCCTTAGTTTATTAAACAAATGTTTTAAAAAATATACGGTCTATTTAATTCCCAAAGTAACAAAGAATTCCGTTAAGCCGGCGATTCACTATTGTGCTTATTCGTACGGCAAAATCATAAATTCATATGACTGGACTAATAATTTTATAAATTCCTTCTCACCGAATAGTTCCTTATCCCCTTGTCGTATTGCAAGGGTATGAAATAGTTTAGGGTAGTTTAAAGAGAAAACATTTTCTTTTCAGAATCAATCTTGGGTAATAATTAGCAGTTCATATGACGATGTTTATAAGAAATCCCAAATATTTCTCTCTATGGAAGTTTCTCTTTGGTCTATTTCTAGAGTAAAAAAACATTCAAACAGGTACAAATATTTTTGGAAGTATGTGTTTTATAATGGCAGAGTAATAAACACACACTATCAAGGACCATCCATCATTTGGTTTATTGCTTAACGATGTCAAAAGTTGTTTACATTTTGAGCATACATGTACATATGTTTTTGTTTACGTTTTTTTGTTTTTTGCCCCACATAAATGCATACAGAACCGGTTTTTCCTTATGTTTTCTCTATAGTGTAGAAAGCTTTTGACAACGACGAGGAATTTTACATAAACAAAATGCCTGTTGTAGAATTGAGCAGGCCTATTGGAAAGACCTAGCACACTATTTAAATTTAATGGGATTGCTTATAAGACATTTTTCTGGCGCTTGTGCAGCTCTTTAGTCCTAACCCTACCCACTGGTTAAATAGAAGAACAATTAGGGCTTCAAGAGCATCTTCAATCACTTCGAGTCCCACACTTATAATTTTATTAGGGTCAAGGTGGGTTACCTCCACTTCTAGACGGGCCTTTTGCCCGAGCCCTTCGAAATGTAATCTTTTCAAAATCATCTTACATTTTAATATAAAACTTAGAAAACTGTAGACAACTTTGTACACATTGGCTCTAAAACCCAAAAATTAAATTTAGATCTCCTTATTTTGACCTGATCTTTCAAAAGGGACCCTACGACCCATAATACAATTTACGTGTCTCGTTTTTTTTTCAGTTTTAATTCAAAAGTTTCAATTCAATTCAAATTTTTTTAGAGTCCACAATGTAATTAGACATTACGCAAAGGTAAGTCGAAAAAGTAAAATTTGCATGATAAGCTCTTAGAGTTCACGTGTAATGTATTTATTACACATCTCTAATCATTTATTACACATCTCTAATAATTTATCTTTGAATCAGCTGTTTCATATGTTTTTAGAATCAGCTGTGTTATTTATATTTTTATTAGTAAATAAACAATATTTTATGTATGTATGTGTAAGCATATAATTGCATGTAAATATATAGAATAAGGATTAGTTTTAAGTACCGTTATTTTAGTTTATAAGGAGACAAATTTTGTAATAAAGCAAGATTCTAATTTTGAAACTTAGCCGAGCAATTGGCTCTTTGTTTACTTTTATTAAAATCACCAGCGCTCCAAGTAGTGCTTTGCCTTGGCGCTTGTTAGTGCCGGCATAAAAATAGTAGTGCCAGTGGCGTTTCAAACGCCGGCCAAAAAAACCATAACCCACCAAAGTAGGGACTTCCTTTTTTTTTATTTAAATGACTTCCAGTCATTACATGGCGATCCTGCCTAATTTGGAACAAACTTCTGTGCCGGTCACAGGGAATAAGTATACAACAGCACCTACCAGTACGGCGAAGACTCCAGCAAAACAACAGCCACAACCGATTACCATCGAGGAATATTTAAAGCGGCAGCAGCGCAGAACGGAAGAAAAATTAACTGCAATCCCGCCAACACAAAAACCAAAAAAAAGGAGAGCAGGCAGAATTGTGAAGCTGCGAAGAAAGTTGGCAGCATTAAAAAATATTGTGTCGTCCGAAACTCCACCATCTTGGGAACGGGCATCAGAGATTTGGGAGCAAATCGATGCTATAACGCATGAGCTAAAAGCTCACAAAAACAAATAGTTTTTTTTGTTTGAATAATTGTAAAGAAAAGAAATAAAAACACGTATAACAACACGCCATTATGTGGCATTAAAAATAATTTTTATTTTAATTTTTTATTTTATGCTAAAAAAAAAATACAAATCATGTATTATATTATATAAAAAAAAAACACAACACTTGATTTTAGAGTTTGAAGGAAATATTTAATTGAATTTAAAAACTTTAAATTAGAAACTTTAAAAATTTATTATATTAGCACTTGTGTAAAAAGTAAAAGAAAAAGCACATTAAAAGAAAATACGAAAAAGTCATCTACCGATCAGCTGACGATTAAACGTCAATCATCGCAGAGTATTTTGTAGATCAGCTAATCACTGAACACCTACCACTACAGGGTTGTATTTAAGTACATACACTTAGAAAAATTATTGCAGTAGAATAATATATTTTTTTTTTAAAACTAATTTTTATTTTGTTTAAAACAAATATTTGAATGGAAAAACCAATTTTTTTTTGTAAATTAATACACATGGAGAAATTAAGGTATTAAATTAACAAAATTTTTTATATTAACTATTATTTTTTTTTATTATTATTTTGATAAATGAGTTTTATAAATGAGTGTATTGAGGAGTTAGAAAAGCTCAAATTGAATATAAAAAAGAGCAAAAACAGAGTTTATGAGGGAAAATATAGGGAAGGTAAATTAGGAAGATTAGCGTTTTTAAAACAGAGCGTTGA
This sequence comes from Pollenia amentaria, assembly GCA_943735925.1. Classification (NCBI taxonomy): domain Eukaryota; kingdom Metazoa; phylum Arthropoda; class Insecta; order Diptera; family Polleniidae; genus Pollenia; species Pollenia amentaria. Next base: position 105,975,522 of record OX031007.1, read on the forward strand.
AGAGTTCACTAAAGATAGTGAAGATAAAAATAGTGAAACACTTAAAACAGAATTTGAAATTTTGCACAAGGAATTAATTGAAATAATTGAAAACATAAATATAAAGAAGAAAGATACTGAACAGGATAGGCAAGAAGGTAATTTACCAAAAATGGCTGATTTTGATATTAGTATGGTTAGTAAAAACCTACAAGTTTTTAAAGGTTCTTATGAATACTTAGAGGATTTCATAACTCAATCGGAATTATTACATGATTTGATAAAACAAGAAGATAGAGAAATATTCGTTAAGTACGTCTACAATTTTAAATTGTCGGTACATGTGCGAAGTATTTTAGGTCGTTCAAACCGACCAGTAACTTTTGATGATTTAAAAAAAGCATTGGAAAGCGCTTTTCCTAATCCGAAAACGCTTCAACAAGTTCTGACAGAGTTAGGTACAACAAAGCAAGATAAGAGTAGCATATCTGATTTTAGGAAGAAAATTGCCGAACTTTCAGACCATATGAGTAATTTTGAAATTAAAAATTTGCCAAGCCCTACACAAGAAGCTAAAGATGCTATTTACAAAGTGAGTGATAGTGTTGCGCTAAATGTATTTATGAAAGGAGTGAATGTTGAATATCAACCACTTTTATTGGCAAATATGCCAAAAACGTTAAATGAGGCAGTTGAGAGATGCATGACGGCAGAAAGAAATTTAGGAGTAGATAATATGAACCTATTTCGTATAGATAGCCGTTCAAGTAACAATTATAGAAACAATAATGGTTTTAACAACAATTGTAGAAACAACAATAGTTCAAACAACAATTATAGGAAAAACAATGGTTATAACAACAATTACAGGAACAGCAATAGTTCAAACAACAATTACAGAAACACCAATGGTGCGAACAACAATTTTAGGAGAAATAATGGCGATTTTGGAAACAACAATTACAACAATAAAAATAATGGCAACAATAGCTTCAGAAATAGTAATTATAATCAAAATAGGAACCCCACTAGAAACAACGATTTCAATGAAAATAGCGATAACAGCAAGAAAGCACAAAATAGTAAAAATAACGCACACAGGTCGTTACACTACAATGCTGATGAGGGAAACTAAGGGGGCCGGGTAACGAAAAAAGTTGCCCAATGAGGCCAAAGTTAACAGTTTATAAAATATCGAGCAACATAAATGTATACATAACTTTAGAATGTTGTAATATTAATAGGAGTCTAAAATTTTTAGTTGATACAGGGGCGGATATTTCAATATGTAAGAATAAAAATTTCTGTGATATAAATACAACAGAAATTGTCAGATTAACCGGTATAACAAAAGAAGCCGTAGATTGTATAGGCACAAAAAGTTTAAATCTAAAAATAATAGGAGAAACTTTTCAACACAGTTTTCACATTGTGGAGAATGATTTTCCAATCCAAACCGATGGAATAATCGGACGGGACATTTTGGAAAAACACTTATGTATAATTGATTTTGAAACATACACAATCACTTTTAATATAAATGAGAAGGAGGTTGTCATACCAATGAATTCGAAAAAAATTCAACCAATAAACATGGTTGTACCAGCAAGAACAGAGGCGATCATTCCTCTCGATGTAGAAGTAAATGAAGAGAGCATTGTGCTGAGTGAGGAGTTAGCCGAAGGTGTATTTTTGGGAAATTCCTTAATACCCGCGAAAGGCATAGCGCATGTTAAAGTACTGAATACTACTGACAACAGTGTGATTTTTAAAAGTGCTGGTTGCAAAATAAAACCACTAAAAAATTATAATGTATATTCGACAGGAAAATCAAGTCAGCCTGACGGTGACAGATTATGTACACTTTTGGAAATTTTAGATATTGGGGGAAGTGACCCACATGCAGAAAAATCTCTAAGAGAAATTTTTAAAGAATTTCAAGATGTTTTCCATCTTCCAGGTGAAGAACTTAGTGTTAATAATTTTTATACACAACAAATACAAACAACAGATTCAACACCGGTATATATAAAAAACTACAGGCTTCCACAGACACAAGTAGAGGAAATAAACAATCAGGTTGACCAGTTATTAGGCGACAACATAATTGAGAATTCGGTTAGCCCATACAATTCACCACTACTCGTGGTACCAAAAAAGTCAACAGATGATACAAAAAAATGGCGTCTAGTAGTAGATTTCCGTAAACTAAACGAGAAGATAGTCAACGACAAATTTCCGCTGACAAGAATAGAAGATGTGCTCGACAAACTTGGTAGAGCCAAATATTTCTCGACGCTGGACATGACCAGTTCATTCCATCAAATAGAGTTACATAAAAATTCACGACCTTTGACAGGATTTTCCACAGGGAATGGTCATTACCAATTTAAGCGATTGCCTTACGGTTTGAAAATATCTTCAAACAGTTTTCAGAGAATGTTAACAATTGCGCTTAGTGGCTTAGATGCTGAGGCTTTTTTATATGTGGATGACATTATCGTATTTGGATGCAGTTTAAAGCACCACAACGACAATTTAATAAAAGTTTTACAAAGGTTAATGAAATACAACCTCAAATTAAATGCAAGCAAGTGCAGTTTTTTGAAACCAGAGGTAGTGTATCTTGGGCACCTCATAACAGATAAAGGAATCACAACAGATCCAGCTAAGGATGACGTAATTAGAAACTATCCAGTTCCGACAAGTGCAGATGAAGTTAGAAGATTTGTGGCTTTCTGCAATTACTATCGCCGATTTATACCAAAATTTGCAGACATAGCTAAAAATCTAAATGCACTATTAAAGAAAGACAAACCTTTTCTATGGAACAAGGAATGTCAAGACTCGTTCGAAACACTAAAAGAAAAGCTTATGAAACCACCAATACTTCGATACCCAGATTTTACCAAACCATTCATTTTAACCACAGATGCGTCAAATTATGCTCTTGGTGCAGTTTTATCGCAAGGTGAAGTTGGAACAGATTTACCAATTTCATACGCGAGCAAATCATTATCAAAACATGACCTAAACAAACCTACAATAGAAAAGGAGTTGTTAGCTATTCATTGGGGAATCAATTTTTTTAGACCTTACCTATATGGTAGAGATTTTATCGTAGTCACTGACCACAGACCGTTAATTTCTCTATTTTCACACAAAAACCCGTCGTCGAAAATGACACGAATTAGAATGGATTTATCTGATTACAATTTCGAAATACAATACAAGAAAGGAAAAATGAATACGAATGCGGATGCATTGTCGAGAATAGTTTTGAATAGCGACACATTAAGAGCAATGATCCCAGAAGCGGATGAATCAGCTAAGAAGGTGTTAGCAATAACCAGAAACAGGAAAAAACAATTGGAGAATGAAAATAACCCTGACGTTACAAACAGTGCAAAATGTACGTCCGAGCAAAGGCCTGATCAACTTTTTGTCTGGGACTGCACATCAATATCAGATTTACGTAAAACAAGAAAACTCAAGTTTCAAATACATACAGATTTTAAGAATAATTTAATAGAAGTATCGGATAATGAAATCATAGCAAGATGCAGCGATAATTCATCGAGCACAACGTTGACGTTGAAGAAACTGTTATCAAAAATGCGTGATTTAAGAATAACCGAGCTAGCGTTGAGTAAAAACGATGAAATATTTAAAGCCATGGCCATGGACAAATTTAAAAATTTATACAACAAATTACAATTGAAAGCGAAAACAAATTTAAAAATATTGATATATGAAGAACCAAAACGAATACTTTGTAAAGAAACACAGATGAAACTTATTAATGAATACCACAATTCAACTCATGGAGGACATTTAGGCATCAGAAAGACGGTTTTGAAGCTGAAGCAGCGTTACATATGGAAGAATATGAGCAAAATGATAAAACAACATACTTTGAATTGCAAACAATGCAAAATAAATAAACAAACTAGACATACGAAAGAAAAAATGATGTTAACAGACACACCAGGAACTAGCTTTGAGGTGGTGTCAATCGATACGGTTGGACCTTTGCGTTTGTCAAACTACAACCGATACATACTTACAATTCAATGCGAACTTACAAAATACGTGGTAGCATTTCCCATGGAGACTAAAGAGGCGAGAACAGTGGCAAAAACACTGGTAGAACAATTTATTTTGAAATACGGTAATTTTAAAATCTTAAAATCAGATAAGGGTACTGAATTCACAAATGAATTAATGTCAGAAATATGCAAATTGTTAGATATAAAACAAATTTTTAGCGCACCTTACCATCATGAGACTTTGGGCTCAATAGAACGAAATCATAGAGTACTCAATGAATTTTTATTAAACTTCTGTAAAGATAGTGAATGGGATACTTGGGTTCAGTATTTTACATTCGCGTACAATACAACGCCACACATAGATACAAATTACACGCCATATGAATTGGTCTTTGGGAAGTTACCTTACCTGCCAAACGATGAAATTAGAAGTAATGAAAAAATTTACAATATAGAAAACTATGCAAGCGAATTAAAGCAAAGATTACAATTTTCTTTAGAGAAAACAAAAAAATATTTAGATATAGCTAAAGTCAGTAGAGTTAATAAATTTCAAAACACAGAAACACTTAATTTTGAAGTAGGAGAGCTAGTGCTACTAAGAACAGTGAATAGGAAGAAAAACCAGGCACCATATCATGGGCCATACAGGATAATAGAAAAACAAGGAGTTAATTCTATTTTAGATATAGGAGGTAAAGCGAGAAAATATCATAATAATATGTTGAAAAAATATAATTAAATGAATTGTATTATAAAAAAAAAAAAAAAAAAAAAAAAATTTATTTTAAAAAAAATTTTTTTTTTTTTTTTTTCAATAAAGGGTGAGGGTGTAATGTATTTATTACACATCTCTAATCATTTATTACACATCTCTAATAATTTATCTTTGAATCAGCTGTTTCATATGTTTTTAGAATCAGCTGTGTTATTTATATTTTTATTAGTAAATAAACAATATTTTATGTATGTATGTGTAAGCATATAATTGCATGTAAATATATAGAATAAGGATTAGTTTTAAGTACCGTTATTTTAGTTTATAAGGAGACAAATTTTGTAATAAAGCAAGATTCTAATTTTGAAACTTAGCCGAGCAATTGGCTCTTTGTTTACTTTTATTAAAATCACCAGCGCTCCAAGTAGTGCTTTGCCTTGGCGCTTGTTAGTGCCGGCATAAAAATAGTAGTGCCAGTGGCGTTTCAAACGCCGGCCAAAAAAACCATAACCCACCAAAGTAGGGACTTCCTTTTTTTTTTATTTGAATGACTTCCAGTCATTACACACGAGCGAAACTTGTTTGTGCATAAGTTTGGATTGGATTTAGTCGATTACCGCCACAATTTTTCCATGCAACATTTTGTTTGTTAGTAAGTGGTGTATGAAAGAAAACGGGGTTGACAAAGTTGCACGACGACACATGGATAGGCATTTTATTCGTTTTTGTTTTGTTTTATTTGCGGTTTTAAATTTTTTGTTATTTAACATGTTGCTGAAGAAAAAACGCCGTCTTCAAAAATTTTTTAAATTTAATAGAAGCCAACAATTTTTTTTTTATTTATAATATAATGACATTTTACACAGAAAAAATTATCAGTAGTTTTTTATCAATTAACAAAATTGTTTAAAAAGTATTTCAGTTTAATTATTGTGATAATTGAATCAATTATTTTTTAGTTGAAAGAAACTTAAAAATTTAATTTTGATTTAATTAACATTTTAGTTGTTTCGAAATAAATTTTTTATTAAAATATTATATTAATAACAAAAAATCTTAATTGATTTTTTCGTTTAAAATAAAATAATTTAAACTTGTAGAATTATTGTTGGGAATTGTCAAAACCAAAATTATGTTTATTTAAATCAATTAACACATTGTTTGAAACGGCAAAGTTTTTTTAAATTATTTTTAATTAAAATTAAAAATAGATATTGGGAATTATTTCTTTTCATAAGCAACTTTTATAATATTCAACATTTTTTATTTTTCGAGTTTATTCTATGAGTTAAATTTCAGTTATGTATTTTAGTAATAGAATTAATTCGAAAAATAAAAACTGTTGAACATTAAAAATAAAATTTATTGCAAAAAATATTCACAATTTTTAATAATTAATATAATCATTTTGGTAATAGGTGTAAAATCAACAAATTCTTTGCTTGATTCTATGAATTTGGAATGAATTTAGTGATTAGAGGCAATTTTTAATGTTTTATGAGTAATTGGTGTGTTACTTCTCAACTATGTACTCGTATGTATGTTCAAAGATATCTTTTTATGGCCGGGGTTTTGAGAAGTGGATTATCTTTAAGCTCTGGAACTCGGATTTTCGGGCGAAAATTGATTTTTCTTTAGTATTTCATTTAAGATTTTAAGCAAAACTAAACTGTTCCGTCAAAATTTTGTATAAAAACTTGGTAATGGCGGCACAAATCTGTTTTCAGATTAACTAAACCTAGTTTAACTGAGATGTCAAAAACCCTGCCAAAGGATTACATATTTTTAATGAGTAAGTATCTCTTAAAACCATCTTAATTTTTTGAGAAAGTCGCTTTCTAAAAAAAGATAATTTTCATAAAATACCTTTTTTCAAAAAAGTACGTTATTCAGGAAGTACATTTTTTTTAATTATAACTAAATATTAATTATAGAGATTATTGTGAATCTGAATAATATATAAAAAAATAATAGAATATTACAGATTAAAAAAGTTTCGATTGTCAGTATTTTTTATTTGTATCTGTAAGAATTTTTAATCGCTTAGTAATAATAGAAAATGCTTGGTGGACAACACAGTTGTTTTGTTTACATTTAATTGACAAAATGCTTGGAAAATTTTAAATGTAAATGTGATTAGAGTTTCGAAGCCACTTTAAAAGGGAAAATGCGTTAATTGCATAATCTAAATGCGGTCTTAACCAGTTCCAAATTGCATGAAACTCTCGCAGAAATATAAATTTTTTTTTTTCCAATGAAGGGGGGAGGAACACGTATTAGAGCTAAAAGTTGTATAAACAATCATCAGTTGCTACAAATGTGTATGAATAATCTTTATGTTTAAAATCTTTCCAAAAGCTTTATACAAAAACAAGAAAATATGACAGTGTGTTGCACAAAAAAAAAATTATAATATTTTTTGTACCCCAGTCCACAAAGGAAAGGATAACTATAATTCTGTTATTTCGTTAACAATTGCTTGACCTTAAACCCCATTAAGAATAAATGCAGTTAATCCTCGTTGATTTAACTGTCCGTGTGTTGGTTCAAATAGTTTTTTTGTGGACCCCGGAGACGCTTAGGAATTTTATATAGATCTATCACAAATAATTTTAATCATTTTGGGATAAAAATTCAGCAAGATCGATTCAAAAATGGCTGAGAATGAGAAAAAAAATAAATTTAAAGCTTATGGAGTAGCGGGTATGCGATGAGAAAGTCTTTTACATATTTCAAATTTAAGCTTCGCTTAAATGTACCACGTAACGTTTATCAGATAACGGTATATTCTCTTTCAGCCCCCCTCCAAAGCAAAGGCCGGTTCAATTAAAATTAATTATATTGAAGCCCATTAGCAACTGTTTGACGCGTAATTGAGTAGCTTTTTGAACCAGTCTTTCACTCTAGTTGGCGCTTTAAAGAGAAGGATATGTGGCAACTCTACCCTATTTTACAACAGTTTTGGACAGAAAGACTATATTTTCAAAAGTCGACTTGCAAAAGGCGTTTCATCAAGTTCCTGTACACACAGACGACATCCCCAAGACGGCTATAACAACACCGTTTGGCCTGTTTGAGTTCGTGTATATGACTTTTGGCTTGCGAAACGCGGCCCAAACTTTTCAGCGTCTTTCCCACGAAGCCAATTACGTACGCTTTTCGTCAAAAACTTGAAAAGGCAAGCAGTCGACAAGCAAGGCAACTGGATTTTATGGGCAAATAACAACCGACATCAGACACATATCGGGCAAGGACAATATTACCGCGGACATGCTTTCAAGAATTTCAACCGTCACAGCTGGTCCGCTCATAGATTTTGAGGAGCTTGCACGAACTCAAGAAACTGACGAAGAACTTGACACGATTCTAAAAGGTAAATCTCTGTATAATTTGAAACTAAAAAAATTTGCCATTCCAGGTAGTGAAAGCCAGTTATACTGTGACTATGCGACAGAACGGTTTCGCCCGTTTATAACGTCAAATTTGAGATCCACATTCTTGCAAGCGACGCACAACTTGTCACATCCTGGTTCCCGAGCAAAGGCCAAATTTATGACTAGCAGATTCGTATGGCCAAACATTCGTCAATACAGCATAAAGTTCGCACGCAGTTGTATACAATGTCAACGTTCAAAAATAACTCGTCCCACAAGATCACCACTTCAACATTATAGACTGATTGATAGTCGCTTTACACACATAAACGTGGACATAGTAGAACCCTTTCCTCCAAGCGATGGATACCGCTATTGTCTCACGGTAATAGACATATTTATTCGTTGGCCTGAAGCAATACCTATAGTAGACATGTCAGCAACAACAATAGCTCAAGCGCTCATTTCGAATTGTATAGCTCTATTTGGCATTCCGGCAAATATAACATGTGACCAAGGACGGCAATTTGAGTCGAATCTTTTCAAGGAGTTAGCACGGTACCTGGGTATTAATCACTTTCGAACTACGCCGTACCACCCACAGGCCAATGGCATCGTTGAAAGGTGGCACAGAACACTGAAGGCAGCAATACTTTGTCACGATCCAATCCGTTGGACAAAAGCCTTGCCACTCATTTTACTTGGCCTACGAACAAGGAGGACATTAAGGCTTCTCCAGCTGAATTGGTTTTTGGAACTACGTTACGCATCCCAGCGGAATTTTTTGCTCCTCAGCCTGAAATTAAAACCAAAACTAAAGTCCTGAATGACTTACGAAGAGCTATGCAAAATATCCAGCCTCAACAAACTGCGTGGCATGGCGAGGGCAAAACGTTTAAGCACCCAGACTTGGAAACATGCACACATGCATTCGTGCGCAATGATTCAATTCGACAATCCCTGTCACATCCATACGAAGGCCCATATCAGATTATTGAAAAGAAAGAAAAATATTATAAGGTCAGAATCTCTAATAGAGAATCTAACATTTCTATCGACCGACTTAAACCAGCGTACCTAGTTAATGAGTCACATCCTCCAGAAAGTAATCGGCGAATGCAATCACCAACTGTTACGATAGAACCTGCGAAAACGGAGACAAACAAATAAGACACAACAATTAACAAACTCGAACCCAACAGAGGCAGATAAAACACAATCTTCGGAAGTGTCGCCACAAACTTCAAACCACACTAGTCACATACCGACTTCGACAACTCGCTCGGGTCGTCACGTAAAACTTAATAAATGCCAACGTTAAATAAAACCAAAAAGAAAAAAGTTTTTCAATAAATAAACCATAACTTTTCTTATGCGACACCCTGTACTATAGTAAATTAGTATATAAGATTCGGCAAAGCGTAAGAGGCTCGTTGCACTCTTAAGCTAGAGGTTCACACCTCGCGTTCTATGAGATTGATAATTTCTTTTCCTTTTTTCAAGACGCATGAGACGAATGCAAAAGTAAAAACGTTATCCTACATGATGCGTTCGATGCGTAGATGCATTCTACGCGTGTGCTGTGTAACTTGTCAATACAATTTACACTGATTCTACTTTTTTTTAGTAGATACATCAATGCATTGAACGCATGGTATGTGTGCACCTCCAGCTTTACTTGTTTTAGACATAAATTTGTTCAGGTAGTTAGAACTCGTATTTCACTAAATCGTTTTATTGCTTAATTCCTACAATCTAATTTTTGATATGAGAAAAAAAAATACAAAATAAATAAAAACTTCCAGTTATTAAAAAAACATTGTTATTAACCACAGTGCCAAACATAAAACATGGTTATACCCCTAATAAACATTTACAATTGTATTCAAAACAAAACAAATTAAGTTGCTTTCAGCGAGTAACTAAAATTTAATTACTTTATACAGATTCAGGTTATGAACATAAAAATATGTGTGTATACGAGTATTTTTTTAAATTAAATTAAGGTTAAGTTCAATATTAAACATGGAACATGAATGTTTTGTTTGGTAAGAAACAAAACAAGACAATAAAAATAATAGCAGGTAAATTAATCATGTTTGGTACAAGTTCGAAACAATTGGCGATTTTAAATTAAAAAATTAAGTTTCAGTAGAGTTGAAAGCAGCTAAAATGGTATAGAATAAGGGCCCCCGGGGGAGTAGGGATTATCTTAACGGTGTGTTTTCGGTGTTACATCGTCCGGTGCATAATCAGCTGCAGCCAATACCTGGGACTCGGAAAAAATAAAAAATTTATAGACCACTCGATATCTGAACGATGTTTTGCGACCGCGGGTGGCCAGGGAACCTTTCTGGTACAACGGGAGTCAGAAGCCTCCGGTGGGACGGAACTGGACTTAATGAGAACTAATTAATACCATCAATATTGCAAATATTTTTTCTATTTTAGATTTTTGAAGTACTGATTTTAATTAAAAAAAAAAAACATCAATCGCTTTTATTTAGGTTGGCCTGTAAAATAGTAAAACTTGCTTACATACCCCCTTATTTATAAAATATAAAACAGTTTTATAAAAGGTTTATAAATCAACTTTTCATACAAAATCCGTTTCTTTAACCTTTTATTAACCTGTTTTATTTTTTATAAATAAGGCCGATAGTTAACGGGAGCGAGAATTATTGTTTTTTTTTTTTTTTTTTTTTTTTTTTTTTTTTTTTTTTTTTTTTTGGAAATTTTGTTTTATTTTGATTTATTATTCTTTTAATTTAATTAAAATGAACTAAAAGTAGCTTAACATTTTCACATTAACAAAAGTTAGTGGTGTTTCACAATGACGATTTAAGTAAGTCAAATTGACGGTTTTTTTTCGCAAATTCGACGGTTTTCAACACATTTTATCTGACCACTATGCTTACAAGGTTTGGCTTCTTCTGTACAGCATGATGTATGGAGTGAAATGGATATATGCTTTTTTGACAAAGGTAAACGTTCCGGGATCGTGGTGGTTGTGCTTTACCACTCAAAGTCGCGGGAAGGGATATCGTGAAAATCCCACTAAAGGTCTGATTTTTCACCACTTGTGGTAGAGTTCGGCGTATTATCCATAGGCGCGGCTGCTACTCAACAGATGCATTATTCCAAAAGCAGCGGAGGTACGATAACTCCAGCTAATAAACGTGGGGCAAGTGTATTAAAATTTTTCCGGTATTATAGATTTCTCGTGTAAAGGCAGCAAAAGACGCGCCAAATTTTAAATGCATGTTAGCGATAAACTACATTTCAGCGACGAATTTGAAGTACATTAAACGTTCAATATTCGAAGAAAAACAAAATTGTTTATTATTACAAATAATGGGGGGCGGGGATTTTTGTAGAGGTTGAAAGTTCTCTGTGTGCTATCCACTTGGGGGTAGCAAGAAAATATTCCTCTGTCCGAAATTCCCAAGCAGCTCACGACTTCCGGTCTTGTACGAAGTGCCCCCTGGAAATGATTCGCAGATTCCCGTCTGTGTGACAGCTAAAGTGAGAGGGCGTTACAGTACTGAGTATCTTGATAATATTCTCTGCGTCTCAAGAAACTAAGACCCTAATTGTGTTAAACGGAACGCAACGGAAAACAATTACATTGAAAGCAAAAACAAAGTAAAAAATCTATATCTATACTTCTATACTAATATTATAAAGAGGTAATGTTTGTTTTTTTGTAGGAGTTAATCTTCGTAACCGCTGAACCCATCTTTATGAAAATTTTTCAGTATACTTCTTATAGTCTGGGAGGTGCTCAATGCTACATGATATATTATTGTTTTTAATTTTAAATGGGCACCTCCCATAAAAAAAATATATATATTTATGTATATCTGGTGGATGGCAACAACTAAAGTGTCAAAATTTAATAAGAATATCTTAGTTATCAATCCGACAGAATCCGACAAAAATCTGGTCGGGATTGGAGAAGTAGGCGTGGCACAAAAAAGATTTCTTTATATCTGGAGAACAGCAATAGAGGAAGTTTCCAAATATGGTACACATAGCTCGGCTATCAATGCGCAATATCAGCCCAAAAAAGTGGGCGGGATAAGATAAGTGGGCGTGGCACAAAAAAATTGCCCAAATAATTCGGCTTTTATGCTATATTATTTTTACAGAGTATTAAAAGTTAGAAAATGAAAAGTCCATAATGATTTGGCCCTGGGCAGATCGAATTTTAATAACATAATACTCGTAAGAGGGTGCACAACTTTTTCCGAAAAGAAGTTTGTATGAGGGCTATGTAAAAAAAATATGTTCCGATTCTCACTGTTTGCAATATGCAACATTTTTATACAGCGTAAATTAAGGATGGGCAAATTGAAAAAATATATCGATATATATCGTATCGATATTTTTTAAGAGTATCGACATTTATTAATTAAAAATATCGATATATCGATGTATCGAATGTATTAAGCTGAAATTATTACCAAATTTAAAAACTTAATATACCTATGTCAATACATATTGTATGTATTTACATATGTACAAACATATTACATGTAATTCCATTCTAACTTTTTATTGTTTCATTTAATTTCAAATTTACTGTCTGTCCCTTGATTTCGAACGAAACTTTCATTAGCTTAACTTTTATTTAAAACAAAACCCCATTTTAAAATTTAGTTTTTAAGGTAAGTTATGCGAACTTGAAATCGCGGGACCGGCAGTTAATTCTACAATGAAAAAAAAATTTCTATAAAATAAAGAATACTAAAAAATTTTTATTTATTCGCCATATAAAATCTAAAAAAAAAATTCATTGGGATTATATAATGCCGGATTATAAACTGCCGGTAAATGAAATTTGTGACACATACTATACAAGTAAACTGTGCAATATTTTATTTTTAATATGTAAGAACATGCTCAAATAAAAAATAAACAAAATCTTTTTTTTATTATTAACATTCCAAGTTTCACGAGTCTATTGCTGTTAATACGCCATAATTAAGGCGTTTCTTTTCATAATTCTAGGAACCCTTTCCAGAATATTTTTTCCGTGCTTTTTTTTTTTGTTGTCATCTCTTAAAAAACCGAGACAAAACTGAACTGTGTAATCTATGAAAATGAACAATGGAAAAATGCCGTTATTTTCTTAATATTAGTTAAAAACCATATGATGCAATTCTTAAAAAACAACAGTATTGTAAGCAGTTGAGCAACGGTTAAAAAGTTGAATTTTATTAGAAAGAGATCTTAAAAATATCGAATTCGATAGTCGTAGATAAATATCTATGAATCGATATATGGGTATTTTTAATATCGGCGATATATATCGATTATAATTTTTTTAAACATCGATAGTTGGATATATCGATATTTATTGCCCATTCCTAGCGTAAATGCGTAACATCCTGTTTAATTTTGGGCGTGTAGGTACAAAAACAAAAAAACTAAATATTTACAATTATTATTTGATTGTACTATTTTGTGTAACAAATTAAAATATTAATCATGGGCAATACCAAAATTATGTAATGAGATTAAGATTTGTGTAAAAGTTCTTATTAAAATATCAACATCTATATGAGATTTTTTCGACTTTTAGTGAATTTATATGGGGCAAATGGTTATATCCGGACGTACCAGTACAAAATTCACATAATATCTGTTATTGTCGCCAAATTTTATATTAATATCAACAGTTTTTAGACATTAACAGCTTTTTTCGGAAGTGGCATTTGTATGGGAGCTGTGATCAAATTTACCGTCCAATAAAATTTGACAAGATGATTTTAATTGCAATAAAATAGAAAATTTTTTAAATGCAATTCCAGGCATATGATAAGAACATTTCGAAATGCAAAGATTTTGATTCTAATGCCATATCTGGGCGCTTTAATTCTTACATAAAAAATTAATTAAAAAAAAAAATAAAACGCATTTAAAACTGTCGCATCATAAGTAAAAATAGATCATTATATGCATCCCTGTATATAGAATTTAAACTAAAATCTTCATCTGTCAATTCTAGACAGCCACACTAATACGAACGTATGCATATGTTTGAATGTATTTTTAAATACTTCGAAGTATTCGAACTGAGAACATTTACATGCCCTAATACAAGCAATGTCAGCAAATTTGTTTTATTATATTTTAAGCGATGTTTTTCTAACATTTTCATTACACAATTTATTGTAATTTTAATCAGTTTTTGTAAAATGGAAACTTCTAAAACTAATATCCCATGAAATAAACAAAGAAACAAATTACAGACATACATTAGTACGTACTTTTGTATTTATACGTTTCTATGCAATTTCGAATTTATAATAAAGTTAACCCTTGTAGGACCGAAGAAAATAAATTACTAACAAAAAAAAACATCGTTACATCAATAGAATTTTTAGTTTAATCATTTTCTTTATTTATTTTAACAAAGTTTTGTTAAAAAAAAATGGTAAGGTCAATTTTATTGATTAAAAAAATTTTAAAGTACAACATATCGTCACCTAAAATTAAAAAGGGCGTATCAACACAATTTTTTTTCCGGAGAAGCAAAAAAATTTACAAAATCAAGAGGTTAGTTTAGGTTAAGAAGGGTTAGCCGCCCAAGGGCATACTTACAATCGGAGACCAATGCGGTCCATTGCGAATCCCTTCAGTAAAGAGGTGGAGAAAAGGGAGAAGTGGAAATGAAAAGTAATAACTAAATCAATATGAACAAGGTGTACTTGGCGTTTGAATTTCTTTAATAAAATTTTTTGTGAACATGGCGTTTAATAAAACAAACAAAAATCAATCAACAACTGTAATTTCGATTACTTTTTTTTTTGTTGTTACGCCCTTTTGCATTTTAGGTGAAGATATGTATGTATATTCGGCTCTGTCAAGTCTTATATACCCATCGCCACCTTGGGGACTAGGTGAAGTAATTTATAAGGCTAAAAACTATTTTTATACGTATGTATGAACAAACGCATGTCTAGGGCCAATAGTTTAAGTTCTTACAAGCATCAGCATTAAACGCATAATACCATCTCCACTATTGTGGTGTAGGTATAAAAACCAGAACTGAGTTGTCAAATGGCAAAGCAAATGAAATAAATTTTTTTATTAGGTAAGGTAACTTTTGTCAATAGCTATTTTAGCAGATCGGCAACAATAAAAATTTAAACAATTAACCTCAAAGTAGATCGGAGGTGAAAATGTGATAATTAGAGGCAGTCGTGGTTTTTTGCTTATATCTCAGCCATTTGGGGAGCGATCAGGCTGAGTTTTAATAGCAAACAATTCCGCACTCTACACGTACAGAAAAAACATGTTTAAAAATGGTTACCTCCAACAAAACTATTTTTAAAGAAAATATATTATGTTTAATTTAATTGACAACCATTTTATTGTGAAATTGGTCTTTCCGCAAGAAGCTACAACCATATTATGGTTGTCTTTAAACATGTTTTGGTAAAATATCACAATAATTTGTTTTTAAATTAACAGTAGTATTATCCTCTTTTCCAAGAGCAACATGCTATGGTTGAAAACCAACCATTCTATTATAAGTATTAAGTATATTTTAGTTATTATTAACCAAAACATGGTCGGAGGCAACCATAATATGGTTGTGACTTCTGTGACAATAATATGACTAAAATAAACATAATATGTTTAATATTGTTCTTTTAAAATAGTTTTGTTGGAGGTGACCATATATAAACATGTTTTTTCTCTGGGAGTATGCAATATAAATATATAACCGCCAAGTCCTCATAATATCTGGGGTCAGCGGAAACCCCATTTCAACGGATAGACGGACATCGTTAAATCAACTTTGCTTCTCATAAGGACCCAGAATATATATACTCTATAGGGTCTAGGGTCAATATTGTAGAAATTACAAACGGAATGACAAAATTATATGTATTTTTTTACCTTCAATGTAGGGTATAAAATCCCAAATCATTTGCAAGCGTAGCTGTCGAAGAAGGTGACAGAAAGCTTTCTTTTTTTTTTTTTTTTTGTAGTGAAGTGGCAATGTATAAAAACAAGCCCAAGGCGAATTCAACTACAGGTGGTGTTGATACTTCAACAATCCAAAAACAACAGAAACAGCATAAGCATTGTTAGTGTTTACGGCTCTAAATGCGAAACATTCCTAACAAAACACTAACAAATCCAAACAAATTGGTTCGAACTTTCAAAATCAGATTGCGTTTCGACACCACCTTTAGTTAATTCCGATTTGAACAAGCCGCTACATTCAGCAAAAATATACAATATGTTTTGTAATATTTAGGCAATTCACGAAGTGTTCTACTGTGTCATATTGGTTGTATGTATCTGCTTTAATTTGATAAATGTGACAGGTGACATTAATTGCCTAATTATTTACTAACTTAAATTTTATTCACTTGTGTTGTGGTTAATTAAAAAGTAAATTTTAACAACAGTTTTGCAAATAGTTTGTGTTAATTGTATTAAGTCATAAAATATGGTGCAAAGAGAAGTGCAAAAAGCGCAGCTTTCGAACAATGAAGCAGTCATAAAATGCAATATATTCTGTTTCGTGACGCCTTTAAATACTTTGTGCAAAGTATCCAAACAAATGAAAATAAGTAAATTTAATTAGTTCCGAACATTTATTTTTTGATGGTGTTGTATTCGCAAATATAAAAACAATACCGGAGTTTAGTGCTTAATTCAAATGGTTTTGCAAGAGAGCAAATGCAAAATTTCGTAGTTCTTTTCTTATATCAACGACAAAACTAATAAAAGTTCTACCAAATACTGCAAAATTATAAATGTTATTTTCCGAACTTCTAAGCAATCCCAATTTATTTAAGTCCGTCTGACAGGGCCGAACTTAACAGTCTGGCCCACGATATCGATCCATAACTTAAGGGAACGAAAATAAGGCACTCATTATCGTTCTCAAGAGCGCACTAGCTATCGGTTTTTTGGTCGGCAAGTTTTACGTTTCTTACGTAATCCATTTATTTATTTAAATTATTTATTATTTTGCCACATCAACAATTGCACAAATGAAACGCTAGTTTGAAAATAAAAATCGGAAAAACATAAAAATTACAACTCTGTGCTACAAACAAAGCAGCAAACAAAAAACACACAAAGCAGTAAACAAAAAATAAAGAATAGGATTTTGCGAAAAATATTTTATAAAACTATAAAATTTTATTAGTCTTATTATTTAAAAATATATAATTATTCAGTCTTATTACGGTTCTCGATCGTGAAAACGATTAAGTCGTTTTTTGTAATGGATTAAAGTAAAACACAACCTGTGCTCTTAAGTCCATTACATAAAACGACTTAGACGTTTACGAGAAACGTAATAAGACTGATTAAATAATATTTAGTGTTGGTGTGTAAAGAAAAATTTCGTTTAATATTCGAACAAAATGCCTTTGTCGAAAACCACAACACAAGTGACTGATTTCGCATAACTATTACGTTATCGTTCGCTTGCATTGTCGATCGACTTGTCGTGCTGAAAATTGTTAATGAGGGCAAATCAGCTGTTTGTCGTTGGAAATGTAAACGAAAGATAGTGGTGGACATAGTTGGCCAGGCTGTTAGAATGTCAACTTTGATTTAAATTTTATTACACCTCATTTACTATATTTAAGGCTGCATTCAAGTAAAACATTTTAGTAAAATCCATTTTGTACAAATTCAAGTTTTCTAATATTCTTTAGGGCAGCTAAGGTAAATGTAACAAGAAGATACAAGATAATAGTCTGGTCTGGATAAAGTCATTCCTAAAAATTTAAGGAATAGAACTATTACAAAAAAGCTTTATAAAATACATAACTGAAATTTAACTAATAGAATAAATTCAAAAAAATAAAAAATGTTGAATATAATAAAGTAACTTGAAAAAGAAATAATTCCCAGATTCTAATTCTTTAAACATTTTAACCCAAATTAAGTCCATTTATGTAAATATTCTATACAATATGTAATTGTAAGCTATAACGTCATTTGTGGGTTAATGCGTGTGTTAATAATATTTTGTTTATGATTGTCTTTGATGATGTCTGTATGTTTGCTGCCTCGCTGGTTGTCTGACTATTTAGCAGGCTGCCTGACTGGCATGGATGCTGTGGCTGTTGTTCTTGCTCAAATTTAAAAATAGGTAAACAAAAGAAAAATGAAAAAAAGAACAACAAATTTTGTTGTTTCTTACGTTTGAAGGAAAACGATAATAATGAAACAAATTCTAGGCATAAAATATCGTATACAATTTTGTCTTAAAAAAAAACATAATTTTTTAGTATTGACGACAAATTTAAAAAATGTTCTTTAGTAGCACGTAAATGTGTATTAGAATATGTATTATGTATAACGTATTAGTTACATACATATGTACATATGTATTGTATGTACATATGTTTACATATTACTGAATGTTTCTAAGAAAAAATATTGTATGTAAAACTGCTCTACATACGTAAATACTTTATGTGAATGCTTGCAACATTTTCTCTTTAAAAAGATTAAACACTTTTCATCCGTATTTAACAAATCAATTCAGTAGTGGGAGGTTCGTTCTGTAAAGGCGAATACCTCCCTTTGAGTAATATACCCACGAGTTTTTTTTAAGAGGCGGAGAACTTTAAATTGAAATGATAAAAAGAAAAACGTTTTTAATATACTTTATCCAATTGGCTTAATTAATTAGATTGTTTTATGGCATTAATGTTAAAATGTGGTTTTGGACATGTTGCGTAACCTTGAGGACCAATTTTTAGCAGGGTGCTTAAGCAATAACGTGTCGAATATTCGCTCCCAAGTGTCAGATAATTTCTGGTGTATTTGCACAGATCTGGGATTTTTAATATTCCCATATAAAATAATCTAATGAAGTCCAATCATATGTCGAGGTGGTCAGATATTATTACTCATCGGTTAACTGTTTCTTTTAGTAAACTTATTGTACCACACACTGCGTTTCAATGGAGGCAGGAAAATTGTTAATGATATATACAGGTACTCCCACTAAATGGGACACTTAGAAAAAGTGTTTTATTTATAACTTAAGAACAGTATTTATATAACGTTCTGTTCTTATCGTATCACGATGAAGGTCTTTAAGATTCGGATAGCCGAATCTAGCACTCTTCCTTATTTAACGTAATTTTGTTTGTTAACTATATTTGGAAATACTTGACCCACTTTACAGATATCAGTGCGTGATTATCGACTTTTTTTATGATGTCCGTCTGAAAAAAAATTGTTTGCTATTGAAATTTAGCACGATCGGTCCGCAAATGACTGCAATATGAGCTAGATACCAAGACTGCTTTCAGTTTTACCTATAAATCCCTTGTTGTTGGTGCTTTTTTTGTGTATATCTGGAGAACGGCACGTGCAAAAGTTTCCAAATTGGGAATAAGCATATCGGATATATGTATATACACAACATACGACAAAATGTGGGCGTGGCAAAAAAAATTTATGGTCCAACCATAATGCACGATTTTAATTGTGATTCATACCTTAACGTCAAGTATTTTGCCCAACTTAATTTGACATTTCTTTGTTTCAGTGTTTGACAAGTTCATAACTGACCATTTTAAGCATCGTTAATACGACGAATGGCTGGTTGAACAGGCAGAAATGAATGGGGACTTTACAAAGAAAATCATCTCCAGCGACGAGGCACGCTTTCACCTCAGTGGATTCGTTAACAAGCAGAATTGCCGCATTTGGGCAAATGATAATCCCCGAATGATAGTTGAAAAGCCGATGCATCCACAAAGAGTGACTGTTTAGTGCGGTTTATGGGCTGGCGAATTCATCGGCCATATTTCTTCGAAAATGAGGTCGGCTAAGCAGTTACCGTGAATGGTGTTCGAGATGATAACGGGCTTCTTGTGGCCAGAAATTGAGGATACGGACCTGAACGATATGTGGTTCCTACAGGATGGTAACACTTGCACACAACAATGAAACAATGGCTCTTTTGCGCGAATAATTCAATGGTCGTGTTATCTCACGTCGTGGAGATGTTAATTGGCCGCCACAATTATGTGACTTGACACCGCTGGAATTCTTTCTTTGGGGATATTCAAAAGAAAAAGTGTATGTTCATAAGCCGAGATCAATTCAAGAGCTGAATATTGAGATAATTCGGTACTTTAACGACATTGAACATCAATTATGTCTCAAAATTGTTGAAAATATGGACCATCGGATAGAGGTTTCCCACCGAAGCCGTGGCGAGCATTTGGCCGATATTTTGTTTCACACATAAAATTACAAATATTTAGAAAATTCTTTGAAGACTTTTTGTTTTATTTACAATTAACATCGTGCTTTATATGTTGGACCACCCTTTAGTAAAAAAACGTATCAAAATACTTTGACGTTTTACTTTCTGTTAACATTTTTGTTATTTGTGTTCCCGAACTTTTGTCTATTTATAAAAGAAATTTATTTTTCCTCTCATTTTCGCGAACTTTACCCAAATGTAAAGAAAGGGAATTAATGTTTCTCGTTAACGTTATTCTAGTTTGTTTGTAATTTGCCTAAAAGTTAAAGTTTTTTTAAGGCCGAATTAAAATAAATAGATGGAATTTTTATTTCTCTAAATACAACAAATTCAAATCTACTTCCCCAATTTAAAAGTTTTCCAATTACAGTTTATGTTTCTTACGTACACATAAAAATATGCACTACCCACTTCTAAATTCAGATACATTTAATTCTACTTACAAGAGTAGTTTATATATTAAAATACATTTTCGTATTTGATGGATTCGTATTCATCCACGTATCTACAACCACATTTCATCAATTTAGGTTACTTGTTCATTCGTATCATTCGTTTGTAAAATAAACATAAATGTCATTATTTTATGTCACAGTTTCTTATTTTTACAGCTTCATTTTATTACCTGTTTGAATGCAAAAAAAAAAAAAGTAAGAGTGCTAAATTCAGCAGTGCAGAATATTTTAAACCCTTTACTACAGTGTATTTCGAACATGCTTCTTTTTTTTTTTTTTTTGGATTTTGTCCTTAAATATTGGTGTAGGGCCTCATAGAGTATATATTCTAGATGACATAAGAATAGAATTATGTTATTAAATGCTGGCTGCAATATATCCTATTTAGAAATTTCAAATGGTACAGAGAATCTAATCGAACCGTTATTTCACTTTGGCTTTATGCAAATATTCACTCCAAGTAATAATTTTGATACGATATGGCGTAAAAAAAATATTTAAAGGCAATTCTGATTTTTTGCTCATATTTCATGCATTTATGGACCGATCTAAATAGAAATATATTGAAAACTGTATGTAATGCGATGTTCACACCTGGGTTTTTAAATGCGTTTATGCAAAATGTTGATAGAGTCCAATCAAAGACGTTCACATTACATTTGAGATCGTTAAGATGACAGTTGAATTATAAATAAAAAACAGCAAAGAAATTTATATTTCTTTAATGTACTAGAAATTGATAAAAATGCTTTAATAAAGTTATCAGAAGAAACTTTTAAACATATTATTGATGAAATTATTAAAGAACTTTGGATTATTTAAAAAACATTAAGAAATTGTGGTCGGTTGTACACATTCGAGGTACGTTTATTGTGGCCGATGCTACATCTCACTCAGTTTGAGGTATGCTTGGAGGATTCTATGTGATTAATGAAATGATTTAGTTGTAATCATGTCAATTTTAAGTGATTAACAAATCACTATGGTTAATCAAATCGATTTTGAAGTGATTAGAACTAAATCACGTTCGAGATGCTTAAACGCGTTTAAAAACCCAAGTGTGAAAATAGCATAACAAATAAAATACATATACAAACATGCAAAAAAATTATTAAGTTTTCTTCAATCAAATACAGAATACTTGATTAAACTACGAATTATTCAGGTGCCAAATACTTGCAGCCTGGCCCACGATGTCGACTGCTTTCGTTCGCTTACATATAAAACGACAATCAGCTGATTTGCGCCCCATTAACAATTTTCAGCACGAAAAGTCGATCGACAATGAAAGCGAACGTTAATGTAATACATTTTATTCCAATATTTTGCGACCGCAAATGTCAAAATCAGTCACTTGTGTTGTGTTCAGTGATGCCAAGAGCAATTTACAAAATACTGTGTGACAAATTTAATTTAATTTGCCAGAAACGCCACTGTATATCCTTCAATCTAGAGTCAAAACTAAGTCAAACTGCGTGTTTGATTTTCATCTCCTCATCTAAAATAAAAATAAGCGATTAGATCGCAAATGTGAACCCAAATATTCGGCTACCCTAATATATACGTACATGATTGTGGCACTTGTTGAAGATTGCCAGGCTATTAGGGCTCTTAGTAAAATACTACATTTGTACCTTAATGCTATGGTATATGAAAAATTTTAGTTTTTAAATGAAAATAATACGAATATTTACGTATTTTAACACAATATATTGAAAATGAGACAATATTTTGAAAATTCCCTACATTTGCCTTAAAATAAAATATCTGTCTTTTTTCCCTACTCCGTAAATTTTCCGAAAAAATCCCTACAAAAAGGGAAAATTCCCTACTATTGGCATCACTGGTTGTGGTTTTCGACAGAGAGAGGCATTTTGTTCGAATATTAAACGAAATTTTTCTTTACACACCAACACTAAATATTATTTAATCAGCCTTATTACGTTTCTCGTAAACGTCTAAGTCGTTTTATGTAGTAGATTTAAGAACACAGGTTGTGTGTTACTTTAATCTATTACAAAAAACTACTTATTTGTTTTCAAGATCGAGAACCCTAATAAGTAAATATTTATAAAATAACACCACTAATAAAATATATATTTTTATAAAATATTTTTCGCAAAATCCTACTCTATATTTTTTGTTTACTGCTTTGTGTGTGTTTTTTTTTGTCTGCTGCTTTGTTTGTAGCAGAGTTGTATTTGTATGGCTTAATTTTCATGTTTTCCGATTTTTATTTTCAAACTAGCGTTTAATTTGTGAAATTGTTGATGTGGCAAAACAACAAATAATTTGACAATAAACAAATGGATGAAGTTAGAAACGTAAAACCTGTCGACCGAAAAGTCGACAGAGTGGCATGACCAACAACAAGTACAATGTATGTCAGGGCACTGATTTTACTTGACTTAAGAATTTCCCAATAAAATATTTTCCTATTTTGCGGAGCACTAATTGTATATTTTAAAAAGTAAGCACACCTTTATGCCCTTCGCTATAAAACATACAGAGATACAGTATGGTAAGCGAACGACTTCTTACTAAATATATTAAATTTGAAGAGCCACGACATTCCCTACGAAGCAGGGTTTTAAGGGAGCATATAAAAGAATAACAATAATAAAAAATTCAGTGTGCAAAGCTAATCGTTACATTAACCAATTTTTATATGCTCTGAATAAAGCGCTTTCTGTGTCAAAAATGTATTGCTTCAAAGTGGGAACACGCCATATAAAATTCATGTCTTCTGTGAGCGATATAGTTAGCGAAACTTTTACGTTTCTCCCTTACAAACCTGCTTCGTTGGAAGCCCTATTTTTTATTGTGTTTAAACTTATTTTAAAAATTTTCGGGATTGGTTTTCCGAAGTTATCCCATTTTGGATTGTTTTAAGTTCTTTTTAGTGATACTAAAAGTAAGTGGAAAAAACTTAAGCTCGAGTTTTTTTCTATCTGTCTAACAAAACTTTTTCCATCATAGTTGAAGTCTTTAAAAATTGATTTCAACATACAAACGGACAGACGGACATTGTTAAATCAACTCCCCTACTCAAAAGTACCCAAAATATATACATATATGTGTGTACTTATTGATGTCCTAGATTAACTTTATTGAAAATACAAATGGAATGACAAACTGATATAAATACTTATACCTCTTCCACCTGTCACGAAATGTGAACAAAAAAACTAGCAACTTTTTTTAAGACGTGTAATGAAAATGCATATTTTGAGCTTCATTTGACTAAAGCGAAGATAATAATAACAACATTAAACTTATTAGACGTTAAACAACTAAATATATATGTATATATATTTATAATGTATGTAAGCATATGCTTTTATTACTTTTCAAACGTTTAGCCAATTTCTATATATCAACTTATTATTATTTGTATCTACATACAAAAGTCTACATATTTATTTGATTCAGGCTTTGATAGTTTATAAAAAAAGTATTATGTATACAAATATATAATAATTATTGATTAAGGCTCCAATTAACAGTCATTCGTTAATTATTAGTAGACTAAAAGGATAGCTATTGGTTATCTAGCGTTTCATATTTACAGTATATTGGTTAAATAAAAATTTTTATTAAAGCAAAAAATGGTAACTCTATCAAAATGCCAAATTTGAATGTTGGTAGCAGTGTTTTTCTTTAGATTTTTATTATTTCTAGATATAAAAGAAATAATGAAATGTTATAGAAAACAAAAAAAGTGTGGCAGCGTCTGTGTACAATTTATAATAGGCATTTTCTACAAAAAAAAAAAAAAAAAGAAAAAAAACCAAATGTAAATAATAACTTTCAAGGGTAGAGCTAACAAGTAGTTAACCAATTACATTTTATGCTTTAACTGATGGTTTTAAGAATTTTTGTTGGTTTAGCCATTTATATTTAGCAAAATTTTTGTTCAATTTATTATAATCAGCCTTATTGTGGTTTTTGTTGTCGTGCACGACGTGTCGTTTTTTGTAGTAGATTAAAGAACACAGGTTGTGTGTTACTTTAATCTACTACAAAAAACAACACATTCGTAAACGACAACGACAACCACAATAAAGCTAAATATTTCTACCCAAATATGAGAAAAAAGCTTCAATAGTTATGATGCAGATTTGTTCTAAAATCATCAGGGGAAGAATTTTAAGGATTAAAAAAGGACAAGACATCGTTGATTTAAAGTCGTAAGTACTTTAACTTTAAAGTACAAAGTTTTAGATTTAACACGTTTTGACTATGAAAAGCGTTTTTAGTAAAGTAAACAGAAGAAATTTTTCCAGTACTATTTTCTACTACTTAAGGCATTTAGTGTAGTTTTATTCATGATGTATATCTTTTCTTATCTATCGCTGTACTTTTATATCACAGAGAGGGATGGAACTGTATTTTTTTTTTTTTTTTTTTGCTAAAGAATAGAGGAAACGATGTAAGATGATTTCAGTGGGTTGATTAGACTGAACAACTCGAAATTTTTAAATTTCGATTTAGATTTAGAGTTGTTGCACTTTAGAGGATCTGGTGGATTATGTATCGACTTTTATTCAAATTTATAAATTTATAGATATTTGTCATCTTTGTGATTTAGCGCGTTTTGAGAAGGATAATATCGCGTTTTGATTATAAAATATTGACAACGCTGGATCGATGATCTGGAAATCGAAGTCGAGTAAAACTGAATTTGATGGAGATTTTCAATTCAAATTTCTTTAAAATGAACGAAGCTTTTCCCGATTTTAAGAGTAGATTTAGTAAAGCATAGCAGTCTTCGAAGTACGAGGTAGATTAAGAAAAGGAAATATTATAAATTTTCATATTAATTCGTTTGTGTATTCAAAGGCAAATTACAAATTATAAAGCTTTCATACTTTAATAGTCCTATTCCTTTTCAGGAATATTTTTTTCCCCTTCTCCCCCCTTCTGTTGGCTAATATGGCAGCCCATATTAGCCAACAGACCGGCTAATCGGTGAGTTTCATATAAGCAGTTCTCAGACCACATATAACTTATACGAATTTGAGGCCCTATGCTCCTTGTAGGAAGGACGGGAGCTTATACATAAGTTATTTTGAAATTTTTGGTCGGAAAGAGTTGGCAGCACTGATTGTAAGTAAACACGCACGGTATCGTACATACATAAGAATGTATTATTTACACTTTTAGCATGTTGTTATAAATTTTGAAAATGTTTGTGAAGGCAAGAATTGAGATTAAAAAAACAATATATGACGATAAATAGTGGAAAAAGTGTTGAACGGAGCATATGAAACAATTTGTATATTTTCATACGTTTGTATATGTGTGTGTGTGTCTGTGTGTAGGTATTAGCAGCATACACAGAAACAAGAAAATGCCTACGAATGAATGCTGCTGTCCAAATGTGTCGCAACATCTTAAAATTAAATTACATCATATGAAAATTCTATTACTAGCTTTTCAAGAGAATAATTTGTGAAATTTCTAAAGAAATTTTTTTTTACAGCTGTCGACAAAATCGTACGATTTTCATTTATTGTATTTATGTAAATGGTTTACAAAATACAAACGAATTTAAATACCTTTTCTTTTGAAACTTCTACACTAAGTGCCAATTCATACGTTGCAAGTCTTATTGACCAGCTTGTTACTTTATTGGCGAGAGAGACGAGGGGAAATGAAACGAGTACTTAGCTTGATATACTCGTCACATACATACGTTTTTTTATATGTACATCTTCATACATAAAAAAGTAATATTTCAGCAATAAGACAAGCATTGTGTGAACGCCGCAGCTGATTCAAAGAAGAAAATTTGATATGTTTATTAATTAGACTTGCAACGTATGAATTGGGACCAAAGGGGTCTGAACACCGTCAAAATGCTTGTCATGCAGGCGAATTCACTCCTATACGTGTGCTCGACGTAATATTCGCCGTCATATCTACATTTTTTGATTTTCCATCCAGCATCGTCGGTGTCACACATACAAACACATTTTTACTAATACTACCATACAGCTTCATGAGAAATGCTTGACCGTGTACAGATCCTTTTACGATTGATTTAAACCTTTGACGTGACAATAACTTTAATTACGAAGCGTTTAAACGGGTTCTGTACACGGTCAAGCATTTCTCATCAAGCGCTATGAACCCCTTAATATTTCAATCAGTATGGCCATTTTGGCATTATTACAGCTTAATTTAACATTTGTTTTATTTTTATTAATAGTTTTTAACTGAATTAGCAATTAGCATTTTTTTTGCATATTTCAATTAAATATTAATCACTTTTTAATTTAAGCAATTTCAAATAAAACTTATAAATGCAAACTACACGAAAATTTTAAAGAAGAAATGATTGATTTCACTGTTGAGTAAAGAACAACTTTGGAGCATCAGTGGCGAAAATGAAGTTTATTTGAATGGTTAAGCAAGAACTCAACTGTTGAGTTCTGGATATTAAGACTACGAACTCGCTACTTTCTATTAGGTGAGGTTTTAAAAGGCTGAATATACATGTACATTAGGGATATACATTTTTGCAAATATGGCATAAACGACATACCAACGACGCTAAAATGTTGCATGAAAATGTTTTTTTTTTTGCTGCCAATTGGACTTTCTTTGCCGGTAGTTCCTATACAAAGACCTCTTTTACCTTCAAAAATTTCTTGTAAATCCTGGCATTGAGATAAACTTTGGCACAAATAATTTTTATAATATCTGAACGGGCTGATTGCGAGAGTCATTGTCGTCTGAAATATTTGTCGATATCAAATAAAACTTACGATAATGTCAATGCAAAGCGCAACTTAAAATGTCCTATTTGTGTCGTTTACGACAATCATAATACCAAAACGACCGGTTTTCGACTACGACTACAACGCTCATAATAAGGCCGAATATGTCTATCCAAAACTTTGTAATCGTACGTTTAGAATTTGTCATAAGTTCTGTAAATGGGAAAAATTAAGAAAGAAAATTATAAATAAAGTTATACAATTATACAATCGGTTCTACTTTGCCTTGTAATATTTTTATTATCTTAATTTGTTAAAATATTTATTTTGACCTTAAGGTTTTCTTTATTAAGGGAATTTGATTAAAAAAATAAGACTACATTTTTGAAAATTAGAATGGCAATATTTTTGTCGTCTGGCGTATGCGAAACTTTCAAAAATACTAAAAATAATAAAGCGAAATTGCAAACAATTCACATTAAAAAATTATACTTTTAAAATCAAATAACTAAACTTTTGTTGGCCAAAAATTTAATTACATTTGAGTTTGTACAAATATTAAAACAACATGTATTTTAGCATTGTGCATTGTATACACACATCTACATTTGCGAATATAAACATCTGTGGATGTGTGTATAAGTATATACGTATAGATAAGGGGTTGCTATATGGGAAAAAAAATATTTTTTTTAAGCATTCTGGGAATAATAAGTATTGTGGTTATTTTATTGAACTGTTAATGGTTTTTAATCTAAATATAGATATTTTTAATTAGGCTTAAGTTCATTGAATCTAATTTTCATTAAATTATTTTTATGAAGGCAGGAATTTTACAACATGAATTTGGGAATTTTTAAAAGCGAAGTTTTTTAAAAAGTTTTATGTTCTCGTATTTAATGAAACTAAATCTCAGCTTATCAACGTTGATTGAACGGGATCAAACAAAAACGTATCTGAGAGCAATTTAAGGAGCTAAACTTTGTATTCGTTTGTCGAGACAAGATCTATGTAGTGTTAAACATAATAAGAAAAATTTAAATACATTATAAACGAATTTTGTGTGAATACATTATGTTTGACTCATTCTCTGCCAGAATTTGTATACATTTTTGAACATAATAAAATCTTCTGATTTCAAGCAAACATTTAGATCGAATATTTCTCCAGAAAAATCTATTTTTTTATTGCAATTTGTTTTCTTAAATATTGGGAATTTTATTTTTCGACTGAGCGACTTCTGTGAGACAATAGGCTGAAACATATTCCAAACAAAGAACATTGATCTGTTTTTATTAATTGTTTTAAGAAGCATTATTTATTGCCTAAAACTACGATAAATTGTTATGAACAACACATATTTTGATTGATTTATAACGACACGCTAAATCCGTATTTGTGAATAATGGCTTATAAATCAGTTAGTGTTTAA
The DNA here is from genome assembly GCA_943735925.1 of Pollenia amentaria. NCBI lineage: Eukaryota > Metazoa > Arthropoda > Insecta > Diptera > Polleniidae > Pollenia > Pollenia amentaria. The sequence continues at coordinate 106,004,534 of OX031007.1, forward strand.
ACGCTTGTTTAGTTGAACTTGAACTAAACTTAAATTTATATGTCGTTTAAACTCAACAGTTGTAAAATTTTATGTAGTCTAAAAAGTAACATGTGGCAGCACTACGATAAATGTTGTCAAATTCATATGGGGTGTATTGGTAGTTTAAACGCTCAATTGTATGCGTTTAAAGAGAGTTTATATGTTAACTGATTTATAGATTTGTTGGTTTAAGCACATTTGAAACCAAAAAGAGAGATTAACTGGCTCTGATTTATTAGCTCTAAGAAACTACGAGCGCGATTTGAAACTTTCGAAATATAAGGCCCAACTTTCAGGTTCCAGATTACAACTGGGGAATCTGTTAAAAAAAGGCACGAATATTACGTTTTTCTAGAAAATACATTCTCAGTTCTCTCAACTGTTTTCCAAAGATCAAAATTTAGTATATTGCACTGACCCTCTAAAACTTCTTCAGGAGCCACATCTGCCTGGGGATCCAACGACTTGGAGACGCTTCATTGGCTTATCCAAACATAAACAACCAGAGAGAACGGTCGATACTAAATTCGTCTCCGCTAAATTTATTAAAATAAATATAAGAAGCTTATGACTTTTATCAAATTTATTATCAAATTAAACAATAAACTGTGATTTATTCGAAAGAAGCAAAATTTCTTGAAAAAGCTTTTGTTAATTGTGTTAAATATAAAAAGCCTAAAAACTAATAATACAAATTGTGATTGTTTATTTATAAAAATCAAAAATCAAAAAAAAAAACACAAGAAGAAGCATTATACTTAATCGCTCTTGTATTATAGAAAATAAACAAAACAAACAAACAAAATTATAAACAAAAAGTAGCAACAAAATATTCAAAACAAAATAAAATTATATACAAACAACATGCCTTACGAAAACTTTGAACATTCAGTAAATAAAAATGCAAATAATGAAAATATTAGTCCTGAGTTTAGTAACCAAGCTAAACGTTTAAGAGAACTCCAACAAGATTCTCCAGTGAGTATTAGTAAATCTGTCCGTTTCTCACAAACACCAAGAAACTCGCATTTCGACTCAAATAATCGAATCAGTATTTTACAATTAATTGATAAGAGATTGGATGAGCATATTCAACAGATAAGAGTGTTATGGGAAGAGCGCGAAAGTAAACTCTTAAATATAATAGACAATTTACAAAAAGAAGTTGCCTGTGTTAATCAGCGAATTGAAACTATTGAATCATCTGCGATTGAAATAATAGATTTGAAAGCACAAATAGATGAATTAAAATTGCAAGCTATGAAGCAAGATAATTTATCTGTGGCTTGTGATCTACGCATAAATGCCGTACCATTTACGCAAAATGAAGACGTTTATGGTATTTTTAATAGCATATGCCAAGCAGTAAATATACAAACTCCATCTGTGAAATGTATCTACAGATTGGGCAATAAAAACAACAAAGAAAAAGTGAATTCCCCAGATGCTGCAATCATTGTAAACTTGTTTTCTCCCTACGATAAAAACTTTGTTTTAAAATCCATTGCTATGTTCAAAAAACAAACCGAATGTAAGCAGCTTAAACTGGATCTTATTGGCTTTGATTCCAGTAATTATTTTTACGTAAATGAAAGTCTTACCATTAAAAACTATAGAATACTTTTGGAAGCGTCGAAATTAAAAAAACAAAAACATCTACATTCAGCGTATTCTTTTCGGGGTCTAGTTTATGTTAAACGTACAATTACCGATCAGCCTATCCGTGTTGATAATATTAATCAGTTGAATGATATTTTTCCTGGAGCCGATGGAAACTGTGAACCGCCTAATAATACCTCAAACACCAATAATGCTTTCAATTAAACTTTTATATATACCAAATTATCATTTGTTCTTAACTTTTTTAATTTTTTTTAACAAATTTGTTTTTATTAATACTATTTCCCTTAAACAAAATCATTTTTATTGTAAAAACTCTGTTTTTTCCCATACCCATAATAATAAATGCGTTACTATTAGGGCTGGCCATTCTTTATATTTAAACAATGTCAGATTTAAATAGTGCGATAAGCGGTTCCAAAGATATGACAATGAATATGGTTCGCATTCTTGCTAAGCAAAAGAATGGTGTCAAAATATGTCATATTAATGCACAGAGCTTAAATAATAAGATTGATGAGTTTAAATTTACTTTTGAAGGCTCTGCAATGGATGTTGTATGCGTATCTGAAACTTGGCTGGATGAAAAAACACCTGACAGTCTTATTTCACTCAAGGGATACAATACTTTCCGTGCTGATAGAAAGACACGAGCTGGTGGCGTTGCCATCTTTGTGAGAAACAATATTCCCTGTAAGTTTTATTGTAAGTCTGGTGATGAGGATGAAGAAAACGATGAGGATGATGTAATAGAGGATGATAAAATTGAGAATGAGAGGAAAAAGGTTGATAAGAGGAAAGAGGTTGATAAGAAGAAAGACGAAGAAAAAAAAGAAAAAGATTTGGTTGAATATATTTTTGTGGAGGTTTTATCACTTGGTAAAAAAATGCTTTTTGGTTGTGTTTATAGACCTAATCGTAACGTTAATATGACTAAGTTTATGAAAAAATTAGAAACTATAACTTTGCCATTTACTGACATCTTTATTTCTGGAGATTTCAACTCAGATATGCTAACTCAAACATTTTTAGCTGATAATATGATGTCAATTGGGCTAATTCCTATAAATATTTGCCTTCCAACGCACTTCACAACAACAAGAAATAGCCTTCTTGATGTATTTTTTGTTGGTAATGTTTCGTCTATTCTTCTCTACGATCAAATTGCAGCGCCATGTTTTTCTAAGCATGACTTGATATTTGCATGTTATGATTTTAAATTGATGCGGGAAGAAGAACTGCACACTTATCGTGATTTTAAAAACTTAAATGTGCAACTTTTAATCAACAAGTTTTTAAGTATTGACTGGAATGAGATTTACACCATTCCCTCAGTTGACTCACAATTGTCGTTTATCGAATATAATATACAACATCTGTATGACTTATTTGTTCCAATAAAAATAAAACGTATTTCAAACAACTCTAAACCTTGGTTCAATCAAGAAATTAGGCATCTGATCGAGCAAAGAGATATTGCATACACAAGGTGGAAACGTTATAAAACCACGGAGTTGCACGATGAGTATCGTCGACTAAGAAGAGAAACTACTAGTCTAATTAGAATAAAAAAATCTGAATACTATTCTCAACGTTTTTCCAGTGCGCTAAGCTCCAAAAGAACATGGCAGACTATAAAGGAAATAGGTATAGGAAAAGTAGAAAATAACAGTTATTTATCGGCTGACGTGGACCAAATTAGCAACACTTTTATGAACATACCTATGGTTGATTCCAACCCTGAATACTACAATTTCAACAATTCCTCACCAACAAATTTACAAACCACAAATTTAATCCTTAATTCAATGGAAAATAGTTCACCTGTCAACCACCATGATTTAGGTGAAATATTTGAATTCAAATGTGTAAATCAGTTTGATGTCGTTTTTTGCTTTTCAAGAATCAAGTCAAATGCAGTTGGATTCGACAATATGCACCCTAAATTTATAAAAATCCTTTTGCCATTTCTTTTACCTTACATAACATATCTTTTCAACAACATCATAACAACAAGTTCTTACCCTCTTAAGTGGAAATATGCGAAGATTATACCGATACCAAAATCAAACAAGGAATTTAGGCCAATTGCAATCCTTCCATTTCTTTCTAAAGTTTTTGAAAAGCTGTTACATTCCCAAATAAGCGATTTTGTCAAAAGAAACAACTTACTTACTGAAAGACAATCAGGATTTCGGCCAAAGCATAGCTGTGTCACAACTCTGTTGAGCGTTTCTGAAGAGATAAGGCAACAAATTGATAGTGGAAAAGTGGTTCTCTTGGTATTACTCGATCACTCAAAAGCCTTTGATACGGTAGATCACTTTATTTTATGTGAAAAGCTGAAACACATGTTTAATTTCAGTAACACCTCGGCTAAACTTATGTATTCGTACCTATCGGATCGTTCACAATCAGTGTTTCTACATAACCGTATGTCTAACAGAGTCACTGTTTCAAGAGGTGTGCCTCAGGGTTCGATTTTAGGGCCTCTTTTATTCTCCTTATATGCTAATGACCTTCCAGTTAAACTTAAATATTGTAATATACATATGTACGCTGACGACGTCCAGATATATCTCAGTAGCACAGTCAAAATGCTAAATACAACAATATCCAAGCTTAATTATGATTTAAGTAATATACATAAATGGGCAGCTGCAAATGGGCTTTGCCTCAATCCAAAAAAATCAAAATGCATCGTAATTCATAAACGATTACTTAATCTTGATCGTGTTTTTGAGGTTAAGCTAAATAACAAACCAATCGAAGTTGTAACCTGTGTTAAAAACCTTGGAATTATATTCAATGACATCCTCTCCTGGACAAATCACGTCAACAGTGTTGTGGGAAAAACATATGGTATGTTGAGAACACTCTGGGCCACTCAATACTGTACTCCATTAAACATTAGAATGCTTCTTGCCAAGGCTTATTTAATACCATCTTTGCTCTATGGATGTGAAATTTTTTCAAATTGCGATGCTGTTAGCAAACGTAAACTTAATTCCATTTACAGAAATATTGTGAGATATGTCTTTGGTATTAGAAGATATGGCTCAGTCACCATGTTTAACAACAAACTTTTTGGAATCTCGTTTGAAAACCTCCTCAAATTACGAACTCTTTTGTGTTTGCACAAGATTGTTTATGAGAGAACACCAAAGTATCTACATGACTTACTTAGATTTGGGAGATCCAGTAGGGGTAAAAGAATTATCGCCATTAGGTATAGAACGCTTGTATCTGAGTGGCAATTTTTTATCAACGCCATACGACTTTGGAACGAACTGCCATATCACATCCAGCTACATAGTAACGCATCAAAATTTAAAATTGAAGTTCTGAAATTATTCGCTTAACTTTAATAATGATTTTGTTTAATGATTTTTGTTCATGATTTTAATTATTTTCTTTATTTTTTCCTGATTATCTTTTTGATAATATGTTTATTAAAATGTTTAATGTTTAAATTAGATATTATTTACATTATATGTACTTTCATATTTTATATTATATAATTTTATTTTGAATTTTATATGTAATTCTTACAAACAACAAATTAACCTGTTTAGCTTTATAAAATCCTATGCTGTAATTATAAGATTTAATCTTGTTGCATAGGACAGTCGATGAAATAAAAATAAATAAATAAATAAATCTGAATGTCCGTCCGTACCATTAGCTAATGAAACAAATTTGAAAAAGACCTACGAAAACATGAAGTTGTTGCTTAATAGATTTCAGTACGATCGCTATTTGGTGAATGCATGCGCCGACTGGCTATGCTAGCGGGATTACAAGAAGGATCTACATAGATAATATTTTTGGTTTTAATGTGAATGGGACAGCAGAGTAAAAGCGTGTCATTTCATGCAACAAATTTGCACTTAAGATCACATACGATGAACTCTAAGTTAACAGGCAAAAATATTTTTGCGATACTACAAATCACTTGGCCTTAATAAAAAATTTGGTTACAGTTATGAACGGTTTTGGAGAGGCACCTGCATTATATATTTATATTCGTACTTGAGCCCAAGTTGAAGGAATAAATATTTATTAATCCCTAAATAAGACAAATCTAAGTTTTAATGAGGAAAGGAGAGTATGGCAAGCTTTTAAGACTATATGTCACAATTTTCTTGGAAATATGAGAGCTACAAATTACAAAGAACTGGTACAAGATTTTCCCCAGAATATCTTGGTGCCGTGTCTGATGAGCATCGTGAGAGGTTTAACCAAGATATTGCACACATAATAAAATTCTTGCTTCCTTTTTTTTACATTCTATATATGAATTGGCCAGTTATTCTTTGCAAAAAAAAAAATTAAACTCTCCCGGGAATGAAAAATTCCCAAATTTAGAAACCCTATTATAAGTTTTTATTTTTGTATATAATAAATTTTTAAGACTAAATTCTACTTTAATTGTAAAAACAATTGAAAATATAAATAAAATTTTTCAAAAGGCGGAAAAATATTTCATCTACGTAGAAGATTGTCTGGCAACCTGCAGACTGGACGATTGCGTTGTGCACCCTTTTGGTTTAAATGAAAAACTATAGAAAAAGAAAATTCATTAAAAGATAGAATTCCATTTTTGTTAAACTCAAGTAGATTTTTTAAATGAGGTAATTTCTTAAGTTTATCTGTTTCAGATTTTTTTTTCGTTTTTTGATTTGTTAGTGTTGATAAAGATTTTGCTTTTATTTGGAACTTTAATGAGATTTATTTGCGGATTTTAAAGAAAATATATTTTTAAATTAAAAATGTAAATGTATTTCGAAAACAAATTCAAAGGACTTTTTTTAATAAAAAAAAATTAATGATATTTTAACTAGAAATGTAACTATACGCCTTTTTGCCGATACGATACTCAAAAAGAAATATCGGCGATACCGATACCGTTACGAATATTCAATTTTAATTCAAAGTAACATTAACAAAGTTCAAGTAGAGTAATTTCTTTGTTTCATAAAAGAGATTATTAATATATAAAATTGATATTATAAAGATTTAAAAAAGAACGAATTGAATTTTAATTCATGGCAAAATTGACAAAAATTAATTTATTTTGTAAACAAAAAAACTATAAGATTTCTCTATGAATTTAGCACGTCATAGAGAAATCTTATTTATAATAAATTTTGTATTCCCGAAAATAATTTTTGAAAACTGTAAGAGATTATTAATATTAATAAGATTTTTGTTAAAAAAAAGTATTCTCAACTTTTGCGGAGATAGACGATATCCGAACTCCGCTTGAAGCAGACTTGCAGTGGAAAATTATCTCAGATGTGACTGAACTCATTTGAAAACTAAAACACAGGTAACCCTCGATTTACGCGGACTGTTGGGAAAGCACGTAAAAATCAAATTCGCGTAAAACAACGTTTACTACTGGTACAAATTCCGTTTATGGGATCAGAAATTTAACATATCGCGTAAATCAAAACATGGGATACATACAAAATTAAATTTTTGGGCCTAAAGCCCGAGTTAAGTCAAGACCATATAGAATTCTATATTTTTTAAAAAATCTTATTTTTAATTTTTAAAACCTAAAGGATATTTCTTTATAATGATATGTATAAAACTTTGTTATTATATTTCTATATTGGAACGCAAACGGCATTCGCCAACATAAAAATGAACTAGAATACTTTCTTAAAAGTAAACAGATTGATTTAATGATGGTTTCTGAAACTCATTTGACCTCAAGAAATACGTTTAAAATCAATGGTTATATATTATATGATACCAAGGACCCTCGAGATAGAGCTTGTGGAGTTCTGCTGTTTTGATAAAAGCCCGAATTAAACACTACTTAATGTGTGATCATCGTGAAGATTATTACCAAGGACCCTCGAGATAGAGCTTGTGGAGGTCTGCTGTTTTGATAAAAGCCCGAATTAAACACTACTTAATGTGTGATCATCGTGAAGATTATTTGCAAGCAACGAACATTTGTGTTGAAGAGCTAAATCGAAACTTAGTACTTTCATCTTTATACTCTCCACCTAGATTTTCAATATCAGGAAGCCAATATTGTAAATATTTTAAATCATTAGGACCCTGTTTCCTAGCCGCTGGCTATTACAACGCTACCCTCTGGGGGTCACGGCCCATAACACCAAAGGGTCATGTTTTGTACAATAAAATCTCTAAAATGGATTTAAATGTGGTCGCGAGCGGACAACTAACTTATTGGCCTACTGATCAGCAAAAAAATTCCAGATGTCATCGATTTTGGCGTGGTTAAAAACATCCCCATAGAAACGATTCATGTTGAAGCTTCCTTACAACTATCTTCCGATCACACACCTACAATTGTTACTATAATGAATCCAAATAGAATCGTATCTCCGTCCGGTTACTTAGCGACGTCAGCCACACAAATAAATTGGTTAAAATATAAAAAATATCTTAGTGCCCATTGCACAGAAAATATTCCGTTAATTTTGACAGTTATCTTAAACTAGCTATCCAACATTCCAGCATAACCCTCAAAAAAACCAAAAATAATAACATATATTCTACAGATGTCGAGCGTCTATTTACTGAAAAAAAGGAGAGTTCGAAGAGAGTGGCAATTGCACAGATCCCCCCAACTTAAGACTTTATTAAAAGAGTGCACAATAAGGCTAAGAAAGTTACTGCAGTCTCATAAAACGGCTTCCCTGGAAAAATATCTTAAGGAACTTGATGCAACTCCACAATCAGACTACTCATTATGGCGTGCAGCTAGAAGTCTCAATAGACCAGTTATATCTAAGCCACCATTAAGAAACTAGAATGGAAGTTGGGCAAGAGATGACATTGAAAAAGGAAATCTATTTGTTCATCATCTGAAAAACGTATTTACTCTTAATACATCTCACGATATAGCTGTCGAGTTACCGCCTGTAAGTGTTAGAGCAGCTATTCCCCTAAGATTCGAGTTAAGAGAAATCGAAAAGGTTATTTGTGATTTAAACACCAAAAAGGCTCCCGGTATTGATAATATCAGTAATAAAATGCTTTTGGAACTACCCAGCATAGCAAAGAAAATTATTCTACTAATTTTTAATGCTATTTTACGCCTTCAATACTGAATGGAAGGTCTCCTTAGTAACCATGATACCAAAGCCAGGAAAGGATCACACAAAAGTTGAGTCATACAGGCCTATTAGCTTATTATCTAATATTTCAAAGCTATTTGAGAAACTACTAGTGGCAAAATTAACGCCGATTTTAAATGAAAATAGATGTATTCCTAATCATCAATTCGGTTTTAGAAGAAAGCACAGCACAATTGAACAAACTCATCGAATAGTAAATGTCAAAAGAAAAGCCTTTAAAGAAAAAAAATATTGCTCAGCACTCTTCATCGATGTGTCTCAAGCTTTTGATAAAGTCTGGCATAAAGGTTTACTACTGAAATTGCAGCAAAACTTACCAGCAAACATACACAAGCTGTTAGAAAGCTTCTTAGTCGGTCGTCAATTTATTATAAAAGAAGGCGATTTTTTAAGTTCTCCTCAGCCAGTTAACGCTGGAGTCCCACAAGGCAGCATCCTGCACCTTCTATTATATTTAATTTATACTTCGGACTTGCCAACAAACAGCTTCACCCATACCTCAACATTTGCGGACGACACAGCTTCTCTAAGCGTACACGCAAACTGTCAAGAAGCATCTCGTTACCTAGAGGATCATATATTTGAACTAGAAAGGTGGTCAAAAAAATGGAGGATAAAGATCAATGAGCAAAAATGCGCACATATAACATTCACATTGCGTCGGGAAACATGTCCCCCCATTAAAATCAATAATCAAATAATACCCCAACACTCGCATGTAAAATACCTCGGTAAACATCTAGATCGGCGTTTAACGTGGAAATGACATATAGAAACTAAATTAACTCAAATGAAACTAAAAGCAATTCAAATTAATTGGCTTATTGGAAGAAATTCTGTTCTTAGTCTCGATTGCAATCTTCTACTTTACAACTCTATCTTAAAGCCAATTTGGTGCTACGGTATTCAGTTATGGGGCACTGCCTCTGCTTCTAATATCGAAAAAATTCAAAGGCGCCAAAATAAACATCTTCGAATAATCAAATATCCACAAGGATCTCAATGTGCCATTGGTAAAAACTATGATAACGAAATATGCAGTAAAATATTTAAAAAGGCTGGAACTGCACCCAAATCCCTTAGCTCGAAATATTTTAAATTATGGCGGCCACACTCGCTTAAGAAGAAGAGACACTGCAGCACTCACCCAATCAGATGAGCGATAAACACCTACACATGTGAACAGAAACCGTGATGACTAAATTGTTATTTCATATTTAATATATGAAGATTCAATAAATAAATACTGAAAACAAAAAAAAAAATTTTTTTTATAACACATTTGAATTAAAAGGAAACACAGAAAATTATTGAAACATATTCGAATAATTAAAATCAAAAATATATGAAAATTATGTCGATTGTAAAATAATCAAAAACAAACTCAACCACGGCGAATTGACTAAAAAAAAACAATAAAATTTTACTAGTTACTGAAAAAAATAAAAAATTTTCAGTTAAATTTTACTGGTTTCTGAAAAAATTGCAGTAACCTGTAAAAATTTCCCGTAAGCAGTAAATTTAAAATTTTTAATGCAGTATGCCCATGTAAATTTGAAACATTGCATAAAAAATTTTTAATTTTTGTAAAATATGTATGCACTTGTGCAGTTCTATTTTAGCACACAGCTGATGAAATTTCTTAAATCGCAGTGCTGCATTTCGCGTAAAATATGCACCCCTATCGTGAATAATTTTCGTAATTTGTTCACTTTTCACGTATTTGCGATCATGAAAAACTCCCATGAAAAAAATTAATTCATAGGAGAATTATAATGTGAAAAAAATGTTTGCGGGAAAAAATTACTTTTATCGTCAAAAATTTTTTCCCTCGTAATTTGTTCACTTTTCCCTTTAAATTTTTCACTTTATTTTTGCTGGGGAACAAAACATTAATGGAAGTAATTCATCTCATAATGCGAATATTAAAGTTTACAAAATTGATTTTAAGGTCAAGATCCGCTAAAAGAGGCACAAACTTATATTTTATTGTTCAACAAAATGCAAAAAACAGGTCGATTGCCTGAGGAGTTATGAAGCTTTTCAAAGACGTGGTGGCAGAAGTTTAGAAATATTTTTCATACATAAAAGCGCAATCAAACTATCACTCCAATACAATATATGTATTTTATTTTGTTTTTTTTGTTAACTTTTCTTTAAAATATACGTGTATATTTTTTGAAAAAAAAAACATTTTTTTAATGTTTTTTAATATTTTTTCTTTTTATATTCACTGAGAACTGATAGCGCGAAAATTTGTTCATGGGAGTTTCACGATAGCATTTTTCCCTTCGTGGGGAAAAGGATGAAGGATTGATATCATTTTTTGAGCGTGTTTTATTAAAATTGGGTAAAATGCGACTTATTATTATTATTGATCCGTGTTATATCTAAATCGCGAAAATGAAGTGCCGTGTACATCAAGGATTACCTGTATTTCTACGCCATGTTATGAAATTTTAGGTATAACATTTAATTGTGTCAGTTAACAAGCTAATAAAAGTCTCTGGATAAATTAAAATATCTAAGGTACGCCTAGACTTTTTCTTTAGCTGAACCACAGCGTAGGATGGATAGAGGATCATCCTTCTCGAAATTTTCTTTTAAGATTTTCACAAATGCTCCAAAGTTCAGTTCTTGTAAATTTATCAGAACTTTTACTAGATGTAAGAGTGTTCATGTTTTCAATACTTTCGGAATTCAGAGTCATGTTAAGAAACTCAATAAGACGTTTTTTCGATATGGTTGAAGTCGATTGTCTTTGAAATTTTTGAGCATTGTATAACTTTATATAAACAATAGGTTTCATTATTTTCTAAAGCCTTAAATATTTTATTTTTATCTAATGATCAGCCGCTAAATTTTGGGACTCTTCTCATTTCCGTTGATTCATATGTTATATAAATAGGGATGCAACAGATGCAGTGGGGTTTTCGATACCAAAAGTGGGAATTAATTCGAGGTAACTTTCCCCGTTTCTAATTTTAACTTCTTTCAGTCAAATTCAATTTTTTAATATTATTTAGTACAAATGTTAATTATTTTCAATTAGTTAATTTTTTAAAACATACCCTTAACATTTGCTAAAAATTGCAATATTTCCAAAAATATAAAAAGAATAATATTTATTTTCTATTCCCTATCCGATTCTTTATCATCATCATCATCAATTATTATCATCATCATTATCACGTTAATTAGTATAGGCATCATTATTGGCATCTTCTTCACCATCGGGATTTGATTCAAATATTAACAATTGAATTGCTTCCTAAGGCAAATTATGGGTTTTTTCTCTTTCAATTTTCTCATATTTGTTATTACTGGATCTGAAGTAACTAATAGTCTTTTAAATATATCTTCATTTGATTTTTTTCTAAAACATTTTCGCGAAAAATGCTCCCTAAAATTTTTGAAATCTTTGTTTCGAGCTTCTTGTGCTTCTTCTGTCAACTGTCCAATTGGTAGTAAAGCGTGGTTTATTATTTCTGGTCCATGGATTAAAAATTTATGAATAGTTGGGGACATATAATACCAGGGATACAGTTGTACAAAATACCTTGCGGTAACAACAAAAAAATTGAGCTGATCGTTACACTCACCAGTTTTTATATGTAACGAATAGAGCGATTTTTGTGTCAAAAATGCATTGCTTCAAAGTGAGAACTGGCTATGATGAAAAAACAGGTGGCATTACTGCGCCCGATGACGATTTCTTACTCTAGTATTGCCTAGTCTTCCGTCAAAGTTTTTTTTAAAAGTCCACATTTTCTGTTGTTTTTTTCATCATTTTAAATAAACAAAAGAAGATATTAATCATATTAAAAAAAAATTGCTAAAAATTTATTTTTTTCATCATATTCAGCGCTACAATTTCATTTTTATTTAAATATAATTTTTGACGTATTCGAAGACAAACTTAAATTGTTGTTGTTATGTTGTATTTCTTGCCCTAGTGCTGCAACCTGTATTATTTTACCATGGAACTGGCCCTATCAAAGGGAAGGTACTATTGGCGTTTTATTTTCTACAAAAATATACCACCTTGTTAAAGGTGCATGTATAAAATGTCTTGCCAACCCTGTAAAAATGCTATTTGTTATTTGACGAGAACTAAACACAAGTTAGCACAAAAAGTGGAGTGCTTTTAAAGGGGCCTGTACACGGTCAAGCATTTCTCATCGAGGGATATGGTAGTATTAGTGAAAATTTGTTTGTATGTGTGATACTGACGATGCTGGATGGAAAATCAAAAAATTTAGGTATGACGGCGAATCATCAGAAAATTTGCAGCTTCTTGTCAATTAAGTTGTTAAAGTGCACGCACCGAATTTGTTCCTAATCAAAAACGTGTTTTAAAGAAGGAGCCAAACACATTTTCATCTGATTGTGTACTCTAGTTTTTTTACCCGAAAATATAAGATCAGTTGTGAATTCTGTTATCGAAATAAATGCTTTTTTTGCTCACCCGGAAAAAGTACTTGTCAGTATGTTGTTTGATGATAGAGACCATATTCGGGAGCTGGCATTGCAAAGAATAATCACAGAATATTTAAACCACCAAAAATTAACTTCTCTGATGGAGATTACACCGAAAATATTATATGGCACGAGTGTAGGGTTACAGCACCGCCGGTTCTTCGGCATATTTCTAATGAGGCCTTCAAATCATCGCGAAAGATAACAGCTTGGAAATTGTTGACTTTCCTTGTCACACACGTGCTGTGGACAGATGTATTAAACTGGTTAAAGAGGCCTCTCAAAGTGTAACTAACGCTGCTTCTAGAGATGGCCTTATTAGAACCAGGTTGAAATCACGAGCAGAAATGCCAAGTTTTGGTCAAAAAATATATATAAATTTTAAGTTTTAATGATGAAACAGAACTAGAGCTGAACTTTGTTTTCCATACAGTTTGACATAATAATTATGGGCTTAAGAATTTTTGCCTGAAGTGGAAGACTCAATTCTGTTTTATCATTTATTATAAGTTTTATTTTCTTGTACATTAATTGCAAGTATAAAATAAATTAATTAAATCAATTTGTATCTCTTTTTTTTATTATTTTAAGCACACGGTTTAGGTTTGTAGAAACGCTTTCAAAAGTAGAGTCCCCAAGATGTCATGTAATTCGATTTTTATTACTTTAACCGTAATCTGTTGAAATTTACGCAAATTTTGATACCTCTTGCGTAAAACATTTTTCGCATTCATGGACGGGACAGCTGACAAAAAATTTTTTCTTAAAAATTAAAAAAAAAAATTATTTAAAATTTGTTTATTGCATCAACAACAAAATGAAGGACGAAGTTCCAGTTTGCTCGAAAACAGTCAGTAAAAAATTAGATTTTAAATAACGTTGACAAAACTAGTGGACTCTTAGGTGACAATTTAAATATAATTAACATTTCATCCTCATCAGATGACGAGGATGAATCCAATAATTGATTTATTGTCACTTCTGCACACATAATGAATGGATGCGGTAATTTCCATATTTTAAATTTTTTCTTTAAAAATGGTTTAAAACACTTAAGTTTTTTTTTTTCATAAAATATATAGAGATGAAAATACCGTTGCCAGATTACTGATTTATCGACAACAAGTTTTAAAGATTTCTTTAGTTTGAAGACTTTTTACCAGAACAATTTTATAACACCGAATCCAATTAGATATTTGGGGTATTCACAAGGTGTGCTATCATGGTTTATTGTCATAATGTTCTAACATTTTACAATGGTTTAAAAATATTGTTGTTGGTTTGTAAACAAAAAGTGTCTTAAATAAATAGAACGTTGCTTGCTATGTTTATTGTGCTGTCGTAATTAATAGCACATTAAATTATGAGGGGTTGCACACAACAGTCGTATTTTTTTAAGTTATTATTTTAAGACATATGACTTTATGACACCTTGTGAATCCCCCAACTATTTTACTGACAACATTCCATTAAAATAAGCATAAAATTCTTATGTCTCTCTATAAAATAATAGCAAAAATAAATTTAAAAGCGATTTTTCCCCCAATTTCGTCTGGTAGCCCTATAAACAGATGTGACCCGTTTTACAGGGCATTATTAACACGGTCGATTTATACGGGCCGTACAGTGCAGTGCCTTATGGCATTGTTAAGGTTGATTTTTCAGAATAAAACATGCCACCCTTTAAGAGAGCAAAACATTATTAAAAAAACAATCACAAAATTGTATTTTTTAAATAAAATGTCACCTTTTTCTTTTGAAGAAAAGAAAACACCATAAGTGTAATGTTTTTTCTACATACTTTGAATTAAGCATTTATTATACTAAATATTTCGACAAAAAACATCAGTGAAGTTTTCGCAACAAATCCTTGTAAATATTTATTTAATTGTCGCAAATAGATGTGGATGTGTACTCGTAAAACATTGTACTAATTGATGTTCACATCTCATCATTGTAAATAAAGTCAACGATCTGTCAACATTGCTGCACTGCAATTCTAAAATATGTACCGAGTACTTTGTATACGAGAGTAGTAGCAGAACGAATAAAATTTGAAATCAGTTTTGGACAGACGGCACTTTATATGCTTGCAGGAATATTTGTTTTGAAAACTTCGTAAACATAAAAACAATAACTTTTAACGCCACACAAACCATCCTTATCCTGCCGTTTCTGCTGCTGGTTGACTGCCTGGACAGTTAGACATTAATACGTAAGTAGACCTGCATGTATTTGTACCTTTTATGACTCATACGGTTTTCTCTCTCTCGTTATTTAACATACTCTAACACTTGCATGCACTCACTTACACACACATCAATACGGGAACATGCACATTTTTATTTTTTTATTATTTTATAACTCTAGGCCATTGCTGATATAAAATATATTTTGACAGTGTGTCGGGAGATGATTTTTTCTAATATAAAATCTTTTCTCATTGAAATAAGTTTTATCATTCTAAACTGAAATTTTGTAATTGTTTATAGATAAAATTTTGTTGTAACACTTTTTTTATTTGACTTAGTTAGCACAGAATTGGAAAGTGCTGCTCCCGAGAAGGAGTTCCTAGCAATACATTTCCTGAAGACTATATTGAAAAATTTTAAATTCTCTTAGATGAATTTTGTTGGTGAGTATATTTTAAGGGAACGCGTTAACAAAAGCTTTCCAAATAAACCTGCCTTGGGCCATATGACGTATTTGTGGCGATGTGAGCCCTCGTTGTCGGTACTGAGCATTCACGCATCTTCTCCATGTTGTTTTGTGGCGTGAAACATTGTGCCCTCTCGAGAGTTCAAATGAAGGATGACCTTTGCTATGTCTGAGATGTCTTTTCGAAGCGTGTGACCTGTCCATGTCCACTTACGAAGGCGAATATCACGGGAATTGGCAGTGTGGTTGGTGCATGATATAATTTTGGATAGATTTTTTTTTTTTTTTTTTGCAGTATTTATTTATTGAATCTTCATATATTAAATATGAACTAACAATAATTAATCAAATCTTATCCTAATATTTACTTAATTTCCTGCCAGTGCCAGATTTAGTCATCACGGTTTCTGTTCACATATGTAGGTGTTTATCGCTCATCTGATAGGGTGAGTGCTGCAGTGTCTCTTCTCCTTAATCGAGTGTGGCCGCCATTATTTAAAATATTTCGAGCTAAGGGATTTGGGTGCAGTTCCAGCCTTTTTAAATATTTTACTGCATATTTCGTTATCATAGTTTTTACCAATGGCACATTGAGATCCTTGTGGATATTTGAGTTTTTGACATACCAGGGAGCGGCTGTTATTATTCGAAGAAGTTTATTTTGGCGCCTTTGAATTTTTTCGATATTAGAAGCCGAGGCAGTGCCCCATAACTGAATACCGTAGCACCAAATTGGCTTTAAGATAGAGTTGTAAAGTAGAAGTTTGCAATCGAGACTAAGAACAGAATTTCTTCCAATGAGCCAATTAATTTGAATTGCTTTTAGTTTCATTTGAGTTAATTTTGCTTCTATGTGCCATTTCCACGTTAAACGCCGATCTAGATGTATACCGAGGTATTTTACATGCGAGTGTTGGGGTATTATTTGATTATTGATTTTAATAGGGGGGCATGTTTCCCGACGCAATGTGAATGTTATATGTGCGCATTTTTGCTCATTGATCTTTATCCTCCATTGTTTTAACCACCTTTCCAGTTCAAATATGTGATCCTGTAAGTAATGAGATGCTTCTTGACAGTTTTCATGTACGCTTAGGAAAGCTGTGTCATCCGCAAATGTTGAGGTTTGTGTGTAGCTGTTTGTTGGCATGTCCGAAGTATAAATTAAGTACAATAGAGGGCCCAGGATGCTGCCTTGTGGGACTCCAGCGTTAACTGGCTGAGGAGAACTTAAAAAATTGCCTTCTTTAATAATAAATTGACGACCGACTAAGTAGCTTTCTAACAGCTTGTGTATGTTTGCTGGCAAGTTTTGCTGCAATTTCAGTAGTAAACCTTCATGCCAGACTTTATCAAAAGCTTGAGACACATCGATGAAGAGCGCTGAGCAATATTTTTTTTCTTCTAAGGCTTTTCTTATTACATTTACTATTCGATGAGTTTGTTCAATTGTGCTATGCTTTCTTCTAAACCCAAATTGATGATTAGGAATACATCTATTTTCATTTAAAATCGGCGTTAATTTTGCCACTAGTAGTTTCTCAAATAGCTTTGAAATATTAGATAATAAGCTAATAGGCCTGTATGACTCAACTTTTGTGTGATCCTTTCCTGGCTTTGGATAGATTGATATATAATTTCACGTTGGAGTTGAATATATTTTGTTTATGGCTCTTGGATATTTGAGAAGAGTTCTACACTTTGCCTTAAGTTGCAAATAGGATATGTAAGTGGTTTATTCTGCTCGCGACATCTTCATCTGCACCGCTCTGCCGACCTTGTTTATTTTACCTAGATAGGTAAATTTGTCCACCTCTTCTATTTGTGTACCGCGTAAGAGGACCGGGTTCTGTATTTGGGGTGCCAATTTTCATCGTCTTAGTTTTGGAGATGTTAATGTTAAGTTCGACTCGCATTCTATGCTGTTGCAGTCTTACCAGCTTTTGTATAATGCCGTCCAGCGTAAGCGACAGTTAACATATGACATATGCAAAGACGCTCATTTAGATGCCATAGTCTGCGCAAATTTTCGTTCTCTTGGGTTGGGAATGCAAAAAAGTGAATTAAATTAAACATTACTTTTTGCGGGAAAAACGCCGTCACTCCAACCAGGATTTAGCTTGATAAATACTATGGAAACTCTGCACTATAAATTTTAATGGTATAAAAGGGGTTTACTGAAGATGGCGAATATTCTGGACGCCAGTTTAGGTCTCCATACCCGAAACAATTGAAAAATATCACGATAGAGAGCTTGGAGGCCATCTCACGTCGCTTCGAGTGGTCTCAATCGGCGTTGTCGTTCAAAATTTTCAAAAAGAGGCACAGAAAGGGGATTTAAAAAAAAGTGGCACAAAAGGGGAATCCTGAGATAAAAAAGGGGCTTCTTTAAAAACAATGAAATTTTTTATATAATATAATAAACAAATTGTTTTGAAAAATCATATATGCATGTATGTGTATACACAGTGGAAATACACGTCTTGCTTGAAAGACAAATAATCATTTATACAAAAAAAATTTACTGATTCATTGTTAATAAGACGAGCTTAAAAGTAATAGTACATATAACATCACTTACAAAAAGAATAACGTTGATAATATGATCTGATGAAGAATAAACTTAAAATAATATGTACATATAAAAATTTTTTGTCTTCAAATGATCTTGGGGACTGTGTTTTTATGGGTCATATGCTCAATAACGATGATAACAAGGCAATAATAAATCTTATGGTAGCCAAATTTGATATCAATACCAACATTTACAATATTTTCGGATGTTGTATGTGCTATGGTCAAATATGGAACTTTTGTACCAAAATTTTATTTTAATAGTTGCATATTTGACCAGATAATTGGTGACATAATTTAGGTAGCAATAACATTTTTTAGTAAAATTCAATCTATTCCGAAAAGAAGTTTGTCTGGGAGTTATTTAAAAATATGGACCGAATCTTACCTGTTTCAATTGGCTTCGTCCTTATGATAATTAAAATTTATGTACTAAATTCAGAAAAGTATCAACAACCAACCAGCCGAACGTAAAAAGATTAAAATGTTCCAATCATCAGCACTAACGCACAGCGTTGTCAACTTTGAAATTTCAAAACGCACCGAAATGTAGAAAAAAACGTGCCATTTAAGGAAAAACGCACTAAGTTCAAAATTTATTTTTTATTTAAAATTATACATTTAAATTTTTCTTTACATAATACCATTTATCTTCCACAACAAGACCGTTTTACTTTGTGCATTTTTGTTGACAACGCTGCTCATGCATAATCCCAGCGGGAAAACTCAGAAAACATTCTTACTTCAGGCCTTATTTAAGGCATGATTCAATTACAACTCTGATCTAACTGATAAAGAGGGCCTGATACAAGGTCTCGGCTCTTTTGTATAAAAGATAAGATACACATTCCACACTCGCTTCTATGAGAAGGGAGAAGAGAAGGAGTATTTTTTTTGCCAAATCAAAATTAAAAGAATTATTTTTTTTATCCAGTTGCCATTCTTATATATCTGCCAAAGAAGCGAGAGCCTACCCCGCAATGACAACGTGTGTAAAAAAGAAGTTTCATTTTTTCATACATATCGAGGCTTTTTTGCGATTATATCGTAAGCGACTAAAGGCAAATTTTACAGAAGAGAGATTTTATTATTTTTTTTCTTTAGTAGAGCAGAACTTTGCTTGGTTTCATGTAATGCATTTATTTATTATTAAAATTATAATCGCGCGTTCAATAGTTTTTAAAAGCATGCTGAGGTTCAGTTGATTATACGATAGAATCGCAAAAAAAAGCTCGATATTAAGATTGATGATGATACGTTATTTTGTATCATCAATTATATATTGGTGTATATGGTTATCGTCACGGTTATGGCATTATGTTTACGTCACGTTTAATTGGACCTCAAGGATAATCACCCTTATCGTGTTTGGCGTGGGCGTATTTCGACTACGGGTGTATTTGTAGTCGAATGTAAAATTCAATGGTATCGTGTAAAATTTTCGCCTAAGATAATTTTGTAAATGAATCATAATGTAAAAGATTAAACATTTTTAAATTATTATGATACACCCTGTTATGAAAACTGTCAAAATAAGCAAATGAAATCTGTGGGCGCATTTTTTATTCATTTAATTTATTGAAAATTTTTATTAACTAAAATGTTGAGTGTGGGTTTTTGATCTTCCTCTGAAGACGAAGATGCACAGGAAATGAACATTGTAAGAAAAAATTCAAGACAGCAAACAAACATATTCACCCTTCCTAGTAAAAAGTAAGTAAAAATTAAAATTATAATAACATTTACATAAACAAGTATATGCGTTGTTTTAGATTTATTGGATATTTCAGACTCAACAAGGATGCTGTTTTAAAAAAAAATGTTCTAAAATGTTTAAGAAACATTATTGTAACAAAATTATTAAGTTATATTTTTTGCAGACTTACACTTTATTTCCCTCCATTTTAATTAATTTTCACTTTAGTAAAGTTTGTGTAGTGATAACATTTACAAACGACTGTTTTTAGCAATACGATGCCGTTGTAAAGCAGACCATACACGAATCAATTCAATTGTCAACTGAGTCGGTTGTTGTCCAAATCAAAGCGTGTATGGCCTTGTCAGTTGATTAGTTTGACGGTTGTCGAGTTGGTTGAAGAAAAATAAAAAGATTTTGATTTTTTCAAGTTGACTACTAAGTCTTTCAATTCGATTGTACTGTGTGTACTCAAGTCACTTGATCAGCTGTCCAAATTTATGTAAAAAAAATCTAAATTTGACAGTTGAATTAAAATCTTTCAATTCAGTTGAAGAAGTGTGTGGCCAAGTATCAATTCAGTTGAAAGATTCAGTTGACAACTGAATTGAAACGTGTATGGGGCGCATAACGGATTTTATGCAGTGTCGTATTTATGACGTTTTTTGCTAACCGCGATACCATTTTAAAAAAACGGTGAGTTTTTGCTACGAAAACGACAAACACGATAAGGGTGATTAAAAAACCGATTATTTTCATGCGATATACAGTAGAAACGAACATATAGGAAAGTATTTCAAAAGCAAGAACGCGTCTTTTTCCAAATGTGTCAATATAAAAAGTATAAGAAAAAAAAAAAAATATATAAAAATACGTAAATACGCAAAATAAGGGCTGTGGAGTCGGAGTTTGAGTTGAAGATTCGGTGTTAAGGTTCTTGTACCGGAGTCGGAGTCGAAGTACCCACAAAAACTCGCGACTCCGACTCCAAAATTTTTCGGCATAACAAATAAAAAAAAAATTTTCTAAAATTTTCCAAAATAAAAATTCTTTAAAATTGGTGTTGCAATATTTCAAATTTATTTTCTTGCTATATTTAACCATTTTAAAGGTATTGCATTAAAAAAAAAACTTGCGAGTCAAATATGGACCAGTCTCATATATATTTAGCATCAATGTAAGAGTAGGAGTCGGACTTGAAAAATTTCAGCGGTTGGAGTCGGAGTTAGAACTTGTTTCTGACGACTCCAAAGCCCTGCGCAAACTATGCATCCAAGTGCGTACATACTTAATTGCACAAAATATGAACTTAGTATGTACATTTGAATGCAGTGTTGCCAGAAGATTTTTTGAAAAATGCCCACACATACTAAAAAAAAACCCAATATAAAAAATTAATTTTATTTGCATACATATCGTAGATCTTAAATAACAAAAATTAGTAATAAAACTAAAAAAAAATTTGTACTTTCTATTAAATTCACTGAAAAAAACAAGAGCTTTTTAAAAACAATAATGTGTATAGTTCTTTTGAACTTACACCCGTATTTATAAAAACTTATTTTTGATTAATTGAGGAAGGAGGTTCTTTTCAAAACATGACAATTCCACGACAAGATAAGTTATTGCTTTGGGCGGCATGAAATAACTCCCCACGAAATAAGTCCCCAAAAAAATTATGAAATAAATCCCCAATTTGTTGGGACCTATTTCATATGAAATATATTGCCAATTCTTAAAATGAAACAAATCCCTAATTAAATGAAATAACTCCCAAAATCAAAATGAAATAAGTCCCCAATTCCAGAAATGAAATAAGACCCCAATATAATAAATATTGTTCAGTTTTGGTTTTAAGATTTGCGCGATAGATAGCAGTTAAGATTTCGGCCGGGCGTAAAGACTTTTTCTTCTATGGTATAACAAACACCGGCTTCGCTAACTAAAGCTTTTCTGCATAGCAGACCTTTGACCATGCATAAGGATTTTCTCCTCTATAGTATAACAAATTAAGGAGCATTAGTTAGCGAAGCCGGTGTTTGTTATATTATATTATTCCATGTAGACCTTCTGCGCAAAGTACAGGTCGCAATTGTTAATATAATTTAATGAAATTTGGTTCATAAGTTTTTTTTTTTTTTTTTGAACATTTTAAGAATCAGTCCATAATTTCACATAACCCCCATACGAACTTCTTCCCCTATAGAGTCTTTATGCCCTTAAACCATCTTATTATGTTGGTATTTAGACAAAGTTTGGCCCAAATTTATTCTATTTCAATCTAAGTCATCTTTCGAAATTAATTTTGGAATCAGTCCATATTTGACAATGGCTCCTCTAAAAATACCACTCACGAAAATAGCTTGTATTGCCATAGCTGACTTATAAATATTGGTATGTATTGTTATAAAAAATAGCTACGAGTACTATGGCATGGCAAAATATTGTTCTTTTAGGTTTAGAAACGTAGGTCATATATATAACCCCTCCCTTAAATTTGTTTAAGACAAAAAGAAAACTCAAATAGATGTAGTTACCCAGATAGAATTCGGCGTTACTTATTCTTATATTATTAGTCTTTACCTCATAACATAATTTTATTTTAATAGGTCCATAATTGAAAGTCTGTAAATACTCTCTAATTTGTTCTTTTTATAATTTGTCTTTATAATTAAACGTTAATTTGATATCAGGTGTAATTTCATTTAAATTGGGTAATTTTGCGCCATCTCAAGTGTAGACTTGAATTTTGCTGGTGGTAACACTGGGCTTAACCCATCAATCAGCGCCCAACTTTTATTTCAAAGATTATTAGCAATTTTCGAAAAATATATAATTTAATTTATTCAATTATTTTTGCATCTTTCCAAATGGGATTATTGGGCGCTAATGGGTCATGTTAAATTGTTAACACAATAGTTTAAATGTGTACTCAAATATTTTTTTTTTGGCCAAAAACACTTTTAGCATTTAAGAATTCCATTTCATTAAATATTAAATGCCGTATTCAGAAAAATATTTTTAATTAAATAAAAGTTTACAACACAAATTTTCTATGAAAATTTACTTAATAAACGTTTGTTTAATTGAATAATCGTTTATGAATACGGGGGTTTATCATTACTAAAAATAAATTTTTTCGTATAAAATGCAACAATAGAAGAAAAAATACCTACATTTTGGCGAATATAAGAAATCAGTCCGATGTTCTCTACGCTCATATTTTAGTATCAAAAAAACCCTACATGTGATAGTGTAAAACAGCCTTTAACGATGTCTGTAGTTAAATTCCAAAAGTTACAGAATTGCAGTACTGATCTCATTGTTGAGTCAATGTTTAACGCGAATTTCCAAAAAAAAAAAAAAAAAAAAAAAAAAAAAAAAAAAAAAAAAGATATAGCAGGAATTGAACCTGTAACTCTCGCACTGATAGACTACCTCACTACCAACTAGCCACCAGGGGCACCCAAAAGAAATTATTTGATTTCATATACACAACAAAATTTCCAAAAATTCAAATTTTGCAAATTCTAGGATTTTTATGATCATCTTCCTGTCATATTTTGGACCCTTGTGGCCCGGGCTATATCGCTCATCCAAGATATACTCTAAATTTCAAACTTAGCCACAAATACAGAATATGGAATTTAAAAAAAAGACTGTTTAAAAACTTTTGTAACATACTGTATAAACAGGTGTTTGAAACTGACTGGTATTGTTCTTTTATTTAGTACCATAATATTGTAAGATTGTTGTAGGGATGTGTGTTGTGACGTTTGTGATTCATAGAAACTTGAAAGATTTAAGAGATTACGTGTTGGATTCTAGTTTTGCGGTTCATTTTCATTTTACGGACATTTCACATCACGAAATTAAAGTAAAATACATAAAGCACATTTTTCACAAATGAGTTGACTGACGGAGGAGCACAGTCATTGTTGTGGCTGCATTTCTTGGTGCAGTTGCGGCTTTTGAAAATTCACATGTCATTAGGAGTTTTATGACTTTTAGTTGACTTCTTTAATTTTTTTTGTTTTTGTTTTGGTTTTTTGTTTTATCCTATTAACACTTTTTTATTTCTTATTTTAGTAGTCATATGTATGAATGTATGAGTGTGTTGTAATATTTAATGTCTTCATTGTCGTCTTCACAATTCAAATGGCAATAAGATATGGATGGTTTCGTTGAAGGCGTACACTCAAAAATTGTTGCACAGAATTAATAATGCATATTAAATAAATACGGTCCCCGTAGCAGGAGGTCCTCAAAAGAGAATACATAATATGTTTTTTACATTTTTTAAGATTAATGGCGTTTTATTTTCTAAAAAAGAAAAAATTATGCCTTGTTAATGTGAAATACTTTTGCACACACTCTTACAAAGTAGTGCATTTTCTATATTTCCATGAAACAAAATACAACCAAGATTTAACACTTAAAACTCATATATATTTGGCGTGTCAAATATTAAATCCAAAGTTAATCCATATTAATAAGCACAAAAGATCCTCTGGGTCGTGGTGTTTATGGCCTTCTATATATACAATGTATATTAATAAGCGATATTTACGCCGGGCACAGCGATTCTCAGCATTCAAATTTGTGTGGTAGCCAATAAACATTAACAACACTGATTTTAAAACAAAAATTTGGGCAATAAAAAATTTTGTTTAAAAAAAGAGTGGGACAACAACTTCTATATCCATTTTGGTTAATTACACTTTCACAATATAAAACCAGTTTGTACGCCAATACAAGAATTAAGCAAATGAGCAAAACGCTCATTTTTGCCCATATTTGTAAAGAGGTTGTGTATTGAAAACGCAGCAATGTGTAACAAATTTGGACAATATATCTCCTACCGTTCTTTAGATATAAAAAAAACTATTTTGTGCCACGCCCACTTACTAAGCCCCACCTACATTTTCGGACATTGTGTATTGATAACCGAGATGTTTGTTACCTAATTTGGAAACTTTGGCTCTTTTCGTGCTCCAGATATACAGAAAAAAAGAATTAAAAAAACAACATTAACAAGGGATTTATGGGTAAAAAGATAAAAACATATTTACCATTTATTTGTGAAGCATTTAAAAATAAATAAAACAACAACTTTTAACATTTTTAATATATTTTTAGAATGGAACATAGACCCGCGTCAAAAAAAAAAAAAAAAAAAAACGGCATTAGATTTGTTTAGTAACATCAAAGCAAAAAATAATTATTGGTTTGAATGTGAGGTTTACGTCTACTTTGAAGTCCATTTTGAAGGAATCCATGCAGCTATAATCGGTGTAAACCCCTGCAATAGAGAACATTTTGGAAAGAAAGTCACAAATAAATTTTAAAATTAATAGGCCAAGTGTAAACGTAGTATAAACGTGTTTGCGATTAACTAAATTACTGTTTATATGTCATTTTTCTTACAGAAAATTCTTATTTTTATGTGATGCCAGATGGAAAATTTAATCATTTGATAGCACTGTATGTATATAACCTTTTAAGTTTTTTTTTTTTTTTTTGATGAAAAATTATTGTGTATTTGTATATTTTATTTGCACAATTTTAAGTTAATTTTATTTTTGTTGTCATATGGATGAGTCACATCGATATAAAAACTTAAAACGGTTAAAAGTGTGACAATGTTTAAAATCTTATTTGTAAATAGTGTCGTAAATCAGGAATTGTTTTCGTGAGTTAGCTATTCGCAAATAAAAATTTTATTCACTGTTTATGCGGCAATTTTCTCTATTTGCAATATATTTATTTGCGAATAAGTCGTGCATAAAAACGTAGTATCAGATAACAAATAAAAATAAAATAAATTTCTGTTATGGACATGTTCAAAATTCAAAACATAAGATTTACATCACCGCTGAAAGCTTTAAAAGATTCCCGGGAAATACTCGTAAATTGAATTGTATTATTAACCACAATCAAAAACTTTTAATCAACTTGTCCCAACACTTCCATTGTAAATTATTTCTGAAATATTTTTGAGTGTGTACTGACTGACAAGTACAGGGTTTGTTAATCTCCCAGAATTATATTTCCGGGAAAATGGCGCTAAAAAGTGAATGTACAAAGGATGGAGTTGAGCAGAGCAGAACAGAACAGAACAAAACAAAACAAAACAAAACAAAACAAAACAAAACCAAAAGAGTAGTAATGCAACCTCATATATGCTCGTTGGATGGATACTTAACAAACGTGACATTTACACATCACACATTTTAATAATTTGGCAAGAACGTCGTGGGCGTGTTTGAGAGATTATAATGGATAATTAATGTGTGCATTTGTGTGTCTGGTTGCTTTTGTTTGTTAATAAGACATTAAAGTTAAACCATTATAAACGGGGTGAAACTAATAGACACAACAAAATAAACTGAACTAAGTAAAAAAAACACACATTCAACGATAAAAATGCCAATTAAACAAAAGTCTCATTGCATTTTAAATATTTAAAATTATTTACACATGTGTTTGTAGTGTGTGGTGCTTCTCTATGTAGTGCGAATAGTATATAAATTAAATTTTATGGTTTTTTATTTGCTTTCCTTTCTTTTTTCCTCTTCTTTTTGCTAAACCAACATATTTGTCATATTTTAATTAGAGGCAACAACTGTATTTAATGTTACCGCACTTTTGCATACAGTTGTATGTGTAAATATCCATAAGTTTAAATATGGATACTTACATACACAAGGATGTGTGTGTGTTTGTAAGTGGTAATACATACAATGAAATTATGATTTGTCATTTACTTTTGACACACACACATACATATGTATGTATATGTATGAAAATATACCCCCGGATGGAAATTGGTTGTGATAAAGGACTCAATAAAACCTGTTGACATAACTAGTGACAAGTAATTTTAAGTGAGATGCATTCACAGTTTAAGGCTAGATTACACTATTATACTTTGTATTAATACATGTCAAAAACTCAAGTAATATGGAAAAGTCTTAAGCCTCTAGTACACGGCATGTAAAAAGCCACATGCGCATGTGGTTCTGACGTAATTTTTACGTCAATGCAAAGCCACAATAAGCATTGCGTGTTGTGTGATGACGTAAAAATTACGTCAGAACCACATGCGCATGTGGCTTTTTACATGCCGTGTACTAGAGGCTTTAGATGTATAATAAAAAAGTTTTACACGGAATGACAAAGTTGGTATATCCTCATTCACCACTAGCGGTGGAGGGTATAAAAAGAGTTTAAAGTCAAATAAGGACCTGGCTCATATACATTAAGCATCAAGGTTAGAGTAGGAGTTGAAGTCGTGAGTCGCACTTAAAAATTTTCAGCGTTTGGAGTCGGAGTTAGTACTTTTTTCTGACGACTCCACAGCCCTTGATCAGGGTTGCATTTTAACAAAAGCATTTTCATGTGGGATAGTGTGAATACAAACTATACTGTTGAATTCGATTTGTTGACAGACGAAACAAAACTCATTAGATTTCGATCTCACAAAATACTTGTATTATGGAATACGTAAGACTTGTGTGATAGTGAAAACTAGCCTTTAGTTTGGTGATGGATTTAGAAGTGATGGACAAGATACATACGAGTACTATCAGGCATGCTCTGAAATCGGGGTGTTTAAAATCACGAGCGATTTTGAAGTCACGGAAGGAATACATATTCTGAAAATAATGAGATTTTTAATATTCATTCTTCTAAATCACGAAAAAACAACAGTGCGCTTATTTTTACTTATTGTTCCATTTTCCTTTATTTTTTACCTTTTGTATATTACAATTTAACAAATCAAACTTCATAACTTTTGTTTTCTTTTAGTTTTTTTTTATCTTATTAATAAAATTTGTATTAGTCATATGCTAAACGATTTTAAAACTTTGTTGATCTGGACCGCAGCAGTCTTTTTTAAGAACAATATCAGCTGACTACTAAAAAGAAAAAGTAAATCACGAAAAATGCAAAAATAGCGTCTGCAAAAAATGCAGAGTCTTCCTTAATTTATAAATTTTAAGGTTCTTGCGTGTAAAATGATTAATTTTATTGCAAAAACAAATAAAGAACAAATCATTTAAAGTGTATGTGATAATTTTTTTTTTTAGATCTTAAAGAAAAATGCTAAAAGAAATGTTAAGTGATTTCAATTCGCCATGCTGAAAGCTGGCCGGTCTCGAGATTTAAAAAATTTTTGCGCTCAGTACTGAAATTTTGTAACTTTTAAACGACAAAAATTTATCGTTAAGTAGTCAAAATTCGTTAGTTAACGATAACTGTCGTTAAGAGCTATTCTGTAGTGACATTTTATAGCCAATTTACACTACAACGAAATCTAGTACTTTCGAGATTTCGAGCCAAATCTAGTTGTTTTTGGCTAGATTTCCCGTACAAAACAAAATCTACTCCGTGACTAGATTTTGACGAAATCTATTCGAAATCTAGTAGTACTTATTGATGCAACTATGTTTTTCCCCATATAGCACTAAAAACTACTTCCCTGCACAAGAAAAAAATGACATTTTAACAAAAAACAAAACAAAAACAATAATAGCTGCTTGTTAAAATTTTTAAAAAAATTCAAAAATTTTGTTAAATAATAAAAAAATGCAAATGACAAATAATATTGATAAAATAAATGAAGTTGATTATAAAGAAAATGTAATGCAAATTTTTCAATGCCTATTTCTTTATATGTAAGTAAGTGTTACACAAAAAACTTTCAGTCGGCGGTTTTTGTTGTGAAAACCAAATCTCGCTAATGTCAAACAAGTATAATGTAAACGAACTAGATTTGGAGGAAGATTTCAAATGAAATCTACTAGATTTCGATGTAATGAAAATGCCCTATTAACAATTTTTGTCGGTAAATAATTTTGGTAGCTATCAACAAAGAATGTTGTTGTTAAAAAGTAACGATAATAAATGCATTGTTAACTGTTAGAAAATAAATTGTAAAGAAGCCAATTTTCAATACAAAAAAGTAAGAAAGTATAGTCGACCCTACACCACAGTACCTGGGACCCATGGGCGATCATGTTTCCGTATGTTGTGATGTTACGATTCACATAAGAGATTTTTGTGCCAAACATAACCTAACTGCCTGTACCTGTACTTGATAAAATGTTAAATTCACTTCATTAAATTTTTAATTAAAACTATTTTTTATTTTTGATTAATGCTTTAATTGGAGCAAAAATTTTCTGTGTAGAATTTGGCCAACATAAGTTTTGTTCACAAGGCATTTACGGCCAAATTAAAAACTTCTAATATGAAGCTGGAATTGTGAATTAACACATTTATGAATAAATATGGAAATTATATATATCCCCTTGTAAAACAAAGATTTCCAATAGGGCTTTTACGAAGTATGTGTAAGTGTTTATAATTGAAATGACAATGCAAAAACCACTAGGAAACTTCCATTAGAGTAAATAAACTTGTAAATACTTAAGTAGCATGTGTAGCAACATATGTAAATACATACATACATACATCCATATATATGTACGTGTATTTCATATAGACAACGCTTTATTAAATAAACATTTATAAAAAACGAAAAAGTAAATATTTAATCAAATACGAAATAACACAACAATCTTAATATTACGAATCAAAAATGTGAGCGTACCAAATGTTACGACAACGACGACCCCTGAATTCCAGAATTTCTGCAGCTTAAAATCATTTGGGAACTAATTAAGTAGGGGTTGCAAACCGATTATTACCATGATCGCGATTAATTCCCAAAACTCCTGCGATTACGATTTAAAATCCAAACATTTCACGTTGGTCGAAAATCCATTAAAAACACTTATTATCAACAGAATATTTGTATGGTTTTTCTATACCTGTATTTAATATAAACAAGGACCGCCAGGAGGCCGAAAATCGACCACTTGACTTTTACAGTTAAAATAAATCCTTTTATGCACGTATGGAATATGCCGTTCTTATTTAAAAGGGCTACCTAAATTTAAAAAAATAACAAATGTCTTTTTATATTTCCTCTTATTCGTTACACTATGCTAGTTGACGAATAACTCCCATTGGCGCCCTATGCTCCAATGGGAGTTAGAGGAACACATATATGTATATACAATATATATGCTAGTTGAAAAAACAGACAAGCCGGGCACATAGCGTTTTAACATAATTCGGGTACGCTGAATCCAGTGGTGCCCGCGGTTTTTCAAGATTGGCCGTTATTTCGAAAATGGAGGGGGTTGCACAACATATGTTCGCATAACTCAAAAACGCTTTAGCTTATTGAAGAAACTTAAAAACCCGAAACTCCGCAATATGTTAATTATGTTAAAACGCCAGGTGCCCAGCTTGTCACGAAAAAAAAGTGTAAGTTTCTTGCACAGTGTTATTATTAAAGCATTTATTTTATTTTACTATTTATTTTGTTATGTGTATGTGATAAAGTTTCGAGTATAAAGGGTGAAATAAAGTTGAAATTGCCTGTTCTTAAAAATAAAATAAAAAAAAAATATGTATATTGAAACAACAATAAAAAAAATATAGATTTACATATCTATACAAAAATATCTTTAAAACGATATATATGTATTTCATTAAAATCCTAATTATAATTGCCGTATTAGAATTTTCGAGTTTCTATTGAATTTGCGAAAATTTCTGGAAAATTCTGAGTGAATTCTGGACAGCGCTTGGCCTTCGTGCTGATATTGCAAATGATGGTGGTTTCGGTTCCACAAATGATGGCAATATTTCATGTAGTGCATTTGCCAATTATAAGAAATTTGCAGAAATTATTGGTGCCAACGAAGAGCTCGTTTTCCGCTTTTATATTGAGGGCTCAGAGCTGAAGCGAACCGAGTCAAAAAAGAAAATTCGAAAAAGATTTTCTGTTTGATTAAATTAACTGCCATTTATTTCTGGAACCTTTGACTTGGGTTTATTACTGTTACCTTTAGAAAGAAACTCTTAAGTATTTATTCCGTTAAAGAACTGGATAGAGTTTGGAACCAGTTTGGAAATACATATACATATGTATTATATTACGACTTGGTTCGGTTCAGCTCTAAACTCTCCATATAATATTCAAATGTTTTATCGTGGCAATTTCCACTTCCTAGAGATTAAAAGGATGAGTATTCCACATTCAATATTTATTTATGTTTTTACACAGGTTGTCATTGGGAGCAAGCGCTTCCACATTCCCTTCTTCTGACAGGAATTCTAAAAGGCTTTCAGATAAAGGACTTTTAAAGGGGAATATGAAGTATGTGGAAGGCATATTTCTGAAGACAAAAAATCATAACAAACGAATCTTTAAGAAATGAGTAAAGTTGTGGTGATCATATTTTTAAAACCAAAATACAGAACATAAAAATTTGATAATATGCAAATATTCAGATCATATTGATACAAGGCAAATTCATAACAGGTAGACTCGTCTCAATTCGCTCTAGAACATGCCTCTTTGGAAGTCATAATCAGTTGTTGCGTCAAACGTATTTTAAAGAATATTATTCAATCAATTTAAAAATTTGAAACAATCTAGAACAATTAATTGCTTTTTAAAAGACAATATTATTTTTTACTGTAAAAAAGAAATGACACGCAAACTTGCAAGGAGCAAAAAATAATCACATGAGATGTCAGACGACCTGTTACCTTGATATTGATATATGAACATTGGCTTTGCCGTGTTGAGTCAACCACGAGTTTTTTTGAAAATGTAGCCCGTTATACAATTAAAATTATTGTTGCAAATTTTTTGAAAAAGTCAATAAAATTTCCTGTTTTTAAAAATTTCGGGTTTCAAGCAACAAAAAAAAACAACCATATGAACTTGAAGTTAGAAATAAGTATTTAGAATGAAATAAGTATTTAAGAATTTAACCCACAAATCAATTTACATAATTGGGGGATTCACAAGGTGTGCTACCAAGTCATATCGTCATAATGTCCTAAATAATATTTTACAATTGTTTAAAAAAAAAATATTTTTTTATGTTGTTTGAAACACAACAATATTTTTTTTTTAATAATTGTAGAATATTATTTAGGACATTATGACGATATGACTTGATAGTACACCTTGTGAATCCCCCCAATGTTCAATTAGTATTCTTAAGAAATTCTGTGTAAAACTTTCTTAGAAATTCAAAATATCAATTTTTTTTTAATTTTAAAATTAATTTTATTTATTCCTTTGGTATTGAAAAGAGTGTTTATAAGCCTTAAGTGCTCCTTAGAATAAATTCGACAAAAGGTTTTCATTTCACTTTTTAAAATTATTATTCCTTACAATTTCTCTAAAAAAAAAGAAAAAATTTCAGTACTGATAAAAGTCAGATAAATTGGAAATTTATTTCTATTAGTTTTATTCTTCTAGTTAAAGTACAAATTTAGAACATATAGAATCCTTTAAAAATCCCTGCCACATGTTTCGAAACTACTAAATATAGTGAATTCGCGATAATGTGAACTAATAAAAAAAAACCAAGGTGGTTCACATTATCGAATTTGTTCACATTTTCGATTGAAAAAAATTGGAGAACCCTACTTGGGGGGATTAACAACGTTGTCATAAAGTTGTAAAGTCATATGTAAAATAATTTCAAGAAATATAAATGACTGCTTTAGGCAACCGCTTTTTTTAACAATTGTAAGATATTATTTAGGGCACTATGACGATATGACTTAATAGCACACCTTGTGATTCACCCAACTGTGTTTTTTTTTTTTGTTTTTTCTTAAAAAAAAGTCTAGAAAGCAGTGTGACTAGAGTTTAAAAAGTTTAACAGCTAAATCTGGAATTAAACACGGCAAAAAAATTCTAAAAATGAGTTTAAAAAATGCTAAAAATAATGCTAAAATTTTTTAAAGAATTTTGTTAAAATATATTTTAGTGACTTCTTTTAACGAAATTGAAATGAATGGTTATATTTCAACAAGTCAGATACATATTAATATGTAGCACAGAAAGTAGAGAATAAATTAAGGGGCCTGCAAACCTCTTTTTAGATTATTTTATTTCTTATAGTTTAAGGAAAGTTTTAAAATAGTTATTTGTTCAGCAGATTAGAGCAAACATTTATTTAATTTTTATTTTATTTATTTTATTTATTTATGTATCTTTTCAATACAATACAACAAGAATAAGTCTCATATTACAGTATTGGGTAGTCATTTGGCAAATATTCATATTATATTTAAGAGTAATTTACACTATCGCACAAGTCTTTTAGGTATTTTAAGAAAAATACAAAACTGTCATGATAAGTTGTTATTGTTTTTTTGAAAATTTTTAAAGAACAGTTAGATCAGGGAAGCATTTTCGACAAAATACGTAAGGCTTGTGTGATAGTGTAAAGTACCCTTTAATAATATAAAAATACAATTAATAGAAAAAAGAAGAACAAAAAAAGATCGAAAAATTAGGATACGAAAGATAAATTTTCGTATCTTTTGATGAATTCAGGTACCATGTATAATCCTAACATTTTTCGTATCTGTTGAATCTGTATGCAAAATGTACAGAAATAAAATATTAAACTTTCCGTCTCTGACAAAGTTTTTTAAAGTTATCATTTCGTTATGAATACAAAAACAACATGTATTGTGTTAGGTTTTTTTAACACGGTGTTTACATTTGCCAGTACTGGCAAGACAGTTGATATACATGCACACTAGACTGCCACTAAAAAAAAATCTTGCGGCACCCCACAGATCGGTTCCTTTTCCCAAAAAAGTAATTGTTGCAAAATTTTATTCAATTCGGTTGGGGGGAAATGGTGCCTCAAAGTTTACTAAAATCAGCATTTTTGCACAAAAGTTGACTTTGGGCTTGAATAACTCAGCTATTACTCATTGCTCATAAAAATGACATATTACTGAAATGAAGGAAATTTAACGCTGAATAATTTTGCCACAGAAAGTTTTTGATTATTTCCAACCGTTTTCGATTTATACCCCCCAAACAAGATTTGCGCCTTCAATAAGTTAATTTGCAAAACTGTATTATCAGTGTGCAATGCAAGTAACAACACCAAAAACACAACAATGTTTTTGTTGTTGCTTTCGTTGATCGTTGAAACACAAGCAACTTTTGACATTTCTCTCTCTAATAGTACGTTTCCACTTACATGTTTTGGGCCACAAAACCAGTTTTGCTGTAAAACAAGTGTTTTGCTACTTGTTTTCCCATACATTTCTCATGTTCGAAAAACCCAAACAAAAACTAGTTTTGCTCCAAAACATATCGAAATTTTTTATAGTCATGAATACAACTCTGAGTTATCCATTATTGATGATTGACAAATTCGAAAAAGTGACATATTTACCAAAATAACCAGACTTTTTAAAAAGGTTAATGCAAATTTCCAGCTGATTTTTTATATTGCAACGTAAAATAATGAAATAATATAATAAAAAGGCAGTAAATTATGTGCTTTTATATACGTACAATTTCGTACATATGTGTGTATTAAAAACAAACGAGGAAATTCTATGCTAAAAAAAAACTGAAATGGCAAACTGCTTTATTTAAGCATCTTGTTTTTTTAATTTTGTTTTTTTTTCTTTCTATCCTCTTACAACTACAATTTGTGTTGGAAAAAACCCAGCCAATTGTAGGGGAATGTAAGAAAGGAAAAAATTGACGGTTTATTGTTGTGACTTTGTTGAAGCTTTGATATTGTTACATTTAAGACCAGAGTGTTTTAAAATTCTTATTCACTTTATGGTCTTACTTGTATAATATTTTTAGCTTTTCTAAAGTATTTGGAAAAAGTTTCCTGACGAGCTGGCCTAAGCAACCAGCGAAATGCGCATAGGAACTAGCTTTCCCACAACAATAAATTTCAGTGTTTTCGTTTAAAAAAATTGGGATTATTAGCACATCATTAATAAATGAATTAATTAATAAATTTTTTTTGTTCAACACATATTTTGTTTGGCTTTCATGTTTGTGTACAACATAAATGTCACATTAATTTCGAAAATTCGAAAACCAAAACGACTTTAACATAATGGAAACACTTTGACAAGTTTTGCTCAAAACAAGTTCTTTTGCTCATAGTGGAAACATAGTATAAGTAAGAAAAAAAAAAAGAAAAAAGCTGTGCTTTCAACGCCACCTGAGAGATGAATTCGCCTTGTCTACTGCCTTACAAATTTTGCAGACAGTAAAATTGCACAATGATTTGACATTTGCTGACAGTAAGTTGAAGTTTTGTTCGCAAAAGTAAAAAATCAGCAATTAAAAGAAAATTAACAACTTATGCTTTG
This sequence comes from Pollenia amentaria, assembly GCA_943735925.1. Lineage (NCBI taxonomy): Eukaryota > Metazoa > Arthropoda > Insecta > Diptera > Polleniidae > Pollenia > Pollenia amentaria. The sequence continues at coordinate 106,039,961 of OX031007.1, forward strand.
GTTTTGCATGTTTTACTTAAGTGTTATCATGTTCACACGAAATAGTGGTTAAATGATATTTTTAATTTTTTAAGTTCATATAAAACACGACCTGGAACTTGTACTGCGACATTCACGTTAGACATTTTTTAAAGGTGAACTGTCTTAACTACTGTCTGAACGCCTACGTCATGAAGATAGTAAGTAATGTTTTTGGCAACTGATATGTATTTTCTTACTGTCTTGCCAGTACTGTCAAATGTAAACGCCATGTAAGTTCTTTTGCCGTCTGCTTATTCTTGTGTATGTGTGTTAAGATCACATTTTAGAAGAAAAATGTATACGAACTTTTTGACTGAATTTTAATGAATTTGTTTTGATAACATCCAAAGATAGTTACATACATATGTATGTGTATGGAATTAATTTTAAAGTTTTCTTACTGCATTTTTAAAAATGGCATACCTAATATTTATGACTTAAATAAATATAAAAATGAATTTATATGATATCATGTTCTTTACAATAGTCATTAAATATAAAATAAAAATTTTTAGTTAATAAATGTTAAACGTTAAAAATGGATTTTAAAATTTTTTTCAACATGTATCTTTTTGGAAAAAAGTGCATCTTTTTGGAAACTAAAATGTATCTTTCTCGAAATTTCACTGGCAACACTGGGCTATATGCTTTGTGCACTAATAAAAATAGCAAATAAGTATCTGTAAATAATTAAGACTATTTTAAGTGAAGTCCTCAAATATGGCAGATTTGAAATGACTTGCATTGCTTATGATTTGAATTTGAGGGGGTAGTTGTCTCCAGTGACGAATCGAATTACTGAAGAAGTGTTGATCAGAAATTGATTTGTTTTACCTGATCCTATTAATCTTGTTATTTCTGTTCGATCTAGAGAATATGATTCTATTATATATGTAGGAAGGAAGGCTGTTGACTATATATAATCTTATGCAAAAACAATAGAGTTCGGCCAATCAATAAGTTATCAAATGTTAAGTTATTCATGATGTGAATCGGTGTATAATATTGTGACATCCGTAGATTCCTTCGCATAGAAAATGTTTTTCCACAGCTTATTTTCACATGGTCCGACCAATTAAGTTGATTGTTAAAAACTACACCAATATTTTTTGCAGTAGTAACTTAATTAATAGTCGTATCATAAATCTTTATTGGTGGCAGACACGTGGTTATACATTTTGATGGTCCCATTACAATAGCAACTGATTTTTTTTTGGATTTAAGCTTAGGCCATTTGCAGATGCCCGAAGATAAATATGATACAGATCTTCGTTTATCACTTGTATGCAATTTGCGGCATCTTATATAGAATTGCACGTCGTCAGTATACCTTTGAATTTTATAATGTTTCACTTGTAAAGGCAAATTATTAGCGGGTATAGAATACAATAGTGGTCCAAGGATTGAACCCTATGCTACGCCTCTGAGCATTAAACAACTTTCAGACATTTGTTTCGTGGGATACACTTTGATATCTGGCACTTAGATATGACGTTAACAGTTTTAATGCTGTTGATGAGAAATTGCGCATGTGCTTTAATTTTAGACAGAGAATGGAATGATGCACTGTGTCACAGGCTTTGGAGTGATCAAGCAGTATTAGGAATGATATAATTTGGCGTTTATCAATTTAGCATCTTATTTCCTCCGTGACATCAATCAGGGTGCCCCGGTAGGCTAGCTGGTAGTGATCTAGTCTATCAGTACCGGGGTTCGATTCCCGCCAGAGACTCTGGTCTCCTGCAGACAAGCAAAAGGCTTCGCGGGATTTAGTGTAGGAATAAAAAAAAAAAAAAAAAAAAAAGTAGAAGTACAGCTGTATTTTGGTATAAATCCATGTGAATTAATTTCTCACACACTTTTGACAGATAAGGCAAAATTAAAAATGGTCGGTAGCTCTTATCAGTTTTCATTCAGACGGGAACATGGACGGTGTGATAATCATGTTGAAAAAATGAGTTAAGTGGGTTAGTGTGTAAGGATGAGTAGGCTTGATAAACTTTGGATGCAATCCATCAAAACCGAAGGCATTAGATTTGACATGAAGAAGTGATTAAAGTACATTTTCCTTTGTAACGTGTGTAAAATTAAAGAAAGTTTTTTGGTTTTGGTTACGGCCCAAGTTATCATAAGAATTTATTTTTATTGGGGGCATAGATGTACTAGGAAACTGAGAATTTAATTCGTTCACGCAAAGGACCTGTTCAGCGGCATTCCTCCATTTTCCTCCAGAGTCAATGTTTGAAACTTATTGTAATAGAACATTGACTTAGCCATTCTGATTTTTAGATTTAAGGCAGCCCTCGCATTTTTAAAGATACTATATAATTCTGGCATTCTGAAACATTCAGGTGTGTTCTAGAATCCGAATCCACTCTAAAGTGGATTACTTCAGCATTTTTGGTATTCTGCATTTCACATCCGCATGTTTTTATTCGTTTTCAATTAGACTGGGTTGGTGAAAGTAAAACGAATCGACTTTTATTCTTATATGTGATAAAATTTTTAACAAAAACAAAATTTAGGTTTTTAGTTTGAAATGTTTTTATTCAATTTAATAAAAAAAATATATATTCCTTCACACAAATATTAATAAAAATAAAATGTTTTACATATCCAAAAATTTAAGTTGTTTTTATTAAACAATTTCTTTGAACTTTTTGAACATTATTTTCTTGTCTCCGCAATTGTATATAAGATAAAACAAAAGCTCCAGGCATTTTTATGACAAAATTTTATTTTTTAGGAATAATTTTTTATACAATAAAAAAAAAATTTATTTTTTTTTTGAACAGCTGATAGAAAGAAATTTGCGGTTTCAAAACGAGTCGAAACCTAGAACAGACCAGATTTTCACCTTTTGTAAGCATGACTGCTGCACTCAATTAGAGTTTTTATCTCGGATGTAAACCATTGTTTCTCATTTCGTATAACTTTTGCTTTTAAAGGTCAATACATAATTATTAAAGATAGATGAACTTTTGTTGACGAAAATTTAATTGTTCATCAACAGTAGCCCTATAGAAAATTTCATTCCAATTAAAGGATGATAACTCTGTATCGAGCAACTGAACGTCGATATTCTTGTAATCTCTATATACCAGTAATTGTGGTGTAGTGTTATATACAATATTAAAGTCATAACATAGAAACAACAAATCATGTTTGGAGAACACGGATGCTGATAACTGGTCGAATAGAAGCAGAAATGAGTTGTTACTAGTAAAGCCGATATACTTGAGGTTGTCGTAAAATGAGTTGGGATTCTATTATTAACTATATGAAGACCAATTGAGCACATATCTTCAACAAGGCTATTGTCTAACTAGATATTTGAGTTAACGTCACCAATTAACACTACGTGATCATATCCGAGAGAACACGTGCTCAGCGTTTCTAGTATATGATCCATGTTGATGTTTCTATTAGGGGTGTACATGGTCCCAGACAGCAGCTTTTCAGTGTTGTTAGAGATTTCGACTAGTATGTACTCTATGCTGTCTGAGGCAAGATTTTTACAATTTACTTTACATGTTATATTTGTTTTCATATATGTTGCAACGCCACCAGCATTTGTTCATCTATCGGTACGAAAAAGATGATAGCCATTTAAGTTGTACATATTACTATGAAAATCCGGGTAAAACCTGTCTCTGGGACACTGTGATATCCATGTTAGTGTTTTCAAAAAGTTCTCGGAACTCATCCATTTTGTTGTTTAAACTCTGCGCATTTATGTGACAGTTTTGAAGCCCAGAAATATTTTTGAAGAGTATTCTGACCAAAGTGCGTAAGTTTTCCCTAGATCCAACCCTCATATCATTAGAGTTCTGGGTTATAATATAGAATTTGTGTACGTTTATATCGTTAAATCAAATAGAAAATAATTTTTACAATCAACATGATGAGGCCATTTCTAATATTCCCTAATATTCTAAAGATGAGAATTTACTATTTTCATACGAAATTTAATTTTTAATACAAATATTTTTAGTCAAAATTTTATTATAATTTTTAAAGTTAAATAAATAATTTTTGCAATCATGCTAAAAAAAGCAACATTTTATAAATATGCTTAATAAAATGGCAAGTCCTAAATAAAAATTTTTAACGGTAAATTTAGCTGGAAAAATGCCAAAATGGTCACACTGCTAGAAAATATTGAAGCTCTTGTTACACTTGCTCCTTTTTCCAAAAGTTGCAGAATTTCATATTTTTCATTGATGGTTAAAAACTTTCGGTTATTCTAGACTTCTTTGTTAATATACAGGTGTATATAAAAAAATATTAAGTTCAAGTGATTTCTATGTGTAACGAAAGACAACTAACCTTCATTAACACAGCTCAAAGTATTTGTGTATGCATGTATTGTTTTAATTTTTTATTCAATCGAGGGATTCCCAAAATTAGAAAATAAATTAAAATCGCTAACTTTTTCGTTTAATATTAAGAGCCATTAAACTAGGTTCACTATTTAGAGCGTTAATATAAAAAAAGGTGTTCACATTCCTGGATAGTTCACTATATTGGAAGTTCACATTACCAAGTGTTCACTGTATTTTCAAAGTCATTACGGTTAGTTACCTGTGACTCCTACAGTACATAAAGTTTTAATTCGTGGAAAGCAAATAATGCAGAGCACGTTACTTCCTGTTGGGTGCTTTGCAGAGGACGCTGTAAAAACAAAATTAACACACGTGACAGACAGCCGTATCAACAATCTAACAGATGATTTAAGCAAACCTTTAGATACATCAGATTCCTTTACATCGTCTTTACTCCTAAGCACTCGCATTCATCAAAGAAAATGGCAAATACTCCCATCGGAAGTTATTAAGCAATTAAATTGTGTAGACATTTCTAAGCAAATATCATCTGAACTAAACACAGAGGATGGTGATGATATCACAGACAAAGAAGAATTTGAAGAAGATAATTTGACGTTGGAAAACGAGATGAACATAACCATGAATTGGTCATCATTTAATAATTATTTAATAAAACAAAAATACTTTTTCGTTTTTATGCATTGTATTGATAAAAAAAAAACTTCAAGAAGAATTCTTGACAAAAAGTATGAAAAAACAGAAGTAATGGAAAAAACATGTTCACCATATTCATTTAAAACAAAAAAAATTCAAAATTCGTCAACATCATTATCTTTAAGCCGTTCTTATATTGCTTTTAAATTTGCCCAGTTGTTCTGAGATATCGTTGCAGTTTTGAAAAAAGAACAATTTAAAAAAATAAAATTTTTGTTTCTTAAAAATTCTTAAAAAATTAAAACGCGAAAGTTTTGGTCTAAAAACATTTATGGTGTTTTCTTTTCTACAAAAAAATTGCCACCTTGTTAAAAGGTACATGTATAAAATGTCTTGCCGACTTTTTTTGTTTGACCAGAACAAAACACAAAATCGGACCGCCCTGTTTTTAACAGCTGACAAAAGTTTGTTCTTCAAAATATAAAAAAAAAATTACATAAACCAAAATTAGTTAATATATTGATATTAAATACATTAATTAATAAACAAAATGAATGACGAAATTCAAATTTCTTTAGTTTGTTTTTTATAAAATATGTAAACAAGAAAATACCTTTGCCAGATTGCTGATTTATTAACACCAAGTTTTTCAGATTTCTTGATTTGACGTTTTTTTTTTTCAAAAACAATTTTATAACACCGAATCCGCTTAAATTTTATATCACTGACAACCTTTGATTTACAATGTAATGCTTTCTTTGTTTTTATTATTAAATAATAGAAAAAATAACTATTAAAATTTTAAATAACTATTAAATTATTAAATAATAGAAAAAATAACTATTAAAATTTTAAATTTTCACTGTCCTGATTAGACTTCGTCTGGTAACCCTATATATAAACAGAAGCCATCTTTTTACAGGGCATTATCAACACTGTCGATTTATATGGGGCGTAAAGTGCAATGCCTTATACCATAAGTAAGGGTGAATTTTTTAAATAAAACCAGCCGCCTTATTAGAGAGCGAAGCATTTTTAAGAAACGAACACCAAATTACATACATTTTTTTAAATAAAATGTCACATTTTTTGTAGAAAAGAAAACACCATAAATAAAATATATTTCAAATAAAATGAGCTTTATTTCAGTGTTCACAACATCGGTGCACAACTTTGATTTTATTCCCAATTTACTGAAAATAAAACTTTTAATGTGTGTGTTTGCTGCTGTTCTATTTATTGACGTTTTATCCTTAACTTAAAAATGAGGCACCTACACTTAATTCTGAATTAAAAGCAAAACGCTTTTAGGTTATGTGACTTTACGTGAAAATAATAAGACTTTAACTTTTTCCCGTTTTGGATTTTTCATGATTTTTAAAAATCCGAAACTTGTTTTTTGTGGATTTGAAATCAGCGACCTCAAATTAGTAAAAAAAAAATTGCATCAAACTTACAATCAACACAAAAAAGTTCAATTTGATTTGTGTAATCATTCACAACAACAAATTTTGATCCACCAAGTAAAATACCATTTGGTTTAAAGATTGATGTTTGCCTATTGACTGTCAACCGTCTTTAATGGCGGTGATTGTTAAACGGCGAAGATTTCTGAAGAGATAGTGTGGTTACTATCAAAACATGTCAAAATCGACCTGTCCGTGAATGTGGGTTCAATCCCAGCTGCAGTCAAGAATGAAAAATTATCAATGCTGCATTAAAATAATTTAATGGAAATTCAATTTGATGAACTTTAGCCTGACTAAAATATAAAAATTTGATATTAAATATTTTTTTTTAATTAAACAAATGTTTCTTAAAAGAAACACTTGAAATTCCTTGGGCGATCAAATGCAAACCCTACAATAAAGGAAATAGCTAAAATTTTAATTTTGAAAATAGGATTTAAAAGAAATACCAAGAGTTTTAATGCAATCTGCCTTTAGATGTTACACATATCAGTGTCTTTATTGTAAATTTAAGCACATCAATAATTAATATTTAATCACAAGTGTAAACAGTTTTTGCTGAAACATGATGAAAACGTTATTTAATAGTTTCTAGCAATTGGATTTTTAATTTTGGAAATTTGAAGATCACATTGTTTTTAAATGAGTTTAAATGGCTTGTGTTACTTGTTTTTCCTTCGAGTGTATTGATTAAATTTACTCGTGTATTGTAACTAGTGTTGCAATAAAATTTACACAAGTGTTTTTAGCAACTTGTGTTTGTCTATTTTTATTATTCGCTTGGTAAGTTGTTGTTGCCGTTCGTGGTGCATTTATGGTGCAGCAGAAAAATGTCAGCTGGTTGTTCATAAGCCATCAACCCACTTAATATTAAACATTTTTTTTAAGACCCACTTACGTACCAACTCAATCAAACGTACATAAACGTCAATTCCCAACAAGCATTCTTAGATTTATGTTTTAACTCATAAGCAGGACGCACTTTCCTGGTTAAAAATGGAAGAAAATTAAATTTTATAGGCTTTGTTAAAATACATTTAGATAAGAAAGTCTAAACATGTAGTAGACAGATACTTTTTAAGTGAATTTTTAATAGGGATGCCAATCGGGACTGGTTTTCGCAAATCCCGGGATTCAGGATTTCAAAATATCAAATTTTACGGGATCCCGGGATTTTTCGGGATATCGGGATTTTTCAGGATTGGGGATTTTTGAAAGTCAAAAAATAAATGCCTTTAATAGATATTTACTTAAAAAAGTCAAAAGTTTTATAATTCATTTAATATAACAAAGTTTTTTAACGATTATATTAATTACTATAATTTTTAAAAATTTAAAATTGTGATTTTTTTCTTAATTAATGATTAATTTAATTAAAAATATTATAAAAAAAACAACGTACGATTTACAACAATGTGTTAATTGATTCAATTAAAAAATAAGTAACATAAAATCTATATTATAATCAATTTCCTCAGTTGTTTCCAACTTATTAAAAAATTATTAATATAGTAATTGAACAGAGCAAACTAGTAATTGATTTATTTGTAAGATTCTATAAAAATTCTTTTTAAACGAATTAAGATGAATAATTTAAATTTGAATTCGAAATTAATTAACCAAATCAATTTTTTTAGTTAACCATAAAAATCTTATTTTACCAAAAACACATTTTCAGCCCCCCACCACTGGTGGTAGGATTTATGTAGTGTATAAATTACACTACTTAATGTCGTGAAATAGCTACATAAATTACTTTAGGTCCCATGACCACTCTCGGAAAATAAATAAGTAACTTCAGCGATTTTATAAAGGTGATCGCACCAGAGAGAGAGGGAGAGAGAGTTATGCTGTCTGTCCATTTTTTCCCCGCTAAGGTAGGCCAAAAAAGTTTAAAAGTGATAAGCTGGAGCCATTATTCCATTAAAATTGTTGCAAATCTATGTGGACCGAGACAAGCCTATAGTGCACTACTATAAACCTTCTGTAAAACCGCAATTTTGACAGACATGAACAATAACATGTGACTTGAAAAGTTGGCAAGTCAGACATAAAAAACATGTCGTGTATTGTCACCTTTAAGGTAGTTTTAGACGATATGTATTTTGTAGTGGCTTTGTCAGATGTTAAATCAAGATGTTTTTGCTCATGTCTTCCAAAAAACAAATACAGGGGGTTGGCATGACTTGCAAAACAGCTGATGTCAGATGGTTTGAAAAATTTTCACACTGCAAATTCAAGCTGACTTTTACAGGACTTTTACACGCCATGTAAGCATTTTGCAGTGGGAAATTTGACAAGCACACTGCTAATTACATGTCGTCTAAAGCCAAGTTAATAGTAAATTTTAAAAACTAAGCGCGCATTGAAGGGTTGTCATAAGGTAAGTAAACGAATTCTTAACAAATTTTATAAAAAAAAATATAACATTGAAAGGGGAGAACATTAAATAATAACTGTTAAACTACAAAAATTCAGTGTGTTAAGCTGATCGTTCACTCACTACTTTTTATATGCGGTGAATGAAGCCCTTTTTTTGTCAAAAATATATTGCTTCAAAAGGGGAACTAGTCATATTAAATTCATGCTTTCGGTAAGGGGGATGGTAAGCGAAACTTCTACATGTCTTGCTACGTTTAAAGCTTTTTTTCATTCGGTATGAATTTCACAATAGGGAAAATATTTTTTATTGACTTTCGGAAGGAAAATGCTTGCGGGGTTTACGTACATATAAAAATATTAACTCGTTTGTTTGTATGTGTGTACACAACACATACATTTTCGTACACATGTAACATGGAAACTTATTTGTCAATGTAAAAAGGGAAAACTTAACTAAAAGGCTTTTACTTCTAAATTTTTACATTATTTTTTTTTCTCTTTTGTTGCATTTGCATTTTTAAAATTTTCAAATATAAAACTTTGCCAAATACAAAAGTTATAACCAGGGCAAGTTTTAATATGCACCCGTTTTTTTTTTTTTTTTGCTAATTTACACATTTTATGGTATAAATACAATTGAGATGAACGACGAACTTCGCATAGCACGTTGAATTCGTCGGAAGTATTCGTTGCGTAAATTCGTCAAATGAGACACAATAAAAGCGTAAGTAACAGGAGTTAATGGCCTTTAAAATTGTTTTGAATTTAAAAAATAAATACCTCTCTCGTCCTTGGACAACAGATGATATAAGCATCAGTTTTTCTTAACTTCTTCTCTAATTGCTATACATTTTCTTCTTTTTTTTCCTAATAGCACAAATATTTTCAAAATTTCTTTGTAAATTAATTTGTTTGTTTAAATTTAGCAATTATAGTGTCACCATTTTCAACAAAAACAAGAGCTACTTATAAAAAAATAAATATTAACAAACAAATAGATTAAAACTAATTCGTTCGTCCCAGATGTGTTTCTAGCATTACAATTATGGCCAATTTTACCAATTCTATTTTAATATCAATTTATGTTTTTCATGTCATATAAAAACAAAATGATATGAAAAAATAAACATAAATAAGTACTCGTATGTATATAAATATGAATTGAAATTTAAATAGAGTTGATGATATTGGCTATTAGTATATTAGTATATTATAAGTAATATTTAAAATTTCCGAGATTTTATCTAAATATACTACAACGAGTGATTCTGATGTCAAATAATCCTGATAATAATTTCTTAATTCTGTCTTTGTTTAAAGGAAAGTAGGTGAAGGTGAAACCCTTATATGAAAATTGAAACAAATTTAAATTGAAGAATTAAGTAAATTCCCTTCTCAGATTAAAAGAAGAAAGTTGATTAGATTCATAGTATTTATTCTTAAGTGCTGGTTCACACTCTTCAAGACTTGACTGCGAAGACTTGAAGAGTGTGAACCAGCATCACGTTTTCTTATAAAGTCGATGATTAGCTCGTTTTCATGTTTCGTTGTGGTGAAGTTGTTTTGAATATTTGAATATCTCCAGTTTTTGTTGTTTACGATTTTAAGGCATTTGTTTTGAATAATCTGCGGTTTCTTTGAATGTCTTTTTGCAGCATTATACCAAATAGGACTTGCATATGTATGTCAATGTTGGTCTAATCACACTCTTGAATATTAAGTTTTTGGTCTTATGGTTAGGAGTTGAACGTCTACTAAGAATTAGCTACAAGGTTCTAATGGTTTTCATAGATTTATTACAGAATTCCCCGATGTGATTTGCAAAATGAAGTTTTTTTGGAAACTTAGCTGACGACTTGGTAAGCGTTTTGGCAAATTGTTGCAAGGGAAAAGTATAGCCTAAGTTTTAATATAGTTAATTTTTATTTTTCATTTATAAAAATATTTGTTATATGCAGCAAATCCTTTTTGCATTTTCTTTAGCAGTGTGTTGGTGAGTTTGCTAGACTTAATGAGCGCCGCATCGTCAGCCCTATACGGAGCCTTCATGAATGAATGGGAAGATAAATCAGGGGGATAATTCTGGCAGTCGTGATCGAATACTTTCTCGATTCGAAAGCAATTTAATAACTAATTCTTTCAGTCGATACTGAGGAATCGAAATTATTTTTTCAGTGTTGTAAAGCATTAATTTGAGTTTTCAAAAATAATATCGATTGGTTCAGTATTGACTGAAATAATTAGAAACAAAATTGGGAATAGTAGTTCGGTCATCAGAGATTCGCTCCTCTTCGCCAAGGTCCTAAAATATAATCGTTACATAACCATTTTTCTAAAAATCTTGCAAAAAAAATATTTTTTTTTCCTTTTTTCGAACAAAAAGCTTGACAAACTTGCCCTGGCTATACTAAAAACAATATCCTCAACAGAAAAAAAAGTAATATAATAAAAAAAAATTTTAAATAGTTTCGGCAACTTTTTTGATATTTGTTCTCTATTCATTTATTTCTTACGAGTAGACGACTGACTGTCAGAACAGTTTTTGGTTGGATATTTTTTTTTTCTTATTGTAAAAAATTTGTTTGAATGTTTTATCATTCAACGAAATTTGTGAATTTTTTGAAAACATTTTATGACTGTTAAACATTCATAACTTTGAAACATTTTACATGCACTACTTAACTACTATAGACAAACAAGTAGGCTGACCATTATAGACTAACAAGAACATGTATACAGACTACACATGCGATTATATACAAGTAACAAGTGACACCCTACACTACAGTATTTACAATCATGTTTTCGAAAGTGTACCCTACTTAAGACCCATGGACCCGCCAAAACAATATTTGACATTGAGGCGAAAGTTCATATCAGAGCTTTTTGTGCAGAATATTATATTAATATCAACATTAATGTAAGATTTTTTTAGTCTTTAAGTGATGGTTGGAATGAGGATTATATGGGACCTATAGTCAATTTCGTAGCTACCGGGACATTCTCATTTTATATACATTCCCGTCGTTCCTATAAGGAGTATAGGGCCATTCAATTCTGTCCAACGCTAGTGCTGTGATCCCATTCTAGCTCTTGTTCTGCCTGGCAGCTTCTGATTCAATTTAGCTACGCCATAGACCTTCGTAAGCCGTGACCAATACAGCGCTATTTTCTTTGAAGAAGTTTATATCCCGAGTGGCTGCGTTCCAAGAGTCACATCCATAGAGAAGAACGGATGTGAACACAGGTTTTAAAAATGTTAAGTTTAATTCTTCTTGATATATGAAGAGACCGCCAGAGGCCAAATTACCACATGCCAGAGTTAATGCGATTCTGTACATCATCACTAGAACCACCAGTAGCTGTTTATACACTGACCAAGTAGCTGAATTTGGAAACATCTTATAGTTCTTCTCAATCTATGGCGAACGTTCAGTTATTTGAAGAGTTTATACGTATTAATTACTAATTTTTCAGCTTCATTTAGTACGGCTAAGATATTTGCTGTCATGTCGTCGTTGTTGTAAGGGAGGCAGATATCACCTGCATAATCGAGATTTTCCAACCTTCTCTGAAACTCCGCGTTATTTGTTTTTCCTCACGGATTATCTAAAACTATGTTGAAGAGCAGCGGTGATAGAATGCAGCCTTCTCTTACGCCACCAGTTACGGTAAATTTATCACCTGCATAATCGAGATTTTCCAACCTTCTCTGAAACTCCGCGTTATTTGTTTTTCCTCACGAATTATCTAAAACTATGTTGAAGAGCAGCGGTGATAGAATGCAGCCTTCTCTTACGCCACCAGTTACGGTAAATTTATCACATTTTCCTAACGATATTATCTTTGTGGGATATCCGAATGTGAGGAGGTCTCAAATGCCTTCTCAAAGTCTATGAAGACAGGGTACAGAGGGGATATCCTCTTAGTTGACTGTTCGATTATTATTCTTAGACTGTTCACATGATCTACGTAGGATTTTTGGGGTCAAAAACCAGCTTGCTCACTGCGTAGGTCGTGATCGAATGCAGTAGAGAGTAGGGGTACGACGAAGATTTGGATTCGCATTCGTATTTGCAAACTATTCGCTAAAATGTATAAGAATATTTTGAGCGTATATCTAATGATGGCAACAAACAACAAAAATACGAAAACACAACTTAATTTACTTGGTTTGTTCACTGTAGTCGTATTTTCAGATTATATAGTTATATTTATAGCAACAAAATATTAAAAAAAAAATAAATAAATGTATTTTGTTGTTTTCAGTATAACTAAATAACCAGACTTCCGTAAGCAATCCAACTATTCTTTACAAACTACTCTAAAGAGTGATTAAGCATCCAAATTTATGTTTAACAAATATAACTTGGACTTGGAGTTTTGCTCATAATTTGGGATATAGCAAATTCACTCTTAATACCAACATATTAAAAAAGTTTATGGGCACTAAGACTGTATTCTGGAAAGATGTTTTGTAAAAGGGTTGTGTGAAATTATAAGCCGATTTTAGCCATTTTTGATAGACTTTGTCCTTATTACAATTGAAGCGCATATAACAAATTTCATCAAATTACTTCTAAAACTGTCAACTGTTTTTTGCGCACAAGGTTTACATGGATGGGCAGCCGGACGGACGGACATCGTTTTATCAATTCAGAAAGGGATTCTAAGTCGATCGGAATACCTAAAAGTAAGTCCAGAACCAATAATTTTATCTGGTTCACACATAAACACAAATGCATAGCACCGATCATGCGATCTCACAAGTGAAAGATGTGAATAACGCCCGAGTAATTTAAAAATCTCTCGAGCATGCACGTAACAAGAAAAGTGCACACCTATCTGCTTCAGTGTTGCCAATTCAGCCATTTAGTGGCTAGATTTAGTCATGTTCACCTTGTTTAGCTATTAAAAAATTAGTTTAGCCATTAGCCATTTTCCAACTTGTTTAGCCATACAAAACTTTTTCCGTTTTTTTCTTTGAAAATAATAATTTTTATTTTCTTATAAAAATTTATAAAGTTGCTAAAAGTAAAATAAACATTTTTAACAATTAAAAGGCATTTAATTTAAATCGCAACTTTTAAAAATGTTGAAAATCGCTCTAAACGATTAGTTTTCACCAAAAAAAAGCATCAAAAAAAAGTGTATTGTGTGCAGGTGGCAACAAGAAATTTTTAGAAATTTTGGAATTTACTTTAAAGTTGCACTCACTTCCATGGTCTGATGCTGAAGTGGAGAGGGTATTTAGCCAAGTAAACATCGTTAAAAGTAATTTGAGAAATAGGTTACATTTAGCAACAGTTAATAAGATGGTATCAATTAGAGATATATTTTTTACCATAACAATGAAATATTTTTTATCTTTGTTTATTTTTTTTTTTTTTTTTTGGAGATTTGGACTCAAAAGGTTGGGTAAATGGTATCATGATTATGATTTACCTTCAAAATATTTAAAACTAATAGGTACAAGTGATTCCTATGAGATGAACAATAACGACATCGAATTTATCGACGAATTAATTTTTTAAATGCTAAAAAAATATTTTCGCTAATTTTTAAGTTAAAAAAATTTACTATTTCATTGTAAAAAACTTTAAATGAATTATTTTTGTTTTGTTATTAAATTTTAATGTGGTTTAAAAAAAAAAAAAAAAATTGCAATTTTTTAGCCAATTTTTGGCAACACTGCAGGCTCTGGTTTAAATATTGAATCTTTAATTGAACGATTTTTTTTTTTTTGGGATCACTTTTTTTTTCTCTGGAAACTTTTTTCTTTGAAAGCTGTCAGATTAAATAAAAAAAAATTATGACCATGATCTTCACACTTTCACATGTCCATCTTTTTTGAAAACCTCGATATTTTTTTATGTATTTATTAATTAAAAGTTACAAATACATTTAGAGTGGGTTTTTAACTTCGAGTTTTATCGTAGCAGCAAACTATAATTAATAAATCTAAGAATAAATTTAACTGAGGACTAATTGGGTTGGCCGTTTTTAAGCTGTAGCTTAAACCTCGCAGCATTGCCATACTGAATAACAAAAAATGGCAACAAGATATTTTAAAATGGCAACTTTTTATCAATGCCACTTTGCATTTTATACAGAAGAAGAAGAAATTCCACCCTTCCTAATTCTTATAAAAAGAAATTGACTTCTTATAATGGTTTTATTTAGGTTTTCATATGTTTCAGAATCACTAAAGTCTTCATCTTCAACAGAATAATCCATTTTTCGTTTGTTTATATGTATTCTTTCTTTGTTTTTTAACAGCTGATTTTATTACACAGGTGTTTGTGTTGACATTTGTTGATTAAGTTTAAACCACCAACATTGGCCGCTTAAACTGTAAGTAATGCTAAAACAAAAGTAATTAATCCTCATCTTAGAAACTAAAAACACATTTTAAAGATGACTAAATCTCTAATGTCCATGTTAAAAACCCACCCTTACAAATTATATTCCAACTTAATTAACAGAGCGATAGCAACTTAGACCTTCTGCCTGTTTTAGTGAAGCAGACCAGTATCGCAACTCGTAGACTGTATATATCACTACTAACAAGCCTGCCGGGGGCACCCAGAAAACCTTAATAAATCAGCATATTTTTTGTGTAATTAACAATTAAAATGGTATCGGAACTATTTCATAATAGTTTTAGCAGCTGGCCACTCTAAATTAAATAATAATATAAAAAAAAAAAACTAAACAACTTTAATGTATTCAGGTACGAGCAGGAAGAACTTTGATACATTTTTGCGAACAACTAAAAACGAAAAATGCTTTCAATATAAATTTAGGGTATAAAATATTTTTAATAACACAGTTGACTAACCCATATTTTATATTATATTAAGTTTCAATGAAAAAAGAAAACTACATTTAATAATAAAACTTATTAAATTTTTGTAAAAATTCTATAGTCAATCGATTATTAAAAAAAATAAGAAATAATATATTTAAAATTAAACAAAATTCTCTACGATTTTCAACAGAAATTTAGAAAACCTAAAACAATTAAAAATCAGAATATCCGTATCAATTTAAAAATTAACAATCAGACTTTCCATTTCATATGAAGAATAGAGCAATTGAAATTGCGAAGTTTTCTGTTGTTATAATTCAGAAAAAAAAGCATTCGAAAATTGAAAAATTTTTCAAATCAATTGTAGAAAAGAGTGTTTAAAAATTAAATTTATCATTTTAAAGTTTAAGTAGAAAATGAGATTTTCCAATTTGAATTTAGAAAATTCAGTTTTTTCATTATAATTTCGGAAAAGAACATTTTAAAACCCGATTTTTTTATACCTCATAAAAAACGGCAGGTATACTGAATTTGTTATTTTGTTTGTAATAAAGGGTGGTCCAACCATAATGAATAATGCGGAAAACATTGCTGTTGTACGAAAATGAGGTCGGCCAAGCAGAAACGGACTTCTTGTGGCCAGAAAATGGGGATATAGACCTGAACGATGTGTGGTTCCAACAGCAATGTGCCTTTTGAGACACAGCCAACGAAACAATCGCACTTTTGCGCGAGAAATTTAATGGTCGTGTTATCATACGTCGTGGCGATGGTAATTGGCCGCCACGATCATGTGATTTGACACCGTTGGACTTCTTTCTTTGGGAAAATTCACAAGAAAAAGTGTACGTTTATAAGCCAAGAACAATTCAAGAGCTAAATGATGAGATAATTCGGCACTTTAACGACATTGAACCTCAATTATGTCTCAGAGTCATTGAAAATACGGACCATCGGATTGAGGTATGTCACCGAAGCCGTGGCTAGAATTTGGCCGATATTTTGTTGCACACATAATTTACAATTAACATCGTGCATTTTGGTTGGACCGCCCTTTACATACATCGAAATAATCATCGTATAAACTATAAAGATTCTGGATCCTTCTGAAGTTCTAAAAGACCTAGCCATATCTGTCCGTCTGTTGAAAGTAAAATTGAGGTCGCAATAAAATATTAAGAATGATAAAATGCGATAAAAATGATTTTCGGACGAAAGATTCATTTGGTATTAAATATGGGCCCAATAAAAAATTGAGCTTCCAACGAAGCAGGTTTGTAAGGGAGAAACGTAAAAGTTTCGCTTACCATATCGCTTACGGAAGACATGAATTTGATATGGCGAGTTCCCACGTTGAAGCAATACATTTTTGACACATAAAGCGCTTTATTCAGCGCATTTAAAAATTGGCGAATGTAACGATCAGTTTTGCACACTGAATTTTTTGTTACCTTTATTCTTTTATATGCTCCCTTGCAAACCTGCTTCGTTGTAAGGGAATGTCGTGGCTCTTCAAATTTTATATATATTATTTTTAATTTATTAAGAATTCGTTCGCTGACCTTACTGCATGTCTGTATGTCTTATTGCGTAGCGCATAAATGTGTGCTTACATTTTAAAATGTACCATAAGTGCTTCGCAAAATAAGAAAATTTTTTATTGGGGGCCGACTCATATTATTATTTTACCTAGCTCCAGTACAAAAGTCCCCCGGGATAACACTTTTGGCATTATAACGGCCATACGGGAACAGCTAAAGCATCAAAATTAAGCATATTTAAGTTTGTCATTCCGTTTACAACTTCCACGATATTGGTCCTAAGCCCTATAAAGCATATATATATTATAAATCCTTATGAGAAAAGAAGTTTAAATCCGTTGATCGTCTGTTGAAAAGGGTTTTCCGAAGACCCCAAATATGATAGGGGCCTTGTTGGTATTTATTTATGTCAGATATGCTCATTATAATTTGGCTATTGAAATTCAGCTAGATCGATCCATAAATGACTAAGATATGAGCAAAACGCCACGACTGCCTCTAATTCATAACCCATAAATCCCTTGTTAATGTTGTTTTTTTAATTATTTTTTCTGTATATCTAGAAAATGGCAAGAGCCAAAGTTTCCAAATTAGGTACAAGCATCTTGGCTATCAATACAAAACACATTATAAATTTCTTTATATCTGGTGAACGTTGCCAAATTAGGCACAATACATAAAATTTGGGAGGAATTGAAGAATTGGGCATTGCACAAAATAGTTTTTTTATATGTTAAGAACGGTAAGAAAAATACGGTCCAAATTGGGTACGCATTGCTGGGTTTTTAATACACAACCTCTTTAAAAATATGGGCAGGATTGGAGAAGTGGGCGTGGCCCCGTCAGTACCAAGACAATATAGATTTTTGTATATTAGAATAAGATTTGATTTGTTAGTTCAAATTTTATATACGAAGTTCCAATAAATAAATAAATATGAAAAAAAATCATTTTAAAGTTCTAATAGTTTTAACAATTTCTCTCAGCTCTTCTGTTGGAATTTTAGTAAATAACTCTTTTAAAATGAATAAATAATAATTTTTAAATCTCTTAATACATTTTGCAAGAAAATAAGAAATTTCTTCTTAGTTGAACCAAAAATAGTTGGAACCCTGATTTTAAATTATAATCTAATTCGAATACTGTATTATTTGTTTTTCGAATGTATTATAATTTGTTCGAAAAAGGCACTAGAAAGAGCAGCCACTCTATTAGAACAATACATTACAGTTTATTAAATAACCGAAAAAGAAAAAGTGACTTGTCAGCAATAGCCACATGAACGTTACGAATTTTATTAAAAATCTTTTCACATGCACAATAATCCAAATTCTTAATGCCTATTCGAATAAAATTATACCCTTTTTTTATCACTGCCGTTGCTTATTTAGTGTTTTTCCACGAATCCTACAGGTTTTGTTTGCCCATTAAGGAACAAATTCTGTTTTTGGAGGTTAGCGGTTTTTTATAATCATTTGGAGATAAAATATTTGTGCAATGTAATCGAAAATTTAGTCTAAATTTTTATTTAAATTTATGTGATTCCAGTCTAGTTATTATTTCGATTAAAAGTCGAATATTTTTAAAATTAGCGTTTTTTCAAGCGCGCAGGAAATTGCAAATAAATCATGTTTATAAAGTAGGAATGAATCGTCTTATATGAGGAGCCGCAGAACAAAACGTACTTTTTCGCATTTTTTGACAAATTGGTTTTTTGATATTTTTTTTAATATTTGGGTTGAAATCTTTAAGAAAAAATCTAGTTAGCATATTTTATTTTTTTTTTTTACCAAGAAAATGGGTTCTAAAAAAATTGATGCATAACAAAACGTACATTTTTCATTTTTATTTTTCAAAACGTGCTTTTTTCATTGTTTTTGCCATTTCTTCGAGTAGTTATTTTAATAACATAACATTTCTTAACATTCTTAATTTGTTTGACGTTTATTTATGACAATTAATTTTCGTTAAAATTAACTGTTAAATGTTTGACAAACAAAAACTATTTTTTAAACTTTGCTTTTGTTTTAATGTAAAGTTGTATCTCTTCGACGCGTTTTCACGAATATCCACCAATAATTTAACTATTGTTTGGTGAATGAGTGTTATGAAAAAAATAATTAATACAATAGTATAATTAAAACATGGAAGAATTACAAGAATCTGTAGAAAATTTAAATATGGGAATACGTAAAAAGCAAACATTTAAAAATACTAAAAAAGTAAATATTGCGAGTTTTATTTCAACATTTTGAAAACGACGTTGGGAAAAAAGTTTAACTATTTAAAATGTATTATACTTAATAACTTTAAAATCTGTATTAAATTATAAAAAAGAATTGTTTAGTTTTCAATTTAATTTTAAATAAAATAATAAAGTTTTAATTTTACTTATTTTTTAATTTAATGGTTCAGGTTTAAAAACATTTAGTTAAAATATTATCGTCTAAAAAAACGCACACCAAAACGTTCCTTTTTCTATATTTTTGAACAAAGCGTACTTTTTTCATTTTTTTTAACAAAACGTACCTTTTCGATATAAAATTGGTTTGATATTACATTACATTGATATTGATTGACATTTAATGTGTTGACTTACGGCAGTTTGATTCATCTTTTGGTAAGCAAAAAACTTGTTTCCATTTCCAGGTTCATGCACTTTTTAAGGGGTCGAAATAAATAATCCTTAATTTCCCAAAAATTTTAAATGTGTGAAAAAGTACGTTTTGTTCTGCGGCTCCTCATATATCAATACGGAAACAAATTTTTTGACGTACTTTTTTAAGACTAAAATTAACAAAAAATTAATAAGAGGAAATATGAAAATCCAAGTGTTATTTTTCTTTAATTTCACTAGCCCTAATTTCAAGTGGACGACATTCGCCCACCGGGCGATCCTATCGCACTTAAATCGAGTGAAGACGTCCCATATACCAAAAGTGATTCCATCAGTCTGTCAGTGGTGAAGAACATTTACTTTGTTTGCAATAAAAAATATGTAATCAATAGTAAAATTAAAAAAAAATCAATCAGTAGTTGTTATGAAATCATTCACGTAAAATAAAAACTAAAAACACATGCAATTTTATTAATTATCTTTTATTTTTTTTTATTTTCTTCCTACAAACACTTGTTGTTTGTGTTATTAACATTTTTATTTATTTTTCATTTTTCTACAATTTTAGTGTTGTAGTAAATACTCTGGATATTCGTTTCTCTTCGTCAACCATAATCGACGCATTCGATTAATTGATAAAATTTGATGTCTTCTTTAAAATTCAGTGCAAAAATAATTTTGTTATACAATTTTAAATAATTATATTTATCATTTACATTTATGTATTTATTACCTTATTCACTTATAAAGATATGTCATTTTTTTATATACGAGTACATAAAATTATATCGGCCAATTAAAATTCAATGTGGAATCGATTATTTAATTACTCGATAACAACATAAAATTCTTAGATGTTTATGTGTATTAAGTATTAAAGAGTTGTATGTTTGTGTGTGTGTGTGTGTATCGAAATAAATAAACTCGTGAATTAATGAATGAATGAATGAATCAATAAATAAACACGACTGAATATACGAATATGTATTTAATGTACATTGAGTTTTATAGCTATAGCGTCAATAATTTTAATACAATATTTAGCATTTATAAAATAAATTTAAGAGAACTTGTGCCTGGTTCTTAAAATTTTTATTTTTTTAATTGTAAAAGTTCATTAAAGAAATACATAAAACTTAATGATTTTATCTCACAATCTTTAAAAATTTTACTTTTTTGCCCTTAATTGTACCAAAAGATTTTTTTAGTTCAAATTAATTTTATTTGTGTTTTTAATAAACATCACAAAAAGGTATTACAAATCTTTTTTGTATATATGTTCTATTATATAACAACCGTGATTTCGTTCACGTGAAAATTAGAGCAAGATTTAAAGACATACATTTTATGTAGTTTTCTATGCCTTTACTTATTCAGGGATTCACAAGGTGTGCTATCAAGTCATATCGTCACAAAGTCTTAAATAATATTTAGCAAACAAAATAAAAATGTTAATGCTGCGTTCATTGATCATAACTGTACAGTAGAAATCTAAATTATAAGCGATTGCCACTTCTTGTAATTATTTTAAGACATATGACTTTACAACTTTATTACTACCTTGTGAATCCCCCATATATGAATTATAATTTTTCGCCAACACATACATAAGTTTTGAGCGCTCGATACTCTTGAACAACGGACATTCAACTGTCCATGTGATAAGCAGGGGGTTTCTTAATATGTATGTATATTTCGACCACTGGACCATTTATGATGTTAAAACGAAAATAAATTTTTTCTTTTGGTACTTTTTGATAAATTTGGTGCACATAATACATATACATATTTTGTACGTTTTTTTCTTAAAAAGAACCCTACATTAATCTGGGCCATATCCCATCTAGTTTTTCAGTTAATGCCATTTTCTGGACAAAATTTACTAAAACATTTTAAAGATTAATTTTCAACGTGGAATTGTGTTCTTAACAGCCAGGCCCAGGGTGTCGATCGACAACTTAAGCGAGCGACAACAAGTCACTCATTATCGTTCTTTTAAGCGGCCCACTAACTATCGACTTGTCGGTCGACAGGTTTTACGTTTCTTACGTAATCAATTTATTAATAGTAAAATTATTGTATTGCCACATCAACAATTACACAAATTAAACGCTAGTTTTAAAACAAAAATCAGCAAAACATATAAATACAGCCATAAAAATACAACTCTGTGCTACAAATAAAGCAGAATAGAAAACAAAGGAGTAAAAAAAACATACAAAGCAGTAAACAAAATATATATAATAAATATTGTGAAAAATAATTAAATAATTATATTAGTGGTGTTGTTAAAAAAAAATTATAAAAAACATTTAGTGTTGGTGTGTAAGGAAATAATTTCGTTTGATATTTCAACAAAATGTCTCTGTCGACAACCCAACAAAAGAGACCGATTTTGAAATTTTCGGACGCATAATATTTCTTAAGGCCCAACCATAATTAGCTTAAGTTACTGTCAAAAATTAACGAAAAGTCTGTCAAATGTATATGCAAATTAAAAAAATACTTTTATGTGACCATAATGTACTTACATGAACTTAAGATCCATGTAACCATTGCTGCATATTTGTGTTATTTTTTTGCGAGCACTTCAAATTAAGAAGTACCAAAAATTACAGCCCTGTATTTGTTTATTTTATGTATTGTTTAATTTGCAAGCAGAATTTTTAAAAGACAAAAATTGGTGATTGTTGTAAATACTTATTAATAAAAAAAATGGATACAAAATTAAAATATGTATGTAAAATTCCTCTTTTTCTTTATTCTTTTTTTTCTTTATCCATTTAAATTTATTCTATTTGTTTAACAATGCACAAACAGCTGATTTCGTACGGATGTGCGTTCAGTTTGGCACTTTGCTTAAGTAAAGGACATTTGACGAAACTTAACGAAAACATATTTTTTATCGCACAGTTGCTTAAGTTGACTTACGCGACTTCATGCATATTATGGTTAGGCCTAAAGTTTCCATTTTCACCCTTAATATTTTAATGCAAAGCTATAATTTCGTTTATCGCAAAAAAGAAATTTTAGAATTGGTTTTTTTTTTCTTTAATCAAAAAGAATACAAAAAATGACGCCGTTGGAATTATCGATTGTGCGGATTTGTCAATCACGATGTCGTAGTAGTCGAGTGAGCATCGCGCGTTCGCTGTTGAGACATTTTTAAGAGTAATGATTCTTACGTTATTGCTCGTCGACAATTTTGTTCAAAGTTCGGTATTCGGATGGACCAAGTGTAAATTTAATTCGTTCGTGGGTGCAGAGATTCCACGCAACTGCTTTGGCTATGAATGTCCCACGGGCCCAGTCGATCTTCAAGGACTCCCGAAAACAATGATAGCAGTTTACTGGTTAATAGCAGTTTACGTGAAAATCCCCGACTTTCAATACGAAAAAGAGCAGCCTCACTGGAACGTCCAAGAGCGATTATGCATGAAATTTTAAAAAGGATCTGAAGAAGTTCCATCCTTTATGCACTATCACAATCTTTTTTTTTATAGAATACACATTCGTATTAATATGAGAACTAAAATTCCCATATTATATTCCAGAAATATTAAAAGTTGAATGTTGTTTCTTTTTTCTACAGAAAAATATGACATTTTATTTAAAAATGTTTCATAAAAATATTTTGTTCTCTTAAAGGCTAGCGTGTTTTATTCTTAAACATTCACCCTTATGCCAAAAGCATAAGGCATTGTGCACTTTTCACCCCGAATAAAGCGACTGGGTTGATTGTGCCCTGTAAAACAGGGAACTTGGGATTTATATGGGAGTTTTTTTTATAACGACGACGATTGCCTCAAAGAGTAGCAAAGCTACGTGATTATTGCAAAAATTCGGGGAAGTTTGTAAAAATAGCGAAAATTCGCGAAAATTTTTAATATTTCCAACGAGCCATAAAATTGATTAAAAGCCCCTAAAATTATAAGGGATGGCAAAAATTTGGTAAAAATGGCTAAATTAGCGGAAATTCGAAAAAACTTGCTAACAGCGACATGCTAGCAAGGCCTCTTTATCAAAAATCGTTAAGGCTATAAAGAATCAGAAAACTTACAATAAAAAATTGCTTTTACCGCGAATATTGCTAAAATTCGGGAAAAATTGCAGAAGTGGAAACCAAAATTTATTTGAAATCGCATAATCAGATGAAAAACAAAACAAAATGTCGGAAAATAACATAAAAAGCGTTAAAAATGAGCTTAATGATAAAGAACAAACTTTTTGTCAGCTGTTAAAGACAAGGCATTCCACTTTTTCATAACTTGTGTTTTGTTCTCGACAAATAACAAATAGGATGATTTCATAAACGCAGTATACTGAAAACAAATGCGTTGACAACACTACAAGAAATGCATAACCAAAACTAAAAAAAAAAATTACTACCACACTTGCAACAATTTTACATTTAATTAATAACTTAGAGAGAGAAAGAGACATAATGAGTTAGAGAGAGGGGCAAAATCACATGTACACAAGGTTTCGGTCAGTTTTTTTCATTTTGCTCTTAATAAACTAATAGAAACTATAACCAATATATCGGTGAGCACTACTTGTCATCTAACTAGTAAAATTACCGGTAGTCTTCGTGTAGGGAAGGCTTCACAAATAAAAACAATGCACAAATTTCGCAACCATTTTGCACTAAATACCGTTACAATTAGAGATGAGCGATATTTCTGTACCTGTGACTTAATCACTGTTACTGAAAAACCACGAATCACAGTTGTAACTAAATTTGTCAAGTAACAGGTTCTTGATAAGACGTTATTTTTGGTTTTTGTTACATATAAAAATTTATGATATTTCCCTGTTTGTGCGGTTAATAGCGTTTGTTGAATGCAATGGCGAATAATGTTGCTGTTCCTTTAATACTTTATGTTCACACTTGGGTTTTTAAGCGCCTTTAAGCAAAATGTTGATTAAGCTGATATTAATGATGAAGTTGTGAAAATTTATGAATTATTTAAAAAATATTAAGAAGAAATCTAGTCGGTTTTTAAACCAAAGTTTATTTGTTCAAGTATATATTAGGGAGATCGATTATTCGACTTTTTCAATAACCGGTTTTCGAATATTACGAATAGTTGCTAAACCGTTTTTCGGTTAAATATTTTTAAACTAACCGGTTCACCGATTTTCATTCGAATACATAAAAACACCTACAAAATACATAGATATGACTTAAGGTATGGTCAGACCTAATAAATATTTGACGATAAAATCCAAAAAAAAGAGACCAAACTTTAACCTTTTTTTAATAATTTCTATTTATTTACTAATCTGTTTTTGTAAGACGATAATTGTATAATGTAATTTAAAAACTATTAAATGATGTTTGATCTAGCCAAACGTTTTGCAAGAGCAAATAAAATATTATAGCAATTAAATAAAATTTATTATTTAAGACATTCTCCTAAATTTATTTTAAATGAGTTTTAATTTGTTAGTGATTAAGCCATCTCTATATGAATCAGTAGGCTTCAACCACATTTTTGAAAAGTTGCAAGCAAAAGCTCTTAACCTGGATTATTTATATCAAACTATTTTGTTTCAGCATTATATAAACGATTAGTAAGATGAAAATGCTTTTTGTATGAAATATTTGTAAATTCGTCAACCACAATTTGAAACCTTCCATGACATTGTTTGATTTCTTAATTTTGTTTTTTAGTTCTTGGTGTTTTAATAAATAAAACTGATGAATTATTTCCATATCGTTGATTCCGCCGGAATGTTCTAGTTTTAAGCATAAAAAAATGCTGGAACTATTTAAGAATTTTTAGTACCTTAAGGGGCATTTCGTCCTCGGCAACACAACGGGTTTATATTTAACCTAATGATTCATTTTTGGCAGCGTATTTCAGTAAAGTATTATTTGTCGACTCTTTAGACCAACTTCGAACGGGGTTAAGTTTTATTTGGGGCACATTAATGTCAACCATATGGACTAATTAAAGGTGATTAATCGTGACGTGGAAACCCCTTCGCCACCTATCACTTTAGGACACTTCAAGAGCCTAACTTTGTCTGTTTAATCCCGTTCGAAATATCTCTAGAGATAAAATCTATATAAAAATATTTTTAATATTTAGAAAACGGTCGCACAAATTAAATACTATTTACTTTTTAACTGCACACGGTTTTGTAGTATTTTGAAAAGTTTTTGGTTTTCTTACAAGAACACACTCATTCAAAAGTGGTTTTTATTTACAGTGAGTGTTCAAATGTATTTTTTTACTTTAGTTACATTTTGTTTTGACATTGTTAATAAAAAGTTTAAGTTTGCCTAATATAGAATTAGAAAAATACTTAAATTACGGGTACATCTACAACAAGAGTAAGGAAAATGTATATAAATTACACATTATTAAAATAACCGGTTTATTATACCAAAATAACCGGTTTATTCGATATTTGAAAAATGGACATTTTAAAATAACCGACTTGAGAAAAGCTAAAATAACCGGTTAAAACCGGTCGAATAATAACCGATCGATCTCCCTAGTATATATGTATATGCCAGTAAACAGCTTTGAACGCTATTACAATTTGTTGTTGTTTCTTTGCAAAGTCCTTACAGAAGCTCTTGCGAAAGCTCGCGCATTGCACATATAGCTTGGACGCACTTGCTATAAAAGAACTAAAAACTGACAAACCGTAATCACAGTCACAGTTTTAAGGAGCAGTGATTTTTTGATCATGTTCACTAATCACGATGGGGTCGCTCATCTCTAGTTACCATGCAATAATGAACTTAAGGCCTTTCTACAGAAAAGTTTTGGAGTTTATGCAGCAATTCCGTTTAGTGTTGCAGTGCAATACTGTGTTTATGAAGTCAGCCATAGCATTATAACAGGGTTGGCAAGACTTTTTTTACATGCACCTTTTTAGAAGGTGATATTTTTTGTGTCGAAAAGAAAACACTAAAAGTATATGAACACAAGGTGTTAATTTTTTTCTTTTTGTTGATCAGCTGATCGGAAAAGTTCACCTTCTGAATGCGAATTGCTTTGAAACTATAAAACACAGTTTAAAAACAAACACATTCGAGGTGCAAAAATATTTACAAAAGTGTTATTATTTGCTCGCATATGTACTTCATATACAACTTGATGTTCGCTTTTATTAACACGGAATAATAAGTCTGCAACAATTGTTTTTTTTTTTGTTTTTGTAATTTTATATTGCGTATGCAACACATTTTCCTTGAATTGTGGAATAAATAATACACAGAATAAATGCTTCCATTCATTCACATTGACAAAGAAAAAATGCTTAAGTATAGGATATGTCTAAGTACGTATGTATAGTATAAACAGTGTAATGTACACTCATTACATGAATACATACATATTTGTGCTATAAAGGTATTTAGATACATACGTACAAACAAATACGCTCATATTTATACATATTTAGCATAAGCAGCACACAGTCTTAATAAAATGTGGTTTAGATATTGCCCAAAAAGAAAAGCCTTCATTCTAAGTGGTCAATTACTGCATTGTCCACAGCAGAGATGTTGAGGTAAGCGAAGAAAACTAAAAAAAAACAAACAACAAAATAAATTTTCAAAAAACGTGTCATAGTCAATACTTTTAGAACAAGTTTTTGGTTTAAACTCTGTTCAAAACTGTAAATAAAAAACTGTAAAAAAGCGGCACGCGTTTTCTAGTTGTGAAAAATTGTCATGCCCATACAATTTGTATGAAGCATCCCTAAATAGCGTTGCGTCAATGTTTTGCAATTGGAAAATCCGGTTGTGACAGCGGGTTTAATAGTGAAGATGGCCGCTATTGTTATTAAATAATGTCAATTTAGCTATTTTTTGGTCAGTCTAGCAGTTTAATCCCCATTTTTTATTTCTATTATGTGGGGTTTATTAAACAAGAAAGTTAACACTGAAGTTCGTGACACAACGTTGACGCTCTTGTTTAGGTATGGTATATCAGCGTAGAGGCTAAGCGGAAGAAAAACGTACCGCATTCCGCTCTTGTTTAGGTACGGCTGTAAGTGATTCCAACAGAAGATGAAAAAAATTTCAAAACTATCGATAGCACTATCGATATTAGGGATTACACTGGCCGGCTAAAAAAATCGTTTTAAATAAAACAAGTAAAAGAGCTATAATCGGCTCTGCCGAATCTTGTATACCCTTCACAAAGTTTGGAAAAGAATAGAAGTGTATATATACATATGGGCATTTCCATGAGTATGTCAACCAAAACTCAAAAAATGAAAAAGCCTTGAAACTTTTTTCCAAATATGTTAGAAAGGAAAAAAGCACTCAATGAACAAGATCCATGAGGAAGGACCATAATATAGGTCGATTAGCGTTAGGGATGGGCAAATTGAAAAAATATATCGATATATACGTATCGATATTTTATAAGAGTATCGATATTTATTAATTAAAAATATCGATATATCGATGTATCGAACGTATTAAGTTGAAATTATTACCAAATTTAAAAACTTAATATACCTATGTCAATACATATTTACGTATGTACAAACATATTACATGTAATTCTATTCTAACTTGTTATTGTTTCATTTAATTTCAAATTTACTGTCTGTCCCTCGATTTCGAACGAAAATTTCATTCGCTTAACTTTTTATTTAAATCATAAATTAATTTGAAAATTTACTTTTTAAGGTAAGTTATGCGAACGAAGTTTTCGTTTGAAATCGAGGGACCGGCAGTTAATTTAAAAAAAAAAGTAAAGAATAAAAAAAAAATTTTATTTATTCGCAACTTGAAATCTAAAAAAAAATAATTGGGATCATATAATGCCCTATTATATACTTCCGGTAAACGAAACTTGTGACACATACTATACAAGTAAAATGTGAAATATTTTAATATATAAGAACATACTCCCATAAAAAAAACTAAATATTTTTTTTTTATTATTAACATTCCAACTTTCATGAGTCTATTGCTGCTAATACGCCATAATTAAGGAGATTCTTTGCATAATTCTAGGAACCCTTTCCAGAATAGTTTTTCCGCGCTTAATTTTTTGTTGTCATCTCTTAAAAAACGAGACAAAAGTGAACTGTGTAATCTATTAAAATGTACAATGGAAAAGCGCCGATGCAATTCTTAAAAAACAACAGTATTGTAAGCAGTTGAGCAACGGTTAAAATGTTGAATTTTATTATAAAGAGATCTTAAAAATACCGAATTCGATAGTCCTAGATAAATATCGATGTATCGATATATGTGTATTTTTAATATCGGCGATATATATCGATTATAATTTTTTTAAATATCGATATTTTGATATATCGATATTTATTGTCCATCCCTTATTAGCGTTATATTTTTTGGTTGGCTTTGGGTGCTGTTCTAATGTCACGTACGTGGAGCAAAAATATCGTTTGTCTTTGTATTTGATGAATCGCAAGGGTTTTCAAAATAAAAGTCCAAAGCAAGGTCTCAAACAAATATTAATCTTATTTTTTTTAATTGTTATAATAAAAATTTTATAAGCTTTTAAAGGTTGTCACATATATTGTAAGTACTTCAAACGCAACTTCATGTGTCATCTTATTTTGTTGGAATTTAGTCCAAACTTATTTTATTGCAATCTAAATCATCTTACCAATTTTATTGGAGTCGGTTCACATTTGACCAAAGCCCATACAACAACTACTCCAGAAAATAACTTTTATTGCCATAACTTCCTTAGAAATGTTGGTATTAACACACAATTTGGAGACAATAACTTTTAGGATAGCTACTAAAGCTGCATCAATGCACCAATTTTCACACTTTTTAATACCCAAATCGTGTGACTGCACTTTAAATGGCGCATGTACCAATCGGTGACAATATTGTGCTAATTTTACCAATAAAATGCAACCCTGGTGCGTCAATCGTGTGACTACTTATTGTGCAACCGCGCGTCAATAAAAATAACAAAAATGTACAAATATTTATTGGGTTCTTGTGCGGCAATTAAACAACACAATACGCGCCAATATTTGCCTTTTATAATAAATTTACGTTTGTGTGTTTCTTTTAGTAGGAATAAATATAAATATATTTATATATTATTATTATAATTATATAATTTTTTTTTATATATGTGCAATAGCTGTTTAGGATGAATATTTTTATTCAAGATATTAAATAAAATTAAAATAAAACGGAGTATTATTTCTTTTTAAGGAATATTTAGGTATAAAAATCGATCGATTTCAAAACTATAAAAATTTATCACTTTCGAGCGATTTTAAGATCGATTTCTGAATTATATTATAAAGTCTTAATTATTTGTTCAAAACATAGTTTAAATAATATATATAATAAACAATTTAAATAAATATATACAGGAAAACGGAGGAAAATGTATTGAAATTCTATAAAGCGAATCTATTTTATATATTTTTTAGCAAATATAATGTGATAATTATTTCTTTTTAAATTTTTATTATACGAGTATTAACCATTTTTAAAAATATTTAACTTTGGCGTTTTTAAATTTTTACCAATATTTGTCGGTAATATTTCTTAAAGAAAATATTTGTAAACTTAAAAACGAGAATTTCGAGAAATTCGTTTAAGTAGCAGAGATTTCTCGCTAAAAGTTACAGATTTGAGGTACTGGTATTTAAATAATATAATTTAAATCAACTAAAGCGATACAAATATTTTTAATTTGCATTCTCAAAATTTGAATAGAAATATTCTCTATTTCTTTAAATATTTTAAAATAGAATTTTACTTTGTTTAATTTTTTGAATTTCATATATTTTTCTTAAAAATGTTCAAAAACAAAACTATCAAACAAAAAATTGTTTGAATATATAATACAATTTTCTTTTTTTAATGAAGAAGCTTATGTAGCACCACCTCTTCGCAGTTGACACAAATGAGAACAATCTTGTGACTGTGCTGCGGCATTTCGCTTTGTACCACTAGCCAATTATAGAGGAAAAATATTTGGTTTAATGCAAAAAATTAAAAAAATACTCCTCCCACAATTCGCGGATTTTCAACTCAAAATCACTTCCGTTTTTGCCACGTACGATATGCACCTATTTTGCTGGATATTTTGGACGACAAGGTTTAGAATGTGATAATTTTTTTTTTTAAATAAAGAAACATAATCATAAAACTATTTTCCATTTACTACTATTTTTGCAAAATCTCTACCTGTCACGTACGATAACATGGAAATGCCCATATGTACACATACATATGTATGGATATTTAAACAAACTTAATTAAAACTAAATTTTGTATAGAACTCGGTAATTTTTTCACCGATTCGACAGATTTATATATCTATGTGTTAAACAAAAAATTTGCCATTTATTTGGGATATAAAAATTGTGCTCGAGAACAACTATTTTCCCGAAAATGGATATTTTTTAAAACAAATATTATATTTTATTTATAACTCTTATATATCGGGAACGATCTTTCCAACTTTCTTCGGAAATATGTTCCGATCTTTTGATATATGAAACATATCCATAGGTCATACTAGAGTCCTAAAATAATTGTTTTCGAGTATTTAAGTCATAACCGATTTGACAGTATTATATATCGACGTGTTTAGGAAAAAATTTACCATTTAATTGGGTTATAAAAATCCGTGAAAATACATGTTTCTCGAAAACGCGTATTTTTTAAACAAATATTATATTTTATTCATGACTCTTCTTTTCTGGTCCGACCTTTTTGACTTTTTTGCGAAATATGTTCTGCTAAAAATGTCTGGTAGTTTGATATATATTAAACATGTCCATAGGTTATATTTCAGCCCTTAAATTTTGATCATAACCAAGTCATTTTATAACCGATTTGACAGATGTATACATATATCGACGTGCCATAAGTTATAAACTTTGGTCTCTATACACTACCAGACTAATAAAAAAAAAAAAAAAAATACATAACTGAAATTTAGCTCATAGAATAAATTCGATAAATAACAAATGTTGTGTATAAAAATTGTATATAGAATATAAAGATTCAAATCCGTTTTCAGTTTTGTTTTACCATATCTAGTTCTTTTAATATTTGTCCTGAAATAAGGCGGTTATGCTAATACATTTATTATAACTTAAGAACGATTGGATCGAACCCTTTACAAATGATTATTAATAAAATTTCCTTTAAGTTGTCACAATAACATTTTTTTTATATTTTCAACTGTTTTGGAGTTATTCAGAAATTAGTGAAGGTAAAATTTTTTAATGCAAAATTAATGAAGAAAATCACGTGGTTTTTTTATTTTTAACGAGATCAGTGCATTTAAAACATTTCTTTAACAACTTGTCCGTAAATCTTTTTTTAAGTTATAATTTTTTACAGAAAAATGGATTTCAATAAGTTCTAGTTAATTGATGTTAAAAAAAAATTGTATATAGAACAAATTTTTTTGCGAAGTAAATGATTAAAGCGATATTTTAGGAGCTGGATTTGTCTCATATATCATGGCCCAATTAGTAGGTCTGCACAAAACTACAACAATGCAACAATAGAAAAAAAACAACACGCATTTTGTTTGTGCAAATTATGTTAAAGATGTCAAAACCCAATGCATTTGTTTGTGTAACAAATGTACAACATGTCAAAAACAATTACTACAAAAACAATTGCACGATAAAAACACAACTCTACAAAATATCAGACGTTTCGAGCAGATCTACTAATTGGGCCATGGTCATATATATTAGTTTGTTTGGATTGTTTCTAATTTTCCCAGCATTATATTTAAACTAATGTTAGAAATAGCGGCCAGAGGATACGTTAGAAAATGTTACAACATAATAAGCGGTATTAATCATCAGTGCGAATTATCTATTAAAACTTTTTAGATTGAGCTTTTTCAGAAAGTTTTTAACAAAAAAATTCTTTTTCAAGTACAAAATACGGGAATATATACACACACCCCTATTATATAAGTCGTTGTAGATGAAGACGTCAGTTTTAAGTTGTTGCCACATCAAGTCGACGACTACATCACTTCGACGTTAGTTTGAACTTTCATTAGAATGTTGTGTCGATGTCGACTATTTATCGAAAATCTGTCAAAAAAAAATCCCATCTCAAATTTGTTTCATCTGGCGTTTAGTGTTGGTTTTTTATAAATTATTAAAATAAATTAAATTAAAATGTGTGTTTTTTAGAAACTAAAATTAAATTAAAAAACTAAAATTAAAGTATTCATACTGATGGATTTAGTTATTTAAGTGTTACTCTAAATTGGCTATTTGGCCGAAGTCTAAAACTTATTTTAGTTATTTAAAATATTATTAAATACCTGTTGTATTTGGTAACCTTTGTAACAATTACTAATAAAGTTTGTGCCCATAAGTTCTTTTAAAAGTGCATTTCTTATTTCAACGGTATTTAATAACAACATTTACTTTCTAAATAAAATTTCTTTAAATTTCATTTGAGTCGTCGCAAAATTTCCTGTCCACTAAAACACAGTCAATTCAATTCGACGTCGACTTAAAAGCGCCGTAGAAAATACCAAGTGACTGTCAATAGTAATCGATTGTTGTCAATTACGACTGAGAAAAAACATATCGCTGCTTTAGTGCAATGTAGTCTCAAAAAAAATCAAACTTTGCAAAATGCTATTAAAGTTTCAAAATGTACCTTTTTAAATATCGACCTTCATATCGGCCGTCAAAAGAAAAAACAATAAAAGGCGCTTTATTGCACTGATGGTTGCTTTGCAAGAGAAAAACCAAATGTTAGTTCAGTGTTTTCACGTTTTCTTTTGTACTTAAAACAAACACACACATACATGACTTTAATTTTATATACTCAGCGGGAAAACTCAGAAGACCTTCTTACTTCAGGCCTTATTTTAATTCAATTACCATTTTTATCGAACTGCTAAAGAATGCCTCATAGACGGCCCCTGCTCTTTCGCATAAAGGATAAGATACACATTCCACATTCCCATCTATCTGAAGGGAGAAGGGAAGGAGTAACATTTTTTGTTTCGTTTTATTTATTTTTTTTTTTTTGCCCAGACAAGACTTACTTTTTTTAACAATTTCCATTCTTATGTAACTGCGAAAGAAGCGAGAGCGGAACCCTTCCCCGCAATGACAACGTGTGTTAAAAAGATATGAGTGTGGAATGGAGCGAGCAGGCCTTATACATCCAAAAGAAGGAGTACAGAGGCCTTCTAGGAGGCATCCGTTCTCCTTCTTTTTCCCGCTGGGTATGTATGTATTTAAGTGTATGATGTATAAGTATTTATACCAACCAAAACAAATTTTTTGCCAAACGACTGGGCCAAATTAAATAATTTCCTTTAAATTCGGTGTTTGGAAATCTCCCTCTTAAAGCTTATAAATTTTTAGTCACGCACTGTCGCGGAGAAAAAAAGGTCTCGCACTTCCACGTAAAAAAATTTAAAATACTGCTTTTGAAGAAACCCTCACATTTGTTATTCACACATAAAAGAAACTTTTGTTTAAAACGAGTTTTTGTTAAAAAATTTGGTTTTTTAGTTCATCTTCACTCCCAGAATTGTTTTCAACGACTCTAACGCCATCTATTACTGAGATTTGAACAAAATACTCGCGACTGCTCTTTTAAATGTTCGGAATCCTTGCCTTTAGCAATGTCTATTCTAATTTCCGGAGCTGCCGGTCCGATTTTAAAATCATCTCACCAATAAAATAAAGAATTGCTGCAACAAAAATTGCACATCTTGACCATGACTTGTTTAAAAACAATTGAGAAAATTTAGTCACAAAATGATAGAGGCGATATCGATGGAAATCTCGTTTTGCTTGAGTAAATGCCCTGCAGATAATATTGGACTACGTGGTCCATTGTGGCTTAAATGGACTACTTACAACATGGTCCAATGTACTCTAGTATGGACCATATTAGACAAATTAACATGCAGTGCTGCCAACAACTGCATGATGTATAGGTATACTATACTACAGTTTACAGTTTTACACAATGGTAGCCCTGATGTTGTGCATTATTAATTGTTTATTTAAAAGTGAAACAGGAAAGTTTTTTAAGATTTGTGAAAAAAAAATAAAAAAAATTAAAAATACCAAGTATATATATATAATAATAGCAATAATGGATTCCATTGCACGCCATAAAAGGCGATTAGTGAAAAAGTAGTAACATGGAGTACTTTTGAAACAAACCCACTTGAGTACTCCATGGAGTAGTTAAGGGACTACTTCGGTGGGTTATATGGTCCACTCCTAGGACATCGTAATGTTAAATATACCATCTTTTTACCATATAATTGGAGTAGTTTTGGAGTACTCCTACTGCTTTATGGGCTACTCTTTACACGCATGTATGGACTAGTCTCGATATCTGCAGGGTGTTGGTCGTTTCTTTATGTATGCAGAGACACAACAAAGTGAATATGTGTGCGCGTGTCAGAACTTCTTTTGTATGCACACACTGACCAACATAAACAAAGAAGTTAATTTTCGTTTATCTTGAGACAGTGAGTAAATTATTCGGTTTTGAGATCATCTGAATGCTCAAAATCTTACAAGACAAAATGAGATTTGTGGTAAAATGATCATATCGACGAGTTCCCGAGATTATCATTTCTTAAAATTAAAGAGTACGCCGTTAACCCTCCATTCCACCTCCGGTCTATCTGTCCGCTCGACCGTCCCCTGACCGAATGCCAAGGTGACTTTTTCGTTTGCTCCGCTTTATCGGCTAAAAAGCTGAACTGATTTTGAAATATAGGCTTTTTATTTTTTTATTTTAAATTTAGACCAAGAGGGGGATATAGGGAGAATTACTGCATCTACGAAAATGTCTTACCGATTTAGATGAAATTTTAAACATATCGTCCCCTAATATTTTTTTGTGAACATGTTGTTTAATAAAAGGAACAAAAATCAATCAAAAACTCGATTTCGAATTGTTTGCTGTTACGCCCTTTTGCAATTTAGGTGACGATATGTAGATCGATCGACATACAAAAAAATACACAGGCGTTAGGAGATAATTTTACTTCTATATTTAGTCAAAAATTTACTCTGAGCGGGCAACGCCGCGGGCAGGGCTAGTATGATATAAAATGGTCATTAACAGTGGCCCGTTTGCCAGCTTCGTTGCGTTCTACTCGCCATAAATTAAACAACACTGAATTTGGAACGCAGTAGTCACCTGGAAAAATACGTTTCTTAAAAAAGTCTGGAGATATTTGCAGCTGAAAATTATTCAAATCGGAAGATAATTGATTGTCCTTCAGAACTTTTATGGTGTTATGTCTCACATTTTTTATAAGTCTAAATAAAATGCCCATTCTTAATTCCATAGTTCATCTTAAGGTCACTTAAATTTTTCCAAATTGATCGTTCTAATAGACAAGTACGGCAACATTTCACAATATATTACTAAAGTATTCAAATTCGACATTATTTTAAATTTTTTGATTTTAAAAAACTATAAATTTTTATTATAAAAGCGTTTACGAGAAAGTATCACAAAATCCACTGTAGTCAATCGTCATTTGTTAACTAATTCGGAAATCGCAAACAAAACCACAGATAAAGTAACGAAAAATCAATTTTGTCGAAATTTTTCAAAAGATCCCTACGGGAAAGGGAACTAACACTAAACTTGTCACGTGACAAGTCACTTTAACATAGCCAAATTAAATAATTTCCTTTAAATTCGGTGTTTGGAAATCTCCCTCTTAAAGCTTATAAATTTTTAGTCACGCACTGTCGCGGAGAAAAAAAGGTCTCGCACTTCCACGTAAAAAAATTTAAAATACTGCTTTTGAAGAAACCCTCACATTTGTTATTCACACATAAAAGAAACTTTTGTTTAAAACGAGTTTTTGTTAAAAAATTTGGTTTTTTAGTTCATCTTCACTCCCAGAATTGTTTTCAACGACTCTAACGCCATCTATTACTGAGATTTGAACAAAATACTCGCGACTGCTCTTTTAAATGTTCGGAATCCTTGCCTTTAGCAATGTCTATTCTAATTTCCGGAGCTGCCGGTCCGATTTTAAAATCATCTCACCAATAAAATAAAGAATTGCTGCAACAAAAATTGCACATCTTGACCATGACTTGTTTAAAAACAATTGAGAAAATTTAGTCACAAAATGATAGAGGCGATATCGATGGAAATCTCGTTTTGCTTGAGTAAATGCCCTGCAGATAATATTGGACTACGTGGTCCATTGTGGCTTAAATGGACTACTTACAACATGGTCCAATGTACTCTAGTATGGACCATATTAGACAAATTAACATGCAGTGCTGCCAACAACTGCATGATGTATAGGTATACTATACTACAGTTTACAGTTTTACACAATGGTAGCCCTGATGTTGTGCATTATTAATTGTTTATTTAAAAGTGAAACAGGAAAGTTTTTTAAGATTTGTGAAAAAAAAATAAAAAAAATTAAAAATACCAAGTATATATATATAATAATAGCAATAATGGATTCCATTGCACGCCATAAAAGGCGATTAGTGAAAAAGTAGTAACATGGAGTACTTTTGAAACAAACCCACTTGAGTACTCCATGGAGTAGTTAAGGGACTACTTCGGTGGGTTATATGGTCCACTCCTAGGACATCGTAATGTTAAATATACCATCTTTTTACCATATAATTGGAGTAGTTTTGGAGTACTCCTACTGCTTTATGGGCTACTCTTTACACGCATGTATGGACTAGTCTCGATATCTGCAGGGTGTTGGTCGTTTCTTTATGTATGCAGAGACACAACAAAGTGAATATGTGTGCGCGTGTCAGAACTTCTTTTGTATGCACACACTGACCAACATAAACAAAGAAGTTAATTTTCGTTTATCTTGAGACAGTGAGTAAATTATTCGGTTTTGAGATCATCTGAATGCTCAAAATCTTACAAGACAAAATGAGATTTGTGGTAAAATGATCATATCGACGAGTTCCCGAGATTATCATTTCTTAAAATTAAAGAGTACGCCGTTAACCCTCCATTCCACCTCCGGTCTATCTGTCCGCTCGACCGTCCCCTGACCGAATGCCAAGGTGACTTTTTCGTTTGCTCCGCTTTATCGGCTAAAAAGCTGAACTGATTTTGAAATATAGGCTTTTTATTTTTTTATTTTAAATTTAGACCAAGAGGGGGATATAGGGAGAATTACTGCATCTACGAAAATGTCTTACCGATTTAGATGAAATTTTAAACATATCGTCCCCTAATATTTTTTTGTGAACATGTTGTTTAATAAAAGGAACAAAAATCAATCAAAAACTCGATTTCGAATTGTTTGCTGTTACGCCCTTTTGCAATTTAGGTGACGATATGTAGATCGATCGACATACAAAAAAATACACAGGCGTTAGGAGATAATTTTACTTCTATATTTAGTCAAAAATTTACTCTGAGCGGGCAACGCCGCGGGCAGGGCTAGTATGATATAAAATGGTCATTAACAGTGGCCCGTTTGCCAGCTTCGTTGCGTTCTACTCGCCATAAATTAAACAACACTGAATTTGGAACGCAGTAGTCACCTGGAAAAATACGTTTCTTAAAAAAGTCTGGAGATATTTGCAGCTGAAAATTATTCAAATCGGAAGATAATTGATTGTCCTTCAGAACTTTTATGGTGTTATGTCTCACATTTTTTATAAGTCTAAATAAAATGCCCATTCTTAATTCCATAGTTCATCTTAAGGTCACTTAAATTTTTCCAAATTGATCGTTCTAATAGACAAGTACGGCAACATTTCACAATATATTACTAAAGTATTCAAATTCGACATTATTTTAAATTTTTTGATTTTAAAAAACTATAAATTTTTATTATAAAAGCGTTTACGAGAAAGTATCACAAAATCCACTGTAGTCAATCGTCATTTGTTAACTAATTCGGAAATCGCAAACAAAACCACAGATAAAGTAACGAAAAATCAATTTTGTCGAAATTTTTCAAAAGATCCCTACGGGAAAGGGAACTAACACTAAACTTGTCACGTGACAAGTCACTTTAACATAGCGATGTCTTGCGAGGGGGTTAATTGGCACCTTTTTGACACTTTGTACCAGGTCACTGAAATAACCTTCCAATTTCGGTTAAAATAAGGCCTGTCGCAGATATTGTCCCAAATGAGCCATGTCAATATGATAGATCCCCTTCATATAAAGTAACAGAACTAGAGAGAATCAGCCACTACCCGCACAAAATCCAGTCACATGAATAGTTTTGTGCCTATTACCTTTCCTCTGGACCAACAACACTCTAAACACATAACAACTCGTTCCTTTTAATTTTAAAATATTGTTCACTGGTCACGGGATAAGTGCTTTAAGAGAAATTTACACACATTTTCCGCAGGGATATGTTTACTTTGATATACATATTTTTTTTATATTAAAGCGAAAAAATAAACTTTGCTGCAATTTAAATTTTGATTTTTGGGCAAAAAAAAGTGGTAAATTTTCTATAGTTCAGCGTTGCCACTTTTGAATAATATTTTAAAAACTGTTCTGGTTTTGAAAACTCTGGAAAACATTTAGAAGAATCACATTTTTTTGTGTTACTTTTTCTTATTACAGAAATAAAAGTAATCCTGTTTAAAGATAATTTTTGCTTAAATTTCCCGCTCATTTCTACTTTTGCAAAATGATTTTGATGGAAAGATTAATTGAAGTTTATTTTTTTAGTTTCTTTATTCTAGTAATAGCAATATATTGAGAAAAAGCCCTATTGCAGAGCAACATTAATATGGGGACAACGTTTAATAATGAACCGCTTGAGGCCATTTTATATTATTGCCATATTGTAATGGTCTTCCTAAAAATCGGTGTTAAAGACCGAGTCAGAAAAAACTTATACACACTATACCAGCCAAAGCTTATCCTCAGTCCAAGAAATTAGTTTTGTATTAATAACGTAAGCTTTTAAAAATTATGTTATTTCGGTCAAAATGGATATCGAAAAAAAGTACGTGAAAAATAAATACAACTTTTCAAAAAAAAAAATCCGGTATGGAATTTAAACAAAAATACTAAAAGATCTAAAGGTTTATCGTCACAGGCTTGAACATTGAAAGAAAACTTGGATCAGGATTTTGGAAGGGAAAATAAGTAGAACACCTCTTTCGAAGAGCACCGAACGCTTCTATCAGAAATGCAGCTCGTAAAGTTAAATGCTCTGATTATTTTGTGCACAGAGCCTGGGGTGAAGTCGCATAAAGTTCAGAAAGTTCCAGATCGCAATGCGATAAAGGACTTAGAAGCAAAAGAACGAGCGAAAAAATTGAGGTCAAAATTTATTGTTCTGTGATGGATGATAAAACTTATGTACTAGCAGACTTTTCACAACTTTCGGGTCATGACTTTTATGTGGAACAATACCGGACAAAAAAAATCCCCAAGAAGTTTCTTATGTGGCAAGCCATTTGCATTTGTGGCAAAAGAAGCCAATCAATTGTGGTGACATCAGCAACGATAAAGACAGAAATATATATTATAGAGTGTCTACACAGAAAGAAAAACACTCGGGATAAATTAAGTTTCTAATACTTCAAGTCAAGTCAAGTACGAATAACACTAAAACGTACTCCAAACAATCCTAAATGGGATAACTTTCAAAAATCAATCCCGGAATTTCTTAAAATAAGTATAAACCAAGTAAAAATAAGATTGAGCTTTTCGTTGGTAGTGCCACTCTGAGAGTAAAATAACAACATGAGCGTTTTATTCTCATATAACTTACAAGCAGTGCTGCCACGACTTAAACGATTTTTACAACCAACAGTTTTGAAAAAGTTACCAAATGTAAAAAAATATAACTAAATTAGAAAAGCCTTTTGTTGATTGAGTAAAACAAATGTCATTTGCACTTAATAGGAAAATATTAATTACGAATTAAGAAAACTAAACAAGAAATGTAATTCTTGTGCATATTAAAAAAATAACGAAAAATTTATAGGTATTAAAATTTTTTATATATTTGAGACCTTTTTCATAAGATATATTTTTATTTTTTAAGATTTAACCCGTCAAATTTCCATACAAAATTCAGTATATTGAAAGTGAATTTTTGAAATATGACCTTTACAATAAACGAAATTTGTACTTCACAGTTACGAGTATAAATAACAAAAAAGGTAAAAATTAAAGTGTTCCGCTTTTAAACTGTCAGTGGCATGTGGTGATTTTTAAATTCTTTTGGCGATTAACATTTACCTTTGGCGATATGGCGATGGTTTTTGGCGAAGTTTAAAAACTTCCGTTCATTTGAATCAAATAATGAGAAAATCGTAGTGCAAAGTACACATTGTTCGAAGTCGTACATAATTTCCTTCGAATTGACCCCCATGTAAATAAAAAGTTAAAAATGTATAAAATCTAAATTAAAAGTGTATCAAGAAAAACATATTCTTACGTATTTTATATTTTAGAAAAAAAGTAACCAAAATGAAAAAAATATTCACATCTCCACATTGAGAAAAAACATACCAATTTTGGTTAGAAATAACCAAGAATGGCAGCTCTGCTTAAACGGCTTATCTCTCAGAATTGCATTATGTATGTGTGCATTCGCCAGTGTTTGTTGTAGAAACTACAAAAACACCAAGTAGTTAAAAAAACGATTTGCTTGTTGTGTGTAGAAACAACAAAAATAACAGAATAAGAAGAAAACTCATTATTTTCATCTTTAAAAAGTCAAATTGAAAGTAAGAAGTAAGTAAGATTTTATTTTTAGTTAAATATGTACGTAACATTTTTAAACTAAAAACCATATCTGGCTTGATGCCGGTGTTTTTATAATTGAAATTCTGTAAGGTGTAAAACGGATAAGTAAATAATAATATCCTTTTTCTAATTTCAAGTAAAAAATTCGGGGTAAAATCAACTTTATAATAATTGAATCAAGCGCATTTTGAGATTGATTTAATCTTAGTTTTACTTAAATCAATCTCATTTACGGATTATTTCAATTGGGATCGGGATCGGGTATGGATAATTTAAGTATTTAGCGCTTGAATAATCCGTACTTGAATCAATCTTTTTGTACTTGATTCAAGAAAATTCGTTCTCGCCGTACTATTGATACCGCTTGGGATTGATTTGAGTACGGATGGATGGATTTTTCTTTTGCTTGTACAAAAACGGCTTTTGCCTTTCTTAAAAAAGAACAGAATGCCTTCATATTTCTGGGCCGATTTGGCATCATGCCACTATGGAAAAAGGCCCTTTCGTGGTATATAAACACTAATGTCCATTTTGTACCACGGGAGCCAAGTCCACCCAACTGTCCAGAACTTCGGCCAGTTAAAAGGTATTGGACTCTTGTAAAAAAGAATGAAAGAACACAGAAGATATATCCCAGCACATGTCTGTTTTAAAGCGTAAGTGGACCACCCACTTCGTCCAAAAAAGTAACGGAAGCACCTAAAAGACCTTTAATGGAAAGTTTCCGATAAAAGAGGATAATTTTATAAATACCGAGTACACAGAAAGAAAAAACTCGTACTAAATTTAAGTTTTTTCTACTTACTTTAGTATGAGTCGTTTTTAAAAATTCAAGTACGAATAACACTAGTAAATATTTACAACAATCCAAAATGGGATACCTTTCGAAAACCAATATGCGTGAATACGCATGCGTTTGTAGAAGTTTGTTGTAGAAATAATAGCAAAACTACAAAAAGAAATATACAGATTATTTTCATGTTTGAAAAGTAAAATAAGAAGCAATAATTCCCATATTCTATTTGTTTAAATTATTTAGTTAAATTCATCATATTTTAAAAGTAGAATTATTACGAAAACCATATCGGACATGCTGCAGGTTTCTTGTAGTTGAGAGTTCTTCCGTAAACCGATGTGTATTATTATAAGGTGCTCTTAGTAAATAAGTTTCACTTAGTATTCATGTATGTATATTTATGTCATGTATATAATTATGTCAATAATAAATAAATAAATAAATTGTTAACAAGCAGTCGTTGTTTGTTTGAACATATCATAAACAAAGGGTGGTACAAAAGTGGAACAAACATGTGTAACGGTAAATAATAAGATTCTCTCTATCTCTGGTTCTCTGGGATAAGTGTATAGGTAGGTTCAAGGCTAATTCATGTATCATCTATCACGGTGGTGTCGATACTACTCGTACAACAAGTAACAACACCAAACACACAACAATTTTTTCTTTCTTTCGTTGATCGATATGTCAAACACACAAGCAACTTTTGACATTTCTCGCTTTAGGTAAGAAAAAAAAAGTAGCAACGCCACCTGAAAAATGAATTCGCCTTGGGTAGGTTAAAAAATAATCTCACTTTCGGATTATTTCAAGTACGAATTAATTAAGTGATTAAACCAATTTAAAAATTCTTGAATCAAGTACAGATTGAGATTAATTTTTATCTCACTTTTAATTAAGTCAATCCATTCCGTTTTCGGATTATTTTAAGTACTTGAATAATCCGTACTTGAATCAAGCATTCTGTACTTGATTTAAGGAAATCCGTTCTTACCGTACTATTGACACCGCTTCGGCTTGATTTATATAAGTACGGATGGATTGTTTTGTCTTTTCAGTGTATTACAAAAATGAATATATTCAATACTAAAAATTGTAAAAATTTAAAATTTCGATTTTTTTTTTCTCAATAAATGATATTTTTTATTTTAAATAAAAAAATTATCAAAAACCTTCGCCATTTCAAACAATGTGTTAATTGATTTAATTCCCAACAACAATTCTACATGTTTAAATTATTTTATTTTAAGTGAAAAAGTCAGTAAAGATTTTTTGTTATTTAATGAATATTTTCAATACAAATTTATTTTAAAACAACTAAGATATTAATTATATCAAAATTATATTTTTGATTTTGATTAAATTATCACAATAATTGATATACTTTTTAAACAATTTTTTTCATTGATAAAAAACTACTGAAAATTTTTTCTGTGTGTTTTCTATCCAGCTCCTCAAACGACGTTGGAGGTTGGTCCGGTCCAAAAATTAATCAAATTCTTTCAACATTAAAAAAAAAACTTCTGTTAGACTATGAGTACAAAATCTTAAATTTTAGTAAAATTCTTAAAAGAAAAATTCCTGAAACTTCCGGAAATTTATGAATTTTCTTGGGTATACCATAGAATACTTTTTATTATACTTATTAATAAAGTATATACGAGTATGAACGCTCATGCCTGTGTAACTTTCTTTACACAAGTATTAACGAGCATTAAAAATGGAAAAGTCATTTTCATATGATTCGACCCATTAAAGAAATTGAGAAGGTGTGGACAGAAGAGAAAAGCGAATAGTTATTATTGCTTAACCCAATTAACAAATTTACATATGGGCTAAATTTAAATAAAAGAAGAAAAAAACATTAAGATTTCAGTTATTCTACTTTAAAAAGAAATAACTATCGAAGGGTTTCTCGAAACCAGTATTAAGAGGAGATAAGTTGATTTTGCATATACGGTCTAGTAAACAAAAAACTAGGGTGTTCAATTAATCGGCTTTGTTTTTTGTTCGATTAAACGAATAATCGATATTTGGCATTTTTGACTTATTCCATTAAAAGAATAAAATTTTAAAATTAATCGATTAATCGAATAATTCAAAATCCTGAAATTTTATAAATTAAGAGATTTTTTCCCCATAATTTTCGACAAAAATTAGTACTTGAGTAAAAACATTATTTATTACAAGTATTTTAATGTTTTATTAAAAACCTTTACACCGATAAAAAAAAAATAATAAAACATGTGTTGAGATCCTATAGTTTTATATGTACAAACAATTAAACAGATCTTTTAAAATAATCTTTCAAAAGTAATATGTTGCTTAAATGTTTTGCATACTTGAAAGCCACACGATCAAATTTTGTCTTTCCTTTTAATTTGCTATACTCACTCACTTTTTTACTTTTTAAATAGAACACGAGATTGCTCTCAATTTTACCTTTCCATTTGTTTGCCAATTTTACGTCAAATTTAACAACTGACCCCAAATTAACTTTGGCGCTTTCTTTATAAAAAAATAATTTCTTA
This sequence comes from Pollenia amentaria, assembly GCA_943735925.1. Taxonomy (NCBI): domain Eukaryota; kingdom Metazoa; phylum Arthropoda; class Insecta; order Diptera; family Polleniidae; genus Pollenia; species Pollenia amentaria. The sequence goes on from OX031007.1 coordinate 106,084,823, forward strand.
AAAAATAAAAAGGCTTTATTAAAACAAAATTGTGTTCTAAAAAATTCTTGTGCTTTTTTACAAAATACTTTGAGTCATGTTACTATTTTGAGTTGTTTCTTTGTCGGGGGCATTTTTAAAATCAAATTGAGTGCAGCCTGTGACACAGCTGTCAATTCAAACAAGTTATGACAAGCAGTTTTTGTGAGTTTATTGAACGTGTGGCTCCAGGCTTAAAAATATGTTTTTGCATTTGTTTCAATAATAAGTAAAAATTAACGGATTACTGCATTATTTCAGAAATCAGTAAAAATTTACTGTTTACTCAAAATTTTTTCAGTAAGCAGTACATGGGCGTACTGTGAATTACTCACTAAACATGACTGTTTTTTTTTTTATTATTCCAACGGACACATACATTTATTTATACATTTGAAAAAAAAACCATATATGTATTGTTATTCGATTAATCGGCATAAATTCTTGGATTAATCCTTTTATCGAAATCAGCAATTTTAAATTAATCAAACAATTAATCGTCTAAAGGCTTATGATCTTGCTAAGCTTTATACGTACTAAAAAAAAAGTTTTTTTGAAGACGTGAAATAATTTCCCGAAAATTGTAGCGCAATTTCGCATTTTTTTTTTTTTTTTTTTTTTTTTGGGCACCAATTTTTTACTACGAATTCGGTTAGTATTTACATTTGTTAATATGTGTACTTCTATGTATATGTTTTCTGAATTATTTCGAAAGAGAATTTGAAAGAACGTTACTTGCATTACATGAAAGTTTAGGCAGTCATCGAATCAAAGCCTCATAGGATTTTAAATGTAAAAATTATAGCTACTTTAAAAATTTAATATTTACAAATGTAAAATTAAGGCTTAAAAGTATATTTTTGGAGAAACAGATATTTTCTGGATCGAAATCGAATATGAACACTAATAAATGAAACAGATCTCAACGAATCTCCAATATATTGTATATAGTAAAGAGCTGCACAAGCATAACAAATATTGCTTACAAGCAATTTCATTAAATTCAGATAGTAGGTGTATATTACTCTCTCATTACAAAACACATACTTCCAAAAACAATTGTTTTGCTTTACGATCAAAATATAGAAGAATAGAACAAAACTGCACAAGAACAATGCTGAACTAAAATAAAGCTGAATTAGAACAAAGATGAAGTAGAACATTAAAACAGAAATAGAACATTCCAAGCATGTTTGAATGTTTTGATTGTAAACATAAACCAAAGAGAAAATTGCAAAAGGAGAAACTTTTGATTTAATTTCGTTTGAGTTGTTTTCAATGGGTTCGGTTGTAGGTTCCTTTAAAATATTATTTAAAATTTAGGAAATAATATAACTAAATTATTAAGCTTAAAGTCTTTTTTTTATTTTTATATAAAACTTTTAACGTTTATTTAACCAATATTTCGGTACTCCTTTGAGTGCCTTCTTCAGGGTTTTTTCTTCCTTATTTTATAAAATTTCAACAATTTTTAACAAATTTAACAATAACTGACAAATTAAAAAATTTTTTAATTAGAAATATTGGTTAAATAAACGTTTAAAGTTTTATATAAAAATAAAAAAAGACATCAAGCTTGATAATTTAGTTATAATATAATAATAAAGGTCGACTAAAATAAAATATACATTTAGGAAATAATTAAAAAAAAATCAATTTTGCTTACATTTAATCCATTTCTGTTATAAGCTAACATCACTTTAAATTTTTTAAATTCCTAATTACGTGCACTCGATGCTTTTACTATAATTTACCGTTTCTTTATTTCATTGTCTGTTTTTGTGTTGATATTCTGTTTGTTTTGATAATACAAGCACTAACAAAGCAGAAGAGAAAAACTTTTCAAGTTATGCTTGTTTTGTTTTGGTGAGAGTAATGTGTTGTTATGTTTGTTTTGCTATGTATGTTTACAGTGAAATAATATGATTGATAGTTGTGTGAAGTAGAACACAGAACATTAAGAATATTTTGCGCAGCCCTTTAGTATATAGGTAGGTATACATTTATTTAGAAGCGCCTTAAGTCGGCCATAGACTACCCCAGTTTTATGCTCAAGTCTATGAAGTGTATAGCGGTGAAGTGTATAGCAACAAAAATCAACGCGGAAAAATATTCTGTATAGTTTCTAAAATAATGCCTGAATTATGGCACATTCAAAGCAGCAATAGGCTCATAAATAATATCCTACGAAAAAATTAATGAATTTAGAAATAAATGCCTTCTTCGCTTATAAATTTAAAAAAAAAATTGCACAGATTATTTGTATAGTGAGTGTCACAAGTTTCGTTTACACAGTGCCAGACTTCAGCACTGCACTTGTGTATTGTATAGCCGCGGCATAAGCTGAACAAGCTTTTCTGAAATCAACACTGCTTAACAAAGAACTCGCGAGTCCATTCATTCGTGTCTTAACTTATCCGAAACGAAGCTTAGAGAATAAACTCCGAGTGTAACTAATTACGTAGAGAGTTTAAGTTAAAAAAAAATTGTTCACGACTGTTAAATTAACTTTACGACAAGTAGTGTACAAATTAAAATCTAAAGTGTAGGGTATGCATTTGTAGCGAACTTTTCTTATTTTTTTTTTTATTTTAAAGTTTTTTGATAAACTTTATGTGCTTAATTGATATTTTTATTAAAAAAAAAATTGTGTTATTTATATTTTGTTTACTTTATTAGAAATAAATAATAGATAGGTAAAACTAATTTATAAATTTTTTATCTAACATTTGTATGTAAATTGTTAAGCTCGTGATTGATTTTCACACACTAGTGTACATACGAGTACATTGATTGCATTAGTCAGAGCTTTTTTTCTTGTTTTTGTTTTTTATTAATTGTATAAAAAGGTAAAGAGAACGAACTTTAGACAACAATATAAAGTTTTCTAATTCCGTTTAAGAATTTAAGTCATTTTCTTTATTTAATAATTTCTTTATTTTATTGTTAGTATTTGTGCACTCCATGAGCCTGCAATTGTATTTTTACTTAAGCCTACACTACACAAATCCAGTGCCTAACTCTAGAACTGCGTAAACGGAACTTGTGGCACACACTATACAAATAAACTGTGCAATGTTTTATTATTTTAAGAGCGATTCTGGCTTGCAATCGCATAATAGCTGTTCTGTAAATCGCAATCGCAAAAAGTTTAGCGACTTTAAATCGCAAAAGTATGCGCAAGAAAACTAGAATATTTTTAAGAAACTATTAGGGTATTATTACTACCCGATTATCTGATCGGATAATTTAAGATTGGCTATTTTCGATTAACGATTAAACCGTTTAATTTCAGTCGATTAACCGATTAACCGACGCTACAAAATTTTTAATTTTTTGTAGTATTATAACATATTTTTTTTTATGTGTTTAGAAAATATTTTTTCATACAACCGGCGAAGGTGTTTAGTGAAGATTTTATACGTTTTGAGAAATCCAGGAAAAGCACTAAGAAATTATGTATCGCTTAAATTCTAAACATTTAAACCAAATTTTTTTTCTACTAGATTATTTTATAAAATGTCCTTAAACTATTGAAATAACTAATAAAATTATCTCATAGTTTATTTTTTAATTACAGTCGAACTTCCCTATAATGAGTAGGCATGGGACCATAAAATCACCTTATTGTATAAAAACTTTATTATGAAGAAATTATTTTTTTTCCTATTTTTATTTAAAATAATCAGGTGTTTTAGTTTGGAATTCACTCTTTAACGTGCGCCGGGTATCCAATTTAACATTGCTTCTCAAAATCCTCATAAAGGTAGTACTTTACAGCTTGTCCTCTACATTTTTAGAATAAAGTGCTGGAAAGAACTGCTTGGCTCTATTTTGTTTTTGTTTTTCATTCTTCAACTTTATTAAATACTACTTACTTTTTTCAAAAGATATGCTACTTTGATGCGAAACTTTAGTTCAATAAGCACATCGGATTGCTGTCAAAATTGTGTGAGCTAATTCATTATATGGAGACGAAAATGCACGAAAATCAAATTTATATTTGAAAAAAAATTTTATTGTAAAGAAAAATTTACTGTATGGCAATTCATTATAAAGGGATCAAATTTCACTAAAATTTCAATTAAAAAACCTGTGTTGTTAAAATCAATTCATAAAAGGGAGAGCTTCATTGTATAGAAGTTCACTATAGAGAAGTTCGACTGTAGTACATTAATGTATTAATTAAAAAATATCTACATATTTTATATTTATCAATTATTTTTTTATTTGCTCGTTTTAATCAAGAATCGTTTTTATACTAATAAACTCCAAATAAATTATGAATTTTTATTGCTTAATTTATAAAAAAAAAAATTTAAACCGGTTAACCGATCAATAACAAAATTAACCGATTAAACCAAAACCTCGGTTAATTAATCGAGCGGTTAACCGATTAAAGTAAAGGCCCGATTAAATTAATACCCTAGAAACTATGCCAGATCGCAAGCAAAGGCCTCGAGTTTCAATACAGCATAAAATAAATCTGGCATTATGCGATTTCAAATCTAGCGATTGTCAGAACATGGTCATTAAATTTATAACCGAAGAAGACAACATGTGCGAATAAAAAAATAAAGGAAACAGTGTTTCCTTTTTTAATTTTCCATTAACCTTTTCATTTATTTTATTTGAGTATGTATTTGATTTCTTGACTCTAAAAAAACCACAATAAAACTGAACGTTTTTTACATACAACACACAAGTTCACTGTACAGTTTTACAAACTTGAACAAATAAAGGGTACTTAACACTATCACACAAGTCTTACGTATATTGACAAAAATGCTTCCCTGATCTAATTATTGTTTGTAATCTTTAAAAAAAAACAATAACATGTTTTCATAACAGGGTTTTGTTTTACTCAAAATACGTTAGACTTGTGCGATAGTGTGAGGTACCTTTAAATAGCAAAAACACCGTCTTACACTATACAAACGCACTGTACAGTGCCCGACTTGAGCAGAGCAACTTGAGCACTGAACTTGTGTAGTGTGTGGCCGGCATTAGCTTTTCCGGAGTAAAAATTGTTTACTTGGCAATTAGTAGAACAAGGAATACTACTGTTGTTAGTCAAGTTAAACAAATTGGCTTATATGAAACAACGGAAAGTAGGCTACACTACCAAAAGAAAAATACTTTCCATAACGCACAAAAACCACTCTAAGCATTATATACATATTGTTTTCTGTACGTTTGAAGGATTATATACATACATATATAAATGTCTATACATATACATATACATAAAAATATATGCAAACTATGTGTACTACACGATTTTGCTGCTTATATTTTTATACTCAACACCAAAAGCCATCTAAATACTTTGATTTCGTCATTTCGTTTGTAATGCATCAAAATTATTACCGAAGACCCTTAAATGTATTATTGAATGTATAGAGTGAATACAGGGTAATTTAAACTATTGGTTATTAAGAACTCCGAATTTTTTACAGAGTTACTCTATGGAAGTTGTGTTTGATTTATACAACAATTATCCAAAGCAAAAAAAAACAATCTTTTTTTATACTTTTTAATTAGAACGGTATTTTAAGAAATTTGGTATTCCCGCCGGGTACCAGAGTTTTACAATGATTGGATGACAGCATCAATCTTTGAAGACTGGTTTCACACATCGTTGGCTTGTATGATACGGTTTAGCAACTGTGCAACAAAAAGGGATTGCCAAAAAAGGCTATTTCCACCGGATCATGAAACAAAAGCTGAGGATGGATGTATCTTTTGTCTTGCATAGGCGATTGAACGTCACTCCATTGATCTAACCAAAATGTATTTGGTGTTCAGGAGGTCTTAACCGCGGATGACAATGGGACAATGGGACAATGTTAAAAGTTTAATTCCAATTTCTGCAGAAGATTCCAAAACCAACTCTGACAGTGAAAAATATATATTCCTACCAAACACGAAGTCAAACCTTTGATATGAAATGTCTTTATCATTTGACATCAAACACAATTCTCAAACCTTTTTCAATTGTTTGTTTTTAAAATTTAAATTCAAATTGTCATACAATGTTTTATCAAATATTATTCTCAAATCAAAAATAAACTTGGCATCACTGAAGTGAAAAATAAATATAAACAATAAAAAATGGCTGTTATAGTTAAATGTGTTTTTCAATTAAACAAAAATTATAAATTACGTGAAGCGAATTCGTAAAAAACGAATTACAGAGTGTAAGAACGCGTGCTTATTGGACGAAAAGAACACTATTTCATCTTTTAGCTAATGGTGCCTTTAGCTCACAGTTCATTTAAAAAATATTGAAAAAAAAATTTTAAGTTTATGTTCAACATTGTATTAAAATCCACATTTGAACAACATATGAGAATAACATTTGAAAGCAAGTTGAAAATAAATGCATTTCTCAATTTAAAAATAATTTCCCCTTTTTGTTCAGAATGCTATGATTTTCAAATCCTTATCAAACGTTTGTCGTTTGAGAAAAGGTTTGATTTCAAATTATTTTCAATTTGAAATCAAACCTCCGTGTTTGTTGGGTAACAGTAAACGCAGGCCGTGCAAATTTTCGAAATATCCGAAAATAATGATGAATATATTTTAGGTTTGCATGAGTTGCGTGAAAAGATTAAAAATTCATGCACAAACCCCAAAACTTCCCTTTAGTTTATAACCCTCTTCTGAAAAAAGGTTATTTTTCTAGTAAAGCATCACATTAAGGCCTAATTTCACCACAACCTATAGCTAAAGGTAAGATTTTATCGGCATGATAAAAAGTGTTCAATTATGAAAACTTTACTTCAACCTAAAGTTAAAGGAAGGTAAAAATTAAGATGTAAAAATGGAACACTTTTAATACGGCCTTTAGCTTTTGGTAAGTTATGAAATCGGGGGTAAGCCTAGCAAAAGTGTAAGGGCTTAACGTATTGTTTAACTAATGTGAACTTCAGTTTTTTTTTTTTTTTTTCATAATAAAAATGTTTTTTAGATACTCCTTAAAGTTTACTTTAATAACGCCTTTGTCACGATTGAAATCACATAAAGGACACAGCAATGAAATTTGGCCTTAACAATTATTATGTTAAATTTATTTGGTATTGAAAATTAACCATCCGGCTTATTAAGACGTTTTACGCGTTAGGGTTTATACGATAGGGTCTAGCATTTTTATCTGGGAAAAAATTTCGAGAAAAATATTTTTAAAATTCGTGGGAGTTATTAGACGGAAAATTCTTTCCAATGTGTTTGACTAAAAAATTTGTGTAAAATGAGTGTTTTTATTTAATTTTTCTAGTGAAAGTCAACGTTATCACTGAAACAATTTTGTAAAATAAGTTTTGTAAAGCATTAAAAAAAAATTGCTAATTATAATTTGATAAAACTTTTATTAAATTGGTGTTTTAAAAAATTTGTGATTTCCTATAAATTCTTTTAAAAAAAATTTGCCCATATTAGATTTGTAAACTTTAAAACATTAACAATTATTTTGAATAAATGTACTGTAGATTTTTTAATATTTGTAAAACTTTCAGCTCATTTATTTATTATTTTACTCGAACAAAAACCTGCGAAGATAAACAGTGAAATGGTCCACATTTTATTAAAGAGAACAATAAGAAAAAGTTAAACTTGAAAGGGGTACTTTTTAGAGGGAAAAGCGATACTACAAAATTATTTTGATATATATTACACTAACAAAAAACTCTTATTCACTATAAATATAGACACAAAGAAGATTCTTAATGTAAATATTACTTTAGTTGGACCCTTCTTCCCGAACGATGTAACTACATAAATAAGAATAGAATAGCATAAGCGATTGATTATTACTAAATGGGATTTTTGCTAAATTAGATTATTTTTCGATCGAAATTGTTTGCAGGGATTAATTTTGTACACACGTGTACAAGTTTGTGTTACCGAGTTTACGAAAAATACGAACACACACACACACACACACACACACACATTTAATTTCAAGCACGTGATGTTGATGTTTGTTTGTCGTGTGTTGAAAAAGGCGGGGGAGGTTTTAAAAAATAATTTCAATTGAAAGTAAATGAAACATACAATAAACGACCATTAATAAAATACATAATAATAAAGAAACAAATATAGAACAAGTTTTAATGACTTATTGTATGAATATAAGAAGAGCAGTGTTGCCAGAAGAAGGGAACAATTCTTAGATCTAGGTTTTTTGTATCTTAAAAAAAGAGCGTTGGAAATATCGGGCAGGTTTTCGAAAGGTCTTAAATTGCAGGTCATACATACTTTTCAAAATTGCTGTTTAGAAAATTTCTTATAAACATGGGTTTATCTAAGAAATACGTATTAATTTGGAGTCTCGTTTTGAAGGGCATCTATTTAACAGGTACGGCAATGCCGTAATCCACTGGATATTTTTCATACCCTCCACCAATTGTCGTGGATGCGGCTACTAAGTTTGTCATTCCGTATGAAAACATTTTAATATTCATCTAAGACCCCATAAAGTATATTCTGGGTCCTTGATTAATTATAGGTCGATTAAGCCATGTCCGTCTGTCTGTTTGTCTATCCCTCTCACTTTCGAATAACTCAAAAGAAAAGAACAATAATGGTGTCAATTTGTTTCTAGTTCTCCTAAGCAGTTCGGGATTGAAATCTAGCAAAATCGGTTCAGTAGGATAAGAGTTATAAGTGCAAATGTTAACCAACCACCATTAAAAATTTATATTTATATATGACTAAAAATCATACTTTTAATTTTTGTGAACAAAGGTCCATAACTTACCATGGGCCCCACAGAAAGACCATTCTCGGAAAACACTTCGGTGCACATAAAACGTATCCAATTATGCTACTGTAGTAAAATTTGGTCTGTCATAGTTTTATAAGAAAAGAAAATTTAAGCTGTCAGATTTCGTGAAATTCGGTCAATAACACCCATATGCCCCATGTAAACACCACTCTGGAAAATCATTTAAATACGTCTAAAACCCTATCAAATATAGATATTTTGGTAAAATTTGGTCCAATTTGTGTTTATATTGCCAGAAATAACACCATGCAATTTTTTGTAGGGCTTGGTTAATATGTTATAGATCTATCCCATATAGAGCATGCTCCTGAAATATTCTACCTGTCGGGGAAGGAAATTCGGCATAGCCGAATATACCACTTTAACTTGTTTTTTTTTTTTTTAATTGGAATACAATAAAAGGCAAATTGTATATTGTTTTAAAATTTTTTTAGACATGGTTCTAGCAAAAAAAACGGGAGTAAAAAAATTTTGTTGAATTCTTTTGTATTAAAGATATTGGCCCATAACCATAGTCATGCACAAAGCATACTTTAGGGCCGGGTTTTGAGATGTGGATTAAGTTTAAACTTAGTTTAAAGTACTCTGAAACTCGGATTATTCCGGCGAAATGTGATGTTTTATTATTATTCCATTAAAGACCAACATTTTAAACAAACCTCAGCTGTTCCGTCAAAATTTTGTATACAAACTTGGTAATTTAAAACTAGCTGAAGTTGTTTTTAACTTATTTCACAACACAAAAGTGTCATTGTTATTTGTATATTGAGCAAAAAAAAATACCAAATAAATAAAAAAAGGAAATGAATAAAAATAATAAATCTCAGCGCAGTCAAGAATAAAAAATTATCAATAAAATTTTAATTAAATTCATGTTGTAAAATTCCTGTCTTCATAAAAATAATTTAATGAAAATAAATTCAATGAACTTAAGCATAATTAAAATATCTAAATTTGGATTAAAAACCATTAACAGTTCAATAAAATAATCACAATACTAATTATTAATAAATAAATATATAAATAATAAAACAAATTGTTGAATAAATCAACAAAAATTTTTATTCCTGTTTTGCTTGCTCTTTCCTTTTATGTTTACACTAAAAATTAATCCGCTTTGTTATTGTTTTCTTTTTATATTATTGTTTTTGTTACAGATGGTATGAAAACACTTTCTACATTTAATGAGGCACCCACTACACGCCGGTTCAACTAAAAACCAGCTTTTTTGGTTACAAGTTTTTAATTTAAAGTTGTTTTTAAAAAAGAACCGACTTTATTGTTTAATTATGATAATGTCGCCAAAGTACAATATGTAAATTATTAATTTATTATATGATACAAACAAGTCAGAGTCTCTGATGGGATTCAAACTTGCAACCATCGCACTACCAACACTAGCCTACCGGGACACCCATGTAAAATAATTAAAAATTTATTTAATTTTTTAAGGCAAAACTTGTAAATATCTCTTTTCCTTCAATTTCTTTTCATAAATCAAATTTTATGCCAAAATACAAATAAAAAATTTGCCTTATTAATAATGTTAAATTGCTAATTTTATTAGCAATAATTTATAAGCATTCAAGTTAATTTATCATAAATCTTTTATTAACAAAGTTATTTTTGGGAATACATAATTTTTCATTAATAAGACTTTGTTTGTTGTGCTTAATTCTCAATTTGTATTCTTGATAAAAGCACTGAAAATTGGTATTTTTTTAAGCTTTGATATCGTTGCAAGTAAGACAATTTTGAGTGTTTGTAATTCTCATTCCCTCTATAGTCTTATTTGCTGATATTTTTGGCCTAAGCAACCAGTGAAATGCCCATAGAAACAGCTTATCCTCCAACAATAAATTTCAGTGTTTTTACCAAGAAAAAAAATTAAGAATTAAGCACGACAAACAAAATCTTATTAATGAAATATTTTATTAAGTTACATTTTTTGGCTAAACTGGTAACACTGGAGAAGACTATGGATATCAGTGGCGCCAACACAAGCACTGTAAGCAATTAAAATAAGGGTAAACATTTTAAAATAGCGGGCAAAAAAGCCCTTAGTATAATTTCATTTGTAATTTTAATTAACTAATTTTCAATTTTTGTTTTATTTTAAAAAATATGTACTAGGATTTTTTTAAGTAAGATAAGGAGACATTTAAGGAGACATAAGTAAAAAAAGCAATTCAATTGAATAAAACAATAGTCACCAAATTTTTCTGTATTTTTGTTTTTCCATCTTTAAGCCAAGACTGGTTTATTAACGTTAACAAAAAATTTACTTTTAAAAAAGCTTAATTTAATAAAACCCCAAAAAGATTTTAAAACAGCAAAAGTCTTCATGAAAACGCCTGAAAGTCTCGCAATCTGTAAAAACTGCGCATTTTAGTTTAATTGTGCATTAGTTAAAAGAGATGTTTTTATTTAATATATGGACTGACATTTATTTTTAAAAATTGCACAAAATGTAAAAAAGGGCTTCATGAAAAAAAATTTCAGTAAGTTGCCCATTTGCACAAATTTCGATGTTAAGAGAAAGAAAAATCCTCGGTGTGTAAAAAAGATAAACACTTTGAATTAAAATACAATTACGCCTTAACACCCCGTCCAAAACAGACATAAGTTGCTCTTAAAACATGATGTTAATTAAGACTTCATGTTTAATGCTTAATATCTTTATGGTGGAGTACCGTACTCATGTTAATGTCCAAATTTTTAATTATTATGTTATTGTCGACGAAGCAAATACTGATAAATTGTGTGTGTGTGTTTTCTTTGCATCTGCCAAATTTAACAATTGTGTTAAAAAACGCTTAGCACCATATTATTGTTAATGTTAAACATTTTATGTCTATTGTGGACGGGGTGTTATGAAGGAACAAAAAGCAATCTGTGTATGACCCCTTTAAGATTCGGCAAGTTAGATGCGCTAGTCTCTTGCTTACCGCGGCAATTTTTGTCCCCATTTCGCTTTGTACCAACTAGCAGCAATTAAATTTGTATAAAACAGAGCAATCAAGTGATTTCAGAATATTTGATTGGGGCAATTTAATTATTGTGCGTCAATAAACCACAATCAAAATTGTGACATATCGGTGAATTTGCGGCAATTGTGTGATCCTACCCTAAAAACATAATATAAACTGTATCTATGAAACTGTTAAATTGCTTATAAACTCGTTATTTTAGATACTTTTGCATTAAATTTTTGTGACAAGGTGTAATTGTGTGAAATGTATGGGAATCTCTAAAACACTTAATTTCGAAAAATCGATTTAAGGCCTTTCAACATTAGACCACCGGTATGCACAATATAAAAAAAAAGAATACATAATCTAATTTATTAAAAAAAAAAAAAAAAAAACAAAAAAAGTCAAAATTTTATTTTGTTTGTTTTTGTAAATTGTTGAGACACCCACATACATTTTTTATGGTTTTTACACATTGTAAGTTAATAAATATCTGCACCTGAATTTCGAAGATAGACATAAATATTTTTTTATTAAAGTGATCGAAGGTTGCACAGTAGAGAGAGCGAATTCCCAGACTTTTTCCTGATTTCCCGAGACAAAAAACAATATTGTTCCCAGGATTTCTCGTGATCCCGATTTAAAAAACGCAAAATTCTTTTAATAAACATATTTAAAAGTTGTTGTTTATTTATTCGTAATTGATGTATTGAACGAAATTTTTTTTAAGTGGTAAATTGTAGTATAACTTTTGCAATTGTTTTTCCTCACTTTTTTGAACAATTAAGTTTATTGTTATTATTATTTATTTATTTTTTTTTTTTTTTTTTATTTTCTTTTAGTTCTTTTAAACGAGAAATGCATTGGAAAAAACTTGCTTTTACTTGCATTAAAAGTGCAGTTTCAACATACGAAGACTAATTCAAAATTTGCCAATTTGATTTTAATGAAATAAAATTGTTTTCATATTGTGGATCATAAATGCGAGACATGCAATGCAGCCTTCGTCAGCATTCTTTGTATCCCACTGGAAATCAGTAAACATATAAACCATCTTTAAACGCATACAATTGGGCGTTTAAACTACCAATACATACCATATGAATTTGACAACATTTATCGTAGTGCTGTCACATTTTACGGTTAAAACTACATACGATACATGAGACACTGGTTTACAATTATCGAGTTTAAACTACATACAAATTTATGTTTAGTTTAAATAAACCAGCGTTTAAGCACTCACTGATTTATTAGCCATAAATGGGATTGACGAAAATGTACCCATAAATTCCCTTTCTCCCGTTTTAACCCCTTAAAAGACGATTTTGAAAAAAATAGAAATTCATACAAAATTTCATTGATTTACGATGAAGGATTACTTCAAAAACAATCGTCTTCGATTTTCCCTTTTTGAGAAAGTAAATTCCGGTATTCTTTTTTTAGATTATTTATTTAAATACATCAAATTCTTCAATGTAGAATGATGACGAAAACCATATCAGGGCATTCTGCTAGTTTCTTAGAATTCTGTAGACAAAGGGGAATTCAACAAAATTAAAACATGAGGTAACAAGGTGTAACAGGAAAATAAATAATACAATATTCTCTCTATCTCTCTCTGGATTCAGGGGTAAGTGCTTAGAATTATTCTAAAATAAATACATACATTTTAAAACAATAAATAAATATGAAAAAAATATTGAGGGGAATTGTAAAATTTTGCTTTTGTTAGTCCTTATACAGTAAATAAAGCAACTAGTTTTAAACTACTAAAAAATAAACTAGTTGGGCTCCTATGACAACCAATATTAAAGGCGACAGTAAATAAAATAATCAAAACTGCAACTAGTTTTAAGCAAATACCAACCAGTATATTTCTAGCTAAGTATTAGATATTTTATCTGAAGGTTTGCAATGCCTACAAGTCAGAATCTAATACATATAAAAAGACCCTATAAATACTAAATGAGACGCATTTACTTCACCTGTCATGAAAAGTTTCTAAAAACAAAATCGGTTTACGCGTTGCAGAGAACATCAATTACTAACATACTGCAATTTATTTTTATATATGGCAACTTCCACAGAAGTGTCACGTTACGCCACCAATCAATTAATCTTGTATTGTAGACCCTTGTTGTTCAAATTTTTCCCCTCTTTCATTTAATTGCGCTTTACACCAGAATACAAAAAATTAAAAAATATATATAAATTATTCGTTGAGAAACAAATTAAAAAGCTTGGTGGCGTAACGTGACAAAAAATAGACTTTACTGTGAAAATACCCATATATAGATTAGATTTTCAACAAGTTTTTTTTTTATTTGCAGCGTCGAAAGCAAAATGGTTTTTGTTAAAAAAAATTCGACGTACAACGAAACTTCCAACAATCATGTCAATTCATGGTACAAAATACTCTTACACGATGTTCGATAGCCAGCGAAAATTGTTTGCCAAATGCAACTCGTAAAAGGGGACATATTATACAGATTATATTCCAAAAAAAAATTTACAATATCCATTTTAGTGAGATTTTCTTATGGAAATTGAAAGAAGTCATATACAAACGGTAACAGATTAAAAGAAGCTTCGCCTTTGGAACAAAATAATAACGATATGCTATATTCTTGTTATTAAAAGGTTAACTTGAACATGATAAACACTCAAAAGGATACACTTATAGAAAAATGTATCTTAATAATGATGATGCGCTCTCAGCAGAATTGGGGCATCAATGTCATTAAAAATGGCATCAATTAGCCAAAAAGTGACATCAATCCAATGACGAACGTCATCATAAAGTTTTGTCATACAGTGACATCAATTCGTTGCCACTTATTGTGTTATATTAACATTATTTTCATGTTTAAAAGTAAAATGGGAAGCAATAATTCCCATATAAAATTTTTTTAAACAATTTAGTTCAAATTTTCAAAATAGAATGATTACGAAACCCATATCGGGCATGCTGCTGGGGTCGTAGAATTGATAGTTCTTTTGTAAACAAAAGGCGAAATACAAAAAAAAGTGAAATAAGCATGTGTAAGGGATAAGTAAATAATAATCACTTTAACTTAAGTCAATTCCAATGACAGTTTGTCATTAAATTGAGCCTAATGAGTCCTTTCTACGATGTTACTGAGTCATCGCACTGATGACATTTTTCATTAAACTGACTCCGATTTGTCAATTCTGTGATGCCGATGTGTCATCCCATTGATGGCATAATTTAAATTTTTCAACCTGATGACAATTTGGCCACGTGATCTTAAGGCTGACATCACAATAATGGGACAAAAACAAAGACACTTGCCATAGTACTGATGTAGAAATATATCAGCGTATGACGCTTTTTCTATCAGTGTAGTATTTGATCTGATTAGAAAATGTTTTTGCAGTCTGTTGTGATCTCTAAAACAATATAGGAATTATTATTTCTGGATTTTATGAATCAGCGTAAACGCAAGGTATAACAACGTATCTCCACTCAGAAACGTTTTAGGTGAAACTTTGTTTTTTTTCTTGTGAAGAAAGAACTTTCTGCAGCGGTCGACTTGTTGCAACAACATTTTCAATATTTGTTGTGCAATTTCATATGATTTTTTTTTACTGATTTTCGACCAACAGCTGTGTAATTTTGTGTTTCATTGGTGGCAACACTGACACACATACACACTCACACTCGGACTTATTTGTAAATATTCGAAATTCGAGCAATTTATTAATTTACTTCGACAATCATGAATAAACTAAGCCAATACAAGTTCAATTTAAATATTTCAAAAAGCGTACCTCGAACGGATACAATGTGGGCGTACATACACATGTATTTAATTTAAATTCATTAAAAAACAAAGGATGCAAGTGTTTTTTAATCTTCACTTTTTTTGTAAATATTATCGAAATTGTTTATTGTCGGTGGTTTCATTTACATCAATTTCCTACGGTTTTGTTTAGAAATGTATCTTATGAATGAATTTAGGGATTGAGTAGATGGAGTATGTGTATTGCCGCAATCTAATCGAAACACTTGTACGAGTTATAAATGGTGTTACAACATCAGCAGTAACACAAACCACAAACACACTTTCCTTTCCGTCCGTTTGACGGATGCCAGTAACACTGCAAGCATTTGGTAGAGTGTATTTCTATAGTCTACTAAAACTTGACTACTTTGTCACATTTGGTAGATATAATGAAGATTTTATCGATTTTTGATCATTAAAAAGTATCTTCCCGTTACAGTAAATAGTTCCGCATTTAAAGATTGTCTGTTGGATATTTCAACAATTTACCAAGTTTGTCCTAACTTTTTATTGCGATCGGTAGTTTTTGCTAGTGCAAATTATTTGGATTATGAAATCAAATGTAATTTAAATTACACAAGAATTATAAAATAAAAAAGTTTAAATGATTTATTGCTTAAAAATGTTTTCACAGAAAAAAAAAATGGTATTCCGAGACATTAATACGATGTCCTCAAGTCAGTGCCTCTGACTTGTGCTGGTCTGGTAAATTTATTTAAACCAAATAATATTTTTTGTAAAATTTTAAACATTTTCATTTCCCATTCAATTCATTTCAAAGATTTTTTTTATTCATTATTTCTTTTAAATTTTTTTATTTTCTTTTTTTAATTGTGAAATTAACTATTTTCGGTTATTTCTTCTGTTAAAATAGAAAATTCTCTTGCGAACTGAATGAATTTCGTTGAAATGAATTTGGTGAAGTATTTTTCAATTAATTGGTGAACTTTTTTTTTTATAAAAAATAAATAATTTTATGCAATTTTTTAATTGTGTTACACATAATCAATCACTTACATAAGTAAGAACAATGAGTAAAATGCCTGAATAATTCATATAAATAATAAGATACATTTCAACATCATAGCGTTAATTTTTGAAATCAAAAGCGATACTATGTTAAATCATTACACTGATAGAAGACCCATTAACTTGTCACAAAAAGTAGTCACTAAATAGTAACCCTTTATTAGTTTTACCTTGAACGCACACAATTCTTTCCGAAAAGTAGTTACTACTTTTATAATAATTCAAACGCATCCGCGATTAATTTTTGCTAAAAAAAAAAAGAGTTGCATACATTTTCAATAGAAAATGCTTTCGGGGAAGTCCATCGCAGTTGCATGTACGGAGATGTGTAAATATGTAGTATGTGTAAATAAGTATCGAATGTCATTCATCAGAGTAACATGGATACTTTCGTCTTTATTTCGTTAGTTTGAAGAAATACAATCACGTGTATCCAAGCGCAACAATTTCAAAACATACCGTTTAAGTAACAACAAAAAATCTTAGTTTTACTTCTAAAAAAGTTAACAAAAAATCAAAATTAAGTTGGTGTTTTTACTTGGTTTTTTTATTATTTTTTTTTTTGTTAATTATGCATTAGTTTTTTTTTATATATATTTTATAATTATTACAATATTTTTGTTTGTTTATTTGAAAAATTTGTTGTATATTTTTATGAAAACACCATTTTAGACTTTTATTTGTTTTGTTAATGCAAGTTAATTAAATACGTTTTTTTTTGTTTCAAAGAAAAATTATATTTTAAGATAAAACTGTTTATTTATTTGAAAATTTTTAACATTAAACAGAAGGCGACAGAGACAGAACGACACAGCTAATGAAAAACACATCCGAACATAACGAACAATGTTTGTTAACTAAACTTTGAAAATCCCGCACAGCGCCAACCACAGAATAAAACACATGAAAGCAAATAATCAAATAGAAAAATAGACAAAAAAAAAAAACAATACAACAATTTAGCCAACCTAGAAGCAGCCACTCACTCATTCACTTATTCGACTACCGTTTACAACTCGTACTACCCGTGTTCAGCTCTATTGTTAAGTTGGTATAATGGCATACACAACTATTTACTTGTACTCGTACTTAGTTAGCACACTGTTTGTTAGCTGAATGGATTTGTTGACTGGCTGACTAGATGTGTAAATGTAGATGTAGTTGGCTAGATGGCTGGTTGGCCTGCAGGTTAGTTGGTTGGATGTGTAGCAATTTGGCCTGATGCCTGGCTGGGCTTATTGCAATCAGTGTTACCAATCTATGAGTAATTACACATATTTTGTGTGATTTCTACTGACATGTGTAATCTGTGTGTAATTTAACTGTAAGTTCTATTTTTTTCATTTATTTTTGGCAATGAAATTTTTCATTTTGAACTCTGACTTTATGTAATTATTTTCAGTCTCTATCACTTGGTTTTTCTTTTATTTTTTCATTTTGTCCCCTTTTCAACACGATCGTGTTACATGTGGTCTTCACGAGCAATAAACTTGGAAAAACCATATGCCCATGTGTGCGAAATAATTGAAGCATTTTCTGACAAAATAATGTTATACATATACTGTACTGTTCGAAAATGTACATAAGGAACTGTACTGTAGTGGTCTGTACGGTAGAAATGTGGAAAACTCAAGGGCTAGTAGTGTTTCTGAAATAAATACCTTTGAACAAAACGTTTCTTTATCTTCGATGGGAACATTTTGTTGCGTTCTGTTTTTCGTAAAAACCCACAAACTTCGTTTAAGAAACCTAGATACTTAAATGCTTCTTTCAAACCTTGAAAAACATATTGGTTCCAACGAAAATCCCACTGAATTTTCATGCCCAGAACATTAAGAGTGTCTGATTCCTCAATAGCTATACCTCCCATGAATACAGATGACGCTGACTCCACGAGACGTCTGTGGATCAACGTACAGCATTGGGTCTTACGAGCATTAAAATCGACCCTATTCGGAGATTGTCGTAAGATCATTATTGATTATATCGTTCATATTCATCCTCATAGCTTCAACCTCAGTAAGGCTTGGCCTATGATTAAAGGGAAATGATTGAGAAATGCTGTTATCATCTGCGAAAGAATAAAAAGGATTGGGATTAGACCCTGGAGTTCGTTAAGAAAAACAGGAAAAAGCGTAGGAGAAAGAACAGAGTCTTGCGGTACTGCAATTAATTCTACAGTTTGGGTTTTAAAAATCGAGCGATGGAGGGTTTTCTCCACTATGGTATAACAAACACCGGCTTCGCTATCTAAAGCTTATTTGCATTGCCGGCCTTAGGACAGACGCAAGGTTTTTCTCCTTTATGGTATAACAAATAACGGCTTCGCTAACTATATCCTATGCAAAATCACCCAAATTTGTATGGAAAATTTTTGGGCGATTTTACACAAATTGCTTTGTTTTCAATATTCGGGATTTTGAGATTCCGGATTCTAACATTTTGGGTAGAAAAAATCCTCATTTTGACATTTTGGGATTTTGATATTATCCCATTTTTTATAAATGGTAAACGAATGCAGAAAATATAACGGAATAAATTTGCCTTGCTTATAATTTTTGTATAAATTAAGAATTAAATAAATACGTTTTTGGAGTCTTATTTCATTATTAATTTTTGGGATGTTATTTCATACGAAATAAGTCCCCAATACCAAAATAAAAGTCACCAAAAAACGTTATTGTTGCTTAATGTCCTCCTTTTGGAGACTTATTTTATATATATATATTTTTTTGCTTAATTCTTGGAGACTTATTTCATGGAGCCACAAAAAACACATGTGTGTTTAGTTCTTTTAGTTATTTATTTTTTTCAATAACTTTTACCTAAATGTATTCTTTTCGGGTCAGCACTCAGGCGATGTCCCCTACTAATCCATTGCATTGTGTTGGAACTAGGAAAATAAGTTTTGGGAAGGAGGATAGTAGTAGTAGTAGATAGTAGCATTTGTGGAACGAAAAACTAAGCCAAAATTTTTTTACAAAAACAAAACATGTACACAATACACACACAGGCTATTCGTGATGTGGTCGTGCATATTGCCGAGCAACAACAGCAATACTCAGGGCTGCCAGAATTGACGATTTATCGTCATATTGACGATTTTTGGTTCCAAAATTTCCAAAGTGCCGATTTGCTGATTTTTTTCTAAAAAGTGACGATTTTGTTCAGCCTTCAAAAAAAGACAATTTTAAATATTTTGATGTTTGTTATTATGCAGCACAGAAAAAAAAACATTTTTGTTCTTTTCCATAAAAAATTTTATGGGCCAAAGCAAAATATTGAGTCAAGTCAATTTAAGTAAAAACTCATACCAAAACCTTGATTTTAAGATGGAGAGTTCACTCGTGTGGGGAGCAGGTGAAGTTATGGACTGATTTGGCTAATTTTTAACATTTAATACTCTATATACATATATGAAACATTTTAAGCCAAATTTTATCATGATAGCGTATATGGGTGCCATGGTGCCAAAACTATAATTTCGTGAAGAAAGAAGAAATAAAAAAAAAATTTAAAGAAGATATAAAGAAGTTAAGGTTTACAGGTAAAAATAAGAGATTTATGGGTATAAATTACAGGCACTCGTGGTTTTTTGTTCATATCTTAGGCATTTGTAGACTGATCTGGCAGAAATATAATAACACACTAATCCGTACTATATCTAATATAAATGTATAGCAATGTTTATATACGAGTCTTCGGAAATTCAATTTCAACAAACACATGGTTAGACTGACATCGTTAAACCAACTTTGCTTTTCATAAGGTCTCAGAATATACATATACACTTTATAGGGCATAATATTAATATTGTAGCAATTACGAAAGAAATGGCAAACTTATATAAGAACCTTCTGTGGTGAACGATATACAAATTTGAAATTTTTTAGAAAATCTTTTATTCTTAAGACTTTGAAAAAAATCTTAGATTATTATAATATAGTAATTAAAGGTTAACAAAACAAATATTTTATGAAAATTTTCCTTAACAAACGTTTGTTTAATTTAACAAGCAATTTCATAAACATACGGCGTATATGTACATATGTATACATATATATATATATAATATGTTTTTGTTTGCTTGTTTTTAAAAAAAATCAAACACACTTTGTTTAAAATCTAAATTTAAATTGTCCGATTTTTGACGATTTTTTAAACCGAAAAAGACGATTTTTTTATTTTTTCTCAGGAAATTGACGATTTTTTCCCAATTTTATCTGGCAGCCGTGATTTGCGTTGCTAAAATTTTTTGTTTGCTCATTCATTAATTCAATGTGAAAAAAATAGCACTACAGAACATGAAAAAATAAAATGTTTGTTTATAGAACCACAACAATTATACTGGTTTTCAACGAACAAGTAAGAGTGCTATATTCGGCTATGCCGAAACTCATAAACCCTTCACAATGTCTTGATACGGTGGCCGTACGTTCGGTATCATGCAGATTAGTACTGTATTTCGGATATTTGTTTTATTGAATTTTCTCTATATGAACTTGAAAAGCAATTTAAATGTACTTATTTGCACTGGAAACTTATAAAATTGTTCTTTCTAGCATGAAAACTTTTTGCAAATACATTTAGATCATCAATAAAAACAATTTAACTTTCTTCGGATATGCACTTATACATACAAGGCCTTATTCATAGACAACATTTAAGTTTTCTAAAACGAATTTTCTATGAAAATTTGTCAAATAAACCTTTTAAATACCTAAAATATTTTTTATGAATAAAGGGGTTATTGTTTAATTCAAATTTAGAAAATTTTTTAGCAATTGACTTTAATACGAAGCAATGTTGTAGTTATTGGTCGTAAGTCGGGTATTTGTTCACTAATTTGACAGATTTAAATACCGACGTGTTAAGGAAGAAATTAAGTCATTCCAGAGCCCTAAAATTTAAAATTTTGCTCTTTTCTAGACCATCTTTGGAGTATTTTGGTCATAACTCGGCTATGTTTTAACCGATTGGACAGATTTATATATGGACGTGCATTTCACCAATCCCGCCCACATTTTTTCGGATGTTGCGTATTGATAAACACGATGCGTATACCTAATTTGGACACTTTGGGTCCTTACTTTCTTAAGATATACAGAAATCTATAATGTGTTTGTATCGGAGCTACCACGTTTACTTTTCCTATCCCGCCCATTATTTTAGAGAAGTTGTATATGGATCGCCTTGTGTTTCTTATTTGGCCAATTTTTCTCTTACGGTTCTTTAGTTATAAATAAATCTATTTTGTACTATGGCCACTTCTCCAATCCTGTCGGCTTTTGCGCACTGATAACCAAGATGGTTGTACATAATTGGGCTCTTGCCGTTCTCCAGATATACAGAAATCTATAATGTCTTTGCACGGAAAGTGCCACGCCCACTTCTCCAATCCCGCCCATATTTAAAGAGAAGTTGTTTATTAATAACCCTCTTACCGTTCTTGAGATATAAAAACAGACTATATTATGCCACGCCCAATTCTCCACTCCCGCCCAAATTTTGTGGGATGCTGTGTATTGATAACCGAGATGTCTTTACCTTATTTGGAAACTTAACCTCTTTTCGTTCTCCAGATATACAGAAATGTATAATGTATTTGTATGGAAAGTGCCACGCCCACTTCTCCGATCTCCGAGGTTGTGTATTGATACCCAAGATAATTGTACCTAATTTGGAACCTTTGGCTCTTGCCGTTCTCCAGATATACAGAAAAATTATTCGGGATTTATGGGTAAAATTAGATGCAGCCGTGGTTTTTTGCTCTTTATGGACCGATCTGGTTGAATTTCAATAGCAAACTTAAGCGAAGTATATGTGACATAAATATATAACAACCTAGTCCCCATCTTTTTGGGGTCTACGGAAATCGACGGACAGACAATCAACCGGATTTAAACTTCTCTTCTCATAAGGATCCAGAATATGCATACTTTAAGGCAGAGGTAATCACAAAGAGAGGCTTTTAAAAATGTGTGTGTAGTGGTGAGTGTATTTTGGGTGCACTGAAAAAAATTTTGAGATACATGTCAAAAAAAAAATTTTTGTTATATAAATGCATGTATGCATTTATTTTTCTTTTAATTTCTGATTGTATATAAGGCATTCAGCTTTATTCAAAATATTAGATCAAAACTAAAACTTTATCCCCACTCTATTTTCCACATTTAAATAAACACACACAATAGTAGAAAAATATTCAAAGTGTACTGAAAAAAATTCAAAATCTGAAAAAGAGAGAAAATAAAACTACTCATTTGAGATATTTACAATGGGTACGTTCATAAGGCGTAGCTTTTGAGCTCAACTGCTAGAAAACTGTTGACTGACAACTGTTGAGACGAACATTTTCGTCTTAGAAACGGCATTATGAGTATAATGCAAAATTAACAGCTGATAAACATAAACAATTGAAAAAAATAAAGGTTGAGGTTGAGCACAACATGTTGACTTTAGGTAGCTAAAAAATTTTATGATGGAATAAATGGCCTCAAATACCCAACGGCTGTGTTGAGGGGAGGGAAGTGCTCAACTATGCGTTTCTAAGACAAACACTAAACGGTTACACAACTGTTACGCCTTATGAACGTGCCCAATGTGTTTTGTTTTCGTTTTTTAACAACAAAGCCGACGGCGACCTGCCTGTTTGAAAGCTAGCATACAACTGAATGAAATTATAGTTTTTTACAATTTTTGAAGTGAGTTTCGGTAACATTCGGGTTGTGTCTGTGAAAATCCCGAAAAGTGCTCGGCCCCTGGGGGCATGGCGTGATGATCGTTGCTTTAAAGAGTCTATGATCAATATTGTGGAAGTTACAAACGAAATGGCAATGTTATATATATCCCTTTTCACCTGTGGTGAAGGTTATAAAAACTAGGGATGAAACGATGCCCCTTTTAACCGATACTAAAGAAGAAATATCGCCTTTGCCGATGCGAATATTTAATTTAATTCAAGGTAAAATTAACAAAACTCATGTAGAGTAACTTCTTTATTATACAAAATTATTATACAAAATTTTAATGTTTAAAATTGATTTTAATAAGATTTTAAAAACAACGAAATTAATTAAAATTCATTCTAAATTAATTTATCTTTTAAACAAAAAAACAGTAAGGTAAGTAAGTAAAATTCGTAAATTTGCCCAACAATTTTGACTTGCAAACTTGCGCTGTTTAATTGTGCATTTATATAAACAGATTTTTGTAATGCTTACCGTCGTTTTCAATAAAAAAATTCGATTGTTTATAAATCACGAACAATAAATTCTTCGAATAATTTTAGCAAATTAGTCTTTTGGCTTTAATTTATGTATTTTTAAAAACAAATTTCACATTTTAATCACAAATTTCAACTTTTATTTCTAAATTTAAAATTACTTTTTTTTTTTGCATTGACAATTCTTATAAACTGACATTAATTATTTAAAACTACACAAAAATTAAAAAAGGTCTTCATGAAACGAGTCTCGGAAGTTTGACTATTTGCACAATTGGCAATTTTAAGCGATATCATGAAAACCTTTAGTGTATGCGATAATTAATATTTCAAATTAATATTAATAAGACTTTTGCATAAAAAACAAAGTATTCTCAACTTTTGCGGAGATAATTTCACAACTTGAAGCAGACCTGCAGTAAAAACTTCTCTCTCAGAATTGAATGAACACATCTGACAACTTAAGTATTTCTGCGCCGTGGTCTTAAATTTTGAGCATAAACGCCAGTAAACGAACGGATCTGCGTCTCTAGAAAAATTAGAAGATCTAAGGTATATCTAGACTTATTATTTAGCTGAACCACTGCGTAGGATGGACAGAGGATCATTCTTCTCCAAATTTTTTTTTTTAAGATTTTCCCAAACGCTGCAAAGGTCAGTTCTTGTAGACTTATTAGAACTTTTTCTAGATGTAGGGGTGACCGTGTCTTTAACACTTTCGGAATGCAGTCATGTTAAGTAGCCCAATTAGATGTTTTTTCGATCTTTGAAATTTTAGAGCTTTGTATCGATGGTAGAGAATTGAAGATACACAATAGATTTCGTTTCTCTCTTAGCCCTTAAATCTTTCATTCAGAGCTAATGCTACGTAAGTCGCCAATTTATGGGACTCTGAACTATTCTGCAAAACAGTTTATTCATTTATTGTATTTTTTAATAATGTTCGATGACTGTTAATTAGCGAAATAGCGTTAGTAAATGTAGCAGAGGATTTGCTTATGGATTTTGTGGTCTCTTTTAAGTAACCCAAAATTTGTAGCGAAAATATTTTTTTACAAAAATCATTACAAATTGGCAGAAAATTCTTAAAACGTACAAATAGATACAAGATTTATCAATGGGAGAACGTTTTACCATTATAGTGAAAAACAAAACGACTGATGCCGACGGTCCACACCAAGCGTTCAATGCGTTTATGCCCAAAAAGTCGAAGTGTAAAATTGCTTGACGCGGAAAATACATATACATATTGAAGGCATGAAGTAGGATTACTTTGTACTCTAGAATGCGTCTCGAAGAAAGGAAAAACACGTGGCGTGGACCGACCTCTAGCTTAAGAATCCAAAGAAACACTTTATTATTCTGTTTAATATTTTGCTATTAGTTGTTATGCAAAAATAAGCATTGAAAATTAAATTCTTTGTTCAAAAAAACTATAAAAAAGTATCGGCATATCGACAGTTAAATATCGCCGATACCGTTATATCGGCAAACGTGAAGTATCGCCGATATATCAGCATCGGTATCGGTATTCGTTACATCCCTAAAAAAGCAGAACACTTAATAATGGTTGTGCACTAATGCACAAATACTTAAATTACAGATATCGTTTCTGGCTGTTTGTACCGTAAGTTTAATAATGTTCGGTTTATTTTCGAACTCTGATTTTAAGACTATCGAGTGGTCAATAAATTTGTTTGCATCAAACAAAACAAATTCGCCTTTAAAATTTTAAAAATATTGCTTTAGCTTGTACATAAACATTTTTGTACTGTTCTTCTGTCGAAAATATTGCTTATGATAGGAAATAAATATGTCCATCCATTCCTTTCTTACTTCAACAGTTGGTAGACTTTTAATTTTTTTGTAATCACATTACAAAGAAAAAATCCCAAGGCAAAATTTATTCTATCAAAGCTACTTTTGTGGTTTGTGCGTGTTATTTTGCTTTAAATGTGTAATTTGGAACACAGTCATGTGTTATTTCCGAATTCTACATTGGCAACACTGATTGCAATCAACAATTTGTTATGATAACAATTAATGTGTGACATGTTCGTTACAACATGTTTGATGTTCCTATTTTCAGTTACGTTTGTTGGCGTGAGTGTGTGTGTGTGTATTGTAACAACACCCAGTTAACCAATTTGTCGCCCTTTTCAGGGTGGGTTTACAAAAAATGCCGACGAAGGATTTTAAACCCACTGCTCTCAAACAAAAGAAATAGCCATAAAATATGAAAGAGTTTAAAATTGGCATTCCCGATGACTAAAAATGCATGGCTATGGGTATTAATTGTATATTCTTAAGCCATGTTCCCACATATCAAATATTTGACGTTCTCCACGTAACCACTACTTTTATTAAAATAAGATTTGCTTTTGCAAAACGTTTGAACAGATCAAACATCATTTAACAGTTTTTAAACTGTTTGCAAAATAAAAATTGCACAAATAAATCTATTGATTCAAAAGTTACGGATTTTTGGCCGATGAAAAACGATTTCAGCCACTGTGGGACGATCTGATAAAAAAATTATGTTGAGATATTTTTTTTTTTTTTTTTTTTTTTTTTTTTTTTTTTTTTTTTTTTTGAAGAATTTATTTCTTACTTACAGTTTTATTGTGAAGCATTTAGGATTCTCATGAAATCGTTTGTCATTTTTGCAAATGGCCAAACTTGTGAGACTTTTAGGGATATTTACAAGTTTGTGTTAATAAATTTTCACACAATTTTTGACAGTTTATTTGCACAGTTTTCTTAAACTTTAATAATTATTTACTGAATCTGTCTTATGTAGGCCTAACAGTAAGTCTGGAAACTATAATTTAAAAATAAGTCCTACCCTTGTAGAATATGAGGGGGTTATTTTCTAAATCACTTCACCTTGCGTTAAGAAATTTTTCATATAAAATTTTTTTGAATTTTTAAAAATTTGTATGAAAATAAGTGTTTTAGAAAATAACCCCCTTAATGTTTAGAGTGCCTCGAGCTAGCGGGATGGAAGATCGGCTCTACGAAGC
This sequence comes from Pollenia amentaria, assembly GCA_943735925.1. Lineage (NCBI taxonomy): Eukaryota > Metazoa > Arthropoda > Insecta > Diptera > Polleniidae > Pollenia > Pollenia amentaria. Next base: position 106,111,687 of record OX031007.1, read on the forward strand.
CTTGTTCGCTTTTGAAGTTCATAAAAGTGCCTTGCAAATGGAATCGGATGGGTTTTCAGTTTAATTATATATTTTGCATGGACTTTGCGAAATTCCTCTTTAACCAGTTAAATCTCCAAATCCCTATGGATGTTCTCATTTCTTATATACCACGGCGCTCCGGTCAAGGTATTATCGATTGTGCCCTCTGTATAAGATCGATACTAAAATTGGTAACCGTTCCAAACGGATTTATACATAATAACTTTATAGTCCAGGCTAAGTTTAGATTTATCACTATTTAACCACTGAAGTCTAATGGCTGTTAACTTCAAGTGAAGTTTCTTGGTTTCTTTATGTCGACGCCAAGTCAGCCAAGGTATGCAACAAAATCAAACTGGATATTGTAACATTATTAAGTGTGACAGGTGGACAAATTTCTCTCCTGAGTGTAAACGTGATGTATTTACTTTCTAACATTTATACTCGAATTCGACAATTTTTTGAACCAATTCTCCACTAAGCCAAGATAGTCATTAAGTTAACGAGAAGCCACTTGCGGGTTCACATACAAACTTAGAATAGCTGTATCATCCGCAAATGATCAGGTTGTCGCATATGAGCATACTAAATAGAGAAAAAGTCCAAGAACCCTTCCCTGTGGAACACCAGCTTTTATTGCTAGATTTTTTTTTTTTTTGTTTTGCACCCTAAATAAACGGTCTTATAAATAATTCTCTAGTAATTTATGGGTGTTTGGTGGCAGCAGACATTTTATTTTAAAGACCAAACCTTGATGTCATACATTTTCAAAAGCCTGGGCAACATCTAAAACAACGGCTGAACAATATTTTCAATATTTATGTAGTTCAAAGGATTTTCTTATCTCTCCAGTCAAGCGGTTAAGCATTTCTATAGTTCTCCAGTCAAGCAGTTAACCTGTTCTAAAGTTCCGTGATGTTCACGGAAACCAAATTGGTCGACTGAGATAATCACCCCTATCGTGTATATTTTTTTCGCTCGAAATATTTCCCTTTATCCTAAAGTTGCAATCGTGAATTATTTCCACGTGAAAAAATTAGCATATTTGAAAAATTATGGCATCGCCGATTTTCCAAAATGATGCGACTTTTTTCACAAACATTTTGAATGGGAATAAAAAAGAAAGCACAATGTAAATAGTTTTCTTGTTATTTTTTATTGTTAAATTACATTTTTAAAAGGAGTGGGAATGCAAACAAGCTACAGTGGGCTACTCCAACTCCGACTCCTACTCTAACCTTGATGCTAAATGTATATGAGACTGGTCCTTATTTGACTTTAAGCTCTTTGTTTAATGTAGTACCTTTTAAATGGTTAAATTTAGCAAGAAAACGATGCTGTAAAAATTTCAAAACGATATTTTAATTCTAACACGTATGGCATTGAGATTTAATATTTATCGTATCGCCAGTGCATCTAAAAACTGCTTTGACAACTCTAAAAAGTTGTTGGAACTTTCAAATACCTTATTAATACACATACTGCCAACAATTCTTCATGTTTTCCCTTACATTACTTCCGATTAACACAGTGAAGTTGATGCATCTCTCGAATTTCGTCTTTTTATTTTCTTGAATAATTTTTGTTCTTCAAATAACATAAATCGGTGCGAAATACTATGCTTTTTATTGTAAATTGACAAGTTATTAAGAAAATTACGCATAACAAATAATATAACATTAATTCACAGTAGAATGTTATAGCATGTTCGGACAGTGGTTTGGATTACTTTGCCCTCTGTGTTTATTACTTATTTCGATTACCATGTTCGCACGGCTCTTTCGTAATCGGTTTTGACAGTTCTCTTTGTTTATTGCTAAATTTAATTGTTTGTTTGATGTTGCATGTGTTAAGAATGGAAAGAAAAAGTTAAAAATATTATTTCAAAGAAATATATAAAATAATTATTTTTTTAGTAAATAGAAAAGCTCTAAGCAAATGTAGTCAATGCAGCGAGCGGGCATTGTTGCAGATATGGCGAGCTACGTGGTTGCCGGAAAAATAACCATATACTACTTGCAGCTCTTTCAAAATCTGGAAATATGTTTCCTGTACATTCAACAGGTTGTCTATAACCATACCCGTGTCCTCTGCCAATTTTGCGAATAACCTTCTTTTTATCAATATTTTTTTTTTTTTTTTTTTTTAATTCCTTTTTTTTTTTTGATTCTATTAAAATTTATAATATAAATTTACTTCCTTTACTTTTTTGCTTGTTTACTTTTCTTTGTTTATGTTATTATTTGTTTTTATTTTTAAGTGCTTTGACAGCTGGTGATGGTGAAAACCCGATCAAAATTAGAGCTCACATTGATTTTGAAGTAATCCACAGGGTAATAGAATTATGAACAAATGAGATGATCCGCTCTCAAAATTTTGTATGACGAATTATGTTATTTGGATCATAACTGGGCTGTGAATTACGAATGAGAGAGAGAATTATGAAAATACGCTGTCGTGCGAACATGCCATTAGACTTGCCAACGATGTTTATTTTATTCCCTAATAAATGGCGATACCAAGTTATTATTCATGGGAATAAAAAATGTATTTCCTAGAATTTATTCCCTTAAGATTTGCGATAAGAGTAAATATTTTTGTAATTTAAATAAGGGATAATTTTGAATTGAAGTACCTTTTCGAATATCTTCGTTAGAGAAAAAAGCATGGCTGTGGAGTTGAGGTTTTTGTACCGAAGTCGGAGTCGAAGAACTCACAAAAACTCGCGGCTCCGACTCAAAAATTTTTCGGCATAACAAATTTAAAAAATTTTCCAAAAAAAAATTTTTGGGAATTTGCGATGCATTATTTTAAATATCGATTCGAAATTTTTATGGAATAATTTTCTTCATATATTTAACCGTTTAAAAGGTACTGCATTAAAAAAAAAGAGTTAAAATTCAAATAATTACCAGTATTGGAGTCGGAGTTGGAGTATGAGTCTGGGTCTGAGTCGGACTTAAAAAATTTCAGCGGTTTAAGTCGGAGTCTGAGTTGGAACTATTTTTTGACGACTTCACAGCCCTGGAAAAAAGTAAGTTAATTTTTTATTCATTTTTATTTAATTTAAGTCTATGGACAAATTCCTTACAGACTACTAGTATCTTAGTGCAGTAACATTATATCTATTTTTAAACATTTAGTCAATTCACAAGGTATCCTAACATGTCATATTGTCAAAATGTCCTAATATTTCACAATGGTTTAAAAATATTGTTGTACGGGTCAGCCGCTCAGCGCTGGACTTTTCTGATTAATTACGACAGCACAATAAACACAGCAAGCAACGTTCTATTTATTTAAGACACTTTTTGTTAACAAACCAACAACAATATTTTTAAACCATTGTGAAATATTAGGACATTTTGACAATATGACATGTTAGGATACCTTGTGAATTGACTAATTATTAATCTAAAAATAATATGAGATTGCCTTTTATGATGTTAATGTTTAGAGAATAGTCGATAAAGTTATACATTTCATTGAAACAGCTGCATAATTTTCAAAGTGGATCTGGCATAGCAAAATTAGTTTGGCATGTCCTGCATTATAGATGATTGAAAGCCCGAAGTGAGCTTTGAGGAATATTAAAAGTAACGTTACTTAATAAAAATTCAGAATGTGTACTTCCATTTATAAGACTAAACATAAAAGATATATAAAGCAACATTCTACGGCTTTTTAAAGTTGGTAAATTAATTTCAGCTAGTCTTGTTGAGTATGAATGTAGTAGCAGACATCCTCTATAATTATTTCTTAAGCAGAAACTATAAAATTGCTTTTGAACTGATTCGATAAGATCATGGTTGACATTATATATCGAGTCCCAAATAATGCTGCCGTATTCTAAAAAAGGGCAAAAACGGGTAATTTCGGTACCCTTATATCTCTAAAACTAAAAGAGATACAAAAAAAAATTAATACTTATCGTTGTTCTTTAGAAAAATAAGCGGACAGGTGTCTGGTACTTTTTGGAAATTCAGCCCTTTAACGGAGTAAACGGGTAAAACCTGTATTTTGGTACTATTTTGTCACCCCATCTATCTTTTAAACCCATAAACATAGAAATAAGAGTTATATCACATTTTAAACTTATCTAAAAAATCCAAATACGAATTTGGTACTTTTTCGAAATTCGGACGTTTAAGGGGTAAAAAGCGTAACTATTTTTGGTACTTTTTTTATAAAACATTTTTTTTTTATTTATTGACATAAACGTATTAAATTATGGGCTCCCACTACAATATTGAAAGTTTTCATGCTTCAATGGGGAGAAAAAAGTACCAAAAAGGCGAAATACGGAGTAAACGGATAAAATCTGTATTTTGGTACTTTTTTGTCACCCTAACTATCTTTTAAACCCATAAACATAGAAATAAGAGTTATATCACATTTAAAACTTATCTAAAAAATCCAAATACAAATTGGGTACTTTTTCGAAATTCGGACGTTTAAGAGGTACATTCGTAACTTATCTAAAAAATACAAATTTGATGCGTTTCGAAATTCAAACGTTTAAGAGGTGAAAATCGTACCTAATTCTGTTATTTTTTTCAAAACATTTTTCTTCATCTACCTATATAATATAAAATTGTAAAGTTACTGCTAAAATGCTGAAATTTGCCCGGGAGGTTGGCCTCTCGCGAAATCGATTACCTATGATGGTAGTTTTGGAAACTGTTATGGTTAGAGGGTAAAAAAGGTTAAAACGGGAAATTCCCTAACCTGATGTTCATTAAAATAATAAGCGGTTAGGTTTGGTGGTACTATTTTGAAATTAGACCCTTTTGTGGAGTTAACCTGTATTTTAAACTTTTTTGCCACGCCATCTATCTATTAAACCAATAAACATTGAAATAACAAAATATCACATTCGTAACGTATCTAAAAAATACAAATAAAAATTTTCGAAATATGAACGTGTAGACGTACAAATCGTCCCTTTACAAAGTAGCAGGTTTAAACCTAGAAACATAAGCTTTGGCGTAAAAATATGTCCACATAAGAAAAAGGGGCGCTAACGAAGTAGCGGGTTAAATGCTAGTGTTGTATATAATTAAGGCCCTTATCATGTAAGACGGAGCGCAACGACAAAGAATAACATTGGAAGCACAAACAATGTAATAAATATTTTGTAATTTTGTTGTTGCTTTCTCTGCATCACCGCGTGCCCAGGTTGCATCAGATTTCCTTGTGCCTCTAACGGTGGTTTAATATTTCTTGTAGCCTTCCAAAGGAGGAATATTGGCTGTCTTGTATTCATAAGACTTTCAAGAAGGGCTTTTATTTAACTAATTAAAAAAGTTTTAGTAATTTTTTAGCCATTTTTCCTTAAATTTAGCCATTTTTACTCACCAAGTTTTGGCAACACTAATTTTAATCAATATTGCAAAATTTCTCAAAAGAAAGTACAAATTACTACTCAGACTTGGAAGTTTTTGTAACAAAAAATTAAACAACACAGAAATGTTTTTATCACTTAACACAATTCACAATTTATTTCTTCTCAAGTGAAATACGGAACAGGATTAAGTTCTTAAATATACAAACAAAAATGTTGCTTTTATTATGTCAAATTTTAGTAAATCCTTTAAAGCATTGATCTTTGAAAACACAAAAAAAAAACTTCAAAATAACCTGAAAAAGGACTTTTCATTATTTACAAGAATAAAATCTGGCATACGAGTTGTGTGCGTTGCGATGATGAAAGTATGATGAAAGTAAAAACGTTTTTTAGAGGTGGTAAAAGTTCAAAAAAAAAAACAACGCAAATGAAAGAATCGCGTGTTAAAACATTAGGTCACCGGAAGTGGCCCAGTCAAGCAATAAACGCTTAAACTAACTTAAAATTAAAATCCTCATTCTACAATGCCAAAATCTATCATGCAATTCAAAAACCTCCCCCGTACAAAAAAAAATATTAAAAGAGCATACATATAATATACATAATATTAAATATTATTGATTAAAAACAATTCAATTCAATCTTCTCCATTGGAAATAATATCGTCAATGATTTGAATTTAAGACGGAAATATGTGACAAAATAAAAAAAAAATTATTGAAGTTATCGCTAAAAAACTATTTGGTAGGAGCTCATGGTCGAAAACATTTTTAACTTCGTCACTTTTCCTCGGATTTGAAATTTCAAAACGGCTTTGGAAACGCGAAATGAATCTTTTATGAAAATATTTTCAAAAGTATCTTTAATTTTCATATTTTCTCCACGAGCTTTATGTTTTTGGTAATTAATTTTACTGTTGCGATAGCGCAAATGTTAACGAGTAAAATGCGACCTTAAGTGGTATTCGTAACTGCACAGAAAAAATTATTAAATTTCTCCTATCACCAAATTTGTTCTAAATTCATAATATCAAGCAAACAAGTTGTTGATTTTGCACCTATTACCAAAATGATTATATTGATTACTAAAAATTTTAAAATTTTGAAAAAATATTTTCAATAAATGATATTTTTAATTTTAATTAAAAAAGTGATCAAAAAACTTTGAAATTTTAAACAATGTGTTAATTTATTTAAATAAATATTGACAATTCCCAACAACAATTCTACATGTTTAAATTATTTTATTTGAAACGAAAAAAAGACCATTAATATTTTTTGTTATTTAATTAAAATTTTATTTGAAAACTTATTTCAAAACAACTAAAATGTTAATTAAATCAAAATTAAATTTTTAAATTTTTTCAGCTAAAAAAATTATTGTTGCAATTATCACATTTATTAAATTAAAATACTTTATAAACCATTTTTTTAATTGATAAAACACTTTTTTCTGTGTGGGGTGATTGTGTTTTTTTTTTGATCTCATATTTCTGTCCGTTGTGTTTGACAAGAAAAACAAAAATGTGTCCATGTATGGAGAGGAATAGCTATGAAAACCCCAAAAGAACATTTCAACTAAAAACTGTGATTCCCCGCTTTTTGCTTACAAAATATAAGCAAATTAGGCGAAATAAATCGAATGGCGACGCAAATCGAATTAATAAGGCACAAAAAATCTGAAGACGCAAATCGAATGGCGACGCAAATTAAATTTAGAAGTCACACAAAATTTGGCAAAGCAAACCGAAAAAACGTTAATCGAGGTGATGTAAATCAAGGGATTACTGTATATCAGAGTGTAGCTGGTATCTATCTGTTAAATTTCACGTTCTATCGTTGTTGCAAATATTGTTGGATTGAGTGCAAGGACATGCCTACCTCCCATATATCCTTTTGTTAAAAAACTATGTTTTAGCTGCATTAATGTTTAGAATGTACTAAAAATTAAAAAGTTATTCTAAAATAATGCGTTATAGATCTTTTGTAAATTTGGTTGCATTCGGTGCATAAATTTCTATAAAAATGCGAAAATATGATGGTGGTACTAAGTAAAATTTTAGTTAAATGCTATTGCTTTTGTTTTCTTATTAAAGAATTTTAAGCTTTTATCCAATATGGCTTCAAATTTTTGTGGACCATACAATAGAATTATAAAACTTTGGATTTTTCTATTAACTGTGGTACAATTAATAGAAAAAGTGACAATAATTGGTGATAATTGGTGATAAACAATAAAATTTTTATAAGATCTTTGCTTTGATCCACTATAACTCAGGTATTTTCTATCCAATTAGCCCCTATTCGACGCGTAATTTAGCATCGTTAAGATATAATAAATTTTAATTGATCCAGCATTTGATGCTGGTAGGCGGCTAAAAGAGAAGTATAAATCGAAAAACACAAATGTGCCGTTATGTCATATATGTGACGTGGTATATTTATACGAAGTTTATATTTAAGACATACTTAACAACATCTACATATTTTATAAGACATTATGTGAAAAAAATGTTCATCTCAGTCCTGCGCAATTAATCGGTTTTCTGAAAGTGTAAAAAATACAAAGTTTTAATTTTCCGGCAGAAAATCTTGAATAAAATAGCTAATTTGCCATTATTTATTATCAAACGATACAAACAGGGTTGTCAGAACGACAAATATAGCAACCCTGCTTATTATAACGCGTTCACAAAATCGGAATTTCCAATTGCAAAGCGTTGATGATTTAGGGATGCTTCAAGCAAATTGTATGGGCATGAGGATTATTGACAGCTAGAAAATGCGTTCCTCTCTTATTTGGGTATGGCTGTTAGAAAATATGACTCAAGAAATGAATGCAATTTTTATATTTCCGGCAGATTCTGTTAAAACACTCCAAAAAGTACTAAAATCTTAAATAAAAATTTCGGTATGTACTCTGAAAAAATAGTTAATTATATACTACCAAACTTTCAATTTCGGGGAGTTCCAAAAAAAAAATCAAAGTTTACGACAGTACAAAAAATTTTCTCAGTAATATTGTTTACCAACTATAATTTCCCCTTTTTGTGCGTTTAGTGGTTAGCAAAACTTACTAAGTTTGAAAAGAATATATTAAGAAATGAATTTTTGGCAATTTTTTTAGTAAAACAGGTAAAAGTCGTTTTTTTAGTGCAAAAATTGTTAGAGTTTGGTGCCCTGGACTGTAAACAAAAAGTATTAGACGTACTTTGTTAGCTTTACAAAAATATATATAACAAAAATATTCTAAGCACTTTATAAATCTTTAGTTTTGCCTATGGGACAGAGCCCTGTGCGACATTCCCTTACTACGAAGCAGGTTTGTAAGGGAGCACATTAAAGAATAACGGGAACAAAAAAATCAGTGTGCAAAGCTGATCGTTACATTAGCAAATTTTTATACTCGCTGAATAAAGCGCTTTATGTGCCAAAAATTTATTGCATCAAAGTGGGAATTCGCCATACAAAATGCATGTCTTCCGTAAACGATATGGTAAGCGAAACTTTTACGTTTCTCCCTTACAAACCAGCTTCGTTGAAAGCTCCATTTTTTATTGGGATAAAACGTATTCACAAGACCCCTTGTTGACATTGTATCAATTGTAGGTTGAATAAAAAAACAAATGATACCATAATTCAGTCCATAATTCATTCCGCATACGCTAAAAATCAAATTTAAAAAATTATGTTTTTAAAGTTTTAATAGAATAAATTGCCACATAAATTCAGTTCCATGTTTATGTTTTAAGCCAAAAATTATTTTTGTGCATAAGGTCTTTAGTACTTGAAGTCCAAGTTATATTTAATGTTTATTCTTTAGAGTAGTTCGTAAAGAATAGTAAATTAAATTTGCTTAAATTATGTTTTTAATGCTTGTATTTTCGTATTTTTGTAGTTTGTTACAATTTATTTTCTTAAAAATTTTTGCATATGGCTATTTCCAAAAAAACGTCAACCACGGACCAAATTTAAAAAATGGAAAAAAAAAATTTTTCTTTTCAAGATTTATTTAGAGAATTGCTTATATTTTTTTAATATATAAAAATTTTTTTGTTTTATATTTTGTTTATTTCGAAAAAATCAACCTGAATGGTGTAAAATTAATATTATTGCATTTGACCTCTATTTGTCTAATTTTTCCAATTTTTTTTTCAGTGTTTAGTATAATATAGTTCGCACTCTTCTTACTAAGTTATTGTACAATCACCAAAGAGTAAAGAAAAAAATAGAAGAGATCGAAAAAAGTCTAAGTAACGGTAAAAATTTTACTTATGTCTTACATGCTACTTCTCTGTCCCGTTTACAATCAAAAAAAAGGCATTTAGTTTTAGTACTCGGTGATCATTGATCGAATCAGTTTGCAAATTAAAGTTTAAAGCTAAATTAGTGAATTTGTTAAAAAAAATCGAAAATTGAAACATTTACAACAACAACTTTTTTTTTGTTAGTGCTCAAAGTGTGTCCCGTTTACAATCGTTAGTATACTTGTTTTAAGAATTAAGAATTTTTATTTTAATTTAAATAAATATTTTTAAACAGATGGAAAATAAAAGGTGTGAAGACAATAAAAAAAAATTATAAGAGGTTTCTGAAAAGTCTTCAAAGTGATCCAGCGAAGAAAAAAATATTTCTAGAAAAACATGCTGAGTCAGCAAAGAAAAGTCGCGAAAAATACAGACAGTTGGCAATGAACAATGAGAAACTTCTTAAAGACCTACGCGAAAGAAAACCATGCGAAAACAAAGGTTCCGAAAAAAGAAGAAAGATAAAGCAAATGAAGAAAAGCTTAGCGTCATGCCATATAAAAACAGGCAGTCTTTTGCAAAAGCTCAGAGGAAGGCACTTAATGCTTTACCGCAGGCGGCTGATAAAAGAGCAGCGGTTATAAAAGCATTATATTTTAAATACATTCAGCCAGAGACGTTTACTAAAACTCCATTGGAAAACACTGAAATTGACACCACAATAAATGAAGTCAAAGATTTTTTTTCATCTACTGATGTAAGCGTTCAGTCTGCTGCAAAAAGGGATACACTAATCGTAAATGGAGAAGTTATTTCTAAACGCCTTATGGTAATATCAGTGGCTGAAGCATATGAAATATATAAAATGGAATGTATTGGCAAACCAGTAAGTAAGACCGCCTTCTACTATAATCGGCCTAGCCATGTAGTGCTATCCAGTAAAATGCCACATAACATGTGTGTTTGCATTTATCATGCTAATTTTTGTTTTTTGTTGGACGGTTGGTCTCAAATTGTAAAATCATTCTCTGGTGGCCACCAATACTTTTTGGAATCTGTTTGTTGCAACACTGAAAACAACAATTGTATGTCAAACCGTTGCGTTAAATGTGTATCGGACTTAAAAAATGACTTAGTACCCCTTGCCAACTACTTTAAACACATGGACGAAGATGTAAAATGGAAAGTTGATGGAGGAAAGTTGATAACAGAATTTGTTTGACAACCACCGTTGCTTCGTTTTCGGATTTAATTTACGAGCTAGAAGTGCAGCTACCACTCTTCAAGCAACATTTCTTTGTCAAGAGAGCCCAACAAAATCATTTCGATAGCACAAAAAAAATATAAAAGAAGGGGAGCTTGTTTTGCAGATAGATTTTGCTGAAAACTATAGGATTATATATCAAAATGAGATACAAAGCGCGCATTTCAATTACAACCAAGTGACAATTTTTACTTGCGTAGCATGGATTTTAAATAAACCACAGTCATATGCTATTATAAGCAATAGTTTAAAACATAGTAAAATATATGTTTTTATATTTTTAACAAAAATCGTCGAGAATATTCAAAATGAATACGGACAATTTTAAAATATATTCATATTTTCAGACGGCAGTAGTTCTCAATTTAAAAATAAGTTCATCATTCATAGTCTCTCAGATTTTAAAATTCAATTTGGATGTGACACAATTGAATGGAATTATTTTGCAACGTCGCACGGAAAAGGCGCTGTCGATGGCGTTGGAGCAGTTATAAAACGAAAAATTTGGCATCTTATTAAAACCAAAAATATTTGTTTAAACGAAGCTTTGGACTTCTGTCGATGTGCACAGGAACATATTCAAGGAATTAAAAGTTTATACGTCAAAGAAAGCCAAATTAAAATATCTCCTGCATACCAGAAAAGTGGGATAATTTACCAAATTTAACGGGTATCCGAAAACTTCATTGGATTTTCTGTGACAAAAATTCGGAAATACATGTAGCTGAAACGGCAATTTCTTTAAAAAAAATAAAATTATAGTTACATTTATATTTTTTATGTTTCAATTCTTATACTTGAAGCATGTTTTTTTTTTGTTACAGTATAATAAAATATATCTGAAAAAAACGAACATAAACTTTGGTGCGTATAAATTAATTGATTCGAAAAAAAAAGATAAATGGTAAACGAAGTACTACAACTTTTAGCACATACTTGTGTCTATTAGAAAATATGCATTTGGAACAACAATACTCTAATCTAAGGCATATTTATGATCTGAAAAACATTTTTTATTAAGTTTCTTATATAAAGGATTATAAATAGCAACATAAAAAAAATTTTAAATCATGGTGGAAAAATTGTCCCGTTTACAATTTCTCTAACAATTTATTTAAAAAAAACCTAGTTAATATTTTATTTTGAAATCAAAACCATTTTTAGGGCACATTAGTACGCAACATTTTAAAATTAATCCCAATAAAATATTGTGTCAGGTTTCGCAGAAATCACTGTTTAAACGGTTTCCCCTTAAAACCCACTTCCATTTTTTTCCCCGTTTACAATCACTGGTTTTTTGCAATTATCTCGGGAACCACGACAGAAAGCGAAAAATTTCATTTGCGGAAATTAAAGAGCTAATTGAGAGTTGCAAGAATCATTAATTTAAAAAATGAAAATCAGGTTGTTTTTTACAGTTTTGTCAATATAAACGTGTGCGAATGTCCCGTTTACAATCTTGGAAGTGGTCATATACGCTTTAAAAATTCGCATACATTTTAGCGAATGCGAATGCAAATAGTAAAAAAAAAGCGAATAGCTCGCACATGCGAATGCGAATTCTAATATTCGTCAAATTATTAGGTAAAGGTTGCAGTAGCAATACCAAAAATGTGGCTAAAGGTCCTTTACATTTTTAACAGTAAAACAAAGAAATTGAAAGACAGCTAAAGAAGTTTTAATATTCGTTTAAATAAAATTGGATTTAATTAAAATCCTGATTGTTTTGGCTTCACAAGACAACTGAACTTTCAGATGGGACAAAATTAGGATGTCCGCGGTTCTTGTTTTAACTGGAATATATAGTAGATTTTTCTTGCCACAGGTATTTGTAAGATAGCTTTTTAAACGCTGGAGGTTAACACATATTGCATACAGTACAGCAAATTTGAATAGGTGGTTCTCAAAATTTTGTTTTAGTTTCAAATGTGTATGTGCGAAAGAAATTGTTCTTTCGACATCGTGAAATTGGCCGTATGTTTGTAGGTTTTGACAAAAAAGTGCCATCATTTTTCATCTTATAGGTTCTCATTCACTGAGGAACCTAAAATGCAACACTGCTTCCATCAAGTACCACCTGTTAATAGACTACTGTCAAGTTTTGAGCACGTTCCGTCATTTAGTTTGCGTTTAACAGCTGTTCAAAACATACAACCTCCTGGATTTTTTTAAACATAGAAAAAAGTGAATTTCGAAATGAATGTCGAATTGGTACCTCATCCGCCATATTCTCCGGATATAGCCCCGATAAAATTATTGGTCAAACAAATGCCTATTTTATGGACCTCGAAAAATCCTATTTTTTGGAAGGGATACACATTTTGTGAATTGGTGAATCGTTGGACTAAGTGTATTGCGCTAAAAGGAGATTATGTTGAAATTCAGTAAAAAAATTACCATGCGCAGCATGGAAAACTAAAATAGAGAAATTTAATTTCCCGTATTTCCCCTTTTTTATACTTTGTTGCCTTCCCATTAAAAGATTAAAAATTTCGATATTGTAGCGGGAGCCCATATTTCAATACGAATGGATAAAAATGTTTTGCAAAAAAATGTCTAAAATAGGTACGATTCGCCCCTGCAAATTTCGAAAAAGTACAAAATTTGTATTTTTTAGATTAGAAGATTTTGTTTGTTGCAAAGTGCTTTTACTTTAATATGTTTTTTCTTTACCCACTTACAACTACAATTAATGTTGGGAGAATTCCAAATAATTGTAGTGGGGAATGTAAGAAAAGATAAGCTCATCACTGTTTTATTGTTTGGTATTTTGTTTAACCTTTGATATCGTTGCAAAAAAGACTTTTTGAGTGTTTGTAGGTAATTCTCATTCCCTCTGTAGTCTTGTTTGCTGATAGCTTTGGCTTTTCTAAAATTATTTAGGAGAACGTTTCCTGATGATCTGGCCTAAGAAAAAAGTGAAATGCGCATAGGAACAACTTATCCTTCAACAATAAATTTCAGTATATTTTTATATCAATTATTAAAAAAATGGAATAAAGCACAACAAACAAAATCTTTTAATAAATAATAGTATTCTCAAAAACAACTTTGATAATAAATTTTTTAGAATAGTTTCAAATGTGATATAACCTTTATTTCTATGTTGATTGGTTTAAAAGATAGATGAAGTGACAAAAAAGTTCCAAAATACAGACTAACCCGTTTACTACTTAAAAGGGCCGAATTTCAAAAAAAGTACCAGACACCAGTCCGCTTATTTTTCTACAAGAACAATTCCTTGCAGTTTACAATATATGAGTTTAGCGAATTTACACGTTTTTATACTTTTTTACCCCCCAAAACATTCGAATTTCCAAAATTGCCGTTTTAGTGGATAGATTTGGCGGCAGACAGACCTCTGGTCAAATTTTAAACTTTTTGGCTCCAAGCGTTTACACTGTACGATGATGAGTAAGTCATTTATGTTACAATTTAATATATCAAAAATTAAATTTCAAAACATTGTTAGTAGAAAAAGTGAGTTTTGCAGCAGATGCTCTTAAAGTTCACGGGCGATATCTCCAAAACTATTTGAGGTATAACTTTAAATCTTTTACTATTTTTATTCTAAATTAAAAAAAATCCTTTTCAACCAGGTCTGTATAGAACTTTTGCAAATAAATATGAGTATAACCTTTTTGTTTTGCCTGCTAGAGATAAGCCAGTCCATGACTTCCTAGAATCGGTTACGGTAAACACAATTAGTACAAAATCAGACCGCTTAAGTGTTCCTGTTCGGTTTTATTCGCCATTATCTGGGCAGACCTAGTTGTACAAATTTGCGCCAAAAAATCATTGAACCTCCTAGGGTTAAACATGACATGGCAGTCTTAAGCATGCACGTAGTCGTGTAAGCTGAAAAAGAAGTATACAGCGAATAACACAAATGTAAATGTATTTAAAACTTTGATCACGTTTCTCTCGATACTCATATAAAGTTACATGGAACCTTTTTATTCTAAGGGCTCGATCTATACATATGTATATCACTATCAGCCATCGCCAATAAAACAATGTAATTAATAATCGATTCAGAAGGACTTATTCGGCCTTATTGTGTAAGGCGTTGTCGTTAACGAGTGAGTTGTTTTTTGTATTAGATTAAAGTAACACGAAACCTGTGCTCTTTAATCTATTAAAAAAAAACTACTCACTCATTTACTACACGTCTTACACAATTAAGCGGATTATATTGACTATATTTCTTAAACTAGTTATGTCCGTAATTTCTACAAATAAATATCTAACTGTGTATAGATCCCTACAAGAAGACTACCGGTCATTTTACTAGTTAGATGACCAGTAGTAGCTTATTAAGAGCAAAAGGAAAAAACTGACCGAAACTTTGTGTACATGTGTTTCTCTCTCTCTCTCTCTCTCTCTTTTAATCATTATGTCTCTCTCTCTCTAACTTATTAATTAAATGTAAAATTGTTGGAAGTAGTAAAAAAAATTTTTTTAGTTTTGGTTATGCATTTCTTGTAGGGATATTTATGGTGTAAAGAATTTTTCATAATTTTAACACGTATGTCTTATCTACTGGTTAAACTGTAGTGTATTTTACACCATCGATTGTTGACAGTTCCCTACGGGAAAGGGAACCAACACTAAACTTGTCACGTGACAAGTCACTTCAACATGGCGATGTCCTACGAGGGGGTTAATTGGCACCTTTTTGACACTTTGTACCAGGTCACTGAAATAACCTTCCCATTTTTGGTTAAAATAAGGCCTGTCGCAGATATTGTCCCAAATGAGCCATGTCAATATGATAGATCCCCTTCATATAAAGTAACAGAACTAGAGAGAATCAGCCACTACCCGCACAAAATCCAGTCACATGAATAGTTTTGTGCCTATTACCTTTCTTCTGGACCAACTACACTCTAAACACATTATTACTAGTTAAGTGAAAGGTCTTGTTTTCACCTATAACAACTCGTTCCTTTTAATTATAAAATGTTGTTCACTGGTCACGGGATAAGTGCTTTAAGAGAAATTGACACAAATTTCCGGCAGGGTTATTTAAAAAAATTAATAAAAAATACAAATGTTGCCATATTTAAAAGAAAACTTAAAGGAGAAAACACCCAGGCAAAATTAACGTTGAAATTTCCAAAATAGTTTTACCGGATAGGTAAAGATTACTGTTAGCTAAGAACACGGTCAGATATCTCTTTGGAGAAATTACGGGCATTAGTCTTTAGTCGCCGAGTTTGGCAAAATTTTTTAAAAATATACTTGAAATAAGGAATTATAAAAGTTTTAATTACAATTGCAATGAAGAGGCACCATAAACCGCGATGACGCTTACGATTATAATCGCTTGCAAGCCTTAAAAACCCTTACAGCCGGTCATGTTCTGGAAATCGAATGCGAGTAAAATTAAAATCTAACAAATTCTAATTTCAGTATCAATTATTTTTACCAGAACAACTCTTAAAACCACAACAATTACCTCAAAGGCAGAGGTTTCCTTTTTTTAACATATTTTTGACTTTATCAATTAAGCGATTTTAATGCTAATTTATTTTTTTTGGGAACGGTAAAATCACAGATATACATGTAACTTTTTTACCTTTTTTTAAAATGGGGCACTTTGAGTTTTAAGTGAAACAACAAAATTTTAATTAACAGATTTTCACTAATACACTAGAGAAAAGTTAAAGAAATGTCGTGCAAAATAAACATAAAAACCTTTAATTTATATGTTAACCTTAATAGTTATAGGTTGGTATTCTCTCAATTTAATTTCGATATAATTATGTAAACACACACACAGAAAAAGACCCCAGAGTTTCTTACATTGTTTAAGTATTTGTTTGTTATTAACTTTAATACATATAAAGTTTTCCCAATCCCAAATGTGTGAATCTTATATTTAAATCAGAAATAGAAATTACGACAGGATTGTCACACTCATTTCAAGCACTCCCATTTACAAAACAGTGGCAATGAAATAAATAGCACCAAACACTTTAAATGTTTAATTAGTAAAACCAAAAATTTTTGTTTTTTTTCTGAGTTTAATATCTGCTATCGGTTTCATTATCGAGTCGGTTTTATAATAAAATGGCGTATTATAAAATTGCAAATAATTAGAAAAGCGCATAATAATGGAAATATTTGTTTATTAAGAGTTACAAAGCCAACTACAAATTATATTCGAAGATAATTAACCAAGCAATAGTAACTTAAGGACTCGTTACTTTTAGGCCTAGAACAGACAGTAAAATGCAACTGCAACGAAACCCTATTTAAATTATTGGCTTGAAATCAGTTTCAATCGTTTTCCACACGCCTTGCAACAAAAGTTGTACCACAATGTGAGGAAACAAAATTGAACTGTTTGTGTGTTGATTAGAAGTTTGATGCAAATTTTTTTTACTAATTTCAGGTCGCTGATTTCAAATTTATGTTCCGAGTTTCTCTATCAACTTGTATTTTTAAGTTAGAGGTACTATTTAATCGAATTTTTGACTTTTTTACAAAAATTATAAGTTCAAAAAATCAGAAATTCACTCTTCATGAAGCGATTTTCTTAATTTTTTTTAAAGATGTAATTGTTAGCTTTGAAAAACAATCAAAACAATTTTGCAAATCACAAAAAAAAATGGCTGAGTTCATAATGGTTGTTTGCGTAAAAAAAAAAACAAACAAATCCAAAAAATTACAACTTTTACTTTTAAAAATCATGAAAAATCCAACACATAAAAAAGTCAAAGTCTTATTACTTTCACGTAAAGTCACATAACATGTGAACAAAACGAGACATAGATCATAAAAATCGATGAATGCGTTTCGCTTTAATTCATAATTAATTGAAGGTACCGCATTTTTAAGTGAAGGAAAAAAACGTCTATAAATGGAGCAGCGACAAAAAAATTTTATTTTGGTATGGAAATCGCGATTTTTATCAATTCAGTTTTCTCAGTAAATTGTGAATAAAATCAAAAGTTGTGCACCGATTACAATGAAATAAATATGTTAGGCCAACTGTTTTTATACCAGAACTGTGATTTTTGCAGAAATTTAAGTTTTTATGAATTTTGAAATAAAAAAAGCTTCAACAATATCTCTGAAACTACTGGGCAAATTTAAAAACAATGTAAGCACGGCTTAAAGATAATATTGTTTAGCGAGTGGAAGTGTCTTAATTTTGGAAATAACGGTATATGTATCTCGAAAAGTCGTGGCATCATGTGCGGTCTCTGAAAGGATTCTATAGCATAAACTCACATGAAACTCGAAGCTAACTAGAAGTTGCAGTTTAGTTGCAGTGGCGTTCCACCGTCTGTTCTGGGCCTTAAGTAAATGTATACGTTGCGGCTGTATCGGCTATTTTGTGTTCCTTGCCAAACTTATGTATAATAGATACTCTTACGTAAACGTTACGTTGCGTTGCGGATGAACCTGATAAAATTATTATTTTTCTAACTTTTTGGGTATCAGCTGTAAAAGAATTTCGTTATTATGTTTACTGATAAAGCGAGCATTCTATCGACATACAAGACGTTTTTTCATATTTTTATACAAAACGTAGAAATAACAACAAAAAAAATTTATAAATTTTGACAGATTTTCTTGTTTTCTTTTTGACACATTTCAACATGTTTACGTGTCCGCAACAATGACGTATGAGTAAAGAGGCCTTTAGACCTTTAGCCTGCTATAGTGAACAGAGTCTCTGGCGTGAATCCAATCCGCAATCCTCGCACTTATTAATTGACAAGCAAACTACTCGCTAGCCAACTGAAGAACTCAGACAAATTAATTCATTATGAGGTCCCACATACAAAAAAAAAATTTTTGTTCGATTTTTTTTTCGGAACTTTGTTTTAACACTTGGGACTATTTTATTAAATATAAATGTAGATTTTGAAAATTCATTGTTGTTCAAATGTATGTTGTATTTAATTGTGGGTGTGTGGGTGACTTTTGAATTTTGAGTTTCGTATGTATATGTATAGAAAGCAACACAAGCACGAAACTCTATAAATGTTTTTCTACTAACAACCACTAATACAAACTATTCATTACCTCTACTATATCAACTGCTTTAAAACAGGGATACCGTTGACATGAAAATTAATAATATTTGCCAATGTTGCCAGAATGAAAAGACTTTAGACTTTATAATTGTAAATATATTTTATAACAGTGTGATTTTTAATTGAACTGTTGGTTTTTAATTGAAGTTTTTGAAATTTTATTTTAATTTTAATTTTTCTCAAATTAAATTTTCATTAAATTATTTCTATTGAAGGAAGGAATTTACAACATGAAATGAATAAAAAATGTTTTTTGATAATTCTTGGCTGAACAGGGAATTGAACTCGGCTCAAATTTAAATGTTTCGAGAATAACTACATTCCCATCATCAGAATTCTTTGCGTTCTACCGTTGGCGCCACTGCGAAGCCTGCCAGTCTATAGTCAATTATCAATCTTTAACCAATAGTATTGGTAGATCGAAATTTGTTGTAATTGATTATCAATTTTTTCAATTTTAATTTACAAGTTTTTTCCTTACTCCTTGTTTTTTGGTCCTTTTGTCAAGACTTTGGCTTGAAAACTTAAGTACATTTGTTTTTTATGTTTTTTTTTTCTTTTTGTCCGTGTTCTAGTTGACCTTTTTATAAAAAAAAAATATATACAGTGGATTCTCTAATGACCAGACACCGAAGGGAAAATTTAAATGTATCCGTACAATGCGGATGTCATCTTAAAAGAACTCAATGCTTTAATAATGGAAAGCTGACAGGACCAGGTGTCCGTTAAGAAAGATTACACTGAATATTTGTCAGAAATAATAGAAGAGCCATTCTTTTATTTAATTTATTAGTTCAGTCAAAAACGATAATCGATATATCGAGGAGTCGCAGATCAAAACGTGCCCTTTTGTATTTTTTTCGAAAATGGTTTTTGATGTCTTTGCATATATATGGTTACGTTCTATTGAAAAAAATCTTATTTGCATAATTTTTCTCCTCTTCTCATAGAAAAATTTTATCCTAAAAAAAAACTTATGCAAAAAAACGTGCTTTTTCTTTTATTTTTAAAAAGCGTATCTTTCTCGTAACAATTCATTTTAGTTATTAATCGTGTATTTGAACATTTTCGTGATTTTATTTTATCACACGTGATTGACGCATGAGAGTGTGTGATCTTGAGGAAAAAAACACTCACGTGCACATCTCTCTTATGTATTTTTTGCTTGATTGACATTTCTGACATTCATACCTAAACAAGAGCGAAAAGCGTTCTCATGCCTAAATTGTATTTGTATGAAGCATACTGAAATAGCGCAAGTGCAACGCTTTGATATTAGAAAATCCCATTTTGACAGCGTAAAAATATACACCCAATCCTGTTTTTACACGGTACATACCTTCCAGGGAACGCCGTGCAAAAAAAAATCGTGCAAAAAAAACTGTACATATTCATAAGGTTATATTCGATTAATTCAAACTTAAACTTGGTCTTAGGGTTTAATATTTCTATGAAACACAAACATTTTATTTCTTCATACAGTGTTGCTTTTATTTAATTTTATTATGTATTTTAAAAACATAAAAACAAAGAAATAATTCACACGTTTTACTAAAAAAAAAAATTTAAATAAAGAATCACATTTAAGAAACAATATTTTGAAAAACTAAAAATAAGAAAAGAAAAAATATTCACATATGTACTTATAAGAAAAATAAAAATGTTTATTCGGTGTCAGTTTCTGATAATAAGCAAGGTCTTTCGCGCTGCACTGGTTCAACATTAGTTTCGTTCATATACTTAGAACGTCTGCATTTTCAGGTTCTACTGGTTTAATAATTTTAACAGCGAATTCAGCTATGGAACGTTGCGATCCTACTTTGGAAATCTCTTTGTACAGTTCCTCGTATCGAGCCATACGATTGTAGGTCTGATTGAAATTTCACAGCTCTTTCGTTTATATGATCATTTGCCAAAAAATGTTCTGCTAATTTATTTGCCATTTGAAGGCCATCAATAATTAAACTGGCTGTTATCGAAGGCAAAGTTTCGCTCTCACCAGTCTTATCACTTACGCCAACGTCTTCCAATGCGACTTCTAACAAATCATCTTCATCAAGAACACTGTCGATAATTATTTCGTTTATATCATCAAAGGTACGATTATCAAAACCGTCACCCCCAACAGCTTGTGCCAACGTAGCTATTTCTGTAAGCACTACATCGGCCCCATTTGGGTTCACACCAGTATTTTCGCATTTAACGCATTCAGGCCAAATGCTCTTCCAACAGGCATTCAGGGTTGATGATTTTATTTCTGAAATGGCCAAAGCTGCGTGTTTTATGCAATCAAGAATGGAAAATGTTTTCCATGCATCAATAACAGTAGTAGTGCTGGTATCATTTTCTATTCTATTTAAAATGTATTGAAATAATCGCTTTATATAATATGTTTTGAATGTTGCGATAATACCCTGGTCTAATGGTTGAATTAAGGCTGTAGTATTGGGGGGGAGGCAAAAATATTACTTTTACATTTGAATGCTCGAGAACCGGGTGTCCAGGAGCATTGTCAATTAATAAAAGGATTTTAAACGGCAAGCCTTTATCACTTATATATAGCGTTTTACTTCAGGAATAAAACAATTGTAAAACCATTCACTAAAAACTGTTGAAGTAACCCATCCCTTTTTATTTGCCATCCAGTGAACTGGCAAACTTTTAATATCCACACCTTTGAATGCCCGTGGTCGAAGAGCTTTATTAATTAATAAAGGTTTAAGCATACGGTCGCCTGAGGTATTACTGCAGAATAAAAACGTAACTCTGTCCTTTGCAGCCTTTAAACCACTAGCACTTTTTTCATGTTTTGCTACGTATGTTCGTCTTGGCATTCTCTTCCAGAAAATACCAGTCTTCAATTAATTTGGCCGGCTGTGGAGGAAATTCCACGGTTGCTGCAGCATTTCCAGAAGCTAATTCTCCTTTGATTTTTACATTATGAACTGCATGTCTCTCCAAAAATCCTTGCAACCATCTATTACTAGCAGAAAATTTATTTCTACTTTTGTCGTCGGGTTTAGAAGACGTTGATGGTTCCTTTTCTTTTATTTGATCGTAAATTCTTAAACCTTTCTGCTTAATGGTATTGGTATCAACTGGTACGCGCTTTTGGGTGCAATCTTCTATCCATGCAAGCAGAACCTTTCCATTTGTTCTTTAGTTTTATCTCTTGTATAGGAAGACGACTTAGCACTTAATTTGGTACCAGAAATCACTGCTTGTCTAATCGCTTTTCCATTTTTTTTTAATTGTTCGAATTGTCGCTTCGTTCAAATTCAAAGACTTGCCAACAGAACTGGGACCTTCTCCGTTTCTAAGTCTATCCAGAATTTTAATTTTAGTATCCAAAGAAATAGTTGTTCGCTTTTGCTTTTTCATAGCTGCATTAAAGATTAATGAAGTAAATAATGTATGTGTGCTTAGTATGTGTAAGCTTTTAATTTACCGTATTAATATAAAACAAAACAGAATTTGTCCACTCTCAACGTACAAGTTTGACAATGCACTTCAACACTCAATACAAAGTAACAAAAAATGTCTGAAAAGATTTGTGTGCAAAGACAAGCACATAATTTGTAAATCCCCTAACTGCAAATACAAAAAGAATAATGTTACCACATGATACGTTTTTTTAAGTACATACATATGTTTAATCAAATCATGAAAATTTTCAAAAGTATGTGGCAGCTGTTTTTTACATACATAGGAGTAAACTACATAAACTGAAAATTCCCCAAAAATATTTTAATTCGTGTAAAAAAGACGTGTAAAAACAGGAAAGAATTGTTTTTGTTAACCGTGTTGTTTCAAAATCGTGTAAAAACAGGATTGGGTGTAGTCGGCTTTATTGTATAAGGCGCTGTCGTTAACGAACGAGTCTTTTTTGTAATACATTAAAGAACACAGGTTGCATTTTACTTTAATCTATTACAAGAAGTGACTCACTCGTTAACGACAACGCCTTACACAATAAAGCAGAATGTATAATGAAGTTAGCCGCTTTTGTTAATAAATATTGGCAATTTAACTATTTTAAGTTCAAATTAACGGTTTTATCACGACAGTTTATTTTATTATGTGGATTTTATTAACAAGAAGAAAATTAGCACTACTGTTCGTGACACAACGTTGACTCTTTTATTTAGGTATGGCATTTCAGCGTAAACGCTTAGCGGAAGAAAACGTATGGCTGTTACTTTCATTATTTGTTTGATGTTGAAATGAAATGGTTTAATCTAGTATAAGTAAATAACACTGCCCATCATTGGAATTTGTAACAATTTGTGTACTTTGTGCACAAGGCTGAGATGGATAGCCAGCCGGACGGATGGACATCGCTAGATATATTCAGAAAGTGATCCTGAGCGGTCGGTATACTTAAAGGTGGGTCTAAGACCAATATTTTAATGTGCTACAAACATTAGCACAAACACCACTATTGTGGTGTGTGTATAATGTGTGCATACCAAAGCGTTCTTTTAAAAATAGTTTTTAATAAAACGTACTTTTTTATTTTTATTTTAGTAAAACGTGCTTTTTCAAATTAAAAGGCCTTAAATTTCGTACATCCTTAACATATATTGTTGCAACTTATTGTGGTCTGATGCATTTTATGATAAGCAAGGAAATTGTTATATTTTCTGGGTTCGTGTTATATAATAATCGTGCGAAAAAAATAACCATGGACTTCCCAACATTTTCAAATAATCAAAAAGGCACGTTTTGTACTGCGACTCCTAATATATTAAAACGTTTGCTACGGGTAAATTTTACAAAAACTCAAGAACCGCTAGACCGATTGACACCAAACTTGGACAATAAATTAGTCTGGAACAGTGTGACCGGATCATATAAATTTTTACAGCTTAATCTGGCATTAGGCAGGCCAAAAAATGCTAAAATGATTTTAAAAGATGCTAAAAATTGATCTAGACTCTTGTTAAACATTTAATTTAAGTATAAAATTTTTTTCGAAACTGAATTAGGCCCTAATTGCCTTCTACAGAACATATTGAATTTTTAAATTCCAAGCGGTGCATGTCTTTTGGCGTTGAAAATTTAAAAACGCAATATGAATTTCTGTAAAAAGCAACAACAAAATTATAATATTAATATTTTTGACTTTGTTATTTCTCTCAATGTAATTTTTGGCGTTGCGTTGCGTTTTACACAATTAGGGCCTACATTTTATAATTTAAGAAAAGTTGGAGTTAAAAGCTTCGTTCACAATGGCAGTAACATTTTCGCTTGGTGTTCATAATATAACAACAATTTTTTTCGCAACCACACATATTTTCAATTAAGAAACCCTTTGCAAACTTTTCCCAGTAAAATATTATGTATTAATTATTATTTTTTACGCTCTATTAAACATTTGATTCAAAATTAAATTAAATTATTATAAGAGTCATTTTAATTTTATGCAAATTGTGGCTTAAGTAGAAGTAGACTGAACTTTTTAAAAAAAACTTTAGTTGCATTTTTGTTCGAAAAATGAAAGGAAAATATATGAAATAATTTACGAAAAAATAAGATAGAAGAAAAAACGTAAATGTTGCTCCCATTGTGAACAAAGCGTTTAAATAGCTAGCGGAGTTTAGTGTTTGGTGCTAATGGTCTTGCGAAAAAGCAAATGCAAAATATCGAAGCTCTTTTGTTAAATCTAACAACAAAATGCACTGAGTTTCCGTTAGATTTCATAAAAGAGCTACTAAATTTTGCATTTGCGCTTTTGCAAAACCATTCGCATATTCGAACACTGAACTCTGATACTAATTTTCCAGCAGTTTAGTTCAAAAGTTTTTTCAGATATTTCGGATTGGGTTGATAAGAAATCTGCAACAGGTTTATCTTGGGATTAAAATATAATTGTTTAAATGCAATTCCATATATAACTTGTACGGTGAGCCTCGATTTACGCAGTACTTCATTTACGCGATTTCGATATAGTCAAAATTTATAACTTAAACTATTATTCCAAACTTCTAAAATAAAGCTAAAAAAAAAAAACTTTTTTATAAAAATGCTAAAGAAAATGCCCAGTGCTAAATGAACGGGACGGGTTCAGCTTGTAGGTATATAAAATTTCGGTTTGAATCAAATGATTTTAAAAATTATTTAGTATTTATATGCACAGTTTCGATTCCAAACTACTAAACATCGAAACGATGATACGAGTAAATTGAGACCCAGAATTTCCGTGTCGTTTCTAATTATTAATTCTATACGACATTTTTATTTTAAGGAACAATGCAGTATTTTGTTTATAGTCTGCCCAACGCTTTTCAAAGTGATTAAAAGTTTCATATCTTGGCGATCTTGATGTTGTCTTTTTAAAAACTCAAGTCCGAGTATAGTTATTATGGCTTCTTACCGCTAGCTCATTTTTGAAGAAAATACAATAAATTCGCCGGCGGAAAAGTACCACAACATCGATTCACTCATTAGGGTGCAACTGTGTTTTCAACGCATTTTTCAGTTAATTCCAAATCTTAATAAGCCTTATCTACTTGTTTGTCGTTTAGAATTTCAGGTAAAGTTGGTTACAAAAATACTTTTGCTAAGTTCGATAGCGAAATCCTATTTCGGCATTTAGCGAGACAAATAAACTATTATCTTGAATTGAATTCAGTTTACCAGCGAGGTAAGCGAAAAAAGCGTAAATTTAGTACAGAAGTTATAATCAAAATCCCGAAGTTAAATAAAACGTTATATTAAATTTTCATTTCAAGATCACACATAAAACTAAATCAAAAAAAAATATGAAATAATCTCAATGATAAGTTTACTAGAGGTTCCACTACCCGCGATAAACTTAACAAATATTGCTCCATCAAACAAACCAAAATGGCAACATTGTCAGAGAGCGCACACCTCAGAAGTATATAGTAGAGTAGTGCGGGTGACGTTAATTTTTCTTGTTTCGCGTAATTCACGCGTTAGAGAGTGCAATATAAAATTTGCGTGCGTGATTGTGATGGATTAATATTTTTAAATTACGCACGTTTTCTCACGTACTTATTTACGAAGACTTGAAAATTTTTCAGTTGAAAAAATTTAATAGAACTAAAGCCTGGTAATCTGTTGAGTATTTCATGCAAAATGCTGTCAAACTCGATATAAAGAAAATTTCTGTGAAATACGAATAAAAGAATGTGAATAGAGTTTAACTCTATTTATATTACGAAAAATATAACGTAACGGAATTTTAAACAATAGCTAATAATTTTTTGTAATTTTTTATTTGTAGAGTAGTTTTTGTAATAATCGTTTCACAAAGAAAAATGTAAAAAAAGTGCTAAAATTAATAATAAAATTAAATTTTTTTGTTTTTTGATTTGGGAAATTATAAAAATAATATTGTTTTACTTTTTTTTATGACAATTAGAATAAACAATGTTGTATACTTGCAACTAATAAAAACGTTAAGTTTTGAAAAATCGCAAGACAGATAATATTGATACAAGTCAGAAATAATCAATGTGAAATAATCAATGTTGCTCAAAATTTTTCGCAAGTTCGAACAGAGTACTAGGCTTAACTGCCGATTTTTCAAAATAAAATGAAAATGTTGCTTGGGAATTTATATTAAAACAACAATAAAAAAAACTCAAATTTGTTTTTGTTTTCAATATAAATTTCTAAACGAAAATTTTTATTTTAGTTTAAAAAATAACCAGTAATTTATGGTTCGTGTTCAGTTGATCAATAACTCTGAGTTCGTGGTAACAAACGTACGTGATAGTGAGTCAAAAACCACTCACGCGCACAGCTCTTATGCATATGTATATAGTAAAGGAAGAAATAACACGAACAGAAAAAATATATTTTAACTGTCGGCCACCAACAATCCACATAAACTCGTACGTACAACTACAACAACCACGCACCATCATAAGTTAAAGTTATTGCCATTAATAAGAACTTAACAGGGTGAACAACAGCGGTCAAGCCCAGTTTCTTAGCGTACAAGTAGTTCGTGACAATTCTTAATAAGATTTAGGTCATTTTTGCGATTTAATTACATTACGAGTGAGATCACATCAATTTATTTTTACGTTTTTTTCTTTTTCTTTTGCCCTTTAAATAACAAAATATGTATAAACTTTTATTAAAAGTATACACCTAACAAAGAAAATCGTATAATAAATTTAAACTTGAAGTTTCTTTAAAAACAAATTAACTGTAATCTTAGCGAAATTGTTGTAAATACTAGTGAGTTACGAATATCAATTTGAATATTCGTATATCTGCGCCAATATTCGCCAAATATGAATACGAATATCCAATTTGAAATTTAGCGCCACACGATATTTCAAATTTAATTGCAAAAATCTCCCATTCTCGTCCATAACAATAAATAAGAAAACAATCTGGCAAAATACTAAATGTATTTAAAAATATTATGACATTCCGATGACTGAATTTAAAAAGTTCGAACCTGAATGCATTTGAAATTTGTATACCAAAATTATTATTATTATATAAAAGCAATGAGCACCGCGACCCAAAGGTGCGCAGCCCAAGTGTTCACTGAAGTAGATTAATGTGCTGTTTCCAGGTGACAGGCAATGGCTTGTGTAGTAAAATTTATATGAAAACTACTCAGTTTTTTGAGTGCTTTCCATATAAATTTTCCTACACGATCAGTTGTCTGTCACCTGGAAACAACACATAAGGCTGCAAATAAAGCCAATTATTCTACACGGCGAGAGATTGTATACTTTGCCTGAACTCATTAAGATGACTTCAAGAAACTGTTTGCATATTTACCAGTGTGGCCAGATCCCAAAATTGTTAACAGCTAAATTTTGCATTAGACAAGGCCAGAAAATGCTAAAATTGATTTTAGAAAATGTTAAAAAAAAATCAAGATTTTAAATTAAATTAAAAAAAATAATCATTCACAACATTCTTTGACCCACCAAAAGGGTGCAAATACTATTTGGTTTAAAGATTGATCCTTGACTAGTGAATGCTAGCCGTCGTCAATGGCAGTGGGTGTTAAACGGCAAACACCTCTGAAGAGATTGTGTGATTACAATCGAAACTAGACAGGGCAACCTTTCCATGAAAACCTGGGTTCAATTCCCAGCTCATTCAAGAATGAAAAATTATCAATACATCTTAATTCATTTCATGTTGTAAATTTCCTTTCTTCATATAAATAATTTAATGAAAATGTAATTCAATGAACTTAAGCCTGATTAAATTATCGAAATTTAAATTAAAAACCATTAACAGTTCAATAAAAAAACCACAATAATAATTATTGTTAACAGCTAAGGCACGAGATATATGTTTACATTTGTCCTTCAAGTTGTGCTGAAAAAGGTCAACAAGAAAAAGAAAGAAAGAAACATGAAAATCAAAAAAATGCACTTTGGATTTCAAGAAGAATTCTTGACAAAAAGTACGACAAATAGAAGTAAGGAAGAACATGTAAATCAATTTAAATAGGAAATCATTCATTCAAAGCAAATTTCGATCTACCAATGTAAAATACCATTTGGTTTAAATATTGATGTTTGACTATTGACGTCAGCCGTCGTCAATGGCGGTGAGTGTAAAACAGCAACCCCCTCTGACGAGATAGTTTGGTTACTATCAAAACATGTCACATCAACCTGTCCGTGAACCTGGGTTCGATTCCCCGGTCAGGCAAGAATGAAAAATTATCAACTAATTTTAAATCATTTAATGTTGTAAAATTCCTTTCTTCATAAATATAATTTAATGAAAATTAATTTATGGAATTTTAGCCTGATTAAAATATAAAAATTTTTGCTAACAATTTATTAACAATATGAAATTTTATTAAAAACTACATAAATTTTAGGGACTCATTTTAAACAAAATTTAAAAAATTTGTAATATTTAAACACATTTTGGCGGGCCGCAATACCCCTGATGTAACCAAAATACAACAATTTGTTTTAGAAATTTCCTGGGATTAACATGATATGCTCAACCTTTTACATTTTTATATTGGGATAATTTAATTCAATTGCTACATTACATTTTATACGTAGATAATAAAAAAAATGGAAAATAATTTTTATAATCAACATGATTAGGACATTTCCAAGATTTCCTGAATGCTAAATTTTTTTATAAAACAGGTAATACGGAAGGAAGTTTTGAAGCTAAATCAAAATTTTTAATGATTAATTTAACAGCCAAAATGCTTAAATGGTCACACTCTGATACTTACATTGCAACGTAATCAAACATATCTCAAAAAAAAGTCAAACTTCGGTTCAGTTTAAAATATTATACTGATTTTACATATAGAGAAAGCATGAGGGAGCAATTTTCTTAAGTAACTTTCAATTTTTTATTTTTTTGAGATATGACTACGTTGCAATAAAAGAACGGAGATGTACATTAATATAACGGCTTGCTAATAAAATTTTTTTGTATGAAATTTGCATATATAAGTGGGTTTTTCTGTGTATTTAATTAATTGATTTCAAAAATTTTAAAGTTTTTTTTTTTGTTGTGAATTTTGATAAGTAAAGTTCGGCTTCGGATTCGGCCGAATTTGAACAATTTGGCCGAACTTCGGCATCGGTCTAAAAAAGTGACTTCGGTCAAACACTAATAATGATCTTATTCCTCCTTAGTACTTTTTTTTATGCTGCAGCCTTTTGCCGTACTTAATTTTTTTTTTTTTTTTTATTGATTAATTTTAAGGATATTAATATGAAATGCACATAGGAACAACAGCTAATCCTCCAACAATAAATTTCAGTATTTTTATCAGTTATAAAAATAGGGAATTAAGCACAACAAATAAAATCTTTTAATAAATAATTGTATTCCCAAAAACAACTTTGATAATAAATTAAAAACAAATATTTTTGCAGTCAGTAACAAAATTATTTTGTGGCTCCATCTAGTTAATCTCGTTTTCAGCATCCCTTCAAAAATCCTACTAACAGTTTTTTATAAATTCCCTTATGTTTTGTAAGGAAACCTTTTTTTCGGGAAGAAGTGAAAAATTTCGTGCAGAATTTTTATTTGTAATAGGGGGAATGGGGACCGTGATTGGGCTGATTATGTTTGGTCTTGCCCGCATCTATGAAACCCACCACCATTAATTCAAATAAAAAGACGTCAAATTATAAAACACAACTTATTTCATTTATTTATTTATTTATTTCATTTCCTGTACAACAAGATTGGGTCTTATATTTATAGTACGGGAACGTATTACCTTACAAAACAAACTTGATACATATAAATACAACAATATTGTGGTATATAAAAAAAATTAAAAAAAAAAAATAAAAAAAAAATTAAAAATCAAAAATTATTTTAAAAAATCTAATATTTAATTTAATAAAAATGTTTTAAAAGTATTAGCAATACTGTTCAGTTGTTGACTTTGTGGAAGATTGTTCCAAAGACGAGCAGCATGACAATAAAACTGCCATTCAGATACAAGGCAACGACGTCGAGTTATTACAATATTTCGATTTCGGGGTGATTGGAAAAAACTTATTTTGCCGAATAGATATTTAGGTAAGTAAGAGTGCGATTTTTTAGAAGACTTTCAAAGGATACTCCATAAAGATTATTGGCAACAGAAGAAACATGATTAAATCGTCTTAGTCCATGCACATATCCAATTATGTGATTGAACAAGACATTAAATTCTCCCTTACTAACTGAGTCACAGCTTCCAAATAATTCGCAGCCATAGATCAGGGAAGGAATCAAGTACGATTGGGCAAGTAAGGCTCTTATTCTTAAAGGGGTGAAATATTGTGTGGACCAGACAGCTCGTAGCTTTGAATAAGTTTGGCCAACCAGTTATTAATAAAGTGAGGAACACACTATCGAACATGTATAACAGTTTTTAAAAAATTTTCGTTTGTTTGATAGGGACGGATGAAATCTTTGACTGCCACTCAAGTTCGATAGTGTGTACCCCACCTAACACTTTCATTGTGTGAACTCGGACTTTGGAATCGTAATAAGTAATTACAAAACAACAAAAGGTATAAAAATCTTGATTCGAGCCAAAAAATTTGAAAGCAAAAAACACAGTACAACATTTTTCAGTTAATTGATTGCCAACTCAATTCTGTGAACTGTATGTGAAATTAGACCCAAAAAGAAGAATTTCTGCATCATTCGTTTTGTCTTCTTACCTGCGATTTGAAGTTAGTATCGATTTGAAGTTAGTACTATCGTATAGGGGAATTTATCACGTTTTAGGCCCTGTTGTTTGACATATCTCGACAACCACTAGCCCAATTTAGTTGAAATAAATTTTAAAAAATTAAGAATTACAATTCCCTTAATCTGTTCATATATTGTTTTCCTATACAAGTAACACTTTCGAAGTTAAAAATGAATGTATGAAGGGAAAAAATTATTTTTTGCCTAAAAATTTAAATTTTTTTTTTAAAAAATACATAAAAAATCCAAAATGGAAAAAAGTTTCAAGTCTAGTTATTTTTTCGCAAAGTCACATAACCTATGAGCAAAAGGAGACAAAGATCATAAAAATCGATGCACGCGTTTCGCTTTTATTCGCAATTGAGTAAATGTATGAATTTCAAAAATTTGCTCGAGATATGCACAACATTATTTGGAGAAAACATTGACACCTTTTTCATGATTCTGAGAATTAAAAAAAAAGGAATAAACAAAAGGTTATTTGATTTTTATGATTGCGGTAATAAATATACGTGGACAATTAAACGGAAAGTGGACCTTTTTATTATTTGGGTTTTTCCGGTGGCTACCTATATGATTTTTTTACAGAAATTGCACCCACATTTAAGGGTGGTCATTATTTGGAAAGTTTTGCACAGTTTGAAACGTACAAGTGCTGAATCAGGTATATAGCCAGCCGCCCTTAAAATATGCGCCCATTTATAAGTACCTGGCAGTAAAATATTCAAAAATACGTAGTATTTATAGGTGTGCATTGATCGATTTTTGGCATTCAGCCAGTGCCGACGAACGCGAACAGTAAAAGTGATTTTTCTCCAGTTTTTTAAAAGTGAATAACAACAAAACATAAAATATATCAATATGGAAAACAACAAGTGCCCATATTTGGATGAATATTGTTACGTTTGTGGTCATATCGTCCGAAAAATACAGAAAAAAGATCGAAAAAATTTGTTTACTGAGCAATTCAAAACCGCGTATTGTAATTATTTCGATGAAGCAGATTTAAGTGGTGCAAATTTTACGCCGAACACAGTGTGCAACAGTTGTTATACTACCCTTCTAAAATGGATTCACGGAAAAAGTAGAAAGTTATCTTTTATGAAGCCAGTAATTTGGGTGGAAGACACAACTGGACATGATGAATCCAGGTGCTATGCATGCATAAATTTTCGTCCTGGATTAAACAGACAACAATTGAAAACAAAAGTATACACTGCTGCATTTACTGCCACACTTCCAGTGCAACGCCCTGCTGATACCGATGCACCTAAACCTCCGAGTGCGGATACTGTGTCCCTGCTAGCTGAAACCGTTTTCACCAATCCGACCGATTTGGATGATGCTGATTGGATACCCGATATTGAAAATAGTGCACCACAACCGCTACCACAAATCGAAATGGATTACATTGTGGCCAAGCTGGGACTATCACAACACGACTCCGAATGGCTGACATCATTTTTGAAGAGAAGAAAACTCACACAGCAAAATGTCAGCGCAACATCATACCGACAACGCCAAGCTGACTCAGACCATGAATATGAACAACCTACGAAGAAAACAAGATCATCAGAACCACAAGCGTCAACTTCTACAAGGATGGATATTGCCAATAATTAAAAAAATTTTCTAAATTTTGTTTTTATGCATATTATAATTGCGTATTAATTGCATATTATTTTATTTTCATTAAGTTTTTATAAATAAAGTTTTTTTTTGCATGATAATTTTTTAATTTATATTTTTATTTTAAGGGTGGTGGCTATAACTGATTTTTGAAATTCATACCTTTACTCAATTGCGAATAAAAGCGAAACGCGTGCATCGATTTTTATGATCTTTGTCTCATTTTGCTCATAGGTTATGTGACTTTGCGAAAAAATAACTAGACTTGAAACTTTTTTCCATTTTGGATTTTTTATGTATTTTTAAAAAAAAAATTTAAATTTTTAGGCAAAAAATAATTTTTTCCCTTCATACATTCATTTTTAACTTCGAAAGTGTTACTTGTATAGGAAAACAATATATGAACAGATTAAGGGAATTGTAATTCTTAATTTTTTAAAATTTATTTCAACTAAATTGGGCTAGGGGTTGTCGAGCTATGTCAAACAACAGGGCCTAAAACGTGATAAATTCCCCTATACGATAGTACTAACTTCAAATCGATACTAACTTCAAATCGCAGGTAAGAAGACAAAACGAATGATGCAGAAATTCTTCTTTTTGGGTCTAATTTCACATACAGTTCACAGAATTGAGTTGGCAAATCATGTGTTGTACTGTGAAATTTTAATTTTGTTGTATAAAAATTCTTTTTATGTGTCCTCAGAAAGTCTTGTTACTTTATAAATTTGTTTCTCAGTCTTGGGGTTAACTTTTCAAATCTTACCACAAAATGATAACATTGATTTAAAGAGGTGTATAGACTTTATGTATTTTTCTAATACACATAAACATACATACGAAACACATTATTTCACTTTTGCCGCACACCTGATTTCCAAAGGAAAAACTGAAAAGTAAATATGTTGTAAAACCAATGTGGACACTCTTTATAGGTATCCATGTATAACTTTTAGATGCACACATACTCACACTTTGCATTTATGACATTTTCTTTACTCTTTGCTAAAACTAAATGAATTTGCCCTATTTTTCCAAGACTGAAATCTATTGTTATTTTTTTATTTTTTTTTTTTTGTTTTATGGTCGTATCTTTTACCTTGCACACGCTTTTTAAATCCTTTTTCCTTGACGCCTTAAAAAGCAACTCATTCTACTAATATCTTGCTTAGAAATTAATGCGCAGTACGGTTTTGCATCCGCAGCATGTTTCTTAAATGGCACTCTTTTTTGCCTTTTTGCACAGAAAAAAAACGAAAAGAATGGCGTTGTTTTCAAAAGGAAAGATACGAAATGTTCTACATGTTTTCCTACAGTTTTAGCTTCTTTGTTTGTTTGTTTGTGTTATTTACAGTCAAATGAAAACAAAACATATCCATACAGTGTCTAACAAAATTATATGAAATAAATACTTGTTTTATAAAAGTTTTAACATATGGAAAAATGTTATATGTATTCTAAAAGAGAAAACAATTTAATAGAGATATTCAAAATTTATGGGTTCAAAACATTTGCAACTCCCTTTTCTCTCTTTCTTATTTACTTAGCATTTACACATGTCACAGCCTGTCGAAAAACTCAATAGACTCACAATATTTCGCAATGGCAGCTCCAGTACGCAGAAAGAAAAACACTCGGGATAAATTAAGGTTTTTATACTTACTTTAAGTACGAGTCGTACTCAAAAATTCAAGTACGAATTAAACCTCTGCACAAATGCATTTAAAAGCCGTTTCAAGACATTCGTTTGTTTTTTAAATACTGATTGTCGCTCACTCTTTGCTAACGAATCAAATGCTATGTTGTGCAAAACACATACATATAACAAAAAATAAATAAAAACACACAATTGCAAATTAATTGTAAAGTGTTAAGAGTACGGAATTCACTCCAAACAGTAACAAAGCAAAACAAATCACACTAACTAAACCAAATCACACGAATCACACGAAAGAACTGTAGCAAAATAGGTGATAAGTATGAATTTTCTTGTTTTTTTTTTAATTATTAGTCATAGCTAGATTTGTATGAAGCAAAAAACAATTAAAGATGAAAAATATTTTTATAGAATATTTAAGCTTTTATTTTAAATTATTTTATTATTACAAAAACATATTATCAAATATTTAATTAAAAGTAAAAAAAATAAAAGGTAATTCTATTATTTGCAAAATTAATATAAAAATAATACATACAACGATCAAAATCTGAGAAACAATCGGCAATCAACATCAAGATCACACATTGTGAATTGAAAAGTTTACCGTACATAACTGTATTATAGACACACAATTGTTTTGTGTTGTTTTTTCGTTCAAATCAAATTATGGATTGAGTTGGTTTATTTAAATCCAACAACTGCTTTACACTGATTTGTTTGAAACGAACTACTGTTTTAACATTGATTTGGTTTTTCATAATGGATCATTCGAGCTGATTTAAAAAAAAATTACAGTAGTTGACACAACAATAATTTGGTGTTGACAACTGTGTACAAGAAACAAATGCATTCGTGCAGGGGTTTAGTACGAATAACACTAAAACGTACTCAAAATAATTCTAACTGGGATAACTTGCGAAAATCAATCCCGGAATTCCTTTAAATAAGTATAAAATTCTTGAACCAAGTACAAAAAAGCTTGAATTTTCGTTGGTAGTGCCACTCTGAGAATAAAACTCCAAAATGAGCGTTTTAATCTCATGTAACTTATCAAAATTTGTTGTAGCCGCTACAACAACACCACACAAGTAGCTAAAAAACGATTTTCTTGTTGTGTGTAGAAACAACAGAACAAGAAGAAAACACATTATTTTCATGCTTAAATCTTTATAAATTTTACTTTTTAAATTTAAAAAAGTAAAATTGAAAGCAAGAGTTCTCATTTAGTTTATATTCTAAGTTAAATATGTACATTAAATATGTACAAATTTTTGAGAATTTGTTTTTGTTTTACATGTATTTGTGCGAACGAAAGCGTTCGTTCGCATTTAGTGAAATAGGCAGTAAGTTTTTAATGTAAAAATCATATCGGGCATGATGGTGGTGTTTTATAATTTGAACTTTGTAAGGTGTGAAACAGGTAAGTAAATTAATTATAATAATATTATTTTTCTAATTTCAGTTTTGGATTATTTCAAGTACGAATTCGGGATTAAATCAACTTTATAACACTTGAATTAAGCACATTTTGAGATTAATTCAATCTCAGTTTTACTTAAATCCATCTAATTTTCGGATTACTTTAAGTACGATTCAGGGATTGAATATGGATTATGGATTGAGTATTTCGCGATTGAATAATCCGTACTTGAATCAATCTTTCTGTACTTGATTTGAGTAAGGATGAATTGATTTTTCTTTTGAGTGAAGAAACAAATTTAGCATCCGAGTGGAAATTTGGCACTTGCATGCCATTTAATGTCAAAACGATAAACAATGTTACCCTGTTAAAGATTTAATGCAAATTTCCTGGATTATTAAAATTGTAATTAAATTTTTAATTTGTTAAATGTATTATTATGATTAATTTTTTGAAACGCGTATTAAAAAATGCAAGTTTGTTAATTATAGAGAATTTATATTGATAAAATAATGCAAATATAAATAAATGTACACAATTTCTCCATAAATGTGCCTATATGATGAACTCGGTAACTCTATTTTATTTTCTGTTTAATTTGAGAAGTACAAAAATGTTCTTACGTTCACGCTTCGACGACATTTTGAAAATGAACTCTCACTCAAAATATTTTTTTTTAAGTTTATCGGAATTATTAGAAGTTTGTTTTTTGTAAACATTATAAAAAACGTTGCCACAGGTAAAAAAAAAACAATAAATGCCTTTTGGAAATTATTAGTAAAAATGTGTAATTCGTTATATATGTCAATTGTGTTAAATTATGCATTTAATACCAATCACCAAACTTATACGCCACTATAGTTTGGAAATTAGTAATTAAATTTTTAATTTATACTCGGTCAAGCCCGACTTGACTTGCAAATAGGTACTCGTTACATTGACAATAGACTTTAAATTTGTACCGTTGCGGAGGAAAAGCCCATCTAAATCCAAATTAAGTATTGCACTGCTTAAGAAATGGATAATAAAAATTCTTCTCCTGTGAAGTTTGCCTTTTGTCGCAAAGTGGTCAGATAAAGTTTCGTAAGTGTACCGTATTGGGGACATCTACATACATATATTTTTTGTCTTAAGTCGATTTTATGAAGGGGGTTTATATGGGACCTATGGCTCATTCAGAGCGTACCAGCATAAAAATTGCCATGAAATAGCTGCTTTTAACAAAGTTCTTGTGTCCAAATTTTTTATCAATGCCATTTATATGGTATTTATAAGGCAGTTATGGAATGGAAGCTTTTTTCGGGAATGGTATCGTTATGGAAGCTATGATTATATAGGATCCGATTTTATTATAATTTTGAGGGATGATCTTAATTGGTACAAAATTTAAAGTATATATGGGCACAAAGAGTATTCCAGAAAGAAGTTTGTATTAAGTATCTGTAAAATTATGGACCGATTGCGATAATCATCAATAAATAGGCTTCGACTTTGTGACAATTAAATGTATATGTACATATATCAAATTTAATTAACCCTCTCCTAAATTGCGTTCTTTGTACGTTATAACTTTGCGCAAACAGTTTGCATGGACAGCCAGCCATAAGTTGATTGGAATACTAAAATTAGGTATAGAAGCAATATTTGTACATGTTACACATATAAGCACAAACTCTTCTGCATCAAGACAGATAAATGTTTAAGCTTTTTAATATAAATTTTTTTCAATGTTATGTAAATTTATATAAAATTTTTTTAAACTTCCATTAAAAACAAAAACAGAAAAATAGGATTATATAATAAGATATGGTTATACAAATTTTTATAATTCCAATATACGTCAGAACGTTAATATGGCGACAATAAGAGAGTGTGGAACTGCCTTCTGTGTTTGAATCATGGTGTAAACAGTAAAGCTAATTGCATGAGATATGACCAATTCGAACAATTTTTTCTTTGATAATCACCCCTATCGTAAAAAACAAGTGGAATTTTTGTTCCCATGAAATTTTAATTCCCCTCGAAGGGAAAAATGCTATCGTGAAACTGCCGTAAACAATTTTTCGCGCTATCAGTTCTCAGTGAATGTAAAAAAGAAGAAATATTAAAAAATAACCACAATACTAATTTATATTAAAAAACAATTTTTTGATCAAAAATATACACGTATATTTTAAAGAAAAGTTAAAAAAAAAAAACAAAATAAAATGTATTGTATTGCAGTGATAGTTTGATTGCGCTTTTATGTATGAAAAATATTTCTAAACTTCTGCCACCACGTCTTTGAAAAGCTTCATAACTCCTCAGGCAATTGACCTGTTCTTTGCATTTTGGTGAACAATATACATATATGTAAGTTTGTGCTTTTTTGAATGGCAACTGACCTTAAAATTAATTTTGTAAACTTCAATATTCGAATTATGAGAAGAATTACTTACATAAATGTTTTGTTCTCCAGCAAAAATAAAGTGAGAAATTCAAAGGGAAAAGTGAACAAATTACGAGGGAAAACATTTTTCACAATAAGGAGAATTTTTCCTACGAACATTTTTTTCACGTTATTATTCTCCTATGAATTAATTTTTTTCATGGGAGTTTTTCATAATCGCAAATACTTAAAAAGGGAACAAATTACGAGGGAAAAATTATTCACGATATGTATATAAAAGTGACATGCCACTACTTGCATGTGCATGTGTAAAGAAATTTACACAAACAAATTTTATAAAATTAAAGGCAGGTAATCGCATTCATTATGAAAAAAATTTAATGCATTTTGTTAAAAATTTAGTATTGATAATTGTCATTTATGATCTGTTTTTTTAATTTTATTTTACTAACCATCGAGTGGTAATTTTTTGTTAAAAATAGCCGAAAAGAAATGCTATTCCGAAATCAAATTCAACATTTTTCTGTCTCATCATCAACCAGAGATCCTCAAATAATTATTTCAAGAATAAGATGTTGAAGTTGGTTTGAGAGATCTTTTATTGTTAGGGTAGCAATAAGCTGGAACTATTTGCCCAAGGCGAATTCATGTATACGGTGGTGTCGATACTACAACAAGTAACAACACCAAAAACAGAGCAATGTATTTTTTTGTTGCTTTCGTTGATCGATATGTCAAAAACACAAGTAACTTTTGACATTTCTCTCTCTAAGTAAGAAAAAAAAGTAGCACAGCTGTGCTTTCAACGCCACCTGGTAAATTAATTCGCCTTGTATTTGCCTGTTGATCTACGTATTTTTCTTTTATTGTGTTTATTCTTCATGGATTATTATTTTTATATACATATGTATGCATGCTGTTGTTGTTGTAAAAGCTCGACTTGTGCTGGAGTTGCTGAGTTGTTGGTGCGGTTGATGCTCCGAGTCGTTCCGGTACGTAGACCCAATTATCGCGGGAACTACATGTATGCATATAGTTTAGTTTGCTTTATGGTGAAGTTTATTTATACACGTGTATATACATTAGGGTGGCACCGAAATGTATGGAGCAATTTTTTTTTATTAATATTGATGTTTCCCGGGCGGAATATTGTGCTACATGGTCTAAAATTGATGTCGAAAAAATTTCAGCCAAATCGGATAACTTTAATACGTGCCCCTTTGAGGTCAAAGTTCAAATGATAAAAAAAAAATTTTCCATACAGGCAAAAAATTTTTTTTTCGATTTTTTTTTTTTTTTTTTTTTTAATATTAATTAGCTTTATTAGCTTATTAACAAAAAAAATTTAATTTCGATCGGACAAGATTTTCAGTTTCAAAAGTGACTCTGAAAAAAAATTTTCAGGCTTGTTAGGGGCTTACTCTAAAAAATTTTCAAAATTTTTTTTTTTAGTTTGGACAAGCATACATTAAGATATTTTGTCGCTCTTAATAATAGGTTTTTTTTAAAAATTTTTTGTGACGTTGTAATTTTGTTTTTTAATAGGGCCAAAAACTAAATTTTTGAAGCTTTGGCCCCAATTTAGAACAAAAGTATCGATGTCACCAAAAAAAAAAAAAAAAAGAAAAACTGTTATCAAGAGCGACGTAAAATCTTTAATGTTTGCTTGTCAGAGCTAAAAAAAAAATTTAAGTTTTTTGGAGTAAACCCCTAACCATCCTCAATTTTATATTTTTTTTTGAGTCTTTTTTGGAACTGAAAACCTTGTCTGATCGAAATGAAATTTTTTGTCGTTAATAAGCTAATACAAATTTTGCTAATAAGCCAAATCAAAATTTCTTAAATACTTACCCTACAACTTGCAAAAATAAATGTTAAAAAGAAAAACGTTAATCTATAATAAATAAAAAATATTAATTTTTATAAGCATAATTAACGACAATATTGAAGATTCAAATATAATCTT
Source organism: Pollenia amentaria (assembly GCA_943735925.1). Lineage (NCBI taxonomy): Eukaryota > Metazoa > Arthropoda > Insecta > Diptera > Polleniidae > Pollenia > Pollenia amentaria. The sequence goes on from OX031007.1 coordinate 106,151,875, forward strand.
TCCTTAAATTTAGTAAATTTGCTTCCTTTGAATATAGTTTTCTATAATTTTGTACAACCTAAAGAGACAGACATACTCTTAAAAAAATATTTTTTTTTTAGTTTTTAAAAGTTTACAAAATAGCTTTTGTTTGTTTCTCTTGATAATACATATTCCAAATCTATCATTTTTTTCTTTCTGGGACATTGTAATCATGCTCTTAAATAGGGCCAAAAACTGCATTTTTCCAGATTTTTACCACAATTTAGAACAAAAATCCGATGTCGAGAAAAAATTAAAAAAACCTGGTATTAAGAGCAACAAAAAATCTTTAATGTGTGCTTATCAAAACTCAAAAAAAAATTTTTTTTAAATTTTTTTAGAGTAAGCCCCTAACAAGCCTCAAATTTTATTTTCGGAGTCACTTTAGAAACTGAAAATCTTGTCCGATCGAAATGAGATTTTTTGTCGTTAATAAGCTAATAAAGCAAACTAATATTAAAAAAAAAAAAAAAAAACAAAAATTTTTTTTTTTTGCTTGTATGGAAATTTTTTTTTTTTATCATTTGAACTTTGACCTCAAAGGGGCACGGGTTAAAGTTATCCGATTTGGCTGAAATTTTTTCCACATCAGTTTTAGACCATGTGGCACAATATTCCGCCCGGGAGATGTTGAAAATCCAAAGTTGAAATTTAGCTGCCACCCTAATATACATATATGGGCATTTCCATGTCATCGTACGTGACATTTGTACGCCTTCGGAGCGATGGAATTTTTGCGCAAATAGTAGTAACTGGAAAACTTATTAATCATTATGTTTCTTTTAGGGGGTACTATATATGAAAAAAAAAATTATTACATTCGAAACCTTGTTGTCCAAAATACCTAGCAAAATAGGTGTATATCGTACGTGACATAAAACGGAAGTGATTTTGGGGTGAATGTAAAAAAATCCGAAAATCTGCGAATTGTGGGATGTATTTTTCCTTTTTTAAATTTTTTGCATTAAGCCATATATTTTTCCGTTATAATCCGTAATTGGAAAGAAAAACATTTTTCTGGATGGTTTTATAATGAACCAAATGTAATATCGTACGTGACATACCGTACGTGACAGAGTTTTCTCTTATAGTATTTACAAGATATGAAATATATTTTTGGGAAATATATGCATACAAAAACTTAAAACAAACAATTCAGAAAGTATAGTCGGCCAAGCCCGGCCATATAATACCCTACACCATAATATTTTAAAAACAAATTTTTGAGTATCCCTACTTTTGACCCATCGCCAATCATGGTCGCTGGAACAGAATTATGCTATGACTTTAAGAGTTATATAAAAGTTATTTGTGCCGAATATTATTCAGATATCTTCATCTATATGAGATTTTCTTGCCTTTCAGCGATTTTAGGAAGGGGGTTTATATGGGACCTATAGTTAATTTTGGACCTACCAGCACAACATTTGATCACGACATAGTACTTGTCGTAAAAGTTATTGTCGCCAATTTTTATAACAATACCAGCATTTATTAGAAAGTTACAACATTAAAAGCTATTTTTTGGAGTAGTATTTGAATGAGTGCTATGGTCAAATATGAACCGATACCAATTATATTTGTTTAGATCATTAAGACTGCAAAAAAATATTTTTTGATCAAATTTCAACCTAATACCAACATAATAAGATGATACATTTAGTTGAATTTATAGTAATACAATATCGTACGTGACGACGTTTAACAGCTTATAAAATTTTTATTATACCTATTTAAAAAAAAATTCCAGTCAATATTTTTTCGCAACAAATATCTTGCTTTGAACCTTTATTTTGAAACACGTACGACTGATCAAATACCAATGACATAGACAAATGATGTTTTCGCACCACGTACGTGACATTTAAATAGCACCCAAAGCAAACCAAAATATATACCGCTAATCAAACTATATATTTGGTCTCTCCTCGTGAATTTTGTTCATTGTTGTTGTTACATAAATTTTAAGGTATAATTCCAATGTTACCAGTATCTGTATTTAATCGGCAGAAAAGTAAAAATTGTTGATTGCAGTTACTAAAAATGAATCAAAGAGATAGTCAGTTTTAACTTTTATTTTTTGCTCTTTAAAAGTTGTAATAAGCTCTAAACCCCTTTGCATAGTAAAGTTTGAGTGTTTTTTTACTTTCTACCATATTCGAAAAATAGTTTCAAGGCTATTTATTTTTTGAGTCGTGGTTGACATTCTCATGGAAATGCCCATATGTATATATATTAGTGCGGGTTAATTTTTTTTTTAAATCGTTTAGCAAAAATGTAAACTACATAAAATTTTAAGAAAATTTTTCGAAGAAACCATGTATCTTAAATAAAATCCTAATCCGCGCCTCTCGACTTGAAAATATTCACCCAAGTAAAAAAGTTTGTATATAATTTTATATTTAATACTTTTATAAGGAACATAGATAAAAAAAATTTCTTTCATAATGTAATGAAAAAGATTGAAAATACAAAAAAAAAATTACACTCAAAAAATTGTTTTCAGTATTTATAAAATAACCTTTTTTTGTTTGGATAAAAAATTCTTATTTTATAATGCAAATAAAAACAAACAAAAAAAAGTGTTTTCACTCAAACAATATTTCAGTAATTTTTCAGAGGAGATGCAAATTGGGGTTCAACTGCTTTTTTGAAATTTTAATATTTTGATTAGTCTCAAAACAAAACCTGTATTGCATAAACTATAATATAATAAAACATAATATATTAAAAAAAAAAGAAAATAATTTTAGCGAAAGAGGGAAAAAATTTTCAAGTCGAGAGGCGCGGATTGGGATTTGATTTTAGACCCATGGTTTCTTCGGAGAATTTTATGTGGATAACGTTTTTGCTATACGATTTTTCTTTTCATCCATACAAATCAACCCGCCCTAATATATATACATACATATGTATATATATACAGTCAGAGACTAAAGTTTAAATACAGCTTTAAAATATGGAGTTTAAAGAAAAGTAAACATGTTACAAAAATTTTGTGTATGCAGATTTTTTAGACAACATGTAAAACTAAAAACAAATGCATAAAATATTAACTACATTGCAAACTTAACGGTAACTCTCACAATAACAAAAAATTGCATTGGACAAAAGTTTAAATACGTGTTCAATACTACTCTCTTTTATGTTTTTTTTTTTTCAATCTAAGCAACGGTACATTTTATTTTTTGCTAAAATAAATTATTAATTTGCCAAACATTAAGTTAAATCTTATTCTTGTGGTGTTCTTGGCAGTTGATTTGTAGTCATGGGCAAAGAAAAGAAATTGAATTAAGCGTGAAAACTTTAATAATTAAACATTACCGAGAAGGCAAATCTTACCGCGAAACTGGAAAAAATATTAAATGTACCATTTTCTAGTGTACAAAATATCGTCAGAAAGTATAAACGCAATGATACTTTGGAAAATATGCCTAGAAGTGGACGTCCAAAAAAACTGTCAAGTCGAGATATTAGCCATATTCTAAGGGAAGTGAAAAAAGACCCTGAATTAAGCGCCAAAAAATTAGCAGATGACATCGAAAATAATCTTAGGAAACATGTGCATCCAAAAACTGTGCAAAGGGCGTTGCGGGCGAACGGTTACAGAAGCGAGTTCCACGCAAAAAACCGCTTATAAGCGAAAAGAATAGAAGACTACGATTGGAGTTTGCTAATAAATATAAAACCAAAGATGCGGAATTCTGGAAAACTGTTATATTCACAGACGAATGCAAGTTTAACTTATTTGGAAGCGATGGTCGCGCAAAAGTCTGGCGGAAACATAACACTGCCCTTCATACGAAAAACCTGATTCCCACTGTAAAGCACGGAGGTGGCAATGTTTCATAGATGGCATAATGGAACAGCACCAATATAAGACCCTGCTGCAGCATAATTTACAGCCTTCTGTCAACAAATTGGATGACGGACCTCATTGGATCTTCCAGCAGGACAATGATCCGAAGCATACCGCACGTTCGTTGAAAGAATGGCTGCTCTATTATGCACCGCGTCAGCTCCATAGTCCTCCCCAATCACCAGACTTAAACCCGATAGAGCATGTTTGGGATTTAATGAAGAGACAATTAGGAAAGGAGGAAGTTACTAGCAAAAATACCCTTAAGAAGCTCTCAGGAAAATCTGGTCGGAAATAACAGTGTCCGAATTAAAAAAATTGGTATATTCCATGCCACGGCGTCTTCAGGCAGTCATAGACAGCCAGGGTGGTCCAACAAAATATTGAATTGCCATTTCTGTTTTGTTAATGGAACATATGTTCTTCCTTTTGTAGCCTGTATTTAAACTTTTGTCTAACCCATTTTTTAGTTTTTGTAAGAATTACCGTTTTGTTTGAAATGAAATCTATACTTTTTGCTTTTCTTTTAATATATAAATAAAAAATTAATAAAACGGCATTATTATAATTTTGCAAAACGCTTGGTTTCTTTTAAACGTAATATTTTGCGGCTGTATTTAAACTTTATCCTCTGACTGTATATATAAATAGATATTGGGAATTATTTGTTTTTATAAGCAACTTTATTATATTCAACATTTTTTATTTTTCGATCTTATTCTATGAGTTAAATTTCAGCTATGTATTTTATTAAGCTTTTTTTTTTCTTTTTTTTTTTTTTTTTTGGAATAGATTAGTTCTATTCCTTAAATCTTTAGGAAAGACTTTAAACACTACCAGACTATTATCTTGTATCTTCTTGTTACATTTTAATTTAGCTCTCCGTTGGTTAGCAATGAATTATGTATATTGTATTTACAGAAAAATTTACAATTATTAGACACCAGCAGAATGTAATGCATTTTCTTTTTAAGCTACTTCTAAAGACATTTTTATATTTAATTATTTTACATGCAAAAAAATTTGTCTTTCTTTAAAATCTCTCTATTACAATCATTTAAGAAGAGAAAAGTGTAAGAAGAACAAAAAAGGTCGATTAACGGTTAAATAACTGTTAAAACATATAAAAAAATCGTACGTTCGCGCCCGGTACATAAGTCAATTAAACAAAAACCAATAGAGATATTTTATTGTGTAGATACTGGATAGAGACCTACATTAATACATTTTTAAAATAAATTAATCACGTTTGCATATTCCGGTTCATTTCGCAGATTTTTACATTTCACTATTGTCAGTCAAAGTTGACTTCTATTTTGCGAACGTTCATGACCACACATGTTTATAACTACCATTATGAAAACTTAAACTGCATGAAATCTATTTTTTGCACTAAACATAGAGCTACCAAAATGCTATCAAATCGAAAAAAAATGCTAGGAAAAGTTTTGTTTTCTATATTATTTGTACATCAAAAGCGTACGAACGCACGTTCGTGACCCCAGGAAATGCCCATATGTAATTTGTAAAGCATTTTTTAAATTAAATTTAAATATTTTTCCTAACAACTTTTTTATGTACTTCCAAGCAAAACGCATTGCTGAAAAATGGTTTTGAAAATAAAACGAAATTTTTTTGAAGTTTAAAAATTTACATTAAAAACAATTAATTTACATTGAAAACAAAGTGAAATTGGTATTATTTTTATTATTTTAATATTAATGTACTTCCTTATCTTGTTGCTTTAACTCTTCATGGTTATTTTTGTTTTTTTTTTTATCTTTCCTGACTTTAAAATAAATGTGTTTTTCCATGAACTTATTCGACATTTATTCAGTGGTTGTTTTGTTTCAGAGTTGTTAGTATTCATATTCACTTGTTTAAGTAAACAAAAAACTGCATCTTACTCGTCTCATAAATGTCGTGTGTTTGTTGCTTTCATTTCGTAGTTATTCATTTTATTGAATACAAACGAAGCAAATACGACGAGTAATTGCAAAAAATCGTGATAGTGTTATCGCAGTGACTATAGAAAGTCGAACCCAAATACCCCGAATGGATTGTAAATAAGACTTGGGGTCTGTTGTTTTAATTACGAAATAAAACTTTAATTAAAAAAATTGTGTTCTTACTTATTGTCCAATAACATTACAAACTTAAGTTTTAGGTAAATTTGATAAATAAAGGTGTTTTAAAAATGGCTCGAAAAGATGAAGCAGAATTAAGCCCAGAATTATTAAATAAATTGAGCCAAGTATAAGGCTCGCATATGTAAGTTTCTGTACTACGAGTACCGTGCAATATGTGTATTTATGTATGGAAAATTTACAAAATGGATTAATAATATTTTTTTATTATTATTATTATTTATTTATTTAGTAGTATTTAGAAAACTTTTAAAATTAACAATTATGATGTTTAAAACCATCTCAATTTTCATAATTTCTCTTAACAAAATTTAAAATTTTTCTTTTAAAGACATTTGTATTTGTTTCATATTTAATATCATTTGGAAGCATATTGTAAAGATGTAACCCTTTATGTAGAAGTGATCTTTGCATAGATGTGGTTGTTCTTGGTAGCCTGAAGTTGTTATTTTCTCAAGTTATAAGGCTGTATTTCTCAAACGTATCTTAGTTGTTCGATGAGGTATTCAGGGGCATTTCCAGTTTTCATTTTTTGTACAAAGCTAAGCGTATTCATCTCCAATCTTTGTTTCACGTTGAGCCATTTCAGAGCATTAAGCATTCCATCTATAGGCGTATATATCTTACATTTTAATATCGATCGCATTCCTTTATTTTGTAGTTTTTGAATTCTTTCTATTTGTGTTCCTGTGCAGCAGGTATATAAGATCGTTGAGCCAAATTCAAAATGTGGTTTTATCATGGTGTTGTAGATATTAATAGCAGTAATCGTAGATACTTTTTTTTCGTATTATTTTGGAGAAGCCAATTTTTTTGCATATATATTCTATATGTTCATTTAGTTTTAATTTATTATCAATTATAAATCCCAGGTATTTTATTTGATTAACTTTTTCTATTATTTGATCATTTGTTTATATTTATTTGCATAAGTTTCGTTTTATTTTCATTTAATTTTAATTTATTCATTTTTAACCATTTATTAACATTATTTACGTCATGTATCATATTTTCGTAGCACTGTTGATCTGTATCTCCTTCTGTAAATATTAATGTATCGTCTGCATATAAATATAAATAACTTCGCATTTTTGTAGAACTTTTGGCATATCATTAATATATATAATAAATAGCAATGCTCCTAGTATTGATCCTTGAGGCACACCATAGTCATTATTTATATGTTCTGATTTTATGTTGTTAACTTTCACCATTTGTTTTCTATCGGTTAGGTATGATTTAAGCCATTTTAGTTCATTTTCTTGTATCACGTAATTATAAAGTTTTTGTAATAAAGTTTCACGATCAATTGTCTCGAAAGTTCTTTTAAAATCTAGGAAAATAGCCATAATTCTTTTATTCTTTGTCACATATTTCCATTTATTGATTACATAATTTAAAGTTGTTTCACACGAATAATTTTTTCTAAAACCCGATTGGTATTTTGAAAATATATTATTTTTCTCGAAGTAGTTTTCAAGTTGTTGTTTTACGACTTTTTCAATAATTTTCTCACAAGTTTTTAGTGTATTTATTGGTCTTAATTCCTCACATTTTTTTGTTTTAGCGATTTTTTTCTATTGGTGTTATTAACGACATTTTCCAGCTTTCAGGAAATTCTCCTGTTTGTTTGATTTATTTATAATATTTAACGAAATCTTTCCTATGATGTTCCAATTATCCATTATTATTTTTATTGAGACATTATTAAAATCAGGTTTATTTTTAATGTCTTTACATATATCTTTAAGTTCAATAAGGTTTATTGCACGAAACTTAAATTTACTATTTATTACATCTATTTGATTTATATATTGCACTTGTTCTATTGAATTTCTAATTAATTTAATGCTATCAACAAAATAATTATTAAACTGATTGGCTATTGAATAGTTTTCTTTAAATTCTAATTCATTAAATATCGCAGATTGTATCACTTTTTTATTAATTACTAATTCTTTTATTTTTTCCACATTTGTTTTTGATCTTTGGCTTTACTTATAGTATTATTAATAAATTTATTTTTCTCATTCTTTATTTTCGTTTCATATTTATTTCTTATTAGTTTGTAGTTATTCCAGGCGTCACTTGTGTTCACTGTTTTTGCAATATGGTATTTCATATTTTTATCTTTTTTAAGTTGTTTTAACTCTCTATTAAACCACTGTTTTGTATTATTTTGTTCATTTATAGTTTTTTTATTGTAAATTTTTTTATTGTACTTTCGATGCAATTATCTATATTATACGTTATATCGTTTACGCTATTCTTTTCTGGATGGTTTATGGCATTTCTTATTTCTCTGTTAAACAAATTTTTGTTATATTTAAATATTTCCACTGCTTTTTTTGTTGATTGGTTACAATTTTTATTTTTTATGATAATAGGTGCGTTTGTTTACTTTTCCAGTAAAATCCAGTAGTTGACTAAATTTTGGGCAATATGAAAATTTTACTCTCAAAAATGGCTCTTGCACAAAAAAGTAAACGAACGGAAAAATTGCAAAAACTTGCAGGTTAATTCAAACAGCTGATCGCTAAAAAGCTTAGTGTTGTAAAATATGTGTTGTTTAGACTACCCAGTACATAATGTTTTTGGTACTTGATGAAATGCATTGTAATGATTATAAATTCGTAGCAAATTTATTTATTAAATGAGCTTCTGTGCAAGTTTTAAGACTTGTTTATTTTGTACATGACTTTTAATTTTGTTTCTAGTTGAATTACATACGAAACTACATCAACATTTGATTTTTGATATTTGGTACCCTCAATAATATGCAATAAGAAGTAATCATATATTCATTAGCTTTACATCTCTAAAATATTAATGTAAACAAAAACAAAAATAAGTAATATTGAACAATTAACACAAATTTTACCATGGATGCCAAAAAAAAGAAAACTTAATATGAATAGGTACAAAGTGGTAAGTAAAATTGTTTAGGATGTAATAAATATTTTTGGTTTTTGTTGCACTTTTAATTCAGCTTTTGTTCTTTTAAATGTTTTTATTACAAATTGTATGCTTACTTTTGTTTGTTTACTTAAATGAAACATATGTTTTTGTTTTCTACTGGTTTTTACTGGTAAAAATTTGTTCAGTAAAAATTTGCAGACTCTTTGCTTACAACTGTCACTTTACTCTCTCAGTAGATGCTCTCTTTTGCAAATTTTTGTGTAAGCGAACGCATTTCAGTAATATCCAGTAAAAACTTGCACAAATTTGTGCAAATTTTGGGGTAAACGAACGCACCTAATATCTATTGCCTCATGATCTGAAATTTTATTTTCATCATTATTCTTGACTAATATATTCATATTATTTGTAATAACAAAATCTATTAATGTTTTTGTATTTTCTGCCACTCTCGTGTAATCAGAAACTATTTGTTTGAGTCGATTATCATTTAAAATTGCTTGTATTCTATTTTTATATGTATCGTTTTTTCTCCAGTCTATGTTGAAATCTCCTGCTATAATAATTTCAAGACTTGTTTCACAAATAACTTCTGTAATTTCATTGAATGCATCACAAAATTTCACTTCCCTACAGCTTGGTGATCTATAAACCGCCATAATTATTACATATGTATTTTTGTTTTTCACTTTATATGCACACATCCAATATTTTGATTCGGCAACTTTTTCGCAAAGTTTTTCAACATTCCATTCTTTTTTAAAATAAATTAAGACTCCACCTGTTCGTGTTGAATTTGAAAGCGTTACATAGTGATCATAATTTAGCAATTGGTATTCGTGTTCTTCAATATCATTTGTTAAATGCGTTTCTGTTAATATTATAAATTCAGGGTTTCTTAGTTCTGCAATTATCTCTATTTTATTAAAATTGTTTAATAATCCTTGTGCAGTCGTGTATATACCGTGGATACATTTTGATTGCTATATATTAAAGCCAATCATCCTCATTTTTATTTTTAATTTATTTTTATACACCGGACATTCTTTGTTTGTAGTGCTATGATTTTCATCTAGGCCGAGGTTGAACTTTTGATTCCATCGGATACAGTTTATACATTTAACCCTAATTTCCTCCACACATTCTTTTGATTTATGGTTACCATGGCATTTATAACACACTTCTTGATTTCTACAATCTCTAGCTTTATGGTTAAATCCTTTACATTTATAACACATCATTACTTCGTTTCCGTCGAAAACTCGATCTCCCATCCAATATTAATTTTTTGGCTTGATAATAATTTCGTAAAGGATTCGTTATCAACTAGAATTTTCGCATTGTATTTAATATAATTATTTCTTTTAGTTTCATATATTTTTATGTTACTGTCCTTCATAAATTCATTTTGTTTTTTAATTTTTTCAATTAATTATTTATCAGCATATTTAAATAACATATCTGTTATTGTGACACTCATTTCATTATTGCTTGGTATTTTGATTTCATATTCTTCACTCATTTCATTTTGAATAGCTGATTTTAATTTTTCCCTTTCTTCATTATTTTCACTATGTATGTATTTCTGTTTTCCACATTAGTTATTTTTAGTTCGATTGGGTTCCCCTTATTATTTAAGTCTTCTTTTGTTTTTTCTATTTTTTGTTTTTCTTTAGGTTTAATTATAAGTGGCACTTGTTTTTTTAAGTTTGGCAACACTAATCCTTTTTTCACAGTTTCAGCAAATGACATATTGTTTTGTTTATCACTTGTTTCTTTTATTGCTTGTGTTATATTGTTCTGCATTCTCCTATTACTTTCTTCGATTGTGTTACACAAATGCTTGTTTTTTATTTTCATATTCATTTATAATACCATAAACCTTTTTAATTTTTGATACATTTTGTTCACATATTTTCTGAACGTTATCTATTTTTCTAAGCCTCTCTTCATATCGTCTTTCAATAACTTCAAGTAATTGTTTTATTTCATTTTCATTTTGGCTTAATGCAAAAGCAAATTCGTTTTTATATTCTATAAGGCTCTGCTTGTTCTTATTAACACCATCTTGTATATCTTTTAAAGCCATGTCAACATCATAAATATATTGTACACAATCATCACACATAAATCGCACATAATTTCCTGCCTCAAGTATCTTTGCCGAGTATTGGTCAATTCCAGAGCACTTGATAGAACAATGGAATATTTTTTTGCATACACCTGCACAGTTTATTCCGGATTCTCCACGTATTGTATTTTTACACTTGTGACACTCAGCCATAGCTGGGCCAGATATAAAATGTTATTTAAACAATAATAAATTAACAATTTCAATTAATTTTATTTTCCTCTAAACAAGAAAAGGTTTATTTTAAATATTTAACAGTTTTTGTTATTTTTCAACACTTTTTTAAATATATTTTTGAGATTTTTTCAAGAGCTTAATTTTTTGCTTTCGTTTCAATTCAATTTATTTGAAGATGCGTTTTTTTGTTTTGGGGCACCCTCTATTTTTTAGCATTTAACCTTTTTAGTATTTCTTGTACCACCAATGCAACTACATATTCTGTGAAGTTTCTACCTCTAACGGTTTGAAAGTTACAGCCAATATACAGTTTCTTCCATGAGGACACCTGTTAGACTTCCTATTTTTGTTGTTTTTGTTGTTCTGTCTAAATTTTAGCTCTTAAGCTTACCGTTTCCTCACCGTTCCGGAGAATGGGCACTGTGACGGACGGACGGACAGACGGATGGACGGACGCACGGACAAAGAAGTCTCAGTAATAAGGTTCCATTTTCACTCTTTGAGTACGGAACATTAAAAATGTGTAATTTTTGCATAAAACAGTATTTTGCTCTCATTACCTATTATTTTTTTAAACCAATTTTCAAGGTTCCATTATGTCTCTCGGCGTGAGCTAGGTTTTGATTTTAGACCCATACTTTCTTAGTCAAGTTTTCTTAGAATTTATTGTAGATTACGTTTTTGCTATACGCCTACTTACAAAAAAAATTGACCCACCCTAATAAAGTTATTAAATATAATACCGATCAATTTGATTAAATTTTTTTGGTAATAAATAACTGCAGTCAAATACTGGTTCAATTTTATGTGGATAAAAGTGTTCGCCAGTATATTTTTGAATAATGATAACATATAGCTGTTTCCCAAAAAAATTGTAGTACGAATGAATACGCAATTTTTGAAAGCAATCAAAAAGAATCAAAAATAATCGTTGAAAATAATCGGATTGATTTTTGATTATTTTGTAGTAATCGCCGGTGGTGCAGATAAACCTGCATCACTGTGAAGCAGCCTCAACCGAATTAGTAACCCACCTCATCGATAACAACGTGGACGTGGCCTTAATCCAAGAGCCCTGGATCAACAACAACCGGGTAGTTGGATTAAAGGCCACGGGATATACACTGTTCGTACCCCACACGGGTGAGAAGGTTCGAACTTGTATAATGGCAAGAAATGAGCTCAAATTTATGTTGTCTCATTCTTTCAGCAATGGAGACCTCACGGTTGTTACAGGTGATGCTATGGACAAAACGGTCCTAGCACTAGCATCGGTATACTTACCATATGAGGCTACCGATCCACCTGGTGTGAAAGTACGTGAGTTGGTGGAGCACTCGAGCAGAAGCGGCTCGAGACTGGTACTAGGTTGTGACGCTAATGCACACCATACCCAATGGGGAAGTACCGACATCAACAAAAGGGGTGAGTCTATGTTTGATTTTATTATTGCTAGCAATCTTTACATCTGTAATAGGGGAAATACGCCAACATTCAGAACTAGAGATAGGGAGGCAGTAATAGATGTAACATTGACGAACTATAGAGACTTAGTAGATGATTGGAGGGTGGCTTTGGAATTTTCCTTCTCTGACCATGGTCGTATATCCTTTAATCTAAAATTCGAAAAGTCAAAAAGGCGTCCTTATAGGAATCCAAGGAGGACGAACTGGGATTCCTTTTCGGGATTGGTGAATAGTAACCTTAAAGTTACACACGATTGGGGGTCGACTTCGGCCGGTGTGGAGCACCTGGTGGGTACCTTTACGGAGGTGCTGACCAGTAGCTATGAGCGATCTTGTCCGCTGAATTTTCCGGGTAGGCGCTCGCAACCGAGATGGTGGACAGGTGAGTTGAGGACTCAAAGGACCACTGTCAGAAGGTTATTCAATAGAGCGAAGCATACGCGTAGGGATGAGGACTGGAGTAACTTTAGGATAAGTTATAATAGGTATAAGGGAGATATTAGAAGGGCTAAAAGGGACTCGTGGATCAAATTTAGCGAGTCAGTGGAATCTGTAAATGAGATGTCCAGGTTCAGAAGGATTTTATCCAAGGACCCTGTGGTCCCGGGATTTATTCAGAGACCGGACGACTCATGGACGGAATCTAGCTCAGAATCTCTCTGTTTGCTTATGGAGACTCACTTCCCGGGTTGTGTGGATCCTGGGACGGGGGAACAGGTGGGGTGTGGTAACCCCTTTTCTGGATCGGGCTCGGGAGGTGAGATAAGGGAGGCGGTGGGGGATATCATCACCTTGGATAAGGTTACATGGGCGGTTAATACTTTTGGGTCTTACAAATCGGCAGGACCAGATGGTATATTTCCGGCTATGCTACAGAATATCCAGGGATCATCACTCCTATTGCTGGTGGAACTATTTAGGGTATGTCTGCTTAATGGCTACATTCCTAGAGGGTGGAGAGAGGTCAGGGTTATTTTCATACCTAAGGCAGGTAGAACCGGTCACTCTAAACCCAAGGATTTTAGACCTATCAGCCTATCGTCTTTTCTTGTGAAGACATTAGAAAGACTGATTGTTCTGCATCTGAGGACGAAGATTGACGCCGGCATCATCAGCGGCGCTCAGCATGCCTATCTTAAGGGTAGGTCTGTTGAGAGTGCGCTTCATGATGTGGTGGGTTATATAGAACGGGGATTGCGAGACAAGGAATACACCTTGGCGGCATTCCTGGATATAGAGGGGGCCTTTAATAATGTGAAAATAGAGGCTATAAGGCAGGCACTGAGTGATTTAGGTGTTTCGTTATTCTTGGTCGAATGGATAACTCTGATGCTTAGCAGTAGAGTTATTCACTCGGACTGGGGAAACGTGCGCTTAAGGAAACTCGTGACTAGGGGGACCCCACAAGGGGGAGTTCTCTCTCCCTTATTGTGGCTCTTGGTTGTCAATGTCGTTCTGGGACGTTTTGACAGTATAGGTCAGAAGGTCGTCGCCTACGCGGATGATGTAGTTATATTGGTATCGGGCAAGTTTCTGCCGACAATTAGCGATGTCATGCAAGGGGCGCTGGGCGAACTGGCAGCATGGGCGACTGATAAGGGCTTGGGAGTTAATCCGGAGAAGACAGAATTAGTTCTTTTCACTAGGAGGTACAAGGTGGAGAATTTTAGGCTGCCGGTACTAGGGGGAGTAGAGCTTAGGCTATCTGATAGTGCTAAGTATCTAGGAGTTTTTCTGGACAGTAAGCTGTCCTGGAAGAGGAATACTCAGGAGAGGCTAAAGAGGGGTCTCAATGCTTTCTATGCTTGCAGATCGTCGATAGGTAGGAGTTGGGGACTCCGGCCGTCAGTTGTGGGATGGCTGTACACTTCGGTGGTTAGACCCATTCTTACGTATGGATGCTGTGTTTGGTGGGAGGCATTGAAACTAGCTAGTCGGAGGGACCTTCTGTCTAAGGCTCAGAGGTGTGCTTCGATCGGCATGACAGGTGCCTTGAGAAGTACGCCTCAGGCGGCTCTGGATGTTATTCTTCATCTTCTGCCTATAGAGCAGTATGTGTGGGAAATGGCAGCAAGGAGCATTCTTAGGCTGAGGGAGCTAGGACTGTTAGGAAATTTCACGGAGGGTCACTCGCGGATCTTGAGTGAAATTGGTACTAGTGGCTATCACCTAGGCTCGCCCGGCTCTACGGATTATTTGGTCACTAGGGTCGATTTTGGGCGTTTGCCAGAGGTGATATTGCCTTCTAGGGAGAGCTGGTCAGGGCAGGGCAGATTGTATAGGGGATTTGCTATTTTCACTGATGGCTCGAAGATGAAGGGCACGGGTGCGGGGGTCTACATTGAGGATCTGGACATCAGAAGGTCATATAGACTTCCCGACGACTGCAGTGTATTTCAGGCGGAGGTTCTGGGGGTTCTCAGAGCCGTGGAATTGGTAGGAGCTAACATTGCCAAGGGCTCGGAGGTCACCATATATGTGGACAGCCAGGCGGCTCTTAGGGCCTTAATGGGCTGTTATGTGAACTCCAGGCTAGTGGACGATTGCAGGAGGGCTCTAGGAGTAATCTTAGGGAATTATGTTGTGAGGCTCTGCTGGGTACCAGGTCACTGCAACATCACCGGCAATGAGATAGCTGATGAGTTGGCAAGACTGGGCTCGGAAATGGAAGATCCTGACAGTTTGCAAGTGGTCAGGCCTCCAATGGGCTTCTACTTTGGGAGAATTAGGGAATGGATTCTGAACAGGACTAATCGGGCTTGGCGGGGCCGAACGGACTGCCGAGTATCGCGCACTCTGTGGCCGATGCTTAGTAGGTCAAATTCGGACGCGCTGCTGGGTAAGAGTAGGGCCTGCGTCAGGACCATGATAGGTATTATCACGGGCCACTGTATGATAGGCAGAATGGCGGTGAGAATGGGGTCTGGCTTATCGGATATATGTAGGCTGTGTGAGGACCCAGAGGAGCTGGAGACAGTTGAGCACTTTCTGTGCCACTGTCCCAGGCTACAGAACAGCAGGCTGAGGTGGCTAGGTAGCAGATTCCTGCACGAATTAGGAGATGTCTCGGGCTGCGGGCTCGAGAATCTGATGGGATTCGTAATGGGAATGACCTGGCTGCGCGGCAGGAGGCTGGGAAACATGTAGGGCAGTTTTTCCTGTTTGGTAGGGTTGTGTTTTGCTTGTTCTGTCCGATTTCTTATCTTCCACTATCTTCCTTCCCTGTGCTTTCACCATTTACTTCTACTACTCTGTCGCACTAGACATCTTTCTCTTCTTTCTTCCTTTGTTTCACTAATTAAAGGCATCACAATGGACCATATTGGTCTCTGGGTGAGGGTGTGAAGTTTGCTTCACACCAGCCTTTCTAACCTAACCTAACCTAACCTAGTAATCGCCGGTATTGCTGATTATTTTTTGGTTACTTGTAATCGTAATCAATTAGTAATCATGCAGAACCGAAAATAATCGTAATCGTAATCATTACTGCACCCTTAAAAAAAAGTAATCTAATAAGTAGTTATTACGATAACTAACCATTACTTACAGCTATGGTTTTATTATGGGGGATATTGTGACAATCGGACAACACTTACCATTTGCGATTCTGACTTGACCGCGTTATATAATTTGCAATCACAAGAAGTTTGGCGACTTCAAATTACAAAAGTATGCTCAAGGGAACTACAATATTTTAAAGAAACTATAGCAAATCGCAAGCAAAACGCACGAGTTTCAGATCACCATAATATAAATCTCACTTTTTGCGATTTCAAATCGTACGATTGTCAGAACATGGCCGTATATAAAATTACAATGTTAGAGATTATTAAATATTTAAAATGGATATTTATACATAAAAACAACGAATTGGATTTGATTTTATGGTAAAATTAACTAAATATAAATAATAAGGGTTTTCATGATAGCGCTTAAAGGTCTCGCAGTCTGTGCAATTTGTGCATTTGTATGCCCTCGCAAATGAGCTGTCAAAAATTGTATGAGAATTAATTTACACAAACCTTGTAAATTTGCCCTTGACTCGTAAACTTCGCTATTCAATTGTGCATTTATTTAAACAGAATTTTTTGTGTCTACCGTCGTTTTCAACGAAAAATTTAAGTTTTGGCAAATTACAACCAATAAATTCTTGGAATGAAATGAGCAGTCTTTTGAATTTCTGCATGCATTTTTATTAACGAATTTCACTTACGAGACACAAATTTTTAATTTTATCTGCATCTACATTTACATCTACATCTACAACTACAACTACATCTAAATCTACATCTACATCTAAATCTACATCTATTGTACATCTACATCTACATCTAAATCTACATCTACATCTAGATCTGCATCTACATTTACATCTACATCTATTGTACATCTACATCTACATCTAAATCTACATCTACATCTAAATCTACATCTACATCTACATCTACATCTACATCTACATCTACATCTACATCTAAATCTAAATCTAAATCTAAATCTACATCTAAATCTCAATCTAAATCTACATCTAAATCTAAATCTAAATCTAAATCTAAATCTAAATCTAAATCTAAATCTAAATCTAAATCTAAATCTAAATCTAAATCTAAATCTAAATCTAAATCTAAATCTAAATCTAAATCTAAATCTAAATCTAAATCTACATCTACATCTACATCTAAATCTACATCTACATCTACATCTACATCTACATCTAAATCGAAATCGAAATCTAAATCTACATCTACATTTACATCTACATATACATCTACATCTACATCTACATCTACATCTACATCTACATCTACATCTACATCTACATCTAAATCTACATCTACATCTAAGTCTACATCTACATCTACATCTAAATCTACATATACATCTACATCTACATCTACATCTACATCTACATCTACATCTAAATCTAAATCTAAATCTAACTCTAAATCTAAATCTAAATCTAAATCTACATCTAAATCTAAATCTAAATCTAAATCTAAATCTAAATCTACATCTACATCTACATTAACATCTACATATACATATACATCTACATCTACATCTACATCTACATCTACATCTACATCTACATCTAAATCTACATCTACATCTACATCTATATCTACATCTACATCTAAATCTACATCTACATCTAAATCTAAATCTACATCTACATCTACATCTACATCTACATCTACATCTACATCTACATCTACATCTACATCTACATCTACATCTACATCTACATCTACATCTATATCTACATCTACATCTATATCTACATCTACATCTAAATCTACATCTACATCTACATCTAAATCTACATCTACATCTACATCTACATCTACATCTACATCTACATCTACATCTACATCTACATCTACATCTAAATCTACATCTACATCTACATCTACATCTATTGTACATCTACATCTAAATCTACATCTACATCTAAATCTACATCTACATCTAAATCTAAATCTAAATCTAAATCTAAATCTAAATCTAAATCTAAATCTAAATCTAAATCTAAATCTTAATCTAAATCTAAATCTACATCTACATTTACATCTACATATACATATACATCTACATCTACATCTACATCTACATCTAAATCTACATCTACATCTACATCTAAATCTACATCTAAATCGAAATCTAAATCTAAGTCTAAATCTACATCTACATTTACATCTACATATACATCTACATCAAAATCTAAATCTAAATCTAAATCTAAATCTAAATCTAAATCTAAATCTAAATCTAAATCTAAATCTAAATCTAAATCTAAATCTAAATCTAAATCTAAATCTAAATCTAAATCTAAATCTAAATCTAAATCTAAATCTAAATCTAAATCTAAATCTAAATCTAAATCTAAATCTAAATCTAAATCTAAATCTAAATCTAAATCTAAATCTAAATCTAAATCTACATCTACATCTACATCTACATCTAAATCTACATCTAGATCTGCATCTACATTTACATCTACATCTACATCTACATATACCTCTACATCTACATCTAGATCTGCATCTACATTTACATCTACATCTACATCTACATCTACATCTACATCTAGATCTGCATCTACATTTAAATCTACATATACCTCTACATCTACATCTAGATCTGCATCTACATTTACATCTACATCTACATATACCTCTACATCTACATTTACATCTACATCCACATATACATCTACATATACATCTACATCTACATCTACATCTACATCTACATCTAGACCTGCATCTACATTTACATCTACATATACCTCTACATCTACATCTACATCTAGATCTGCATCTACATTTACATCTACATCTACATCTATATCTAAATCTACATCTACATCTACATCTACATATACATCTACATATACATATACATCTACATCTACATCTACATCTACATCTACATCTACATCTACATCTACATCTACATCTAGACCTGCATCTACATTTACATCTACATATACCTCTACATCTACATCTACATCTAGATCTGCATCTACATTTACATCTACATCTACATCTATATCTTTATTTACATCTACATCTACATATACATCTACATCTACATCTACATCTACATCTACATCTAGACCTGCATCTACATTTACATCTACATATACCTCTACATCTACATCTAGATCTGCATCTACATTTACATCTACATCTATATCTAAATCTACATCTACATCTACATCTACATCTACATATACATATACATCTACATCTAAATCTACACCTACATCTACATCTACATAAACATCTACATGAAAATTGGCATGCATATAGTAAAACACCTAGGCCAAATCCTAACGTAGCCGCGCACAAAGGTTCTGTTAGGAAAACAGTTCGCATGGAGGTCTTGTGAAATTATAGACCAATTCTCAAAATTTTAAGAAAACGAATTAACCACATTTCATTGAACTTAAAAATTGCGACCTGTACTTTGCACAGAAGGTCTACATGGACAGACAACCAGGCAGCAAGATGGACAACTCAGATACTGATTCTAAGTCGATTGGAATACTACAACAAATATTAATATGTGTTCACA
This sequence comes from Pollenia amentaria, assembly GCA_943735925.1. Taxonomy (NCBI): domain Eukaryota; kingdom Metazoa; phylum Arthropoda; class Insecta; order Diptera; family Polleniidae; genus Pollenia; species Pollenia amentaria. The sequence continues at coordinate 106,171,675 of OX031007.1, forward strand.
CATCAGCACAAATTCATAATACTCCCTAGCGTGGAAATAAATGAGGAGTTCGGATGCCATCTAGAAGTCCTATGTACTCCTTCTTTTGGATGGTCAAGGACTGCTCGCTCTATTCCATACTCATTTATTTTTACACGCGCGGGATATACCTTCCGCTCTCGCTTCTTTCGCCAAAGATTCTGAAAGGCATTGAAATTAATATCTTTTAAACTTAAAATAATAGGTTCTACTTCCATACATCTAGGGGGTTCAAAATATTCATTGCCGTTCCTTTGTATACATTATTTAGTAAATAAAATTCCAGCAATGGTTTCGGTTAACCTACTGTTTCTCAAATCAGTTTAACGAATGTTACGGGCGCTAAATATATTTCAACTTAAGCATTTTAAATGTTAACACAAACAAACACAAAATTTATTACTTTTGGTAATATTGGAAACATATCTTCCTCCAGTTGTTTCTTTAATAAATACCTTCTGTTTCCAATAAATTTCGGGTTCGAACTTACTATGCGGCTCATATTTATTAAAATATAATTGTCTCTATGGCGCCAATCACTCAATCTTTTCCTTGATAAGCTATGCAAATCTTTTGTTATATAAACAGGGACTTCGGTTGAATATATTGTAATTTTTTTAGATCAACAATATCATAAATGGTATAAATTTTATCACTAAAATCAAGTCCTTATTTTATTTGTTTTGAAATGACAGAATTTCAAATTATACGTATTCTACACCTCAAAGGAATTACCCAAGCTCTACCCACGAGATTAAAAATTACACCAAATTAGGGTGATTACCCACGAAGTGGCAACACTGCCTGTAACACATGTTTCACTTTTTTCAATTCCAATATGTTTTTCGTCATCATTTTAATTTGAAAATTTTATGTATTCAACTAAATAATTTTAACAAAAATAATACTGGAGTTTTTCTTCTTTTTATAAATTATTTTAAACACGAAACAAATTAGTTTTTCTTCTTGAATTGTTGTTTCTATACAAAACAAGTAAAACAGGCTTTTATGGATTCAACATTGAACAATGTTATTTTAACACCTTTCATTTAAGATTAATTAATAAAAGATTAATGATAATTTTTAAAAAAGAACATGCTTTTGCAGAAATTTATTATGATTTTCAATTGACATTGCGCCATGTTAATTTAACATTGATAATTTTTGCTGTGTGTAGATCCAGAAAAACGATTATGGGCTTGATCCCAGTTTAGACTTGAGCTTTCAACGGTGCTAACTGGTGAGCAAGTGTAAATACTAATACATATATCACATAATGTTGACATCAGCGTTAAAAGAACAATTTGCTGATCGCTGAAACCAACGACTCAACTCTTTGCTTCAAGGAGAAATCGAGTGTCGCCTTCCTTTGGAAAGCTGGCTACTGCTAGAACGTAAAATTTATCTTCCAACTGCAATTGTATGTCAGTTCGAACAACAGTGTCGAAAAATCAACGTTGAACATTATAAACTATAAATATTTTGCACGATAACCGCCCGTTTTCTCATCGCGAAAATCAAATACAATATTTCTTAGTGCGTTTAAATGTGTGGCTACACGGATAAGTCGTGCAAATAAATTATTATACATATTTCCAAAAAGTTATACACCTAATGCCCAAAGTTTGGAAAAACTATAATAGCAATAAGACAATTTTCTTTTAAGCATAGCAACTGTAAGGCCTAACGTTTTTTTATTTTTTCTTAAATGAATCCTTTTCATTACAATTAGCAATTATGCATATTCTTTTGCAACATAAATAATATTTAAGATGTTGTATTGTATATCGGTTAAGAGGATAGTCGTAAAATAATACAAAGTGCTTTGCATTGTTTAAATTTGTAACAGCCTACTACGACTATACAAACGTAAATGTTTAATAGCATTTCGTTAGCTAAAATGCAAAAAGGCGTAACTAACAAAAATATAATTTTACAGGAGAAGCAAAAAACTTTGTAAAATGAAAACTATAAACATTTTTAACGAAGTTTTTTCAAATTTCACTTTAAACACAACCGATAAAAAAAATTTTTTTTTTTAAATTATTTTAAGAGTTATGTTAGATACGCCTTTTTGACTTCTATTTTTCTAAAACACAAAAAGACGTATCTACAACAAATAAGTTTAGACATATAGTTACTTTGTTTTATAAAATGTAAAATGTCTATTTTCGTCTTAAAGAAGGTATACGAGGAAATAATTGATTATAAAGATATTAAGTTTATTGATTAAAATAAAGTTGAAGTTAAAGGTTTTCCATTTTTAGCTTGAGTTTGTTATACATATACGGCCTTATTCATAAAAATAATTTAGGTTTATTCAGAGCTTATTTGACAAATTTTCATGCAATATTTGAAAAATATGCATTTAATTAACATAAGACATATTTTATGAATATATATATATATATATATATGTTCCTTTAACTCCCACTGGAGCATAGGGCGCCAACATTATGAATTATGAATAAGGCGTATAATAAATATGTAATATTATTTTCATAAGTTAATTCAGTTATATACTTTTATTAAAATTTTTTGTTAATATGAATTATTTTATATACATATGTACATTTAAATGCTTTTCAAAATTATTTTTGAAATTAAATAGTGTCATAATGTCTTTGTTGAAGCTGTTCGTAGTCTTCAGTTATATCTGTGTTGAAGTAAATGATTCCAGTTGGATCGTATGACAAAGATCATAAAGACAGTGGGATCTCTGGCCTTTTTACCTAAAATCAAATAAAAAGTTTTAAATATATAATTTTTTTAGAACAAGTTTATGGATTTAAAATTTTTTATCTTCGTGCTCTTTGCATGTCGCGGTATAGAGATCATATATTTGTATATAAGATTTGAAGAAAATAGTATTGTGTATTTGAACGTCTTAAGTTTTCCACTAAAGTATGCTGTTTTTTTTTTGAGCACTCAAGGTTTTTTTTGGCACGTCATCTTACAGAACATTTCAAAAATTTCCTTACGTAAGTCTTCCGAAAAATAGGAGCAGTGTCGCAATGCACTTTTTTCGCAAAATTTAGAGTTGCACGCATTTTTCAATTCTCTCGGTTTTTTATTACTCATAACTTTTCCTTTGGATATACCTTTATATGTTTTACCTTTCATACGATTACTTTAATTTTCGCGTTTTTGATTTTTGACATTTTTATTGGAACTTTAAAAATTCTCACCCTCTAAATTTGTTTGAGACATATTTTCACAATTTGAATTCATAATTATATTATTTAAACTTCACAGTTAGTGTTTGTTTATAATTTATTACTTTTTTCACTTTTATTTTAACTTTGATTATTGTTAATGTTTCACAGTTTTTTTAGTAGTCCATATTTTATAAAATAACATTTCCGAATAAAAGTTAAAGCTAAATTTAAAGATATAATAAATGTTAAAAATTCCAAGAATTACTAATGACATTTTTGAATTTTCGAACAAGTATGTCATACTAAAGTACATATTCATACAGTGTTGTCGGACTACTACACAATGCAAACGTTTATTAAAAAACAGGTGTATTTACGTCGTTTTGCATTTATCAAATAAACATACTTGTAGTTACTTCCCTTTGTTTTCTGTTAATAAAAGCGTCATTTTTTATGGCAGAAGTGTAAAATTTTGTCAAGACATGTAGTTTAATGGCATTCATAATAATCAATGAAAAACTCGATTTTGAAATTTTTGTTAGTTACGCCTTTTTGCATTTTAGCTAACGATTTGTTCTTAACTTTCAATTTTTTTCTCAAATTGTCTCAGTTTTAAATATTTTGTTTAGCGAGTTAAAACTTAGCCAACAAATCGAGCCATAACTGCAGGAAAATGATAACCAGCAAAATACAAATTTTACAGGAGAAACTTTTTTTAATAACTTCGATTCAAATGGCAAAATAGTGCTCTGAAATGAAATATTTAAGCTATTTTAAGTCGAATATACTTAACATAATAAGTTTTAATTAAAAGTGTGCGCGTGAGTGTTGTTAGACTCACGACACATACGCTCACGAAGATAACATTTTTGATCACGCACGACATATTTTCAAAATGCTCCCCTAACGCACGCTAACGCACTGGGCCAAATTAAGGCATTCGATATCAATCGAAATTTCCATTTAAATTGTATTCTAATTTCGATCGATATCGAATGCCGTAATTTGGCTCCTGATACTTTTTAATCACGCAATTTCAAGTACGAACATTTTATTTAAGTCTCACGGTCACACAAACTCACGGCAAACAAATGAAAGTTAATTTTTTTCAAATTGTATATTAAAGAAAGAAATTAATTTCTGTTCTGTAAAAGTGTGAAAGTGAATACATTTTTTGGACCTACCTCTGAGTCTATTTCTCAAATTTATGATTTTTGTTTTTAATTTTTTTGAATTGATAAATATTCTACTCAAAAATTGTAAAAAATATTTTGTAATTAAAAAGTTACATGCAAAACACTATACCCAAGTAGGTCAAAAGAAGAAATTTAAATTTTCGATGTGGGATATTTCCTAAGCTATAAGAGATAAACTATGCATGTTGCCAACTGTTTTATAGAACTCGCCTAGAACATTTCATTGATCAAATTTTATTTTAAGATCGAGTAAAAATTAAAAATTCTGGAACGTTTTTAGTTTTTGTTATACCTGAGGTGCCCTAATTTGGGAACCTATTGCAGCCCAAATCAATTGTCATCTGAAATTTTGTTTCAATCGCAGTAACCATCTAGAATATTCAAAATGATTTCCATTTTATCCAAAATCCCCCCACTGTGAACCGTTGGTTCGCAGTTTTTTTAACGAATGTCCTCAAAAACCGTTAGTCCTACTTCCTTAAATAATGTAAATGTTTCTTGTAGAAAATTAACTTCCCATTTGATAATACTATGCGACAGTCAAAATCGGGATGGGATGAAAACGGGAAATGTTATATCGGTAAAAAAGAAGTTGTACGTGTCCCGGCGTTTCGCTGGGTCACGTCTAGGAATCGAGATATATCGATTTGAAGTTAGTAACTGTCATATAGGGGAAATTGTGACCGTTGGTAGTCTTTTTTTTTTAAATAACTCGAGAACCACCAGTCCGATTAAGCTGAAATAAATTAATCTGTTCATACAACGTTTCGCTACATAAGCAACAGTTTCGCAGTTATAAATAAATGTATGAAGAAAAAAACTATTTTTTGCTTAAAAAACTGAATTTTTTTATTTTTAATTCATAAAAAATCCAAAACGGTAAAAAAAAGTGTCAAGTCCTATTACTTTCACGTAAAGTCACATAACATTTAAACAAAATGGGACATAAATCATGAAAATCGATGGGCGCGTTTCGCTTTTATTCACAATTAAGTGAAGGTATCTCATTTTGACAAGAATATTGATTTTATGTTTCAATGAATTTGGATAATATTTATTATATATTATTTATTATCATCATCATCACCATCATCATCATATATATTAATAGGCAAGTGGTTTTCTTAGGATCCCTTTTACGCCTTAACTATATATTGTATTTTAACAAATGATATGTATATCATTCGAAAGATATTTTTTGGGAGATTCTGCTAATTTAAATTTTGTTAAAATCGGTTCAGTATTTCACGAGTTATACGCGTTAAAAAGTGGTACTAATACAATGAAACAATTCACATACGTGAGAGCAAAAACAATGTAAACAAATAACAGAAGCAGTATGCTTTGTTTTTGCGTTTACATAGTAAAAAGAACAACAACATGCAGAGTTTTCTGCTATGCATTAAATTGGAGAACAGTAGAGATTAAGAAATAAAAAAGAGAAAGACAATTTTAAATATTTTGTTTTCTTTTTGGAAGAGTTGTTGTTTTCAAATGTTACCGTTGATTTCTTAAATTTTTGCACTTATGAATAATTTTAATAGCGGAATTCACCCTTGACAGTAAAGTCCCTTGTAGACCTTGTTAATCTTATAAGCAGTAGTAAACAAAGTGTATGAATTTACCAGAATAAAACAGTTGAGGAAACTTTATCTGTCCCTTTCTCTCACTCAGCAAATTTATTAGTTTACAATGCATAGGAAAAAGACACTCACGCTTTGAAGTATAAAATCGTATTAAATATAACAGAGTTGTACACTTAATACAAAGGGTTGAATACCGCTAATGTTATTGTTACATTATTAATATGGTTACAATTGTAAAGAATTTGCTTTTTTTAATAAAGTGCGATCTTTTGATGGGCTGCGATTTTATATAACAGACACTACCGATCATGGCCATTTGTTATATGATAATCATGTACATACATATTTACAAAAAATTTATATATAGAGAGGTTATAACAACATAATTCATCAACGAAATAAATATAAATGGAAAATATATAAAAGGCTTTGTTATAAACATTGAGATTAGGGAACTTATGTTATATTTAAAATTTTAGAAAAATTGTCACTAAATTTCATATGCCTAAAAGAATATGCCTCATAAAATTAAAAATTGTTCTGCTATACTGAGAATTATTACATTTTGAGTTAATACCTTTATAATCAAGTGCGATATGTTTTTTAACATAAGATAAATATATTTCTACATATGTATATACATATTTAATAAAGTTTTAACCCATATGATTAAATAAATATTAGAAATAACGGTACAAATAAGTTATTTCTAGATTGCAGTCGACGAACGCAAAACTTATTTTCGTTTGTTTGCGGCCTTTACTTTCTTGCGTGGTGGTTTGCCTTGTTCAGAGTCTGTATCGGATGAGGATCTGTCTTCATCTGGAAAAAATCAATTGTTTTAATCAGTCAGTTAACTTCATTTTTGTGACTTACCCTCGGAGGAAACTCCCATTGTATATTCTTCTTCTTCATCTTCATTGTCCGGATCGTACGTCTTTTGCGACCATCAACAAATTTCAGCCACCAGCGAATCGAGCCTTTTGCCTCTATGTCGCGTTTCCATTAGCATTGCCACTTGATGGAAGCGCTCGCCATGTTCATCCGACTCTGAGGCTAGCTGCTTGCTGAAGTATTCGAGATGGTGATGCAAGAAGTGAATTTTGAGGGACTTATTCAATTTTGTGGAAGTAGTGCAACATCTTGGTCCAAAGAGCGGGGTAATTGTGTGCTCGCGTACTTCCCAAAAAATATCGTATGACTTTCTTCACTGCCCTCCACGCAAAGTGATCATTACCGTCTAAAGCACCTTTAATTTCATGAGCTTTCGAATATCCGGCCCATTCAGAACACCTTCCTTCAAATTTTGCTTCGCTGATTCGTGAAAAATATATACCAAACAATCAAGAATTTTCGGTTGCTTCACAATGGCCTTGATGAAATTTTTTACGATTCCCAGTTTGATATGGAGAGGGGGCATGAGGACGTTCTCCATTGGCACCAGTGGATCATTTACGCAGTTGTGTCCTTTCTCCGTTGGATCTCGAGCAAGCCAGTCATGGGTTTCGTATTGGTTTCCTTTAAAGCGGGTATACCAAAGACACAAGAAACACATGTTTTTCGTATAGCCTCCTTGGAGACCTCTTAGCATCGCCACGACTTTCAGATCACAACTCATCCGCCACAAGTGATCAGTGTAGCAAACATTATCCAAAATTATTTTCATGGAATCGTATGTTTCGCTCATGCCTGTGCTGTAGCCAATGGGAATGCTTGGTTTTTTATTATATTTATGTAGCAAAACGACTTTCAGGCTTGATTTCGAAGAATCGATGAACATTCGCCAATCAGCTGCGACATAATTAATGGCCATCGCCTCCATCAGTCCCTTTATATCGTGGCGGTAAACAAATGTGTTCCCTTCGTTGAGTGTGTAGTACCGTTGGAATAACAATTGTCGTCTTCGATATCCGGTGACTTTGACATTAGGCTCCAAATTGTTGCCTTCTTTCAAAATCTGGGCAAGTTTTTCTGCTTCACGTTGAGAAAGGTTTAATTCTGCAACAATCTTGTCCATTCTTGCTTCTGGTGTTGGTTTATAGGTGAAATCCGATTGATCCATTGTTTCAATAGAAAAAGAAGTTTCTCTGTCAGGACTTGGAAGCGGTGGAATTGGTATTTCATCCGAATGCGGTAGAGGTATTTGTGCACTTTTAACAGATATGTAAACTCTTCGTTTAAGGCCTTTACGATTTACTCCACATATTTTGTTTGCGCAAGCGTAACAGATGTCGGAATTGTGCTCTCCTGGATCAGTCCAAATCATTGGCACACCAAAACGAAGTGAACTGCGTTTCCCTTGGATCCACATGTAGAGACCATTGTAGCACGTTTTACAAATTTTGTCTGGGACCCATGAAACGCCGCGAATTATTTCGCAATCAAAATAAAGTTTAAAAGCGCGCTCCACTTGCTCAGTGAGTAATGCAGCATTTGTTGAAAAGGCTCTATTGCCACAAACGTAACAAATAAATTGATATTTTCTGGACAATTTGCACTCATTTCGGTTTTATACTTTTATTACTTTTTCGTCACCTTAAAAAAACCGTACTTTACGCGTTCGGAGACACTTCTTCAATGACAAAAATCGATCAGTGAACACCTATAAATACTACGTAAGTTTCAATATTTTACTGAGAGGTACTTATGAATTGGCGCATCTTTTAAGGGTGGCTAAATACCTGATTCGTGTGCGTTTTAAATTTTTCGAAACGTTCTAAAACATGACCACTCATAAATGTGGGTGTAATTTGTGTAAAAAAATCATTCAGGTAGCCAACGGAAAAAACCCAAATAATTAAAAAATTGCACTTTCCTTTTAATTGTCCACGCACATTTATGACCGTTTTTTAGTTTGTTACCGTTACCATAAAAATCAAATAACCTTTTGTTTATTACTTTTTTTTAATTCTGACAATCATAAAAAAAAAGTCATCAATGTTTTTTCCAAGGAATTTTGAGCATATCTCGAGCAAATTTTTGAAATTCATACCTTCATTTAATTGTGAATAAAAGCGAAACGCGTCCATCGATTTTCATGATCTATGTCTCATTTTGTTTAAAGGTGATGTGACTTTACGTGAAAGTAATAGGACTTGACACTTTTTTTTACCGTTTTGGACTTTTTATGAATTAAAAATAAAATAATTAAATTTTTTTTTTGTTTTAAATTTGTTTCAGCAAAATCGGACTGGTGGTTATGTCAAAAAAAAGACCACCAAAGGTGACAATTTCCCCTATATGATAGTTACTGACCCAGCGAAACGCCGGGATACGTATAACTTCTTTTTATACCGATATAACTTTCCCCGGTAGTTTGAACCCTTCCCGATCACTGACCCCTACCATTTGTCTCACAGTGTAATTAGTATTTTTTCGGTAAATGTAACTGCTGCCGAGATTTTTACGAAATTCCATTTTCTTGACGCGTAACGATGGGAATTTTTAGGATGTTGTTTAGAACCGCAGCTGTCATTTAATTATTTTTGTCTTTATTTCCCAGTCATTATTTTTTTCTTTCTTTATTTACAACAATAAAAAGTTTTTCTCTGCAAAAAAAATAATATTGACTGTTTGGATTGCAGAAAGTACATTGAGTAGATTCTTTATAAGATAAATAGCATATATTTTTCGGTTTTTAAAGATTTTCTAAAAAAAAAATGTAAGCAGACTAAACAAAATTCACGTATTTTGAAAATCAAAAATTTTTGATTTTTGTGTATGCCATCATACTCGTGTAGCAGCAATTCTGACATACTGAGTAAAAATTTCATTTGAATTTTTGCAGGAAAACGGTAACGATGACTATGATAGAGCGCGCATTTTTAAAAGGTTTTATTGAGGAATACATATGAAACTCTGCCAGAATTATCGAATATAAAATGTGATATATTTATGTACATACATATACCATAATAGACATTTAACGTAAAAAGTAGGGACGTAACGATTACCGATACCGATATATCAGCGATACTTCACGTTTGCCGATATATCGGTATCGGCGATATTTAATTGTCGATATGCCGATACTCTTTTATAGTTTTTTTGAACAAAGAATTTAATTTTAAATGCTTATTTTTGCATAACTAATAGCAAAATATCAAACAGAATACGAGTAATAAATTGTTTCCTTAGATTCTTAAGCTGGAGGTCGGTCCACGCCACGCGTCTCCTTTTTTCGAGACGCATTCTAGAGTAGAAAGTAATCCTACTTCATGCCTTCGATAGGTATATGTATTTTCCGCGTTTGCTGTGTAACTTGTCAATACAATTTTACACTTCGACTTTTTGGGCATAAAAGCCATGAACGTTTGGTGTGGACCTGCGGCATCAGCCGTTTTGTTTTTCACTATAATGGAAAAACGTTCTCCAATTGATAAATCTTGTCTGTATTTGTACGTTTTAAGAATTTTCTGCCAATTTTTAATGATTTTTGTAAAAAAAAAAAATATTTTTGCTACAAATTTTGGGTTACTTAAAAGAAACCACAAAATCCATAAGCAAATCCACTGCTACATTTAATACAAAGATGAATGTACCAAACTTTATTCCCCCAATTTAGTAGAAGAGCAGAGACTTGACTTTTTAGAAGAGGTGATTAAGGCTTCTAAGACATGTATAACGACTGGAGATTGCAGTACATACTACGCCATACAACACACTACAACGTTTTACCAATCTGCTCGGGAAGATATGCCTGTTGGTCAATAATACTGCGATTTTTATTTATTTTCATTTTTTCCATCATTTTGTTTTATATGTACGTTCGTTGTATGAATATTAAAAAAATTATGTAATTAAATTTTATAAATTAAAATTTCTCAATTTCATTTGGAATTTTCTCAATTTCAATTGGAATTTTCTCAATTTCAAATTGATATTCTCAATTTAAATTGGAATTTTCTCAATTTCAATGAAAAATGGTGTAGTAAAAGTTCTGATAAGTGTACAAGAACTGACAAGTGTTAATATTAATTAATTCATTAATTAATATTTACACTAATTAACACTATTAATTAAGTAATTAATTAATATTAACACTAAAGGTTTTCTTGATATCGCTTAAAATTGCCATTTGTGCAGATGGGTAAACTTGCAAAACTCGTTTCATGAAGACCCTTTTTAATTTTTGTGTAATTTTAAACAATTAATGTCAGTTTGTAAGAAACGTAAATGCAAACAGATAAGTAATTTTAAATATAAAAATAAAACGAATAATTAAGCTCAAGGCCTTAGTTTTTTTAATAAATTTTATTTATTTATTTAAATATTCAATATTTCGTAACCCTACGGGAAACATCTTCATAAACAAAACGACTAATTAGTACAATAAAGATCGGATTAACGGGCAGTCGTTTAATGTACGTCTATTGTTACTCGTTTTTAATAAAAATTTATATATTTTTGTGAGTTTATGTTGTTGCTATATTCTTTTTATGTTTACAATTTTGTTTGTTACAGTGTTTTATGTAGTGAAAATTTTGTGTTAATTTTTTGTATTTTCTTTATATTTTTTTAAGATCCTGAAGATGTTTCCCGTAGGGTTACGAAATATTGAATATTTAAATAAATAAATAAAATTTATTAAAAAAACTAAGGCCTTGAGCTTAATTATTCGTTTACTTATTGAAGTTAAAACAAAAAGGTCGAAAAAACATACATAATAAATAAAAATAAAAGTTGAAATTTGTGATTAAAATGTGAAATTTGTTTTTAAACATGTATAAAGAATGCTAAAAGGCTAATTTGTACAAATTATTGGAAGAATTTATTGTTTGTGGTTTATAAACACTTGAATTTTTCATTGAAAACGACGGTAAGCATTACGGTTTATATCAATACACAATTGAACAAGTTTGCGATTCAAAGTTGTTGGGAAAATTTTCGAAGTTTGTGTTTTAAAAACAAATAAACTTAGCATAAATTTAAAATAATTTCGTTATTTTTAAAATCTTATTAAAATCAATTTTAAACATTAATAATCTCTTACACTGTAATTTTGTTTAATGAAGAAAGCATTATGCACCTGGTATAGTCCAAAGACAAAAAATTCTTAGATTTAAAATTTTTGTTTTGGGGACCTGAACACTCCAGAACAGCATTAAATCTGCACAAAAAAGTGTGAATTGGTTGTCAATTGAAAACTTTAAGTTGTTGTTTTTTTTTTAGTTATGACACTCTTATAGTAAATTAGCGATACGTATATACATATGTTTTGCATATTTATGAAACACAATTGTGTTTTAAACTACATACATTGTAATTTTTACTGATTTTTGTTTATTTGAAACAATAGTATTATTTTTTTGAAATGACTATAACATATGTAAATATTACCAAAAAGTTTGTCGTTGGGTGGTAGTGGGTCAGAAAATTTCAAAAATTATTAATTGCTTCTTTAATATTAAATGTGTTTTGTCGTTTAGCGTATTTCAAAATAAAAATCAGTTCTTCTTGATGAAACAAACTTCAAACACCATGTTTTCTTTGATCAGGCGCGGATCCAGGACAATGCTTTTAAATTTTTGTGCTGAATATTTTCATTGCGGTAGGAGAAATTGCTATTTTTCATTTCCCTTATATCTGCTCTTGAATTTGATTGATTGCAACTCATTTTTGATTTCATTCATTTGAATTGCAATTCATTGTTCTAATTCATTTTAAAGAATTTAAAATCAATTCAATTCAAATGAATTTGTAGAATGAATTTCAATTCAGTTTAACAAATTGATTTTAAATGGAAACGAATTGAAATTTATTTATGCCTAATTCGTTTAAATTAATTCAAATTTCATTCAATTCTTTTTTGTTTTGAAAATAATTAATTTAAAATTTATCCAATTCGTAACTAAAGGGTGTCCCAACTAGAACGCAATTTTTAAATTTTAAATAAAACACAGATATTTATTCTTGTGTATAGTTGACCTGTTGTTTATGTTGTTTTATTATTTTGGCTTGAGGTCCTAAATAAATAATTAATAAAATTCAAAAAACTTTTTATTTTATTTTTATTTATTTTTATATTTTTCCAATATTTCGGTCAAAATCTCTGACCATCATCAGGGGAATCTTTTTACTTACAAACCATTAGAACAGAAAACTGCATTAGCAGCCCACTGTACTGTAACTGGACATAAACCAAATTTTAATAATGTAGACATATTGGTGGGAGAGCACAACTACAAGAAGAGAATTACTCTTGAGATGCTACATATAATTGATCAAGAGACAGAAAAGACATTAAATTTTAAGAAAGACACAGAAAGATGTGCAAAAATTTATAAACATGCAATAGACAAACACAAATCAAAGAAAGCTTTATTAGAGAAGAGTTAAATTCGTCCGAGTGTTTAAAGCTTTTATTGTTTATTTATTTAAATGTAAATATTAAATTTGTTTTGTGTAAAATATTTTGTATTTTTAATTTTTGTTTTTTTGTATTTTAAAAAGATTCCCCTGATGATGGTCAGAGATTTTGACCGAAATATTGGAAAAATATAAAAATAAATAAAAATAAAATAAAAAGTTTTTTGAATTTTATTAATTATTTATTTAGGACCGCAAGCCAAAATAATAAAACAACATAAAACACGGATATTTAAAAAAAAATCGTGAAACTTTATTATATCGTAAAGTAGACAGAATGAGGTTATGTTTGGAACAATATATCGTGCAGATGGCCGCCGCGGCTTTGCTGGCACACACGCGATCTTTTAATGAAATTTTCAATGACCTTTTTGCATAAATGCTGCGGTATTTCATTAATGCAGCGTCCAATTTCCTCTTTTAAGGCTTGAGTCATCGTCGGCTTATTCGCGTAAACCATCGACTTCAAAAAAACCCAAAGAAAAAAATCTAAAGATGTTAAATCGCACGATCTCGTCACTGAAGATGATTTTATCGGCAAAATCAGCATTTTCATGTTGTCTCTCCAATACCCAATTAACGAACTCCCTTCGCTGTCCATGGTCAGCTGGCTTCAGTTCCTGAGTCAATTGAACTTTGTATGCATGAAGGTGCAAATCTTTCGTCAAAATTCGCTACATAGTGTATTTGGAGACACCAATTTGCTGAGCTCGGTGTCGAATTGAGGTGGATGGAGTTTGAGCGACATCATCACGTACAGCTGCGACATTTTCGGTCGATCGACCTGGTCGAAGGCGCGTTGTTGTCTTAACATCACTAACAGACCCAGTTTCGGCAAATTTATCCATTAATCTCTTTACAGTTGACTCTTTTGGAGCATTATTGTGACCCCAAATTGATCGCAATTTGCGAACTGTAGCCGCAAAACTTTCACCATTTTGGTAAAACAATTTCACAATGAGAATGCGTTGTTCATTCGTGTAGCGCTCCATTTTTACTAACCTCGTACCTTCTACTAGCAAACAATAACAATTGTTCAAATGGCAAACAATGACACTTCGAATGGCGCCAAATTTAAAAATTGCGTTCTAGTTAGGACACCCTTTAATTAAAATCAAAAAATATTGATTCATTTACAGCTGTGCTATACAACCAAATGGTTGTATTAATACATAAGTCCAATATGCCGAAAAATTTAAACAAATAAACAAATCAATATATGTAAGCAAATTTAATTTTAAAAAAACATATGTATGCCACGAAGAAGAAGGACTAAACGTGCAATCTCTTGTGTGACACTTGCGAGGCAATTCTTATCCGCTAGAATCGCGGTATATTTTCGTCTTCTTAAAGATGCTGTTATTTATTAAAAAGCGACTGTATAGACTGAATACAAAATCATTGGTTAACCTAAATATCTCAACTGTTAAGTGTTTAATATGAACTTTGATTCAATTCCATTTGTTGGAATATGCGCTTAAATTGTTGTCTTGTGATAATTTTATTCATTTTCTTTACCAAAATAAGAAAAATGTCATTAAATGACGAAAATTTAACCAAAAATGTACTACATATTTGTTTATTCACAGAAAACATTAAAAATTGTCGCTAATCACCAAATTGATTAAATCAAGCAAACAAGTTGTTGATTTTGCACCTATTACCAAAATGATTATATTGATTACTAAAAATTGTAAAAATTTTGAAATTGTGAACAAATTTTTTTTTCAAAAAATTATAGGTTTTTAATTTTAATTAAAAAAATGATCATACAACTTTGCCGTTTCAAACAATCTGTTAATTGATTTAATAAAATATAGCTCAGGTTTTGACGATTCCCAACAACAATTCTACAAGTTTAAATTATTTTATTTTAAACGAAAAAGTTAATTAAGATTTTTTGGTATTTAATTAATATTTTAATTAAAAATTATTTCAAAACAACTAAAATGTTAATTTAATCAAATTATATTTTTAATCTTCTTTCAACTAAAAAAATAATTGAAATTTAAATACTTTTTAAACAATTTTTTTAATTGATAAAAAAAACTACTCATAATTTTTTCCGTGTTTTTTACATTTAGCTCATATTTAATTGAATCATTTATTTCGAAAAGGGCTCAGGTACAAATTTTTGGAAATTGAGTTTTTTGCTGTTTTTGGATGTGACCGATATACCGTGAGAATGAAAGAAATATCTGTGAAAAAAGGTGGCTTTTTAAAATGAATTTCGAAATGGGCTCATCTCCATATTTACTTAGATTATTTTATGTGTGTTTTAGTTAGCATTTGAAAAAACATTGAACATTTTTACAGTGAAAGGTAAATTTTGCTTGTGTGGTCAATTTATAATAAAAAATATTTTTGGTTTTGACATTATTAAATAAAAATTATTACACAATTTTTGTTTATCTTTATTTTGAAAATGCGTGAATGCAGCTGCTCGGAGTATAATGATATCCAGATTGCAGATTTCCACACGTCGCTTGCAAACGTCAACAAGATACATATCGCTCATTTAATAATAGACCGTCATAACTCAAAAAATCCATCTAGAGTTTTTTTATTTAAAGTTCAAAATTAAAAATGTTATAATTCAATAAACAAAGAAAAGTATAGTTTCACATTTAGGTACGGGTTCGGTTCGGTCAGAATAGTGTGTTCGTTCGGATACTTCTTTTAGGTTCCCAAAAAAGCAAAAACTTGATTTCGATATTAATCAGATTTATTAATTTATAACGTGCGTCGACGTATTGGCCCGTTTGGAAATTATAAAACCTTTTTATTTCAAATAGCATCAGGATCCAATAAGATGTGAACCACTGTTTTTTTATATCTAAAAGTAAGTCTGTTTCACTTACCTCAACATTAACAATATTACATTGATTCTCAACCTCAAAAAACCACACGCACTCTGGAGATTTTGATCTGAGGAGAGTATCCTCATTATGATCATTAGTTTCTAAACTATCCGCGTTGCCATCATTCGCACAAGTTTCTACACTATTTAATTCTTTATCTTCCGAACTTTCTTCATGGCTCTTAACTGTACATGTGAATAATGTCGCCTTACACAGTATAATATTTTCCACATCGGCGGAACCGTCACCGTGTTGAGTTTGGGCATGGCGAAATAGTGTATTATTAATCATTGTTAAATAATTGGAAATAGTACGACACTGAAGATAAACGGAGCGGGTTTTTACTAAAGGTCTATAACTTGTGGCTAAAGCACTTTTTATTTGGGCAAATCGCTAAAAATATTTTTAACCGAATTAAACTTTAATCTTTTTAAAATATGAAGTTATTTATATTAAATAATTAACATAAACTTACAATATAGTAATTCATAAACTTGAACTGTATCATTTAAAAGAATATTTAAAATTTAAAACTTAAGTAGCCACAGAGTAAACAAATTTCCGGCACACAAAACACAAAAAAAAATATTAAACAGCTGTTGGAAAACGTGTGTCGGTAGTACGGTGCACCAGGGATGGAATATGAATTTTTTTTTGGTGCGGAACATCTATTATAGTCTTGGCCTTAATCGTTCGTTTAGGTGACCGGTCATTATCGTTCAATTTGAAACAGTGAACGAGTTCGTTCATTTCAGGTCACTTGGCCTTTTGGGTCGGTTTGACGTTTGAATCGTTCGTTCAGTCGTTCATTTAAGTGAAAATTGTCTAACCCGGCGGCCACATCATCAACTTTTGGTTGATAGTCTTTTACATATACTGTTTGCTAAAATTTACGTAAATTGAAAGCTGTGACGTAGGCTGCACGCAATTTTTAAGAAATTTACTTTCAAGATGTCATCAAGAAAACAATTTTTACTGACAAACGAAAAATTTGCTCACTAAACTTCTAATCAGCTGTTAAATTGCCAAACAAATGGATAGTTAAAATTGAGAGCAATCTCGTGATCAATTTAAAAAGTGTGAGTGTGTTAGTAAACATATGAGAGTGAGAGCAAATTGAAAGGAATTGAAAGACAAATATTGATCGTGTGGCCTCCAAGTAAGTGACAATTGTCTTGTCACTTAAGAAATCTTATAACAATTGTCTTAAGAAATCTTATAACAATTATCTATGAGCTGTCAAAAATACACATACATACACACATAGATAATAATGAGCCACCATTATTAAAATGTGTAATTTATTAATATAAATAGTGCCAATCTTGTAAAAACTGTTTAAAAAAAAAACAATATTTTAAACTAAAAAATCAAAAAACTAAAAAAAAAGAATAAAAAATAATAAAAACGATACAAGTTTAATATACGAAATCAGTCGATTATGAAATCTTATAAGATACGTGTTCCCCTTGTTTAATATTAAGATTAACATAAAGAAATTTGTTCTCTCATTCTGTCGACGTTATCTCAGATATTATCTCAGGTGGAGGCCAAGGTATATTTATAGCAGGTAGCCGCGAGATTACAACAATTGTACAATAAAACAAACAACAGGGCTTTTTATTGGCGTTATGTGATACGAACTGTTGATAAAAGCGAAGGAATTGATAAAAGGCAAATGAAAAACCAACAAGAAAAAACGCCATTAAACGAAAATAGATTCATTTTGTTTGTTATTCTTTTCTAATTATATATTTAAGTCTTTACCAAAAATTGTTATTTATTATAAATCACTTTGATTTTCTCTTTAATTTTATCACTGTTTACTTTGATTAAAAAAACTTCTTTACTTTTTAGGCCAAATTTACATTATTCTTTGAAGTCGGTCTTATGTTTACATTGTACGATTTTTGTCGTTACAACTTCTTGTGTATACATATAATTTGACACTACGAATGAATGAACAAAACGAATTGTAGAGTACACTTGCTTGTGTACTCTCTCCCCTCTCGCCAATAAGGTAAGAATCGCAACGACAAAAATCGTATAATGTAAATTGGGACTAAAGCTAGAAATTTAACACGTGTTGAAAAAAACATAAACAACATTTGACAGTTCGTATCACAAAACAAACAAATAAAAAAATAATCAGCAGGCTTTCCGAGACTACCTGCTATAAATATACCTTGGTGGAGACACTGTGTAAACAATCGATTGAATGTGTTGAAAGAAACAAGTATAGCACAGGGATGTTAAATGGGGTTTTAAATATTGTACCAACTTTCACAAAAAAAAAAGTACTTTTTGGACCTTCAAGGTACCATTTTTTTTTAAATTTATTAAAACAACAAAAAAAAGTACATAAAAATTCAATTGAACTGAATTGAAAACTTAACATTAGCATACATTATATGTATAAATAAAATTAGGTACATAAGAGTCTTATAAATATATGAATCAGGCAAATTATTTGTTTAGTTAACAAACTATTTGGAATTTTTACATCATAGCAGCATGAATTTGTCGATCTTAACCAATCCCTTGTTTGTTTGAGACTTCATAATGTTGGCACATGTAGTCTGCTTCTTTCCCTAGTTTTATTGTATTTTGAAAAGAAAAAACTCTCCACATTTGCAAACGAATGGGGAATGGATAAAATTGCAGCAACGGCTCTAGAAATGTCAGGAAACTTATGGACATATGGACATTTAGTTAATAAGCTACTGCCGACCAAACACTACAAATGTCTTCAGTTTTTAACGACTGCAGTTGCTCGACATCAGCTTAAGCTCTAAATTGATTATTGATTGAATCAAAATTTGCAATTTCATTCAGAAACATTTTTACTAGAAGAGGTACAATATCACTTGCGTTACCTGAAATAACATTTTCAAGAGTAAATATGTATGTGAAACCACATTAACACTTCGTTATTCAAGTTGACTTTAAAGTTGACTTTAGTTCTCAAAACTTCGCAAAATTTTATACAAAATTGTTTTGCATTTTCTTTATTTTCTTAAACAATATCAATATTATTATTATTTTAGAAATATATAAAGCCACTTCTGATCCGCAATAAATTTCGGGTTTTCACTAATGTTGCCTCGTCTGTGGGTACCATAAGTCCCCTTTTACAATGTAGCAAGTGAAAGGCAGACAGGCGAAGTTTGTAGGCGAGAGAGGAAAAACGTAAAGTGTGTCACTCATACAGCGTCGCCTCCTTACCAACAAACTTTGTCTGTTTGCCTTTCACTTGCCACATTGTGAAATGGGAATAAGCGCTCTATACACCACAATAATAGTTGCATATGTAAGCGCCCATTACATCAACGATTTGTTGTACAACATAAATGGAATAAAAAGGACTCAATTATTTGTTTGCAGTACTAAGAATTCAAAAAGGGGGAACTAAGACAAATTCTTAAATTGTACCAAATGAGTCACGGTAGTACCACGGTACTTTAGAAGGTCAAACTGTACCAAAAAAAAAAAAGTACAAATGTACCAACTTTAACATCCCTGGTATAGCATACTCATCTGATATTACACTCAAAATATTATGTAGGTAAATTAAAAGGAATATTAACAGCCAGGCCCACCATGTCGACAAGAACATTTCTTTCGCATTTTTATATTGAAAACAATAATAAAAAACTTAAATTTGTTTTTGTTTTTAATATAAAAATACGAAAGAAATGTTCTTGTCGACATTGTGGGCCAGGCAGTAAATTTAAAAAACTGAAAATATAATTAGAAATCGGATCATTTTAAATAAAGGAATTTTACGGTTCTTTTTTAATGTTAATTTTAAAACGGAGAAATTAATTAACTTTTCTCTTTATTTTAAATAAAAATATACGAACTACAAAAAAAATATTCAAAGGGTTTTTCAGTTAATTTTAACTTAATCTATATTACATACTAAGACAGCTTAAGCAGTATTTTTACCTGTCATTATGACCTACCAAATATATCATTACAAACAACTCATTAACGGTTTTCATGATATCGCTTAAAAGTCTCGCAATCTGTGCAAACTGTGCAATTTTACGCCTTCGCAAATGAACTGCCAAAAATTTAATGAAAATTCATTTACACAAACTTCGTAAATTTGCTCAACAATTTGACTCGTAAAATTGTGCAAAAGTTACACAAATAAATTTGTTCAATGTTTACCGCCGTTTTTAGTAAAAAATTCAAGTGCTAATAAAATCACAAACAATAAATTCTTACATAATTTAAGCAAATTAGTCTTTTTGCTTTCTTTATGCATGTTTAAAAAACAAATTTCATTTTTTATTCATAAATGCTAACTTTTATTTTAATATTTTTTATTTTTTTTAAATAAATTTTTGTATTGACGTTTCAGTTTGAAATGAAGTGAATTATTAAGAATTACACAAAAATTAAAATGGGTCTTCATGAAACGAGTTTTGCACAAATGGCAATTTGAAGCGATATATTGAAAACCTTTATTATTTTTGTAGTTTGTTTTTGAAACAATATGTAGAAACAGTTAAATTAGTTTAATTATAAAAAAAAATCATTAATTACGGAAAACGATTTTAATAAATTACGTTAAGTTACTGTAAAACTTCTTTGAGTGTACGCAAAAATAGAAAATAATAAGCCAAGGCGAATTCATACAGGTGACATTTTCGAGTCATCTGTTTATTGTTTATTTTTTTGTGTGTATACTGAATGTCAAGCTTTGCTTATATATTATGAAAAAAATAGTTAAAATTTAAAATTCAATAAAAATCTAAATACTTGAAAAAAAAACTTATTTTAATTTTATAAAACAAAAAAAGTGAAAAAATATTAAATTAAGAAATTAAAAGTACGTTATTTGCAATTGTGTATATTTTATTAACAAAACATTCCCTTGTTTATATTATCAACAAATAATTTTGACATTCACTCTAACTTTTTACAAAAATAAAATACATAGGATTTTTTTAAAAAAAAAAAGGGGGTAACTGCATAACTATCTCATGATGCGGTCACCTGTATGAATTCGCCTTGTAATAAGCACAAACCAAATTCGCAGTTGTTTTTTTTTCGTTCATTTAATTGAAAAAAAAAACAACAATACTTTATACCAGTGTACCAGCAGCAAAATTCAAAACTACACTTGAGGTTTAATTATTTAAATGAAATTACACCTGATATCAAAATAACGTTTAATTATAAAAAAAAACTTTTGCAAACAAGAACAAATCAGAATGTACATAGTCTGCCCATTTCGAACATATTAAACCACAACTACATCATTGTATTTACAGACCAATTTTTAAGAGTGATACCTTGTTAGGTCCCATATGCAATTATGGACCTATTAAAATAAAATTATGTTATGGGTTCAAGGGTAATTACATAAGAATTCTTAACTTCGAATATTATCTAGGTACCTATATCTATATGATATTTTTTCGTCTTAAAATGATTTATGGGATGGGGTTTATATATGACCTACCTACCAGCACAACATTTTGTTATGACATAGTAATTTTTTTTTTATCAATAATACCATATTAAAACAGTTATGCTTTTACAAGCTATTTTCTTAAGTGGTATTTTTATGGGAGCTATTAATTTCAAAATTAATTTCGTAAGATAATTAAGGTTGAAATAAAATATATTTGTCCAACATATTAGATGGTTTATGGGCATAAAGACTCTCTTAGGAAAAAAGTTCGGATGGGGGCAATGTGAAATTTTCAAAAAACGTATGAACAAAATTTCATTGAATTATCTTAAAATTTCGATACATATGTACTTTGTGCAGACGGCCTTCATGGACAGACAATCAGCAAGAAGGACTGACGACTTAGATTCTGATTCTAAGTTGATCGATATACTCTACATGTATCAGTACAAACTCATAATACCGTATTTATTTAAATAATATCATTGTTAGTCATATTATTACGATACTTATAATAATTCAACAAAATTTAACAAGCAATAACATCAAAAACCTCGAATAAATTACATAAAAACTTATAAATAAGTTCTACTTCCATACATCAAGGGAAGGTTCCAACTGGTTATTGCCGTTTCTTTGTATACTTTATTTAATAAATAAAATTCCTATAATGGTTTCAGATGGCAGTCTGTTTCTCAAATCAGGTTAACAAATGTTTAGGGCAGTAAATATTTCTCAACTTAAGCAATTTAAATGTTAAAGCAAACACAAGATTCATTACTTTTTGTAATATTGGAAACATATTTTTTTCAGGGGTTTTTTAGTATAAATACCTTCTTTTTCCACTTAACTTCGCTTTCTAAATCACCATGAAGCTCATATTTATCGAAATTGAATTGTTCACCTGGCGCCAATCACTATCAATCTTTTGCTTCATAAGCCATGGAAACCTTTTTTTAAATAAACAGTTTGGTTGCATATACTGTATTTTTTTAGATTAACAATTTCTTAAATGGTATAAGTTTTATCACTAAAATCAAAACCTTATATTTTTTGTTTCAAAATGAAAGAATTTTAAATTACACCTGATCTACACCTCAAATAAATTTCCCACGCTCTATCCACGAGTGAAAAAATTGCACCAAATTCGGGTAATTACCCACAAAGTGCCAGCACTGCTTTATAGTGCTTATGCTATACTTTTTTCTTTTAACCAAGGCGAATTCATACATGAGATAGAGTTATACGTACTCCTGTTTTAAAAAAAATACTATGTATTTTTTTTTTGTAAAAAGTTAGAGTGAATGTCAAAATTATTTGTTGAAAATATAAAACAGGGAATTTTTTGTTAATAAAATATACACAATTGCAAATAATGCAAATTTATTGTGGCTCCACTTATTCCAAACGCAATTTTAATTCCTTAATTAAATGTTTTTTTCACTTTTTTTGTGTTATAAAATTTTAATAAGTTTCTCTTTCAAGTAGTCAGATTTTTAATGAATTTTAAATTTTAACTATTTTATTTGACAAAATATAAACAAAGCTTGATATTCAGTAAACACACAAAAAATAAACAGATGACACGAATATGCCACCTGTATGGATTTGCCTTGCTTTTAAAGTTACCCATATACGAGGGCAACACATTGCCAGTGGCGATTTTATGGTACCCACAGACGATGCAACATTTGTCAAAACACGTGTTACTGTTTATGTTTCAGTTTTTACCACAGACGATTACTCTAAAAACGAAACATCAGTATTGCGTGTTTTTTGAATATACAACTACAAAACACAAAAAAAAAAATTATTTATTTTCTTTCTATACCTATTATATTTTATGTCCCATAAATTTGGAAAAATTTAAATTCAATTATAATTGTTTTCCAACTCTCACAATTTGCAATTGTTGCCATTTTCCGATTTCTTTCTTCAAATTTTTTGTCCGAGAGTTGCAAAAGCACCTAACTCAACAACTGCTCTCAACAAAATGAGAAAGAAAAAAAAAATAGTCAAAATCGCCACACATGATGAAACATTGTGTTTGGAAACATAAAATATCAAATATGTTTGATATTTGAGAAACCAAAATGGTAACAAGAATTTCAACCAGAAACATCCCCACACACGTAGCAACATTTGTCACAACATTACCATTTTCGACAAATAAATTACACATTTCAATAATGGTGGCTTATTATTTTTGTATATGTGTGTATGCATGTGTATTTTTGACACTTCATATTATAAGATCATTGTTATAATATTTCTTATAACAACTGTCTCATAACATTTATTATAATATTAATACTAACACTATTTGAGAGTCCACACGTAAGATAATATTCACTGCGATTGAATTTGACGTTTGCTGATATAAAAATCTCATATCTTATCTCAGGTGGAGACCCTGTGTTAAGACTAGTTTACACGGTTATACAATGTATTACGACTTTGTGGAATCAAAATATTCAGCCCAATTATGAATAAAAATTCCCTGTGAGTTTTTTCCCTTTTCCCATTTCTACAATTGAATTAACATAGGAAAAATGGGAGAAGGGAGAAAACTCCCGGGGAGTTTTTCTTTCATAATTGGGCTGATTATGAAATTCTCTCCGTGTTTAAAATAAAAAAATAAAAATCTGTTGGTAAGTATTTTTCATGTTTACACGGATGGTTTAAGTAAAATAAAAGCAAAGTGAGTTAATAACAAAAAAGCAGATGGCTGCAGTTTTACAATATTGACAAAAACCACATTAACATTTCCTGAGTTGATTCTGCTTATTTTTGTAATTTTATAAAAATGTTACCACATTCAATATACACTGTTAGAATGCGACTCTGGGGTGATGAGAATACATAAGTTTCTAAAATGGTTTAGAAAATGAACATTTACCGACCGATTGTCATATTTTTATCCGTATTCTCTCTTACTCAATGCATTTTGCTTTTACATGATAAGATTTTTCTCATTCTACATCATTTTTTGACATGTCGTAACACATTGTATTACCGTGTAAACTAGCCTTAAAGGTGATATCAGACGGGATGTATTTTACATATGTACTGTCAAATTTTCCATCTGTAAAAGTTGTACACATCGTGTGATACATATGAAACTTTGCATGTGTAAAATACATGTGGAAATATATATGTAACTTTTTCGATTAGAACACGCTCTATTTTCCTATGGCAAACATAAACAAAACAGCTGGTTTGTTTTGAAACGAAATTTATACACGTTAAAAAGTCAGCTTTTGTTTACATTTATAGGTTATGTCATAAGGAAAAACATAAGCAGGTGTAATAGCAAAAATTATGAATCGTATGTAAAATGGAAATTTTGACATACATATGGTAAGTAAAGTGACAGTACATATGTAAAATACATACCGTCTGATAGCACCTTTAAGGTGCCCGTAGACATGGTTTTACATCTGGCTTGCAAATTTGCCACTGTAAAATACATACATGTCGTGTGTTACCTTTAAAACATTTCATCTGTAAAAGTCAGACGCAAAGTCATCTGACAAATTTTCAATTAGAGCGTGCTCTATTTTCTTCTGGTAAACCATCTGACATCAGCTGTGTCAGAAATCTATGCCGGGAAGAAACCGGCAGCGGCGGTGCACTATTGCCGGTTGAAGTTAATATTTTACAATACTGATATATGTATGATAATTTCACCATTGAATAGAAATTATGTTCATATATATAAAAAATAAAGGTTTCATTATAATATCCCAAATTGGTTTCTTCGAATTTAAAGAAAAAAAAATGTTCAGACGGCTGAACTCTTTTACGGCACAAATAAAAATTTTTGTGGCAGCAGCACGCTATTTTGAGAACTACTTTGGTTTCTGCAATATCTATGCCAAAAAACAGAGACAATGTTAGAAGCAAATTATATGTACGTGTGACCAAATATTATAAGCCTTATGTGAAACAGCAATTTTGACAGACATGCACAATTACATGTGGCTTGAAATGTTGACAAGTCAGATGTAAAAAACATGCCGTGTACATGCACCTATAGGTAAATCCATTTTAACAGAAAGAACAAAAATTTGTTGCGAGGGCTTATTCAAAAAGCGCAATTCTTCAAAAATTAATTTAAACAAAAATAATGTAAGAAAAAAAATTCAAATTTATGTGGTATTTTAAGAACAAAATACTTTTTAAAACAAACAAAAAAATAAAAATAATAGCGATTGCACAAATTTTAAGCTATCAAAAAAATATTAAAACAATGAACAAATATCAATAGTAATTATTATTATTCTTGTGTTATGTTAAATGTATTATTTTAATATGATAGTATGAATTTAATTTTTTGTTTTTATTTTATAAAAATTAAAAAACCTTTTTAAAAAACATCCACTAAAAAGGAAAAAAGGAATAAACTTCAACTACCCACTTATAACATCATCAATCCATTTGTAAATACTTGTATTTACTTCGTTTGAAAATTTTAATAATTAAAATCAATCACATCAAATTATTTAATTTACTTGTTTATCTACCACAATACTATTATCTAAATAATAAGTATTATGGTTATTTTATTGAACTATTAATGGGTTTTAATCCAAATTTTGATATTTTAACCAGGCTTAAGTTCATTGAATTAAATTTTCATTAAATTATTTTTATAAAGAAATGAATTTTACAACACGAAATAATTTAAAATTTATTGATGATTTTTTCATTATTGTAAATATTTAGAACATATGTATGTATGTATAATAACAATTTTGAGCTTTAAGTCTTATTTTTTATTTAACAATTTTTAATTTTATTTTTCCAATATTTCGCCACTGCTTTGCGTATATTCTTCAAGGTTTTTTCTTTCTTTATTATTTAGCAAAATTTAACAAATTTTTTTTAACAAATTTAAAAATATAAAACATATGTATATATTTATGTATAGCAAGCAAAATGTCAAATTAAATTTGATCAAGATGGAATTGAAAAAAATTTTTAAATGCAATTAAAATATTTGTTAGTTTGATATTTTGATCTACATACATACATATATAAATATGTTATATATTTTTAAAATTGTTAAATTTTGTTAAATAATAAAAAAAGAAAAAACCTTGAAGAATAAACGCAAAGCAGTGGCGAAATATTGGAAAAATAAAATAAAAAATTTTTATATAAAAATAAGTCCTCAAGCTCGAAAATTTTATTATACAATCAAAAGAATAAGGGTCAAATAATTACATATGTATGTATTATATTTAGAACATTTTTAAGTTTATATTTCATTTTGAAGTTTAATAAATTAGCTTAACAGGCTGCCTAAACACTATCACCTAAAACAATAGCATCCGGAAATGGTCTCCATCCATTGTCAAATCTTTCGCTTATAGCCGAATTCCGTAACACCCTTGAGTCATGAACGCTGCCTGTCCAACTTGCATTTACACTGTAAAATGTCTAGTCTGGCCCGATATCATCATCACATTCAGTGAGTGGTTTCCATGCCGGTCCACATATAATTTTAATGATTATGCCATCCACGCAACCAAACACACAAGGGAATCCACCCATCTTAAAAAACTTTTCAGCAACACCAAGCCAAATAAAACGTCTATTAAAACGTCGACAACTCTATGGATGGTTCTGCAAACTGTTGATTTTGCAACACCATGCATAGCTGCAACTCCATGGTACTGGCAACCATTTCCGAGCCAATGCAATCACAGAAGCAGTTGATTTTGAGCCGACAAAGCATTACTGCGCGCTGTATTGTGCTCTAATTTTTCCTCAATTTTATTTCAAATGAAATCAACTTGGATTTCATTTAAACGCACTCTTTAATATTAAACTTTTGTAGTCCCAAAAAATTATTCGGTCTGTATAATTTCTTCTTATAACTGCGGCTCCACTATCGTCGACCAAAAACTTACGTCTTAACATTTTGAAAGCTTCACTAGTATAACAATATGAATTTGCAAAGCAGTCGTTTAACTTGTAAATGTTTGGTAAACTTATTTTCAATATTAACTTTGCACTATGCAGAAGATAACGTACGTGAAACAGAAATTGCAAAGAGTACAAAAATTGCAAAGACCTTGCAAATTACACTTATCAATTTCAATTTATCACTTATCAAATTTTATAATTCTGAGGAACAGAATGTTTTGTAAATGCACGAAAAATTTGATAAGTGCAAAGTGTAAAGTTGATAAGTTTTTTTGTGGAATAGGGCCCAGGTATGTACTGAAAATCGTTTTGGAAACTAAACGATTTAAAACCGAAAATTCGTGTTTTGTGTCTTGAAAAATTAATTGATTTCTTATAATATTTTGCTCCTTTTCCCCATTTATATTCCTCTTAATTTTATATTACATCGCACTTGTTCATAAAGTGGGAATTAACTAAAAAAATTTAGTAGAAGCAAAAAAAGTTTAAATTTAATATTGAAGGCATATGAAACGGATTTTTTAGCCAATCGTTTTATTATCAAAAAGAAGACAAAACAGCATGATATTTTTACAGCGGCAAAACGCACGAAAAGTAGACAAACAAGAACGATCTGATTGTTCCTAAAAAATAATGACAACGAGCGCTGCTTCCACAGATTACACAGTTAAAAGCACAAATGTAACATTGTCTATGGTTAAAAGCATGATGAAATAAACAGGTGGCATTACTACGCCAGGTGACGATTTTTTGCTTTTGTATTGTTTGTATAGTGTTGTGTCAAAGTTTGGTTTATGTTTACAAAAAGTCCACGCTTTGTGCTGTGATCAGGGTTGTCTGATTGATTTTGATCTTTTT
The DNA here is from genome assembly GCA_943735925.1 of Pollenia amentaria. Taxonomy (NCBI): domain Eukaryota; kingdom Metazoa; phylum Arthropoda; class Insecta; order Diptera; family Polleniidae; genus Pollenia; species Pollenia amentaria. The sequence goes on from OX031007.1 coordinate 106,200,082, forward strand.
CGCCAAATTCAATGTCAAAAATCGCCAAAATCGCCAAAGCATTTATTTTTTTCGATTTCGACAATAATATATGTATTTTTAGAATAATTAAAAATATTTTTTCATAAATCCCAAAAAAAATTTGTTCCGTATCCCTAAAATCCGCCAAAAATTCAAAAAAAGTCGCCATATATTTTGTTTAATTTTTATTTAACAAAAAAGGTGCAATGTTTAAAATATTTTATAGTAGTCTACTTAAAGTAACAAAAAAAGGATTTTGCGGTAAGTATTAAACAAATATTGGATGTACAATATATTTGTATGTAGTTGCAGTTCTATTATATAACTAAAACGCTATATAGTTCACCAAGAAGACTAACTTGTTGTCTTCTTTTTGAAATACATTGTGAAGGTAGAAAAGAAATTCAACATGTGCTATTTATATTCATATAACTTTTGGCTCGTAAAAACGTGTCAAAAACTTCATATCGCATTCTAAAGCAGATATTTAGTGAATTTCAATATTTCAATACAGGTACCTGCCGTATCCTTGTAGCTATAAATTGTTGGCCTAAACTGATCTTAATTAGATTGAATATCATCATTACAATTTTCTTTTAACAAACTGTATTTTTTCTATTGTATTTCATGGTGGCATGTCATAACGTCCAGTGTCATAGTGTCCATGGACGTTATGACACCCCAAAAAGTGTCAGTGTCCATGGACATTATGACACTTTCAAAAGTGTCATAACGTCCGCGGACACTATGACACTTTGGAAATGGACATTATGACACTTTCAAAAGTGTCATTAGGTCCATTATTACTAAATAAGTTAAATACAAAAAAATTATCTGCATACACGCAGAGAGAAACATGTTTCATTATGGTCCCAACCAACAAAACTATTTTTAAAGAAACTAGTTAAACCATAATATGGTTGTCGGTAACAATGATTTTTTTAGATGAAACATAATATGGTAAAAAAAATTTTAAAAATGGTTTTCCTGCTTCTTCTCTGGGAGTAAATATTAAATATATAACGAAAACACTTTTGGGCGCAAGGATTTCCTCCTCTATAGTATAACAAATACCGGCATCGCTAACTAAAGATTCTCTGCACACTATGACACTTTCAAAAGTGTCATAACGTCCATGGACACTATGACACTGGACGTTATGACATGCCACCGTATTTCATTAACAACCAAGGGTAAGTTGGGATTCATAAAAAATCTTTAAAATATATTTAACAACAACAAATTTTATGTGATCATTTGTCACATTTTATAATGGAACATTTTTCATAAACTTTCATTATATTCATTTTTAAAGAATTCTACTTATTACTTCTTTCAAGAGCACATTTAAATGTGAAAAAAAAATTTCTCGAAGATTATCTTCATCAGCCTTTTCAACATTATTTAGTTTTAAATACTGGTCATACATATGAATGCATCAAATTTCATACATTGAAATACTAGAATAAAAAAAATATTATTTCTTCGTTTTGAATTTAACAAATTTCAAAACAAATAGATGGCTCATCAGAAATAGCCAACAAAATCGCCAACTATTTTATAAGTCGCCAAAAAATCGCCATGTCGCCAAATCGAAAATTAGGTCGCCAAAAGAGTTTGAAAATCGCCACGTTTGGCGAGAAATCGCCACATCTGACAGCCCTGGCTGTGAATATTGTATTATATTAAAGTTTTTGATTATTTAAAATATAATTTAATAAGATAGTAACCATAGTGAAATAAAAATTGGCTAAAAATTAATTTATTTCATTGCGTTCGGCGGCAAAATTTTATTTTAGTTTAATATAATTGTTGACGTATACGGAGCCTTATTTTTAATTTTTGTTGTAATGTTGTATTTGTTGCCGTAGTGCTGCCACCTACTTATTCCACCATGGTTAAAAGTACATTATGTGACATGTTTCGTTAACACGGTCTCCACCTGAGATAAGATATAAGATTTTTATATCAGCAAACGTCAAATTCAATCGCAGAGAGTATTATCTTACGTGTGGACTCTCAAATAGTGTTAGTATTAATATTATAATAAATGTTATGAGACAGTTGTTATGAGAAATCTTATAACAATTATCTTATAAGATGAGCTGTCAAAAATACACATGCATACACACATACAAAAATAATAAGCCACCATTATTGAAATGTGTAATTTATTAATGCAAATAGTGCCAATCTTGTAAAAAGTGCTTAAAAAATCAATATTTTAAAATAAAAAATCAAATAACAACATAAAAAGAATAAAAAATAATAAAAACGATACAAGTTTACTGTACGAGAATCAGTCATTTATGAAATCTTATAAGATACATACGTGTTCCCCTTGTTTAATATTAAGATTAACATGAAGAAATGTTCTCTCTCATTCTGCCGACGTTTTCTCACATATTATATCAGATATTATCTCGGGTGGAGACCCTGTGTAAAGTATGTATAATTCATCTTAACTCGCGGCCACACGATCAACTTTTTGTTGATAGCCTTTTATGCGCCCCATACACGGTTCAATTCAGTTGTCAACTGAGTCTTTCAACTGAATTGATACTTGGCCACACACTTCTTCACCTGAATTGAAAAATTTTAATTCAACTGTCAAATTTAGATTTTTTTTACATACATTTTGACAGCTGATCAAGAGACTTGAGCACACACAGTACAATCGAATTGAAAGACTTATAGCCTATTTCCAATGTGCGAAAGAATTCTTTCGTACATTGAAAACAAAAACAAAATCTAAAAATTTGTTTTTGTTTTCAATGTAGTTATACGAAAGAAAGAATTCTTTCGCACATCAGAAATAGGCTATTAGTAGTCAACTTGAAAAAATCAAAATCTTTTGATTTTTCTTCAACCAACTTGACAACCGTCAAACTAATCAACTGACAAGGACATATACTCTTTGATTTGGACAACAACCGACTCAGTTGACAATTGAATTGGATCGTGTATGGTCTGCTTTACATATACTGTATGTCAAAATTTACATAAATTGAAAGCTGTGACGTAGGCTGCACGCAATTTTTAAGCAATTTACTTTCAAGATGTCATCAAGAAAACAACTTATACTGACAAACGAAAAATTTGCTCACTAAACTTCTAATCAGCTGTTAAATTGAACGTAAAATTTCCAAACAAATGGATAGTTAAAATTTAGAGCAATCTCTTCATCAACTTAAAAAGTGTGAGTGTGTTAGTAAAAAAAATGAGAGTGAGAGTAAATTGAAAGGAATTGAGGAATTAAGGCATAATCAAGGCGAATTCAACTACAGGTGGTTTCGAAACGCCATCTGATTTTGACAGTTCGAGCCAATTTGTTTTGACTTGTTAGTGTTTTGTTAGGAATGGTTGACATTTTGGACCGTAAACACTAACAATGCAATGAAAAGAACCACCCCATGTTGTTTCCGTTGTTTTTGGATTGTTGTAGTTGCGACACCACCTGTAGTTAAATACGCCTTGGGCATAATAAACCACACAAATTGATTGCCAAACATGCACTTTGTTTTGGCTTCTGTTTGGCAATAAACAACACAATCTTACACAGGGTCTCCACCTGAGATAAAATATAAGATTTTTATATCAGCAAACGTCAAATTCAATCGCAGAGAATATTATCTTACGTGTGGACTATCAAATAGTGTTACACGCGGTTCACGCGGTGATTTTTTCCATGTTTTTTAAGACATGATTTTTTGTGTTTGTAGGCGAACGGTGTAGAAAAGCAAGAGGGGTAGAGAAAAAAACACGTTTTCTGATATCTGTGTCTTTTTTTATATTTTTCTTTGCACACATTCGTATTTTTGTTATGTTGCTTCATTTTATTTTTTATTTCAATGTGGCAACATCTCCTTACAATACAAAACATGGAGCGCATTAAAATTGTTTGTTTTTATAAATAAGCAAGTAAAGAAGAATTACCGATAATGGGAAAAAAAATCAACCATAAAATCATGGGGAAAAAATCTTCGTTTGAATCTGTTGTGATTTTGGAAGCAACTTTCAAAAGGAATTAAAAAAAAGACATGATTTTTAAATCACGGTCTGAATCTAGCCTTAGTATTAATATTATAATAAATGTTATGAGACAGTTGTTATAAGAATGAAGTGTCAAAAATACACATACATACACACATATACAACAATAATAAGCCACTATTATTGAAATGTGTAATTTATTAATGCAAATAGTGCCAATCTTGTGAAAAGTGTTTAAATAAACAATATTTTAAACTAAAAAAATCAAAAAATTAAAAATAATTATAAAAACGATACAAGTTTACGATTAAGATTAACATGAAGAAATGTTCTCTCTCATTCTACCGACGTTCTCTCACATATTATATCAGATATTATCTCAGGTGGAGACCCTGTGTTATTTCGTACAAACATAAATTTTTCATTTTTGTTTTGTTTTCAATGAATGTAGGCGACGACTGTGCTGCGGCAATTTTACTCGATATTTGTTTAAAACGGAGAAGAAATGTAAGAGAAAGAAAAAGAATTTGGAGTAAACAGTGCTCTAAGCAACGAGCTGTTTTGGGGAAACAATGATGCTAAAAAATAAGAACTTACCGCTGAAATGGATTTTATTGCTTCTTCTTCTACGTCTTTACTCTGCAAAGTTTTCGCTGTAATGATTACTTTTAGCACTAAACATCACAAAAGTTTGACAAATATCCAGCATCTCTGCCATATTGCCTCGGTAGGAGTAGAGAAAAGGATACCACAGATAGTGGTTGTTTATTTTTCTAAGTATAATTAATATATACATACATAGATAATCGCTAACATAACAAATCGTTATAAGGTGAATGAAATAGAGTATACATGTTGAATGTATCAATCAGAGAATGACAACAAGTACCCATAAGAATAATATACAGAGGTATTTACTAGAGGTCTGCACAAATGTATTTGCTAGCCAAATGATTGTTGTGTGTGTATTTGATATTCATATCAAATGTGTAAAAAAATGAGAGCTAGTCATTCACGCTCAATCATTTTAAATGAGAGATCAACACAACACCGTTCATGAAAAAGTGAGCCACATACACTAACACTAGTTGTGTGTGTGTCGCTATTATTGTTTGATGAACTCAAATTCATACATCTTACAATAAAAAAACTGAGTTAAGTTAAAAATCACACTAATCATTCGTGTGTTTGTTGTCTTTCTTGTTTTTTCCCTATCGTTCTTTGTTTTTGTACGGGCGTTTATTAAATTGGTTAGTTTCGGTTGCCCAGCAGTCTTGCTTTTTCTCAAGTTGGGATTTACCTTCAGTTGATATTGAAATCAGAAGAAATAAATCGGTGGAAAAAGTGTACATAGTGAAGAGGAAAGTTAAAATTTTAACAAAAAAAGTAAGAAAATAAAATGGTTGTAAGAAATATATTTTTATATGCAAAAACAATAACAGTAATAAAATTATAAATAAAAAATTTATTATTATGCAAACCGTCAAAAATTTTACTAAAATTATCGATAAAAAATTATATAATGTCAAAAAAATGTAAAATTGTTCAACTTAAAACTTGAAAAAATTATCAAAGCTACGAAAGAAAGCTCGTTATAAAATAAAAATAATCTATTAACGTTTAAAAATAAGTTATAAATTCTCTTGATTTAAAAAAAAAATTAAAACAAAAAATTAACAAAAATTTCATTTGTTTAAAAATATATTTAAAACTACTTTTTGCTTCTAAAAAGTTGGTATCACTTTTAATGCAATATATTTTTACTAACATTTTGTTTTCGATACGATAAAAAAAATTCGAAAACACAAAACACATGTTGTGTTGATAAAACACAATATGTACATCGCCACACAAGTGTATTTACTCGTGTAAAAGAGCATATTTGTTATTTATACCTGTATCAAATATTTCTCTCACAGCACTCACATAATAATTGAACGCTTTGCACACATAGGTTATTTCTTACACACAATAAATTGTGTATGATTCTAAAATCACACACTACTGTCGCGTGTGACAGCGACAAGTGAAAAAAATTATGCGGATGCGTAAAGGTTTTATACATGCAAAAATAAATAATTTTTTTGCACTTGTCACTGTCACACGCACATAGCATAGAGAGGTGACACGAGAGGGAAGATATTGTTTTTTATGTGTGTAAGTATTGATTTGTATGTTGTGCTAATAAGAAAGAGTGTAACCGCCACTCAATACATTTAGACGCCGTTCTGTAACGATCTATAATTCAAACATTTCATTTTAATACGGGTAGTCAAAGTTGTATAAGAACCCAAAATTGAATTTCTGCATTTGTAAAATTGCATTTGCCATCTCTGCGATGGTATACATACTCTGTGTATACTTACGTTATACATACGTAAATACACATACTTATTTATTCTTATGGGTATTGCAGATATCCAATACAAGTTTTATTTATATCTGCATGTACTTTCTAAAAGAAGAATGAATATACAAATTTACATTGCCAGCGTATACCTATACATATTTAACTTCAACTTGTTATGGGTAATGGAATGTATGTGTATGGTTTTGATCTTTACCCATACATGCCCAGACATGTTTTCTCACTAATACTAAAAGAGTACTTAAAATGATACTTTTGTCATTCTCTGGTATCAATACCATATACAATTTTATATGTCCAAAAAAGCTGAGCGGGTAATGGTAGTATTATCCCTGCAGCCACACGATCAAGTGTTGCTTTCAAGTTTTTTAACACATACTGCTTGTCGAAATTCGCAAAGATTGAAAGCTTTGACGTAGGCTGCACGCAATTTTAAAGCAATTTATTTTCAAAATGTCATCAAGAAAACAACAAGCAATAGAAACAAACAGCAATTAGCTGTTTTTTTGAACGTAAATTTAAATACTCAACTTGAAACTGAAAATCGTTTCTATTTTAAAAGGTATGAGTGAATTGGTAAAAGTGTAAGCGCATTAAAACTAAATTAAAGTAAAACAACAATTTTGTTGTTTTTCAGTTGAAAAAAGTACCTAAAATAGAAAAAATGTTCTCAAGTACACATTGAGAAGAAAAGGAACTTATTTTGGTTAAAAGTATCCAAAACAGCTACGCTGATCACTGTACAGAATATACTAGCTAAAAATGTAATGTAATGTTAAAATATTCGAACAGAATATTCTAGATAAAAATCTAACGTTAAAATATCCGTTAAATTAAAATATAGCTTTAATATAAGCGATGTAGTAATATAATTGTAGATAAAACCTCGTACACAATGCTAGGAACAATTTCGTTTTTTCTTTTGTCTTATTTCTTCCCAAAGTAATTCATATAATTTTGTTTTCATTTTTCGAACCGTTTCTGATAAAGTGTGGTTGTAATCAGACGTATTTTTCACAAATTTATTAAAAGAAAAAAGAACAAATCAAAAAAAAAATTTTTAAAAATACAAACAAATAGTATACAAATTAAAAAACAAAAGTTAAAAAACTACACAAACAATAATCAATAATCAATTTTACAAATACAACAATACGGCAATATGACCAATTTGAGTGAAGAAAGTGATAGCGATGAAACTGATGGTATTTGGCAGTAAGTACCAAATACAAAAACAAACAAACGGCGGTTAGCTAAAGGGCATAATAAACCACACAAATAGCTTGGCAAAACTTTTTGTGGTGTCTAATGCTAAAAGTAATCATTTCAGCGAAAACTTTGGAGAGTAAAGACGTAGAAGAAAAGCAGTAAAATCTATTTCAGCCGTAAATTCAAATTTTTTTAGCAGCATTGTTTCCCCAAAACAGCTTGTTACTTAAGGCACTCTCTACTTCAAATTATTTTTCTTTTTTTTTATTTCTTCTCCGTTTTTAACAAATCGCGAGCAAAATTGCCGCAGCACAATCGTCGTCTGCATGCATTGAAAACAAAACCAAAAGATAAGATTGTGTCGTTTATTGCCAAACAGAAGCAAGAACAAAGTGCATGTTTGCCAAGCAATTTGTGTGGTTTATTATGCCCTTAAGTCTCAAAATATGCACCAGCATAAAAAATTTAATATTGGTAATGAACCCAGCACTTCTAGAAATAACCAATTTCAATTACTTGGCGATAAAGATGATGAACAAAGTGCATGTTTGCCAAGCAATTTGTGTGGTTTATTATGCCCTTAAGTCTCAAAATATGCACCAGCATAAAAAATTTAATATTGGTAATGAACCCAGCACTTCTAGAAATAACCAATTTCAATTACTTGGCGATAAAGATGATGAAGAAGATAAAGAAAAAGAATATAAAACTCCAAAACCTCCACCAATTTATGTTCCAGATATTTTAGATATCTCTAAAATAATTTAATGCATAAGCAAGGAAATAACTGATTTTAACTATAAATCTTTGAGAGACAATAATATTAGACTAAGCATTCAATGCGTTGATTCATATAGAAGGGTTGTTAAATATTTCGAATCAAATAAAATCAGTTATTACACTTACCAACTTAAGCAGGAACGAGCATATAGAGTTGTAATCAAAGGTATTCATCACTCAACCCCAGTAAATGATATAAAGGCAGAACTTTTAGTGTTAGGGCATCAGGTCAGGGATGTAGTTAATGTTAGAAGCAGGGACCGTAACAGTTATTCCTTTTTTCATAAAAGTTATTTTTTGATTTTTATTATTTTGAACAAAAATAACAGCTATTTTTTGATTTTTATTTTTTTGAACAAAAATAACAGTTATTGTTTGATTTTTATTTTTTCGATCAAAAATAACAGTTATTTTATGATTTTTAATTTTTGAACAATAATAACAGCTATTTTTTGATTTTTATTTTTTAGATCAAAACGTAACAGTTATTTTCTGATTTTTATTTTTTCGAGCAAAAATAAAAATTATTCTTTAAAGAAATATACGTGTTATAATTATTTAGTTGACTTTAAATATTTTTTTTAATGGGCATAAGATATCCCAATGATGATCACACATTTAAATAACAACTCAATAATTATAACACGTACATTTCTTTAAAGAATAATTTTAATTTTTGCTCGAAAAATAAAAATTAAAAAATAATTGTTATTTTTGTTCAAAAAAATAAAAATCATAAAATAACTGTTATTTTTGATCGAAAAAATAAAAATCACAAAATAACTGTTATTTTTGTTCAAAAAAAAATAAAAATCAAACAATAACTGTTATTTTTGTTCAAAAAAATAAAAATCAAAAAATAACTATTATTTTTGTTCAAAATAATAAAAATCAAAACTTTAAAAATCATAATATTTTATCAAAGAAAAGTTCATAAGGATCAATATGCTATACTTGAATCAATTTGCCAGCATTTACTTCTATATGCTTTTTTTGTTTTAAAATTTCAAAATAACTGTTATTTTCGGTCCCTTGTTAGAAGTCGTGTTACAAAATTACTACTACCCAAATCCAAACAACAAATAAATTTTTAACATAAAGCATATAAATAATGCTATATACATTCTTTGCTTAATACATTCTTTGGAATAGTAAACAAACACATTCTTTCACTTGTTAAGCAAAATGTACCGCTTATACATTCTTGTAGAATATAAACATATTGACTTGCAGTATTAAGATAGGTCAGTAAAAAACCCAAATTGTTTTACTCTGTCGCAAGCATAAATTCTTTTGGGCAATATGATATTTTAAATGAACTACGGTCAACGCTCGCTTACTCATATTGACAAAAATACCGACATAAATAGTTCAAAGTACATTTTAACTATTTATGCTGAACTAACAAATTCTTCACTTTGAAGAAATTATATGATACACTGAACACCGCTCAAAGTAAAAATACATTAATATTGAAATTAATAAAATGACTCATTTATTTCTGTGTGCCTGTTACCATACTGTATATTTGTATGTAAGTTAGTGCTAAGTACGTTATTGAGTGGAATTTTGTAAAGCCACTCAATTATTAGGTTAATCATTATTCTCATAAGTAGTATTTAAGACAAATAAGTTGTAAATAAAAATCAATTAATTAACGTTGATCATGGCTTGCGCTTGTGTTCTTTTATTTACATATTAGAACATTTCAAGTTTCGATTGAAGACCCAAAGAAGATTGACGATTTAGTTCAATGCTATCGATGTCAGCAGTTTGATCATACTGTAAACGGCCATTTAAATGTGTAAAGTGTGTCTTAGAACATCCCACAGTGGAATGTACAAAAAATATACAAACACCAATAAAATGTGTAAATTGTCTCCAAAATCATACTGCTAATTATAAGGGATGTACAATATACCAGAAAATTATTCAACAGAAACGAAGCGCATACAATAGACAAAATCAATTTAGAACCCAACAAATTCCAAATGGTAAATTTCCACATGCTAATTCATTTGTAAATACTAGAATCTAACAATGATGGAGTTACCTATGCTCAAGCAGTTATAGGAAATACAAACAGTCATGAGTTGAGGTTTATGGAAAAATAATGGAAAATTATGCAAATAAATCTAAAAATATCAGCATGGAACGCAAATGGTGCTTCCAATCATACAAGGGAAATATAAATTTTCCTCAGAACTAATTATTTAGATATTTTACTATTATCTGAAACACATTTTACTTCTAAAACACATTTTAACATAAGAGGATATGATATCTTTCAAGCAAATCATCCTGATGACAAAGCACATACTTGTGCAGCAGTATTAATCAAGTCAAATTTAAAATATGAATTTTTACAACCTATAAGCAAACCGTCGATTCAAGCGTTTGGTGTGAAAATTAAATGTAATAACGTTGAAATACCTATATATGCCATTTACTGTCCTCCAAGGCATAGTCTAAATCTACAAAACTACGAAGTTTTCTTTAAAAGTCTTGGTTCCAAATTTATTGTAGGTGGTGATTTCAATGCCAAACACCCATGGTGGGGTTCTGGACTTACGAATCCAAAAGGTAAAGAACTTTATAAATGCATATTCAAAAACGGGCTTAAAACTATGTCTACAGCAAGTCCCACATATTGGCCTCCAGATCCAAATAAAATTCCGGACTTGCTAGACTTTTTTGTTTACTCGGGTATATCTGACAATTTACTTGATATAATCGACTCTGATGATCTTAATTCGGATCAAACACCTATAATTTTAAGTTATAGCACAATTTTACCAACTGTTTCTAAATGTAATAAAATAATTTCATCTAAAACCAATATAAGCTATTTTCAATATTTGATGGATCAAAATTTAGAACTTAACACATATGTATATTAAATCTGCTGAGGAATTGGATCTGGCTGTAGAAAAATTTACTAAACTCATACATGATGCTGCAGATTTATCTACTCCTCCAATGCAACCACAAAACGGCCACATAGTTATTTTATCAACAGAAATAAGAGAACTTTTAAGAGAAAGACGAAGATTAAGAAGAATATGGCATTTAAGCAGAAATCCGAGTGACGAAACCAATTTTAATCGAGCTTCAAAGGCAGTTAAAAATAGAAAAGCTGAATTTAGAAATGATAAAATATCAAATTTTTTAAAAAATTTGAATACTTCGAAAGATTCGGATTACAGTTTATGGAAAGCCACTAAGTATATAAAGCGGCCAGTTAAAAGAAAAGTACCGATTTTGACACACGATGGCAGATGGTGCAGAAACAACAAAAGTAAAGCTGACGCATTCTCCCAACATTTAAAGCATACTTTTCAACCTTTTCCGATATCTAATACATCCGATGAATGTAAAATATTTAATTTTTTAGAATCTCCATACCAAATGGATCTTCCAATAAAAACGTTTTCCCCGAGAGAAGTATGGAGTGTAATTTCCAAGCTTAATAACAAAAAGTCCCCAGGACATGATAAAATTGATTCATCAGTGGCTAAATTGTTATCCAAGAAGAGCATTGTATTTTTATCACTCTTATATAACTCGATGTTAAGGTTATCGTACTTTCCATCTAAATGAAAATGTGCTGAAATATTAATGATACAGAAACCTAACAAACCTGAAAATTCAATTGCCTCATATAGACCCATAAGTTTGCTAACAACTTTTTCAAAGATATTTGAAAAATTATTTGCATCTAGATTACTACCGATTTTAGAAACACGAAAAATTATACCTGATCATCAATTTGGCTTTCGACAAAAACATGGAACACCGGAGCAATGTCATCGAATTATCAAAGTTATATCGGATTCATTTGAAAAAAAAAAATGTATTGTTTAGCGGTATTTTTAGATATAAAGCAAGCATTTGATAGGGTATGGCACGAAGGCCTTTTATATAAACTTAAACATATTTTACCAGCTCCATTTTATTCCATATTAAAATCCTATTTAAATGAGCGAACATTTTATGTAAAGGTTGACGATGAAAAGTCAAGCACACATCAAATATACTCAGGCGTACCACAGGCCAGTGTTTTAGGACCCATTTTATATACTTTTTATACTTCAGATATGCCAACAACTGATCATGTTACTCTAGCAACGTACGCAGATGATACTGCTATGATATCAACAAACAAATCACCAGTTGAAGCGTCATCTACACTTCAACGGGAATTAAATGTTTTACAACAATGATTCCAGAAATGGAAAATTGAAACAAATACAGAAAAGTCAAATCATGTCACATTTACTCTGCGAAGAGATGTGTGTCCCCCATTGTACTTAAATGACTTACAAGTACCTAACACAAATTGTGTCAAATATCTAGGAATGTATCTTGACAAACGACTTAAATGGAAAGACCATATCAAAGCTAAAAAGGAACATCTAAATATCAAGATTAAAAAAATGTTCTGGTTACTATGACCAAAGTCTCAACTTAGCCTTGAAAACAAAATTAAGTTATACAAAGTTATTTTGAAACTCGTGTGGACCTATGGTATTGAGTTGTGGGGAACGGCCAGTCACTCAAACGTGGAGATATTGCAAAGATATCAATCAAAAACTTTAAGACAAATAGTAGATGCTCCATGGTTTATGACCAACAAACAAATTCATAGAGATCTTCAGATACCTTTTGTTTTGAATGAAATAAATAAATTTAGCACTCGATACATTAAAAGACTTGGTAATCATTGTAACATATTAGCAATTTCCTTGTTAGATGAAACAGATGAAGTTAGAAGACTGGATAGGTTACACGTATTAGATATCCAATATAGAAAATAAAATTTTTTTATATAAAATGTATAGCAGTAAAAAACTTATTATTTTACAATAGTATGTATGTAAATAGTTTATTAAGCTAATTGAAGTTTAATAAGAATGTAATGTTTTCCCTAAATTGATCAAATTTGCTTAATATTGTAAAATATATTGTAAATAAAAACTACTAAAAAAAAAAAAAAAAAAATTTCGAACAAAAATGTAACGAACATTTTTTTTCTTAAAAGTTAAGTCTACTTCTACTTTAGCAACAATTTGTGTGAAATTGTTGATGACGTTTATACAAATTTTATTTAGTTTTGGATGAAAATTTTAACAAAATGTTTAAAAAAATAATAATAAATACGTAATTTTGTGCTACAAAAAATTTGCAAACTGTATCTTAACTGAAAATGTGTGTGGTTACGAAAAAAATTTTTGCTCTATTATGAACACCAGTTTTCACTGTGGCTTGTGAACGAAGCTCATGCGATTAGGGGGGCTCATCTATAACATTTTTACCATTGAATTTTCACTTTTCTTATGGTGTTTTTTTTCTACAAAAAAATACCACCTTGTTAAATAGTACATGTACAAAATGTCTTGCCGACCCTGTAATAATGCAACTTTTTATTTGACGAGAACAAAACACAAAATTGGACCGCCCTGTTTTTTACAGCTGATAAAAAGTTTGTTCTTCAAAATATAAAATAATATGTACATAAATTAAAAACTTTGTTCTTCAAAATATAAAATAAATATACATAAACAAAAATTTGTTAATAGATTGATATTCAGGTATGTGATGAAAATCGATTTTGATATCAAATCGAGGAAATTTAGGTAAAAGGTGTGATGTGGTTATTTTTTCGTTTTTATGTTCTCGATTTCAAATTCCATTTCATTCTATGAAAAAAGTAATCGCTTTGGTATGTGATGGAAATCGTTTTTTTAAGTTTGAATTCGTTTTCAAATCACATTAGCATTGGATTGTGAATTTAGTTTTTTTTTTTTATTAGAAAAAATGTAAGTAAAATTTATTTAAGTATAAAAACAAAAATATAATTCTGTTTGCTAATTTTATAGAGGAAAACACAAAAATTTACGTCAGGAGGATGCATTCATAAAGTTTATGGAAAGTCAATCCGATATTGCTAGAGGCTTCACCAAAGGTAAGAAGCTTTGTGTAGAAAATCTAGGGAAGGATTTGACCAAAGAATTAAATTCGTTGGGTCCTCCATTGCATGATATGTCCGGTTGAAAAGAAGAAAGTAAGTATTTAAACAATGTTAATTTGAGCAAAATGGTTAAATAATTTGTAAAAACTAAATCATTTTTTACCAGGTATGGTGTGATTGGAAGGCTGGTGTAAAAAAGAAAATCGCTAAAAACAAATTAGAGGCTAGAGCAACAGGTGGTGGCCCATTTAATCAAGTTTACATCTCCAAAAAAGATGAGACTATTGCACAATTATGTGGTTTGTATACTATTGTAGAGGGAATAGAAAATTCCCATTCATTTGGGACAACGAAAAGTGTATGTATATCGTCATCTTCAGATGAGGAAGAAACTTTAGTTGACCAGTCAATGCCAAAAGCGAAAAGAAATGATACCTTAAGAGAGACACAAAGCACATCTAACTGGACTTCCTCAAAATATCAAGACAATTTAAAGGACTATTTAAAAGATTATATAGGCAGTGACTTTCAAAACCGAAAGCAGTTGTCAAACTCGGTTAAAGTGTTGTCAGATAAATTTGAGAAAAACTCTGAAAAGCTTGAAGTAATTGGGGGTAATATAAGACGCGTCTACAAATCTGTAGAAAATTTAACAAACAGTCTTATACAGAAGAGCTGGTAATAACAGTTTTAAATATTATTAAACCAAAAGTGTAAATTTTTTTTTAAATGAAATTGTTAGAAAAAAGCTTAAAATAAATGTTTCCACTCATTTAAAACTATGTGCTTTAAAAAATCAAATTTAAACTTTCAGCTATGTCAACCATTTTGAAGAGCAGATTCGTCATCTATTTCGTTGCTTTGACTGCTGACTCCTTCAATAACAATTTCAGGTGTAAGCTCTATTTTTAGAGAGTTGCAAAGATTATGCAAAGCACAACAAATATTTTTTTATTTGAACTACTTTTGACGGCTTATATCACAAGGTTCTACACAAACACCTGAACCGGCTTTTCAGAGCCCCAATTGTCCTCTCTACAATATTTCAAGCTGAGGTTTGTCTTTTATTAAATTTGTTGAGGAACGCTACTTGGACATCTCTATGGCGTTAAAACAATGGGTTCAAGGGCATACCCTGAATCGGCCAGAAGCCACGAACCACGTTTACCACTTTGGTTTGCCCCCAACAAAAAGCTCCGTGCACTGCTCATGTTCCATATAAATGAATCGTGGCTTGAGCCAGGCCTAGTTGCATCGGCAGCTTTCTTGTTCATCTTGTGTCACATATCTGAAATAAAAAACAGTTTTAAAGAAAAATATGAAGTTATTCATACTTTGCATCAACTCACAATCATTGCATTAATGCTGTAGTACGATTTCTGATAAAATATAGGTGTTGTTCGCCAGTTACACTTTGAATAGCAATGTGCGTACCGTCTATACACCATATAACACCAGGTAAGCCATATTGTTACAAAAGTAGATTTGTCTAATAATTATTAATGGTTTTAGTTATAAGTTATCTTTTAAATTATAGTTTTATGTCATATTAGTTACTATTTTTATGAACGCCACTGTACTAAATTTTCTAGCAATTGTAATTGTAGACTTTAGATTTAGATGTATAACAGTTATTATTCGAACACAACATTCTAGAAATTACTAGACGGTTCTTGAATCAACTAGGAATAGTTTTGAACCAGGCTTGCCGAACTTGGTCTTTTCCGACCAAATTTGATCGGATGTTTTGCGTTTGGTCGGATGGTAGGCCAAACCTAATTTTGGTCGGCAATGCAGCAAGTGCATATCTAATATCTTTCTTACAAAACATAATTTTGTTTATTGTTGATGAAACTATGGATGTGTCAGTGAAATGAAATGTATTACGTTAGTAGTTTTGTCACCTTATTTGAGATTACCAAGTCAGATGCCGTTAAAATGTTTGTTTTTATAAAAAACTCCTTATCATCAAACAATATTCCTTTAAAATATTTTATCGGCTTGGCAACAAACGACGCTTACGTAATGACTGCTACTGTTTTTAGGAATACTGTTCTGTACCACTCCATAAGATATAAGGTGTTTGTTATACAAGATGGACTTATTTGGAAGAATTATAGAACTGTGGGATGGCAGAGAAACTCGCTTTTTCAAGCATTCTACAATGCAATCGTGTTGATTTTTACAATGTTATTTGTCCCGAAGTGCACCAAAACGGCAACCCTGTTTTGAACTATAAATACAGGCTAACTCATAAAAGTTAAGTTTAGTTTGATTGGATGCATTAAACGGTTCAGATCGTTACTTACAATAGTGGTTAAATTTTGTGAATTTCAATAAAGTTTGTTAAGTTAAATTCGTGTGTGTATTTATTTTAATTTGCAATTAAAAGAACTCAAAGGTTTATTATAAAGGGAATAAACCTTAACGCGTTTTATAAAGTAAAAACGTAACAATATTTTTCAAAAAAAAATTTGTTTAGATTTTCTTAAGTCCTCTTCGCTGGATTCTAATTTAATAAACATTGGGCAAGTTTTTCTTTGTATACAGTTTAACATTTTTTTCAACGATTTTGAAACTGTTGTACGATGCATTGATATGTTTATATCGTTTCCAACAGATCGTTGAAAACTCCCTTCAGCCAAAAATCGTAGTGTAGCTGCCAATTGCAATACAATTGGAATGTATGTATCCTCCCAAATGCTCTCAATATTGTTTAGGACAGTCATAAACCCTTCTTTATTGAGGCGAAAACATTGTATACACATAGCTGCCAGATAAAATTGGTCGAAAACCGTCAAATTTTTAGGAAAAAATCGTCAAAATCGGCAAATTGACTAAGCTAAATCGTCACAAAAATCGTCATCATAAAAAACCACTAACTTTTAATAAGTTTTGAAAATTTATTCAATAGACCATTTTTATACCTAAAAATCGTCAAAATGACGATTAATCGTCAAATCTGGCAGCTATGTGTATACATCTAAAAAATAAAATGAATTAAAATGACATCTTATGAAATAAAAATTGCCTCCCATGTTTTCGGGCAAATCCAATGGATCTGATTTGTCTTTCAAGCGTTTTGATTTATTAACACCAAGTTTTTCAGATTTCTTGATTTTTTTTTCTCATTATTTATTTATTGAATCTTCATATATTAAATATGAACTAACAATAATTAATCAAATCTTATACTAATACTTTATTTTTGTCCTGCCAATGCTAGACGAAAATTTTTCTCTTCACGTTTTCTGTTCACATATGTAGATGTTTAGCGCTTCTTGTCTGATGAGTCCTGCTATATCTCTTCTCCTTAATCTAGAGTGGCCGCTGTAATTTAAAATATTTCGAGCTAGTGGATTTGGGTGCGACTCAAGTCTTTTTAAATATTTTACTGCATACTTCGTAATAATAGTTTTTACTAACGGCACATTGAGATCCTTGTGAATATTTGAGTTTTTAACATACCAGGGAGCGGCTGTGATTATTCGAAGAAGTTTATTTTGTCGCCTTTGAATTTTTTCGATATTAGAAGCCGAGGCAGTGCCCCATAACTGAATACCGTAGCACCAAATTGGTTTTAAGATAGAGTTGTAAAGTAGAAGTTTACAATCGAGACTAAGAACAGAGTTTCTTCCAATAAGCCAATTAAGTTGAATTGCTTTTAGTTTCATTTGTGTTAGTTTTGCTTCTATATGGCATTTCCATGTTAAACGCCGATCTAGATGAATTCCGAGATATTTTACATGCGATTGTTGGGGCACTAATTGATTATTGATTTTAATAGGGGGTGTCGCTTCAGCGTACTACGATTTTATTTGATACAAATTTTAATAGCGCTAAATCAATCAGTCACTTTGTGGTTTAATTCAATACAAATTTTATTTATTGAAATTCAATTAAATAATTTTGTGTACTAAAGGGATTACGGTGTGGATCGATAGGATGCGCTTTAAAATTGTTTGTACTTGACCGTCGCTTCGTGTTAGGATGACTAAGCTATATAAATATGTTTTAATTTACAAGACGTCTTTAAAATTATTAAGTGTCTACGTGACTTTAAGCCGCGAACCGTTATCCCTTTTTATGTACGTTTTTTTTGTAAAAAAAAATAAGTAAAAATAATAATATGCAGTAGTATTAAATTCATGAGTATGGGATTATTTGTATATACTCAGTACATAATTGCTACACATTGTCTGTATATACTAGAGAAAAGGAGAAAATGATTATAAAAAATACGATTGATAACTAACAGAGATTTAAGCTGCTGATTTCTATTTTCAATTAGCGGCAACAGTTCCCTCCATCGTAAACGAGTTCGGTGAGTCGAGTTTACTTTCAGAATGGCTTCTAACATCCAAAACTGCCAACTTTGCGACAGGGCGTTCAAGGATACTATTCTTTGTTTTAACCGTCGCTCTTCTTACTTGACCATCTTTAGCTACCACTGTGTCGGTCACAATTCCTTTCGGCCAGGAATTTCTAGGGAGATCGGGATCTACGATGACGACGATATCACCAATTTGAATAGGTGGCTGCTTGGCAAACCATTTACTACGACGAGAGATAATGGGCACATACTCTTTTAGCCATCTGCGCCAGAAACGATCAGCAAATTCTTGTGTTTTATACCAGCGTTGTCGGAGATCTACGTTTTCATTTGATATTGGTTTATATCCATCTGACGAACCAATCAATAAATGATTTGGCGTAATAGCCTGATCATCGCTGCATTCAAGAGTAACGTATGTCAGTGGGCGACAATTTATTGTAAACTCTACCTCACACAGAGCACTTTTGAGACTCTCATCGCTAAAACTCATTGATGGAAATGTATTGTATAACGCACTTTTAACTGATCTGACTAATCTTTCCCAGGCTCCACCCATGTGTGGCGCAGCTGGAGGGTTAAATTTCCATTTTATTTGTTCAAACGTGGATTGGATTGTTGAGACGTTAACGTTTTTAAGTTGGCTGCACAATATCTTCTCAGCCGCTTTAAAGTTTGTTCCATTATCGGAATAGATTTCTCTGGGAGTACCACGTCTTGAAATAAAATTTCTTATACACATTATGCACGAGCTTGCGTCTAGACTGTGTGCTACCTCGACATGTATGGCACGAATGGTTAAACAGGTGAATATTACACCCCATTTTTTCTCGCGTCTTCTGCCAACTGCTACATGTATCGGCCCAAAGTAATCTAATCCTACAAAGGTGAATGGACGTTCGAATGCAGCAAGCCTAGCCAATGGCATTGGTGCCATTTGTGGTAGCTGCGGGGCGGCAGAATTTATTTTGCACCACTGGCATGTTCGACGAACTTTTCGGAACAAAACTCGTAGTCGAACTATGTAATACAGACTTCTGATTTCGTTTAGTGCCGTTTCATGTGATTGATGACGAAATAATTCATGGTAGTGCCGGACCAATAAAAACGTTACGTGGTTGTTTCCAGGTAGCACAATAGTGTCCTCATGATTATTGAGATATTCAGCTCTTCCTCGACATCTTATTACGTAATTTTTATCTAAATAAACATTAAGGGAAATTAGCTTACTTCCTCTTTCGATCGGCTTACAGCGCTTTAAGTTAGATAGCTCTTTATTATATTCGGTTCTTTGTGCATATTTTATTAGAAACGTTTGAGCCGTTTCAATCATATCTGAGTCGACTTCTTGTTGCTTTTCAAACGTTTTTTGTTTCGCCAGTTGATTTAGTCGGTGGCAGTACAAAATAAACGTAGCCACAGCGCGATACGATCGCTTCCAATTTGAAAAATACTCAGTATTGAGTTCTATATTGTAAACTTTTTCGATTACTAATGCACAGCGTTTGATTTCAGATTCATCAAGCGGTCCCAAGTCATCGCAATAAGGCCATGCGTTTTCATCACTTTGCAAAAAATCTGGGCCGTCGAACCATATCTGTTCATTTGGTGGGGTTGGTACTTTGGTGCCGAAATCGGCCGGGTTCTGTTTAGTGGGAACCCATCTCCACTGGTTTACGTTTGTGTTTTCGAGGATCTCGCCTACACGGTGCATCACGAACTGCTGAAATTTTTTTGGATCCATTTGAAGCCACTTCAAAACAGTTTTAGCATCGCTCCACCAAAATTGAGAATCTGCTCTTATTCGATGTACTTGTGATATTGTTTTTGCTAGTCTTGTACCAAGTATTGCAGCCTGCAGCTCGAGTTTGGGAATTGATAGTGGCTTTAAAGGTGCAACCTTGCTTTTGGCAGCAACTAGCGTTACGTTTACGTTGTTGTTTTTCTTAACGCGGAGGTAGCTCACAGCAGCGTATCCATTTTCTCCAGCGTCTACGAAAGTGTGGAGTTGAATTTCATCGGCTGTTGACAGTATTAGAGAGTAGCATCGTGGGACTCTGGCGGCAGTTATGAGTTCGATAGTTGACTTCCATCTATACCACTTGTTGGTTAATACGTCGGTCAGCTGTTCGTCCCAACCAATACCAGAACGCCATATCTCTTGAAGAAGTATTTTTAGGCCTATGGTATAGCAGGACACAAACCCAAGAGGATCGAATATGGACATCAGGACCTGCAGGACTTCACGCTTCGTCGGTACTATTGATTCATTTAAGACAGCACGTCGCAGTTTTGCAAACCTGCAAATATATCTAAACTCATCAATATTAGGATCCCAACACATACCTAGTATTTTTGTAGTGGTGCCCCAATCCTTCATTGTTTGTTCAGTTGGGTTGCTGTTGTGTAGCTGCTCCAAAACTTTTTCAGAGCTCGACGTCCAGTTGTGCATTTCGAATCCTGCAGCAGCGTGAATATTTTTAACCTGTGTTGCTAACTCAGTTGCTTGGGCTTCATCGTCGACGCTAGCAATGAAATCGTCAACATAGTGGTTTTTCTGTATAGCTTCAACTGCTCGTGGATGAGTTTCTCTGAACTGCTCAGCATTTTTGTCGCGTATGAAATGTGCAATACAAGGCGCACAGCTTATGCCAAAACTTAAGGCCTGCATGACGAAAATACTTGGCTTATTCATATCGTCTTCCTCGTCGCGCCACAAAAAACGCTGGGCGTGCATGTCGCTTTCCTTTACGTTTATCCTGTGAAACATTTCAGAGATATCACCGCATATGGCCGTCCTGCCTACTCGGAATTTTAATAATATTTCCACAAGAGGATTTAATAGATATACCATTGGACTTAGCGGCGGCGTCCCACACAAGTCGGATTTTTTCGGGTTTATTAGGATTTTTGACGACAAATATCGGTAAGTACCAGGTTTTATCATGATGCACTTCCAGTTCTTCTTGTGTAAGTTTTTTGGCATACCCTTTTGAGATAAGGTTTTCGATTTGTAATTTTATAGTTGATTTTAAATTTGTATCTTTATTAAATTTTTTCTCCAGACACAGCAGGCGATTATAGGCATGATTGTAGCTTTCTGGTAGTTTTACGTTCTTGTTGCGCCATAACAAACCAACTTCATAGCGGCCGTTGACCTTTTTGCTGGTTTGCTCTAACATTTCTAAAGCGTCGTTGTCATCAGCTGATCGTGTCCGTATTGGTCGTGGTGATTCTAGAGTAAAATATCTTTTAACGATATCATGTAACTCATTGTATTTTTGTTGGCAATCGCACGAATGAACATTCATCGGAAACACTCTAGAATTGTTTGTTTTACACCCCTGCAGCGTCCATCCGAGCCTCGTCTTTGATGCGATTGGTTGGTGCCACGACCCTTCCCGTATTTTTAAAGGAATGGCCAGTTTCCAATTATCTGCACCTATTAGTATTGTTGGTATAGCATTATGGTACGATTGTATTGGTAATCGTGACAAATATGTATATTTTTTAGCAATTTCAACAGCATCAATGGTTTGTGCCGACAGTCCTAAATTATCAACAGTATGGACGTCTTTTAATAAAAATTTGTTCCCATTGCTTACATTTGAAATTGTAATTGTTGCCTTCAAAGAGTCACTTTCCATACCTGTCCATCTCAAGCATAGGGGATCGCTTTCACCTTCAAGACCTAGATCACTGAAAGTACTCTTCTCAATTAAAGTCACTGCAGAGCCTTCGTCTAAAAATGCAAAAACCGTTTTAATTTTATGTGGACCATGAATATTTATGGGGATTATACGAAATAACGCTTGCGATTCATCGTGGTTGGTGCTGTGTGCATTTACTATCGCGTTTTGTTGTAAATTTGTAACGCTGTTGGCAGCGCTGCTTGCTACGGAATTCTCGGCGTTTGCGTTGGATTTTTTATGTAACAGAGGATTATGTTTAAACGTACATCCGTCAATTCCGCACTCCCTAATAATGTCGCATTTGCGTCTGTGTGTCCCCAAACATTGTCGGCAGATCTTTTTAGTTTTCACAACTTCCCACTTGTTATTGAGCGACATATTTTTGAAGACGTCACATTGTGGTACTTCGTGGTTGGCACCTTTACATACAATACATTTTGTACTTACTGCACTGTTGACACAATTATCATTCGCCTTTGTGTTACCTTCACCACGGCTATGTGTGTTGACTGCTGCTCCAGGCTTTCCAAATAACGGTGTTACTGTGCTAGCTGCCTCTGCCATATTGTACAGCCAATCGCTAAAGACTTTCACGATTGGGGTCTTTTCATCTTTTTGGTACATTGCCCAGCCTAATTTGTGATTATTTGGAAGTTTGTCTAACAATTCTTTGACCAGTAGTGGATTACTAAGATGTGACTCCAGTTGACACCCCTCCATCGTAGCACACATGTTTCGAACGCACATCGCATATTCAATTAGTGCATCCAATTTATCTTTAACCACCGGCATGTTACGAGCTTTAGCAATTACACGTTCTAGTATGTGTTCGGGTCTACCAAAGCACATACGTAAGGTCTGTAAAATTTCTGGGACCATTTGGGGCATTAGCAATTTATTTTTCACCATTTCACGAGCTTTACCTTTTAGTGCCGCTTGCAGTCTAATTAAATTTTCAGCATTTGAGTAACCTGCCACAGTGGTGCTGTTTTCATAGCTGCTAATGAAAAGTGGCCAATCTTCTGGATCACCGTTAAAGGATGGTAACTGCTTCGGTATAGCGTGTCGTGCTGCTATTTGCTCCGGTGTCGGCCCCATATTTGGTATAACTATTTGGTTATTTGGCATCGTCGATACGTTTGCTCCTGATAACATTTTATACTTATTATCTAGATATTGCCGTTTGGTCTGCATTTCTTCTTCTAGTTTTTGTAATTCTAAATTTCGCTGTTGTTCAATGCTGTCAAAAAATTGCATTGAATTTGCTGTTGCTGTCATATGTGAGGAAGTACAATTAGGCTGAAAATATGTTGTTGGTAATGTTGGTTGACTATATGTATTATGCACTCCTGCAAACGATGGTGTTGAGTATGGCGTTCGAATCATAGTAGGCATCATTGTTGTTGGATAAAAAGCGTAATGTGGTGTCATATATGGAATGGATGACATAATTGGAGCGGTATAAACCGGCGGTGTCGCTGCCGATACTTGTGACCTTGATGATGTTATAACCGTTGCTGTTGCCTTGGATGACTGAACAACACCTGCGTCTGATTTTGGCATTGTCCGTTGATTTACGCCTTGCATGTTGGTTAAAGTTGATGCTGTACTTCCATTGTTACTGATGTGCGTGGAAGAAAGCGACACTATGTTGACAATAGAAGAGGTGTTCTTACAATGTTGGCAGCTCCAACTTACATCTGCCACATTGTTGTCTACACCGACGCACTGGAAATGGTACCAATGGTCGCAGCCATCACACTGCACCATGTCATCGTTATCTCTTTCGGAGCACTTTTTACAATTATAATCATTTTCACCTCGCGTGTTGGTCATATAAAATAATTTGGCGTAGGCAAAAACAATTTTAAAGAAATGTCGCTTCAGCGTACTACGATTTTATTTGATACAAATTTTAATAGCGCTAAATCAATCAGTCACTTTGTGGTTTAATTCAATACAAATTTTATTTATTGAAATTCAATTAAATAATTTTGTGTACTAAAGGGATTACGGTGTGGATCGATAGGATGCGCTTTAAAATTGTTTGTACTTGACCGTCGCTTCGTGTTAGGATGACTAAGCTATATAAATATGTTTTAATTTACAAGACGTCTTTAAAATTATTAAGTGTCTACGTGACTTTAAGCCGCGAACCGTTATCCCTTTTTATGTACGTTTTTTTTGTAAAAAAAAAATAAGTAAAAATAATAATATGCAGTAGTATTAAATTCATGAGTATGGGATTATTTGTATATACTCAGTACATAATTGCTACACATTGTCTGTATATACTAGAGAAAAGGAGAAAATGATTATAAAAAATACGATTGATAACTAACAGAGATTTAAGCTGCTGATTTCTATTTTCAATTAGCGGCAACAAGGGGGACATGACTCCCGACGCAAGGTGAATGTTATATGTACGCATTTTTGCTCAATAACCTTTATCCTCCATTGTTTTAACAACTTTTCCAGTTCAAATATATGATCCTGCAAGTAGCGAGAAGCTTCATGACAGTTTTCGTGCACGCTTAAAAAAGCTGTATCATCAGCAAATGTTGAAGTTAGGGTGTGGTTGTTTGTTGGCATGTCTGAGGTATATATTAGGTATAACAGTGGGCCCATGATGCTTCCCTGAGGGACTCCAGCGTCAATTGGCTGAGGAGAACTTATAAAAGCACCTTCTTTAATAATAAACTTTCGACCGACTAAGTAGCTTTCTAACAGCTTGTGTTTGTTTACTGGTAAATTTAGCTTCAATTTATGTAATAAGCCTTCATGCCAGACTTTATCAAAAGCTTGAGAAACATCAATGAAGAGGGCGGAACAATATTTTTTTTCTTCAAAGGTTTTTCTTATGGCGTTTACTATACGATGGGTTTGTTCAATTGTGCTATGTTCTCTTCTAAAGCCGAATTGATGGTTTGGAATACATCTATTTACATTTAAAATTGGGGTTAATTTTGACACTAACAGCTTCTCAAACAGCTTTGATATATTAGACAATAAGCTTATAGGTCTATATGACTCAACTTTTGTAGGATCCTTTCCTGATTTAGGTATCATGGTAACTAATGATACTTTCCATTCCTGAGGGTAGTATTCAAGGCGTAAAATAGCATTAAAAATAAAGAGAATAATTTTCTTTGCTATGCTGGGTAGCTCCAAAAGCATTTTGTTACTGATCTCATCAAAACCAGGGGCTTTCTTCGGGTTTAAATCATGAATAGCCTTTTCGATTTCTCTTATCTCAGATCTTAGTGGAACAGCTGCTCTAACAGCAACAGGTGGTAACTCGACCGCCATATCGAGAGATGTGTGAGCGGTAAATACAGTTTTCAAATGATTAACAAAAAGATTTCCTTTTTCTACATCATTTCTTGCCCAACTTCCGTTTAAGTTTCTTAATAGTGGTTTAGTGATAACTGGTCTTTTAAGATTTCTAGCTGCACGCCATAATGAGTAGTCTGATTGTGGAGTTGCATCAAGTTCCTTAAGATATTTTTCAAAGGATGCAGTTTTTTGGGACTGCAGTTACTTTCTTAGCCTTTTTGTGCACTCTTTTAATAAAGTCTTAAGTTGGGGGGATCTGTGCAATTTCCACTCTCTTCGAACTTTCCTTTTTCCAGTCAATAGACGCTCGACATCTACAGAATATATGATATTGTTTTTGGTTTTTTTGAGGGTTGTGCTGGAATGTTGAACAGCTAGTTTGAGATAACTGTCAAAATTAACAATAGCGAGATCCACGCTCTCCGGTGTGCTAAGCGGAATATTTTCTGTGCAATGGGCACTAAGATATTTTTTATATTTTAACCAATTTATTTGTGAGGGTGGTTTCGATAAGTACCCAGACGGCGATACGATTCTATTTGGAATCATTATAGTAACAATTGTAGGTGTGTGGTCGGAAGATAATTCTAAGGAAGCCTCAACATAAATCGTTTCTGCGGGGATGTTTTTAACCACTCCAAAATCTATGACATCTGGAACTTTTTGCTGATCAGTAGGCCAATATGTTGGTTCACCGCTCGCGACCACATTTAGATCCATTTTACGAATTGTGTTAAACAAAAAACGACCCTTAGGCGTAATAAGTCGTGACCCCCAGAAAGTATGTTTAGCGTTATAATCGCCAGCAGCCAGGAAGCAGGGTCCTAATGATTTGAAATATTTATTATATTGGCTTTCTGATATTGAAAATCTAGGTGGTGAATATATTGATGAAATAACTAGGTTTCGATTTAATTCCTCAACGCAAATGCTCGTTGCTTGGAGATAATCTTCACGATGATCGCACATTAAGTAGTGTTTTACTCGGTTTTTTATCAAAATGGCAGAACCTCCACAAGCTCTACCTCGAGGGTCCTTGGTATCATATAATATATAACCATTGATTTTAAACGTATTTCTCGAGGTCAGATGAGTTTCAGAAACCATCATAACATCGATTTGTTTATTTTTAAGGAAGTATTCTAGTTCATTTTTATGTTGGCGGATGCCATTTGCGTTCCAAAAGCAAATTTTTAGACAGTTCATGGCTTATTTAATACAACTTGCAATAACATCGATTGTATTCTTAACATTTCTTGCATCATGTTACCCATTGTGTTGGTAAAATTGTTAACGGTTTGCACTAATGTTTCCATGGTTTTTTCTAGCCGAGTTAAATTAGAAATGGGAATTTCGTCATTATTTGGTAAATCACCTTGCAATGGCATATGATTAGATTTTTAGACATTAGCGTACGAG
The DNA here is from genome assembly GCA_943735925.1 of Pollenia amentaria. Classification (NCBI taxonomy): domain Eukaryota; kingdom Metazoa; phylum Arthropoda; class Insecta; order Diptera; family Polleniidae; genus Pollenia; species Pollenia amentaria. The sequence continues at coordinate 106,227,183 of OX031007.1, forward strand.
GTTCTGTTATTATTTGGCTGCGGTATTTGAACGCCGTTAGTGTTTTCTTGATAAGTTGCCTGCGTTTGAGGGGGATTAAGTTTCTGTCCAACAGAACGCTTGACAATCGAATATACCGGACATCCTCTATAGTTGGCAGTGTGATTACCACCACAGTTGCTACATTTTTTTACATTAGGGTAATTTTTTGACTTATCACACTGGACGGTACCATGTAGTTCTCCACATACGACACAAACAGGGGGTAAATAGCAGTATGCCCTAGTATGACCAAATTCTTGGCAGTTTAAACACTGAACGGGCCCATTTCTTTTGTGCGGCTCTTCTATCGTTATTTTCCTTTACAGGATGTATTTTAAACTGTAAATGGAATGCGTTTCATTTTTTTTAGCTTAACGTCGCCGGGCTCTAACTCCACTCGAAATAGTGGTTGGGGATTTTTTCCCCTATTTTTAATATTTGTAACATTTTTAATTTTGAAACTCTTTTCTTCTAAAAATGTTTTTATTTCGTCTGGGTCCACGCATGAGTCAATGCCCTTTATCACAACCTGCAGACCTTTGCTGCTTTTCAGCTGGTAAGTATAGAAGCTTTTTTTAAGTGCTTCAAACTTATTAATTAATTTACGAAAATCATTCTCATTATTAATCTGTATTTTTGTTTCGTTAATATTACCACGCTCGATTGCAGCTACGTAAAATGAATTTTCACCTATCACCGATATTAAACTTTTTATTAGCTCACTTGAGTTTTGCTCTCTAAGATATATCGGGGGTGTCTTCGACGATTTTTTGACGTTGGGTGTTTCAGAAGATTCATCCTCCAGAATTGCAAAACGATTTTGCGAGTTTATTCTATCAAAAGATGGAACTTTCGAGGCAGAGGCAACAGCTGAAGAGGCAGGGCTGCGACCACGTTTAAGCACTGTTATATACCTATCCATACCAACTTGCTCTTGTGGTTTTTGACAACTTTTTTCTTGTTTGTTTACCATAGCGTCTATGTTTGGGATTATGGTATCATTACGCTTGTATTGTTTTCTGTTGTTGTGTTTATTTCCACATTGCTTTCACTAGCATGAATATCATTTACTTTTGTTGTTGTTTCATTGTTATTACTCATATAGAGTTGTTTTTGTTTTTTTCACCGTTTTTTTATTTTTATTTTTATTTTTTGTTGACTGTGCTCTTTTTATTATGTATAATGTTGTTACACCGAGATAATAAAAGAAAAAAGAATAAATATTTTTTTGCACAGATTATTTGCAAGTATGTATGTGCGTACATACATACATACATATGTAGGTATATTTTTTTTACTTGTATTTTTTTTTTCTTAATTTTTTTATAGTTATTCTATTGTTCACTTTTATATTGAGCGTCCAAATTCGCTTGTTAAACTGATATTATTAACTACCCTACAAGAAATGCATAACCAAAACAAAAAAAAAAAAAACAATTTACTAATACACTTGCAACAATTTTACATTCGTTGCTCCACTCTAACACATATGTATGTTAGAGTGGAACAAATAACACAACCTAAATAATGCCAATTTTTAAATTTAATTTTTTCACACGCGTGGCCTGTCGACTCTTGTAAAAAAATGTAATTGCTTAAATGTTAGTTCTGTGGTTTAAATTAAATATTACAAAAGTTATTTGCCATGTTGTTTAAAAGTAATTTGCTTATCTTCTTTGCAACAACGTTGCTTATTAGAGTAAAGGAGGGCATACTGATGGCGGCTCCAGAAAACGTGGTGGTAAATTTTCTGGAAATAACAGGTCATGTACGAAACAGTCGTGTTAAAAGAAGTGGTCTTCAAACAGGTAGCGGTCATTCGGGTGGTTGCTTTGGCCGGGATACTCGTTAAAGATTTGGTGGTGATAATTAAGGACCAAATTATACCAAATATTTAAAATCCTGTTGACTTTTCAAGTATGTATGCATGTATTTATTCGGCTTTTTAGTCACAAATTGTTAACAAAATAATATTTCTTTATATGATCTACGAGAAATTTATTGGTAATGTTGATTTCAATTACTTTAATGCTGAAAATAAGGTGTCACCTATTAAAATTATAGGAGGACGTAGTGTTGTACGTTTGTCGGCGATGAAAAAATCAAATTCAACGAGTAAATTAAGGGATCTAAATGATCTAAACGCCAATTTCTTGCCAGCATCACCTTTGGGTGAACAAAATATTAAAGTAACACCCCGATCACGAGTGTCAGTAGCTAAAATAAACCTTAATTTGAGCTTGGACAACAGTGAAGCTGATAATTCCACGGATTTAGATTGTCTCAATTATTTAATTGTTAAAGGAGCGTCGGATTGATATGAAAATTAAACTAAGTTAAAGATTTGGTGGTGATAATAAAGGACCAAATTATATCAAATATTTAAAATCCTGATGACTTTTCAAGTATGTATGCATGTATGTATTCGGCTTTTTAGTCACAAATTGTTAAAATAATATTTCTTTACAGACTTATTTAAGAAAGGAAAGTTATAGAGCAGCCACAGAAGTGTCGTTAAGTTGCATGTACACGACATGTTTTTTACATCTGACATGTCAAATTTCCCACTGCAAAATACCTTTGTTACCTTTAAAACATTGCATCTGTACAAGTCAGACGCAAAGTCATCTGACAAAATTTCAATTAGAGCGTGCTCTATTTTCTTCTGACAAATCATCTGACATCAGCTGTGTCAGAAATCTATGCCGAGAAGAAAACCCCAGCGGCGGTGCATTGTTGACGGAATCATTAGCCGGCTTAAGTTAATATTTTACTATAATGATATATGTATAATCATTTCACCATTGAATAGAAATTATGTACATATATAAATAAAAACGTATCATTATAATATCCTAAATTGGTATATTGGAATTTAAAGAAAAAAAATGTTTAGATGGCTGAACTTTTTTACGGCGCAAATAAAAATGTTTGTGGCGGTAGCACGCTATTTTGAAACCAAGAACTACTTTGGTTTACTCCATAACTACAGAGAAAAAACATAGACAATGTCAGAAGCAAATTACATGTCCGTGTGTGACCAAATATTATAAAGCTTATGTAAAACAGCAATTTTGACAGACATTCACAATTACATGTGACTTGAAAACTTGACAAGTCAGATGTAAAAAACATGTCAATTGATTTCTTGATTTGACGTTTTTTTTTTTCAAAAACAATTTTATAGCACCGAATCCACTTGAATTTTATATCACCGACGACCTATCATTAACAATGGAATGCTTTCTTACGTTTTTACTATTAAATAATAGAAAAAATAACTATTAAAATATTACATTTTTACTGTCCTGATTAGAGGCGATTTTTTCCCAACTTCGTCTGGTAGCCCTTTATATAAACATAAGCCATCTTTTTACAGGGCATTATCAACACTGTCGAGTTATACGGGGCCTCATGCCATTAGTGAGGATACATTTTTTAGCATAAAACACGACACCCTTTTAGAGAGCGAAGCATTTTTAAGAAACGAACACTAAATTGCAATTTTTTTAAATGAAATGCCAGATTTTTTGTAGAAAAGTAAACACCATTAATTTGCCAAAAATAACTGCTTAAAATTTGAAAACTCTTAAAATAACAGATAGAATTTGTTGGGAGTCAATCTTATAGTTTTTGGTAAAATTACCTTCAAATGCATGAAACAAAGAAAACAAGATAGTGCATTGCGCAGGTCCGTTAACTTTTTGCTCTAATCTTGACGTCACTTTCACGCCACTGTAGTAAAAAGAATTAAATGTAAACAAACATTCAGCATAGCACATACACGTGTTTGTGTGATCATGTTTGTGCTCATTTGCTACTATAACGTACATGCGCAGAAAAAGAATGTTTTTTTTAATTTTAGTGCACTATCTTGTTTTCTTTGTTTCATGCTTCAAATGTATGTACATGGTTATAATGGTTTAAAATTGAGTACCTTTTATTACAAGCTTTTAAATTAACACTATAATTTTTTAATCTTTAATTTTTAATTTTCCAAGTTTAACACTGTGCCACTAAAAGCTGAGATGTCAAATAAAAAGAAATAAAATACGCAGTCAAGTACAGAAAAGTGTAAGCTTTCAAATGATAGAAATAAATTTTTAAAAATCACAAATTTAAAAAATTGAATTGTTGCCAAGAACCCCCATATACCTGACCCAACCTGCATGTAATTATTTGTAGCATTTCTATCATAAATCTACATTTATAATTATTTTCTGTGTTTAAAACTGTTGTATTTTCAATAATGGATAATGGTTTAGATTAGCTCAATGAGTTTAAACAGATGTTTTCTGTTATGAAATATTTCTATGTTTTTGATTTGACTTATGTCCTGCTATCCTAGTTTTTAGTTTAATTTTTGCTGTACCTGCATATGCTTGCTTACACTATTCACTACACTAAAAGAAAAGCCCTTTGTAAATGTTACGATTTTTTGCATTCCAGCAATGAATTTTGTCATTATTATTGAGCCAACGTAGCGTGTCATTCCCGCTACGAAAATTATTTCATTAAGTCCAAATTTGTCATAAACGCAATTAAATTTTATCATTAATTCTATTACATAAATTCCACAGGGTAACGTAAATATTCATCATATCAATGCAATGTATCATTAACGCAATGAACTTATTTAGTTCATATGATGAAACCTTTTCATTGATAAAATGAAACTTGTCATTAATAAAAAAAAAAGTGTTTTCATTTGTTTAAAATCATTGTTCCATTAAAATTTTTTTTTCTTCATTAACTTACGTTTACATAATGAAAAAAGTTTTTAGATGCAACGTAATTTTTCATTCCTGCAATGAATTTTATCGTGAAACTAATTGCATTGTTTCATTAATATAATGACAACGCACTATTATTGGTATTTAATTTTTCTTACTTATAATGATCCCTTGTCATCAAATAAATAACCGAATAACAATATATCGTTATATAACTGATATTTTTATACCAACAAAATATTTTATATTAAAATTAAAGAAAAATATAATTTTTATTTAATATAACCATATATTTCATTTATCTTAAGTTTACGCAAACTATAAAATAAAAATTTAAAACTAATAACACTATGCAACAAATGGGAACTTTTTTTTTCCTTGAATAACCACAAAATTTTTTTGATCCGCTATAGTCCCCTAACTGCAAAAATCATCATTATTTCAAATTCTATGGTAAGGTTTTTTAAAAAAAAAATTTTTCTAAAAATTGAGATTTTTGAAAAGCTGCTCCTTACATCTTTTCGTAATTTTGGAACGACGTACCCGATTTTGTTATGCAATCCGTCAAAACATTTTAAATTATGCCAGATTTAAGTTTCTCGAATATCATTTTTTGATTTAGCCATTATTTTAGGCCGAAGTTGCAAAAAAAATATTTTTTTTTTTTTGTTTTTTTATAAAATTTTTGAATTCAAAAAATTCATAAAAATTGAAATCAACAAATACTTACCAGTTTTAGTACTTAAGCTCAAAACTGTGTGTATTAGAAGTAAAATAAATTTTATTTCATGAAAATCCATGAATAAAATTCTATTTTATTCTTGATAAAGTGAAAGTACCTACTTTGACATTTTTTATCGCAAATTTGTGTAGAGTTAAAACGTTTGTGATTTTTTAACGGTTTTACCCTGTTTTTTGCACAGTATTTTTTTTAATCCCTTATATTTATTTTTTTTATAAAGCTGCATATATTAGAAAAAAAAAATTTTATTTCATGAAAATCCATGGATAAAATCCTGTTTTATTCGCGATAAAGTGAAAGTACAACAAAAGTTATCAAGTAGTTATTTTTTAAGCAACAAGATTTACACAGCCTATGATTTTCTGTGTTTGATTCTCTTGTAAGAAACCAAATAAAATCTCCCATCATATTCCCATGGTCTTAAGTTGTTGATGAAATCGTTCACCATGTTCGTCGCTTACGGCACCAAGGTTTTCCGGAAAAAAGTCCAGATGCAAGAGCAAGAAATATATTTTAAGTTATACATATTTACACCTTAAATAAGAAATTAGGAAAAATAAACAAATATGAATAAGAAAATTTATTTAATATATACCGATTTTGAATGGTTTTCAAGCAAATCACGGACGATTTCTTTGTTACTTTGGACTCCTGATATTTCCTAGAAAGTTAGAAACAATTTGTCGAAATGAATTCCACGCAGCTTGCTCATCTGCTGATAATAACTCTTCAAAGTTAGAACTTAGAAGCAATTTTCGAATTTAAGAGCCATCGAAACATGGTATAACACACGGATGTAAAACGGGATATGTAAATCCACCTGCAGAACTGGTGGGGTAGGACCATTGCATATTTTTTCCAAAACCGCTTTTACTACTTAAACAAAAATAGCAATCAGATCCATGGCTCGATGCTTCTCTCCACAGCATAGGTTGTATAGTTTTCTTGTGTGTTCTATAAGTAGGAAAAAGTAACATTATACACATATTTAAAACTTTGCTTAGAAGTACTTACTGAGAGATCGATGAAGATTGATTTTTTTAAATAACTGCAATTTTCACATATTGAACTGGGTGTCCAGTATTGGTTAATGTTTTCTATCTTTATTTGAAAATAATCTTCGTATTTAATTTGGTACACAATTGAGAAATTGCGCCGTTTATTTCTGGTCATAAATTTAGGAATAATAAAGAAAAAATATATATCCGGCTCATTTTCCTAAGTCTTTTGCTCATTTTTTATTTTTATATTTTAAATTAATACTTGTCTTGTCTACAATCACTTGTTGAGTAATGCAGAATGTACAAGGTTTTGCCTTTATACACCTTTTTAAAATAATAAAATTTTTGGCTCTACAAAAATTTCCGATTAAAAATTTCACAAGTAGGTACTTTTACTTTATCGATCATAAAATAATTAATAACCCATCGATTTTCATGTAGCTTTAAGAAAAAATAATAAAACTATTAAATATTGTGTAATAAATAGGATTAAACCGTTAAAATCAAAATTTTTAGCTCTATATAAATTTGGGATAACAAATGTCAAAAGTAGGTACTTTCACTTTATCGGGAATAAAATAGGATTTTATCCATGGATTTTCATGAAATAAAATTTATTTTTTCTAATATATGCAGCTTTATAAAAAAAAAAAAATAAAAAAAAATACTGTGCAAACAACAGGGTAAAACCGTTAAAAAATCACAAAAGTTTTAGCTCTACACAAATTAGCGATAAAAAATGTCAAAGTAGATACTTTCACTTTATCAAGAATAAAATAGGATTTTATCCATGGATTTTCATGAAATAAAATTTATTTTACTTCTAATACATACAGCTTTGAGCTTAAGTACTAAAACTGGTAAGTATTTGTTGATTTCAATTTTTTATGAATTTTTTGAATTCAAAAATTTTATAAAAAAAAACAAAAAAAAAATTTTTTTTGCCACTTCGGCCTCAATAACTCAAAAATTATGGCTAAATCAAAAAATGATATAAGAAAAACTTGAATCTGGGCATAATTTAAAATGTTTTGACGGATTGCATAACAAAATCGGGTACGTCGTTCCAAAGTTACGATAAGATGTAAGGAGCAGCCTTTTCAAAAACTTAAATTTTTAGAAAAAATTTTTTTAAAAAAAAACCTTACCATAGAATTTGAAATAATGATGATTTTTGCAGTTAGGTGACTATAGCGGATCAACAAAATATAGTCGTTATTCAAGGAATTTTTGCTTGTTGCATATTGTAATTAATAATAATAAAAATAAATTTTAAATTCAAGAAAAAGTTACTTAAAAAAATAAATTGTTAAAATTGACTGTGAAATATTGAAATATTCATATAAAACATATCGTTACTTTTATTTAGAAAATGCGAATCTAACATACATATAAAGTTTTTTAAGTTTGAAACATAAAACTTAGTAAAAAGGTGTCGGTGCTTTGTTCACAGTTCATCATGGCAATGGTGATGAGCTATTCGATGGCACGAAATCTCTGGAACCGGCTCTAAGGGTCTATACTAATGGTTCTAAGATGTGTGGCAGAGTAGGTGGAGGTTTCTTCATCGATGAATTGGGCATAAGGGTCCCTTTTAGGCTGCCGGAAGGCAGTAGCGTATTGCAGGCAAAAATCTCTGCCATAAGACGGGCGGCGAACTGGCTGAGGTACTATCGTATATCTAGAGATATATGTATGTATATTTACGGACAGCAAGGCTGTCATTGCAGCTCTGGCTGGTGTCTTCACGACATCTATGTTGACAGTGGAATGCTGGAGGTCTCTAAATGAGATCGCGGAATATTCCAGGGTAACGCTGGTATGGGTACCAGAAGCCCGTTTCTGTATTTCTCGCATCGTAAAATTTCCCGCATGAAGCAAGTGAATTATGACAAAAACAGTGCAATATGAAACAAAAAATGGTTTTTCTCACATAAGTGTTTCTGTATCTTTACTTTGCGAGAACTATCTGTCATTTAAATAATTTTCCAGCAATTATTGGAAGGATGTGAGAAAAAGTGTTTCTGTATCAATATTTTGCCAAAAGTTTATCACAAGAACTGTCAAAATAAGTCATATTTAAAATTGATGCGAGAAAAATAAAATTTCAAAAAATGGAGAACAAATTATGTATGTATGTACACCAGGCGAATTCATGTACCAGGTGGCGTTGAAAGCACAGCTGTGCTACTTTTTTTTCTTACTTAGAGAGAGAAATGTCAAAAGTTGCTTGTGTTTTTGACATATCGATCAACAAAAGCAACAAGAAAATGCATTGTTGTGTTTTTGTTACTTGTTGTAGTATCGACACCACCGTATACATGAATTCGCCTTGTATGTACACAAGAATGTGTATTATTTTTTTTTTTTATTTGAAGAGAAAGAATTTAAATGATGAAAATAAATAAAACACAATTGTTATACTTTTTTATTTTAATTTTTTTAAGCCCTTCTTTGTTTTCGTTTTATGCAGGGCTGCCAGATAAATTTGTGAAAAAATCGTTAATTTCCTAAGAAAAATTAAAAAAATAGCCTATTTTGTTTTAAAAAATCGGACAATTAAAAATTAATTTTGACAAATTTTGTTCGAATTTTATTAAAACAATCCAAAAAAAAAAATAATTTCAAGACTTAAAGTTCATGGGTAAAATACATATTTTATACATAAATACTTAAGCTTGAGGTCTACTTAAATAAAATTATTTATTTTTATTTAATCCAATAACAATTTAAAATTTGAGATTGTTTTTTTCCTAAAAAAATCATTTTAAAGCGTGACAAAATGTCATATTGAACTAAAACTAACACTTTTGGCAAAAAAGGCAATAATTTTTATATGAAAAATGTTTTGTTTTGATCACATAAACAAATGTATTAAGCAATCTAAGGAAATACAAATTAAACAGTTTTCCTTCGAAATTTTGATTTTGCCGCTAAATTTTTTAAGCTGCCTTGTTTTTAAAGATATCGTTTTTCTTTGGTGCCGAATATACAAACATATTAAACTATTTAAAATTATTTTATTTCGAAGACTGAATAATATCGTCACTAAAAAAATCAGCCAGTCGGCACTTTGCCAATTTCGGAACAAAAAATCGTCAAAATGACGATATATCATAAAATCTGGCAGCCCTATTTTTATTATATCTATTTCTTTCTTTGACGTTTCGCTAGCATTTGACACTTAATTACTGGAAGTATTCCAGTTAAAACAGAATCTGTGTTGTCTGTTCTCGCATTCAAATACAGAAACACTTTTTTCTCACAAATCGAGAAACGATGGAATTTTTTGTTTCACCCTTAATGTGAGAAATTTTGCAATGCGAGAAATACAGAAACGAGCTACAGGGTACAGTGGATGCACGGGCAAACAAACTGCAGACAGTCTGGCGAAAAAGGACTGTTTCTTCGACGACATGTTTGTCGATGGCCTGATCGGCATTTCAATGGCCCGCTGCAAGACTCATTGGGCGTGAGTCGTACATAAGGGCTCAGGAGAGATGGCAGGGTGAGCATACCCGCTTGGTGGCAAGGACTTTATGTCCTGGCTACGACGCTGCAAGAACTCGCGTGCTTCTTGGTCTCGGCAAGGACCGGATAAGGACGGTGACATCGGTCATATCGGGTCATTGGGCGATTGGAACTCATGCGCGCAGAATGGGTCTTGATTATAATGACTACTGTAAAAGTCATTATCATCATGCCAATGCTCCGGGCTCGGGGATATTAGGCTTAGGCATTTCGGAAAATCGGAATTGCCATATCTAGATGACATGTCCAATGTGGGACTGAAATCGATATCTGTCGGGGTGGGGGTGGTTCGAGGGAGTCGGGTGGTTCGAGGCTGCAGTTACTTCTGGAGAAGTCTGGGGGATACCGGTTGACTCTTGTCGCTGGCTAAGGGTATCACAAAGGAACCGCTATAAGGACCAGAGTGAGCCGACCTCATGTCGGCGGCCCATTGAACCTAACCTGTATCTGTTACGGTTTTAGGCGAATTTAATTATTTTCCCAAAGTGGGCTTTATATGGTTTTAGGCGACCGGTTTTAGGGACCGACCTTCACGCAATATAGTAGTGTGATTTCTAGCCCTACAAAACTGTGCCTGACCGAATTTAACTATTATAGCCTTATGTATTACGGTTTTAGGCTACTGTTTTCCGGGAGTAGGGTTTTTATGGCGCCTAGTGTAAATTATGGACAGATCATCAATTTTACAGTATGATTTCTGGTCCTATAAAACTGTGACGTACCAAATTGTAGTAGGATAGCGATATTGATAACGGTTTTAGGTGTACTAAACTGTTTTCCGGGAGTAGCGTTTATATAGGGTCTATGCTTAATTATGGACCGATCTTCACGACATTAGCAGCGTGATTTCTAGTTCTACAAAACTGTACCGTGTTGAATTTACGTATGATAGCAATATTTATTACGGTTTTAGGCGTACTAAATTGTTTTCCAGGAGTAGGGTTTATATGGCGCCTAGTGTAAATTATGGGCCGATCTTCAAAAAATTTTACAGATCTTCACGACATTTAGCAGCGTGATTTCTAGTCCTACAAAACTGTACCGTGTTGAATTTACGTATGATAGCAATATTTATTACTGTTTTAGACGTACTAAATTGTTTTCCAGGAGTAGGGTTTATATGGCGCCTAGTGTAAATTATGGACCGATCTTCAAAAAATTTTACAGTGTGATGTCTAGTGCTTCAAAACTGTTCCGTTACAAATTTTAGTATGATAGCGTTATTTTTTACGATTTGGGTGTACTAAACTGTTTTTCGCGAGTAGAGATTATATGGGGTCTAGGATTAATTATGAAACGATCTTCACGAAATTTAGCAGTATGATTTGCAGTCGTATAAAGCGAATTCGTGCAAAATTGTATTATTCCACTTTACGTTAGTTTTTGTATTAAAATTAACAAATATTTTTAAGGTGGCGGTTCCACATCCTACTGAACCGATGGTGCTGGATTTCAATCCCAAACTGCTTAGGATAACTAAAATCAATTTGAGACCAAGTTTGTTCTTTTCTTTTGCGTTATTCGAAAGTAAGCGTGTATTCAACAGACGGACAGACAGACGGACATGGCTTAATTGACTTGGAATTACTTAAAAATCCAGAATATATATAATTTATGGGGTCTTAAATGTATAAAAAAAAATTTCACACGGAATGACAACTTAGTATACCATCATTCACCACTAGTGGTGGCGGAAAGTATAAAAATTAGAGAATTGTAAGCAGTTGAACAACGATAAAAATATCTTCGTGAACAAAACAAACTTTTTGGCAAACTTTTTGATTGACATTTGGCAAACTTTTTCACAGTTGAAAAAAAAATGAATATTTAGTAGCACGTGCGTTTTGTTTTGCATGTATATTAATATACATGCATATAGTTTTGCGCTAATAAAATAAAAAGGAATAAGCGTGCACATATATAGGTAGTACCAATCGATCGAGCATAAAAATCTGAATCGATATCAATATAGTTTATTAGATGACACTCTTGCGAAAAAGAGTTATAGCGCAGCAAACTTAAAATTTTCAATATATGTACATATATAAATTTAGTTTTTCGCTAATTACTCGGAAACGATTCCGCGTGCACATATCTCGTTAATGCCAATCGATAGAGCGTAAAAATCTGAACCGATATCGATATAGCTTATTTTCTAAAAGACTTGGGGGGAATAGGAATAGCGTAGCAAACTTTACATTTTCCATATATGTACATACATAAAATTTAGTTTTTCGCTAATAACTCGGAAACGATTCCGCGTGCACATATGTCGTTAGTGCCAATCGATAGAGCGTAAAAATATGAACCGATATCGATATAGCTTATTTTCTAAAAGACTTGGGGGGAATAGGAATAGTGCAGCAAACTTTTTTAATTTTCCACATATGTACACATTTAAATTTAGTTTTCCGCTCATAACTCCGAAACGATTCTGCGTGCACATATCTAGCTGGTGTCAATCGATAGATCATAAAAATCTGAATCGATATCGATATAGTTCATTTTCTAAAAGACTTGGTGGGTGAAGTTATAGCGTTGTAAACTTTTTAAATTTTCCACATATGTACACATTTAAATTTAGTTTTCCGCTCATAACTCCGAAACGATTCCGCGTGCACATATCTAGCTATTGTCAATCGATAGAGAATAAAAATCTGAACCGACGCCGATATAGCTTATTTTCTAAGAGACTTGGGGGAAAAAGTTATAGCGCAGCAAACTTTGCATTTTCCATATATATACATATATAAATTTAGTTTTTCACTAATAACTCCGTAACTATTCCGCGTGCACATATCTAGCTAGTGTCAATCGATAGAGCAGAAAAATCTGAACCGATATCGATATAACCGATTTTTGAAAAGACTTGGGGTGTGAAGTTATAGCGTTGTAAACTTTTTAAATTTTCCACATATGTACACATTTAAATTTAGTTTTCCGCTCATAACTCCGAAACGATTCCGCGTGCACATATCTAGCTATTGTCAATCGATAGAGAATAAAAATCTGAACCGACACCGATATAGCTTATTTTCTAAGAGACTTGGGGGAAAAAGTTATAGCGTTGGAAATATTTTTAATCACATATACATTTTTTTATTTGTCCGTCCAATAAACTTTGTAAACAAAAAATATCCAAGCAGTGCTGCCAACCTATTGTTGCCATAGTGCTGCCATACTATATTCATGCTGTCAGATCCAGCGATTTTAAATACATGTGTTATAATTTTGTTAGTGCAAATCTAGCGATTTTTTACATTATATTTTCATTAGTTTTTAACACTTTATTGTTTAACAAAAGTGTTAAGCATTTGAAGGTAAAAAATAAATTAAGAACTTAACATTAGTACAATATAGATAGTACCAATTGATAGAGCACAAAAATGTAAGTCGACAACAATTGGAAAATTGTTTTCTATATAGAAAGATCGTAGGAATCCTAAAAGTGGGTTGTCACTTTCAAGAAATTAGCCGTTTATAGGCTATACCCAAACGTGTAAAATTTAAAAATTCATAAATATATATAGTTTGTTCCTATTTAAAATAGATTAATTTCATTATAAGAAATATTAAAAATTTAAAAATGCTTAAGTTTTGGAGAATTGTATTCAATTAAAAAATACAAAACAAAAGAAATACTCAAATCGCATTAAAAATTACATTAGGTGGGTTCATTTACTTTACTAGCAGAAACTTGCAACGAGAGAGTAAATTTAAAATTTACAAAATTTTTGTCAAAATTACTCAAAAAAAAAATTTAAAAAGTAAATGAACGCTTTACCAGCAAAAACTAGCAAGTTAGGTATATTGACAATATTCAGCTAGAATATACGAGATTATCTCTTAATAAATTTAATTGATTTCAACTATTTGCGCAAGAATATTGTTTTTAAATTTTAGAAAGATAAATATCCCATTTTATTGAAAAACTTTGAACTTAAAAATTATGAAAACAAATTTTCTTTTGTATATAAAAACATGAAGTAAAAGGTGCTTGATAAATTCTTGCTAGTTAAAATCTTACTATCAGAAATTTACAAAAAATTTTATCTGTCAAATTTTTATGCTCTTTTTCAACTCTCTTCTTGAAAGTTTTTCGAGTACGTGAACACTTACTAGTAACAATTATTGAAAATAAGCAAAAATTATCTGTACATGAACTTACCTATTATTAAAGAAACTCACAAAATTCTTTACTCAAAAAACTTAAAAGAATTATGCCTGTATTCATAAAAGTATTTATTTATTTATTTCAGTCTTTCAGTCAAAAGAAAGCATATAAGGCTAATTATACATGTATTGATGTAACCATCTAAAATTGAGTGACAAAAAAATCACACTTCTATAAAATTCACTAATAGAATGATGTTGATGGCTTCAATGAAAGAAATCAAGGCATAATTCATAACAATGTAATATATAGATTTTAAATTAATAATGGTGTAGGCCTATTGGGGAAGCCAGCCATTTAAAAAAATTGGCAACGCACTAAGTGTAGTACCTCAATGGTAGTGTGGAAACCTACATAATTTTATGCGTTTCTTTTTAGAGCTTTGAACTCACTTGAGTAATTCGACAGTATGATTTATCATCCTATAAAACTGTGACATACCGAATTTCATTATGATAGCATTATTAATTACGGTTTTAGGCGTACTAAACTGTTTTCCGGGAGTAGTGTTTATATGGGACCTAGGGTAAATAATGGCCCGATCTTCCCGAAATTCGACAGTATGATTTCTCATCCTCTAAAACTGTGACATACCGAATTTCATTATGATAGCATTATTAATTACGGTTTCAGCTTTTGGCGGTTCCAAGTGTATGAGGTATGTATAATTCTTTTCTATATAGTACATCGTTTTTTTTTTAATTTGAAAATGCTGTGTGTTTTATCTTTTTGGCTAATTGAGTACACAAAAATTTGTAAATGATCGGCTATGTCTGTGGAAGACTTAAAAAATTGCCTATGTAAGGCAACTAACTCAGAGTGGTACCAATATTTTAATACATCGTTTTAAGAAAATATTCTTTTAAAGCTTGCAAAAAGTAAAAAAAAAAATACATTTCACCATTATCGTGAATAAAATTTTCCCGCGATATTTGTTCCCTTTTAACAAAGAAATATGTGTGGAGAAGCGAAATTTCGAAGAAAAATGCTTATACCTTTTATTAGCGACATGCGCTTTTAATTTTAAACAAAATAAAGCTGAAAGTTATGTGGGGGGGGGGGGGGGGGCTTTTTTGATGCCACAGTTCAGTCTGTTTTGTGGCAAGTTTCTAAAGACTAGAATAAATATTAAAATATTTAGTTTTATTTTACCTTTTTTAATAACATAAATTTTTATTACTTGTGTTATACATATGTATGAGAAATTTTTGGATATTCCTAAAGATGCTAACCAAAGGTTAATCATAAAAAATAAAAATACTTTCATAATAAAATAATGATTAGAAAAGCAAACACATTTTGAATTCAATTCAACTATTTTTTGAAAATTAAAAAAAAATCTATAAACTCATTAATAGTAACTGATTTAAAATTGTAAATACCTATGTATCTCTGACTATTAATTATACTTACTATGAATAAGGATCTGATCTAAAAATTATATATATATATTTATTTTAAAATATTCAGAACTCAGTTGGCTTTTATATTTCCCAAAAAGAAAAACATTTTTATTTATTCGTTGCTAATGCAGACCAAAACTGTTTGTGTATGGACACGTTCTGGCTCACACTCTCAATCACGATCTCGTTCAGGCTCCAGGTCACGTTCAGGGTCACGTTCTCCCTCTCGCTCGCGCTCAAATTCACCCGATTCAAATTGAAATTAAAACTAGACTGTTCTCTTATTTTATATCCTTTATATTTTAAGTAATTAGAACAGCTTATAAACCACTTATGTAACTTTTACTTTTCATTTTCTAATTGTTCATGTTACCTCGTTTATTTTTATTTTTAATATATCAATCTATTACAAAATATACATTGATTGAATATTTCTAATGTTCTTGTATTTATTAAAATGATGAAAGACTGAAATAAATAAATAAATACTTTTATGAATACAGGCATAATTCTTTTAAGTTTTTTGAGTAAAGAATTTTGTGAGTTTCTTTAATAATAGGTAAGTTCATGTACAGATAATTTTGGCTTATTTTCAATAATTGTTACTAGTAAGTGTTCACGTACTCGAAAAACTTTCAAGAAGAGAGTTGAAAAAGAGCATAAAAATTTGACAGATAAAATTTTTTGTAAATTTCTGATAGTAAGATTTTAACTAGCAAGAATTTATCAAGCACCTTTTACTTCATGTTTTTATATACAAAAGAAAATTTGTTTTCATAATTTTTAAGTTCAAAGTTTTTCAATAAAATGGGATATTTATCTTTCTAAAATTTAAAAACAATATTCTTGCGCAAATAGTTGAAATCAATTAAATTTATTAAGAGATAATCTCGTATATTCTAGCTGAATATTGTCAATATACCTAACTTGCTAGTTTTTGCTGGTAAAGCGTTCATTTACTTTTTAAATTTTTTTTTTTGAGTAATTTTGACAAAAATTTTGTAAATTTTAAATTTACTCTCTCGTTGCAAGTTTCTGCTAGTAAAGTAAATGAACCCACCTAATGTAATTTTTAATGCGATTTGAGTATTTCTTTTGTTTTGTATTTTTTAATTGAATACAATTCTCCAAAACTTAAGCATTTTTAAATTTTTAATATTTCTTATAATGAAATTAATCTATTTTAAATAGGAACAAACTATATATATTTATGAATTTTTAAATTTTACACGTTTGGGTATAGCCTATAAACGGCTAATTTCTTGAAAGTGACAACCCACTTTTAGGATTCCTACGATCTTTCTATATAGAAAACAATTTTCCAATTGTTGTCGACTTACATTTTTGTGCTCTATCAATTGGTACTATCTATATTGTACTAATGTTAAGTTCTTAATTTATTTTTTACCTTCAAATGCTTAACACTTTTGTTAAACAATAAAGTGTTAAAAACTAATGAAAATATAATGTAAAAAATCGCTAGATTTGCACTAACAAAATTATAACACATGTATTTAAAATCGCTGGATCTGACAGCATGAATATAGTATGGCAGCACTATGGCAACAATAGGTTGGCAGCACTGCTTGGATATTTTTTGTTTACAAAGTTTATTGGACGGACAAATAAAAAAATGTATATGTGATTAAAAATATTTCCAACGCTATAACTTTTTCCCCCAAGTCTCTTAGAAAATAAGCTATATCGGTGTCGGTTCAGATTTTTATTCTCTATCGATTGACAATAGCTAGATATGTGCACGCGGAATCGTTTCGGAGTTATGAGCGGAAAACTAAATTTAAATGTGTACATATGTGGAAAATTTAAAAAGTTTACAACGCTATAACTTCACACCCCAAGTCTTTTCAAAAATCGGTTATATCGATATCGGTTCAGATTTTTCTGCTCTATCGATTGACACTAGCTAGATATGTGCACGCGGAATAGTTACGGAGTTATTAGTGAAAAACTAAATTTAAATGTGTACATATGTGGAAAATTAAAAAAGTTTGCTGCACTATTCCTATTCCCCCCAAGTCTTTTAGAAAATAAGCTATATCGATATCGGTTCAGATTTTTATGCTCTATCGATTGACACTAGCTAGATATGTGCACGCGGAATAGTTTCGGAGCTATTAGTGAAAAACTAAATTTATATATGTACATATATGGTAAATGTAAAGTTTGCAGCGCTATACCTATTCCCCCCCAAGTCTTTTAGAAAATAAGCTATAGCGATGTCGATTCAGATTTTCATGCTCTATCGATTGACACTAGCTAGATATGTGCACGCGGAATAGTTTCGGAGCTATTAGTGAAAAACTAAATTTATATATGTACATATATGGAAAATGTAAAGTTTGCAGCGCTATACCTATTCCCCCCCAAGTCTTTTAGAAAATAAGCTATAGCGATGTCGATTCAGATTTTCATGCTCTATCGATTGACACTAGCTAGATATGTGCACGCGGAATAGTTTCGGAGCTATTAGTGAAAAACTAAATTTATATATGTACATATATGGAAAGTTTAAAAAGTTTTCAACGCTATAACAACCCCCCCCCCCAAGTCTTTTAAAAAATCAATTATATTGATATCGGTTCAGATTTTTATGCTCTATCGATTGACACTAGCTAGATATGTGCACGCGGAATAGTTTCGGAGCTATGAGTGAAAAACTAAATTTTATTTATGTACATATATGGAAAATGGAAAGTTTGCTGCACTAGTCCTATTCCCCCCAAGTCTTTTAGAAAATAAGCTATACCGATATCGGTTCAGATTTTTACGCTCTATCGATTGGCACTAGCTAGATATGTGCACGCGGAATAGTTTCGGAGCTATTAGTGAAAAACTAAATTTATATGTGTACATATATGGAAAATGTAAAGCTTGCTGCACTAGTCCTATTCCCCCCCAAGTCTTTTAGAAAATAAGCTATATCGATATCGGTTCAGATTTTTACGCTCTATCGATTGGCACTAACGACATATGTGCACGCGGAATCGTTTCCGAGTTATTACCGAAAAACTAAATTTTGTGTATGCACATATATGGAAAATGTAAAGTTTGCTGCACTAGTCCTATTCCCCCAAGTCTTTTAGAAAATAAGCTATACCGATATCGGTTCAGATTTTTACGCTCTATCGATTGGCACTAGCTAGATATGTGCACGCGGAATAGTTACGGAGTTATTAGTGAAAAACTAAATTTAAATGTGTACATATGTGGAAAATTAAAAAAGTTTGCTGCACTATTCCTATTCCCCCCAAGTCTTTTAGAAAATAAGCTATATCGATATCGGTTCATATTTTTACGCTCTATCGATTGGCACTAACGACATATGTGCACGCGGAATCGTTTCCGAGTTATTACCGAAAAACTAAATTTTATGTATGTAGTCCTATTCCCCCCCAAGTCTTTTAGAAAATAAGCTATATCGATATCGGTTCAGATTTTTATGCTCTATCGATTGACACTAGCTAGATATGTGCACGCGGAATAGTTTCGGAGCTATTAGTGAAAAACTAAATTTATATATGTACATATATGGAAAATGTAAAGTTTGCTACGCTATACCTATTCCCCCCCAAGTCTTTTAGAAAATAAGCTATAGCGATGTCGATTCAGATTTTCATGCTCTATTGATTGACACTAGCTAGATATGTGCACGCGGAATAGTTTCGGAGCTATTAGTGAAAAACTAAATTTATATATGTACATATATGGAAAATGTAAAGTTTGCAGCGCTATACCTATTCCCCCCCAAGTCTTTTAGAAAATAAGCTATAGCGATGTCGATTCAGATTTTCATGCTCTATCGATTGACACTAGCTAGATATGTGCACGCGGAATAGTTTCGGAGCTATTAGTGAAAAACTAAATTTATATATGTACATATATGGAAAATGTAAAGTTTGCAGCGCTATACCTATTCCCCACCAAGTCTTTTAGAAAATAAGCTATAGCGATGTCGATTCAGATTTTCATGCTCTATCGATTGACACTAGCTAGATATGTGCACGCGGAATAGTTTCGGAGCTATTAGTGAAAAACTAAATTTATATATGTACATATATGGAAAGTTTAAAAAGTTTTCAACGCTATAACAACCCCCCCCCCCCCAAGTCTTTTAAAAAATCAATTATATTGATATCGGTTCAGATTTTTATGCTCTATCGATTGACACTAGCTAGATATGTGCACGCGGAATAGTTTCGGAGCTATGAGTGAAAAACTAAATTTTATTTATGTACATATATGGAAAATGGAAAGTTTGCTGCACTAGTCCTATTCCCCCCAAGTCTTTTAGAAAATAAGCTATACCGATATCGGTTCAGATTTTTACGCTCTATCGATTGGCACTAGCTAGATATGTGCACGCGGAATAGTTTCGGAGCTATTAGTGAAAAACTAAATTTATATGTGTACATATATGGAAAATGTAAAGCTTGCTGCACTAGTCCTATTCCCCCCCAAGTCTTTTAGAAAATAAGCTATATCGATATCGGTTCAGATTTTTACGCTCTATCGATTGGCACTAACGACATATGTGCACGCGGAATCGTTTCCGAGTTATTACCGAAAAACTAAATTTTGTGTATGCACATATATGGAAAATGAAAAGTTTGCTGCACTAGTCCTATTCCCCCAAGTCTTTTAGAAAATAAGCTATACCGATATCGGTTCAGATTTTTACGCTCTATCGATTGGCACTAGCTAGATATGTGCACGCGGAATAGTTTCGGAGCTATTAGTGAAAAACTAAATTTATATATGTACATATATGGAAAGTTTAAAAAGTTTTCAACGCTATAACAACCCCCCCCCCCCAAGTCTTTTAAAAAATCAATTATATTGATATCGGTTCAGATTTTTACGCTCTATCGATTGGCACTAACGACATATGTGCACGCGGAATCGTTTCCGAGTTATTACCGAAAAACTAAATTTTGTGTATGCACATATATGGAAAATGTAAAGTTTGCTGCACTAGTCCTATTCCCCCAAGTCTTTTAGAAAATAAGCTATACCGATATCGGTTCAGATTTTTACGCTCTATCGATTGGCACTAGCTAGATATGTGCACGCGGAATAGTTTCGGAGCTATGAGTGAAAAACTAAATTTTATTTATGTACATATATGGAAAATGGAAAGTTTGCTGCACTAGTCCTATTCCCCCCAAGTCTTTTAGAAAATAAGCTATACCGATATCGGTTCAGATTTTTACGCTCTATCGATTGGCACTAACGACATATGTGCACGCGGAATCGTTTCCGAGTTATTACCGAAAAACTAAATTTTGTGTATGCACATATATGGAAAATGTAAAGTTTGCTGCACTAGTCCTATTCCCCCCAAGTCTTTTAGAAAATAAGCTATACCGATATCGGTTCAGATTTTTACGCTCTATCGATTGGAACTAGCTAGATATGTGCACGCGGAATAGTTTCGGAGCTATTAGTGAAAAACTAAATTTATATGTGTACATATATGGAAAATGTAAAGCTTGCTGCACTAGTCCTATTCCCCCCCAAGTCTTTTAGAAAATAAGCTATATCGATATCGGTTCAGATTTTTACGCTCTATCGATTGACACTAGCTAGATATGTGCACGCGGAATAGTTTCGGAGCTATTAGTGAAAAACTAAATTTATATATGTACATATATGGAAAGTTTAAAAAGTTTTCAACGCTATAACAACCCCCCCCCCCCCCCCCAAGTCTTTTAAAAAATCAATTATATTGATATCGGTTCAGATTTTTATGCTCTATCGATTGACACTAGCTAGATATGTGCACGCGGAATCGTTTCTGAGTTATTAGCGAAAAACTAAATTTATATATGTACATATTTTGAAAATTTTAGGTTTGCAGCGTTATAACTCTTTTCCGCAAGAGTGTCATCAAATAAACTATATTGATATCGATTCAGATTTTTATGCTCGATCGATTGGTACTACCTATATATGTGCACGCTTATTCGTTTTTATTTTATTAGCGCAAAACAATATGCATGTATATAAATATACATGCAAAACAAAACGCACATGTTACTAAATACTACCTTTTTATCAACTGTGAAAAAGTTTGCCAAAAAAACCAAAAGTTTGTTTTCTTCTCGCGCGTGATAAAAATGATGACTTTTCATTTAAAGTTCTTGAAATAATCGAATTCGATAGTGTAAGTAATTATCGATTTGTGGGTATTTTAAATATCGGCGATATATTTTTTCATATCGATATTTATTGCCCATCTATAAAAATTACAACAAAAACAAGATTACTGACAACAAAATACAGTACAAAGCAAAATATACCACAGAGTACGCAAATCCTTTGTTTTTATTAAGTTAACGCAACTTTTTGGTAATGAATTCATCCGGACTTTTTCTAATATTTTTGTTTGGATTCAGTTTAATTTTTACGGCTGTGCCATATAAGCCGGTTGTAATTTTTCATGGAATTCTTTCTGGGTCGGAATCTATGATTTCTTTGCAAAGATTTATTGAATTGGTTGGTATATGTACATAAATCATGAGAAAGAAGTATGTTGTGGTGCTAAAAATTGTTTGCTCGAATTTTGTAGCAACATCTTGGAACAAAAGTATATAATTGCGAGTTGTTTAGCAATTGGTACAGCCTAGAGAATGCTTGGAAACAAGTATCTCAGTATAGAGATTACTTGGACTCTATTCAGAAGCTGCATCCTGAAGGAATTATAGTTTTGGGTAAGATATAAAATAAAACTTACTCTTAGTTTTGGCAAAAGTGCACGCACGAAAAAAAAAAAATTGGACCCCCTCTGGAATAAAAAAAGAAAAAAACCAAAATTAAAATTTAAGGGGGCTGAGGCCCCTGGGACCCCATGGATCAAAAAAAGCGACCCGCCCATTTAGTGGTATGTGTGGGTACTCAAATTAAAGGTAATTGTGTAAAAAATACGAAGTTAATAAAATTTAGGTCGAGCGGGACTTCTGGGTCCCTCTGGGGGTAAAAAAATTGCCCCTCCCACCCTTATAACTATGTGTGGGTACTCGAATGGGAACAAGTCCAGTTTACCAACGCAGCTCTAAATAAAAAAAAAAAGTTCATAGGGTGATAGAAAATTGAAAAATAAGAAGAAAAAATAAAATGGCAAAATTCTCGGAAACGCATAGTTTCCGAGTTATGGACCTCGGAAGTTTTCATATGAATTTGTGATTTCCCACTACATTTCTGAACGTATATGGCCAATATTGGTATCATTTGAAAGCTTTTGAACAGATCTTTCTGGAAATGCAAAATTTTTTTAAAACTTTTTAACTCTTTAGCTCCTAATACAGTTTTTACAAAATTGTATATCAAAATGTTACGGAAATGCACTAGATAATAAAAATGTTATCAAAAAAATCCCAGCTTCGCTAAATAAAGCTTCTCCACATAGCCGGCCTTTGACCGGGCGCAAGGGTTTTCACCTCTATGGTATAATAAACACCGGCTTCGCTATATAAAGCTTCTCCACATAGCCGGCCTTCGGCCGGGCGCAAGGATTTTATCCTCTATGGTATAACAAACACCGGCTTCGCTAAATAAAGCTTCTCCGCATAGCCGGCCTACGGCCGGGCGCAAGGATTTTCTCCTCTATGGTATAACACACCGGCTTCGCTAAATAAAGCTTCTCCGCATAGACGGCCTACGGCCGGGCACAAGGATTTTCTCCTCTATGGTATAACAAAGACCGGCTTCGCTAACTAAAGCTTCTCTGTATAGCCGGCCTTCGGCCGGGCGCAAGGATTTTTTCCTCTATGGTATAACAAAGACCGGCTTCGCTAACTAAAACTTCTCTGCATACCTATAAAAGATACATAAATTAACCTAGAGAGGAAAATATTAAACGAATACAAAAACAAAATACATATTTGCAATCGTGAGCAAATTACCTTTAATTTGAGTACCCACACAGATATACATACACTCAGCAGCAAAAGTCTGCGTACAAGCCAATGATATGTTTTTCAGAACCGAAAAAGTAAAAAATTATTGTGTGAATCTATAAAAAAATTTATTTTATTTATTTATTAGGATTAGTTCTAAAAATATTTGTACTTATTTTCAACAAAAATAAGAACGGTAGTTCATAATTTCAAAGGAAACTTACAGCCTATTCAGAAAGGCATATGCAAAAGTCTGCGTACAAACATGTATTTTAATGTTTTTTGTTTCAAATTTTTAATTAAAAAAAGATTAATATCAAGTTGAAATTCCTTTTCGTTCGAGAATCTCCGGTAAACGTTTTGGCATATAATCGACTACCTTCGACGTCTCTTGAACAGAAATTTTGTTCCATTCTTTAATTATCGAATTTTAAATGTTTGTTTGGAATAAATTTTGTCCTGACAAATACGAGGATCCAATAAATCCTTTAAATGTTCTACGGGACATGAATGGAGACTGCGGTGGGGTTTTAAGCGGTTGTTGGACATTGTAGAGTAGCAAAAGCTTCGTATTATGAGCCGTATACTTTGGGGCGTTATATTGTTAAAACATATAATCGTTACCCAGGTTCAATTTGTCTGCGCTGGGCTGCAAATTTTCTATTAATATATCAACATGTACTTTAAAGTATCCATTTTACAGTAAACAGATCTAAATTTCCGACTCTGGCACATAGAAAGCCTCTGGTATCACTTGTAAATCGTCAGATTCGAATTGCTTTTGCTAAGTAATTTATAAATAAGCCAGACGAATTCTGGCAAAATGTTTTATTTACAGCCGAGAGCAAGTTTTGCATATTTCGTATAAGGGGTAACCAGCTTGTGTAGAGAAACAAGGAAAACGCTTGATCCTAAGGATTTAAGCGACTCTGTATAACATTCTTGGCAAAAACAATTCGATTCTGACGATTTACAAGTGATACCAGAGGCTGTCTATGTGCCAAAGAGTCGGAAATTTGGATCTGTTTACTGTAAAATGGATACTCTAAAGTACATGTTGATATATTAATAGAAAATTTGCAAACCAGAGTAGACAAATTGAACCTGGGTAATGATTATATGTTTTAACAATATAACGCCCCAAAGTATACGGCTCATAATACGAAGCTTTTGCTACTCCACAATGTCCAACAACAGCTTAAAACCCCACCGCAGTCTCCATTCATAAGTCCCGTAGAACATTTAAAGGATTTATTGGATCCTCGTATTTGACAGGACAAAATTTATTCCAAACAAACATTTAAAATTCGATAATTGAAGAATGGAACAAAATTTCCGTTCAAGAGACGTCGAAGGTAGTCGATTATATGCCAAAACGTTTACCGGAGGTTCTCGAACGAAAAGGAATTTCAACTTGATATTAATCTCTTTTTTAATGAAAAATTTGAAACAAAAAACATTAAAATACATGTTTGTACGCAGACTTTTGCATATGCCTTTTTGAATAAGCTGTAAGTTTCCTTTGAAATTATGAACTACCGTTCTTATTTTTGTTGAAAATAAGTACAAATATTTTTAGAACTAATCCTAATAAATAAATAAAATAAATTTTTTTATAGATTTACACAAAATGTTTTTACTTTTTGAGTTCTGAAAAACATCAATGACTTGTACGCAGACTTTTGCTGCTGAGTGTAAGTGTTATTGGGGGACACTTTTTTTGCCCCAGAGGGCCCTAGAAGTGCCGCCCACCCAAAATTTTATTATTTTCGTTTTTGTTGCACAATTACCTTTAATTTGAGTACCCACACATACCATTCAGTGGGCGGTGCGGTTTTTTGGACCCAGGGGTCCCCACGGGCCTCAGCCCCCTTAAATATTAATTTTGGTATTTTTTTTTTTTTTGTTCTGGACCGGGTGGCATATTTTTATATTTTTTTTCGTACGCCCCGTAAAGTGCACTTCAGCCTTAGTTTTTGTTGCATACGTGGATGTACATAGATATATATTATTTAAGGTTATTCCCAAGGCGGACTGTTAGCCCGAGCTACTATACAATCTATGCCAAATCATAATGTCAAAGTATTCATATCTCTATCGTCTCCGCAAGCTGGACAGTATGGAAGTAATTATACCACATATTCATAATATCTTATAAATATCGCATTTGCTCAACAATATGTATTGTATTAACTCAAAATGTAAAAAAATTTCAGTAGAAGCAAAAGAATTTTTAAATTTTACATTAAAGAAAAAATAATTTTTAAACCAACCGTTTCATAACCAAAAAAAGTGAAAAATAGCACGATATTTTTACAGCGGATAGGTATGAATATTACTTGTCGATTTTTTTTTCCAAACAGTGCAAAAATAAAAATTTTACGTTAATACACTATTGTTGAACAAGTAGTAGATATAAGTATGTAGTATAATCATAAATGTAAATATTTATTTTAGCAAGCTTTTTGCATTTGATATTTCCTGATTTGGCAGCCAAAAATGCATTTGAATTGTTCTATTCAAAAGTGGGGCAACATACTTCAGTAGGAAACTATTGGAATGATCCGAATAAACAGGATTTATATTTAAAGTTTAGTTCGTTTTTGCCTTATATTAATAATAAATTAAAGTCTTCAAATTCATCAGAATTTAAAAGTGCACTTACGCGTTTGGATAAAATGGTACTTATTGGCGGTCCTAATGATGGCGTTATTACACCATGGGAATCTAGGTTCAAATAACAACATAGAAATTAAACCATATGTATTTATATATATTTTATTTTATTTTAGCCATTTTGGATATTATAATGGTTCATTTGATGTTGTCCCCTTCAATGAACGTGAAATATACACATCTGACGCTATTGGCTTAAAAACTTTAGCCGATCATGGAAAACTCATTATTGTAGTTAAACCCTTTGTTCATCATCTTACATGGCATACGAATAAGCACATCATTAAAGAAGTAATTTTACCGCATTTAACATAAGTTTTAATTTCTGTAAAATGACTGTATCGAAGGAACAAAAACAACTTTGTGACGTAAATAGCTTTATAAAAAAGTACTTCAATAGTAAAGTATTTTAATAATGTATGTAAATACTCAATAACGCGTTTATTTTATTTTTGTTTAAGTTCCTTTTTCCGTTTAATAAAAGAAGGTAGAATTTTTAATTAAGCATATTGAAAAATATTAAAGCAACTTTATTATATTTTGTTCGGCAGCTATCGGCCGAAGGCCATGATTGAGCTAAGGCATGAATTGGAAAATTGCTGCGCAGCCCCTCTGCCTGCCCGCTGCCGACTGCGAGTCGTCGTCGTCGTACAATGTGTTATTATTTTTACTGCGCAAAATATTCAAATCACGTAATAAAAACATATTTGTTGATAACAAATTACGTATAAAAACAAGTTTATTGATGATGCAATATTTGTGGAATTTTGCTAACATTGTTGCTAAACATTTTTAATTTATTATTTATTATTGTATAAATAAGTTTTTTGTCAGTATGGTGTTGAAACTTAGGGACGGTTACACGTATCCAGGCCATAATTATTTAGGCCCCGGCAATACAATTTATAAAGACGATGAACCTGTTGATGAAGTTGATTTTGATGCATACATACATTATTCACAATACGAATTAGCAACTAAAAAAGAAGAAATAAGACAAGCTGATCGTCACGCAATACAATCATTTATTAGTGATTATCATAAAAACGGATCGTTAGCTGAATTATCTGGAATTCTTGGTTTATCATTAAAATATGGTTTTTAGAGTGTATTTGGAGTTCAATATCCTAGTATGTCAACTGATAAACCAAAAACATTACAACAATTAATATATGCTGCAAGAGAAAGACACTTAGCACAGAAGTGGGCCAATATAAAAGATACATCTGATAAAGGAGGATATAGAAATTTTCAAGATTTTAAAATAAAAGCTTTAATTTGTAAACAAATATACGATAGTTATAAAGTTGGTGGATATTATTACGAAGCAGTTAAAAGAGATTTTAATGCAACAAGAGGAAGCACCAGAACCGATAACGAAGACCCCACCAAACGACCAAGACCTGAAGAGGATAGTGAATCAGATAGAGAAAGTAACACCGATAAAACTTTCGTTGAAAACCCTAATCATCCTAATTCTATTGCTGCTAGTATGGATGTTGATCAAGAAAATATTCATCAACAAAGTGGCTCTGGTCGTGGACCGAATACGGGCGCGAGGTCAGGTGCTACGGGAAGTGAAATACCTCTACTTCCAATGTCACATGGATAAGACCCAGTACACCTTGTTCAAATAATTATATGCATTTTTCAAAATCGAAAATATTAATAAGTTATGGATATAGTACTGAAAATATTCAAACATCTGATACAATTGATCAAATAACAACATCTATGGCATTAATACCTGTTGATTTTTTACCATTTTATTTGAGTGAAGCCGAATTCAATATGTTACCTACTACATCTGAAGTTATAAAAGTAACGTGTCAAATAACACCATAAGGGACTAGAACAGCTTTTGATGTCGGTGCTTCAATAAGTAGAACAGCTACATCAGAATATGTTCCAATTGGTCTTGTAGCTGAAGGTTTAATTAACAAAATGTATGGTAAAAATGTAAAATATACTTGTTCCGATACAGATCCGATGAAAGTTACTGGTGTTGAAACTATTGGTGTTAAAGAAATGTATGAAAAATATTATAAGCACATACCATGAAATGCATTATGTGTACCCACTGCAATTTCAGAATATTTTATACATTAATGGAATAGAGAAAAAACCCCTGACGCTAATAAATATCCTGATTGTATTGTTCATAATAAAGGCAGTGTAAGAATGGATGAGAAAGTTGATCAATTTCTAATAAATCAAGCTATTGGTATGCCTATAGCAAATTATGAATATAAACCTAAAAGTGGTTTTATAAAAAAAGGAAAAGAACATTTTGTTCCACAAAGTAGAATAAAATATAAAGTTCATTACACAAAAGTAAGACCACATTCCCATGCATTACAATATTTTAAAGCTAATAATAAAAGTATATCTGGCGATATTGGTCTTGGAAAAAATCCTACTACACCTCTTGTTATTAATAATATTAATGATGTCTATGCAAGAACAATTGAATCATATGGAACTTACCATCCATTAAAATGTGGTTTTGGATATGATACTCAACCTCAATTACATGTTGGAATGATTGCAACACCACAATTTAAACCTACTAGTGGTTCTATTACTTATTTAAATAGTGCTTGTTATTGGAAAATTGAACGTTTAATTGAAATTAAATGCAATATATCCTCAGCTTTTGGAAAAGGGCCACTTGAAGTTAATTTTTGTGCAAATTATGATAGAGCATATACGGATGGTCAAACTCTTTTTGGTGTGACAGATGATGACAATGGAAGAGTATCTGAAAATTTAAATGATAAAGAAGATGATTTTGAAGTAATAAAGAAAACAAGATTTTTAAATTTGTTATTCAATTTATTATATTATATTTCATTAATAAATAATAACAAGCTAATGGATTTGGTTTTTTTTTATACATTTTCAATTGCTTATAAGACCTCCATTTATAAGTAAACATTCTTGACCTGAAAGCAATATCATTTGGAAAAACATCATTATTTGATAATACTATAACATGAGTTCTCATTATAACAGCATTATTAGAGTATTTTACCTTTGCTGCGTCAGTATCACCACCAAAAAAGAAACTTACCTGCATTTGGAGGAGATAATAGGTGCGTTTGAGTACTTTTACAGTAAAATGCAGTAAATGAGTAAACTTAAAAATTAGCTCTCAAAAAAAGCTGTTGTCCAAAAAAGTACGCGAACGCAAAATTTGTAAAAATTCGTAAAATAAAGGCAACAGCTGATGGCAAATAATTGAAGTGTTGAAAATGTGTAAACTTTTGACTACTTAACTCGTTTTCTTATCGGTACTCGATTAAATACTTTTTATAACACGAATATTTTTGGAAAATACAAACAAATTATTTTATGTAATCTTTCATATTTGTTTGTTTTTCATTTTATTTGAATTTGCTAATTTGTGTCCGGCAAAATTTGATCAAAAGTACACGAATACTTTTTTTTACTATTGACAACTTGTCTGTTCTAAGTACCCGAGTACTTGACACTTTTACAACTCCAAAAAATTAACATAACAAAACAAAGTTTTAAAAGTTGGTATATAGCCATAACAATTCTTCACAAACAAGTTTAATTAATTAATATTAATTAATTTTTTGTTTTTATTTTATTAAGATAGCAACGAAAGTTAGCAGCGGCGGAAATAAAAAATCAAGGGATTTAGTGGCAACATCGGAATTGAAAATGAAGGTATTTTTTGGATATAATGATTTAAGAAATTTAGTGGAAAGAGATTAAAAAAATCAACCTTCCAGCCATCCGTTCCAGAGAAAAGTGGGTTCATCCAAAATGGTCAGTAAATATCGTTGCTGATTTATGCCAGCCAAACTAGGAAGTGACAGGGCATAAACTCAACGGAATATGGTAGAATACCACCTAAAGATTAAATGACATCAATTTTGGAAAAGTCTCCGGAGCCGTTCCAGAGAAAAGTGGGTTCATCCAAAATGGTCAGTAAAAATCGTTGCTGATTTATGCCAGCCAAACTAGGAAGTGTCAGGGCATAAACTCAACGGATTATGGTAGAATACCACCTAAAGATTAAATCACATCAATTTTGGAAAAAAATTCCCTAGCCGTTCCAGAGAAAAGTGGGTTCATCCAAATTGGTCAGTAAAAATCGTTTCTGATTTATGCCAGCCAAACTAGGAAGTGTCAGGGCATAAACTCAACGGATTATGGTAGAATACCACCTAAAGATTAAATGACATCAATTTTGGAAAAATTTCCCGAGCCGTTCCAGAGAAAAGTGGGTTCATCCAAAATGGTCAGTAGAAATCGTTGCTGATTTATGCCAGCCAAACTAGGAAGTGTCAGGGCATAAACTCAACGGATTATGATAGAATACCACCTAAAGATTAAATGACATCAATTTTGGAAAAATTTCCCGAGCCGTTCCAGAGAAAAGTGGGTTCATCCAAAATGGTCAGTAAAAATCGTTGCTGATTTATGCCAGCCAAACTAGGAAGTGTCAGGGCATAAACTCAACGGATTATGGTAGAATACCACCTAAAGATTAAATGACATCAATTTTGGAAAAATTTCCCGAGCCGTTCCAGAGAAAAGTGGGTTCATCCAAAATGGTCAGTAGAAATCGTTGCTGATTTATGCCAGCCAAACTAGGAAGTGTCAGGGCATAAACTCAACGGATTATGATAGAATACCACCTAAAGATTAAATGACATCAATTTTGGAAAAATTTCCCGAGCCGTTCCAGAGAAAAGTGGGTTCATCCAAATTGGTCAGTAAAAATTGTCTGTAAAAATGATCAGTAAAAAAGCGCTAAATTTGTAGTACTTTTTATCGCTGACACAGTATTTGGCGTCATTGTCATAAATGGCGCCTATTAGTTTTCAGCAAATCTGTAAAAGAGCGCAAAGTATTTGCTGGTTTTAAAGTGGCCATACTATTTTTTTAATTGTGTGTTTTTTTTGTATGTTGCTGTCGGGGATACAAACTTTCTGCCTACAAATAAAATTTGTTTTTTCTTAATAAATATATATAAATTATTTTTTCAACATTTTTATTCTATGAGTTAAATTTCAATTATGTATTTTATAAAGCTTTTAGTAATAGCTCTATTCCTTAAATTAAATACATTCAATTTATAAAAAAGTATCACTATCCAGTGTGACACAAAGAATGCTGACGAAGGCCGTAGCGGGCCAGAAAATGCATTACATTCTGCTGGTGTCTAATAATTGTAAATTTTTCTGTACATAAATATACTTCATTGCTATCCAACGGAAAGCTAAGGTAAAATGTAACAAGAAAATACAATATAATAGTCTGGTAGTGTTTAAAGTCATTTCTAAAAGAAATTTAAGGAATAGAGCTATTACTAAAAGCTTTATAAAATACATAATTGAAATTTAACTCATAGAATAAATTCGAAAAATGAAAAATGTTGAATATAATAAAAAGGCTTATAAATTATTTTTGTAAAATTAATAAGTAATTTGGGTGTAAAAAAATATTTTCATGCATTTTATTGCATGTTGTTTACCCCTGACCACACGGATAATTTTAGATTTCTTAACAAATATTATAACGCCGGAAGATTAACTGTTGTAGGTTGCAAATGTGTAATATATCTGGAAATGGAGAACACGTGCATATCTTAGAACATAATTGAAAAATATGTCAGAGATATTTTTTGTGTTATATTCCCAAAAAAAGTTTTAATGTGTTTTTAACGAAATATTTAGTTAATTTTTCGAATATAGAACATGCCAATGCAACATAAGTTGAAACATGTATTCATCTTTACCATACACTATGAAACTAAAATTGTACTTTTTATATTTTATATGAATTTGCCATTAATTTAAGCCTCAATAATGCTCTCCTGTATGAGTGAAGAAAAATACCATACATTTCTTGAAGTTATGAAATTAATTTGTTTTAAAACATAGTTTTGGAACAGTTTTGAATAAAAGAAATAAAAATTAATAACTATAATGACGAGGTTGCATATCTTAATTCGTCGAAACTGGACGGATTTTTTTTTTCTTTACTTCATGCAAATGCCGATGTCCAGAGAATTTTTTTAATAATAACCGATGCTCGCGCCAAAAAGCGAAACAAATTGAGCCACACAACTTTAAGTTCAAGACAAGAAATAAAATTTCGTAGATAGGTTTATAATCTAACTATATAAAATTGTAACGTTACTGATTGACTGATTCATCATCGCACAGCCTAATTCAGTTCTTTTACCGAGTAAACATGTAAAACCTGTATTTTTGTACTTTGTTGTCACACCATCTTTCTTTTGAATCCATAAACGAATTTGTTACTTTTTTGAAATTCTGACGTTTAAAGGGTGAAAACCGTAACTATTTTTGGTGCTTTTTTTACAAAACATTTTTCTTTATTCATTGACATATGTATACGTATTAAATTATGGCCCTACAAGAAGACTACCAGTAATCTTACTAGTTAGATGACCAGTAGTGCTCACTGATATATTGGTTATAGTTTCTATTAGTTTATTAAGAGCAAAATGAAAAAACTGACCGAAACTTTGTGTACATATGATTTTGCCTCTCTCTCTCTAACGCATTATGTCTCTCTCTCTTAATTATTAATTAAATGTAAAATTGTTGCAAGTGTTTTAGAAAAAATTTTTTTTTTTAGTTTTGGTTATGGATTTCTTGTAGGGAGGCTCCCACTACAATATTGAAATTTTTTTTGGTTCAATGGGGAGAAAAAAAAGTACCAAAAAGGTTAAAGACGGGAAATTTATGGCCAGATTTGAACTAAGGTAGTTGTCATAATATAGTAAGACCTGGCATCTCAAAAATACACAACACCAAAAATATGAGATGGCAACCCCGTACGCATTTTTGCATCGGCCGGGTTTGATGAAAAGACGATACAGAAAACCACGTGAATGAAATTGAATATCCTGTGTACAATACTTTTCTTTTATTATAATAAACGTTAACATAAATTGAATTTTAATTAAAAGTGTAGTATCATAAATATTACATGGTGTCAGGTGTGTGCAAGAAATTAATTTACGGAACAAAAAGCACAACAACAACATGGGTGAAATAAAAGAATTAAAAAAACAAATTGCCGCACTACGCGCCGAAATAAGTTCTACACCTTCTAGAACGTTAGCAACAACAACACCACAAAGCATTTTGCCACAAATACCACTTCCAGGGCCGCTTAAGATAAAGGACGGAGACATCAATGAAAACTTTAAGTATTTCAAACAGCAATGGGAAAACTATTTAACAGCGACGGGCTTAATTTCACAAAACGAGGAAACAAAAAAAGCTATTTTACTTACAGCAATCGGAGATGATGCATTTAAAAGATACTCAAACATGCCAATAAGGGAGGAAGATAGACAAACAGCTACCGCTTTACTTAACGAAATAGAAAGAAACCTAACACCAACGGTAAACAAAAGATACATAAGAGCTGTTTTCAACATGGCCAAGCAAGACATAGACGAATCATATGATGAGTATTTCGACAGGTTGAGAAGTCTCATAAAAAATGCCCAATACGGTCCATTGGAAGACGACCTTTTACTGGACAAAATAATATGCTCCATCAAAGATGCTGATCTCAAAGAAAAGTTGTGGCTCGACGACAATATAACATTAACAAGAGCCATTGAAATATGCAGATCAAAGGAGACCACAGAAAAACAACTTCGTGGTACCGATAACAAACCAATCGAGATAAACAAAGTACAAAAGGCACCAAATAAAATTAAAAAGCAACAATATAAATCGGTGGAACGCAAAACATGCAAGTTTTGTGGAAACGAATACCATGATAAATTGGACCAGTGCCCGGCCATTAACATGCCACAGGTGTAATAGAAAAGGTCACTACGCTCGAGTTTGTATGTCGAACAGAAACGGAAATAATTCAAGATCTATCAGGGAAATAGAAACAACAGCGGAAAGTGAAAACGAAACATTTGAAGTCATCGAGGAAATCATGTTAAACACCACAATAAACAAAGACAAAAAAGGACTCTATGCTAAATTCAAGATTCACGATAGTAACAAAACCGCTCATTATATAAAATGTCAATTGGACACCGGCGCATCATGTAACCTTATTGGATTTCCCGACTTAAAAAATATTGAAACAACACCAAAGATTATGAAATGTCGCACAACGCTTCGACCTGTTGAAGGACCTGTAATTAAACCAATTGGAACAACATATCTTACGATTGAACATAATGGAGCCAAGTATAGATTATTTTTTTACATTATAAAAAGTAACCACTGTCCGTTGTTTTCATTGGATACTTGTCTTTCACTAAAGCTGATAGAAGTATGCAAAAGTGTCACACTGCGCGGTGAAGAACAGGATGCAAATATCATAATTAACAAATACAAAGATGTATTTCAAGGTCTCGGCAAACTTAAAGGCGACATCACATTGGAAATAGACGACAAGATAACACCTAAGAGTGAGCCACCAAGAAGAATACCTATGGCGTTGAGAAAACAATTGAAAGATACACTGACGGAAATGGAGAGCATGGACGTAATCGTAAAAGAACCGGATCATACAAAATGGACAAGCAACATTGTATTAGTGACGAAGAAAAATAAACTAAGAGTGTGTATAGACCCAAAAGATCTAAACGAAGCTCTAAGGGACACAAAATATCAACTACCAACGGTAGAAGAAATACTAACCGAATTAGCGGAGGCTAAAATATTTACCATACTGGATGCTAAGCATGGGTTTTGGCAACTCCAATTAGATAATGAAAGCAGTAAGTTAACATCATTTTGGACACCTTTTGGAAAGTATAGGTTTAAGCGTGTGCCTTTCGGAATAAAACCAGCTATGGAGATATTCCAAATGAGACAAAATCAGGTTATATCCGGCTTAAAAGGTGTGGTGTGCATAGCCGACGATATTTTAGTATTTGGAAAAGGTGATACCAAAAGGGACGCAATTAAAGATCACAACAAAAACTTAGAACAGTTATTACAACGCCTCCGTGATGAAAATCAACAAGGAAAAAATGAAAGTTTGTCAAGAAGAAATTAAATTTTTTGGACATGTACTTACCAGCGAGGGAGTCAGACCCGATCCCGATAAGATAAGCGCCATAGTAAACATGCCAACCCCTGTGGACAAAAAAGACACTCTTAGATTTCTTGGACTCATAACATATGTTGGCAAATTTATTGGAAATATGTCAGAACTCACTGAGCCCCTAAGAAGAGTCACACATGTCAAAGCAGATTTCGTATGGAAAGCTGAACAAGAAGAAGCATTCAATAAATTGAAAAAATTGATAACGGAGACTCCAGTATTACACTATTACAATGTTAAAAAACCAGTGGTTATACAAACGGATGCATCATCCTTCGCTTTGGGTTGTACTTTACTACAAGACGGGCATCCAATAATTTACGCCTCAAAAACATTGACACCAACACAAATTAATTACGCTCAAATAGAGAAGGAAATGTTAGCGGTCTTATTTGCCTGTAGAAGATTCGACCAATATATTTGTGGAAAAAAAGATGTGACAATAGAAACAGATCATGCACCGTTGACAAACATTATTAAGAAGCCACTTCTGAAAACGCCAAAAAGGCTACAATTACAGCGGTATAATTTTAGAATAAAATACACCAAGGGAAGTGAAATGTACATAGCTGATACTATATCAAGAGCTCCTGGTCAAGTGGAAAATTCATTGGACATATATAAGATCGAGGAAGAGTTTAAACAGCTCGACGAGATCAATGACACCGACGAAAAAAGTATAAGCTCAGCAACATTAGATCGCATAAGGCAGGCTACAGCAAGTGATACTGTGATGAAAACGTTAATGGAAGCTATACAAAAAGGTTGGCCGGAAAATAAGTCAAACGTAGATGAATCTATAAAACAATACTATAATATAAGAGATGAACTTGTCGTCAACAACAATTTGATTTTTAAAAATAACAGATTGCTTATACCACAACAAATGAGATCCGAAATGTTGAATAGACTACATCAACCGCATCTAGGCATAGAGGCAACTCTTAAATTAGCAAGAGAAACAGTGTACTGGCGTGGCATAACAGACGATATAAAACAAATGATACAAAACTGCGAAATATGCAACACATACGCAAGAAAACAACAACGAGAACCCCTGATTATACCAGAAATTCCATTAGCACCGTTTGAGATAGTATCCATGGATGTGTGCGAACTGAACGTAAGTGGTAAAACAAAATATTTTCTCATTACAGTAGACCACTACTCAGACTTTTTTGAAATCGACGAGCTAAATAGCTTATCAGCAAACACCACGATTAACATGTGTAGAAAAAACTTCAGCAGATATGGAATACCAGCCAAGGTTATCACAGACAATGGCACGAATTTTGTCAACACCGAGTTCAGAGAATTTGCCGCACAATGGGAATTTATTCACACAACATCAAGTCCCCATCACCAACAGGCCAACGGTAAAGCTGAATCAGCCGTCAAAATTGCTAAAAACCTAATCAAAAAAGCACTAGCTTCGAACATGGATTTTTACAAATCATTACTGCTATGGAGAAATACCCCAAACAAAATGGGCTCCAGCCCAGCGAAACGAATGTTCTGTAGATGGCTGAGATGCAATCTACCTTCTTCAGACTTGCAACAAGAAGTCGTACAAAACGTTCCGATGAAAATTCAACAACAACGAACATACAATAAAAAATATTTTGATCGAGGAACTCGTAAAAACAACAACTTAAAGGAAGGCGATCAGGTGTACATCAAACAAAATCCAAATAAGAAATGGGTAAAGGGCAAGATTGAGCAAAAAATTACGGACCGATCGTACGTTGTAAATTCGGACCAAAAACAATACAGACGAAATACGATTCATATAATGAAACCGAATGCAACAACACCTAGCTCAGGATCTCGAGAGATACAAGGAGATGCAGACTCAAGATCTTGCGTCATTAAAGCTGAACATTCACACCCAGAAATAATCATCCAACAACCGGATGAAATATTGACCGGAAACAAGAATTTAGAACCACCGAATACGAACGATCTGGAATGCGAAAATCTCCACCAAAGGGCTCGTAGAGAAACCAGACTTCCAAGACGATTAGACGATTACGAAGTCTACTAGTTTTTGGAAAACAAAGGGGATGTCATAATATATTAAGACCTGGCATCTCAAAAATACACAACACCAAAAATATGAGATGGCAACCCCGTACGCATTTTTGCATCGGCCGGGTTTGATGAAAAGACGATACAGAAAACCACGTGAATGAAATTGAATATCCTGTGTACAATACTTTTCTTTTATTATAATAAACGTTAACATAAATTGAATTTTAATTAAAAGTGTAGTATCATAAATATTACAGTAGTGGTAAAGGTTAGTGGACTCCAAAATATGAGGCATTTAAAAATAAATATTTTTATAAACTTTAAGCACAGGATAAATTTAAAATTTTGTTCGATTTAAATTTCACGTGATATCGATTTCCAGAACATGGCCGTTAATTTCATACTTTAGCTTTTTGGTTCTAGAACTAGCAATTTGCTTAATTATCGTTAATATTGGACCTAGAAACATAAACTTCAACATGCAATGTCCTGAGTGGGTAAGAACCTATGAGGGAACTTTTTGGTACTTTTTGTTCTTCAACTATTACTTTTTGAATATCCGTTA
Source organism: Pollenia amentaria (assembly GCA_943735925.1). Classification (NCBI taxonomy): domain Eukaryota; kingdom Metazoa; phylum Arthropoda; class Insecta; order Diptera; family Polleniidae; genus Pollenia; species Pollenia amentaria. The sequence continues at coordinate 106,265,075 of OX031007.1, forward strand.
GTATTGGACCTAGAAACATAAAGTAAAACATGCAAGTTCCTGAGTGAATGAGAATTTGTTAGAGGGATCTTTTTGGAACTGTTTCGTTCTTTAACTGGTATTTTTTAATTTTCGTTAATATTGCCCTTATAAACATAAAATTATACATGTATGGTCCAGAGAATCTGTCAAAGGGCTTTTTGGTACTTTTTTGCTCGTTAGATGGTTCTATCTGAATTTCCGTTAGTATTGGACCTAGAAACATAAAATTCAACGTTTAATGTCCTGAGTGAATAAGAATCTATAATATAAAATTTGTGGTACTTTTTTGTTCTTTAACTGGTACTTTTTGAATTTCCATTAGTATTGCCGCTAGAAACATAAAATTTAAAATCCAATGTCCTGGGTAAATGAGAATCTGTTAGAGGGATCTTTTTGGAACTGTTTCGTTCTTTAACTGGTATTTTTTAATTTTCGTTAATATTGCCCTTATAAACATAAAATTATACATGTATGGTCCAGAGAATCTGTCAAAGGGCTTTTTGGTACTTTTTTGCTCGTTAGATGGTTCTATCTGAATTTCCGTTAGTATTGGACCTAGAAACATAAAATTCAACGTTTAATGTCCTGAGTGAATAATAATCTATAATATAAAATTTGTGGTATTTTTTTGTTCTTTAACTGGTACTTTTTGAATTTCCATTAGTATTGCCGCTAGAAACATAAAATTTTAAATCCAAGGTCCTGGGTAAATGAGAATCTGTTAGAGGGATCTTTTTGTACTTTTTCGTTCTTTAATTGGTACTTTATTTTAATATTCGTTAATATTGAATCTACAAACATAAAATTAAGCATGCAATGCCTGGAGTGAATGAGAATCTGAAAGAGGGGCTTTTTGGTACTTTTTTGCTCTTTACCTGGTACTTTTTGTGTTTCTGTTAAAATTGGACCTAGAAACATAAAATTAAACATGCAAGTTCCAGAGTAAATGAGAATCTGCAAGTGGGATTTTTTGGTACTTTTTCTTTCACTAACTGGTACTTTTTTAATTTAATACTTATTGTTGTTCATTAAATAAAAAAAAGAGAACAGGTATCTGGTACTATTTTGAAATTCGGCCCTTTTAGGAAGTAAAGGGGTAAAACCTGTATTTTGTAACTTTTTTTTGTTTATAGGTCCAATATTAACGAAAATTAAAAAATACCAGTTAAAGAACGAAACAGTTCCAAAAAGATCCCTCTAACAAATTCTCATTCACTCAGGAACTTGCATGTTTTACTTTATGTTTCTAGGTCCAATACTAACGGATATTCAAAAAGTAACAGTTGAAGAACAAAAAGTACCAAAAAGTTCCCACATAGGTTCTTACCCACTCAGGACATTGCATGTTGAAGTTTATGTTTCTAGGTCCAATATTAACGATAATTAAGCAAATTTCTAGTTTTAGAACCAAAAAGCTAAAGTATGAAATTAACGGCCATGTTCTGGAAATCGATATCACGTGAAATTTAAATCGAACAAAATTTTAAATGTATCCTGTGCTTAAAGTTTATAAAAATATTTATTTTTAAATGCCTCATATTTTGGAGTCCACTAACCTTTACCACTACTGTAATATTTATGATACTACACTTTTAATTAAAATTCAATTTATGTTAACGTTTATTATAATAAAAGAAAAGTATTGTACACAGGATATTCAATTTCATTCACGTGGTTTTCTGTATCGTCTTTTCATCAAACCCGGCCAATGCAAAAATGCGTACGGGGTTGCCATCTCATATTTTTGGTGTTGTGTATTTTTGAGATGCCAGGTCTTACTATATTATGACAACTACCTTAGTTCAAATCTGGCCATAAATTTCCCGTCTTTAACCTTTTTGGTACTTTTTTTCTCCCCATTGAAGCAAAAAAATTTCAATATTGTAGTGGGAGCCTCCCTACAAGAAATCCATAACCAAAACTAAAAAAAAAAAATTTTTACTAAAACACTTGCAACAATTTTACATTTAATTAATAATTAAGAGAGAAAGACATAATGCGTTAGAGAGAGAGAGGCAAAATCATATGTACACAAAGTTTCGGTCAGTTTTTTCATTTTGCTCTTAATAAACTAATAGAAACTATAACCAATATATCAGTGAGCACTACTGGTCATCTAACTAGTAAGATTACTGGTAGTCTTCTTGTAGGGCCATAATTTAATACGTATACATATGTCAATGAATAAAGAAAAATGTTTTGTAAAAAAAGCACCAAAAATAGTTACGGTTTTCACCCTTTAAACGTCAGAATTTCAAAAAAGTAACAAATTCGTTTATGGATTCAAAAGAAAGATGGTGTGACAACAAAGTACAAAAATACAGGTTTTACATGTTTACTCGGTAAAAGAACTGAATTAGGCTGTGCGATGATGAATCAGTCAATCAGTAACGTTACAATTTTATATAGTTAGATTATAAACCTATCTACGAAATTTTATTTCTTGTCTTGAACTTAAAGTTGTGTGGCTCAATTTGTTTCGCTTTTTGGCGCGAACATCGGTTATTATTAAAAAAATTCTCTGGACATCGGCATTTGCATGAAGTAAAGAAAAAAAATCCGTCCAGTTTCGACGAATTTAGATATGCAACCTCGTCCTTATAGCTATTAATTTTTATTTCTTTTATTCAAAACTGTTCCAAAACTATGTTTTAAAACAAATTAATTTCATAACTTCAAGAAATGTATGGTATTTTTCTTCACTCATACAGGAGAGCATTATTGAGGCTTAAATTAATGGCAAATTCATATAAAATATAAAAAGTACAATTTTAGTTTCATAGTGTATGGTAAAGATGAATACATGTTTCAACTTATGTTGCATTGGCATGTTCTATATTCGAAAAATTAACTAAATATTTCGTTAAAAACACATTAAAACTTTTTTTGGGAATATAACACAAAAAATATCTCTGACATATTTTTCAATTATGTTCTAAGATATGCACGTGTTCTCCATTTCCAGATATATTACACATTTGCAACCTACAACAGTTAATCTTCCGGCGTTATAATATTTGTTAAGAAATCTAAAATTATCCGTGTGGTCAGGGGTAAACAACATGCAATAAAATGCATGAAAAAATTTTTTTACACCCAAATTACTTATTAATTTTACAAAAATAATTTATATATATTTATTAAGAAAAAACAAATTTTATTTGTAGGCAGAAAGTTTGTATCCCCGACAGCAACATACAAAAAAACACACACAATTAAAAAAATAGTATCGCCACTTTAAAACCAGCAAATACTTTGCGCTCTTTTACAGATTTGCTGAAAACTAATAGGCGCCATTTATGACAATGACGCCAAATAATGTGTCAGCGATAAAAAGTACTACAAATTTAGCGCTTTTTTACTGATCATTTTTACAGACAATTTTTACTGACCAATTTGGATGAACCCACTTTTCTCTGGAACGGCTCCGGAAATTTTTCCAAAATTGATGTCATTTAAGCTTTAGGTGGTGTTCTACCATAATCCGTTGAGTTTATGCCCTGACACTTCCTAGTTTGGCTGGCATAAATCAGCAACGATTTTTACTGACCATTTTGGATGAACCCACTTTTCTCTGGAACGGCTCGGGAAATTTTTCCAAAATTGATGTCATTTAATCTTTAGGTGGTATTCTACCATAATCCGTTGAGTTTATGCCCTGACACTTCCTAGTTTGGCTGGCATAAATCAGCAACGATTTTTACTGACCATTTTGGATGAACCCACTTTCTCTGGAACGGCTAGGGAAATTTTTTCCAAAATTGATGTGATTTAATCTTTAGGTGGTATTCTACCATAATCCGTTGAGTTTATGCCCTGACACTTCCTAGTTTGGCTGGCATAAATCAGCAACGATTTTTACTGACCATTTTGGATGAACCCACTTTTCTCTGGAACGGCTCGGGAAATTTTTCCAAAATTGATGTCATTTAATCTTTAGGTGGTATTCTACCATAATCCGTTGAGTTTATGCCCTGACACTTCCTAGTTTGGCTGGCATAAATCAGCAACGATTTTTACTGACCATTTTGGATGAACCCACTTTCTCTGGAACGGCTAGGGAAATTTTTTCCAAAATTGATGTGATTTAATCTTTAGGTGGTATTCTACCATAATCCGTTGAGTTTATGCCCTGACACTTCCTAGTTTGGCTGGCATAAATCAGCAACGATTTTTACTGACCATTTTGGATGAACCCACTTTTCTCTGGAACGGCTCGGGAAATTTTTCCAAAATTGATGTCATTTAATCTTTAGGTGGTATTCTATCATAATCCGTTGAGTTTATGCCCTGACACTTCCTAGTTTGGCTGGCATAAATCAGCAACGATTTTTACTGACCATTTTGGATGAACCCACTTTTCTCTGGAACGGCTCGGGAAATTTTTCCAAAATTGATGTTATTTAATCTTTAGGTGGTATTCTACCATAATCCGTTGAGTTTATGCCCTGACACTTCCTAGTTTGGCTGGCATAAATCAGCAACGATTTTTACTGACCATTTTGGGTGAACCCACTTTTCTCTGGAACGGAAGGTTGGAAAGTTGATGTTTTTTAATCCTTTTCCACTAAATTTCAAAACATTAAATCCAGAAAATACATTAATTTTCAATTCCGATGTTGCCACTAAATCCCCTGATTTGTTATTTCCGCCGTTGCTAACTTTCGTTGCTATCTTGGCGGACGTAAAATTTGTAAGTACTCAGTCAAGAACTGTCATTTTACGCTCTCAATTTATGTTCTCATTTACTGTATTTTGTGTACGCGAACGCAATTTAGTAAAATGCAGTAAAGTTCAGTAAAAAATAGTAAAAACTTTTGTGTTCTCGAACGCAGCTAATATAAATATAGTATTTTTTTTTTGGAATATTTTTATCAATTATATTATATAAATCTTTTACAAATTGCAAAATTTTTTCTTCATTATTATAAAATTGATATTTTAAAAGATCATCCATTATTTCTATAGATTCATTAATATTGTAATAATAATTATATAAATTACCAATTGGAGCATTAAATACTAAATTTTTAGGTTCAATAGATTTTAGGTATAAATACAAATCATTAAAACTTAAATTATTTATATAATTATTAATAATTCTTGTACAATTTTTAATTAAAAAGGAATTTATATCAAAAAATCTAAATTCAGAATTTAGCCACATAGAGGAATTTAAAAGATGATGTGTTGGAGATGTAGGATGTTCCTTAAAAAAATCAATTATTTTGTCTCCCTTTCCTCTCTTTTTACACCTTGGATTTTCTTTATCTCACAGCTATTAAAAGTTTCATAACCAATTGATGATTGGGATCCAAAGGTGAATGGGTTAGAAAAGTTGAACGATAATTCGCTTCCTTCCACCATTCTGTCTTCGGTTTTTTTCAAGTGTAATTAATAGAAAAAAGTTCAAGACTATTAACTAGAAAATTCCACACTTGATAGCACAGATTACAAAAGAGCGGTCAAATATTAAACGATGTCTAAAAGGCACATAAATCTCAATGGTCTCACTAAAATTTCCGGTTGTGTTTTCATTATTTTATAAAAGTGATGTCAACTACGTAATTTCAGTCAGATGACCGGTCCGTCACTAGAATTCGGCTTTGGACTTTCTGTATCATCGTACGTTTTAGTTCACTAGTTCATTTGGGTCAGTTTGTCTTTTTTTGTCAGTTCCGTTTTGGTATTTTTTTGTGTTTTACTTGATCGAACAACTGATTGAAAAGCAACAACACTTGTGCATATGTAAAGGCGTAGTCAAGGTCAAGGCGAATTCAACTACAGGTGGTGTCGAAACGCCATCTGATTTTGACAGTTCGAGCTACTTTGTTTTGATTTGTTAGTGTTCTGTTACTCCATGTCTACAACAGACATGATTTGCTGTTATAACATGATGTTATAAAAGCGTTGTTAAAACATTTGCATTAACAACCGTGTTATAACATGAGAAAACCTCTAACATGATGAGTCTATACTTAACACTAACATCATATTAGTGTTAATGTTAAGCATTTGATGTCAGTTGTAGACTGGGTGTTAGGAATGGTTGACATTTTGGACAGTAAACACTAACAATGCAATGCAAAAAACCCTGTGTTGTTTCTGTTGTTTTTGGATTGTTGTAGTATCGACACCACCTGTAGTTGAATTCGCCTTTGTAATGATAATTGATGGAAGTGTGTAAAAATGTGGAGTGTGTAAAAAAAAAAGTTAAGTATTTTCTTAGCACTTCTGCCGCTTTTTGCCGAGCATTAAAATGCACGAATTTTTGAGAATAAGACAAGTCAATTAAGAGTTGAATTAATTCTGTTTTATTTTGACAATTGTACAAGCTTATATACTAAATTTATTCTATAGGTCAGCATTAATTTGGGCTACAAACAAATCACTAATTGATTTGCTGTTCCCGTGAGAAAATTTCCAAGGCACGTGAAAGACTTCAATGCGACAATAATAATATAACAAAAAGAATTCAATTTAGGATTCATATTACAAGTCGTTCGCATGCCACACAGTATTACAATTTTATTTCACACATTATTTGATATAAAAAAATAATTCTTATTACTGCTGACCAACATAAAATTAAAATAAGTTCATTGGCTCAAAAACTTAACTTACTTAAATGTAAACAATTAATGATACAGTGCTTGCTCTAAGTATGCATACACTACACCCTCACCCTTTTTGTTTTGTGTATTATTAAAAATAAAAATAATATATAGAATTATTGTATGAATGGATATATAAGTATAAAGATTTTTATTATTGTATGTATTTATGTAAGTATTTATATGTTTATAAAAAATTTTATGACTTAAATATTTTTTTTTTTTTTTTTTTTTTTTTTTTTTTTTTTTTTTTATATTTATATTTATATTTATGCACTTATGAAATAAACTTTTTTAAATTATTTTTATGTATACTTTTAACTTTTGATTTATCTATTTCTATAATTATATTCAAATCATCTATGTCCAGTATTTTATATGGACCTTTATATGGAGGCTCGAGTTTTCTCCTATTCTCGGCTTTTACTAGAACTAGGTCTCCTATTTTTAGTTCTATTTTGTTCTGTTTTCTTTCATATTCTAGTTTTCTTTTATTTTTCACTTCTAAAATTATGTCTCTTGCTTTTTGCAGTGAGTAACGAAGTCTAATCTTAAGCTCATTCAAATAATTGTCTAAGTTGTAAATATTTTTAGTGCCGCTCAATTCGTCACTTGGTAGTCTAGGAAGTTTTCCATATACCAACTCAAAGGGTGTATAATTAGTATCTACGTTTGGAGTTGTGTTAAAAGCGAAAGCAAAGTATGGTATCCATTCGTGCCAATTGTTGTCTTCTACGAAATTTAGAAAATATTCATTTAGAACACGGTGATTGCGTTCTACTGTTCCCAAAGTTTCATGATGGTAGGGCGTCGAGAAATTCTGTTTTATTTTTAATAATACACAAATCTCTCTCATCAACTCATTAGTAAATTCAGTACCTCTGTCCGTTTTGAGAATGTTAAACAAACCGTATTTTAAAATAACTTCTTCTACTAGCGTTTTTGCCACTGTTTTGGCATCTTTTGATTCTATTGGACAAGCTATAACATATTTTGTCAGTTCACACTGCATTGTGAGTATATATCTAAAGTTTACTGACGGTCTAAGTGGTCCAACTGTGTCCATTACTACAATGTCAAAACTACTTGATGGTGTATCTGTTATAGTAAAAGGTTCTTTCGTATGTTTAGTCTGTTTGTTCTTTTAGCACGATTCACATGTTCTTATGTAGTTTTTAACCATTTTGTTCATATTTTTCCAAATAAATCGTTGTTTTAATTTTATTAATGTTTTTCTTATTCCGAAATGTCCACTATGGGGTGGGCTATGAAATTCTTCTATTAGCCTGTATTGTTTTATTGCATTATCTACTCTTTTTGGCATTCTGTATATAATTATATCGACGTCATTGTTTTTGAATTTATTGTATTCTTCTTTCAATTTCTCTACCGGTATATATTTAAAAATTTCATCATTATCATATAGTACGTACTTTTTATTCTTAAATTTCTTTATTTTCAATAAAAGTTTCTCCATAAATGTTTCTGAAAATTTTCGCTTCTATTGCATATCACGCGTGTAATTTTATCATTATATTCATTCTGCAGATTATTATTATCATTATTTTCATATATAAATTGTATTCTTTGAAGCTTCTTTATATCATTCATTGATATACATTCCCACATATGGAGGTGATCAGTCTCCTGTTGGGAAATGTAATTCTTTTTCTTGGTCTTGATTTCAATTTCATCTTCTTTATCTTTAGTATTCTTATTAAGCATGCTACGTGTTATTGCCAGAGTTTTTCTTTCTTTTTCATCAATACAGAGTGGAATCATTTCTTTTAATATTTTTGAGTTAATTTCGATGCGGGATAACGCGTCTGCGTTAGTGTTATTTGCTCCTTTTTTATATGTAATATCAAAGTCATAGTCTGACAGTTCAAGTCGAATTCTGGTCAGTTTTGTAAGTCAGGTTTTTTGATAGAAAGATATATAAAGTTTGAAGTGTTGGGATTTATTGTGTGAATCTGTAATTTTCCCCTTCTGGAGATTCGTTCCGAGTCTCCAGGGCTTCTTCGTTTCCCTGTTGATGTATTGTGCGTACGTTTGGGTTGTAATTTCTTTGATTTGTATGGTTGTTATTGTTATAGGTGTTTCTATTATTTCTGTTGTAAGCATTATTTGTGTTGTATCTACTGTTGGTGTTATTTGAATTCCTATTATAATTATTAAAATTGCTACTATTATTGTTGTTATAATTATTGTTGTAGTTTCTGTCATTTCTGTTAAAGTCTTGTCTTCTTTGATTGTTGTATCTGTTATTGTTATAGTTGTAAATTATTATTACTGCGTCGATTTCTGTCATTTATGTGAAAGATCTTTAATGTATTTGTTGCCTGTAATAGTCTTTCCTGTGTGCTAGCTATTTCAAATGCTTGTGCTAGCGATTTAGGTTGCGCTGCTATAACTGCTGTTCTTATGTTCTCTTGTAATCCTTCTTGGAATGTTTCGAGTGCTAATTTTTCGTTCAACATTCTAATTGTAGATCGTGCTATTTCATTTGAACTGTCTTCAAGGTCACTGAATTGTACTATGGTTAATTCTGAAATCAATGTGTTTATTTTTTCTCTAAAACTTGACACATTACCTCTTTGCTTAATATTTCTAATTTCCGAATGAAGACTACTGGCAGTCTTTGTTGACTTGAAATGATTGGACAGTGTTGATTTTAGTTCGTTAAATGTTTTTGGTATGTCTTGTGTCATTAAAATACTTTTAACCCTATCGCTTAATTTCATGGCAATAATATATTTTATTAAGTTCTTTTTCCCTTGTTCGTTAAGTTCATCGTGAACCATTTCAACCATTGATAGAAATATATCGAGGTGTGTAGGTTTTCCGTCAAATATTGGAATTGTATCCGAAGCTTGTTTACTATTAAAATTCGACATGATTGTTGCACTTGATATATTTTCTTTACTGTTTTCTAAGTGTTCCCTTAATATTCTAATCGCTGTATGTTTTAAGTCTCTATACTCAATTATCTTTTCCTGTCTATTTGGATTGGAAAGATGTCCTACTAATTTTCCAAACTGCAAACTAAGCTGATCTATTAAATAAAGTTTTTTTTTTACTGTGTCTTTTGTATACTTTCTACCGCTAGATTTCTTTGCATTTATAATTATTTTTTTTTTAGTTCTTCAAATATTTTTTCCATTACAAATATTTTTTTTTGTTTTTATTAGTTTCTTACAGCATTAATTGCTGTGTGTTTTTTTTATATAATTTTGTAAAAATTTCCATAATCCTAATAATATAATTATAATAAGTAAAATTATAACTAGTTCTAAACTAATGGTTACTTTATTATCATTTATTGCATAGGCATTTGCCTGTCCTTGGACTGTTGCGTCTGCTATTCCCATTTTTATATTTTCGAGTATAATTTCTTGTCTTTCCTTTTCAGTTATCTTGAATATTTCAAATGTCATTACCTCATTATCTCCAGCCGTCTTCTTTTAATTTCTTTAGTTTTTTAATTAGTTCCGTTTTTTGTGTTCATACTGGAGTGGGGACGTATTCCAGTAATTCTTCCCATTTCTTAAAAATTTTATCTATTTCTATTTGGGACATTGAAAGATTTATGCTTTGCGGGATTAATTTAAGTTGGACAGGATCAAAAAAATGTTGGGCAGGATCAAAAAAATGTTTGGCAGGATCAAAAAAATGTTTGGCAGGATCAAAAAAATGTTTGGCAGGATCGCCATGTAATGATAATTGATGGAAGTGTGTAAAAATGTGGAGTGTGTAAAAAAAAAAGTTAAGTATTTTCTTAGCACTTCTGCCGCTTTTTGCCGAGCATTAAAATGCACGAATTTTTGAGAATAAGACAAGTCAATTAAGAGTTGAATTAATTCTGTTTTATTTTGACAATTGTACAAGCTTATATACTAAATTTATTCTATAGGTCAGCATTAATTTGGGCTACAAACAAATCACTAATTGATTTGCTGTTCCCGTGAGAAAATTTCCAAGGCACGTGAAAGACTTCAATGCGACAAAAATAATATAACAAAAAGAATTCAATTTAGGATTCATATTACAAGTCGTTCGCATGCCACACAGTATTACAATTTTATTTCACACATTATTTGATATAAAAAAATAATTCTTATTACTGCTGACCAACATAAAATTAAAATAAGTTCATTGGCTCAAAAACTTAACTTACTTAAATGTAAACAATTAATGATACAGTGCTTGCTCTAAGTATGCATACACTACACCTTGGTCAAGGTATATTTATAGCAGGTTGCCGCGAGATTACAACAATTGTACAATAAAACAAACAACAGGGCTTTTTATTGTTGGTATGTGATACGAACTGTCAAACAGCAAAGGGGTTGATAAAAGGCAAACGAAAAACAAACAAGAAAAAACGCCATTAAACGAAAATAGATTAATTTTGTTTGTTATCATTTATTAAACTTGCTTTAAAAGTTCGTAAGAAAAATTTGTGATTTGTGTTAATTTTTTAAGAAAATATGTTTTGTATTTAATATTTATATGAACATCAAACAATTCAGTATAAGCTTTATATTAAAATAAATGTGTTTTTTTTCGAAAAAAATTCCATTTCCATTTTTTTGTTTTTTTTTTGCACACACTACACTTTCTAATTTTTTTCTTTCTTTAAATTGGTCTTTTTTTTAATTATATATTTAAGGCGTTACCCAAAATTGTTATTTATTATAAATCACTTTGATATTCTTTTTAATTTTATCACTTTTTACTTTGATTAAAAAAACTTGTTTACTTTTTAAGCTAGAAATTTAACTCGTGTTGAAAAAACATAAACAGCATTTGACAGTTCGTATCACAAACAAACAAACAGAAAAATAATCAGCAGGCTTTCCGAGACTACCTGCTATAAATATACCTTGGGCTGAGTTAGTCAAACGTTGCTGTTCCCGTAACTTAAGGCCATGTCAGATAAAACTTTTGCTTCGCGTTGCGTTACCGATTCGCTTTGACATCTAAGATAAAATATACATACTTATACGAAACATGTCACATAAAGTACTTTCAAAGCGGAGCGAAGCAAAAAGTTAGCCAACTCTCATCTTTTTGCGCGCTTTGACAATTGGCTAGTATAATATTCTTTTTTTTAATTTTTTTTGCCAAATTCAATTCCAAAAAACCGTCCAATTAAATTTTTAACTTTAATTTTTGTAACAAATAATTAAATGTACAAATTACCAACCGCTTTTATATAAGTAAACAAACAATGCGTGAGTGTTGTCAAAGTTTTCATTGTGGCATACACCTTTTGCTTTGCGTTTTTCTGCCGAAGGTAGAAACGTCACGCAAAGCGACAAAGTTGTATCTGACACGACCTTTACTGTAACGGACTGCTTGCACGTTGGTGCACTTATAGAACTTCTAAAAACGTGTCATATGTTTTTCACATACATAAACAAAAAAGCAATAGTATACATAAAACAACACACACAGTGATGGGAAATCAAAAGGTTAAATGTTGACCGTTGTGCAGAAAAAGTACCAAGTAATTAAAATGGTATTAAAACAGTATTTAGTGGAAGTAAAAAAAACATTAATAATTTAATATCTGATATTTATATTATAGATTTACAATACACATTTATATGTATTATTTTGTAAATGTGCATAGACAAAACAATCTTTTGTAACAATTTAAAGCCTTTTATATATTTCTCATTTCTATTGTATATGCATATGCATTTGTTTTTTTTTTTTTTTGTACATCTAAGCATATGTATATTTATATATATGGAAATATGTTGTATTGTAAGTCGTTTTGTCGAAAGTTCATAGATATACTGGAAAAAAGTACCAAACAAAAGAGCGAAAATACCCGCATTCAATTTAATATACAAGCACGCCAACACTGCTTTACAACTGTCACGTAAAGACGGCATGAAATTCTAATTTATAGATTGAGACGTTCCGTTACGTGACATTTAAATTCGGTAAGCATTTACATTGTAAGCAAATAACAAAACGGACCAGACGTTTCGTTAGGGGACGTGGACGTTCGGCTAACTCTACCATTATGCTGGGTACTAGAGAAGAGCGATCCCGTGATTTTTAAAGAACATCGTGATTAGTGACGTGAATTGGAAATCACTGCTTCTTAAAACTGTGATTGCGATCACGGTTTGTCAGTTTTTAGTTCTTTTTAAGCAAGCTATATGTACAATGCGCGAGCTTTCGCAAGAACTTTTGTAAGTACTTTGCAAAGAAACAACAACAAATTGTAGGAGCTTTTAAAGCTGTTTACCTGCATATGCATAAATACTTGAATCATGATGAAATAAACAGGTGGCATTACTACGGCAGATGGCGATTTTTTGCTTTTGTATTGTTTGTCTAGTCTTGGCAAAGTTTTGTTTATGTTTACAAAAAGTCCACGTTTTGTGCTGTGATTATTGTATTGTATTAAAGTTTTTGATTATTTAAATTAAAATTGAATAAGATAGTAACTATAGTGAAATAAAAATTGGCTAAAAATTATTTATTTCATCGCGTTCGGCGGAGTGTTACCACCAGCAAAATTCAAAACTACACTTGAGATGACGCAAAATTACCCAATTTAAATGAAATTACACCTGATATCAAATTAACGTTTAATTATAAAAAAAAAACTTTTGCAAAGAAGAACAAATTAGAAAGAACACAGTCGGTCCATTTTGAACATATTAAACCACAACTACATCACTGTACTTACAAACTAATTTTTAAGAGTGTTCCCTTGTTAGGTCCTATATGCAATTATGGATCTATTAAAATAAAACTATGTTATCAGTTCAAGGGTAATTACATAAGAGTTCTTCGAATATTATCTTGGTACCTATATCTATTTAAGATTTTTTCGTCTTAAAGTGATTTAAGGGAGGGGGTTTATATATGACCTTCTTAAGGCTAGTTTACATGGTAATACAATGTATTACGACTTTGTGGAATCAAAATATTATGAAATTCTCTCCGTGTTTAAAACAAAAAAAAAATAAAAATCTGTTGGTAAGTATTTTTTATGTTTACACGGATGGCTTAAGTAAAATAAAAGCACAGTGAGTTAATAACAAAAAAGCAGATGGTTGCAGTTTTACAATATTTACAAAAACAACATGAACGCATCCTGAGTTGATTCTGCTTGTTTTTGTAATTTTATAAAAATGTTACCTGTTAAAATGCGACTCTGGTGTGATGAGAATACATAAGTTTCTAAAATGGTTTAGAAAATAAACATTTACCGACCGATTGTCATATTTTTATCCGTATTCTCTCTTACTCAATGCATTTTGCTTTTACATGATACGATTTTTCTCATTCTACATCATTTTTTGACATGTCGTAACACATTGTATTACCGTGTAAATTAGCCTTTACCAGTACAAAATTTTGTTATGACATAGTAGTTATTTTTTTATACCAATATTTATAAAACAGTTATGCTTTTACAAGCTATTTTCTTAAGTGGTATTTTTATGGGAGCCATTAAATCCAAAATTATTTTTGAAAGATAATTTAAGTTGAAATAAAATATTTTTGGGCCTAATTTTGTCCAACATATCAGATGGTTTATGGGCATAACCACTCTCTTAGTAAACAACTTCGGATAACTATTCCTGGATAACTATCTTGCCGCGATGTGGTGGCTTAAGTGTCGGCTGTAGTGTCTGTCTTGGAACTTGAATCCGGACAGTTGAGTCGGAACAAGTTTAAAGGCAGACGCTTTAAGGCCAGCATGAACAAGGGTTATCCATTCCTCATCCTATTCCCTTCACCTACATTCCTTCCCCCCCCTTGTTATTCCCACTTCCCCCACTTTTAAGGTCAAGGTGGTTGATAGCAGTGCCGAGGACCTGGATGACTAGTTAGTGGTTAAAGAAACTAGTCGCGAACAGCTTCCCTCTGACGCTGATGGCAAAGATCAGTTGTAATTCTAGCCTAGTCCGTGCAAGCCGTCACTGCGCGAGATGGTCCTTTGTATACGTGCATACTCGTGGGATTGGAAACTGGACGATTTCAAGATAAAACAAAATACGGACATAGTGACAGAAGTTGGTGCAGGGAGTATCACTGACAACTCAACAGGCCCGTTGTCAGATTCAGACTCGGATCTGCTGGGTGCTCACAGGGATATTCTGCTGCAAGAAAGTCAGTTAATGACAGAACTGACAGAGACCAACTGGATGGGCTCGACAATGGACTCACTGACACGCTCTGGGGCCTCGGAAAGACTCGGTGATTTGACCTTGGACTCTGATGATGAGCACGAAATAGCTATGATTTCGGCTCATGGTCAGGACCAGAGGGTTGAACCAGCGACTTTTGTGGCCACATTCGAGACAGAGAGCAAATTGGCGAGTACATCGAAATCCATTGTTCGGCAGGATGTGACAGAACAGGTCACATCGGAGAGCCGATCGAATCTAGGAAAAGCCAAGAGTGGTGGGAGAGTCTCTTTAGCCTTTCTAGAAAAGATAGCTAAGAAAGACTCTTCACTGCACGATGGGCGGGATAGGCATTTGCTGAGGATGCACCGGAAGAACACTGCTGGATTCGAAAGAATCCACGGTTCTTTCGATGTCATCCTAGGGCTTCCCTATCCTGCGGGGTATACAGCAGAGGCTGCTGAGGAATCAAAAGTTGTCAGTAAAGACAAAGGATCCTCACCAGATTCTGCTGGCGTATCCTCTTACAAGGAAGATAGAAGGAGGGAGGGTAAGAGTTCACCACCCAGCCCTCTTAATGGTGACAGATTGGTCACGGTTAAGGGAGCTAGGCCTATGGACGAATTACCCACAGTGGACCAAGAGTCTCTCAGGAAGTTGAAGTCGATGAGTGGGGTTGCGATATTTGGGTTGGGGTCTATCAGTTTTAGGTTTCCCAAAAATGATGGACCCTAAGAGGCTGAATGTGGTGCAGATAAACCTGCATCACTGTGAAGCAGCCTCAACCGAATTAGTAACTCACCTCATCGATAACAACGTGGACGTAGCCTTAAGTGGGGAACAGAATAGTCGCTGTAGTACAACGTTACCAATAGCGCTGCAAGTTTTGAAAAGTTAAAAACGGCAGTTTGAAAGTAGTGTCAAGAGAATACGTAGTGTTGTTGTCGTTGCAGTTGAAGTTGAAGCGCAAAGTTCGAAATTTTTAACTTTGTTGCGCTACAGAGCATTTGTCAGCTTCAGCTTCTACTACAACTACTTTATTCTGTTCCAGGCCTTAATCCAAGAGCCCTGGATCAACAACAACCGGGTAGTTGGATTAAAGGCCACGGGATATACACTGTTCGTACCCCACACGGATGAGAAGGTTCGGACTTGTATAATGGCAAGAAATGAGCTCAAATTTATGTTGTCTCATTCTTTCAGCAATGGAGACCTCACGGTTGTTACAGGTGAAGCTATGGACAAAACGGTCCTAGCACTGGCATCGGTATACTTACCATATAAGGCTACCGATCCACCTGGTGTGAAAGTACGTGAGTTGGTGGAGCACTCGAGCAGAAGTGGCTCGAGACTGGTACTAGGTTGTGACGCTAATGCACACCATACCCAATGGGGAAGTACCGACATCAACAAAAGGGGTGAGTCTATGTTTGATTTTATTATTGCTAGCAATCTTTACATCTGTAATAGGGGGAATACGCCAACATTCAGAACTAGAGATAGGGAGGCAGTAATAGATTTAACATTGACGAACTATAGAGACTTAGTAGATGATTGGAGGGTGGCTTTGGAATTTTCCTTCTCTGACCATGGTCGTATATCCTTTAATCTAAACTTCGAAAAGTCAAAAAGGCGTCCTTATAGGAATCCAAGGAGGACGAATTGGGATACCTTCTCGGGATTGGTGAATAGTAACCTTAGAGTTACACACGATTGGGGGTCGACTTCGGCCGGCGTGGAGCACATGGTGGGTACCTTTACGGAGGTGTTAACCAGTAGCTATGAGCGATCTTGTCCGTTAAATTTTCCGGGTAGGCGCTCGCAACCGAGATGATGGACAGGTGAGTTGAGGACTCAAAGGACCACTGTCAGAAGGTTATTCAATAGAGCGAAGCATACGCGTAGGGATGAGGACTGGAGTAACTTTAGGATAAGTTATAATAGGTACAAGGGAGATATTAGAAGGGCTAAAAGGGACTCGTGGATCAAATTTAGCGAGTCAGTTGAATCTGTGAATGAGATGTCCAGGTTCAGAAGGATTTTATCCAAGGACCCTGTGGATTTATTCAGAGACCGGACGACTCATGGACAGAATCTAGCTCCGAATCTGCTTATGGAGACTCACTTCCCGGGTTGTGTGGATCCGGGAACGGGGGAACAGGTGGGGTGTGGTAACCCCTTTTCTGGATCAGGCTCGGGGGGTAAGATAAGAGAGGCGGTGGGGGATATCATCACCTTGGATAAGGTTACATGGGCGGTTAATACTTTTGGGTCTTACAAATCGGCAGGACCAGATGGTATATTTCCGGCTATGCTACAGAATATCCAGGGATCATCACTCCTATTGCTGGTGGAACTATTTAGGGTATGTCTGCTAAATGGCTACATTCCTAGAGGGTGGAGAGAGGTCAGGGTTATCTTCATACCTAAGGCAGGTAGAACCGGTCACTCTAAACCCAAGGATTTTAGACCTATCAGCCTATCGTCTTTTCTTGTGAAGACATTAGAAAGACTGATTGATCTACATCTGAGGACGAAGATTGACGCCGGCATCATCAGCGGCGCTCAGCATGCCTATCTTAAGGGTAGATCTGTTGAGAGTGCGCTTCATGATGTGGTGGGTTATATAGAACGGGGATTGCGAGACAAGGAATACACCTTGGCGGCTTTCCTGGATATAGAGGGGGCCTTTAATAATGTGAAAATAGAGGCCATAAGGCAGGCACTGAGTGATTTAGGGGTTTCGTTATTCTTGGTCGAATGGATAACTCTGATGCTTAGCAGCAGAGTTATTCACTCTGGGCTTGGGAGTTAATCCGGAGAAGACAGAATTAGTTCTTTTCACTAGGAGGTACAAGGTGGAGAATTTTAGGCTGCCGGTACTAGGGGGAGTAGAGCTTAGGCTATCTGATAGTGCTAAGTATCTAGGAGTTTTTCTGGACAGTAAGCTGTCCTGGAGGAGGAATACTCAGGAGAGACTAAAGAGGGGTCTCAATGCTTTCTATGCTTGCAGATCGTCGATAGGTAGGAGTTGGGGACTCCGGCCGTCAGTTGTGGGATGGCTGTACACTTCGGTGGTTAGACCCATTCTTACGTATGGATGCTGTGTTTGGTGGGAGGCATTGAAACTAGCTAGTCGGAGGGACCTTCTGTCTAAGGCTCAGAGGTGTGCTTCGATCGGCATGACAGGTGCCTTGAGAAGTACCCCTCAGGCGGCTCTGGATGTTATTCTTCATCTTCTGCCCATAGAGCAGTATGTGAGGGAAATGGCAGCAAGGAGCATTCTTAGGCTGAGGGAGCTAGGACTGTTAGGAAATTTCACGGAGGGTCACTCGCGGATCATGAGTGAAATTAGTACTAGTGGTTATCACCTAGGGTCGCCCGGCTCTACGGATTATTTGGTCACTAGGGTCGATTTTGGGCGTCTGCCAGAGGTGATATTGCCTTCTAGGGAGAGCTGGTCAGGGCAGGGCAGATTGTATAGGGGATTTGCTATTTTCACTGATGGCTCGAAGATGAAGGGCACGGGTGCAGGGGTCTACATTGAGGATCTGGATATCAGAAAGTCATATAGACTTCCCGACGACTGCAGTGTATTTCAGGCGGAGGTTCTGGGGGTTCTCAGGGCCGTGGAATTGGTAGGAGCTAACATTGCCAAGGGCTCGGAGGTCACTATATATGTGGACAGCCAGGCGGCTCTTAGGGCCTTGAAGGGCTGTTATGTGAACTCCAGGCTAGTGGACGATTGTAGGAGGGCTCTAGGAGTAATCTTAGGGAATTATGTTGTGAGGCTCTGCTGGGTACCGGGTCACTGCAACATCACCGGCAATGAGATAGCTGATGAGTTGGCAAGACTGGGCTCGGAAATGGAAGATCCTGACAGTTTGCAAGTGGTCAGGCCTCCAATGGGCTTCTATTTTGGGAGAATTAGGGAATGGATTCTGAACAGGGCTTGGCGGGGCCGAACGGACTGCCGAGTATCGCGCACGCTGTGGCCGATGCTTAGTAGGTCAAATTCGGACGCGCTGCTGGGTAAGAGTAGGGCCTGCGTCAGGACCATGATAGGTATTATCACGGGCCACTGTATGATAGGCAGAATGGCGGTGAGAATGGGGTCTGGCTTATCGGATATATGTAGGCTGTGTGAGGACCCAGAGGAGCTGGAGACTGTTGAGCACTTTCTGTGCCACTGTCCCAGGCTACAGAACAGCAGGCTGAGGTGGCTAGGTAGCAGATTCCTGCACGAATTGGGAGATGTCTCGGGCTGCGGGCTCGAGAATCTGACGGGATTCGTAATGGGAATGACCTGGTTGCGCGGCAGGAGGCTGGGAAACATGTAGGGCAGTTTTTCCTGTTTGGTAGGGTTGTGTTTTACTTGTTCTGTCCGATTTCTTATCTTCCACTATCTTCCTTCCCTGTGCTTTCACCATTAACTTCTCCTACTCTGTCACACTAGATATCTTTCTCTTCTTTCTTTCTTTGTTTCACTAAATAAAGGCATCACAATGGACCATAATGGTCTCTGGGTGAGGGTGTGAAGTTTGCTTCACACCAGCCTTTCTAACCTAACCTAACCTAAACAATTTCGGATGGCGGCTATGTGCAATTTTCAAAAAAACGTATAAATCAAATTTCATTGAATTATCTTAAAAATTGCTATATGTACTTTGTGCAGATATAGATTCTGATTTTAAGTCGATCGATATACTCTACATGTATCAGTACAAACTCATAATACCCTATTTATTTACATAATATCATTATTAGTCATATTATTAGGATACTTTTAGTAATTCAAAAAAATGTAACAAGCAGTAACATCAAAAACCACGAATAAATTACATAAAAACTTATAAATAAGTTCTACTTCTATCAGCCATGTCACAGAGTACAGTTCCGTTCGGAATGATTCCGTTCGGAATCGAAGAAAACATATGTGTTTATTGATATAAATTATATTTTGATAGTTTTTTGGCCTTTAAGATACAGAAAACTCTCATTCCTTTAATGAAAACAAAAATGGTTTCATTTCGCAAAGTTTTTCTTAATTTTCTGAAGCTCCAAAATACGGAATGAATTCCGTTTCCGAACGGAATTGTACTCTGTGACATGGCTGTATATATCTAGGGAAGGTTCAAACTGTTCATTGCCGTTTCTTTGTATACTTTATTTTGTAAATAAAATTCCTATCATGGTTTCACATGACAGTCTATTTCTCAAATCAGTTTAACAAATGTTTAGGGCAGTAAATATTTCTTAACTAAAGCATTTTAAATGTTAAAGCAAACACAAAATTCATTAATTTTTGTAATATTGGAAACAGATCTTTTTTCAGGGTTTTTTTAGTATAAATAAGTTTTTTTTTCCATTAAACTTCGCGTTCTAAATCACCATGAAGCTCATATTTATCGAAATTGAATTGTCCATCTGGCGCCAATCACGATCAATCTTTTGCTTCATAAGCTATGGAAACTTTTTTTTTAAATAAACAGGTTGGTCGCATATACTGTAATTTTTTTAGATCAACAATTTCTTAAATGGTATAAATTTTATCACTAAAATCAAATTTGTTTTAAAATGAAGGAATTTCAAATTACACCTGATCTACACCTCAAAGAAATTACCCACGCTCTACCCACGAGTGAAAAATTGCACCAAATTCGGGTAATTACCCACAAAGTAGCAGCACTGCTTAATATATAAGAGAGAATAAAAGGAACAGCTATTATATAATGAAGCCTGCTTGATTATATTTTTTTAATAAAAACTTTATTTTGAAACTAAAATAAAAAAACAATTATTTTATAAAGGTTAGTACTAACCAATTTTTACGCTATGAATAACTAGTTAGAGCTAAACTCTATTTACGTTATGACTAACTAGTTAGTGTTAACCATTATTTACGCGATCACTAACTAATATATAGAAGCGTAGTAAGCAGTTCAGAAATATGTTCCGTAGTCGAGTGAAATTAGTTAGTTAAAAAGAGGAAAAATCTCATGTAAACAAGAGTTTCGGTTAGTTTTTTATTTTGCTCTTAACAAACTAATAGAAACTTTATCCAATATAGTGGTCAAAGCTACCGGTCATTTTACTAGTAGTCTTCTTGTAGGGTTTCTCGTAGGGGAATGAACATCGATATCGATAGTCAGCCAAAAATAAGACTATCGATACTATCGATAGTACTATCAATTGTTTTGCAGCTCTACCACAAAGCTCTGTGGAAAAAACTTCAATTGCCGCTTTGTTTATTCCGATTGCTAATTAAAAAATTTTTATTTTCAAAATGATACATGATATTATTTTATCCTGTATTAATTTGAACATAAAGCATTTGCCAATTGAGGAATTTTTGGTATGTACTTGCACTCCTACAGTGGTTATCAATGATTTAATAAATATACTTTATGCAGGTTTCGGATGCAGTTGGTAAATTTTTTCATCCTTGTGAAAAAAAAATACTAGACGATATTATTAAAATTATAAATTTGTTGCGTGAAATAGCAACATTTGCAAAAATTTATGGAACAAATCAAAACATACACCTGAACAATGCCATTATCGACACAGATGGTGAGTTTATAATTCTACGATGAGTTGTAGTCTTTCTCTTCTATGGTATAACAAATAACGGCTAAGATAACTAAATCAGGTCTTCGGCCGGACGCAAGGATTTTCTCTATGGTAAAATAACACCAGCTTGTCTAACTAAATCTTCTCTGCATAGCAATTAATAAGCTTATTAAAACTTATTCCGCAAAACCGTCTCCGATTCTTAATGGATTAAGAATTATTAAATATATTATTGTATATCCAGTAAGATATATTCAAAAGCTTTTAAAATAATACCAACATTGGTCACATTAGTTCAGAAATGTAGTGGAAAATCGCATAAATGTACATATGAAAACTTCAGAGGTCCATAACTCGAAAACTGCGTTTCACAGACTATATAATATTTTCTACTTATTTTCCAATGTTCTATCACCCTATGTACATCTTTTTGCCTGGAGCTGCGTTGGTAACCTAGACTTAAGCCAAAAAACATGTGCCTAGCGTGATAGCAAATTGAAAAATAAATAGAAAATTGTGAGTGAAAACAGTGGCACACATAGTTTTCGAGTTATGGACCTATTGAGGTTATATATGGGCAAATCGTGCTTGACGATTCGTTACATTCGAACGCGTTTTCTGATTAATATATAAAAATTTCATGGTCTTTCAAAAGAGATAGCTTCAACTTATACATAGTGCTTAGTGACATTACTGTGTACTTTCGAATGACATATGTATATCTTAATTTCTTAGCAGGCATTTGTTCCGAAATAATTGATCATAAAGTTTTGTGACGCACGCAAAAAAGGAAGAACCTTTAAAAGTTGAAATGTGCTTCCTTTTTTTTTATAGCGAATTTTGAATAATAAAGTACACAAAATATAATCCCTAAAAGAAAAATTAACATAAGAGAGTTCAAAAATAATTTTTTGCACTCAAAAAATGTTGGAGGTTTTTTACAAATGCCGTGAACCCACTGTGACGCATGTAAACCTTGTGCGCAAATTACAAGTGGTAATTTAGATATAATTAAATGGAATTTGGAATGTTTGAAAATTGTCAGAAGAAAGAACCAAGCCTATTGTAAACGGTGACAATGACTATAATTTCACATAACCCCCATACAAAATTCTTTTCGGAATAGATTCCTTTGTGCCCATAAGCCCATAGTCCAAAAATATTTTAAGCTAGCAAATCTATACATCAGTAAACATATAAACCATCTCTATACGAACACAATTGGCGTTTAAACTACCAATAAAGACCATATGAATTTGAGTACAATTATTCCTACTGATACATTTATTTATCTATATAATATAATGCAACGTACTCTTTTATGAATCTTAAGCTCAAAACATAATTTGGTTGTACCATATATCATTTGGTCTGACTCGACCGACTATACTTTCTTACTAGTTTTTATATATCTATATGCTTACATTTAACTGCCAAATATTTATCTTCACAAGAGATCTAATTTTGAAGAAAAGTAATAAGAAGCGAAAATAGAAGAAAAGAAAATAGAAGAAAAGAAAATAACTATAGAATCGGGTTTTAATGCAATTTTTGAAAGAACACAAATCGTGACACACGCTACAGAAACATACGCCAATTTTTTTTATTGTAGAAAAAAATTTTTTAGTTGCTCAAAAGCAGGTAATGAAATTTAAATAAAATTATAGACATCTGAAAAAAATGTCATTCTTTTCACAATATATAAAAATCTTAGTTTTCGTGACGATATACATTTTTTTTATATATCTGAAATTGTACATCAATATAAAAAAATTTTTGGTGGATTGACCTATATATATACATATATGTTTATATCTATATATATAAAAATAAGTCCGTATATGTACGTCGCCGAACTAATCATAAACGCGTCGTGCGATTTCAACCAAACTTATACACTACGTAGGCAGTGGCCCATATATGGTTTATATGAAGTTTGGTTGAAATTTTCGGTCTGGGGGCGGAGGGGCGTGGCAAAATCCATAACTTGAGAACGGCTTGACCGATTTGAACGATTTTTTCTTTCAAATGATCGCCATGGTCCAACTTAGGTTTTTACGGAAAGAAAATTTTGCCCCGCCTACTTTTACGCCCACTTTTTTCGATTTACCTAAAATCAGAAAACGGCTCCATCGAGTTGACTAATTTTTCTTTCAAATGTTCGTATTAATCAACTTTAAGTTTTCATCGAAAGAAAAATTTACCACGCCTACTTTTACGCCCACTTTTTCTATTAAGCGCATAACTGGAGAACGGCATGACCGATTCCAACGATTTACCATTTGAATTCAAGCGGCTCCAATTCCCTTTGCGTCTTGCCTTTGCTATTACCATCAACAAAGCACAAGGCCAATCATTGACTATTGCTGGCTTAAAAGGTCATGAACAATTTGATCGAAGCAACAATTTTAAAGGGGAAGTTTAAAGGTGAAGATGTATTGATTCCACGAATTCCCATGATTCCATCAGATTTACCTTTTGAATTCAAAAGACTACAGTTTCCAATACGTCTTGCATTTGCTATTAAAATAAATAAAGCGCAAGGGCAATCGTTGGAATTGTGCGGAATTGATTTAGAATATCCTTGCTTTTCACACGGCCAGTTATATGTTTCGTGCTCACGTGTTGGCAAGCCTTCAGTTCTCTTTATCTACACAACAACTCATGGCAAAACCAAAAATGTTGTCTACGAAAGAGCTCTAAGATAGTTTAAGTGATACATAGTCTAAGATTGTAAGAAACTAGAATTAAAAGTTGAATAATAGGGAACAAAACCAACTTTATTAAAAACAAGTGTGTTTCTTTTCTTATTTTGTTTTGCCGTGCGAAGCAGGCAACGGGCCCGCTAGTTTATATATATATATACATATATGCGATTTTTCCCTACATTTATCAATGTATACGGTCAATATTGGTATCATTTAAAAGCCTTTGGCGTTAACGCCAATGTCCCTTTTTATAGTGTGTGTGTGTTTTTTTTTTTGTTTAAATAAACTTTCAATTATTTCGACGAATATTTAAATTATTATATCATTAAATTTATTGTTTTATATTAATTTTTATTATTTACAGAACCTTTGCAAACTGGTCTGTATTTGAAGGCTTTTGCGAATGGACTTGAAAGTGTACTAGACGATTATTTAAATAATATTACAGAACTCGAAAGAAGATATTTGCAGAACCCTTGCCAGTCTTTAATGTTTATATATCAAAAATTACAAGAATATGAACCACTAGCATTGTATTTAAACAAGTTAATACGCGGAATCCGTATACAAAAACTTCACGGCTGCGCTATTATTCAATATTTGCAAAAAAACTCGCTTCATGGCGATTCTCAAATCAACAAAGCAATTAAAACGTAAGTAATGCACATGGTAATTTTGTCTGTAAAATGGGTCAAACTTTAGTTGGATATGTCTTTTAAGACAAATCTGAAATTTATTCCAAACGGGTTACTCGTTTATAAAATCTATAATTATTTACATTTTTTCTCAAAATCTCCTACTTTGCATTATAGATACACTAGCTTAACCCGGTGCGCTTCGCTACACTGACCCCGCACATTTTTATATTGAAATTTATAGTTTACTATAATAGTAGCTTTAACCACGTTTGAAGACTCTCCCTTTAATAGTTCTTCAGTTGAGGCGATATCCTATGGGAGGTATTTCCCCCCCTGCGCCTACCCGCTTTATTTTTATTTTCAAAAGTGTAGTATACCATAAGAGTGACTTTTAGAAAGTTTGAACATTCTCACTATTACAGTTCTTAAGATATGCGATGTTAAACATTGGCGTCCTATGGGGTATTCCTATACCCCCGCTGCTATTTTATTTCAATTCCGGGGCTCAGAAGATCCTACTACAAAAAGTTCAGCAAAATGCGTGCAGCGGCTCTTAAGATATGCGATAATTAATATTGGCATCCTATGGGGGGTACCAATTCCCCTGCCCCTATCGAAAAAATAAGTAGCCTATTTTATTTTTAGGGCTCACGTGATGTTACTGTAAAAATTTCAGGAAAATCGGTTCAGTAGTTTCGGAGTCTATAAAGCGACAAACAAACATACAAACATACATAATTCATTTTTATATATATAGATTTAAAAAAGTGTATTTATTTTACCTTACACTGTCATTTCTAATAATATTTGAAAACTTTTGTAGTTCCCTGTTCCTAGCAGCATGAATTTAAGTTATAAACAACAATATACATGTCGCGAAAACAAATAAACAAGCTACAATCAAAGATTATTGGCCTTATGCAAAGAAATTAATGTGAACTTAAAGTGTTTGTCAAAACCGGTTATCACCGTTTCCAGAAGTTTTCAATAAGATAGTCATGGGTGGAAAAAATTGATATCGTTTAAAAACAACTCATTGAAAAAATATGGATTTTCCTAAATATGTCCTAATACGATAGTTATTAAAATAATGTTGGTACACCTTTTAAAAGATATTCTTAAGCACTTATATTTCATGTCAAGAAATAATGATGCATTTTTGTGTATGCTAGACACTGGTTAAAATAGTGTGCAAAACCAATAATGCCCTTGTTTCGTGGTTCAATTCATATCTCCTCAGCCCACATCTCCAATGTCACGCCCACTTCTCCAATTCCGCCCTCGGGTTGTCGGAATTTGTGTAGTCATAACCAAGATGCTTGTACCTAATTTGGGACCTTTGGCTCTTACCGTTTTCCAGGTATACACAAATATATGTCTTTGTGAGGGAGTTGCCATGCCCACTTCTCCAATCCCACCCATATTTTTAAAGATGTTTAAAGTTGTATGACAAATTTGGACAAGTTTTCTCTATCGTTTTCCAGATATAGAATGAAAAGTATTCTGTGTCATGCCCACTTCTCCAATCCCGCCCACATTTTGTGGGATGCAGTGTATTGATAACCGAGATGTTTGTACCTCATTTGGGAACTTTGGCTCTTTTCGTTCTCCAGATATACAGAAGCTTTTAATGTCTGTATGGAAGTGACACGCCCACTTCTCCCCTTTTACCTTCGGTAAAGGGTATATAAACTTATGTCTCGCGAATATCGCCGAAACGAGCATTAAAAATGATTAGAACATATTTTTTTATTAAGGATATGATAACTGACAAATTAGAGTGCTATATTCGGCTGTGCCGAATCTTTGATACCGTGGGCTCTATATGAAATGTATATATATTAGGGTGGGTCAAAAAAAAATTTCTCGTAACGACTTCTAATAGCGTAAATATGTTGTATATTTGTCTGCATTAGACCCCTGTAAAATATTATTAATTTATTTTTGGTGTAAGAGCCCGCGCTTTGATCTTCATTTTGTTAAATTTGTTATATAACAGCAATAGCACTGTATTGCAAAAAAGCATATTACTGTATCCTAACGATTTTTAAGTTCTCGAGGACTCAGACACAAGCAATTCATTCATTGAAAAGTATATATTCTTCAAGGATAGAATACATAAAAATAATGCACAATTACAAGATGAGTTTGGTTTACTACGCGGACAGTGAAGTTGTGTGTTTATTTTATGTTTTAACTTCTAACCGTTATTATGGGAACCAGAAGCCAAGATTATGTTACGAATATGTTACGAATTACTATGATTCGAATAGGGAGCAACTAAAAATAACAAGGAATACTACCAAAGAACCATTAGACATTGCAAAACTTGTAGCTCAAATGATAGAATGCGTTTGGAGAAAATCGTCTCTTCCTACAGTGTAAAATACAATAGTCATACAAGTATTATTATATAAATTACACAAATCTCATAAAGTCGTTGAAAAATATGTCCGTTTATTAGAAAGAAAATTTTCTCAGACGTAGCAGAGTTTTGTTTCATATTTGTTCCTGTAGATGTAAACAAATTGAGCTTTTTGATATTCAAGGTAAAATAAGGTACCCAAAGAAGAACAGGAGTTTTTGAGTGAGATGCGAGGGCGAGAAAGATGCGTATTGGAGGAGTAGTTCGAGATCATCCAACTAAATTGCAAACAAGAGCAGCCCAAGCACCAAATACAGAAAAAAACGTAAATAAAAGTCCCGACAAAATTAACTTAAAACAGCAGGAGTTATCTGTAAGTAATTGAAGTGATTCTTGAGACGACTCTTTTAATTTACCTTCCACGTCAAAGGCATAAAGAAAAAAATTTTAGTTATTGTCTCCTAGCAGTGAAATAATTGCAATCGACTGAGCCTATCGTGTGTTCACAATTCTATGCCAACACATTGGGATGTAGCTTGCAACTCAACATCTCTTATAGATTTATTCCTTGTAAGTGATTTATCAAATGTATTTTTGTCAGGACAAGGTTCGGTACCTTTTCTTCATTCTTATCATTCCTTAATCTATATGTCATTACCCTTCTTGCCTGAAATAGTGGATGAATATATTGAGTACAAAGCCTATGATAAAGTTGATCATATTGCTATAAGATCTTATGTAGATCAATATGATTTTTCGTCATTTTATGATAACAGTTGTGTGAATAATAAATTAAATTTTCTTAACTGTTTATTATCTACTTTATTAGAATTTGTGCCTGTTGTTAAATTTAAACCTACATTGAAAAAAGACCCGTGGATGAATAGAAGGGAAATTAATGAGGCGAGATCTCTGCGAGATCATGCTTATGCAACTTTCAAGAGAACAAGATCTGAAGAAAATCGTAAAATTTTTTGTAAATTGAGAAATAAACTTAAATCGCTAATTCGTAGATTTCGTAGACAACACTTCATAAATGTTTTTAATAATGCTGACCATAGCAGAATGTGGAAAATACTGAATAAATCAGGCTGCTGTGGTAGAAGTGAGGATAGTCGGTTATCAAATATTAATTTAGACGATTTAAATAATTCTTGTTTTCAATGCCAATAATCAACCTGATACGTTTAATTTTGAAAGCGTAAACGAACAATTTGTTGGGTTTTCTTTTGAATGTATAGACGAGAATGCATTATTGAGAGTTAAATCAAATTCAATAGGTGTAGATGGTTTCCCAATTAAATTTATTAAATTAATTTTACCCTATTGTTCTAAACATATTCTACATTTATTTAATATGATAATAACAACATCCTCTTATCCTGATGGGTGGAAGATGGCGCGCGTAGTTCCGATTCATAAAAAAGATTCAGTCAATGATTTTCGTCCGATAAGTATACTGCCTTCACTTTCAAAAGTTATGGAGCACATTTTAAAAATTCAAATCTTGAAGTATATATCACAGCAAAATCTTATAAAAGACTTTCAATATGCATATAGAAACCGATATAGTACATCGGCTATGCTCCTGGGTATAACTGAAACTGTTAGGGAACATCTAAATGAAAATAGAAATTGTGTTATGGTATCACTTGATCTAACCAAAGCATTTGATCGCCTTAATCATTTTATACTTATTCGTAAGCTAATGCAAAATTATGGATTTTCAAGAACAGCGTGTAAGTTGATAAATTCTTATCTGCTAGGTAGATCGCAGTTTGTGAATGTACGTGATAAAAGTTCAAATATTTTGTCTGTTTTCTCCGGTGTTCCTCAGGGTTCGGTTATAGGTCCGATTCTGTTTTTATTGTATGTGGATGATTGTATTGAGTCTTTAGATTTGCAGTTAGTCAAACCTTTTCTGTTCGCTGATGATATTCAGCTTGTTTTCGGTAATTGCAAGGTATTTCCAGACGTTTTAGAAGCTGTTATAAATTTTAGCCTTAATAGGCTTCATGGATGGATGGTTGAAAACGATTTCTCCATTAATGCCTCCAAAACGAAGGCAATCATGTTTCGTTCTGGTTATCGTAATGTCACTTATCCTGGGATTAACATCTTGGGTAATGACGTTAGTTTTGTTCCGTCACTTAAATGTCTTGGTGTTATAATTGATCAATATCTAACTTTTAGTCAGCATATTGATGTTATATCCTCTAGGGTTACTTTAGGCCTTAGGAAACTGTATCACTGTGGTTTACATTTGCCAACAAAGGTTAAATATACAATTGCTCATACATTATTGATGTCTCATGTCAACTATTGTATCGAAGTTGATTCAGGAACTCTATCCTATAATTTAGATAAAATGGAATATATAATCAAAAGAATAGTCAGATTTGTGTATGGTATTAGATATCGTGATCATGTATCTCACGCAGTTGAAAACTTTTTAGGTTGCAGTTTAGGAGAATACATTAATCTTCGAAATTTAATATTTTTTTATAAAATAATTAAGGATGGTGTTCCTAATTATTTACTATCTAAGTTTAGTTTTTCCAGGTCCACAAGGAACTGTGAAATTTTTATTCCGCTTATTACATGTTCTGTCTTTGAAAGATCATTTCTTATTAGAACTGAAAGAAACTGGAATGACTTGCCGCCTCATCTACGTACTTTTTCACTATCGCATGGCGTATTTAAAGACAAACTATTGTCCCACTTTCGAAATCACCCATAATTTAGGTTTGTCTTGTTTTTTGCTTTTGCTGGTTATTTTTGGACTACCATTGTTTAATTTAAAATTCCTGAGCCATGTCCTGGGTAGGTGTACATTTAGATTGACTTAATTATAACTTTTTTTACAAAATTTTTATATTTTTTCAATAAATATATTTAGTTTATTATAATTATCATTAAGAATATGTTATACACTGTGCCATAAGTTTAAAAATTATAAATAAGAAAGTCTTTTGAATTATTATTACTTTTTGGCATGGTGGAAATATTGAATTTTAATGGTACGTCTTTGGCCTTTTAGGCGTATTGTACCACAAATAAATAAATAAATAAATAATTGATAAATCAAATAAAAGACCGGAAAGAAAAAAACTACGTAATGAATGTATTCAAGACCAGAAGCAGCTAGACCTACTAGCTTTATACTTTGACTGCCGAAAAGATAAGACGCTTAATATTATTTAAAAGGGAGCTGGGAAATATAGACAAATACTAATTGAGGAACATGTATCTGTTAAGGAGCCAGATTCAGTTTATGTTGGCTATGCAACACCATATCGAAGTACTTCTAAAAATATTGAAATGTCAATTATTGCCCTTCCTTCGTCTCAAAAAAAATGAATAAAGAAAATTTGATAGCAATTGGTTGTGATAGTACAGTCACTAACACTGGGAAATTTAACGGAGTAATAAGAGTATTGGCGAAAAGACTTCAGCGCCCACTGCAATGGATTATTTACATTTGAACGAATTGCCATTAAAACATCTTTTTAACAAGCCCAAGGGCGCAACTCCACTCGGAGACCAATGAGGTCCATTGTGAATCCCTTCAGTAGAGGAGAAAAGAGGAAAAAGAGAAAAAAAAAAAAAAAAAAAAAAAAAAAAAAGAGAAGTAAAGATGGTGTTGGGTGAAACAGTGAGAGAACTGGCAGCCAGACGTGTTCATGATGCACGAAGCTCATCTCATACCCGAAAGCAACCTCGCGTCAAGAAGTGACAATCTAATTTTTTGAAATGCCCAGATTTGACAGTATACAAGCTTTTGTGACCAAAAAATAACTAATAGAATTTCGTGTTTTTATTGTTTTATGTTGTATAGGAACCAAAATTTTAATTTTTTTTATGTGTAATTAAAAATGGGTTCCGTTTTAATTAATAATAAAAAATTTATAGTAAATAAAATTTAAAAAATTTCTTTTTTTTAAAACACTTAATTCTTAGGAGCTCCGGCGCGGGCTCAAGATGTGACTTTTATAAACTTTTTTTTTTTAGCAGTTTTTATTTGTTTTATTGTAAGACAACAAAATGTTGCTATTAGAATATGATTCGAGAAGTTTTATTTTTTCTCATACATCCGTGACCCACCCTAATATATATGTATGTATATTATTAACTAATCTTCACAAAAACGAACGTTAGCACTAAAATTGGTTGCGGTTTAGACCTATATTAAATTATATATAAAATTATATTTTAGCTGAACTTTGATATTTACGAGGGTAATTTGTATTGGACCTATGGTAAATTATGAACCAATTTACCCAAACTTCTCAAGACTGATTTCTATTACAAAAAATAAATTAGAATAACAGTCTGCACCGGGCATTCAACGTGTTAACATCGTTCTGTAAACTAGTGTTTTTCGTGTGCCGTGTTTTTTAGATCTGTAGAGTTTTTCGCAAATTTTAAATACATAATAGTACTTTATTCTTTGGATATTAAAAAAAAAAAGAGAAAAGAACTAAATACTGTGCGAGTGTAAATAGAAAAAAACAACATGAACGGGGTTCACCCCCCGAATTACAATAGATTTAGGGAACTTGATTCCCTAATTGATAAACCTAATAAAAACATCAGAAGTAAAAGACCACGTCCTGACGATTTCGTTCCCTTACCAGAAATTGTATCAAACGAACATAACCTACCACGTTACCTCATCGCATCGGCTATTGCCACACAACCTGATATCGAAATCGCTTCTCTGGCGTCATACAATGTTTTCCAAGTGGAAAGAGGACTCGATTACATCAGCAAAAATAGATTAGAAGTTTCCGAAATGAGAAGTGGTGATCTTCTTATCAAAGTACCTAACAAAAAAGTCGCTGAACAGTATCTTAAAGCCAAATATATAGACTGCATTCCTGTTAACATATACCTACATAAAACTCTAAATTCAATTCAAGGACGCATTTACTCACGGAAAATCATCAACATTACCCAAGAGGAGCTACTCGATTCCCTTAGGACTCAAAATGTCATTGACGTTCGAAAAATAACAAAACTGCTTGGCAACGAAGTAGTTGCAACAGGTGCAGCTATAATAACGTTTGACCTAATTTACCGACCAGACACCATTAAATTGGGTTGGGAGAGAGTGTCCGTAGAGGAATACATTCCAAACCCAATGAAATGCCAGAATTGTCAAAAACTGGGTCACACCAAGAAGAGATGCCGAAATAACGAAATCTGCAAAGAATGCGGTACACCACCACCACATGATCCATGCACCCGTAAATTTTGCGTAAATTGCCAACTAGACACTCACACTTCATATGACCCTATTTGTCCAACATTTTGGAAACTCAAATCGGTAAATTATTTAAGAATATCAAGAAGATGCACATATCGTGAAGCCTGGGAAATATACAACAAAAATCCTACATTAAACACCATCAAACCTATTGCCAGAAAAACAAAAAGTACTACAACATATGCACAAGTATTAAGTAATCAACCACAAAAAAACGTTACAGAAAAAAGAAACACGCCATTATCAACAACAAGTATTAAAAACAACACCAATCAACCAGCAACAGAATACGTTACAATAAACGAAAACGAAAATCAAAACGCAGCCTGCTCATCAGAATCAACCATTTCATTCTCTCAAAATAAAACTACATCTAATATAATTCAATCAGACAAAACCAACCCAAACAAAAAACTTGATACAACAACAACTAATATCCATCTCAACAGCGAACTATCTCTCCCATCTACAGCCACTTCTGCAAAGCAAGATAATTTACTCAACACAACAGACAACAACAAAGATAACACAACATTTGGTGATGACAATAATTTTAAAGTTAGCATTTCGAACTCAAACCTAAGTATGGATGAATCAACAAACAACAACAACAAAGATGACTCTTTTTTTCAGCGATGACAATGGTATTGACGATAACACCCTCAACCCAATGAACATTGACGAGCAATTAACAGAAGATATGATCATTAACGATTTTAATGGGGGTTTGAACCTTGGTTCCCCCACATCACAACTTTACAATAACTTTCCCGAATTAAATGTTATTATGACACCAAATACTTATAGAAAAACAAAAAATGGAAATAAGGCTAGAAAATAAATATAAGATATAATCATGGATAATGGACTTAGAATCTCTCTGCTTCAATGGAATATGCAAGGTTTCATAAACAATAAATACGCATTAGAAAAACTTGTTGCTTTACATAAACCAAATGTAATTGCCTTGCAAGAGACGCACATAATAGAAAGGACTAAACATTTACTTCACTTACCCGGTTACAAAGTTTTCCAACACAACAAGGACTACTCATATGCAAAATCTGGCGTTGCCCTTTTGGTAAAGAACAATATAAACGTTACAAACCACACTATATCAGCTGATGATTTACTGTTCCAAAAAATTACGATTAAACATAATATTGAAATCCATATAATAAACATTTATAAGGAATGTGATCTAAGATTGTCGTCAGCTATGGTCAATGAGATACCGTTGGCTCATGGAGCTCATTATCTTATCTTAGGAGACCTTAATTCACAAAACCCTTTATGGGGATCAAGAACAATTTCACCAAGTGGCAAGGTTTGGGAAGAATTTGCAGATGAAAAAGACTTAGTCATTATGAACGATGGATCGCCAACCTTACATAGCACTCATAACACTCTTACATCTGTTGACGTTACAATGGCTAGTGTGGACCTTGCACCAACACTGTCGTGGAGCTGTTTATCTATGCCAGAAGCTGGCGACCATTTCCCCATAAAAATTTCTAATAATATAGATATTATCAGTAAACAATTCATACCTCGCTTTAACGATAAAAAAGCAAATTGGACACTTTATGAACGGAATATATCTAAATCAATAAATACTTTTGAGACTTCTGAAAATATCAATAGGGAAGCAGCTCAAATTAAGCGACTTATTCGAAAAGCGGCAAACGAGAGTATACCCTTAAACCATAAACCAAGTAATAAAAATAATCCAATTTGGTTTAACTCTACAATATCTCAATTAATAAGCTCAAGACAATGCGCATGGAAAAACTTGAGAAGATGTCGTAACAAACATAATATCTTAGAATATAGAAAACTTGATGCTAAGGTTAAAAAAGAGTGCAAAATTGCCAAGAAACGTACCTGGGAAAATTTCGTAAATTCCTTGAATCCGACAATGGACGTTCGGCACTTATGGGGCAAAGTTAACCAGGTGAGAACAGACAGAGTGGACTCTTTTCCAACAATTTGTATCAACAGTGATAATTTTTCACATCCAAAGGAAATTGCGGATCAATTCGCGCTTTTTTGGACTTCAATTGGTTCAGACTCGTCCTTGGATGCGGATATAGTAACAGCTAAGAAAAATCTGCATATTGAAAATTTGCAACCACGGGGTGAACAATTGTCAATTTTGGAGGAAAAAATTGAGCTTTCAGAACTTGAAGAAGTTTTGAAAACATTAAAAGGATCAACACCAGCTCGCGATAAAATTACTTATAGCATGATGAAAATGGCCCCAAATGAACTCAAGCAGAGGATCTGCATGTTGTATAATAATATCCTCGACAACGGCGTTTACCCAGAGGACTGGAAAACTGCAATTTTGACGCCTATACCGAAGGCAGGTAAGAATCCTGGCCGGCTGGAGGGTTATCGCTCTATATCTTTATTGCCGGTCCTATCCAAAGTCTTGGAAAAGATTCTGGCTAAAAGGTTCTGGAAATATACGATCGATAAAGTTTCAAAAATTCAACATGCTTTTATACCAAGACATGGTGTTCATAGCTTATGTCATATTTTAGAAGACACGTTAAGATCTAACTTAAAAAACCGATTGCATAGTTTAGTGCTCTCGGAGGACATCGAAAAAGCCTTTGATAGGGTAGTTCTTACATTCATTATTATGGAAATGAATGAATGGGGTGTCCCTAAGTCAATTATGAAAGCAATAAAATCTTTTCTTACAAATCGAAAGATCACAGTCAAAATTGATGGATTTTTCTCAGCAACTTTGAGCCTGGACAATGGTGTCCCCCAAGGTTCTCCGCTGTCGGTTGTGCTTTATACCATATATGCAAACTCATTGGCAAAGGCTATTGAAAATATTGATGGCATAGACTTTGTTGGCATGTATGCCGACAATGTCTTCGCGATCGCCTCGGGTACTCAGGACGACGTTTGTACTAGTCTTAATATTCTCGACCAAAAGCTACATGATTGGGCAATAGAAAGAAGTGCAGTGATTCCGGCTGAAAAAGCAGAAATTCTTCATGTCTGCAAGAGAAAGCGATGCTGTATAGATAAAATCGAAATCAGAAATGTTGAGATTTGTGTTTTAAACCAAATGAGAATTTTGGGAATTATTTTTACGAGAAACTTGTTATGGAACGTGCATATTAAAAAACTCACTTCAAAACTAAGTAAAATTAATAACCTCTTAAGGCTGATTTGCTCCCGCTCTAAAGGCCCTCATATTAACACCGCACTAGAGATCTGCCGATCCCTGGTAACAGGCGTCCTTTTACATGGCATCACAATATATGGTTGGACATGTAAAGATAATATAAAAAAACTGGACACAGCTGTTAACAACTGCTATAGAACAGCGTCAGGCTTATTAAGGGCAACACCTTTATCTCTCCTTAGGTTTGAGGCAAGATACCAAAACTTCCAATTAATTCTGGAAAATGCAGCAATTCGCTTGGCGTCAAGATCCATTACAACTCCAAATGATGGTTTGCATATATCTTTCTGGATACAAATCGAAAATGCAAACAACTTCACATCAGGTATTGCCCAAAATGTTAAACTATTGAAAAAACATAAAATATTGATCCCCGAAAAACCTCAAAACACCAGCCATGGGAACAACTTTGTCAAAACTGATGCGAGTTTAAGCGTTTACAACAAAAATAACATTAACCCAGCAGTATTTAAGAAACTCCTACAACAGAAAATATCGTCTTTTAGTCCGGAATTAATTTTGTATACTGATGGGTCCTTCCAGGGAGAAATAACTTCATACGGAATTGTCGAGCAAATAAATGAAAACCAATATGACACCATTTTGGAAGTACGATTACCTAACGCATCGGGAATCTTTTCAGCCGAACTAGCTGGAATTAATTCTGCAATTACGTACTCAATCCGAAAAAATGGAAGAACGATGATATGCACAGATAGTCTAAGTGTCACAAATGCACTTACCAAAAACCTCAACGGATTATACAACAACATCATTGCTCTGCCTAATGGAAGTCCAGAAATAGTAGTTACATGGGTACCCTCACATCGGCATAATGGGAAATGAATACGCAGATGCAGCTGCTAGAAATGCTCTTAAGTTAACACAAATTACGGAAATTCCTTGCTTCTCTCGGGTCATATACAACCAATACAAATCATCACAAAGGGAAAGCCATCCCTTCATCTTACGACCCAAATACAACATCAACATGACAAGAAGCGAATGTATAATGCTATGCCGCCTTAGAGTGGGAAAAGCCAAAATCAACACACAACACTACTACAACGGCACAGATCGGGCAAAATGTTCTTTCTGTGATGCTATACTCACTGTTCCTCACATTTTAACTGAATGCGAAATCTCAAAATTAAATGACGAACTGGACAAAATAGTGGACTGCACCACAACCTCGAACCTGCCATCCATAAAGAGAAGCCTTCAAAAACACAATATTCTTGATATTTGAAATAAGTCCATTATTCGAAACTTTCTTTAATTAATATTAACCACACAAAAACCATAAAAAAAAAAAAAAAAAAAAAAAAAAAAAATTATTTAATTTTAATTTCTTCCAATTATCCTCTTTATTTTTGTATTAAATGTATAAAAATGTGAATATTTTAATTTTTACTATCATATATTGAATTGTGTTGTGCGCATATGGTCTAGTCACCCGGCGCCTATCTTATATTTTATAAATTTATTTATAAAATATACAGTAAATAAATAAATAAATAAATTAGAATAAATTTCAATACAGCAGTGTAATTAGTTTTAGCGTTAACAGTGAATTTCACAAAATTGCAGGATATTTTTTCTGGCCATATGAATCTAAGTTGGAAGAAATTTTACCACAATATCTATATCTGTTATGGTTTTATGCGAATTTAATTATTTTAACAAAGTGGGCTTTAGGCGCAATAAACTGTTTTCCGAGAGTAGGGTTTATATGGGGTTTATGTTAAATTATGGACCGATCTTCACGAAATATGACACTGTGATTTCTAGTCTTATAAAACTGTGATATACCAAATTTTATTATGAGAGCATTATTTATTACGGTTTTAGGCGTAATAAACTGCTTTCCGGGAGTAGGGTTTATATGGGGCCTAGAGTAAATTATGGACGGATCTTTATGAAATTTTACAGTGTGATTTCAGGTCCCATAAAAGAGACGTACCAAATTTTAGTGTGATAGCGTTATTGATTACAGTTTTAGGGGTACTAAACTGTTTCCCGGGAGTAGGGTTTATGGGTCTAGAGTTAATTATGAACCGATCTTCACGAAATTTAGCAGTGTGATTTCTAGTCTTACAAAACTGTACCGTACCGAATTTAATTATGATAGCGGAATTTAATACGGCTTTAGGCGTACTAAACGGTTTTCCGGGAGTTGGGTTTATATGGAGCCTATGGTCAATTATGAGCCGATCTTCACGAAATTTAACAGTATGATTTGCAGTCGTATAAAGCGAATTCGCGCAAAAGCTTATATCATTCCGTGCATTATTCCACCATTTGTTAGTTTTTGTATCAAAATTATCAATTATCTTTAGGGTGGTGGTTCCACATTTTGATGCATAGTTCTGATCCTACTGAACCGATGTTGCTGGATTTCAATCCCAAACTGCTTAGGATAACTACAAGCAATTTGAGACCAAGTTTGTTTTTTTCTTTTGCGTTTTTCGAAAGTGAGCATGTATTCAACAGATGGATAGACAGACGGACATGGCTAAATCTACTTGGAATTACACAAAGATCCAGAATATATATACTTTATGGGGTCTTAGACGTATAATAAAAAAGTTTCACACGGAATGACAAACTTAGTATACCCTCATTCACCTCTAATTGTGGTGGAGGGTATTAAAATAATTTGAAACGTTGCATCATATGATGTAACTAACCATCTCATTTTCAAATTTTATACATCATGTAATCGTACAATATTATCTTAAAATACAGCCCGAAAAAATATACTGAGTATATCTTAATGGGGCAATTTAACATTATAGTTTAAAAATTAACTTTTTTTTTAAATTTGAAGTGTAGGTCAGTACATTTTTATTTGATCACAATTGTTACATTGGCTGAAAGAACAAAGAGATATCTACCGTATAAATCTTATTTTATTCAGATGAACCATTCCAGAGTGGGAGATTTTGGAAAAAAATAGAAATAATTCTGGATTATATAAACGGCTAGTGCGATTGTAACGATATTTCAAGTGGCAATACGGATCTTGTATTCGAGCTTAAGTTTTGTATTGAAGGTCTAAAGAGATATTAGGAGGACCGCTATAGGTTCCTAAAATTTGCAAAAACGTTTTGACGCTCTACCCTAATGTACATATGTATGTATATTAAAGGGCCGCATGAACAACTTCATTCATAAACATACTGAAATGTTTATCCAATGAAGTTCGCATTCAAGTAAAATTCAGATTACTGAACAAACTGGTGTTCATGCTACTAGCAAACACATTTCGTTTTATATGGCAAACACAAAGATGTTGTTTAATGTTTAAAATTTACATTGAAAACAATTAATTTACATTGAAAACAAACTCAAATTTGTTTTTTTTTTGTTATTTTAATATTAATGTACTTCTTAATCTTGTTGCTTTTACTCTTCATGGTTATTTTTGCTTATTTTTTATCTTTCCTAATGTTTTTCTTTTCCTTCAACTGGCAATACTGACTTTTAAATCAATGTGTTTTTCCTTGAACGTATTCGATATTTATTCAGTGGTTGTTTTGTTTCAGAGTTGTAAGTGTTCATATTCTCTTACATAAGTAAACAAATTAACTTCATTTTACTCGTCTCTTAAATATCGAGTATTTGTTGCATTCGTTTCGTAGTTATTCATCTTACTGAATACAAACGAAGCGAATACAAAATTATAATAAAAGTTTCATGAACATCATTATTAAGTTTTATGTAGATGTTTAATGTATATCTCTGAACATATAATTTCAGAATTCAGTCATCTGTTAACATAGTATTTCTGAAGCAACTTACTCATTGGATATTGTACGCAAAAATTGTTGATTCATATGGAGAATTCTTCATACAATGTGCTGAAAATCAATGTAATAGCACCTTTGAAAGCGAAAGGGGGGCAAGTGCAGGAAGTGGAAGAAATGCAGCAACATCAATGTCGGTAAGTAAAAACGATTTTATTCTGGTATGTGATAAACATTCAAGTAAAAACATTCAGATACACAGACGTTTGTTTTGCAAAATACAATTCGATTAATATACACACGACGAGAAATACGAGGAAAATTTATTGGAAATAAATGTTTGATTTTAAATTGTTTTGTGTTTGAAATTGATTTCGATTACATAGCTGTAACATAACTAAAACTCAAACGGCCCTATCTAACATTTTGAAAAATTTACAGCAGAAGCAAAAACTATTGGGGGATTCACAAGGTTTCATAAAGTCATATCTCTTAAAATAATAACATGAAAAAATACGACTGTTGTGAGCAACCCCTCATAATTTAATGTGCTATTAATTACGACAGCACAATAAACATAGCAAGCAACGTTCTATTTATTTAAGACACTTTTTGTTTACAAACCAACAACAATATTTTTAAACCATTGTAAAATGTTAGAACATTATGACAATAAACCATGATAGCACACCTTGTGAATACCCCATATATAAATTGATAAATTTCTTTAACTGTTTATAATTTATGTTTCTTCAATAAAGAAATTGTTTGACAGAAAACCTACCAGTTTTTTCACAATTGACAATGTTGCATATTATGTAAACGGTTAGTACGGTTCTTTAGCGCTTATCACATCGAACCTTTGCTGCAATAAAGTCATATCACAAAAAACCTGATTTTTGAGCTAATGTATTTTAATATTTTATTCGTAGTGGAACATAGGGCCGTCTACTAGCAAATAATGTGGAGTTAATGGCCAAATAAATCGTTTCTTCATTTTGTGTAAAAATGTCATACAAATATCTTATATACTCGTACTTATCTCTAGTGAGAATAATTAAATTTTAAGGTGCTAGAAAATTTAAATTTGAGTTATGATTCTATTGCAGCAAAGGCTCGATATAATCTTTTGTAGATAGGGCCGTTTGTGTTAATAAAATCGCCTATTTTGGTCGAGAGTCCAAAATTTCGATTTTTAATTTTTGGTTAGTTAGAGCCGTTTGCGTTTTGGATAACGATATATTAGATTTTACATTTTTATTCAATATTAATTCAAATTTAATTTAAACATTTAAACATATGTGTATAATTATTGTTAGCTAAAAGTGTCACACCTCTACTTTGTACGAATAAGAACCACCTTATTTTAATTTCCTTAAAAAAGGTTCTGCACATGATAGAAATAAAACTAAAGACAGATAAGTGTTCAGCAAACTTAACTCTAGGTACTTACATTTTATTTAAAAAAGTCCAACAATGTTAATAATTGCAGAGCAGTTTAAATAAACATAATCTTTAAAACGGTTGCCTTATTGATGATTATTTCAGATCAGACTTGCAAAAGTTGATACATTTATACCACTTTATTTATTTATTTATTTATTTATTTATTACAGTAATATAATAAGCCT
Organism: Pollenia amentaria; assembly: GCA_943735925.1. Classification (NCBI taxonomy): domain Eukaryota; kingdom Metazoa; phylum Arthropoda; class Insecta; order Diptera; family Polleniidae; genus Pollenia; species Pollenia amentaria. The sequence continues at coordinate 106,306,016 of OX031007.1, forward strand.
CATAGGCCAAAAACAATTTTATATTACAGAGTATATACACACCTGATTAGTTATTATATTCAATTCTTAAAAAATACATATATGTTTACAAAATACATATACCATATAATCCACTTTCGGCTCCCCAGCCAGTAAACAAAAAATCAAACATAATAATAAAAAAAAATGTCCCAAAGTAGTAGGCCAAGCAAAACTAAGGCAACACTGGCAATACAATAATCCTTTATCCCACTCAATATATAAGTGTAAAGTTAGCATATTTGTTAGTTTATGAATTCATGCGTTTAAATAAATAAATGTTAGCAGCTCAGTCACAAAAGACGCAAAACAAAATGCATATAAATAAAAAATAAGTATTGACTTACTAAGTAGAAAAGTGAAGCAAAAGTTTCAAACGAAATGAATTATTAGAGTGAGAAAAAGTACGGAGAACAAGAGGCAAATAGTTCCAGTTCCTTGCCACCCTCACAGCGAAAGACCTCTCAAATAAACTATATCTTTTTCTAGGGATAAATATCTGAGGATTCCTACTAGAAGAGGAAAATTTAAATTCAGAACAAAGAAGACAAAGAACACCACTTTTAATAACCCTATAAAAAAGTAATAAACAACGAATCCTGACAAAAATACCAAAATTACACCCCAGAAAAGTTTTCACATAATTAGACACATGTACCCTCCTAGAAGTATTATACACATAACGCGTAATAATATTAACCACACGCTTCAATTTGTTCAAAATGCAAGCAAAAGTACCAGATACAACCTCAAGTCCGTAAAAAACATGTGGCATCAAGAGTGAATACGCCAATTTATATCTTATTCGAAAAGGTAAAAAAATATTGTTAGAATAAACTCTTCGCAATGTACCTATCACATTGGAATGAATACGATCGACCTGAACCCGAAAGGTAAGGCCAGCATCCAGAAATACTCCTAAACACTTGAGGCTATTAACAAAAGCAATTCTCTGACCACCAACATAAACATGCAAAACATTCTGTGTCTGCCCAAAAATAATGGCCTTAGTCTTACTATGGTTAACAATCAAGGAGTTAAGAGATGACCATAACGAAAAGCGTTCTAAACTATCATTGATATTAGATTCAAGAACATCAACATTATCCCTATGACTACTATACAATAAACTTTAAGTACAATCGAGTTTAAAACAGGGCTGTGGAGTCGTCAAAAAATAATTACAACTCCGACTCCAACAGATGAAATTTTTAAAGTCCCTCTCCGACTCCAACTTCGATGCTAAATGCATATGCTGTGGGTTATTGATGCAATATATTTTACATTTGAAATATTGGGTGGTATTATTGATTCCGATCCGCGATTGCGAAAAGCGAAAGCAAAATTTGCAATTACTCATTCCGCTTGTAACGGTATCCTCCCGTTGTTGCGGTATCATTTCTACAATTGCGGCATTGTCATATTACTGAAACCGCAATATCCATACATATGTACATATGTAGATATTTTTCGCCATTTTTATTACGTTAAAATTTTACAACGAGAAGCTAAAGGAAGGAATAAAAATGTAAGAAAAACAAGGTCTGCGTTTGGAAATAGTTTAACAGGCAGTTAAACATGTATTGTATCTCTTATTCCAACTTACTCCCTATCATTTATCTGTAACACATCTTTAGATTTATAGCAAAAAACTCTTCTCTACCTGTAGTTTTTATCAATCGTCGTCACTACTATCTAAAAAAATGTTTTTGTATTTAACATAAATTTATCTTATAATCAAAGCTGTAACCCAAAAATGTTAACTTGTTTTAAATGTTATTTTTTTTCTTGCAACAACTGACGCAATATCAACTCAGAAAATATTTAAACAGGGATGTTAAAAATTTTTTGCGAAAAACTTATACCGGAGGAATGAATAATTGGAATTGGCATATCGATCGATATTTGTGTCCGTTGAATTTTCTTTTCACTGCGGAATAAAAAATACCACCCATTTTATTTATTAAATTAAATTATCTTCATTCGACCATTTTTGTTTTATTTTATTTATTTCTCTTAACTCCTTCAATAATATACAAAATACCACAATATCGGAAACTTAAAATAACAAAATTAACAAGTCTTCAAATGGTAAATCTAAAATAAAAAATTTCTCTGTATTTCTCTTTAGAAATAGGATAGTCTCAATAATACATACATGGCTTTATTGATGCTCTCAAATCGAATCTGTGGATTCTGAGTGCAGAAAATAATCGTTTAACAGAGCTTTTGTCGGTGACAATGCCGTGGCGATCAGATCAGCAACACTAATTTTATAAAATTTTGAACATATTTCAGTGTTGACGGTTAAAAAATTTGATTTTAAAATAAGCGGGAATTCCTGTCATTAACTTATTTTAGCAATTCCCACAATTCAGCCGAGCGTGTTAAATTAACAACAGGCCAGTACTGCTTTTTTTTGGTTTGGGCCAAATTGACTATTTAAAAGGGACAGAATAACTTTGAATAGTTAATTCTTCTTTATTTTTACTTTAGTTAATGGTAAAGTTTAATAAATACATTCCCAATTTATTTGACTTTTCTAAAGTAAATTTTTTCTTATTTTCTTGAAAATTCCTAAAAGTGTCATCCAATATTTTCCCCATTATTTCCATTGTTTAAATTAACTGTTGGCAACCCTTCTGGTTGTCTGTTTTGTTATTGACTTCTTCCTTTTTGTCAACTCATTATTTTAGTTGAGTTCTTGCTTAATACTCATGGCGAATGGTCGCAACTAAATTAACAGCTATTTCAATTGATAATAAACATTAAAATACATAATTATATTATCGCGTTTTAATTCGGAATATTATCCGGTAAATTGCCCTCCCACAAAGCCATCCAAGTGACAATTTTCAGAAGTGGGATTGGTGCCGTATCGTGAGTTCGATAAAGGAAAAATATAATTGTGTACGCGAGTGTTGGTGAAAAGACTGCTACGGTACAGTAGTCAACGTATGGAGAAATTGACCATAGTGGAGCTGAAAGAAAAGCTACGGGAACACGGTTTAAAAGCGTCGGGAAACAAGAGTCAGCTTGTGACACGGCTACGAGAAGCAAACGTTCCGGAACCGAGTGACGAAGAGATAATTTCAGCTATGGAAGAAGAACAGAATTTGCAGAACATCGGGGTAGTACCAACGACAACGGAGAGTGTGGTGGGTGAATTGCGTGATGACGTTTTGCGTCTCCAGCGTACTATGGAGTCGCTCACACATCAATTTCAAACATATTCTACGACGACGTCGACGATGGGTACCAATGTGTTGCTGCCGCAAAATTCTGCTACGAGCAAAATTGAAAACTTTGTAACTGCCGCTTCAGTTACTAAGAGTGTACAACAGCATGTAGAAACGGAAAATAACATGTTTAAGCAAAATGAGATGCAACAGCAACAAGGGTGGGTTTTTAACAGTAACAACAACAGATCAGCGTATGTGAATGACAACAGCAGAGCATCGTATATCAACGACAGCAACAGGACAGCGTTTATGAGAATGTATGAGTGTAACGTGCCAACAACAACAGCAGTGTATAGTGAGGATAGACGACCACAATCGTGCATGTTTAATAATGCAACGAGTGTTAGGGGACAAGAGCGTAGTGTACATGTGCCAAATAATGTGAATTGGCCGTTACAAACATCAATGCAGCATTCGTCATTTGTACAGCCACATAATACAGTTGTGACGTCATCAACTAATTCATCGAGTATAGCGAACACGTTTGTGCCTGTATCAACGTATTTAAACCCTACAGTATCACCGGCAACTGCATTATATAGGCCGAATATGATTAACAACAACAATTTGATGACACCTAATGGAAATAATGATCCATCATTTATTTTTAATAATCGTTATAGTGTACGTGAAGTTATTGATGCGTTACCGACGTTTGATCCTAATAGTGACGTCATTACTTCAGTTCAATTTATTGAAAGAGTTGAAGAATTAAAGAATGTTTATCAATGGAATGATGGCTTGGTATTATTTGCGGTTCGTAGTAAATTGCTGGGAGCTGCAAAATTATGGGTGGATGCTCAACAGGTGTTTAGAAGTTGGGAAGATTTTGTTATTGCCTTTGTGGATGATTTCCCGTGTGTGGTAAATAGTGCTGATATACATATCCAGATGATGAAAACGCGTCAAAAGAAGGGTGAACAAATGATAGACTATTATTATGATATGTTGGCAATCGGTCGTCGCGGTCAACTCGATGATAATGCGATCGTGCGGTATATTATAAATGGTTTGGATGATTATAATTTACGTAAATCGTTATCCGCAATGTCGTTTAGAAAGTGTTCCGATTTATTGAGATCGTTGCAAAGTGTCGGGATCGGTTTAAGTGGACAGGCTCCGGGTATACAGTCCAAACAGTTTTTGCCTGTAAAGAGGAACAATAATGACCGAAAGGACAATGAAAATGTGAGTGCGAAAACGGTTCCTAACAAATCAGGACCGACGTGTTATAATTGTCGTGAAATTGGGCACATTTCGCGAAGTTGCCCCAAACCGCAGAGGAAACCTAGAGATCCGGTAAATATAATCTCAAATTCGGGTATAAAGACAAAGAACGTTATCGTGGATAATATAGGATGCAATGCATTAATAGATTCGGGAAGCGTCGTGTCTCTTATTAGAAAATCGATCGTTGCGAAATTAAAATGTGGACTGGTGAAATGTGACAAGAGACTACAAGGTTTTGCCGGCGGTGAATATAAATGTGTGGAGAAAACCTTAAACGTTAATGTAATCATAGATGAGCAGTGTTTTAGTGCTGAATTATTTGTGGTCGACGACGAAACAACTCAGTACGAGGTAATAATCGGGTTGGACATATTATCGAACGGTCGCGTTATAATTGAAAATGGTAATTGTCAGGTGTACGCGATACGAGACAGCGAAATGCAGTGCGGCGATAACATACAGAGTGACGAAAAGAAGCAGTTAGCTGGATTGCTGAATAAATATGCAGATTGTTTTGCTGATAATTTAAACAAAATTGGAAAGTGCCACAATACGAAAATGGAAATTTCTGTAACGTCACCGAAACCAGTAGAAAAGAAGCCATACCCCATACCGATTCCGAAACAACAGGTTGTTTACCGTATTTTAGGTGAGTTACTGGAACTGGATCTAATCCGTCCGTCAACATCAGCATACGCATCTCCAATAGTTTTAACTCCAAAATCCAATGGTGAAGACCGACTTTGTGTGGATTATCGGGCGTTGAACGCCGTCACCGAGAAACAACCATGGCCAATGCCTACTGTCGACGGAGTGCTTTCGACTCTTTCGGGTAAGAAGTATTTTACCACGCTTGATATGATGTCAGGCTATTACCAAATCGTGATTGAAGAAAATTCGAAGAGATTTACGGCCTTCATCACTCATAGTGGTCATTTTGAATTCAATCGAATGCCCTTCGGGCTTAAAAAGGCTCCGTGTGTATTTCAAAAGATGATGGTGAAAATGATTGAGCCGTTAAAGGGAAAAGTAGTAAGTTACGTGGACGAGGTCATAGTGGCCTCAAGTACATTTGAGGAGGGTCTACGTAATCTTGAAGAATTGTTGGTAATTATTAAGCGAGAAGGTCTAACACTCCGACTGTCAAAATGTTTCTTTATGAGGGACAACGTAACCTTTTTGGGGCACGAGGTGGATGAGAGTGGCATAAGACCCGGTCGAATTAAGACTATGGCTATAAAAGAGTTTCCGAAACCCAAAACCGTTACCGAAGTTAGACGTTTCCTGGGGTTAACCGGATACTTTCGAAAATTTGTGAGGAACTATGCCCAAATAGCCTCTCCAATAATACGATTGACGAGAAAAGATGTACCATTTAACTGGTCTACCGAATGTGACAACGCTTTTGAAGAATTAATTGGTGCTATTTCCAGTGAACCCGTCTTAGGAATTTACGATGCCGAAAAAGAGCAAGAATTGCACACAGATGCAAGCAGTGTTGGTCTGGCCGCAATTTTGATACAACGGGAAGCAGATGGTACGAAAAAGCCTATAGCTTATTATAGTAGAGTTTGCAGTGACACCGAGAGCAGATATTACGCATATGAATTGGAAATATTGGCACTGGTGGAAGCCTGTGAACGATTCCGTTTGTATCTTCTGGGTAGGAATTTTACGATTTATACTGATTGTGTCGCAATTTCTTCTATGAAAACGATGACTCCAATGATTCCACGGGTCTCACGATGGTTATTGAAGCTGTTGGAGTATGATCTTACAACATGTCATCGACCTGGGATTCGAATGGGTCATGTTGATGCGATGAGTCGTTCTCCAGTTGAACCGCCAATACAGCCAGAGGATGTTACATCGAAGTTAATGATGGTAAATATTTCAGACGAAGATTGGATTCTTTCCATGCAAAAACAAGATCCTGAATTGAAGCAAATTGTAGCCGTGCTGAAAGGTGAAATCGAGTCAACTATGAAGAAAGGTTACGCAGATGATTTTGTAATTAGAAAACACCGACTTTATAAGAAAAACAACAACGGAAAAGAACTTCTTGTAATTCCACGAGGTCTTAGATGGCGAATTGTCAAACTATGCCATGACGATGTTGGCCACCCAGGTATAGATGGTACCGTGAAGAGAATTGGCCTGAACTTCTGGTTTCGACGAATTCGAAATTTTGTTAAGGGCTATGTGAAAAGCTGTGTGGATTGTTGTTATAGCCGTGAACCGTCACAGAAAGAATGCCAATTGTACGGGATGGAAATTCCACTAATTCCATTCGAACTGATTCATATGGATCATCTTGGACCGTTTATAAAAAGTCGACGCGGTAATGAACACATACTTGTTATTGTGGATGCAATGACACGTTATTCCGTTATTGTACCAGTAAGATCAACGAAGACGAAACCTGTACTGGATGCTTTAAATCATCTAACGTTATACTTTGGTCTACACAAGCGAATTGTGACTGATCGTGGTACAGCTTTCACGTCATCAATGTTCAGGGAATATTGCTCCGGGAATGATATTCAGCATATTAAGGTAGCCGTACGTACCCCACGAGCCAATGGTTTGGCTGAACGTGTGAATCAGTCTGTCCTATCGTATTTGAAAACTTCATCAGACTGCAAAGACTGGGACAACGAACTACGTCACCTGCAATGGAAGATTAATACGACTGTTAACTCAACCACAAGATATTCACCAATCGATCTTATCTATGACTTTCCTCTAAAAGATATTAGTGCCAATAGATTGCTATCTGCAATCCATGATGATAATCCCGTTGTGACAACACAAACTCCAAATGAACGTTGTGAAGATGCCATCAACAATATTTCATCAGCTCGAGAAAAATGGAAAGCTAGATTCGATGCGAAACACAAAACACCACATCATTATCAGGAGGGTGATCTAGTTCTTATTGAAAGTGCAATGCCTAGTACAGGGGAATCCCGAAAACTTGATGCAAAATATAAGGGTCCGTATGTCATCAGTAAGGTCTTGCGATTTGATAGGTACGTCATTGAAGATATTGAAGGTGCACAGAGGAATCAACGAAAATTTAGCACTGTGGTCAGTAGTGATAAGATGAAACCATGGTGTACCCTTTTCCCAGAAATTGATGATGATTACCATGTTCACGACGAGGAACCAGATGACCCTGGGGCTGTATAACTCGGGGACGAGCTATCGTCAGGTTGGACGAACTGTCACCCAATATTTTCCCCATTATTTCCATTGTTTAAATTAACTGTTGGCAACCCTTCTGGTTGTCTGTTTTGTTATTGACTTCTTCCTTTTTGTCAACTCATTATTTTAGTTGAGTTCTTGCTTAATACTCATGGCGAATGGTCGCAACTAAATTAACAGCTATTTCAATTGATAATAAACATTAAAATACATAATTATATTATCGCGTTTTAATTCGGAATATTATCCGGTAAATTGCCCTCCCACAAAGCCATCCAAGTGACAAAAGTAATAACTTTGAAAAGTGTAAAAGATCTTATTTAATGCCAAATTGGTTTCAAATAGCACTGTCAGCTGAAGTAAACTAATTTTGACATTAAAGAAATAAAAAGATTTATTTTCAAATGTGCTAAAAATACTGAGCTATTCGATTTCTTAAAAAACACATTGACTATTTGTAAATTTATTGTTTGGTAATAATTTTTAACAATCTCGTTTTAAGGTCGTTAATATTCAAACAAAGCCAACATACACAATGTGTGTATTACACATATCGATTTATTCTCAACAATTTTAATGTTGTTATTCAATTAATGCTTACTTGGCTTCAGTGCTGTTATGGACTTTTTTTGCAAAGTCCCTACGCAGTCCGAAAAAATTCCTATTTTTCCCTACGCGCTCAAAAAATTGTGCCTACATCTTTTAAATAATAATAATATATCAATGCAAATAAAATCGTTGGAGATTTCCTTACAATCGTACAGGTGTTTTAAACGATTTTCGGTGCACGGTAAGGTACATTCGTCTTGTAAAAAAGAGCGGACAATGCAATTCAATATGCAATTTTTTGTCTTAAGATATGATCAGACCTAAAACATATTTGGCGAAAAATTCCAAAAATAGCGTGACCAATAAATTAATCAAATTTTAGCTTTATTTTTAACAAATTCTTTATTTACTAAACTTTATTTTTAAGATCGTTATTTGTATTATCATGTGGCAAAGATAGCTAATTTCGACTAAAGGGGGAAAATTTAATTTTCATTCAAATTTTTCATTTTGGTGACTTTATTCCAAAAGGTTTTGATGCCCATATTAAAGATAACTAAATAGATAACTATTATTGCTCTGAAAATTAAATTCTTGTAATAGAAAGATTCACAAATTTACCTTAAAATCACAGTTGAAATGGGGGCAAGCATTCACCCAAAGAAATTTAACAATTCGCAACGTTGCCGCATCAGCAATTTTATTAGTATTATGTCACAAATCGAAAAAGATTGCCAAATATATACAGTTTTGCCACATTTTTGAAAAGTCCCTACATTTTAATGATTTCAAAATATCTGTCCTTTTTCCTACGGCCAAAGTCAATTTTAAAATCGACAAAAAATATTTTGAAGATTATAAAGACGTAATATGTGTATTGTATTTAATGCAATGAATTTATTCTAATAGTATAAAACAATATACATATTTTCATATGCCTTTAACAAATATTTAAACTACTGTTCTTTATTTTGTTTTCAAAAATATTATTATGAACAAAAAAAAAATGACATTGTTTTGAGGAAACTAAGGTTGAATATTGTAAATCTCTTTAATTAGTCCGTTTCTAATTAACTTAAAATCGGGAGTTGAATAATCTCAATTTAGTCCTGAAATATTATTATCCTTTTAAAAATATCCATGCCACCTTAGTATTTTTTGTACAAATCGAGTCTCAAGAAATTGATAGAACTCTGATGCTTAACGATTATATGATTTTATTTTGCGCTCATTAAAATTATTTAAAAAAAAAATAGTTATCCTATTTAATAATGGGATTCTTTTTTGGAAATTATGCAATATATTCAGGCATGTGATTAAATTTGATCGATTTCAAAAGTAAATCGAGTTTTCAGATCGATAAGAGTGTGATGAATTTCGATAGATGTCATTTTCCATTTTTTATTCTAACTCCATATTGTTTCAATCAAAAATACAACACTGAATTCAAATGCAACTCTAATTTAGATAACATACAAACTTATGTAGTGGAAAGTCATATAAAAGCTCAATTTATCTTATGGAGCAATAAAAAATTTAAATAAACCTAGAAATTGGCCTTTATTATAAAATCTTCGTTTATTTTGTTGAAGGAACAAAACAGAAAATATAAAGAGAAAACGCTTGAGAGACAAATCAGATCCATTGGATTTGCCCGAAAACATGTGAGATAATTTTTATTTCATAAGATGTCATTTTAATTTATTTTATTTTTTAGATTTATACAATGTTTTCGCCTCAATGAAGAAGGGTTTATGACTGTCCTAAACAATATTGAAAGTCATTCCAATTGTATTGCAATTGGCAGCTACTCTACGATTTTTGGCTGAAGGGAGTTTTCAACGATCTGTTGCAAACGATATAAACATATCAATGCGCCGTAACACAGTTTCAAAATCGTTGAAAAAAATGTTAAACTTTATACAAAGAAAAATTTGCCCAATGTTTATTAAATTAGAATCCAGCGAAGAGGATTTAAGAAAATCTAAACAAATTTTTTTTTTGAAAAATATGTTTTTCCTAGTTTTATATGATGTATAGACGGTACACACATTGCTATTAAAAATGTAACTGGTGAAGAACACCTATATTTTATCAGAAAAGCTTACTACACCATTAATGCAATGATTGTGAGTTGATGCAAAGAATGCATAACTTCATATTTTTCTTTAAAACTGTTTTTTATTTTAGATATGTGACTACAAGTTGAACATGAAAGCTGCCGATGCAACTAGGCCTGGCTCAAGCCACGATTCATTTATATGGAACATGAGCAGTGCACGGAGCTTTTTGTTAGGGGCAAACCAAAGTGGTAAACATGGTTCGTGGCTTCTGGCCGATTCAGGGTATGTCCTTGAGCCCATTGTTTTAACGCCATAGAGATGTCCAAGTAGCGTTCCTCAACAAATTTAATAAAAGACAAACCTCAGCATGAAATATTGTAGAGAGGACAATTGGGGCTCTGAAAAGCCGGTTCAGGTGTTTGTGTAGAACCTTGTGGTATAAACCGTCAAAAGCAGTTCAAATAAAAATATATTTGTTGTGCTTTGCATAATCTTTGCAACTCTTTAAACATAGAGCTTACACCTGAAATTGTTATTGAAGGAGTCAGCAGTCAAAGCAACGAAATATATGACGAAGAGGTCCCTACCGAATCTGCTCAATGGCAGCAATGGCAAAAATTCTATAAAAATTGCAAAATTAGCGGAAATTCGCCAAAATTTGTAAATAATTATAAAAAAATCTTTAAAATTGTAAAGAATCCGAAAACTTACAGGAAAAATTGCTTCTATCGGGAACATGGCTAACATTATTTGTCGTTGTTTGCTCTTACAATTTTTTTGTAATATCAAATAAATGTAATATCAAAAAAATTACTAAAATATTTGATTTTTTTGTGTTTACACTATGCTCACATTGGACAAATATTTCTGTGGTTTTCACGAATAATCGCGTAAGTCGGTTTTTACCGAAATTGAGATAATGATGTCAAAGAGTTACATTTTGCATTAGGTTTTTATAAGTATTAAGCTTTTTAGAATATAATGTAGTATTATTAATTTTTTTCTGCTAAAAACAACTTAAGTTAACTGTTTAATAAAATATTTTGCTATTATAACGATTTATGTCGACATACATCGCCAAAAATTGTAAAATTGCTGAATATGTTTCCAAATAAAAAGCATATGTGATGTTATGTTGTTATTCGTGCAAAAAAAATGAAAGTATTTTTTGAAAATTTTTCTATTAATAACAACTAAAGTCGTAAAAATAACAACGTAAGTCGTCATGTGTGATTAAAATGATAACATTTATTTTCACAAAAAAGAACTTATGTGGAGATATGATGTTATATTGCACACACTTAATGAGTCAATCAAACATATGCATTTTTAATCCTTTTACAGATTGTGATCCTGTGAGGATTTTTTCATGAAAACTATGTATAATACGTAGAAAGTCACTGTTAAGAGGATAGTAAAGAAAAAAGTTTAAAAAAGCATCTATAGAAGCCGCAATTGAAAAAAATAATTGTTTTTGCTCTCCTGAAAAGTTTGGTTTTATAACTTACGCGATTATTCGTGAAAACCACAGATTTGTTTGCAAATCGAAATTGAAATCGAACAAATTTTGAAAACTCCCGTGTTCAAAGTTCATAAAAATATTTTCTCTTATATACCTCATACTTTGAGGACCACTTTCCTACCTAAACTACTTTTTAAATCAGGAATCGCTACGTAAATTTTTACAAAAGCTCAATTGAAAATCTTCATCGATTTTCATTCGATTTCCAGAACATGGCCGATTTGCTTAAAATCAGCTGTTATTTTATTTGACACTCAAAAATATTTTGTGTTCAGACTACGTCAATGAAATATTTGATTTTTGCAACCAAATATTTAATCAGTCTGAATTTTTGTACTTTTATTAACAGCTTTCATTTAAAAGTATATTTTATTAAAAAAAAAAAAAAAAAATTAGAAATGGTTCTTAAGTTCTTCTAATTCCAATTTTTTCGTTTTATTTGAACATCCTCTTTTATTAACTTTTTTTTTTTTTTTAATTGCAGCCTTTTCTAATTATTTGTCTTTTAAGCTCCTGTATAAGACTGTTTGTTAAATTTTCAACAGATTTGTAGACGCGTCTTATATTACCCCCAATTACTTCAAGCTTTTCAGCGTTTTTCTCTCATTTATCTGACAACTCTTTAACCGAGTTTGACAACTGATAAAAAATTATTTAGTTTTTACAAATTATTTAACCATTTTGTACAAATTAACATTGTTTAAATACTTACATTCTTCCATCCGGATATATCATGCAATGGAGGACCCAACGAATTTAATTCTTTGCTCAAATCCTTCCCTAGATTTTCTACACAAAGCTTCTTACCTTTGGTGAAGCCTCTAGCAATATCGGGTTGACTTTCCATAAAGTTATGAAGGTATCCTATTGACGTATATTTTTGTGTTTTCCCCTATAAAATTAACAAACAGAATTATATTTTGGTTTTTATACTTAAATAAATTTTACTTACAGTTTTTCTAATATAAACAACTAAATTCGCAATCCAATGCTAATGTGATTTGAAAACGAATACGGTTCGGAAAATTATGCATTAACAATATTTAGTATTGTGGTTATTTTATTGAACTGTTAATGGTTTTTAATCCAAATTTCGATAATTTAATCAGGCTTAACCCTCATCATACCGACATAAAAACTTACAAATCCTACCAACATGTGTCTTTAAGACACATACATACAAATTAAAATAAAAAAGCATAAGACAATTACAAATTAGTTTATGTTAAGTAATTTTTTATTGAATACATTCTTTACAATTTATAACTTTTGTAGCATGCTCATTGCAGACATTATTTTTACATATTTGGCAGCATTGCTTTATTATACGACTTATTTTTGGATCGCACATATAGCATCCTTTACGTTTATTTGTTGTAGAAGTGGTTGTACTTGGTGTATTTCCTTCTTGAAGAACTTTTTCCATGCATTGAACTATAGGACGTTGTAATTTATTTCTTGACCTTTGATGTATTTGGGGGGCAATAAGTCCTTCGGCAACTTCTCGTAAAAAGAGTTTTCGAGCTTTTTTTGCTTGTGTTGCTTTCCATGATGGATGTAAATTTTTCCAAATAATATATGCTGCAATTGCACAAACATCAATTAAATTGGAAAAGAACGTAAATGGCCACCTGTTTGATTTTCTCCGGCAAGTAAAACTATGTGCAAGTTGGTCCAAAGTGTCAACTGCTCCTTTAGTTCGATTGTAATGTAAATTTACCTCCGATTTGTTCTTATTTTGTGAGTCGCAGTGGGTGTCATAGTGCATTGTAGAGAGTAAAAGAACTGCTCTATTCGGTTTAGGGACATAAGATACAAAAGTTTTATTATTGGTAAAACCAAACAAATTTGTTTCAACTTGCCTTTTTCTGTTTGGCAAAAATGATGAAGGAACACAGCGCTTATTTTTCTTTAGAGTGCCCGTTATTGTCAAACCTTTAGCCAATAAGTTATTCGCAAGTTCCAAACTCGTAAAATAATTATCACATGTTATATTTCGGCCTGTGTTTTCATAGGGTTGAACTAACTCCTCCACAACTCTTTGGCCCAAACCAAAACCCCTCTGGTTGTTTATTTTGCCTAAGTAAGGTATTGCGTTGAGTGGGTAGGCTGTTTTGCTGTCACATACCCACCAAATTTTTAGTCCATACTTATCTGGTTTACTAGGCATATATTGGCGGAAAGAACACCTTCCACGAAACGGAACAAGCTGCTTATCGACAGTAAGGTTGTTGTCACCAGGAGTGTAAAATTTTTTTAGATTTTTATTGACAATTTCAAATAAATCCCTTACAGGTGCCAGTTTATCCTTTTGCTGTCGAATGCTTCTAGTGCTTTTGTCGTCAAACCGCAAATTTTTGGAAATTTCCATAAAACGATTTCGACTCATAGTAGCCCGAAAAATTGGGCAACCATATCGCGAACTCCAAAACTCAGCAATCTCTGTGTTTGCTTCTTTTTTTGTCCCCGCTGTAATCAAAAGTCCAACATAGGCTCTTATTTCTGTTACATTTGTTGGACGCCAGGCATTCTGATTTGTAGTCACTGCATACAAATTGGTAAATTTTACAATTGAATCAAAAATTTCGTCATTCAAATATAGCTCGATTGCCTCTAAAGGGTCTTCAATTTGTTTTCCTGGTGGCAAGTTAACTTTGTTCAATGGGCACCGAATTATATTTCGAGCAGGAATACGCCTTTGAGGTTTTGGAATAGAATACCACTGAGTTCCGTCCTTACCAACAAATATTTCACCATATTCCTCACCTGCATCTTCCTCAATATCCGAAATAGTATCAGACATCTCGGAAGCATCATCTTCAATATTTTCATTATTTTGACTATCTTCGATATCAGATTGCAAAAACATATCCTCGTCTTCTATATCATCAACCGTATCTTCATCAATTTCTTCCGCGGCTAGTCGGATTTCCTCTTCTGTAAGTCGCTTTGGCATATTTTTTTATAAAATGAACTTGCACATCAATACTCTACAAAATCTAACCGCAACTAATTTGTTGTTTTTCAACATTCAGTATCAGGTGATTATTGATTTCAATAAAAGGGAATTCCCCAAATTTAATATAGTGATATGAAAATATGCAATTTGTATAAATATATATGAAAGATAGTTGCTGCTAAACAAATATAAATTCTGTAACATATATGACAGATAGTTGCTTTTGTTCTAAATTTGCGCATTCTACTAAATTCTTTGTATGTGTCTCTGAGACACATGTTGGTAGTTTATGTTACATTTTTTTATTTTGGCTTATAAAAAATAGAGGAATTTAATATTTATCAACTTTGTTTTGTGAAATTATACTAAACAGATGTAAAATAAAAGTCATAAAATTTGGTGTCAATATGTAACAAAGTTTCGTTGTTTTATTGAATCAAACATCAAAATGTGTCTCACAGACACATGTTGGTAAGATTAGGGTTAAGTTCATTGAATTTAATTTACATTAAATTATTTTAATGAAGAAAGGAATTTTACAATCACCCCTATCGTGAAAAACAAGTGGAATTTTTGTTTTCATGAAATTTTTATTCCCCTCGAAGGGAAAAATGCTATTGTGAAACTCCCGTGAACAATTTTTCGCGCTATCAGTTCTCAGTGAATGTAAAAAAGAAGAAATATTAAAAAACCTTAAAAAGTTTTTTTGTTCAAAAATAAACGTATATTTTAAAGAAAAACAAAAAATATATGGTATTGGAGTGATAGTTAGATTGCAACATTAGCTTATTGCGCTTTTATGTAGTAAAAAAATTTCTAAAATTGTGCCACCACGTCTTTGAAAAGCTTCATAACTCCTCAGGCAATCTACCTGTTGTTTTGCATTTTATTGAACAATATACATACATATATGTAAGTTTGTGCTTTTTTGAACGGCAACTGACCTTAAAATTAATTTTGTAAACTTCAATATTCGAATTATGAGAAGAATTACTTACATAAATGTTTTGTTCCCCAGCAAAAATTAAGTGAGAAATTCAAAGGGAAAAGTGAACAAATAACGAGGGAAAAAATTGTTCACGATAAGGGGAATTTTTTTCCGCGAACATTTTTTTCACGTTATTATTCTCCTATGAATTAATTTTTTCATGGGAGTTTTTCATGATCGCAAATACGTGAAAAGGGAACAAATTACGAGGGAAAAATTATTCACGATAGGGGTGAATATGAAATGAATTAAAATTTATTGATAATTTTTCATTCTTGACTGAGCTGGGAATTGCAACACATAAAATGCTAACTCCATCTCGTGTGGAATGTTACGAAGTACTTATCGTCACCATTTTCCAGAATTTTGACAAAATTAACCATAATCTTTTCAGAATTAACACTAATATGGTCAGTGTTAACCATATTATGTCATTTATTTCAGCCGTTTTTCAATTTACTTATTAAGTGCCAAGTAATAATTTTCGTTCCTTCTTTATTCCTGTTACGTGTTTTGTTCAACTTTTATAAGCAATTCGTGTGACGACCTTCATAAACATTCTTTCTGTTTTACTGGTTTATAATTTTACGTAAATTTATGTAATTTTTTAATAATTAAAATAAAATTATTGAGCATTTTCAGCAAACGTAGCATGTACATATGTATGTAATTGAAAAGCATTTAACTATTGTAGAAACCAAAAAACCATAACTTTGTTAATTTTAAACATATTATTTAAAATACAAAATTAAACAAACACCGCCTTATTCAAAAAAAGATAAAGTTCTAATTAGTTTACCAACACATTAATCCCATTCACATTTGCTGGGCTTAATGTGTTGGTTAACTAATGTGAA
Organism: Pollenia amentaria; assembly: GCA_943735925.1. Classification (NCBI taxonomy): domain Eukaryota; kingdom Metazoa; phylum Arthropoda; class Insecta; order Diptera; family Polleniidae; genus Pollenia; species Pollenia amentaria. Next base: position 106,322,651 of record OX031007.1, read on the forward strand.
CTTTAATTTTTTTTGTATAAGAGGCACAATGTTTTAAAATATAATTTCGAAGATACTATTGTCAAAATTAACCAAAACATGTTTGGAGACAACCATAATATGGTAATGGCTTTTGGATGGATGAATTTCACCATAATATGGTTGCCGGTGACAATAATATGGTTAAAGTAACTATAATATGTTGAAGTGTATGATTGAAGCTTTATTTTATTAAAACGGTATATTGTTAAATTCAACCATATATGAAGTTTCAAGGGAGGCAAACACTTTATTGTTAAATAGAAACAAAATATTAATAATCGTGAAAAACTAATGTTAAAAATAACAACAGTTTGATGTAATTGCGGTGATCATAATATTTTTTTTTAACCATACTTAAAAGTAAAATACAGCTGAGTGAAAACATGTCAAACCATCATGCCGTTCAGATACAACACCTCTGATTCCAATGAAATTTACCACAACTGTTGTATGTTATTGGACTTTAACAAAAAACCACAAAAGCCTCCTTACAAAAGGGGATAGAACTTCTGAACTATGCAAGATAATTTAGTTTTTTTGGTATCGTTTTAAAGGTGAAAGTGCACCCTTTAAAATTATACACATATTGTGTTTTTTTAAGAAAACACAATATGTATATAATTTTAATTGTAATTGTGCGTAATTGTGCGTAGCCCAAAAAAGCGTCATTATGGCCTTTTCCATGGCTAGTAGCGAAAAAGTACCATTCAGCATCGTTTCCAAATCTTCCTTATAATAGCACACATTTACAAAATTTTTTGATTAATTAAAAAACAACTGCAAAAACAATCGAAACAGAAAGTGTGCACATATATACTTCAGCTTGTACAAAACAAACAATCAATTGAATATGAACACAAAACATACTTAGGATCACGTTCTGGTCTAAAACTCTGACACCAATCGAGCCTCCACCTTAAAATTTTCTGCGAATGTAGAAGAGGGTCTAATACTTGACATATATTTTTTTAAGAATTTTAAAAAATATACTTTTTCAAATATGGAACTTTAAACTCAAGACCCCAAAAAATGACCTTTGACCTTTTCTTAAAAAAACAATATGTATATAATTTTAAAGGGTGCATAAAAACTAAATTATCTTGCATAGTTTAGAAGTTCTATCCCCTTTTGTAAGGAGACTTTTGTGATTTTTTAAAATTTTTCACATCTTTTATGACGTCATATTTTGGAACCCGAAAGAATCTGGGGTCAAATTTTTTTTGTTTAATTATACTCTTATAGTGTATGATATTTGTGTTGAATTTCATTGAAATCGGAGGTGATGATGCCGAAAATTCCATTTTTTCGTGATGGTTTGACGAGTTTTAACTCAGCTGCAAAATGTGAAAAAGGCATTTTCCAGTATTATAATATTATGAGGAATTATGAATTTTATTATAATGAATATTTTTTCTGAAGATTACTTTACAGAATTTGCTAAAGGCTTGTTTCCACTATCACACACGTCTTACGTATTCCATAATACTTTGTGAGATAAAAATCTAATGAGTTCTGTTGCGACTGTCAAAAAATCTAATGTAACATAACAGTTTGTAGTCACACTATCCGACATAAACATGCTTTTGTTAAAATACAACCCTGATCAAATGAAAAGTATTATTGTTTAGAAAATTTTCAAAAAACGACGAAGTCGTATGGGATGTCAAATTTTTTCGTAAAACTTGTTAATTTCATAACATATTGCATTCACGCTATCACACTTTAACATATTACTTGAGTTTTTGACACGTATTAAAACAAAGTATAATAGTGTAAACTAGCCTTAACCAGTACATAAAAATGTAGTTAGCAAAAAAATTCAAAATGCTTTATACCGTGTTCAGATATACACCTTAATTAAGTTTTGCTCAATAAATACCATAACATTTCAATTTAGTTATTGTTCAATTAGTACGAAATTGTTATTAGATTGAGTAAAATAAAAATGCAACACTGTCACAACTGTGCTTAGAGAGCAAAACACAACTCACTAAACAAAGTGTTTGGACATGTGGCAACTGAAATGTTAACAAAACAATTGTCCATCCATAAGGCCAGCGGAGGACAAATTATATATATACAAATTACATACTATATGATTATAAAGATAGCATAAAAGAGAAAATTACATGAATTTACTAAACTGGCAACATTATAGTTGAGTACAAGGCGAATTCATGTATACGGTGGTGTCGATATTACAACAAGTAACAACAACAAAACACAACAATGTATTTTTTTGTTGCTTTCGTTGATCGATATGTCAAAAACACAAGCAACTTTGGACATTTCTCTCTCTAAGTAAGAAAAAAGAGTAGCACAGCTGTGCTTTCAGCGCCACCTGAAAAATGAATTCGCCTTGGTTGAGTATTATGCAACAGTTTGTTCAGTAATCTCAATTTTATTCGAACATGATCTTCAGTGAATGAACATGTCAATATGTTTACGAATAAATTTGTTCATGCAGCCAGGCCTGCTGTATTTGCCGATATTTTGCATCTTAATTATCAAAGTGGCGATTTTTGCTCCAGAAGTGCCGATTTTTTTGATAAAAACTTTTTTTGTATTATTTTAATTTATTTTTTTCATATTAGTATAATTTATTAATTTTATACTTATTAAAATGAAAAGATACAACAGTCATTAAGTCAGCGTTTTTACTAAAGAAAAAAGGGTTAAGTTTATTAAATATTGTTACGTTACTGCCTTTCGAATTCATTCCAGGTAATCTCGGTAGTACAACAAGTACAACTCGTACAAAATCCACAAGCAATTTGTTTTTGTAAAATCATTGTACAATGTCAAAAACCGAAACAAATCAAAACAGAAACAAAGATAATAAACAAACTTTTGACATCCAACAATTATAAAGCTTAAGAAAAAAAGTTATCAGCAGGGCTTTTAGGATCACCTGTAATGAATTCGCCTTGGAAAAAAATTAACCGAAAACTTAAAATTTAATTTTTTTAATTGACAAAATTTAAACTCATACGTACAATCAGACAAGTGATTGAACGAGTAGGAAATTTTATATGAAAAACACTCAAAAAACTGAGTGCTTTTCATATAAATTTTACTACACGTACATTCACTTGTGTTATGAAAACAGCACAATAGTAAAAAATATAAAACTAATTAATAATAAGTAGTTATAACATGATAAAGATTATCCCAGAACTAAATAGTAATCTTATCAATTAGCTTGATGTTTAGTTTGAGCAACAATAAATTTTCTACATGCTCAGAACTTAAATACCTTCTATTTTTGGTCATAATAATTGGCAAAGCACTGAAGGCTGCCTCCACAGATACCTGTGTTGCGGGTACAGCTAATGCAACAGCAGCTAGTTTTGATAATTAAGAATCTTTAAAGATTTTATTGTGAGTTTCTAAAAACAAAAAAAAAATATTTTTCTCAAAAACGTTTTTTTAAGAACTTTATTATTTTGAACTTTGAAGAACAAATAAAACAAAATAATTTTTATTTTTTTTTGTACAGTTGAAAACATGTTTTGAACACCAGTGATAAATATTTTTCAAAAAAAAAAAAAAAAAAAAAAAAAAAAAAAAAAATTATAAAAAAAAACGTTTTTGTGTATTTTTAAAATTTTTGTTTCTTTTCATGAACAAAACACATATTGTACTTTAAAAATAAATATTTTTTTTGTGTTTCCTATTTTTTTTTAACTGATAGAAAAAAAAATTATTTTGTACGCATTAGTTTTGAATTTTTCAAATGAAAAACTTAAATTTTAAGTTTTTGGTTCTTAATTTCTGATGCCTGAATAAAATAAATAAAACACTTAAAACCCTTTACTTATAGCTGGTACTATAAACTATTCACGCCACTTTATTTAGAACTTAGTCAATTATACCACTTATAATTGCGATGTACACACTTAAATAATCGTACTAATACCGATTATCGATGCCCACCTTCGCGAGTATTTATACTTTGTTCGCTGACATCTAGATGTCTCTAGAGCATTCGACTTGTCGAAATGTCTGTAACATTTTCGACATATCTGGGCCATTCGTGTTTTTATTAACTAGTTAATATCATTATGCATTAACACTGTGGCTGAATTTAAATTGATTTATACATCAATAAACTAAAGCATACTTTATGGGTTAAAAATAATCGTAACACTATTATGTTATACAGTTATCTATAACAATCATAACATTACATTTGTACTACAAAACTCTGTACAGTGGTTTTACATTAGAAATATGCGTAACTAATACAATAACATTTTAAACTAATAAAATTACTAATAAATTAAACTTATTCTTAACTAAAGTTACTTTCGTAACAATATTGAATGCAGCGTTTGTAATGTGTGTGTTGGTTTAATACATTTTTATTTGAAATATATCCCACTATGAAGAATCAAAGACCAAAGGTTAAAAAGGAATAATTTGTTTTCGTAATTATTGCAAACATTACTTATGGCGATTTCTTTTCTGCGAAATATGTTGCATAAATGTTACATATTCGTGTTCGTTTGTACAAAGAATACAACTGTTGGAAACATTTTCAAGTTCTTTTGTGAATATGTTGATGAGAAACATGCAAAACATGTTGCCTATTTTACCCACACTTTTACTTATGGTGTTCAAACTGCCCTGTTTTACAACTTGGGTACTTACTACTTTTTTTGTACAACCAAGGCTTTATTTTATTTGTCATAACACATACCACTATTAATTTTGTGAAAAGATTGCTTAAAAACTTAATATGAAAATTCTACTTTATTTATTTTTTTCGAATTTATTCTATGAGTTAAATTTCAGTTATGTATTTTATAAAGCGTTTTTTTACGAAGGCCGTAGCGGGCCAGAAAATGCATTACATTCTGCTAGTGCCTTATAATTGTAAAATGTTTCTGTACATACAATATACTTCATTGCTTTCCAAAGGATAGCTAAGGTAAAATGTAACAGGAAGAAACAGTGTATAAAGTCATTCCTAAAAATTTAAGGGACTATTACAAAAAGCTTAATAAAATACATAACTGAAATTTAACTCGTAGAATAAATTCGAAAAAATAAAAAAAAATTAGAATATAACAAAGTGACTTGTTATATATAAAATGTAACAGGAAGAAACAGTGTATAAAGTCATTCCTAAAAATTTAAGGGACTATTACAAAAAGCTTAATAAAATACATAACTGAAATTTAACTCGTAGAATAAATTCGAAAAAATAAAAAAAAATTAGAATATAACAAAGTGACTTGAAAAAGAAATAATTCCCAGATTCTAAATATAAAAATGTTTACATATTTAAATGAAAAAATTCTATGTATATTAATATCGTTGCAATTTTTTTCAAGCCATAAGTGATGTCAATATTTGTTTCAAAATCGTAATATTGTGTAAAAAGCGCTTAAATAGCTTCTAAAATCGCTAATGAACTACATTAACGATAAATGTGTAATGGTTATAAATAAAAGCAGCTAATTTTCTTCTATTGAAGTTGCACAACAAACATGTAACACTTCGAGTGATTATAGGTAACATTAGAAACTGTTACATGTATATACTGTAACATATTTTTCTCGGAAAAGAAATCGCCATTAGTGTATGTGTTGGCATTGTTTTCGTGATTGTTGTTGCCGTTTTTCTTTTTTAAATATGGAATCTTGTTGTGATGTGTTGAACTTCTGTTCTTTAATTTTTTCTCCTCACCTATTATACACAAATAAGGATGTCACACATAATTTTCTATCAGCGATTCCCGGTCCATTTAACTTATTTTTTATTTAAAAATAAAAATGTATCAGTTTTTTGTTTAGCTTTTTATAACCAAAATACTTCAAATACTCTTTTTATTATACCTGTGTTATACCCTCCACCACAGCTAGTTTTGAAGAGGTTATACTAAGCTTGTCATTCCCCATAAAGTATAAAAATTCTGGTTCCTTGAATTATTCTAAGTCGTTTTAGCTATGTCCGTCTGTTGATATTACGTTCACTTTCATACGACTCAAAAAAAAAGAATATTTGTGTCAAATTGTTTTTGTTTCTCCTAAGAAGTTTGAGATTAAAATCCAGCAAAATCGGATCAGGGTTATGAATCAAAATGTGGAACATTCACCCTAAAAAAATTGATAATTTTCTTACAAAAACTAGCATAAATGCACATATTGAAATGATATTTGGCAAAAAATGTCTATATGATTAGCAACCATATCAGCAACTGAAGAGACAGTATACCATCTTCTATGTGATTGCCCAGCGTTTAATTCAATACGACATTGATTATTTGGGAATTACCTTATACAAGAACTCTCGGAGATATCGCGGGTGAAACTCAGCAAGTTGCTGGCTCTAGCCACCTCAGTATTGCCCCTGGGTCAAGTTGATTGGGGGTTCCAATTCATGACGAGTGGTGTGGTGCAAAACGGAGTCTTTGTCGACTACTTGCAGCACGCCTAGTTCTGTGCGTGCTACCACCTATCAACCAAGCAACCATATCACAAAATTTCGTTAAGGTTGGTCCATAATTTGCCATAGGCTCTATATAAAGCCGGCGATACACTGGGTCTCATGCATAAAAACGAGTAAAAACGCTGAGTTGAGGTAGGTGAGCAATTGCTCGTAAGTCGAGTTCAATCAAACAGCAACAGCTTTTGCTCAATTTCGTATGCATAAAAACGAGTTCAAACCAATTGCAATTACTTGAGCAAAGGGAGATCAAACGTCTAATTGTTATTGAAGTGCAAATATGTCGTCAAGTGAAAGTGATATAAAGATATAATCGTATTTTAAAAATTTAGCTATGTTATGCAAAATGATACAACTGGCTATTACGTGGGGCGCTAACTCTGTCGATACACGAATTTTGTATTGAAGTATCGAAAATCTTTGCTTCAATTGCACAAAACACCGTTCTAAAATGACACGTTCCCTTGTTAACACTTTGTTGAATGTTTTTTCTATGTCAATTGTTGGGTTCCGGAATGGTGTCATTAGCTATGGGCATATTCCATAGCTCTCATCCCCGAGAAGAAATGCATCGTTCGTTGCATTTTGCATTCTACATACCTCGCTGTTTCGTAAGATGCGTGAGTCATGAACTGAACCAGACCTGGATATGTCAACGTTTGTAAAAAGTTCTGTTCTACAAATATACTCATCGCTTTGATTTGTAGGATTTTTAATTTTTATATGAGTACAATCAATGACTCCAATTGCAAATGGAAAGCAATAATTTGCTTGCTATTTCATTTGAGCATCTTTTATTTCATCTGCATCTTTCGGGAATTTTATCCACTCGCTTGCTTTGGCAGATATAAGTTTCGCAACTTCCGTAATAGTTCGCGATACAGTTGATTGATGGACTCCAATATCTGTAGCTATCTAACTTAGTTCAAACTAAGCAAGACGAGATCAAACGTGAGCAGTGAGTAAAAGCAAATACATCAAATTTTATTATGCATACGACAATCACCTTTTACTCAAAAAATCGAGTCCGAGCTCAAGCTCACGTTTTATGCATGATACCCACTATCCTATTCAGTCTTACGATTTGTCAAAAAATCGTGTGTGCTCATGAAGTATGATAGTGTGGCTTAAAAATGAATTCAGTGACAGATTTTGTTGACAAGTCTGTCCGACTTGCAAATGTTTATGAAAATTTTCATAAAATGATAAATTCTATGCGATCAGAGTTGCATTTTCTTGTAAAGTGGCTAAGTCATTTGAGTTTGCATCTTTTTTTTTTTTTTTTTGGGATAGTGGGACATTTTGCTGTCAATGCATCGTACGATTGTGTAGGATAGTGCATACCGGCCATTAACCCTACTCTCGGAAATCCGTTTAGAAAACATTAAACGGTAACAAATAATGATGTTATAATAACCATTTCAAAAGACTAGAAATCCCGCTGTCAACCTTCGTAAAGATTGGTCCATAATTCATAATAGGCCCCATATAAAGCCCACTCCCGAAAAACATTTCAGTGCGCCTAAAACTGAAGAACGTGTTCAGACGGCTCATGTCATGTTGACATCATTGCTGTTTTATAGGCGAGAGAGATTAGGGAAAAAGAAACGAGTACACAGGTTCATGAACTATCAGAACGCCTTGCTTTCTCATTCACTATTTTTTTTTTCGTATTCGTAGTTAAAGACTATACAAAAAAAACCTGTCTTCAAAATGACATGAATTGTCAGTGTTTAAAAAACTGCCATAACTTTCATTTATTTTGATTTAACTTCTGCTTGTGCTTCTGAAATTATCAACAGTTTCATTAAAAGCAAAATCACAAAACGTATAACAAACAGTTGAGCGACAGTTGAAGAATTTCGCAAGTAAAAGTACATACAAACAGTCTCCTTGCTTTTGCAAGTCGCCAACAGTCGTAGACGAAAAACTTTTTGTATTTGCAAGTTATAATTAATAAACAACTGCTATCGTTTGAATATACGTCTGGAGCCTAATTCTGGCAGTCGTGATCGAGTACTTTCTCGATTCGAAAGCAATTTTATTTCTAATTATTTCAGTCGATACTGAACTAATCGATATTATTTTCTCAGTATTGTGAAACTCAAATTAATGCTTTACAAAACTGAAAAAATAATTACGATTCGTTCAGTATTGACTGCAATAATTAGATATAAAATCGCTTTCGAATCGAGAAAGTACTCGATCACGACTGCCAGAATCAGGCCCCTGGTGTTTTAGACCAGCGTTGCCAGAAGCTTTGGGAAGAAAATCACATTTGGCCACACAATTTTTTTTTTGAATTCAAAGCTTTAATTAAAGGCAAAAAAGTAATAACAATTAATTTTATATAAAAAACGGATTTCTTATTATGAAGACTACGCCCCGTATTCAAAAACGATTATTAAATTTAACAAACGCTTATTAAGGGTAATTTTCATATAAAACTTGCTTTGTAAACTTTTGTTAAATTTTAAATCTTTTTATGCATACGGCAGTACATATTTAAATTTTAATACATACATGCACAAATAACTGTCACATTTGTACAAAATTAAAAAGGTTTAAATTGTGTCCATACACTGATAGAAAAAGCGTCATAACGCTGATGTATTTTGGCATCAATACTACGACAAGTGTCTTCGTTTTTGACCTGTGATGTCAGCCTTAACATCACTTGGCCAAATTGTCATCAGGGTTAAAAATTTAAACTATGTCATCAATAGGATGACACATTGGCATCACAGAAATGCCGACATTAATGCGTTGACTAAGTAACATCGACGAAAGGACTTATTGTACTCAATTTAATGCCAAACTGTCATCAATGCAATGATATATTGACATTAAAGAAATAACTAATCGGCATCAATTTTATGAGAAAAAACCAACAATTCAATGACACACTAACATCAGGGGAGTGATTAAGTGACACTTATTTAATGACAACGTGTCATCAATGCAATGACAAAATAACATAAGTTTAATAACAAAATGTCATCAAATCAATAACCAATCTGGATAACTGTCATGTAAACACCCATACATTATGTACGTACGTAACATTTTTAAATGAGTAATGTTAATGTTAACATTTAAAGTACATACTGAGAAAACCAGTTTGTACAAAGTATATTTACGTAGTATGTGCGTGCATATATGCTGTTTACTTTTTATTACTTTTTATTTATGCATAACTGTATTAACATTCTTTAAATATTTGACTGTACTACTTAAGTATTAATCTGTAAAAATATTTATTCAATAAAGAACTTGTGAAGAATACACAACATTTTGGCGACGAGAAGTAGGAAAAACCCAGTAAGAAATATTTAAATAAACTGGATAGATTATAGTCGTGATGTCTCTTATTGGATCAATTGAGCAATTCGCATTTGGCGAAGACTTTAGCGAATATATTGAACGGGTCGAGTAATTATTTATTATTAATAATGTGGAGGAAAAAAATTAAGTGGCATTGTTTTTAACGCTAGTGGGTCCTGAAACGTACAAACGAATTAAATCTATCATACTACCGGAAAACCCACAAGTAAAGTTTTTAAAGATTTAATTAAGGAAGTTTTGCCCCATTTTAGTCCGGAAAAAAATGTTATTGCCGAACGTTTTAAATTTTACAACTGCTCCCAAAAGTCGTGTGAACCGGTGGGCGAATATATAATTAATCTTAAGTTATTATCAGCACGCTGTGAGTTTGGTACCTTTTTAAATGAGGCATTAAGAGACCGTTTGGTATGCGGAGTAAAGAGCAGCCAGTTGCAGACAAAATTGTTATCAACACCATCGTTGACGTGGGAATTAGCTTGCAATTTAGCACAGTCATTCGAACTGGTGGATAAGGAGCAAAAAAGTATGCAGCCATCGTCGTCGTACGAACTAAACAAAATTAAGCCTGACTGGGGAAAATATAAAAAATTTGAAAAATGTACGAAGTGTGCATCGAGGCATGCAAGTGGTGAATGCCCGGCCAAAGAGTGGACTTGTTTTGGGTGTGGTAGAAAAGGCCATTCAGCTAAAGCTTGTTTTTCTAAGAAAGGGGATAAATCGTTCCGGAAAAATCCAAGCAAAAGTAATCAGGTAAATGAGCTGCAGTATAAGTTGGGAACGTTGAACTGGATAAATAAAACAGAATCTCCAGTGTTGAATAGAGTTATGGTAAATGGGAAGTTTTTAGAAATGGAAATCGATACCGGAGCCGTCGTGTCCGTAATTTCTAATCTAGATTTTAAATTATATTTTAGTAATGTAACGCTAAAAAGTATTTCATATCCCCCTTTACAAGTGTTAACAGGTGGAAATGTCGACGTGCTTGGAGAAATACCAGTAACAGTAAATGGTGAACACAAATTAAAATTAGTTATAGTACGATCTATGCGGTCATTTAAGCCATTGATGGGCCGTAGTTGGATAGATGTTTTGTTCCCAGATTAGCGAAAATTTTTCAATTCAGAGGCGGGTAAGTCGAATGATAAATTATTCGTTAAATCTCTTTGCCAGACCAGTAAAATGGATGAAATAAAAAATAAATTTCCGTCCTTATTTGTAAATAGTTCAGCTCCCCTAAAATGTTTTTCTGCTGACGTTTTTGTAAAACCGAATTTGCACCCGAAATTTTTTAAGCCATATACAGTACCGTTGAGTTTAAAGAAATCGGTTGAGGCAGAGTTAAGCCGCATGTGCGAAGAAGGTATAATTCAGTCCGTCCGTAATAGTGCGTGGGCAGCTCCAATTGTTTGCATTTTAAAAAAAGACTCCACCGTAAGAATTTGTGAAAATTTTAAAATTACCATTAACCCTGTCATTGAAATGGATGTATATCCATTGCCGTTAGTTGATGATATTCTCACAAGCTTAAGAGGTAAATCATACTTTTGCATACTTGATCTTAGTAAAGCTTATTTGCAATTGTCTGTAAATAAGGCTTGTCGAAATTTGTTGACCATAAATACGCATATGGGATTATATGAATTTTGTAGATTACCATTTGGTGTATCAACTGCACCTATGATTTTTCAACGGGTCATGGACCAAATTGTTCAGGGATTAGATGGTGTTGCCGTGTACTTAGACGACATTCTAGTAGCAGGGGTTAGCGAAAAAGATTGTTATAGCAAACTACATCAAGTGTTAAAGAGATTGCAAGATTTTAATGTGAAAATTAACTGGAACAAATGTAAACTTTTAGAAAATACTATTGAGTATTTGGGTCACACAATAAGTCCGGAGGGAATTAAACCATCAAAGTATAAAATGGATGCTATTTTAAATGCTCCAGAGCCAACAAATATAGACCAACTACAAAGCTTTTTAGGATTGATAAATTATTATTCAAAATTTTTGCCCAACAGTTCTTCCGTTCTCTCACCTCTTTATCAGTTATTACGTAAAGACGTTAAATGGTGTTGGAGTTAAGAGTGCTCCACAGCTTTCAAGGATTCAAAAAAATTATTATGTGATAATAATTTACTAGTTCATTTTGATCCAAGCAGGCCAATAATAATAGCTTGTGATGCTTCTCCTTATGGAGTTGGTGCTATTCTGAGCATAATTATTGATGAGGAAGAGAGACCATGTTATATGGTTTCATCCACGTTAAGTAAAGCGGAAAAAAATTACTCACAGATCCACAGAGAAGCCCTGGCGGTTATTTTTGCAATCCGCAGATTTCATAAGTTTGTTTATGGTTATAACTTTACAGTTTATACCGATCATCAACCACTAGAAAAACTACTGGGAGACCAAAAGGCGTTAGCTAATGTAGTCTCGGTGCGTTTTCACAGATGGATCTTATTTTTATCAAATTATAACTGCCAGATAAAATATCGCCCTGGCAATAAACAAAAAAATGTCGATGCATTGTCGCGTCTTTCTCAGGAAACTGATACAAACATTAGTAATTTAAACATAAATTTCTTTAATTTTGATCATGAAGCTCCGATTTCTTTAAAAGACATTGAATTTTATTCCGAAAAAGACACAATTATCCACCAGGTAATGGAATTCGTTAAAACAAATAACTGGCCAAGGGATTCAAAAGAAATTACTGTATTCAATCCATTTAAAAATATAAAATTGTCGTTAGAAGTAAAAGGAAAGTGTTTGTTTTATGCAGACAGACTAGTAATACCAACGATCTTAAGGCAAAGATTTTTATCACTGTTACATGACACTCATATAGGCGTTGTCCGTATGAAGTTACTAGCCCGTGCATCAATTTGGTGGCCTTCGTTAGATAAAGAAATAGAAAAATATGTTTTAAATTGTCTTCCTTGCCAAAAACTCAAAAATAAAACCAAAGATTGTCCTAACTTTACGTGGCCGCAAACTTCTTACCCCTTTGAGCGAGTTCATGTCGATTTACTGCAGTTTAATAATGTCGATTTATTAATAGTTGTCGATGATTTTTCAAAATGGATAGATGTCCAAATAGTGTCAAAAACATCAACTATGGTCGTAATTGAGAAACTTAAAGGCATGTTTTCTAATTTCGGGTTTTGTTACTCTTTAGTAAGCGACAACGGGCCGCAATTTCGAAGTGAGGAATTTGCATTATTTTTGAAAGCAAATGGCATAAATCAATTATTTAGTCCCCCATATCATCCAGCAAGTAATGGTCTAGCAGAGAGAGGTGTTCAAACCGTAAAGCGGAGTTTAAAGGCATATGTTCTGTCATGTAAAGAACAAAGTCTATCCATCCAAGACATAGTGTTGAATTTTTTATTTAAGTATCGAAACACGCCATGCACTGTTACGGGAATTTGTCCAAGTGAAGTTGTTTTAGCATATAAACCAATTACTTTATTATCTTATTGTAAAATTAAAAACGATGTTGAGGTAAAAGTTACCAAGTATAAATTGAAAAAAATTGCAGAAAAGAAAGACTTTATAAACAACGAAAAATGTAAACACTTTGATTTGAAAGAAGGTGCAAAAATTTTGTATCTTAATCCAAATCAAGGCAACATTGCCAAATGGATCGAAGGATTCATTAGAAAAAAACTAAGTAAATCGGTATATTTGATTGAGGTTAACAAAAGAAGGTTTTCAGCTCATAGAAATCAAATAAAACCGTTCAAAAAAGTTATAATATAACTTTCAGAAAATTCTAAGTTAGATTCCGATTGTAGTGAGGGGGAAGAGTTTTTTGATGCTCAAAACTCTCCAGTAGAAGAATGTGTTTCAAAAGATGAATTACCTTTAAAGAATAGATTAAGAAAAAAAGAAAATATAAATTACAAATTGTAAATACGTTATGAAAAAAAAAACTAAAAAGGGGAAGAAATGTCATGTAAACACCCATACATTATGTACGTACGTAACATTTTTAAATGAGTAATGTTAATGTTAACATTTAAAGTACATACTGAGAAAACCAGTTTGTACAAAGTATATTTACGTATGTGCGTGCATATATGCTGTTTACTTTTTATTTATGCATAACTGTATTAACATTCTTTAAATATTTGACTGTCTACTACTTAAGTATTAATCTGTAAAATATTTATTCAATAAAGAACTTGTGAAGAATACACAACAATAACTTAATGACATGTTGTCATCAATATAATAAAGTTATTATATTAATTTGATGTCAAGATGTCGTTAAACAAATAAGACCCTGTCATTAATATTATGATCAAATAAATGAAATAATAAACATACATACATATATGCATAAATTTTTTTTTTAAATTTTTTATTTACATAAGATATAAAAAAAAACTAAAAATAATAATTAAAGAGGGATAAAGTTTCAATTATTTTGTACGATTTTAAGATAATTTAGATAAATTACTTTTTGTTTTTAATGTGTAGTAACATTTGTAATAATGCTGGGACCGATAATAATAGTTATTTTAAAATAACATATTGATTGTTTTAAAGTAGAATATGGTAAAATATATTCCTTCTTAAAATTTTTATTTTTCGAGCAAAAATACAATTTTGTTTGATTTTTTCTAGCATGCAAACCAATGTGGATTTTCATTGAACAGGTTCTTTCTTTCGTTTTCTTCAATATTTTTCTAATTCATTTATAAGCAGACAAACTTTCGAAACTTTTTCAGTTGATTTATTTAATTTATAAAGAAACTGTTCGATAAAAATCCACATTGGTCTGCATGCAAGTGGATACTCAAGATTAAATAATTGAATGGCTTTAAAACAAATATCTACAGCTCTTATAAATGAAGTAAAAGGCAAATATTGCCCATCTAAATATACAAAATATTTTTCCACTGTAAGACTCTTCATGTCACCGAGACCTAAAATAAATGGCTGTATGGGCTGTTTTTTTATGTAATTCTGCAACGTGGTTTTCCAGAGACTGCATCGTTTCGTTTATAAATATAAAGGCGTATTGTGAATCACGCACTGTAAAGGTTTTGTATTTCCTTTGACCATCTGCCTCACTTTGGACTTCCTTTCGTTTGAAAAATTATGTAGTGTAGGCACCACAATAGCTTTAAATACGTATTTTCGGGATCTAGAAAGTAAATATTTAATTAATTAGATTTTGTTTCGTTATTGTCTTTTTCCGTAAAAATATTACCATTATCCAGATCGTCTATACCGATCGAATCCATCACTTGTTTGAAATTGGCATCGCGGGTCTTTACTCCATTCTTTAACTGCTTAAAAATTTTGATAAAGTTATCTTTCCAAGCCAGTGTGTTATCATTTGTCTCAAACATTTTATTAAAATCGATATCAATCTGTCAAAAGAGCGAAAAATTGGTAAGTTAATGGTGAATAAATTAAAATTATATTATTTTTTCCCTGATAAAATATAAAATAAAAAGACCTAAACCTTAATTAAATAAATATAAATTATAATTACTCTGCATTAAATTTAAACCTAAATAAAAAAAATCTGAAAAACTCATCATGTATAAATTTCAACAACACACCCTGTTCTTGAGAGTTACATATTTGTTAATAATTCCTAGTGAATGACGTTTTGACAAATGAAATAAGTAAACAAAAACTCAAGGCGCCTTGCAAAAACTATTAAAAATAAAAACAATAAACGTCTATAGAAAAGGCCGCTGTTTTTAAACATAGTATAGAACTAGTATGCCGACTGGTGAGAACGTTCTCTTTTTTTTATAACTCTCATCACACATATAGGTTCTGTGTGAATTCAACACACATAAGAACAACAAAAACAAAACAAAATTTGAAATTTTTCAATTTAAAAATGTTCACAATATAACACTTCATGTTTAATTTTATGACTTAAACACATAATTAATAATTTTTTTCAATACATTTTGCTAATTTGCTTTTGCAAAATGTTTTTATTTTTCACAAACTAAAAATTTTTAAATAAATTTTTTTGACATTAATTTTTTTCTGTTGTTAATATTATGAAAGCCAGCAGCGTAGCATTTTGTGGTATAAAAATAATATTTGAAATCATTAATTATTTATATATTATCCGATATCGCAGAATAAAAATTTAGCAAACATGGCTTTTAAAAATTTATAAATGCAGCCAGCATTCAATAAATTGAAAATTTATTGAACTAAGAAAATTTTATTTTGGAAAAAAAATTGTTGCCATATTCTATACGATTTTATGCAACTATGTTTAGTGGTGGAAATAGTTTTATACACCAATACATTTGAAAAAATTTTTACTAATACAAACATAAAATATGTACCACTGACAGTTGAGTTATGTACCTGTCAAAGAGTCGGCATACTAGTTGTATACTATGTTTTTAAAATTCTTTCATTTAAAAAAAAGATGATAAACAAAATATTGTCTAAGAAAACAAAGTCGTAAATAACGACATTATCAAGCAAGATACACACAACAGTGCAATCTCAACAAAAACATTAATTTTTTTAAATAAATGGCAAAATATTTTAACCGTGGAATGTTAATTAAATGAAAGATTAAGTGAATTAAAACCAGAAAGTCGAATAACTTACATATATTTACAACCCTCTTGAATATGCCTCCCAAATAGGTACATGGTAAATAAGAAAATTCCTAAAAACTAGAAAAAATTGCTTTTAATGAATCCAGGGCATGATGGAATGGGACAAACTGGGGTAAGTATAAGTTGAAGACATGCACAATCATTGTTCTGACAATCGCAAAACTAAATATTTGCTGCTGGCCACTCAACTTCAGTTCAGTTGCCATCCGTAACCGACGCATTAATACAAAATATTTTGCCATAACTTCGGTTCAGTTTTTATATACATATGTATGTATCTGTGTCGTTTTCTTCATAACATCTCAAGCTGAGACAAGAAAGCAAAATAGTTAAAAAAAACTCGGTAAAAAAATAATTTTTATCAAAATAAATTTGAATTAAAATATTATGAGAAAACGATACAGAATGTGTGAAGGAGCATTTTTGCTTATATTACTTAATTTTTTGAAATATAACTACGTTGCAATAAAGGAACGACATGTACCTACATAAAATATTTCAATATACAATTAATTCAGTTAAATAAACTTACCAGCTTAACTCCACGCGTTTCATTGTATTGGGGCCAAAGTTTAAATATCTCGTCCATTGTTTGGCAGTCATTTTTCATTTGACTAAATCTTAACTTTGCACATGCAGACCACGTAGAGTAAAATTCCTCTGCTGGCAGGTCATCATAACGAAGACTTCTTGATAGAATTTGATCTTCGTGTTGGGGCACTAAAATTAAAAAAAGACACAACCCAATAAGACGATTAATGGTTGTTAATGCCACAATCCCACCTCTGATTGTCGACATTAAAAGGTTCTGTACAAAGTTTTTCCCCTTTGTAATCAAAGTATACCAAGGCTGAATGCTACAAATATTCGTGCTTTCTCTCTTGCTCATAATGCCTAAATCGACCGTCAACTTGGACTTAATGTCAAAAATGCTGTTTCCGGTTTTTCTTAATTTGTTATCTTTCTTGTTTTTTTAGCAGCCGTAGTGAAAGGTAATCCCCCACAGAAATCTAATTAATAAATTTACTTATATTAGCCACAATCCTAATATTTGTTTTATTTCCTATTTTTTATTTCCATTCCTGCAAATATTTCCTATTGGGCTTTTGGCAAATTCTGAGTAAACAAAATAAATAAATTATTTTGTTTATTCGCTCGGCTCAGAGAATAATTAACATATTCCCATCCAGCGCTCCTTCCAACTTCTACACACAAACATTTGGTCCATTCGAACCGGATTGGAATTAATACTCTCTGAGAATTCATCATTGGATTTCTGGTGGTCACATTCTTACATACCTACAGCTCAACGATCTTCAATTTAAAAAAGGTACGTTTTGTTTTTTGCTTGTTAGGGATTTAGTAGTGAAAGTGCATTTCTATACAGTTCACAAGAACTGTTTATTTTCTTTAATTTTTTTTATTTTTTCTATGCTACCTTGTGTAGCCATCATAAAAATAAATTAAATACATACGTTAATAAAAATAAATAATAAAATATAAAAAAAAGAAAGAAAAAATAAAAAGCAAAGGTACCTACATGTGTACATAATTGCATAAATAAAAGCAGAAATACTTAAGTGGAGAAAAAAAGTGAATACAAAAAGAGCGAATAATACAAAGTGTGGAGGAAAATTCTAACAAAAAGAGGCATTATAATATAATTTTGGCGATAAATTGGAGTGGAGGTTTCATCCGTCACTACCGGAAAAAATTGTAAGTGGACGTCAGTTTGTTCGTTCGAATTTATATTAATTTTATTTATATTAAATAAGAATTAATTAATTTTGTCGCGGCGGGTTGTCCAAGTGCGTAAATTATCGGTGTAGGGTGCTTAAATTCCGAAATTCCCTCTTCCCCTCCCTTCTTTTTTCTCGTTGGCGCGGTTTTTTAATTTCAGCTCATATGTATGTTATGTTATGCGTATTAATTTCCCCTTTTCAGCTATGTTAAATTTCTCTTAAAATTTAGTGACCTTTTATTATTAAATTTTTCTGTGATTCCGACATACGACTTAACATTAAAGGCATTTACATCGTAGACATTCCGGTTTACAGTCTTTTGATGTTAACATACGTCTACTCTTCATTGTGCGATCTATAATATTTTCAATTTCTTAGAGTTGTAACTCTTTAAGTAAATGCTTAACCTCTCTTCCTTTTTTCTTTGTATGCTCCTTAAAAAATTATTTTCCTAGTATGCTCTCACAGTTACAATACTCTGGGATTCTTTAATATTCCAATTACAAATGATTGGTATTGCCGTGGTTACCTTTTAAATAATTTTTATACTTTGTTCAAAATTTAAAATTATATGTAAATTTTTTTAAAGCTATAAATTGTTTCTTTAGTGGTACAAATATAATATAATTTTGCTTGATAACGCTTCAAATAAATTATATTGTATTTTCGCTTTTATTTAATTGGTAAGCCTAGTAAAAAAAAGTACATAAATTCCAGATTGTGCATCGTTTTCTTATTTTTTTTTTTTTTTTTTTTTGGTCGGATTCGTGGGTTTATTTTATTGTATGAAATTATTATAAAGTGAAAATATATTACTGTGCCGAGATTTTCCATTTGTCCAAACGGCTTCGCGGTAACGCTGTTTCTATTTTTATCCCTATTTTGTGTTAACAGTGAGATATTCCTGTCTCTCTCCACGGGAATTTTATTTATATTGGAAGTGCGGAGCGAACAAAGTGATTTTTGTATGAAAGCACAATAGGTCTGTTCTACTATACACATTGGTTAAAAAATAAATTTTTTTTATTTGATTGTTTATTTTTTAATTTGCTAATTAAACTATTCAGACCAGTAAAATTATCTTTTTTAATTATTTTTTTTCTTATTCTGGTGTTTATTAGTGGTCTATTTTGGGATTCATTAATTTGTATCCGGGTTTGATTTCCGAATATACTTATATGGTTTGCCTTTTGCTCTAGATAATTTTCCGGCTTGTTCCAAATTTTATTTAAATAAAATTTTTTACATAATTTCTTTTACTATTTTTCATTTGTGCATTCTTAGTTTATGAACGGACCTAATATTTCAATCATAGCCTGGAAAATTTTTACAAGTTCCAACTAAGTAAAAGGTGAATGACCTTTTTAAAATATTTTTCGGTGCACAGCTGATCTATATTCCAGTATTCTAAATAGCTGCAATCACTATTTAGACAGATATTCAAAACAGTGCATTCACCATTTGAATTAAAATTTCGGTTTTTGATTAAAGAAGAAACAGGATTCGAAAGATTTAATATTAGTTTTTAATATTAATATTTATTATTGATTTGGCTTTGGAATTTACTGTCTATTCATTTTACTCATTTAAATCTTTTATTAATTAACTTGCATAACTTGGTGTGGGGTAGTTATAGTAACCTCGGACTTTGGTATTCGCCCATTTTGCTCGAAATCGTGTATTATTTCGGAATTTTGTAATTTTTTTTTAAAATTTTTATTTTTGGCTCTGAAATTTTAATATACCTTTTTTAAAAAAACAGAACCATGTCTTTGGATCAATTTATCCGTGTAGCCGATAGTATTATCGAATTTGAGGCTGATCTTAACGACAACCAGTACCCCTTAGCGTCTCCTCACGCCCTGGAAGTTCATCGTTATGAACTTAATTCGAATTGGAGTCGTCTTAAGACCGCCTATGACATATTTATGTTAGAGGCGGAAAAGGAGGCTAGCGAGCATAAAGATTCCATGGACATAGAACCCTTTAAATTAAAATATAAAAGCACGTACGCGACGTATTGTAAGTGCTTAACCAAGTTAGCCGAAATGTCTGAGGCACTTCGTCAACCGTCCGTTCCTATCACTGGAATTCAGCCAAGCACTGTTTCATCTACAACACACAGCCTGCACTTACCTCCAATTGAAATTGAGACTTTCAATGGCAATTATGCTTCCTGGCCCACGTTTCGGGACATGTTCACTGCAGTTTTTTCTAATTCTCGAGCTAGCAATGTTGAGAAATTGTTCCATTTGAGGCAAAAGACAAAGGGTGAAGCTAGGGAAATTGTACAGAAAGCTCCCCTTACAAATGATGGTTTCGATCTTGCTTGGAAAGATCTGTGCTTACGTTACGAGAACCGCAGGGTTCTAGTAAATGGTCAACTGAAGATTTTGTTCAACCTTCAGACTATTAATTCTGAATCGGGCAAAGGTCTAAAGCAATTACAAAGGGACATTAATTCTTGCATTTCGGTATTAACCCTCTATGGTATTGACGTGGCAAGCTGGGATCCGATTTTTGTTTTCATATGTACAAACAAACTTCCAGAAAGTACATTAACATTATGGGAACAGGAGTTGAAAGATAAGACAGCTATTCCGAAGTGGTCCGAACTTGATAAATTCTTAGCAAACCGTTATAGAACTTTAGAATCGGTTTCAGAGATTCGAGGTTCTAACACCTCCAGGACTAATGATTCAAAAGCGAAAAATAATTCAGATTCGAGTTCCAACAGAAAAGTTCACAGCTTTCAAGCAAATATTGCTAGTCCGCAATGTCGAATGTGTCCGAATGAAAGCCATCCTATTCGCAAATGCCCGAAATTTTTGAAGATGGACCATCAACGAAGGCTAAACGAGATAAAGAAGGAGGGCTTATGCCTAAACTGTTTCTCAAAAACACACAGTGTAAGAAACTGCACGAGCAAAAATAGTTGTTTTAAATGCCAAAAGAGACATAACACTCTCCTACATAAGGAAGTTGATAGTCCTAGTCCTTCTTCAAGTCAAAATTCAAATCCTATTTCAACTCTTAACCCCAATTCCGCTCCCTTCTCTCAACCAAGTTCTAGCAAGATACAGTCCACAAGTCCTTCAAGTTCAAACAGAGTACAATCGTGCTTTACTACGAATTCCAGGGGAGTTTTGTTAGGAACAGCTTGGGTCAATATTTGCCACTTGGGAATTAAATATCAGGCAAGAGCTTTAGTAGATTCAGGTTCAGAGGGGACGTTTATTTCCGAACGCCTATTCAATTTTATTAAGCTTCCTTTTCAACGTACTAATGCACAGATTTCCGGATTAAATAATACTGTTTCGGCCAAAGTCCAAAGAAAGTGTAACTTCGTATTAGGATCACCAACGAATGATAAAATTGATATCCCTGTTGAAGCTTTAGTAGTTCCACAGCTTTCTAATAGTTTACCTTCCCAGGATATTTCGTCTTCGATATTTTCAAATCTTCCCGAGATTCAGTTAGCTGATCCAAAATTCTATTGTAGTTCGAAGATCGATATGTTGATTGGGGGGGATATTTTTCCATCCATTGTTTGTTCAGGTATCATTCATAACGTGTGTGAATCTCTTATTGCCCAAGAAACCATATTCGGATGGATTCTTACTGGTCCTATATCTAATGTATTGAAACCTAGTCCCACCGTAGTTTCACATTTTTGTGAAATTGCTTTAGATAAGGAAATTGCACATTTTTGGGAGGTGGAGAATCTTCCAAGGAAGAACTTTATGTCGGCCTCGGATAGGTTCTGTGAGGACTTGTATGTAAAAACTACAAAAAAGAATATCGATGGGAGATATGTAGTTTCGTTGCCCTTTAAAGAAGAATTCCCGGATTCGTTGAATATTGGACACTCTAGGTCTAGTGCTATGGCACAGTTTTTCAGAAATGAATCTAGGCTTATTCGAACTCCAAGTTTTAAGATGGATTATGATAAAGTTGTCCAAGAATATGAAGAGTTAGGACATATGTCTAAAATCAAGCTGCCTATCCCACTCGAAAGTTCAAAAGAGTACTATCTACCGCACCATGCTGTGATCAAACCAGATAGTACCAGTACAAGGGTTCGCGTCGTCTTTAATGCCTCCGCTCCAACATCCAATGGCCATAGTTTAAATTCGTTGCTTCATATAGGACCCATTCTCCAAAACGACTTAACTCTACTCATTTTGAAATGGCGATTTTTCCGATTCGTTTTTAATGCGGATATTCAGAAAATGTACCGGCAGATACTGGTCAATCCTGATCATACTCCATATCAGCGCATTTTGTTCCGCAGTAATCCGAATAGTCCCATTTGCCATTACGAATTAAAGACTGTGACGTTTGGTGTCAACTGTGCACCGTATCTGGCAATTCGGACATTACTTCAACTAGCAGACGACGTTCAGTCCATTTATCCAATCGCGAGTACGGTTCTGCGAAGTTCAATGTACGTTGATGATGTTCTTGCAGGTTCTCATACGAAAGATGAAACCATTAAAGCAAAAAATGAGCTAATTCGAGCTCTAGATTCCGCTGGGTTTTCATTGAGAAAGTGGACATCTAACTCCGAAGATATTCTAGCCGATATTCCACCAGACCATTTATTACATGAGGGTTTCCTGAAGTTTGAGGATAGCAGCTTAGCAAAAACTCTTGGCATTCGATGGAATGCATGTTCGGATGAATTCTACTTTACTGCAAGTCCATTTTCCGAGACCTCAAACTACACAAAACGAGAAGTTTTGTCCGAAATAGCTAAATTATTCGATCCAGCTGGCTGGCTAGCTCCTTGTGTTGTTCAAGCTAAAATATTAATGCAAAAGATATGGATAGATGGTACTGGTTGGGATGAAGTCCTGGCTAAAGAGGCTCTTACTCAGTGGAAGATTTTTCAATCTAACTATTCCGTGATCAATACCATTCGGGTTCCTCGATGGATTGATTATTGTCCAAATGCTGATATTGAATTCCATGGATTTTGCGATGCATCCGAAAAAGCATACGCAGCAGCATTATACGTTCGTATAGCCTATTCTGGTTCTATTTCAACTCACTTAATAACATCAAAGACGAAAGTGGCTCCTATTAAAACGATTTCCATTCCAAGACTTGAACTGTGTGGGGCAGTTTTATTAGCTGAAATGATAGATACTGTAGTTCCGAGATTAGATGTTGAAAAATACTCTACCTATTGTTGGACGGATTCAACCATAGTTCTGTCTTGGCTGGCAAAACCGCCTTGCAATTGGCTGACTTTTGTTGCAAATCGGGTTTCGAAAATTTCTCAGGTCATTAATTATTCGCAGTGGCATCACATCAGCTCAGAAGATAATCCCGCAGATCTGGCAAGTAGAGGGGTTGGTCCGCAAGAACTTGTTGGCAATAACTTATGGTGGTTTGGCCCACCATGGCTAAAGGAAGCTAAATCGCATTGGCCTAATTTTCCGTTGTCCGATATTCCGAACACCAACTTAGAAATTAAACCGATTAAAGTTCTTTTTTCATACTTCACGGATTTTGAAGATTCGTTGGCAAGATTCTCCTCGTATCAGAGGGCGATGAGAGTTATGGCATACGTCTACAGGTTTTTCTATCGAACTCATCGTCGTTACCGTTTTAACTTCTTCAAAGACTCGGTAACACTATCCAGCTCTGAAATTAGTTCTGTTCGAGACCAACTCATTTCTATTTGTCAAAGGTCTTGTTATCCTGATGAGTACAAGGCTCTTGATTCACGACAAGCTATTTCATCTTCCAGTAATATCCTTAGCTTAAATCCATTCTTAGATCCTGAAGGCATTATTCGTTCCTGCGGTCGGCTTCAATCCTCTCCAGGGTTGACGTATAATGAAAAACATCCAATTATTATTCCATACAACTGCCACTATACAAGACTCTTGGTTAAATTTGTGCACGACATAAGCCTACACGGAGGAAACCAGTTAGTTCTACGCCTTTTACGAACACAGTATTGGATTCCGAAAGCTAAAAATTTAATAAAAACGACGATCAACAAATGTAAAATTTGTGTGGTTTACAGGAAGAGGTGCCAACGGCAAATAATGGCAGCATTGCCTCGCGAAAGATGTGAAATTACTCGCCCATTTGCCCACACTGGCTTAGATTTCGCTGGACCATTCGACGTCAAGAGCTATTCTGGTCGATTTTGTCGCATTTCAAAAGGATATGTCTGCGTGTTCGTGTGCTTCTCAACAAAAGCAATTCACTTAGAGGCCACTTCGGATTTATCTACCCAGGCATTTCTTGCTGCTTTTAGCCGATTCGTTGCACGCCGAGGTTGCCCACTTCACCTTCATTCCGATAATGGCACAACCTTCGTAGGCGCTTCGAAAGTTCTGGCGAAAGAGTTCATACAGTCTTCCCGGCAATATGTAGAAACAAATTATTCACATCAGAAAATATCCTGGCATTTCATACCAGCAGGAGCTCCCCACATGGGAGGCTTATGGGAGGCTGGTGTGAAAAGTTTTAAGGCCCATTTTCGAAAAATCGCTGCAGTTTCCAAATACACTTTCGAAGAATTCTCAACTTTATTGTCCAAAGTTGAATCTTGTCTAAATTCCAGACCTATCTCACCGATATCTTCGGATCCTACTGATCTTTGTGCACTGACCCCCGGTCATTTTCTTATAGGCAGTCCAATATTGGCACCTGTCGATCCGCAGGTCAACGATTCCGCCTTGTCGCTCATCAATCGGTGGCAAAGATTAAAAGTTATTCATAAAGACTTTTGTTCTAGATGGAAAAACGAATATTTAAAGGAAATGAGTAAAAGAGTTAAGTGGCGGAAACCTGAGGTCAATATTAAGGAAGGAGAAATGGTAGTGATTAAGGATGAAAACCTCCCTCCGAATTGTTGGCGGCTCGGTCGAATAACTAAAGTATATTCAGGTGAAGATGATCGGGTTCGCGTAGCTGATGTACTTACTCAACGCGGCTTGATAACAAGACCGATAGTTAAGCTAGTTTTGCTACCGACAGAATGTTAATTTCTACCAAAATTCACGGTTACGTATTAATTTTATTTTTTTTTCCAGCCCATAATGCCAAAAATTTCTGCGGCCTCGAGTAAATCCAAAACTCCTTCAAAAGGTCTCATGGAATTATACAACTCGTACCCTTGTCGTATATGTAATCGCCCTCATCCTCTTCGCACTTGCCGGAAATTTCTAGCCATGAATATCTCCGACCGTATTCGTGCGGTACGCGAGAACAAATATTGTTTCAATTGTTTGGCACATGACCACTCCAATGGAACGTGTTTTTCCAAACATGGATGTAAACATTGTCATAAATTCCATCACACGTTACTCCATGTTAATCCAAGATTGGCTAAAGACTTGCTGAATTCGCGCTTACACTCCCGTTCCAAATCTCGGTCACCCCAACCCAAACCATCATCGTCCTCCAAAAGCCGTAAGTCCACCGTGCTTAAAAATAAAAACGAGGCTTCCTCTGCACTTACTTCCAAGTCCGCATCACTAACTTCAATACTCCGTCAAAACACCTTGATACTACTACCCACCGTATTAGTAAAGATAGGTTCCACTACGTCTCATGCCCGTTGCTTATTGGACTCTGGGTCTCCAGTCAGTAGGGTATCGAAAAAGCTTGTCGATAAGTTGGACCTGACAGCTTACACCTTGCATGAGGAAACCATTTGTCCGATCGTATTGAAGTCAAGATTTGATTCATCTTCAAAAATAGAAGGCACCTTCAGGGTTGATAACCGTATCGCGGTTCGAACTCCAGCACATTCTCTACCTGAGTCGTACAGAGCTAATTTTAAGGATCTCTTTTTGGCTGATTCCAAATTCTATGATTCGGCAGCCATTGATATAGTCATTGGTGTGGATTTATATCCGAAAGTCATTTGTCAGGGAGTTTTTTCCCGAACGGGGTTTCCTACAGCCCAGAGTACGCTGTTCGGGTGGACACTTTATGGTCCTTGCTCCATTTAATATGTAGAATACAAAGCACTTTTCTTTTTTTTTGATATAAACAACAAGCAAACTACAAAACGTATAGAATTCCTAATTAATTTTTCATTATTTAAGTAAAAAAAAATGAATTGTATTTGAATTTTCCTTTGTTTTATTATAAATTGTTAAAAACCAAATATTAGTATTAAGTACATAATTTAAAAAAATTTTCAAAAATGAATTACGAAATGTTAGTATATCCATTTATATGAATTTTATTTGCTGTTTATATACTTATATCCCTAACGTTGAGGCAGCATATTTGACATCAGCAATCCATTTTTTCCATTGCATATATCCTGCAAGGCGGGCGGCAATGTTAATGCCACAATCCCACCTCTGATTGTCGACATTAAAAGGTTCTGTACAAAGTTTTTCCCCTTTGTAATCAAAGTATACCAAGGCTGAATGCTACAAATATTCGTGCTTTCTCTCTTGCTCATAATGCCTAAATCGACCGTCAACTTGGACTTAATGTCAAAAATGCTGTTTCCGGTTTTTCTTAATTTGTTATCTTTCTTGTTTTTTTAGCAGCCGTAGTGAAAGGTAATCCCCCACAGAAATCTAATTAATAAATTTACTTATATTAGCCACAATCCTAATATTTGTTTTATTTCCTATTTTTTATTTCCATTCCTGCAAATATTTCCTATTGGGCTTTTGGCAAATTCTGAGTAAACAAAATAAATAAATTATTTTGTTTATTCGCTCGGCTCAGAGAATAATTAACATATTCCCATCCAGCGCTCCTTCCAACTTCTACACACAAACAATGGTAAATTAAGAAGGTATTCTCACCATATACTTCGTTGTTAGATCGATGCTTGTCAGTTGTTTTGAAAGATTTTAATGATCTTCTCTTATTTATGTATTTAGTGTAAATTTTGCCACGTCTTCCAGTTCGGTAAAATGAAAGTTTTTCATTTGGAAATATTTTTAAAATTTGACTTTCAATATTGTAGCTTGTTTGCGTTTCCATATGCATATCTTTTGATTGAAAATATTCGACTATAATATTTATCATTAAGCCTCGGTGTTCGGGAGTAATCGCTTTGGTTATTTCATACAATTCCAAAATTTTGCATCCAAGCTTGTGTTGTTGCAAGATTTCCATAACGCAAACTTTTGTGTAAGAATAATCATCATCACTAAATGATGAATGTGATGTTGATGGCGAAAGGGAGTTTGAACGATTGGTTGAGGAGCTATAAGGTAAGAGTGGAATGTTCAGATCTGACCGCCACTTTTTAAAGTTGTGCTTAAAAGTGATTTTATCTCCAAAAGTCATTTTACTTGCTAATTCATTCAAATCGTTTTGGTCCATAAGTTGTAAAATTTTTACATCTATATTTTCATCTATAAAAGAGAAAAAATTAATTAAGTTTACTAAAATTAAGGCGTGCTAAGAGTGGGCGTACAGTGACTCCAAAAAGAAATAGAAGAAATTTTGTAGTGAATGATAATTTACCTTTAAAAAAATTTAACATATGTTCCAAATGCCAACTTAGAAGCAGACTTTTTGTGGGATCATCATCAAAATTGTTGGCTGAAATGGAATTCGGGTTTGAAAAATTTAATAAATTTCTTTAGGACGTATAAAAACTTTCCCTGACGAAGTTGTTATAATTGTTGTCGGGGGTCCAACTATTACATCTATTTCAATAATATTAAAGTCTCCTAAATCACGAGTATTTATTTCATACGCAGTATAATGGTTTAAATATTTGATATTTTTTATTTGTTGAGTAAACAGTTTGATGGTTTTTCCCAAAACAATAACACAAATGATTATATATATATATTGAAACTGTTGATTTTAGTTGCAATATAAAAATCTTTTTTATATAAAACATTTTTAGAGGTTACGCGGTCGTATAGATGAATCACTTTTAAAGAATCCTTAATTTTTAAAGTAATGAACTCTAAATAAGTATTTTTCGACCTGTCCTTCTCTCGACATATAACACTACTAGATACTGCTGGGGAAAGTAAGTAGTTTGAAAAATAAAACTGGTATTTTTTTGCTAGTGTTATGCTAGTATTCTTTCGAGATGTGTTTGCGTGTGAATAGGTTTTAAAAATTCGATGCCTAGCTTCAAAATGAAAAGTCCAGAATTTCCGTACCGGCCCACAAGACAATACTACATCAGAGTAATGCGTCAATATATGAAATTTTGGCTTTAATTTCTCTTCAAAAAGTTTTAAAAACATTTCATTGTGAGATACAATGTTTTCCCTGAATGAATCAATGGAATTGTTTCTGATTTTGAACAATAAAGCAAAATCTAATATCTTAATTAGAAGCAATACAAATAACCAAACTTCGTCAGTTTCAGGCACCAGATCACCTACCATCAGTGGAAAGTACATGACAAAAGTTAACATTTCTCGCGCGGACATTCTCAAATGGTTCTTTTCAAATGAATCATTGAAATATCTTGACATGTGTTACCAATTTCTAACTCACCGTACTGAAACATTTTCTTTCTTTTATTTAACCTGTCGAGAGTTAAATATTTCTTTTCAATGAAATGTAAAATGGATTTACACATATCATAATGACAAATGCCTTCTAAAATATCATGCATGGCATCGACACTCTTGTTGTCAATAACGTGAAATGATGGTATTTTGTTGAAAATACATTCTTCGGCTATGCCACTTTCACTGGAATTAATTTCTTTTATGTGCAAATCATAGTTCTCATAAGAACGTAACAAATGGATCGGCTGTGTAGGAATTGTTTCGCTTTCTGCTTTACTAATGGTACAAAATCTACAAAACCTTGAATTAAAAGACTTATTAAAACCAAGCAGGCTGTTCAGCCCTAAGTTGTCTCCTAAAACAAGGAGTAGAATGAAATGTGGGTGGTATATCTCTCCATTGGATAGTTTAATATCAAGGCCATTCAATTCCAGATCAATTATTTGGTTAATAATTGGGGTTAAACACTTATTTTTTCCTAATGCTTTGAGGTCTCTTGAGCTAATTGAACTTATAAAGAAAACGTTATCTAGTTTTGTGTCATCAGAGACGCAAGGAAAACTATAATAAAAATTACAGGCTAAGTTTCCTGAATGAGATCCCAAAGGATTATTTAATTCTAATTCATCAGAATATAAAAAGTACGGAACAAGCACCTTGTTTGGATACAAATCACACTTTTTTTTCCACAAAGGGCCTTGAGTTATATTTTCAAGATGTTGAGAGCTTTTTTTCATGAAATTAAGCATTTCTAATAATTTGTCATCTTTTTCTAGAACTTTTCTAAATGTATTCTTCATAGAGACAAAAGCAATTTTGGTTTCTTTTCGGAAACATTCAAGATTACCTTTTTGATGTGATAAGACTGCATTTGTTTCTGCCAAGACTTCTACGATGTTTGGAAATAAATCTTCTTCTGACAGCATCATTTTTAATTTATGTTGAGTTTTAAGATTCTTCAAATAACGATTTATCTCACCTGTAAAGTAAGAAATTTGTAAAAAAAACGTGTTTATCAAATTTTTTGCTAAAAGAACTAAAAACCGATAAAAGCGGTTCTATAACTATAGTAAACAGATTTTCACAAATTTTTTCCGCATCAGTTCTTGCAAAATTACATTTAGCAAATAGCGCTGTTTCAAATATCAATATTTGCTTATGCAGTTTCTTTAAAAGTTCTTCATCACTTTCACATAAGTTTTCAATATTGCTTTCAATATTTGCGTTGTCCTCCTTGTTACCAAAACCAATTTTTTTTTTTTTTTAATTATATTTTCAACTAACACTTCATCAATTTTTTCACGGTCAACACTAAACGTAGTTGATACTGGGTGCTTTTTACGCACGTGAGCCTTAAATTTGGATGAGTTTTTATAAACTGTATTACAACACTTATAGTTGTCCAAAGTCTTAAGGAAATGATAGGACTTTAAATGTTCAAAATAATACTCGTGGCTTATAAAAAACTTTTCACAAATAAAGCACTTCATTATTTTCTTACCGGCTTTCAAAAACGTTTTTTGTAAAATTAATATTTTCAGACGACCGCCAAAATTAACACTACTCAATGAGTTTTAACAAATAAACTGATCTAGAACAAACAAAACACGTTTCTTTTTAAAGAATTTAAATGAAATGGGTGCAATTACATATGTATGTATGTTAGAATTTTTTTTTTTTTATTTCTTTGTTGTCAGGAGTACTTTACTTTATATGTTGTTGTTTATTTGACTTTTAACTCTCTTCGCTCTCATTTGTTTCAACGCTAATGCAGCATATGATGTCAAAGTGTCATCATTTAGGCGACGTTTACAATTATTTAAGATTAAATGTCATCAATATGTAACTGTAATGATCACAAACGTACATCAATGTTATCAAGGTTATTTTTTTTTTTGTATGAATTTTACATTTTTCAGTGTCATTATTTTTGATATTGATGACAAACGTGTCATCAATATGAAGTATACAGTGCTTCTTGACAACGAATGTACATCAATGTGATGTAACTTATGCAAGTTTTAAAAATGTGTCTAAAACAAAAAATAATGGATAAAACAATAACATTTTCATTAAAACACACTTTGCAAACATTTTAACATTAGTAAGTTTTTATCTTTATTCATATTTTACCTGTTAATAATGCACAAAATGTGGCATCGAATTGATGTCACTGTAGTCATCGCATAGATGACGCATAAAATATGACAAAATTTTATGATGACGTTCTTCATTGGATTGATGCCACTTTTTGCATTATTGATGCCATTTGTAATAACATTGATGTCATAATTCTGATGTAAGAGCATCATCAATATGAAGACGCATTTTTCTATGAGTGTAGTTAAATATTCCATACAAATTTTTCAAAAAAAATCGTAAAAAGGTCTCCAAATAAAGAAATTTCATTGAATGTATCAAAAGTTATTTTCGGGAATACAAAATTTATTAATAATTAATTCATTTATTAATGAAGTGCCAAACTCCCAATTTTTATTTTTGATAAAAACACTGACATTTATTGTTGTGGGAAAGCTAGTTGCTATGCGCATTTTTAATTAAATAGGTGTAACTCATCAATCTTAACCATTTGTATACCATTTATAAAGCTTTCTATTCTAAAATTAGTTATATCTAAATTTTGGAAAAGAGGATTTTAGCTTAGGAACTATGGTGCTTATACACCATGTTTAAGCTTCAAGGTTCTTAATTTTATTATACTAATTTTGATAGCAATTTATCGATGATATTTTGAAAAAATTGCATTTTTGTAACTAATTGAAAAATATGGATTTTTCCAAATAAGTTCTAAATGAATTAAATATTAAAATGATTTCTGTCCACCTTTTAAAAGCATCTTCAAATAATATATACGTACTTTGTTTAAAAAATCATGGAAGAAGTAAATTTAATAAATTTATTTTCCAAGTTTGGAGCTCTATATCTTGCAAATTAAAAGCTTCTTGAGTTCCATTAGTTTTGCGATTTAGTACTTAAAACTTGACCTTGTATATGTATGATTTTTTCTCAAATAAATTTTTGTTTTCTAAGATGTTTGTTTTTTAAATATAACAAAAAGCTGATACAAAACTTTATTGTTTTAAAAATTTACTGTTTAATAATAATTGTGTTTTTTATTCAGACATACTTAAAATAAAAACAGGGATTGAAAATAACAGTTATTATCAAAATTTCAGTTGAAAAAGTCTGACAGAAAGAATTTGTCCGTACATTATTTGTGTTTTGTGATAATTACTAGCCAAGGAGTTAAATCATTAAAATACTTTTATTTTGTTTCTTTTTTAAAAAAATAAAAGAACTTTTTTTTTACTGATATTTTTTCAGTCAAACAAAATGTTAAGATTTGGCCGATATTTTTTTAATTTGAAATTTGATAACTATAGTTTTTATTAAATAATATACATATTTTTCGTAAGTATTTAAAAACAAGTTAGAGTGCTATATTCGGCTGTGCCGAATCTTTGATACCCTCCACCGACAGGAGTGAGCTCTATATGATAAATACATACATATGTATTAAAACTAAGCTTCACAAAAACGAACGTCAGCATTAAAATTAGTTGCGGTTGAGACCTTTATTAAATTATTGACCGGCAATTAGAACTTTTTATGCGTTTCTTGTAAGAACGTTAAACTGGCTTGAGTAAAATTTCATGAGTCGTAACAGTTTAAGCCAATTAAAATAATTTGTAGAAGGGTAATTTGTATTGAACCTGTGGTAAATTATGGACCAATCATCCCAAAATTCTGAAAACTGATTTCTGGTATTACAAAAAATAACTTAGAATAAATTTCAATACACCAGTGTAATTAGTTTTAGCGAACAGTGAATTTCACAAAATTGCATGATATTTTTTCTGGCTATATGAATCTAAGATGGAAGAAATTTAATCGCAATATCTATATCTGTTATGGTTTTATCAATTAGTATAAATTGTTAAGCTTGTTGTGTTTTTTTTTGTGCATAAAATATTAAAATACCCAGCAAAAACTTTACTTACCCGGTTAGTTAGCAAGTAATGTTGGCGACATATAAACACTACTTATTTTTCGGCTGAAAAACTACTTATTTTTGTTCGAGTTGTCCACAGAATTCAGTACTTACAATACACTTACTAGAAGCCCAAATATAACTAGTTTTTATTAAGTTAGTTAGTAAAACGAAAATATAAACAAAAAAAAAGAATTTGTATATAACACATATTAAAACTGCTTATATACCTAATAAGTAGTTATTGAGCTGATTATTAGTAAGCAAATATTCAGTAGTGAAATAATAGAAGTAAAAAGTATTTTCTGAAGTCATTACTAGTAAGTAATTATTGAGGTTTTCAGAATAATGACAATTGTAATGATACCTACTTACCAGGTAACGTGTGAAATAACTACTACGTATTACCAAAATTCCAAAAGTTTTTCCTGGGTACTTGTAATTAATAATGTTTTTTTACTCAAATACAAATTTTTTTCTAAAATTATCGAAAAAAAATCTATTAATTTATAAAATTTCTGGATTTTGAATTATTCGATTATTCGATTAATCGATTGATTTTAAAATATTATTCGTTTAATCGAATAAGTCAAAAATGCCAAATATCGATTAATCGCATAATCGAACAAAAAAAAAGCCGATCAATTGAACACCCTAGTAAATATTTATGTCACCTATGCTCCGTAAGATTTTGCTATTGAAATTTAGCCTGAAAGGTCTACAAATGGCTGAGATGTGACCAAAAAACCACAACTGCCTCTAATTTTACCCACAAATCCCTTGATGTTGTTGTTCCTTTTGCTGTATTTCTAGAGAATGGCAGGATACAAAGTTGCAAAATTAGGTTGAAACATCTTAGTTATTAAAAGTTATTTTCGGGAATCTAAATGACGTGCTAAATTCCCAATTTTTCTAGTTTCTTTATGCATTTTACAGGTTGCTTAGGCCAACTCGTCAGAAAACTTTTTCCAAAGATTTTAGAAAAGCTAAAAATATTGTTACGAAATTAGATTTGTCTAAGAATTATTTATGGTTTTAGTTATAAGTTATCTTGTTAATTATAGTTTTATGTCATATAAGTTACTATTTTTATGAACGCCACTGTAACTAAATTTTCTAGCAATTGTAATTGTAGACTTTAGATTTAAAATAATTCGAACATAATTTTCTAGAAACTACTAGACGGTTCTTGAACCAACTAGGAATAGTTTTGAACTATAAATACAGGCTAACTCATAAAAGTTTAGTTTAGTTTGATTGGAGACATTAAACGGTTCAGATCGTTACTTACAATAGGGGTTAAATTTTGTGAATTTCAATAAAGTTTGTTAAGTTGAATTCGTGTGTGTATTTATTTTGATTTGCAATTAAAATATCTCAAAGGTAAAAACCCTAACGCGTTTTATAAAGTAAAAACGTAACAATATTATACAATGGGCGGGATTGGTGAGGTGGGCGTGTCACAAAATAGATTTATTTATGTCTAAAGAGAGGTATTTATATAATTTTCTATTCTTATCGCAACATGGTGAAGGGTATAAAAATTCGGCATAGCCAAATTTAGCACTCCTACTTGTTTTATAAACCCTTGCTGAATTTCCAATTCTTACTTCTATCCATTCTATACATATCTGGCAACACAACAACCAAAATGATTTTTTTTTCGACAACAAAAATCGTATAATGTATAATTTTTTTATATGTAAATATTTATGCTGTGACCGTTATTATTGAATTTTTTTTAATTTAAAATTTAATTTTCAGTTTAAAACAGTAAAATGATTAATTTTTTTTTATAATTTAGGAGTTTGCCAGCAACTATACTGACATTTGGCGATACGAGATATCTTACGAGTTCCTACCTCACTATTTGTCATCAAGTTGGGCTGAAAAAGTTTTATTTATTGGTCAAACAGTTCTTATATTTAAAGTTGATGCAAATAAATTGAATAAAAGTGCTCAAATATGGAATAAAAGTGAAAGTAACTTTGTTGGTCGTGAGCAATCCCTGTGGAATGAACAGGAACATATATATTTTGCTAAAATTCAAGCCCTACAAAATGATTCTGAATTGAATATTTCGCACTACGATCGCGTTATAGATGAAATAAAGTGCTATGTAACTTCCAGGCTATCAGAAATTGCCGTTAATCAAGCTGACCTCGTTCAACAGTTAAAGTAAGTGCAAGTACTTATAATAAATTCAAAAACAATTATTTTAAGACTGAGTGAGCTTTAAATATTAAAATGATTAGCAAAGTATCTTTCATCCATGGCAAATATAAAATTAGAAGTATGATATTTATTTGCATCTTTATATTTATTCTTAATTCTTTATCGTATATTTTTAGTAATTTTTTATGTTTAAACAAAATTAGCTCACATTTCGTTCATTTAAGAATTCGCTGACTATTTATGATATCGTCGCTGTTTTTACTAACTGACCTAACTGAAATTTTTTTGATTACAAAACAAAAAAAAAATTAAAAGTGCTCTCCTGTGACATTTGTTAAATGTAAGTTAGGTCGGTTAGTTAAAACAGCGACGATATATGGATTTTCAATATATAACTAAAATTTTTCAGCTCTAGCTTTCGCGATTTATTGTTATATAAAAAATAAAGGCACTTGCAGGACATATATTAGCATAACTTGCGAAGGCTTTGCTATATTCAGTAAAATCAAAAATGATTTCTAAATCTTCACAGTTGTTTTATAGATATTGGTATCATTGCAATTTGATAAAAAAAATGTAAAATTTTTTTTCACATTTTTGTTTTAAAGAATTATAAAAAAAATACAACAACCAGCCAGCTTTTTTCCAATAGCAAGTAGTTTAATATATTCTAAAACTTTTTCATTTATTTAGTGACAAAACAAATCTAGATGAAATTTAAATTTCAATACAGCAGTCAGTAATCTTACAAACACAAATTCAAAAGTTTTACAATACATCTATTGCTTCAGAGTTTTTAGCTGTTCTCTTACTAAATTGTAAACAAAATTAAAAGTTGTCCACCAATTTTAACGAAAAAGTGGTCAATTCCTTTGGAATATATAAAGCTACATACTACTGGCCAAAAAAAAACAGCCCGTTATTGTATTTGTATTTTTTTATGAAAACTTGAAATTTTACATATTTCGGTTAAACTTTTATGATATCTTTGAAACTACTAAGCAAATAAGAAACAATGTTTGCACAACCGCAAGATAATTTTGTCGAATATCGGATTTTTTATTGAAAGTTGTAAACCTTCGTAATCAATTTTTGCCTTCCTATTTTAGCTAATTTCTATTTTTCTAAAAAACTAAAGGCCTTATAATAAAACAAACTTCCTATAAAAATATTTTAATTAGCCTTTTATAAATCTAAATTATTTTTTTTATAAGTAAGGGTTAAAACTGGAGTAGGCTTTTATTATGATTTATTATAATTTTTCTTTAAAATGCACAATTCTATGAGTTTTCGGCAGACAAGGGCTAAATATAAAATGACTACTGCCTGTTTAACAATTTCGAACAAAAACGTTCTTAATAAATTTAATGTGAAAAATAACTTTAAAACTATGTTAGAGTTTTTCACGTTAACGTTCAATATTGTTAAACAGATAATAAATATTTAAAATTTACGCGTTTTTCTTAGGTTAGGTTAGGTTCCGTTGGCAGCCGTACTCAAGCACGGCTCACTTGGGTCCATTGATAAGTTCCCGTTGTGTTACCATGTTACACCGTCTACCAAGGGTCCTATGTTACCTGGCTGCCAATATTCACACTCAGCCACCCAGTTGATTCAGTAAAGGAATGGATGCTGCTTAAATCAATATTAGAGAGACACGTTTTGTCTCCAAGGGTTGTTTGACCAAACCGTTTAAGTCTCAGATCTCCGAAGGCCGTACAATGACACAGAAGATGCTCCGTTAACTCTTCCTCCTCATCGTCACCGCAACTTCTACATATGTCATTGTAAGGCAGCCCTAGCCTCTGGACGTGCCTCACAATGGGCCAGTGGCCCGTTATAACCGCAATTAGGTTCCTGCGGTGATGTCTGGACAGATGTAATGCCCGCCTAGTCCTTTTTCATCTATTTTTCTGAATCTGAATTTGTAGGTCATCATAGTTAACCACGTTATCCAAAATGCTTGTGGTGAAGCAAGAATCAAAGATTTACTCAGGTGTGACATAATCAACGTGCCTCTGCCAATTTATCTCTACCAGGATTTTAACATGTCCGATATTGTAATCCTTAACTCAGCTAACTTTTTCGCCAAAATGTCTGGTGGTAACCAGATTAAGATCGTAAACAATTCCTTAGAGGGGTTTTTCTAATGGCACCCGTTACCGTTATTGCCACCATTCTCATTATACGTTCAAACTTAGTTTGATGACATTTCCCCTTGAGCGCCGGCCACCAAACAGCTGCCCCGAAGAATAGAATGGGTTTAATGACACATTCGTACAGCCAGTATACATTCCTCGGATTGATTCCCCAGTTTAGGCCAATAGCCCCTTTGCAACAATATAATGCAGTTGCCGCCTTATTAGTTCTGGAAATGGTGTTTAACTCCTTGTAAAGAGTACCAGTTCTGTTTTGGCAGGATTAACATTCAGTCCACATCCCTGACACCATTTTGTTAGGACATCCAGTGCGAACTCCATAAGTTCAGACAAAACTCCAGGATCCTTACCCATAGCCACAACTGCAACGTCATCCGTAATGGTGACAGTACACCTCCTTGCAGAGTGCCCTAGTCGTAACCTTAGAAATTTGGAGGCGCCCAAGTTAGATTCGATACGGCTAAAGTGCAAAATACCAAAAGTCTCATAGGGTTAATATCCGCTTCAGGCTTAACGTTGTTGAAAGCTCCCTCAACATCCAGAAATGCAACTAAAGCAAATTCCTTGTAGTGCAGGGATTTCTCTATTTGGCCCACCAATAAATGAAGCGCAGTTTCAGTAGACCTTCCCACATCGCTGCAGAATATTCACCATGACTGTCTCTTGGCCTTCCTGATAAGATTCTTATATCCATTCACTGATGACTTGTAAAAGTTTGGAGGATTAGCATTTTATGCCTAACTGCCAGGCGGAAGGATACCTGCCGCTCCTCTGGAGACAGACGCAGACCATCAACCGCTCAATATGAGAACATACGCTAATGGATTTAATTACGGACCGACACTCTTCAGAAGGCCTAACAGTTGACCGTTAAGAAACAGACGCTAATAGACAGGGGGTAGTTCTTTGTTCGTAATCGGTTTATACCGTTTTGCATGGGACGCGCTGCAGGTCTTGACTAACGTCACTACCGCCAGCATGACTCTAAACGTTCTCGTACTTAAGCCCTCGCATCGCGGCAAGATGACCACCCATTCGCGTTTTTTCTTAATTTTGAAGGGTTTTGAAAATCAATAGTTGAAAAAGTGTAGCGCCGCCATGTTCTTAAGCGAATTTGCTGTTTTAGTCAAATAAACAAAAGCGAATTCGCTTATTATGACATTACCACCAACAAAATCATGTCGATTTTTGTTTTTGTAGAACTGAGGTCAATTTATAAAGGCTAGTTTACACTATCACATATTTCTTACGTATTCCATAATACTTTGTGAATAGAAATCTAATGAATTTTGTTGTGACAGTCAAACAACCTAATGTAACATAACAGTTTTACGTCACACTATCACACATGAACATGATTTTGTTAAAATGCAACCCTGATCCAATGAATAGTATTTGTCCCAATTTATAAAGGCAGACATATTTCTTATTCTCTTTTGAACTTGCCTAAACCTTTCACAATCGCGAAATTAATAGACAGACAGAAATTATTCGTTTCTTTTTTTCGTTCTTTTTCGCCGTTGATGGAGATAAACATTTTACAGGCATTGATACTTAAATTACATTGGTGTGAGAAAAATGGTATGAAACAACAACATGAAAATTGCGAAAAGTGGAAGAGAAAGACAAAAAATGTCTAGTACAGACAGTCATGTACTACACACTCTACCTCTACAACCCCTCGCCAACAAACTTCGTCTGTCTGCCTTGCATTTCAAAAAACGATGAAGTCGTATGGTTGGTCAAATTTTTTTTTCGTAATACTTGTCATTTTCATAACACTTTTACATATTACTTGAGTTTTTGACATGTATTAATACAAAGAATAATAGTGTAAACTAGTCTTAAGTACATTCTGTGAAGTAATTTTTTTATGATACAAAACAAGTAAAAAATTTTTTTTTTAAAAGTTTATTAAAAACGATAAGTTTATATTATATTAAAAAAAAAACTCAACAATAAGGTAAAATAAAATATAAGATCAGTTCCATATAAATTAAAATAAATTTATCTTTTTAATAACGTTTTGGTTATAAAAATAATTTTATTTATTTTTAATGTTTTTTTTATTTGAAACAATTTATTTGTCTACATCATATTAAATTGTTTGACCAATTTTTCGACCAAAAAAAATACATATGCAATTTTGGAAGAAGGAATATGCTTCACTAATTTTAAAATTAAGTTATGAATTTTAGTCGAACTGTTTGCGTTTTAATCTAAAGATACATATATAATTATTCTGGTTTAAGTTGATTACAGCTATATTTTTTATTTAAATTATTTTTATTTAGAAAGGAATTTTAAAGCTTATAAAAATGGAAAGACAAAAATAACAAAAATACAAATATTTTTTTCTAGTTCTTGTTTTGCAACAATATGTAAAAGTTCTAAGTCGAAAAATGCTAAAGAAAAAGCGCTAGGGCCCATTAAAATGTGAAAATTTCAAAAAAAAAATTGTTAATATTTGTTAATAGTCAACATTGAAATAAATAAAATATTTTTATAGTATATTTTATTTTTTGCAAATTGAATTACTAAAATGTACATTTAAAGTATAAAATATATAATAGAAAAGGTGATTAGTCACAAAAAGCTATGTAAAACATAAATGTATTAGTTTTAGTTGGTTGCTTCGGCAATGAAGCAAAACTGGATTTACAGACTTAAAATATATTCAGAACTAAAGACCTTAGAAAGTTTTTTCTCTCTCCTATAAAATTTAGACATTGGACTCACCATTGTTTCACTCATTTTTATGTATTTTTGTATATCAAAGAACTTTTCTTATTAATGCACTTGACATTTGACAGTTATATAAATCTTCTTTGGTGAACTTTTAGTATACCAATTCATATATTCATATGTATATATGGGAAGGTAGAATGGCAATGCATATAAAATTCAAATTCAAAGCCTACTATGATGAAAATATGATACGAAAAACGGTTATATTCAAATGTATATAGTAAATAATTATCATAACACAAATAAAAATATTGCATATACCCAGGCTTATTAATAATTAAACCGCTCGCATTTTCAACCCAAACGTTTATTTTTCAGATATAGATGGCACTTGCTGGGATTGAATGTAGAATAATATGTATTTAAATACAGTAAACTAGATGTTTCATTGGAAATATATAATAAATAACTATTAGGATAAATACTTGGATAGTTATTAAAAATTTGATAAAAGATTCTATAAAAAACAAAAAAAAAACTTGATGGGATTTCCAAAAATTTTGTACATTCGGAAATTCGTGTATTATCGAAATAAGCAAAACATATTTTTATAATTTAGGGGGGGGGGGGGTTAATTTCCTTTTTTCACCCCCCCTGCATCCGTGCCTGAAACAAGCTCTACAAACATTCTGAAATTGCTAAAGTTTTTTTTTTGAATAAAATTCTAAAGCATCTAGCCAGGTCCCCCGTTACTAATGTTGTTACTAATGGCTGCGGTGGAAGGGGAACCAAGGAATACATTTCATTAAAAATTGCAATATTATCGAATTGGCTTCTAATTTCCCCTGCAACGCGGTATAACCCATGTGCCAAGCAAGAAACTTGTAACAGTGCTGCATCTTGAATTTAACATTCAATTTATAAAAAAGTATCACTATCCAGTGTGACACAAAGAATGCTGACGAAGGCCGTAGCTGGCCAGAAAATGCATTACATTCTGCTGGTGTCTTATAATTGTAAATTTTTCTGTACATAAATATACTTCATTGCTATCCAACGGAAAGCTAAGGTAAAATGTAACAAGAAAATACAATATAATAGTCTGGTAGTGTATAAAGTCAAAAAAAAAAAAAAAAAAAAAAAAAAAAAAAAAGCTTAATAAAATACATAACTGAAATTTAACTCATAGAATAAATTCGAAAAATGAAAACTGTTGAATTTTTTATTGATTTTAAAAAAATTTTTTGGATGTTAAAAAAAACACTAAAAATGTCAAAATATGCAAAAAAAAATATACATTTAAATCCAAAATATGCATTTTCACCAAAATATGCAAAAACAAATCGATGCTTTTTTAACGCAAATTTAATGATTCAGAACGATAATTGGTCACAATCATTCTTGGACTATCGACAAAAACATGCATTTGCATGGAAATCTCAGCTCTAGTGATATCATTACAATAAATGCGATACGCCTTTTTGCCGATGCGATGCCGACTAGAGATGAGCGATCCCGTGATTTTTAAAGATCATCGTGATTAGTGATTGTGATTTAAAAATCACTGCTCCTTTAAACTGTGATTGTGATCACGGTTTATCAGTTTTCTGTTCTTTTAAAGCAATTGCGGCCAAGCTATATGTACAAAGCGCGAGCTTTTGCAAGAGCTTTTGTAAGCACTTTACAAAGAAACAACAACAAATTGTAAGAGCTTTCAAATCTGTTTACTTTCATATACATACATACTTGAACAAATTAATTTTGGCATAAAAAATTCTAATAAGATAGAAGAGAGAATGAAAGGAACAGCAATATCATTCGACATTTCATTCAAAAAACGCTATTACCCACACAAACAGTTAAATATCAAAAATTTGTATATTTGTATTATATAAAATACAAAAAGAACGACTTAGAAAGTACCTGTTACTTGACAAATTTGGTCACAACTGTGATTCGTGATTTTTCAGTAACAGTGATTAAATCACAGGTACAGAAATATCGCTCATCTCTAATGCCGACATCGATACTAAAAAAGAAATATCGACGATATTAAATATTAAGTTTGAATTCAAGGTTATATTGATAAAACTCAAGTATAATTATTTTTTTTTGTTATACAAAAGAGAGTATGAGATTATTAATATTTAAAATTGATATTATTATGATTTAAAAAACAACGAATTTAATTTTATGGTAATGTTAACAAAAAATAATGTTTTTATAGAAATAAACGGTGTAAGAGATTGTAAATACTTTTGCGGAGATCGCAAATCCGTTCAAACCAGACCTGCAGTCGAAAAAAGTCTCTCAGATGCGACAGTACTCATTTGAATACTTAAGTATTTCTGAACCAAGCTGGGCTGCGTCTCAGAAATATATGAAAATCTACGGTATATCTCGACTTCTTTTCAAGCAGAGCCACCGCTGTGGATGGACAGAGGCTCATCCTCCTCGGATTTTCTTATAATTTCTTCACAAGCGCTCCAAATTACATTTTTAGTCTTATCAGAACTTTTGCTAAGTGTAGGGGTGATCGTTTCAAAGTAGCTCAGCAAGACGTTTTTTCTATACGATAGAAGCCGATTGTCTTTAAAATATTCGAAGAATTATAGATAAGAAATTAGTTTCATTATTCAATAAACCCTTAAATCTTTCATTCAGAACTAATGCTAAGTAAGTCGCCAATGTTTGGCCTCTGAACTATTATCTTTTTCAGTTTATTCATTTATTATATTTTCTAAAAATGTTCGCAGACTGTAACTAACGGAATAACGTCAGACATTGTATCAGTGGCCTTGCTTATGGGTTTTGTAGCCTCTTCAAAGTCACCCAAAATTTTCAGCAAAATGATTTTTATTCTCACAAACATGTCATTAAAAATAGGCATAAAAATCTAAAAATGTACCATATTTGTAGGTTTTTCATACTACAAATACATAAAAGGTTTAGCAATGAGAGAACATTTCACTACTTTGCTACAAAGCAAAACGGCTAAAGCTGGTCCACACTACGCGTTAAGCATCTGTCAAAAAAGTAGAATCAATGTAAAACTGTATTGACAAGTTACACAACAAATGCGTATAATGCATATACGTATAGAACGCATTAAG
Organism: Pollenia amentaria; assembly: GCA_943735925.1. Lineage (NCBI taxonomy): Eukaryota > Metazoa > Arthropoda > Insecta > Diptera > Polleniidae > Pollenia > Pollenia amentaria. The sequence continues at coordinate 106,365,469 of OX031007.1, forward strand.
TGGGATTACTTTCCACATTTTCGTGCGTCTTGGAAAAATAAAGTATAAAACGCATAGAATGCGTTGTGTGGACCCCCAGTAAAGAATTAAGGCAAACAATTTATTATTATGTTTTGGTTTTATGTTCTGCTTTTAAAAGTGTTATTTCTCATAGTTGCTATGCAAAAATAAAAATAAATTGTTTTTTCAAAAAACTCTAAAAAAAAGTTTCGTCGTATCGACAGTAAATTATCGCCGATAACGATATTTGGGCAAACTTGAAGTATCGCCGATATATCGGTATTCGTTACATCCCTAAAAATACTAATTGGGGTTTATATCATTAACAAAATTTGGGGACTTATTTCATTATGAAACAATCCCCCATCTCAAAATTAAAAATTATTTCATAAAAAATTAACAAACTCCCTAAAAGTCGTTGTTGTTATTCTCTGTATAAAAAATGGGGAATTAGATTATTTTTGCCCTTAGTTGGTAGCGCCAATAAAGATAAGAAATGCTCTCTGAAAGGAGTTTTGAATTTTCAAACTCAATTTCTACGTTTTACCTATACATAGAAAAATGTATCTTGAAGTTATTAAGAAAATATTGTCAGTCATTTTATATTGAAGTTTTGAAACTAATGAGGCTTAAATTTTACTTTAACGAAGATATTTTTAAAATCATGAAAAATTTAATTAATCAGAAAGATTTAACTACTTGTTTTAAGAAAAAAACACAGAAAATTAAAATTTAATGGGAAATGTTTATTATCATTTGAAAGAACATTCTTTGGCATTTATTTTTTGAAGATTATGTCTATCAAATGTTGGCTGTTGCTACGTCGCAGATGGTCCATCCGTTGAGTCCAATTTTTGGTGTCTCGTTCGAGCATTTCGACTGGTAACTGGCGAATGACACTCCTCCAAGGCCTGAATCGAAGCGGGTTTGTCCGCATAAACTTTAGACTTTACATATCCCCACAGGAAAAAGTCTAACGGTGTGATATCACACGATCTTGGTGGCCAGTCGACCGGCCCAAAACGTGAAATTATGTGCTCACCGAAGTGTTCTCTCAATAAATCCATTGATTGATTCGATGTGGGGGAAGTGGCGCCGTCTTGCTGAAACCAAATGTCGCCGAGATCCCGAGCTTAAATTTCAGGCATCAAATAGTCGGTTATCATGGCACGATAACGGTCGCCACTGACGGTTACGTTCGCACCGGCATAATTTTTAAAGAAATACACAGTACAACACATGATTTGCCAACTCAATTCTGTGAACTGTATGTGAAATTAGACCCAAAAAGAAGAATTTCTGCATCATTTGTTTTGTCTTCTTACCTGCGATTTGAAGTTAGTATCGATTTGAAGTTAGTACTATCGTATAGGGGAATTTATCACGTTTTAGGCCCTGTTGTTTGACATAGCTCGACAACCCCTAGCCCAATTTAGTTGAAATAAATTTTAAAAAATTAAGAATTACAATTCCCTTAATCTGTTCATATATTGTTTTCCTATACAAGTAACACTTTCGAAGTTAAAAATGAATGTATGAAGGGAAAAAATTATTTTTTGCCTAAAAATTTAAATTTTTTTTTTTTTAAAATACATAAAAAATCCAAAATGGAAAAAAGTTTCAAGTCTAGTTATTTTTTCGCAAAGTCACATAACCTATGAGCAAAATTAGACAAAGATCATAAAAATCGATGCACGCGTTTCGCTTTTATTCGCAATTGAGTAAAGGTATGAATTTCAAAAATCAGTTATAGCCACCACCCTTAAAATAAAAATAAAAATATAAATTAAAAAATTATCATGCAAAAAAAAACTTTATTTATAAAAACTTAATGAAAATAAAATAATATGCAATTAATACGCAATTATAATATGCATAAAAACAAAATTTAGAACATTTTTTCAATTATTGGCAATATCCATCCTTGTAGAAGTTGACGCTTGTGGTTCTGATGATCTTGTTTTCTTCGTAGGTTGTTCATATTCATGGTCTGAGTCTATATCGTCATCCGAGATACACATACTATTCAAGGGCGTGTTTCTTTCACTGTGTCCACCAATTTCAATGTCTTCATCTTCGGTGCTTTCTTCAAACTGCATAATTGTGGAACTCCACCAACAAACCTCCGCAAGCAATGCATCCAATTTTTTGCTTTTGAACCGCTTTTCAAATGGCATGGTCACCTGGTGGAACCTCTCTCCTTGTTCGTCTGATTCCTGAGGTGATTGTGCCAAAAAAGTATCGAGGTGGTGGTGCAAGAAATGCAATTTCAGCGTCATGGATGCACCGATTTTTTCGAAATAAAACAGCAACCTGTCCACTCGTTGCTGTATCTCTTCTCGCTGGACACGGTTCTTTCCTAGAACGCCTTCTATTACTTCTTTCAATGCGTTCCATGCATGTTGGTGGTCGTGATGCTCTGAAAGCAAATGTGTGAAAGAATCACTTTTGATCAATTTCCGAATATCAGGTCCATTGAGAATACCTGTTTTAAATACATAAGAAAAACGAAAAAATTATTGGTAATGCGAATGTATAGAAATTAGCAAATTTAGATATGACAATATTGAAATACAGAGTACGATACGTACCGTTTTTAATTTTCTCAAAACTGAGTTTCGGAAAGATGGATTTCAAACAGTCAAAGGCGCCGTTAACTTTTTTGACCACCACTTCAACGAATTTCCCAGCTATTCCCAGTTTCATGTGGAGCGGTGGCAACAAAATATCATCCAGGTCGTTTATCATAGGTTCATTGCGTAATTTTAATTGTTTGTTGAGCTCGGGAGTTCTTCCTTTCCAATCTTTACATTGATATTTATTTCCTTTGTATCGTGAATCCCAATTACAAAGGAAGCAGCAGTATTTTGGATATCCGCCCTTTTCTATAATCCCTTGTAGTATGTTGACCACCTTCAGATCGCAACAAATGTTCCATTTGTGTTCATCGTATTTGATTTTCTTCAAAATTTCGCCCAATGCTTCATACGTTTCCTTCATAGTTGTGCTGAATCCCAATGGAATGCATGGTTTTTTATTTTTTTTGTGCAGCAGCACAGCCTTCAAACTAGTAACTGAACCATCGATGAATAAACGCCAGTCGCCAGCGATATAATCCATTCCCAATTTTTTCACTAAACCTGGGATATCATGGCAGTACGTGAACGTATTTGCTTCGTCAACGGAATAAAATTTCTGAAAATCAGCTTGCCGTTGTCGGTATGATGTTGCGCTGACATTTTGCTGTGTGAGTTTTCTTCTCTTCAAAAATGATATCAGCCATTCGGAGTCGTGTTGTGATAGTCCCAGCTTGGCCACAATGTAATCCATTTCGATTTGTGGTAGCGGTTGTGATGCACTATTTTCAATATCGGGTATCCAATCAGCATCATCCAAATCGGTCGGATTGGTGAAAACGGTTTCGGCTAGCAGGGACACAGTATCCGCTCTCGGAGGTTTCGGTGCATCGGTATCAGCAGGGCGTTGCACTGGAAGTGTGGCAGTAAATGCAGCAGTGTATACTTTTGTTTTCAATTGTTGTCTGTTTAATCCAGGACGAAAATTTATGCATGCATAGCACCTGGATTCATCATGTCCAGTTGTGTCTTCCACCCAAATTACTGGCTTCATAAAAGATAACTTTCTACTTTTTCCGTGAATCCATTTTAGAAGGGTAGTATAACAACTGTTGCACACTGTGTTCGGCGTAAAATTTGCACCACTTAAATCTGCTTCATCGAAATAATTACAATACGCGGTTTTGAATTGCTCAGTAAACAAATTTTTTCGATCTTTTTTCTGTATTTTTCGGACGATATGACCACAAACGTAACAATATTCATCCAAATATGGGCACTTGTTGTTTTCCATATTGATATATTTTATGTTTTGTTGTTATTCACTTTTAAAAAACTGGAGAAAAATCACTTTTACTGTTCGCGTTCGTCGGCACTGGCTGAATGCCAAAAATCGATCAATGCACACCTATAAATACTACTAGGGAGATCGAACGGTTATTATTCGACCGGTTTTAACCGGTTATTTTAGCTTTGCCCAAGTCGGTTATTTTAAAATGCCCCTTTTTCGAATATCGAATAAACCGGTTATTTTGGTATAATAAACCGGTTATTGGAGTAATGTGTAATTTATATACATTTTCCTTACTCTTATTGTAGATGTACCCGCAATTAAAGTATTTTCTAATTGAATATTGGCCAAACTTAAACTTTTTATGAAAAATGTCAAAACGAAGTGTAATAAAGGTCAAAAAACGTTATGAACACTGTAAATACAAATCGCTTATAAAAGCGTGTGTTCTTGTAGAAAAAAAAAAAACCAAAAACTATTCAAAATACTACAAAAACGTGTGCAGTTAAAAAGTAAATAGTAATTTGTGCAAGAGTATTCTAAATATTTAATATATTTTTATATAAAGGTTATCTCTAGATCTTTTTCGAACGCGATTAAAAAGACAAAGTTAGGTTCTTGAAGTGCCCTAAAATGATAAGTTACAAAGATTCTTCCATGTCACGACTTATTAATCACCTTTAATTATTATACATGCTTGACATTAATGTGATCCAAATGAAACTTAACTCGAAGTAGTTCTAATGTAACGACAAATAATACTTTGCCAAAATATGCTGTCAAAAATGAATCATTGGGTGAAATATTAGCCCGTTGTGTTGCCGAGGACGAAATGCCCGTTAAGGCACTAAAAACTCTTAAGTAGTTCTAGCATCTCTTCATGCAGAAAACTGCAACATTACAGCGGAATCAACAATATAGGAAAAATTTCTACCAGTTTTATTTATTAAAATGCCAAGAACTAAAAAACAAAAAAGAAGAAATCAAGCAATGTCATGGAATGTTTTAAATTGTAGTCGACGAATTGACAAATATTTTACTCAAAAAGAATGTTCAGTTCACTATACGTTTCTATAGAAATATATATATAATGCTGAAACAAAATAATTTAAAATAGATAATCCTGGCTAAGAGGTTTTGTTTGCAACTTTTGAAAAATATGGTTGATTTATATAGATAGCTTAACCACCAACAAAGAGAAAATATTTCAAATAATAACTTTATAAAATTCCTATAATTTATTTGCTTTTGCAAACCGTTTGTCTAGATCAAATATCATTCAACAGTTTCTAAATAACATTATACAAATATCTTCTTACAAATAAAGTTTAGTAAATCAATAAAAAATTGTTAAAAACTTAGCTAAAGTTTGATCAATTTACTGGTCCCACTTTTCGTGGATTTTATCGTAAAATATTTGTTAGGTCTGATCTAAGTCATATCTATGTGTTTTGTTGGTTCCTTACCTTTGCAAATTGTTTTGTTTTTATTTAAATTAACGTTTTATTATAAAAACTTATTTGATTTTTGTGTTTTTAAGTATTCGAATTAAAGCCGGTTAACCGGTTATTTAAAAATTGCTTAACCAAAAACCGGGTTTTTTAAAATAGCAACTATTCGTAATATTCGAAAACCGGTTATTGAAAAAAGTCGAATAATCGATCTCCCTAAATACTACGTATTTTTGAATATTTTACTGCCAGGTACTTATAAATGGGCGCATATTTTAAGGGCGGCTGGCTATATACCTGATTCAGCACTTGTACGTTTCAAACTGTGCAAAACTTTCCAAATAATGACCACCCTTAAATGTGGGTGCAATTTCTGTAAAAAAATCATATAGGTAGCCACCGGAATAACCCAAATAATAAAAAGGTCCACTTTCCGTTTAATTGTCCACGTACATTTATTACCGCAATCATAAAAATCAAATAACCTTTTGTTTATTCCTTTTTTTTTAATTCTCAGAATCATGAAAAAGGTGTCAATGTTTTCTCCAAATAATGTTGTGCATATCTCGAGCAAATTTTTGAAATTCATACATTTACTCAATTGCGAATAAAAGCGAAACGCGTGCATCGATTTTTATGATCTTTGTCTCATTTTGCTCATAGGTTATGTGACTTTGCGAAAAAATAACTAGACTTTAAACTTTTTTCCATTTTGCATTTTTTATGTATTTTTAAAAAAAAAAATTTAAATTTTTAGGCAAAAAATAATTTTTTCCCTTCATACATTCATTTTTAACTTCGAAAGTGTTACTTGTATAGGAAAACAATATATGAACAGATTAAGGGAATTGTAATTCTTAATTTTTTAAAATTTATTTCAACTAAATTGGGCTAGTGGTTGTCGAGCTATGTCAAACAACAGGGCCTAAAACGTGATAAATTCCCCTATACGATAGTACTAACTTCAAATCGATACTAACTTCAAATCGCAGGTAAGAAGACAAAACGAATGATGCAGAAATTCTTCTTTTTGGGTCTAATTTCACATACAGTTCACAGAATTGAGTTGGCAATCAATTAACTGAAAAATGTTGTACTGTGATATAGACCGATGATTCCACCGGCCCACAAACCACATGAAGTGGCAGCTCTTGAATCTCTTCAGGTTGCTCTTCGTCCCAAACGCGGCAATTTTGTTTGTTTACATAGCCATTGAGCCTCATCGCTGAACAAAATTTGCCTCAAAATCGTCGGATATTTTTGTAACTTTTCAATAGCCCATAGAGCGAAGCGATGTTGCTTGGGAAGGTCGAGCGGCTTCAGTTGTTGCCAGGCTGTATTTCGTACGCTTTCAATTTAAGATCTCGACGTAAAATGCGCCAAGTCGTTCCATACGTCAGTCCGAGTTGCTGCGAACGGCGCCGAATCGACTCTCAACTCCAATAATGAATGCTGGGTCTCAAAATGGGTGATGGTGTTGCGAATAGTAGGCTCAGTAGGCCGATTATGTTGACCATTTGTTGAGCGAAGTGCACGAAACACATTCCTCACAGAACGTGAATTTTCGTAATAATGTTGAACGATTTGAAAACGCTGTTTAGGCGTAAGTCTTTCCATTATGAAATGCCAAACAATACTAAACAAAAATAACATGACAGCATGAAACGACCCACACGTGATCTGTCAAAAAAAGCTATTAAAAAAAGTATCTCTACTTGAATCACCCATTATTTTCTTATTTAACCAATTTTGTTGACGAGCGCGCCATACATTAAGAATGGCGTAAGCACGCACCTATCAACCACGAAACATTGTGGCTGCGTTAAATGCTCATGTGCAGGGAAATCAGAAATATGCTCTAAAAACGCGTTTTATGCTCATTAAATATGCAAAAAAAAAATTGCCCATTTGAAAACAAAATAGACGAATTTTCGAGATTTTACAATATTTGAAAACGATGGGCAGTAATGGGCTTACAAAAACAAAGTTATATTATGAGGTTAAAATTCATACATATTATTTGTGGCGAATATTATCTAGATATTAACATCCATATGAGATTTTGTGTCTTAAAGGGATTTCATGGACGGTCGCTAAATTGTTTATTAATGTTAAAAGGAAGCTTAAGCTATTTATAGATGGGAGCTCTGGAAAAATGTGAGCCGATTCGAAAAGAATTTAATTTGCAGTAAAATATTTTTGCGGCGAATTTAATCTAAATACCAACATAATTAGATGGTTTACGGACAAAAAAGTCTAATTTGCAAAGAAGTTTTATGGTTAATATGTGAAATTATAGACCGAGTCTCACTATTTACATATTCTTCGTTCTTAGTACAAATTAAATGTTTTTACCAAATTTGATAAAAAATTATCTACGAAATTGCAACATGTACTTTGCGCACAAAGTTAACATGGACAAACTGCCAGCCAGACGGACGGATGGACACCGTTAGATCACTTTAAACTAGGGATGTAACCAATACCGGTACCGATACCTATATATCGGCGATACTTCAGGTTTGCCGATATATCGGAATCGGCGATATTTTGCTGTCGTAATGCCGATACTTTTTATAGTTTTTTTTAAAAAAAAAATTTAATTTTCAATGCTTATTTTTTGCTAACAACTAAAAAATCAAACAGAATAATAAATGGTTCCTTTTAATTCATAAGCTGGAGGTCGGTTCAAACGACGTGTTTTTCCTTTTGTCGATACGCATGCTAAAGTAGAAAGTAATCCTTCTTCATGCTTTCGATACGTATATGCATTTTATGCGTTTGTTGTGTAACTTGTCAATACAATTCTACACCCTAACTTTTTGGACTGATGCATAAACGCATTGCCGCTTGGTGTGGACCTGCAGCATCAGCTGTTTTGCTTTGCATCGTAATGGTAAAACGTTTTCCCAGTGATAAATCTTGTATGTAGTTGTACGTTTAAAGAATTTTCTGCCATATTTTAATGACTTATGAAAATAAAAATCTTTTTATTACAAATTTCGGGTTACTTCAAAGAGACCACAAAATCCATAAGCAAACCCACTACTACATTTTTTGACACTATTTCGATAGTTAACAGTCTTCGAAAATTATTTTAAAAAATACGATTAATGAATAAACCGAGATGCCGAATAGTTCAGATTCCCAAGAACTGAGTCTGAGTGTTCAGAGAATAATGAAATCTATTGTTTATCTACAATTCTCTACCTTCGATACAAAGCTAGAAAATTTATAAGACGATACATCAAAAAAACGTCTTGTTGAGCTACTCAACATGACTACATTCCGAAAGTGTTGAAGACACGGTCACCCCTACACCATGTAAAAGTTCTGAAAAGTCTACAAGAACTGACCTTTGGAGTAGGGATGGGCAAATTGAACAAATATATCGATATTTTATAAGAGTATCGATATTTATTAATTAAAAATATCGATATATCGATGTATCGAACGTATCAAGCTGAAATTATTACCAAATTTAAAAACTTAATATACCTATGTCAATACATATTTACATATGTACAACAGTTAATTCAACAATAAAAAAAAAATTTTAAAAAAAGTAAAGAATACAAATTTTTTATTTGCTATATGAAATCTAAAAAAAAATTAATTGGGATTATGTAATGCCGGATTATATACTGCCGGTAAACGAAACTTGTGACACATAATATACAAGTAAACTGTGCAATATTTTATTTTTAATATATAAGAACTTGCTCAAATAAAAAAAAAACTAAACATTTTTTTTTATTATTAACATTCCAACTTTCATGAGTCTATTGCTGTTAATACGCCATAATTAAGGCGTTTCTTTTCATAATTCTAGGAACCCTTTCCAGAATATTTTTTCCGTGCTTTTTTTTTTTTTTGTCATCTCTTAAAAAAACCGGGACAAAACTGAACTGTGAAATCTATGAAAATGTACAATGGAAAGCGCAGTTATTTTCTTAATCTTAGTGAAAAAACATATGATGCAATTCTTAAAAACAACAGTATTGTAAGCAGTTGAGCAACGGTTAAAATGTTGAATTTTATTATAGAGATCTTAAAAATATCGAATTCGATAGTCGTAGATAAATATCGATGTAATATCGGCGATATATATCGATATTTATTGCCCATCCCTACTTTGGAGCTTTTGTGAAAATCTTAAAAGAAAATTTGGAGAAGAATCATCCTCTGTCCATCCTACGCTGTAGTTCAGCTAAATAAGAAGTCTTAATAAACCTTATTTCTTCTTATTTTTCTAGAGACGCAGATCCGTTTGTTAACTGGCGCTATTAAATATTATACTCAAAATTTAAGACCATGACGCAGAAATACTTAAGTTTTTAAGTGAGTTCAGTCACATCTGAGAGACGATTTTTTACTGCAGGTCTAAGAAATTATCTTGAGAAATCTTGAAAAATTATCTCCGCAAAAGTTGAGAATACTTTGTTTTTTAAACAAAATTAATTCTTATTAATTTTAATTTGAATAGAAATAATCTCTTACCCGGTTTTTTGTTTAAAAAATAAAGTAATATTACCATGAATTTTAATTAATTTCGTTGTTTTTAAAATCTAATTAAAATCCATTTTACGCTGTAAATACTCTACTTGAGTTTTGTTTATTTTGAATTTAAATTTAAATATAATATTCGTAGCGGTATCGGCGATATTTCACTTTGAGTATCGGTATCGTATCGGCAAAAAGGCGTATCGTTATATCCGTACTTTGAACAGTGATTCTGAGTCGTTAAATGGACGCAACACGTTGGTTATACAGATATATATTTAAAACAGAAAAAACAGAATTTTGAAAAAAATACATTTTATTTGCTGCGAAAGCTCTTGTAAGCATATATGTACAACAAATTTAGAATGTATCAAAATATACCTCAAAAAGGCAAAATATGCGCTATAAACTTAAAAAATGCTGCAAAAATGCTCTTTTAACTAAATTATGGAAAAAAATGTTGTAAAGGGTAAAATATGCACTAACAAATCGATGCCAAAATTCATAAAAAGCTATAAAACGGATAAATATATTGTTTCTGCCTTCATTGGTCGCACTAGGATAAACATGCAATTGCATATTTATGGTTTCCCCGCTCATGAGTATTGGGTTTCAAACTAAGAAATACTACGAATGAACCATTGCTCAAAATTTAAAAAAAAAAGCAATAAATTATTCACGTCAATTTTGTTTACCCTTACTACTGTGCAAAATACTCGTAGCATAGTTGCACTCATTTGACGTGAAAAACCCATTTTGTTTGCACCTTCAATTTTCAGCTTTTCCGAAACAATTTTTTAACAACGCACCTTCCATATGACAATATCAAATTTTTTAATAAATTTAAACCGCAATTCTTGAAAATACACAAAATGAATCATTTTATTAATTTACAAGTCGAATTTATAACTTATCTACCTTAAAAGATTTATCAGATAAATATTCTAGTATTTTTTCTGCTTCTTTAATTTTTGAACGCATTTTATTTTTTACAAAGTTCATCTTTAAACACTACAATTTATAATATTTTTTCATTTCAAAGAAAAAAAGTACGTCAAAATGGAATTCCTGCTTTGTGTAGAGTTGTTTAGTGTAGAGTTGATTTGTGAGTACTTTTTAACATATTCTTTAACTTGGCAATGCCATAAAAAGTTGCAACATTTGTATGCTTTTACTCTGATAATCTTGCACTTACTTAGACCCTGACAATTTTGCATCGTTTGGGCGAAATAGTTGTATATGTGGTTGTTGTTGTTTTGTTTTTGCACTTATACTTTTTCGCAAGAGTGCAACTTTGGCGTGAAGTTTTTACACGTTTATCTATGAATATTTATTCTGAATTGTGTTTTTGTTCAATATTTTAGTGATAAAACTGAAATATGAAATAAAAATATATATTTTATCTTTATCACATAAAATTACTCGTACTATTTATTTAAAAAATATTTCAAAATGCAACTTTTGACGGAAAACGTAACATTTTTGAAAGAAAAGCGTAACTTTTTGGAGTCTTCCTCTGGCAACACTGATACATTTATATCGTCACCTTAAATGCAAACGGACGTAACTACCAAAAATTCTAAATGGAGTTATTTTTCTTCATTTTATTAAACTGCATGTTCACGAAATTTTTTTAGACTCCTGCGATCAAAAATGGCGACTTTATTAAAGAAATTCAAACCCCAAGAACACCTTAGGTGTGTTCATTTACTTTACTAGCAGGAACTTGGAAGAGAGAGTAAGTAAGAATTTAAAGAAATTGCTCTCAAAAATACTAAAAAGTAAATGAACACTTTGCCAGCCAAAATTTGCAAGTTAAAGTAGTGACGAATATACAGGAATATTTGAGTACCCATTAATTATTCTAAGACTTGGGAAAATTTTATACATTACGGTAAAAATAATGTGATATTATTAATTTATATTTGTTTATGTTGAATAAAATGAATCATGAATTTGATTTTTTTTTTTCATTTAGGAGGTGAAAATAGAATTCGGGTTTTCATCAATAATAAAAGATAAAAAAAACCCTTTGTTAACAAAAAAAGTACATATTTATTAGGGAGATCGATTATTCGACTTTTTTCAATAACCGGTTTTCGAATATTACGAATAGTTGCTATTTTAAAAAACCCGGTTTTCGGTTAAGCAATTTTTAAATAACCGGTTAACCGGTTTTAATTCGAATACTTAAAAACACAAAAATCAAATAAGATTTTAAAATAAAACGTTAATTTGAAGAAAAACAAAACAATTTGCAAAGGTAAGAAACCAACAAAATACATAGATATGACTTAGATCGTACCTAACAAATATTTTACCATAAAATCGAAGAAAAGTGGGACCAAACTTAAGCTAAATTTTCAATATAATAATTTATATAATTTTTTATTGATTTACTAAACTTTATTTGTAAGACGATATTTGTATAATGTAATTTAGAAACTGTTGAATGATATTTGATCTAGAGAAACGTTTTGCAAAAGCAAAAAAATTATAGGAATTTTATAGTTATTATTTGAAATATTCTCTCAAATTTATTTTGAATGAGTTTTAATTTGTTGGTGGTTAAGCATGTCTATATAAATCAACCATATTTTTCAAAAGTTGCAAACAAAACCTCTTAGCCAGGATTATCTATTTCAAATTATTTTGTTTCAGCATTATAGAAACGAATAGTGAACTGAAAATTATTTTTGAGTAAAATATTTGTCAATTCGTCGACTATAATTTAAAACATTCCATGACATTGTTTGATTTCTTCATTTTTGTTTTTTAGTATTTGGCATTTTAATAAATAAAACTGGTTGAAATTTTTGCCATATGGTTGATTCCGCCGTAATGTTGTAGTTTTCAGCATGAAGAGATGCTAGAGCTACTTAAGAGTTTTTAGTGCCTTAACGGGAATTTCGTCCTCGGCAACACAACGGGCTAATATTTCGCCCAATGATTAATTTTTTGCAGCGTATTTTAGTAAAGTATTCTGTCATCTCCTTAGAACTACTTCGAACGGAGTTAAGTTTCATTTGGATCACATTAATGTCAAGCATGACATGGAAGAACCTTTGTAACTTATCATTTTTGTCTTTTTAATCGCGTTCGAAAAATATCTAGAGATAACCTTTATATAAAAATATATTTAATATTTAGAATTATCTTGCACAAATTACTATTTACTTTTTAACTGCACACGTTTTTGTATTTTTTGAATAGTTTTTGTTTTTTTTTCTACAAGAACACACGCTTTTATAAGCGACTTGTATTTACAGAGTTCATAATGTTTTTTGACCTTTGTTACATTTTTTTTTGACATTATTCATAAAAAGTTTAAGTTTGGCTTATATTCAATTAGAAAATACTTAAATTACGAGTAAGGAAAATGTATATAAATTACACATTACTCAAATAACCGGTTTATTATACCAAAATAACCGGTTTATTCGATATTCGAAAAATGGACATTTTAAAATAACCGACTTGGGCAGAGCTAAAATAACCGGTTGAAACCGGTCGAATAATAACCGTTCGATCTCCCTAATATTTATAAGGCAAAAGAAGCAAGAAATTACGTTCATGTGTAAATGCTAGGTAAGATGGAACTTTAGGAAATTCGAATTTTTAGAGAATAAATAGCGTAAAAACATGTAAATTCGCTAACCTCATAACTCCTAAACTAACAGTAACAGTGCATACATGCGTTCCGAACAATATTTTTGTCCAAAGAATAATTTTTTTACTGAGAGTGTTCTTCAGAACGATTCACCTATTTCGGAAAATTATTATTTTTTTTATTTAATTTTTCAGCAAAAAAAACATTTGTTGCACTTTAGCACTATATTATGTGACAGCTCAATTCAACTTTTATGTACAAATAGAAAGAAAGTTGCATCACAGTTCACTTTTTGTTCTGAACAAGAATTAAAATTAAACCGTTCATTTTTCAATTAAAGCCAATAAATATAGAAATAAAAACTGTTTTACATTCGTAACTTATCCAAAAAATACAAATTTGTTTCTTTTTCGAAATTCAAACATTTACGGGGTACCTATTTGTACCTATTTTTGGTACTTTCTTAAGAAAACTTTTGTCTCCATTCTTTGCAATATATTATGGGCTTCCACTACAATAATGAATTTTTTTTATATTTCAATGGGGAGAAAAAATATAAAAAATGGTGAAATGCGGGAAATAAAATGTCTTTGTTTTACTTTTTCATTCTACAAGTGGCACGTTTTTAATTTGCTATAATCCTGAGTGAATGAGAACCTAAACGTTGGTAATTTTTTTAAAACTTAGAAACATAAACTTTGGCATTTAAATATGACCACGAAAGAAAGGATAAGAAAGGTAGCGGGTTAAATTATTGTTAATTATAAAATAGTTTTAGATATTCTCATTATCTACTTTATGGCCGTTTTAGTTGGTCCAAATGCATTTCTTTGGTGTTTGTTTCATAATAAACAAGACGGTCATAAAGTAAACAATGATAATATCTCAAATTATTTTATAATTAATAAGCATCTTTAATTTTATAAATAATTTGATTTGCTAACAAATTTTTTAACTAATGGGGTATTATACTGCAATAGTGTTAAGTATTGGGCAACCATTATACTCACAGTACTAATAACAACACCTGATCGGTTAAAAGCAAAACAAAATACATAAAGAATTTTTTTTTAACAAATTCGTTATTTTATTTAGCAATAAAAATATCGAAATATCTCTCCTAAGTTCATCAAAAGTATGATGGATTATCGCATAAATATTTTTAATAATTTTAAAAATCAACATTAGCTTATAAATTTTTCAAAATATCCTTATTTAAAACTTCTTTTGGAAAAATTTGTTTTGTAAACAAAAACATGAAACAGCTGTTTCCAAAGTTTTGCAAGTAAAAATTTGCAAGAATTTTTTTGTCTCTATTACTACAACTGAACTGAATTTTTTTTATTTTAAGATCTTTTATACGCAGATTATTTGCAATTAGAGCTCGAAAGTCTTAATTTGTATAAATAGATATAAAATCGCAACAAATTCATGGATTTTTTTTTATCTGTCTAACCATTTTAAGCTTCAAATAACAGAACGAGGTTCTTTATTTTTATTGTATTAAACAAAATAACATATATTTTTATTTTATTTATTTTCAGACTAATAAAAGATTTTTATTTACTTGGACGAGGAGAATTGTTTTTAGAATTTATTCGCCAAACTTATATTATAAACAAAGATGTGGACAATGAAAACAAACTCAGAGATTTTGTAAAAGCATTTGAGGTCAGAATAATATTAAATAAAAATATAACAACTTTATATCTTTTAAACAAATATTGATCAAATATGCAACTATGTATGTACGAGTATATATGGCTTATTCATATTTGTTTAAGGCAGTGGTAGACACACAGGATAACTGTGATAGGGATAACTGTGAAATTAGCTGTCATACTAATGAAGTGTGTTGTACGTTTTTTCAGTATACTTTAGCAAATCACCAAATACTTACCCAAGAACAACTTTTACAAATAGTGGACATTTATTTCCGAAATTCGCGCTCTGTTCCAAACTTATAGAGCACTTCGCCAAGTTTACGGTGCGCATAATCGTTCATCTGAGCAGCTAATGCCCAATACTATGGATCGACTCATGATTACATTTACTCTTTTGGATATTATTCATCCAAATCGAGCCCGTACCGTGCGTACAGAAAAAACGATCGCTGCTGTAGACGTCAAATCGAATATATCGATTCAACGTCGTACAGTGCTCTCTCATACGCAAAACTAAAGATTAATAAAGTGCTTAGAATATTTATTTTATTTTTTTTATTTGTTTTAAAATAATTTTAACATTCAGAAATATTACATAAATTCTAATGCAATTGCTGTAAGGGGTATATAAATAAATTGTATCTTATAAAATTTGTAAATTTGTTAACCCCATACGGTTGTACTTCATCAAAATATTTAATTTGATCGATATTCTAGGCGATGCCCTAGTTTCATTTTTTTTTTTTAAATAAAATTAAAGTGTTGAATTTCAGCCGTTGATTAATATTCATCTATTTTAGTTCTCCCAGCATTTCGTTAATGTATGCATATCGATTACGTTTAAGTATAACCCTCATTGCTTTGTTTTTCGATTATTTCTACCTGTCTATAATTACAGCATGTACAATTATCGTCGATCCATATTCAAAATTTGGTTTAATTATTGTATTATAGATATTTATTGAAGTTGTTTTTGATTTTTCCGATTTCGTATGCCAATTTTTTACATGTATAGTTTATATCTGTGGCAATTAATAATAATAACTTAAGTTGACATATGTAAGCGCTTTTTTATTTTATTACATATTCTTATTCTCTTCTTCAAGATCTATCACTCAGTTAAATTTCAAGTATAAAATGTCATTATATATAAAACTATACGCATTTATATTTAAACTAAATTCAATTCAATTTATTTATTTACATAAAATGGATATATATTTACAAAGTAATAATACAAATTTAAAGAGTTCAGGCGATAATTAGCTTTTTCTACTTAGAAAATTAATTACAAAAGATATAATAATATTATATTTTACAATATTTTTTAAGTTTAGGAAAAAAGTAACAAAAACCTATTTAAATAATAAAAAAAAAAAAATTTTTAATGATAATTATTTTTATTTAAACTAAAGTCTTTAAAAAAAACCTTTGCCATAACAATTTAACTCAACTTAATTTTTTTTAATGTAGCTACATCAACATTAAAATGTTTGAGCATTTTAAATTATTCACCATAAAAAAACCTTATATTTAACTTAATTTAAATTAATATCTTATAAAGTAAATAAAAAATAAAAAAAATGTAACCTAAAGCACTTATCTCGAATGCTCTGAGAGAGCTCATGTTGGCATTTACAATAAGGCTGTGTTGGGTACCAGGACACTGCAAGGTGGATGGCAAGGAGGTGGCAGACGAACTCGCGAGAGGGTTCGAAACTAGACTTAGAGGTAAGGGACAGAGGGGTAAAATCCCCCTTATGTCACTACTATGGGGTGATACGGGAAAGATTCCGTGATGCCGTTAACCGGTCCTGGAGGGATAGAACGGATTGCAGGGTGTCGAGGGCCTTATGACCCGGATTGGACGCAGGTGCAACCAGGGTTCTATTAGGACTGGATAGGAGTAGTCTTCAGACCCTTACAGGGTTCCTGACGGGGCATTGTTTTGTTAGGGCTTTTGTGGATAAATGGGACATTGCGAAACCGGACTTCTGCAGGTTGTGCAGGGATGCCGAGGAGCTAGAGACGGTTGAGCATGTACTGTGCCACTGTCCTAGGATGCACGGCCCCAGGCAGAAATTGCACTGGGGTGTATCGCTGGATGTAATCCAACCGATCTACTGGGGTTTGTCAGGGAAATAGGACGGCTGTTTCTGTTGGGGGGACCATAGGGGGAATTTGTCCTACGTATTTACCAAACCTTAGGTCTATTTTCTACTCTTCTTCTTTACTTCTCTTTTTCCTCTTTTCTCCTTAACTAAAGGAATTCACAATGGACCTCATTGGTCTCCGAGATGATATGCGCCCTTGAGCATTTCAAATTATTCACCATAAAAAACCTTATATTTAACTTAATTTAACCTAAAGCACTTATCTCGACTTTTTATCAACAAAAATGATTTCGCCTTTCAATACAGTAGCTAAAGTTCACTTTAGTTTCTATTTTTCTGCCAATGGATTTTTTCATAACATCTTAACTGAAAAACAACGAACAAATGTGTAGCTTTATCTGTGGCTTAAAAATTTTATATAAAAACCACACACAATTTATATTAGACCAAAACCCTTAATACTCGTATCTCAAAACACGAAATTTCGACTTAAGCCATTATTATTTATTGCCACATATGCATATGTTCTTTAAATTTTCACTCTTTATCGATTATAAATCCGAGATATTTTATATGTTCAACTTTTTCTATTTTATCATTAATTATAAATAATTCTTGAGTACTTATATTTATTACAATTATTTTTTTTTTATTTTCGTTTAGTTTTAATTTATTCATTTTTAACCAAGTATTGATTTTATTGATGTCATAGTTCATATTTTCTCTTCAACTTTCATCATCGTCTCATTCGTAACGTATAATGTGTGTAAAGCACCATTTCATTTCTGTCTAATACCTTTGGCATATCGTGAATATATATAATAAAGTTCACAAAATGTATACTTTTAAATTTCAATTTAAGAAACATGAACTTTTGTTATTTGTTTTCTATTTTTCAAATACGACTCAAACAAATTTAATTCGGTACCTTGTATTCCATACATATAGTGTTTAACCGACTATGGATGGCAACTAAACTGAAGTTGTGTTGCCTGCAGTGAAATCAGGCAACGCCGCTGATGATAAAATATAAACAGTTGTTTTCTTATTTTATATTTTAACATTAGCGGCGTTGCCCGAATTCACTGCTGGCTAACAACTGAAGTTAAGTTGCCATTCTTAATCGACACATAAGTTTTTTCTATATTTTTCTATTTACTTATTACATAATTTACAGTCGTTTTACATGAGTATTTTTTACGAAATATATATCCAGAATAATACAATATAGAATTGTTTTCAATATATATTCCAAATTATTCTTTCACAACTTTTTCGAAAATTTTTTCACAGATTTTTAATATATTTTTAATATTTATTTGCCGGTATTCTTCGCATTTATTTCTTTTTAGTACTTTTTCAATTGTTGTTATTGTAGTTTCTTTCCAATTTTCCAATCGGTTGTGTATTTATATTCTTAAGTTTTAAAATGTTTATTGCACGGAATTTAAATGGTCCATCACAGTTATTTGGTTTTCATATTTCTCATTTTCAATTTAGTCTCTTTTTAATTTATCTACAAAATAATTATTGAGTTGATTAGCGATTTGGTAAAATATCACAGTTTTTATCACGTTATGATATTTATAACAATTGTGATTTTTCATTGAACTGTTGGCTTTTAACTGAAGTTTTTGATATTTTAATTAGGCTTAAGTTCATTATATTTCATTTTCATTAAATTATTTTTATTGAAGGAAGGAATTTACAACATGATATGAATTAAAATTAAATGAATGTTCAGTCAAGAATTATCAAATAAATTTAATTAATTTTATGTTGTAAATTCCTTACTTCAATAAAAATAATCTAATTAAAATTAAATTGGATGAACTTAAGCCGAATCATGGACTGTCTTAGATGATCTACATAGCAGCGACCACTTCTCTACAAAAATATCCATGAAATTGTCAGAAGAAAGCAGTAATCCAATTATAATAAAAAATGTCTAACCCACCTATTGGACCGGCCAAAATTTTCGCGAAAAGACGAAACGGAAATCTCTAGACGCCTCCTTACCTTGTCAAGCTATAAAGTTGAAGCTACAATAACTAAATCCATACGTTCCGCGGCCAATATTTACATCCCACAATAAAAACCCCACATAAAAACAGACCGTGCACCAGTCCTCTGATGGAACCCAACTAGCAGGTTTACGGAAACAAAAAATTTTATTTAAAAGCAAATCCAACTGTAGACAACCTTGTATACTGCAAAAAAATCAATGTTAAATTTCGTAAAGGAATAAACAATGCCAAACACTATAGTTATAAAAACTTCACAAAAATAATAAACGGAAAAACAAAAACAGCAGTCATATGAAACAAAATATATAGAATCACCCAAAACGAAACACTCATTGCTACTTTCAAAATTGACAAACACCTTGGTAGAGTTAGGTTTACTACTCATCTGATGCTTATTTCCCTTCTCTGTTCAAGACTTCCAAAAGCTCATCCAATATTAGCATCAACTTCACGCTAGATAAAGACGCACTTGTAATAGATAATCCAATTTCCATGCTCGAATTTAACTGATCTTATCTCATACCAGATGATTAAAGCTCTTTCCAATCCAAGCAAAGAACTAAGATTTATATATGTATGTATATCTAAAAGTGTTTCTTTCAAATAGGTAATATTTCGCATTCCTAGAACCTAGCGACCTTAGTCCAAAAAACTCTGCATCAGTTGGTGGTTATCGTCCAATATCGTTACTACCCTGCCTCTCCAAAATTGTTGAATGGACCGTAGCTACAATCTATCATGGTTTATGGAAAATTACCAAAGAGAAAGTAGCTTTTAACACACACAAAGGATGCGCTACTCCACATAGACTACTACATCACAAATGCTCTATCGGCTAAAATACATGTAATATTCCCAACAGTATAATTTGAAAAGACATTCGATAGAATCGTCTTTCACGTTATCCTAAATACACTGAATTCTTGGTCTGTTGGCCCAAAAATGTTAAAATATGTCAAACATTTTAAAGTTAAAATAAACGGTAAATTATCATAACCTTTTACCCTGACAAACGGAATCCCACAGGAATTGCCGCTTTCAGTGGTGCTTTTTTTAAATCGCATTTAAAGAAATCAAATACAAAGCCTGTATCTACGCCTTTACACAACCCCCATCTTCAATATTCTTTGCGAAGCCCATCTTCCATATATAGTAGATAGAAAATTAAAAGATTTTGTTTGTTGTGCTTAATTCCCTTTTTAAATAATTGATAAAAAATACTGAAATTTATTGTTGGAGGATAAGCTGTTCCTATGCGCATTTCACTGGTTGCTTAGGCCAGATCATCAGGAAACGTTCTCCTAAATAATTTTAGAAAAGCCAAAGCTATCAGCAAACAAAACTACAGAGGGAATGAGAATTACCTACAAACACTCAAAAAGTCTTGTTTGCAACGATATCAAAGCTTAAACAAAATATTTAAAAAGGGAATTAAGCACAACAAACAAAATCTTTTAATAAATAATAGTATTCCTACAAACAACTTTGATAATAAATTTTAGCAAGTGCACGTGCGTAAAAAACTGAACTGGCAAATTGTTTTTATTTTGATTTCTTGCGAAAACAATAAAAGCACTTTGTTTTTGTTTTTAATATGTTTTTTCTTTACCCACTTACAACTACAATTAATGTTGGGAGAATTCCAAATAATTGTAGCGGGAAATGTAAGAAAAGATAAAACTCATCACTGATTTATTGTTTGGTATTCTGTCATTAACTCAATAAAACCTCAAATCTGCAATAGCGCTATATCGTTGTGTGACAAATTAAATATACTCCTTATCAATGCCAACTAAAAAAAAAAAAAAAAAAAAATCAGTCTCCGTGGAAAACATATCATATAACAAGTCGCTTGAAAAAACGGCAACAAAATTTATACACCAAAATTATATTTCTCAGCCTCCTGGCTGGACATAAGAACCATGCAAAAAACAACAATTGGCGATACGGACGATAGTAAATCTCAAGGTATGGCCCCAGCTTATGCTGGAGTAAATGAAAAAGGGAAAATGGTATCCTTGACATTTTTCCCGAATAATCATCAGTTTTCACTGCAGAATCATGTGCAATCTAATATTATAAATAAAATTAAGGACTCGCTCATCGATAATGAAAATAGACTACGAAAACACTGTATTCCAAGTCACACGAGTAATGAACGACATACTGGCAAAGAGACATCTGAGGCCACATCTCAAACTGCATAAAGGTTACACTCAATCAGAAGGAAATTTCCACCACTACTCCAATATAAATCCAAAATATAACCAACCTATCTATCCGACATCACTTGACACGGGCAATATTAAAACTTTCTCCAGATAACGTCTCGGCCACTCCATGTTCTCCCATGAATGAATTCTACAAAAATACTCCAACTTACTTGGACCCAATGTAATTCCACTCTCTCAATTAAACATATTTTATCTGAATAATTTCTTATCACATTCCGATCAAAGGCGAAAACTATTTGGAATTGACTCTGCTTTATTTAACACTACTTAAGAACCCATCTACCGAGAATATTAACAAAATTGCTACTTTATCGAGCTAACTAAACTTAAAATTAAAATTTTTGCCAATATAAATAAATATCTTTCCTCTCAAAATAATTTGTTTTTATTTATCGAACTTTTTCTGATTCTATTTTCAATATTTCCTATAGTTACCTATAGACAGACTTTCAAGGTCTTCGTTTTTACTCTAACTTAAATAAAAGACAATTTATCTCATTTTATTGTTGTATTTCCTACGTTTCGTCGGGCTTTACAACTTCCTCAGAGGTTGAATATTATTATTAGTCTGGTTTATCTTTTCTTACATTCCCCACTACACTCACTGTTTTATTGTTGGTATTTTGTTCAAGCTTTGATATCGTTGCAAAAAAGACTTTTTGAGTGTTTGTAGGTAATTCTCATTCCCTCTGTAGTCTTGTTTGCTGATAGCTTTGGCTTTTCTAAAATTATTTAGGAGAACGTTTCCTGACGATCTGGCCAAAGCAACCAGTGAAATGCGCATAGGAACAGCTTATCCTCCAGCAATAAATTTCAGTATTTTTATCAATTATAAAAAAGGGAATTTAGCACAATAAATAAAATCTTTTTATGAAAAAAATCATGTATTACCAAAAACAACTTTTTTGATAGTAAGTTTAGAAATTTTAATATATTATTTGTGTAAAAATGTTTAAAATAAGTGATATAAGTGTGACATGCAACTCTTATGTACATAAACTGGTCCAAGCTTTTAAATACTTTTAAAAAATAAATTTTTTCCATATAATAAATTTAGATGTGTGTGAAGTTAAATTCGAATTTATAACCCAAGACACAAACCACCGTTGTTAACATACTACGATTTCTTAGCTAACATTGCACTGTTACGTACTTAACAGACTATCTCTTAACAATAAAAAAATTAAAAAAATTAAAAAATTTAACAAATGTAATAAAATACCACTATCCCACTATATGGAATCGATAGGCAGGAAAACGTTCTATCGAATGAGGGTAGTGGTAGTTCTGAAATAATTTCAGAACTTTAGAAATTTTATAAAAAAAATTTAGTATGTTAAGAACGGTGGTTTGTGTCTTGGGTTATAAATTCGAATTTAACTTCACACACATTAAATTTAGAGCAACAAATTTAGAGTGCTCGTTCTAATTCTAGAGCTATTCTGGCACTATTGTCTTTTATACTTGTTTCGGAATATGGATTGCAATTATTTTCTATTTGTAAACTTGTATGTGAGCGAAGTCTGGTTTACTGATCATACATTCAACAAAAATAATTTAGCATCACTACAAAAATCAGAAAAAAAAAGAAATTAATGTTTTCTCAGACATTGGGACAAAAAACTATCAGCAAATCAGGAAGCTTTGTGAAAACATTTGTGTTTCAAAATAAAAATATTTTAAGAAAAAAACTCCTTTTTTTATAAATCATGTTTGGCGCGGAACATTTTTGAATCCAAATCACATACAAAAGTGATATTCATTACTTGTACAATATTTGCCACCAATCAGAGCTGATGTTCTACTTTGCTTATGCTTACTTATTTAATTTATGCCCCTATTGCGGTTCTCCACTTTTGTAAAGCCTCTAGTACACGGAATGTAAATGCGCATGTGGTTCTGACGTAATTTTGACGTCAATGCAAAGACACAATAAGCATTGCGTGTTGTGTGATGACGTCAAAATTACGTCAGAACCACATGCGCATGTGGCTTTTTACATGCCGTGTACTAGAGGCTTTACAGTTTGGTTGTCTTTGGTAAATTTGCATTGCCATTCTCAACTCGACTGGCAGTTGGCTTTTCAGTTGTGTATCTGTTTTTTTCGTGGTATTGCCGTTTTCAACTTTGTAAAAGTTTGGTCGACAGAAACGTTATAAATACACAACTGTTTATTAGTAGTTGAGTTGTTTTCAGTTTCAGTTGACTTTCATGTTTAAAAGCAAAAAAAAAAAAAAAAATAATGGAAAAACCGTAAGTAGAAAGATTTGTTATACTGTATATTAGAATTTCACAGCATTTAATACATTCGTAGATCTTTGAAAATTACAACTAAAGCACAATTTGAGAGGCTTGTTAATCTAATGGAAAAAACCCAGAGATTGCACGTGGAAAACCAAAATTTGGTATGACCAAATCATCAGGAATCACATCTGTACAAGAGTTTTAATTTTCATCATCATAAAATAAATCGACACTAATATCCATTGTAAATACTTTTTATTCAACACAACAATTAAAAATACTTTTAGTTTAAAAAATTATTTAATTTTATAAAATTTTCACTTGTCAAACGTTATATTTAAAGTTGACAAATCGATATTTTAAGTTGGCAACTTTATAGCAAACTCAACTAAAAACCGTTGGGTATCACAATACCTAAAATGAGTTTGGTTGTGTATAAGTTGGGTTCACTCTCACACGACCAAACTGAGTTGAGTGGAGAACCGCAATAGGGGCATTAATCTTAGAATTAGATTAGAAGAGATTGCACGTGGAAAACCAAAATTTGGTATGACCAAAAATCAGTGTAAAGATATCATCAGCAAATAATAAAACGCTTCCTTGTTTAGTCGGAAATAGCTTTTAAATCTACAAATTTAAAATTATTATTTAGTTACGTTACTAATTATAGGTTCTTACTTGGCATTAGGTAGTTCAAGAGGGTTGGAATCATCAGGAATCACATCTGTACAAGAGTTTTCATTTTCATCATCATAAAATAAATCGACACTAATATCCATTGTAAATACTTTTTATTCAACACAACAATTAAAAATACTTTTAGTTTAAAAAATTATTTAATTTTATAAAATTTTCACTTGTCAAACGTTATATTTAAAGTTGACAAATCGATATTTTAAGTTGGCAACTTTATAGCAAACTCAACTAAAAACCGTTGGGTATCACAATACCTAAAATGAGTTTGGTTGTGTATAAGTTGGGTTGACTCTCACACGACCAAACTGAGTTGAGTGGAGAACCGCAATAGGGGCATTAATCTTAGAATTATATTCGTTAAGAATAAATAAATAAATAATAATATAATAGTTGCAATCTTCTAATTTGTGGTAAAGATTAAAGCTTATATTTTTATTCACAGTCAGCAGCACATGGAGTAGGTGTATCTGAAGACCTAGAACAATTTTCTTTAAGCATACCCAAGACTCCCTTCGATTCTGATGAGCCGTACGAATTTGGTTATCTGCAATTAGTCCAATTACAATACAAAATTAACTGGCCCTTACATTTGCTATTTTCCCCCAAAGTAATTGAACGATACAACATATTATTCAGATTCTTGCTTCTAATAAAGAAAATGCAATACGAGTTACACATGCTGTGGTGCCAACATACAAGAGACGCTAAGCTGGATAAAAATCAAAACATTAGAGTTATGCACTTGAGGAATGAATTAATGTTTTTCGTCGACAACTTGCAGTATTATATACAAGTCGACGTACTTGAAAGTAAGTATCACATTATTAAATTTTTATATATTTGTTGATAGTTGTATTAAATTTATTATTCGAAATCGAAATTCGTAACATGGTAATTGTTAATGGTAACAACAATACTACAGATTCATTTGATGTCAAGGAACTAAACTTCAACTTGGCTAATATACCAACGCCCAATGCAAAGACTGATGTATATAAGGAATTTTTGACGGCACAACACAACAATATCACCAACAGCCATACGCCAAGCCACAAATTTTCAGCCGCCAATATAATTAGTCACAGATAATTATCATCCGCCGCGTTTGTTTGATTTTATACAATTTACCCAGGAAGATTTTGTTGAGTCCTTTCTTAGCATCAAATCAGATTCTGTATCACATGATGGTAGCCATCCTAAATTCAATAAGCTTATTCTTCCTCATATATTGTATAACACATATTTTAACACCATAATAACCACGTCTTCTTACCCTTCTACATGGAAATTCGTCAACATTATTTCCATACTGAAAACTGATAGGGCATATCGATTGATAGCAATTCTTCCGTACCTTTCAAAGGATTTTTAACGTCTTATACATGATGACTAAATATTTGTACAGCAATTCAATTTCACTGAAAGACAGTGTGACTAAATATTTGTACAGCAATTCGATTTCAACTTAAAGACAGGCTGGCTTTATACCAGGGCATGGCTCTGTTTTGATAGATGTCCTTGAAGAAATAAGAAAACATATACATACATAGATAACAAAATGATTTCGTTTCTCTTGTTACTTCAAAGCTTTCGACTCAGTTGATCATTCCATTTTGTGTCTGAAACTTAAATATTTGTGTTAGTTTTCAGAAACTGCAGTAAAATGTATGTCCTCTATGTTAGTGATAGATCCCAAGCGACTAACACTGCTCAGATGTATCAAACAGCTGCATACTAAGGAGGGGCGTACCACAGCGATCAATACTTGGCCCTCTTCTTTACTCGATGTACGCTGACAATGTGCAACTTTACATTAGTTGCGAGCTAATTAATGTAATTGATTGTGTCAACAAATTAAACCATCTTATAAATAGGGATGCAACGATACGCCTTTTTGCCGGTACGATACCGATACTAAAAAAAAAAAATATCGCCGTTACCGAAGCGCATACTAAATTTAAATTAGCAAAACTCAAGTAGATTTATTTCTTTATTATACAAATCTACAGTGCACTATAGGTCAAATGGAAATTTTTCTGTGCAAAATTAATAACTACTACAAAAACATGGCATTCAAACCAAAACCTGTAAGAATTCCATAAGAAAGTGTAACCCTTTTTAAAAAAAATGGAATTTAACCCACTAACGACCAATAATTAACCCTTTTTCAACCATTAAAACGAACAAAATACATTGGATTGATTTTTTTTTTATTATATTATAACATTTAGAAATGGCTTAAATCTTATTTATTTTGAAAATTTAAATCAAAAAGGGGTTCATCACTTTCCTCAATATCATTAATTTCTTCGTCTTGGTTGCTAAGCTAAAATTCTTCTATGGATTCGCTGCAACATAATAACTCAATGACTTCAGGTGGAAGTGAATAACGTTTACGCTTTTGTAAGCGTCTGGTTAAAAATGTTGTGAAAGCTAATGGATCTGAAGTATCAACAGTCCTATTAAATACATTTAACAGGTTATTGGTGCGGCTATTTTTGCGGGCGTGATGCAACCTAACGCCTTTGTATATTTTGTGACGCTATTCAGAAGCATCTTCTCCAAGAAAACGTATTGTAGTGCGCTGTTTTCTATTATTTGTTTTGAGTATATGAGAACTTTATGGACCGTGGCAGTCATTGACAACCAGGGATATAGCTCCTGAAAACAGTTGGCTGTTTCAAAGCAATATATTTCCCATTTATTTGAATCGATTTTGAACCGGCAGGATAAGCAAATCAAAATGATTTTGAATCGAAACATTATGGTGCTTATTATGAACTTAGTTCGATTTTCGACAGCAGTCGAATTTGTTGATCGAACGAATTTTCATTTGGCATTATGGCACACATGCGATAAAAAAGTACTATTGTGATTTAGTTTATTCACAGTAGTGCATTTTCTATCAGCTGTCACTTTAAATAAAATTTTTTTTACAAATTTAAAAAATAAAACTAATATAAATCATGACTACGACGGAATTATGGTAAGATGATTCATCTGATGAAGATAAACGCTTACTGGAACTGGCCTGTACCTGTAGCCTGAACTTTTGTAAAAATTCCCTTTTCCAACAAAGGATTTCGTTCCATAAGGAAAACAAGCTTTTCCAACTGCTGCTCACATCTGCCGACTTTAGACTTGCATAAAATAACCAAAAATAATTAAGAATGTTGAATTTGCACACCAAGACTAATAAATTAACAAAAACTTACATTTTCAACAATTTTATTTTAAATTATTTACACCGTCGAAAGCAAATTTGTTTTCGTTGAAAAATTCCCCTCACAACGAAATTTTCGACAGTGCCACCAACTCATAATACCAAATTAACATTCGATAGTCGATGTTCGATAGCCAGCGAAAATCGTTTATCGAATGTAACTCATAATAGGGGCCTATATCTTTGTCAAAATCAGTTATTTCAGAAAAAATATCATTCTCAGTAAAAGCTCGTCGAGCAGGGTTTCCGTCATTTGTGGAACCAAAACCACCTACTCTGGACATGTCAACGCGAAGTCCAAGTTTTCTCCTCCGCTTCCATTGCAGCCCATTTTTCCCACTTTTGAGCCAATTTTACGCAAAAAAATTATTGTTTGCTTTATATTTTTATCCGTTTCATCCGAAATAGTATTAAGTTTGATTTTGTCAACAACGTGTTTGAAAACTACATCAAAATTGTCTTTCTTATTGCATTCTTTTTGCCATATTTCAAACAGATCGTTTTTTTTTCTTTTTTTTTTTATACAGAGGTTACCTACAAGAAAAGGCATAACTCGCAATTTGTCACAAACCAAAATTAACTCATTACATTATATTTAATCCAATTTTTCAATTTGAAAGAGGTCAAATGGTGTCAAAATTTTTAAACGCTTACGGAATGTAAAAGTTTAAAAAAAAAAAATGAACCCTTTTAAGGCAATGTAGTCGAATAAGTTCTTTTTAATTATACCGACATAAATATAAAGCTGTTATAATTAAAAACAGTAGTTCTTACCTGTCACCTTATTTTCCATTTAAATTAAAAAATTATAATAAACACAAATCGAGAAATACAAACTTTAAGTTGACCTTGCACTATTGAACAATCTAGCAGGTTTGTAGAAAAAAATTTAATTGATTGACTTTGACGCACAAATGTGTAATGGTGCTTTCTTTTTACCACAAAAAAAAAACATCACACGTCCTTATTTTGAAGCATTTCCAATTAAAAAACAACAACAACAATAGTAAACCGCCACTTTGATTTTAATCAATTTAGCACAGAAAAAGCTGTGATTTGATCTAATGTGCAGTGTAAGAGATTATTGATATTTAAAATTGATTTAAATAAGATTTTAAAAACAACGAAATGTATTTAAAT
This sequence comes from Pollenia amentaria, assembly GCA_943735925.1. Classification (NCBI taxonomy): domain Eukaryota; kingdom Metazoa; phylum Arthropoda; class Insecta; order Diptera; family Polleniidae; genus Pollenia; species Pollenia amentaria. The sequence goes on from OX031007.1 coordinate 106,394,242, forward strand.
TCATGGTAAAATGATTTAATTTGTTGAACAAAAAAAAGTGTAAGAGATTATTAATTTTCAAAATTGATATTAATAAGATTTTTGTTTGATAAAACAAAATATTCTCAACTTGGAGATAATTTCGGAACACTTGCAGTCAAAAATCGTCTTTCAGATGTGACTAAACTCATTTGACAACTTATTTTTGCGCCATGGTCTTCAATTTTGAGTATAATATTCAATAGCGCCAGTAAACAAACGGATCTGCGTCTCTAGAAAAATTAGAAGATCTTAGGTATATCTAGACTTCTTATACAGCTGAACCACCGCGTAGGTGGTTTTTACAAACGCTCTAAGGTCAGTTCTTGTAGACTTATTAAAACTTTTACTAGGTGTGGGCGTGACCGTGTTTTCAACACTTTCGGAATGTAGAGTCATGTTGAGTAGCTCAATAAGACGTTTTTTCGATCTATTGTCTTTGAAATATTCTAGCTTTGTATCGAAGAAGTAGATTAACAATAGATTTCATTATTCTCTAAGCACTCAAATCTTTCATTTAGAACTCAAATCTTTCATTTAGATGCCCCAAAAACAAAATATGGCTTATTTGAAAGCAAAATATTCAACAATGGTATTATTTGCATTAAAAAAATAAGAAAATTGCAACTTTTTATTCGCTGAACATGTATGCTTCAAAAACGTCAAAAAAAAATACGCTACAAACTTTAAAAATGCTCTTGTAACAAAAAAAATGCAGCAATGGCTAAAATATGCAAATTATTCACTATCAAATCGATGCCAAAAAGCTCTAAAACGGATAAATATATTGTTTCTGCCCTCATTGGTCGCGCAAGAAATAACATGCAAATGCAAATTTACGGTTTCCCTGATCATAAGTTTGTATATATTCCTACGCTTTTGTTAGTAGGATATGATAGGACATCTCAAAAAGCATTACAGATAAAATTTAAGACAGCAAATCCCATTATTTTATATTGCCATCTCTTTTAGATTAAACTGATACATGTACAAACTCCTACGTTCCATATGATTTAACTTATTTTTATACATCATAGTTATGGTATCTTGTAAATAAATACGTTTCATTACCTCACTGAAGTATTTCAACGTATTCGTTTAATTAGTTTAATTAGAGGTATTTACACGTATTCGTTTACTTTCCTCAATGAGGTAGGTGAACGTATTCGTTTAAATGCTTATCAAGCATAATTACCCAAAAATATTGACATTTTGGCAAGGTTATTATTATTATTATTATATTAGTAAATATTTTATGAAAACAAATTTTTGACTAAAACTTTAAATGCAAGTTTTTTTCAAATTTAAATTATTGCTAATTATTTACATTTTTTTTACAGGCCAGTTCAGTATATTATTAAATACGATACTTAACAAAGCCGATTTTGAACAAATCCAAAGATCTCATAGCATATTTCAAGCTAATATATTGTCATTGTGCTTCCTATTAACTGATGTAAGTGTCAACTCTTTAGCATTATTGTTGCAAATAAGATCGCAATGCATTACTTATGCCCCTATAACACGGTTTACAACTCAACTCGGTTGAGTAGAAAATTACCCCTCGTCTATACCAAAGAAAAATATGGCGACATATATTGCAGTAACTGTCAAAATTATGTTATATTTAATGTATACAGCACTTTTTTTGTACATATTTTTTGCCGGAAATAAATGTTCCAAAAATTGTCAGTCCATTATCATTGTGAATTAATGTTAACATAAAACGTCAAATTTATACAGAGGACGCAAACAAGAAAAAATAGAAGCCAATATGATACAATAGATATCTTTGTGAATTGCCTTATTGTTTGAAAACTGAATAAAGTTTGTGAAGTGGGAGAAAATTATAATTAAAGTAATTTAAATAATTAAATTAAACACCAAAATAAATATTTTTTAAAATAAACACTTATTTTTTGAAAAATAAAATTGCAAAAATTATGATTGTATCTAATTCGAAATCTATTATTTAAATTTATATGATTCGTTTTAACATTGATGTCTTTTTTTTATATAAAAATATAAATATTATTTTATCGAAAAAAAAGTTTATATGTATGTACATGTGCGAAATTCCTAAAGTTGAAGGACCAGAATTAAATACTTGACCCGAGTTCTCAAAATAAAAACCAAGTAGAATTCTTTTATGTAGATGTTTCTTGTTTAACAGCTAATCCTTTACTAACAAGGGTTTTTTTTTTGATAGTAATTATTGAAACACATTACTTAACAATTTAGTACGAATAATGGCCTTAACGCATTCTAGTTATGAAATTCAATTTATAGCAAAAAGGGGTTTCCCACATCAACATCCCGGCTCCCTTGCAGGGACTGCAATTAATCTTGTTATTTTTAATTCATTTTTAAGTAAGCAGAGAGAGGTACGGGAAGCTCAATAATTATTTCAAAATTCAAATGTTTTTTTTTGTAATTCCTCTAATTTTGGTTGTAAAATAAATTGGGCAAATTCATAAGAATTAATATCGATAATAAGAGCTAATTTAAAATATAAAAATCTTAGGTATACAGTACGAAAATCTTGTTTTATTTTGTTGTTTCGATAACACAGGAGCCGGATAATTCTATCGGAAAATCGTATCTTGAGCCATGGGTAAACCGCATTCTCCAGGAATGACACCAGCTTTCAGGATTTTACTATATGACTCATTTCCAATCACCAAAGAAACTGTTTGCAAAATGTTAAATTCGTTATCAGCTAGCATGAAGTGGGAAAACTTTGTCACAATGGTAGAACTAAGTGATGGAAGAGGCGTTTTCAATGCTAATTTTGAAAAAAAAATTTTGCGAGCTGGCAGTACGTTTCATTCTCGAACTTATATGTGTTCAAGTGGGGGTTCTTTTTTGGCAAGTTGTTGCTCGATACGGCTATATTGCGAACAAACATAAATCAAAGCTCTAGAAGTAAGCTTAGTGTAAGTTTAAACGATTATGACTTTAAACGTGAGTAAAAGAGAAATGACGTGTCGGGAAAGAAAAGTCAAAATAGAAGTGGAACCGTTGCTTCGTAATGTGTTGACCTCTACTTCGAGAGTGACTTGGTGAGTCACTTTGACGGTTATGAATGTGCGACATCTCAATGTATAGTAGTGTTTGATGTCTTGTCGGCAGATATTTCCAGAGCGCTTATTCTAACAAAGAATTCGAATTTTCGTAGGGCATGATATCTTCTACACAATTTGCATTTAAATGGAATATAGTTGCTACTGCTTCTATAGAGAATAACATCATGGTACGATGGCATATTTTCACCTCAACAAAGCAAATTATAAGTGGAAAGGAGAGAAAATTGGATGAATATGAAAAAAAGGTTAGGCTGGTAATAGGATAATCTATGAAGTGCCATAATGAAAGATGAGCTTGAGAGGTCTGTTGTGGCTTCCAAATGCAAATGCACAAACGCAAACGTATACGACAAGCTACACCTCGCTGTAGCTGTGTTCGTTCCGAAGGTAATGCGGCCATTATTTGGCTTCTGGCTGCGCCCCTGTGAATGACGCACATCCTACAATTACGAATCGTCTTGATAAGATTTTTCATTCTAGGTATCCAAAACTGCATACGAATTTAGATGTAGCACTGGATGGTTACCTCCATGGAATGAGAGGGCATGAGTAAAATTAACTAGTAGTTTCGCAAGCTTGCAAGTATACGGCAGAATTATGGGAAATCTTTCATCATATGATAAAGATCGAGAGTTCGCCAGACAGCCATTTACCCGAAGTAATTTTTTGGAATCAAGAAATGGATTTAAGTTAAGGATTCGACTCGATTTAGGAATGTTTTCATTATTTTCGATAGAATTATATTCATTTAGATATGCAATTTTTTGAGCAATTTAGATTAGACGATCTCGAACATGGGCAACTTCTTGCGCGGATAACATAATAGCTTCATAGTGGAAGATGTTCCTATACTTAGGAGATGTTCGATGAATAAAATAAAAAACGTAACAGAGTGGTCTTATCGCTTTGGGAAATATGGAAAATCGATCTAAAATTTCTGCTTAATTTGAAAAATATGAATAATGTACTTTTATAAGTTTCAATTCTTCTTTCGTCTCCAGAAACATTAGCTTCGATTTTGGCCATTGATCAGATGCAAATTTTAACCATGTCCATGCCGCCATAAGTCATTAGGAATTATGTCCGGAGGAAATACTCCGCGGGTCACGATTTCTGCAGGATTATGCTGAGATGGAACGTGAGACCATTTACCATTTGTAGAATTTGAGAAACTGTTTACGACAAAAATTTTTATTGATGAGGAGATTTGCGTTGCCAGGACAGCACAATAGTCGAATCTCACATTTTTTGTAAATTTCATAATTTGTCCTTAGATTTCGCAGTAAGGTGATGGACAGAAATGGATTCATTAGTTTCGATAGGAACATAAATAGATGCTGCGTACGCCCTTTCTGAGGCGTCACAGAACCCATGTATTTGAACGTTGCATTTAGGAATGAATGAAATACATCGGAGGATTTTTATATTTTCAATTTCTGAATAATGTTGAATAAACAATTTCCAATCCTGGAGGATTAATTACTACCCTATTAACTGATTGGTTTATTTAAAATTTGCTATTTTCGATTAACGATTAAACCGGTTAATTTCAGTCGATTAACCGATTAATCGACGTAACATAATTTTTAATTTTTTGTAGAGTTATAACATATTTTTTAAATTTTTAATTATTTGTTTCGTCTCATATACAAAAGGTATGTGTTTCGAAAATATTTTTTCATACAAACAAAGAAGATGTTCTATCAATCTTTTAACAGAATTTACCGAAACAATTAGAAGAGTTAAAATTGAAAAAAAAAACTAAAACAGGACTCTAAACGCTTAGAGATATCCATGAAAAGGACTGAGAAATTATCAGCCCAATTATGTAAATCCTCACGGAATTTTTTCCTTTTAAAATTGTTTGCCCCCTAGGAAAAATCCTCCTATTCTATAAACTTGAGGATTTGGTAAATTAGAGGAAGGGAATTTCATAAACAGCTGATTTGTGTTTGACATTTTATTTCGTAATTGTGATTTTATTTGCAATTGTGAATTAATTTACGGATGTAATTTTAATAAATTCCTAAATTTGTTTTTTCTAAAATTGTGTTTATTTTAAATACAGCCCAATTATGAATAACAATTCCCCGGGAATTTATTCCCTTTTCCCTGTTCCCCTATTTTAAATAAAATCTCCCGGGGAAAGTTCTCTCTTTTCCCTTATACTAAACAGACTTCGAAAATGGGAAACTTTTCCCCGGGAAAAAAGTAGGTATTACGAATGACAATTAAAGGGAGAATGTGATGACAAATTTGAAAAATAATTCAGCCAAGAAATAGCAAGGGAGTTTTGCTAAAAATTGTAAGTTCTTTAGTTTTTTTTATAAATAATTTCATATCACTGCATTATTTATTTTCAGGGCAAAAATAACAAATAAAAAACAGTTTGAAATCCTTTTGAACGAAATGAAGTGTGATAAAAATTAATTTGTCAATGTCTGCTTTATGTTCGTTTATTCTAGTAGCTAAATTTCTTCTGGTTGTTCCAACATACACTTTACCGCACGTTTCGTCATTATCACCCTCACATTTAATTTCGTACACAACATTGCTACGATCATATTTTTCAATTTTGGTTTTTGTTTGTGTAAATAGTGTGCTAATTGTTTTATTGGGTTTATGAGCTAATTATATTGTTTCATCTTCTATTATCTCCTTCATTTGTTTGCTCTCTGTCAGTTTTGGTATATATGAGAGACTGTAAAATTGTTTGGTGATGCCAGATGTATTATTTATAGTTTGTTCCCGAGTTTCTTCATTTGTTGCTTTGGTAATTAGGTTATTTATTATATTCATTGGATAAATGTTAGACGTCAAAATATTTGTAATTATTTTTAAGTTTTTGTCTTTAAATCTAGTATCACTTAATTGGTCAACTTTTTTAATTAAATTTATCGCGGTATTGGTTTTTTGTTTCATTGGTTGAGTGGAGTGATAATTAATTAAACGGCCGGATGCGACCGATTTTGTAAACCAATCCGTAATGAGTTTATTATCCTCTCTATAGATTTTCATATCTAAGTAGGATATGGCATTATGTTGTTCCCTTTCAATAGTGAATTTAAGTTTATTATGGTAGCCGTTAAAGGTATTTAATATTTCTTTTTCGTCATTTTTCCGAATAATGGCAAATAGGTCATCAACGTATTTAGTTATAAGTTTTATGTTAACATTCTTATCTTTAAGTTCTTGTGTAGCTTTCTCCAGCAAAGTGTCCAGAACAATGTCTGCTATCGTTGGTGACAACGGATTGCCCATAGGCATACCATACGTCTGGTTATAAAAAGTATCCCCGTATATAAAATAATTGTTATCGTTTAAACAAAATTTGAGTAAATCAAGAAATTGAGACCTAGGTATTTTAGTATGGTTTTGCAGTACATTCCAATGGGTCATGATGTTACTAATGGCTAAATGAATCGGTATGTTAGTGAATAACGATACCACGTCCAAAGAAATTAAAATTTCGTCATCAGCCAGTATTATTTCCTTTAGCTTAGTTTTTAACTCTACTGAGTTTTTTATATTATATTTATCTAATATAATATTTTTTAGGATCTTTCCAATGTATTTGGACAGTTTGTAGCACGGGACTTCAACGGAGGATGAAATTGGTCGTAAGGGTACATTTAGTTTGTGTATTTTTGGTAGGCCGTATAATCTTGGGGCCGTGGCTGCGTTAGATGTCAAATGGAATTTTTCCTGTTTTGTTATGAAGTTATGTTTAAATAACTCAGTAATCATTTTGTTGTTTTTTCTTTGTAGTTTCAGGGTTGGATCTTCTCTTATTGATTTATAAGTGGTTTTGTCTTCCAGTAATGTGTCCATTTCCTTCATGTAGTCTTTTTTATAAATAACTACAGTTTTATTGCCTTTATCTGACTTCGTTATAACTATTTCGTCTTTGTGTATTTTTATAAAACGTTTTGTGTCTTCATATATGTTTAATATAAATTTCTCCCTCTGGCTGTTTTTTACTTTTCTCTTATGTGTTAATATTCTGTTAGCTATTTTAGTTCTTACTATTTTTTTTTTCTGTCATCTGTAATCGTCTGTACCCATTGTTCCAAATCTGCAATTAAGTGAATTGTAGAAAAGTTGTTATCATTGACCGGTAGTGCAAATTTGGACCCAAGTGATAGGAGCCACTTGCTTTCCTCTGGAAATGTAACATTTGTTTTATTAACAAACCAAGATGGATTGTATTTAAGATTGTATTTATCCAATTGTTTCCGTTTTAAGTTCTGTAACTTGACTGCGTGTATCTGTTTATCAGTAGATATCACACTCTTATAACTTGTATCCTGCCTTTTTATGAAATTTGTATATTCTTCAGAGTTAAGTATTGCTTTAATTTTTGTTTTTATTTCTTCAATGTATCTGCGTATGACTTTAAGATTAAGATTCGTGTCCTTAATTTCTAGATTTAGAATTTTTACGTGAAAATTTTGTTCTACTTTTTCTAGCTCGTGTGATATTTTCGTCGATGTAAATGATTGTTTTACGTTTCTTGTCATATTAATTATATTTGTTGGCAAAAGTCCATTTTTCCTGCATGTTAGTAAAAATTTTAGTCTCTCTGACTGCTTAGCTAATCTTCTAATTTCTCTACAATATTTCTTCAATTGTAAACATGTATCAGCGTCATATTTAAATTTAATGTGTATAAAAAAGTCTTTCATTATGTTGCTTTGATTCAATAGTTTTCTCTAAATTCGGCGGGCCCTCCGATAATTATTTTTTTAATTATTTTTGTTTTAAAGTTAAAATATTATTTTTATTTTGTTTGTTTGTTAAAAATACAGTATACAAAAGCGTATACGTGGTGTGTTTTTTCTACGTAAAATAAAATTGTTACAAATTATTTCCAATGGTATTTCTAATGGTTTGGGCTGCAGGTAAATACTGTTGGAAGGCAAAGGACACCACATTAATCTCTTGTGTAGTAAAAGTATCAAAACAGTCTATATCATATACAATAGTCTTGCATTTAAAATAAATGCAGATGTTGTGCAACGCACAACAAACATTCGTAATTTTTGCTGCTTTTGTTGGAGTGTAATGCAGCTCTCTAGCGCCAAGAATGCACCTCCATCCAATTAAAAAATATTTATAATAACATCTTTATATACTTACAACGTTTGCGGCAACTCAAGTGGGTTTGCATTATCACGCAACTATCTCCGAGCAACCCTTTGCTCGTTTTTTAAATGTTGCTGATTTTCTGCTTCTTCAGCTACCATCCGAAATGCTACACTAAACATTATATTTTGTTTTTTATTCAAAATTATTTAATTTTTCACTTATTCGCTTGTTTTTTTACAAAAATATTTACAAGTTTTAAGTCAACACAACACAGCTCAAGCAAAACAGCTGACTGCGAATATTCGAAATTCCCTTTCTCATAATACTATTCTCCCCGTCTGTTTAGAATAGGAGAGTTTTATTCCCGGGAAAAACTTATTCCCAGGGAACTCATTTCCCCGGGAATATTTATAATTGGGCTGATAAATAATTTAAAATGAATAGTAAGTAGTATAGCTTTGCAAGTGCTAGCGGAGGAAATTTATCAAGAAAATGATGAAAAGCACAACCAAAGAATTGTTAGATGGAAGATGCGCGATGCATCAAATCCGCTTGAGTTGGAGCCATTATTGTAAGTAAAAAATAAAAAAAGATTTTATTTAAAGTAAGAAATTTTTCTTGTAATAGGTTTCAAAAATGCTACAGAGTTAACAAAAGTGCCTTTACTTATTTACTAGAAAAGCTAACATCACATTACCAGCCTAACAAGAGACAACCTGGTGTTGTTAGTCCTATTGTGAAACTGAGTGGTTGTTTGCGTTTTTTTTTGCCGAAGGCGGATACCAGACTGGGGTTGGAAACGATTTTGAAGTGTCCTTAGCTCAGCCAACTTTTAGCAAAGTTTTAAATGAAGTGATTCACATTTTTGAAATACATCTCCATAAGGGTCAGTAAATGTTGCAGCTGTTGTTTATTTGAGCTTTTGGACCTGAAAATGTGTTAAAACATTATTTTGTACAACATATATTTTTTTTGTTAATACAATTTTATTTATTTTTAGTAAAATATTTACATGTTTACTCTATCTCCTTTTAAAAGTGTTTGGGAAAAAACACCAGCAAAATAAAAGCCGGTTTTCCTGTTTTTAAAATTATAGAATACCTACTTTTTTCCCTGCACAAAAAAAAAGGGAAAAATCTCCAAGTTATTTTTTTACATAATAGGAGGAATGCGGAAAGGGAAAATTCCCTACGGAATTCTTATACATAATTGGGCTGTATATATTCTGTATTATGGATTGGTTTCGAATTCTCCAACATCTACGTTAAGTGAAAAAACTTTTTCCAAGTCAAGTTTTATCAAAACTAAAGAAACGAATCGAAAAAATCCTAAGCATTTAAACCAAATTATTTTTCTAAAAGATAATTTTTTTAAGGTCACCTTAAACTATTGAAATAACTTATAAAATTATCTTGTAGCTTATTTTTTAATTACTACATAATATTTATGTATTAACTAAAAAATATGTATTACATAGTTATGAATTATTATAGATTTTTTTTGTTTGCTTGTTTTAGTTCAAGAGTTGTTATGTTTGAATTGTTTTTTTTACTAATAAACTCCAAATAATAAATAATTTATGCATTTTTATTTCTTGAAATTACTTAAATTATAAGAAAAACTTTATTAATCGGTTAACCGATCAATTACAATATTAACCGATTAAACCAAAACCTCGGTTAATTAGTCGAGCGGTTAACCGATTAAAGCAAAAGCCCGATTAAATGTATACCCTAATTGCTAGTATCGTCAAATATACGGAAATCTTCGTGTAGAAGATCGCTTTTGGTTATGCAATCGAGGATTTCAGGAGAATTCGACGACCACCTGCGAAGAGAAAAACCAGCTGAATTAAGGGCTTCGTTCAACTGATTCCTAGCTTGGAATGACGAGGAGATATCGGGTGCTCATTAAATTGCGTTGTCAACATACATTGAGTTTTTAAGGATATCACTAGCTTAGGGAAGACTTCTCGGTGTATGTTGCTAATTGGATAAGAGTTCGGAGTGACAGGTACGGCGCACACTTAACCCCAAATGTAACTGTTTTCAATTCGTAATCTTGGATTTCATTGTTTTTGGAAGAAAGAAAAAGAATTCTTTGAAAATGACACTCATTTGGGCTTACGAGCATTTTTCGATACGTTTTCTCGATGTCGCAGTTAAAAACATTCCATGAAATTTTCATTTTCGGAGAAGGACAATAAGATCATTTTGCAAGACAGGGCCTGTGTACTATATATCATTTAACGAAATACCTTTGGAAGATGGACAGGAAGCGTTAAACACAATCCTTACTTTAGTCGTAGAACTGTCTGGTTTGACCACTGTATGGTGTTCCGGAGGGCGGAGACACTTTTGTCATAAGTCCAACTTCTAAGTATTCTTGGACCACGGAATTGTATATAGCCTTCTGTTCTGTATTATTGCAAAAACGTAGTTCGTTACGTAGAAATTGAGCTAAAGCGATATTCCTAGAATTTTTCAAGTAGTCTGTTGTATTTATCTTTGACTTCTTAAAAAGAAGAGATACGACATATCTTCCATTGTGTTGTTCGCAAAAACGATCGGCTTGGGAAAAGATTGGCTTTTGAGGAACGTCTACCACCTTCCAAAAACGCATTAGAATCTCTATCTGTGAGCATTCATAAAAATTCGGATCAGCTAAGCTTAAATTAGACAATTTGAAACAATTTTCGCGTTAACGTAATTACTTAGAAGGTTTCCTGAGAGTTCCTTTATAACGAGTGCGTCTACTGTGACCTTAGTGCTACTATAACCATTAGAATCGAGTACGATTGACCATACTTTTCGAGATATTGCGGAAATTGACCCGTTCAAGCCACTTTGGATTTTACAGATCTGTATGGAAGACCAATACATTTAAAAATTCTTTCTTCAGAACCTGAATCGAAAAATGCTTTAGCAGGATATTCGATTCTCTTCCAATTTACTTGAGTCATTGCCGTTGCTAGGAGAAAAGTTTTATAACTTGAGGAAAAACATGATCGAATATTAGCGAAAGTGCTGGGTTCAGTTGAGAGCTGGGGTATGCTATCGGAAATGGGATTTAGAATCGAAGATTTATTTTCTTTATGCAAAAGAGTGATGCCTTTTACGAGAGGTACGGCAGTTAAATGAGATAAGGCAGTCTTTTACACGATGTTGCTTAAGGTGCATGTAAACGGCATGTTTATTACATCTGACTTGTCAACTTTTCAAGTCACATGTAATTGTGCATGTCTGTCAAAATTGCTGTTTTACATAAGTTTTATAATATTTAGTCACACGTACATGTAAATTGCTTCTGACATGTCTGTTTTTTCGCATAAATATTGCAGAAATCAAATAAGTTCTCGGTTTCAAAACAGCGTGCTGCCGCCACAAACATTTTTAGCAACATCGGTTCAGTAGGATCAGAACTATGAATCAAAATGTGGAACCACCAACCTGAAAAAATTTATAATTTTGGGTCGAAAACTAACAAATGGTGGCTAAATGCACGGAATAATATAAAATTTTGCAAGAATTCGCTTTATACGACTCAATCATAGTGTTAAATTTCGTGAAGATCGATCCATAATTGACCATAGGCCCCATATAAACCTTACTCTTGGAAAACAGTTTAGTACGCCTAAAACCGTAATAAATAATGCTATCCTAATTAAATTCGGTACTGTACACTTTTGTAAGACTAGAAATCACACTGCTAAATTTCGTGAAGATCGGTCCATAACTACCCCTAGATCCCATATAAATCCTACTTCCGTAATAAACAACGCTATCATACTAAAATATTGTTCGTAACAGTTTCATAGGACCAGAAATGACACTGTAAAATTTTTTGAAGATCATCCCATAATTTACACTAGGCCCCATATAAACCCAACTCCCGGAAAACCGTTTAGTACGCCTAAAACCGTATTAAATACTGCTATCATGATTAAATTCGGTACGGTACAGTTTTGTAGGACCTTAAATTACACTGTAAAATTTTTTGAAGATCGGTCCATAATTTACACTAGGCCCCATATAAATCCTCCTCTCGGAAAACAGTTTATTGCGCCTAAAACCAAATACAAGCCCACTTTGGGAAAATAATCGAATTCGCCTAAAACCATAAGAGATATAGATATTGCGGTAAAATTTCTTCCAACTTATTTTCATATGGCCAGAAAAAATCATGCAATTTTGTGAAATTCACTGTCAATACTGCTGTATTGAAATTTATTCTAATTTATTTTTTGTAATACCAGAAATCAGTCTTCAGAATTTTGGGATGATTGGTCCATAATTTACCATAGGTCCAATACAAATTACCCTCCTCAAAATCATTTTAGTTCGGCTAAAACTGTTACGAATCATGATTTTAATAGTTCAAAGTTCTAACAAGAAACGCATAAAACTTTCTTATTGCCGGTCAATAATTTAATTTAGGTCTAAACGGCAACCAATTTTAATGCTGACGTTCGTTTTTGTGAAGAATAGTTATTAACAAACATATATGTAGATTAGAGCGACTCAAGTGGAGGTGTACCCCCTCAAAATGAACCTTGGACTTTTTTAAGATGACATTTAAAACATTTTGGCTCCAGCTTTGACCTCTCGTGAGCTGGACCATTTTGAAAAGGGGTCTATTTTTGCATGTTTTGTTAATTTGAGAATCTGTTTTCTTGCCAACATATACAATATGGGTATCATAACAAAGGTTTTTTTAAGGCGCGTCCAACTGTATACACAATTTGTCCAAGGACGATCATCCATGTCCTTTTTACGGATATTTGGTAAAAAAGAACGGGTTTTGAATTTTTTGTTCGGGTTTGTTTGTAATAAAAATGCCAAATTAATATATTTTAATCTTTAGTCGATTTAATTAAATACGGGTCTCAGTTTTTTTTAAATTCGTGCTAGTTCGCGTTTCTGCCATGCGAGTTTTGTCACAATGTCTTTCGCTTCACCGCTAGTATTTCTATTCAAATAAAAAAGTTTCTGGACATTGCAAAGACGGGGATTATTTTTATAATAATACAAAACATAAATAGAAGCGGTGCGCGAATAAAAAAATTCAAGGTTAAAATACCGTTAGTACCTTTAGTATGCCCTTAACGCCCTCTAGTTATGAAATTTAATTTATTGCAAATAGGGTTTCCCACATGAACAATGCATATACAATTAAATTAATATTTCAAAAAAAAGACCTCAAGCTCAAATATTTTTATGTTCTAAAGATGGCGTCACTTTTTATACTGCACCTTCTTCCTTGATTTTTTTTTTTTTAATTATGAGTTAACATAAATACGTTTCCTTATAACATAAGCTGGACAATAACAAATTATGTTCTGTACCACGGATGACGTTATTGCCAAATTGCTTAGATATTTATCTTTGGTGTAGACATGGGGTTAAGAACTTAACTTTATAACTGCTAGTAATTAGTTACAAATGTTTGATGTTTTTATTAACCGCACTAACACACTTGTAAACAATAATACAAAACTACAAAATTTCAACTGAACTAGAATGATTTTAATAATATTTTTATAACTTGCAGGAAGATGCTATGAAAGTCAGTATGTTACAGTCTTCATCGCTCCATTCGAATAATCCAGTTTATTTAATAATAAATGAAATATTTCATATATGTGAAGATTTTTGCACTTTAGTTGATGCTAAAAGAAACGATGATATACTGAATACTAAAATTGATCAACTAGATGAGAGGTAAGATATTTAAAAAAAATTGGAACAAAATAAATTTTGCATTAAAAGCGCAAATTAACTGCCTGATCAACAATTTCGAACGTTAACGTTCGCAAAGAAAATTTCATGAGTAAAAAGTGAAAGTTTTTTTCTCCATACTTTTGTTAGGGATAACAGAACACATTTCGAGGGAAACATTTTCTATAACGAATATGTTTATTCTACTTTCATATTTTTTTCTTATGAAGACAAATTTCGATTGTACACAGTGATATTTGTTTACCGCAGCTGTTTGTATGTAGCCAAAAGTTTATGTAGCAGACCTCTATTTTGTGACTTTGCTGAGTTCTATAATATATAATACTAGCTTAACCCGGTGCGCTTCGCTACACTGGTAAAAAAAAATAAATAAGAAAAAAAATTGCAGTATTTTTTTAATGTGTAATTTATTTATTTTTGCTCCCCTGCACCTACCCCCTTTTTTTTTTTGTTTTGAAAGTTGTCCTGTAAAGGTTGATAACTTTTGTGTTCAGATATATGGTATTTAATATTTCTTTATATGAGGGGTACTGCTCCTCCTCTGTCTACCCCGCCCATTTCTATATTGAAATTAATAGTTTACCATAGTAGTAGCTGTAACCACGTTTGAAGACTCTTCCTTTAATAGTTCTTCTGTTGAGCGATACTTAATTTATGCATCCTATGGAAGGTATTTCCCCCCTTGCGCCTACCCGCTTTATTTTTATTTTCAAAAGTATAGTATACCATAAGAGAGACTTCTGCAAAGTTTGAACATTCTCACTATAAAAGTTCTTAAGATATGCGATATTAACCATTGGCGTCCTATGGTGGGTACCACTTCCCCCGCTGCTATTATATTTCAATTTGGGGGCTCTGAAGATCCTACTACCAAAAGCTCAACAAAATGCGTGCAGCGGCTCTTAATTATATTTCTATCTATGAGGGGTACTGCTCCTCCCCTGTCAACCCCGCCCATTTTTATATTGAAATTTATATTTTACCATAATAGTAGCTTTAACCAAGTTTGAAGACTGTCCCTTTTATAGTTCTTCAGTTGAGCGATATTTAATATATGCATCCTATGGGAGGTATTTCCCCCCCCGCGCCTACCGCTTTATTTTTATTCTCAATAGAGTAGTATACCATAAGAGTGACTTCTACAAAGTTTGAACATTCTCACTATAACAGCTCTTAAGATATGCTATATTAAACATTGGCGTCCTATGGGGGGAACCACTTCCCCCGCTACTATTTTATTTCAATTCCGGGGCTCAGAAGATCCTACTGCAAAAAGTTCAGCAAAATGCGTGCAGCGGCTCTTAAGATATGCGATAATTAATATTGGCATCCTATGGGGGGTACCAATTCCCCTGCCCCTATCGAAAAAATAAGTAGCCTATTTTATTTTTAGGGCTCACGTGATGTTACTGTAAAAATTTCAGGAAAATCGGTTCAGTAGTTTCGGAGTCTATAAAGCGACAAACAAACATACAAACATACAAACATACAAACATACATAATTCATTTTTATATATATAGATATAATTTATAATATATAATATATAATATATAATATAGAATATAGAATATAGAATATAGAATATAGAATATAGAATATAGAATATAGAATATAGAATATAGAATATAGAATATAGAATATAGAATATAGAATATAGAATATAGAATATAGAATATAGAATATAGAATATAGAATATAGAATATAGAATATAGAATATAGAATATAGAATATAGAATATAGAATATAGAATATAGAATATAGAATATAGAATATAGAATATAGAATATAGAATATAGAATATAGAATATAGAATATAGAATATAGAATATAGAATATAGAATATAGAATATAGAATATAGAATATAGAATATAGAATATAGAATATAGAATATAGAATATAGAATATAGAATATAGAATATAGAATATAGAATATAGAATATAGAATATAGAATATAGAATATAGAATATAGAATATAGAATATAGAATATAGAATATAGAATATAGAATATAGAATATAGAATATAGAATATAGAATATAGAATATAGAATATAGAATATAGAATATAGAATATAGAATATAGAATATAGAATATAGAATATAGAATATAGAATATAGAATATAGAATATAGAATATAGAATATAGAATATAGAATATAGAATATAGAATATAGAATATAGAATATAGAATATAGAATATAGAATATAGAATATAGAATATAGAATATAGAATATAGAATATAGAATATAGAATATAGAATATAGAATATAGAATATAGAATATAGAATATAGAATATAGAATATAGAATATAGAATATAGAATATAGAATATAGAATATAGAATATAGAATATAGAATATAGAATATAGAATATAGAATATAGAATATAGAATATAGAATATAGAATATAGAATATAGAATATAGAATATAGAATATAGAATATAGAATATAGAATATAGAATATAGAATATAGAATATAGAATATAGAATATAGAATATAGAATATAGAATATAGAATATAGAATATAGAATATAGAATATAGAATATAGAATATAGAATATAGAATATAGAATATAGAATATAGAATATAGAATATAGAATATAGAATATAGAATATAGAATATAGAATATAGAATATAGAATATAGAATATAGAATATAGAATATAGAATATAGAATATAGAATATAGAATATAGAATATAGAATATAGAATATAGAATATAGAATATAGAATATAGAATATAGAATATAGAATATAGAATATAGAATATAGAATATAGAATATAGAATATAGAATATAGAATATAGAATATAGAATATAGAATATAGAATATAGAATATAGAATATAGAATATAGAATATAGAATATAGAATATAGAATATAGAATATAGAATATAGAATATAGAATATAGAATATAGAATATAGAATATAGAATATAGAATATAGAATATAGAATATAGAATATAGAATATAGAATATAGAATATAGAATATAGAATATAGAATATAGAATATAGAATATAGAATATAGAATATAGAATATAGAATATAGAATATAGAATATAGAATATAGAATATAGAATATAGAATATAGAATATAGAATATAGAATATAGAATATAGAATATAGAATATAGAATATAGAATATAGAATATAGAATATAGAATATAGAATATAGAATATAGAATATAGAATATAGAATATAGAATATAGAATATAGAATATAGAATATAGAATATAGAATATAGAATATAGAATATAGAATATAGAATATAGAATATAGAATATAGAATATAGAATATAGAATATAGAATATAGAATATAGAATATAGAATATAGAATATATAATATATAATATATAATATATAATATATAATATATAATATATAATATATAATATATAATATATAATATATAATATATAATATATAATATATAATATATAATATATAATATATAATATATAATATATAATATATAATATATAATATATAATATATAATATATAATATATAATATATAATATATAATATATAATATATAATATATAATATATAATATATAATATATAATATATAATATATAATATATAATATATAATATATAATATATAATATATAATATATAATATATAATATATAATATATAATATATAATATATAATATATAATATATAATATATAATATATAATATATAATATATAATATATAATATATAATATATAATATATAATATATAATATATAATATATAATATATAATATATAATATATAATATATAATATATAATATATAATATATAATATATAATATATAATATATAATATATAATATATAATATATAATATATAATATATAATATATAATATATAATATATAATATATAATATATAATATATAATATATAATATATAATATATAATATATAATATATAATATAT